>CM057449.1:1146962500-1148358750 GCA_016271365.2 Neoceratodus forsteri | reverse complement strand
AGATGGGGGGGAAGGGGATACACTAGAGGTAGGATTTTAGTGTACAGACCTAGGAAGCATGTCACTGGAATTAATGGAATAGGATTGTTTATTTGATCTGCTGATTATGTTCATGAAACACAGTATAGTACATGCAACAACCGACATTTCTCTGGTGTCAAAGTCTCTGTCACATGCATTCCTGAATGCAGATACTCTAGTTGCCTTAGTCACCTCTGCCAGTAGCATGTTGGATCAGAGTGTATCCAAGAATTTTATTATTGTACTCAAGAGCGGAATTAATTGTTGCACCACTACCCTCCCCACAAACACAAACCTAAAGATGTGCTGCCACGCCACACAGAGATTGCCTCACACCATTTTAGTAAATGATAGAGAGTAAACCAATGATCCTAATGAATACACACCATATTATTTTATCTAATAAACACACTACCAATCAGACCAAAGGTGGATGGCCATTAGTCACAGTTCTTAGGACACATTCTGATAAGCCTCTGCACCACATCAAGGTGGCCAGCCTTACAGATGTACATTCACAACAGCAGTCATGCATACACGCTCAAACCAGTCACTCACATTATCATGCCCCCTTAATTCAACACCTGCACATCTTCCAAAGAGCATTCAGAAATTCAAATTAAGCATCCAGAGTGGAGACAAACACGTCTTCTGGTACACCAGGCTATGTTTGTGTTTGTTGCCTTAGCCAGAGGCACCTGGTGCCTCACAATTTTCAGATTTTACTGTACTCAACTGAGTACACCAAGTATGCCTGCTGACACCCATGCTGTTGTAGTGATACACCAATTTCTCAGTGCCACAATAATTTCTCACCATGACGCTTATTCAATTCAAGTCCAGCCCTGTGGCATTACTCATTTTCTGTCACCATTTTGTTATCTATGAGTAACCCCCCCACCAATCTGGGGTTTACCTTAATGTCTTCCAGGGCTCCTAAAACACCCACTGTCAGGCTGGTGTCACGTCTCATTGTGATTAGGTTAATTTAAGTATGAGTGCCAGAGCAGCCTCCATGCCTGTCCCTTTAAGAGACTAGCTAATCTGTGTGTAGTGAACGGTCTGTGCTCGGTCCAAGTGATTTAGGGCTTGTGACAGGTCAGCCACTGCTCTATTTTGCTCCACCCTGCAGTCAATAACAGTGCAGAGGGAGCTTATGTGGGAACTGTGCTTATTTATTGTTTATATACTGTTATATTTGAAGTAGAGGAGTTTGTTTAACCTGCTTTCCTTGCAGCATATCCTTTAAATGGGAGCTACCATGTTAGGTCCTGGACTTCCAGTATTTGGACAAATGGAGGCTTTGGGGTACAAAATGGGTCCTTAGCCCCAGTGTCTTGTGGGATTGAAAATATGTAGTTCTTGTAGTTTTTAGCTTGGTGCCAAAACTAACCTGGAGAGGGGAAGCCCTAACTGTGACTAACAGCTTCCCCAGCTAACTCGAACCTTGAATTAGAAGGGAAATCCCCAGACTATTAAGAGACAATGGATCAGTTAGAGTTGGAGGTTGAAGAGTGAGCAGCTTGAGATTTTGAGCAGCTGCTCCCTGAATAGAGCCTAGGGGACCGGTGGGGAGAGGCCTAACTTGCCTCCCTTCCACCTTTCTCCTGCCTAGAACTGCCTTATCACAGAAGTCGGAATCTTCTGATTTGAGTTGGAACTGCAGAAGCAAGTACTGGAATGTTTGAAAATACCATTTGCGGTTTGAACCGAAGATTTTCTCCTATGATGCGATCGGGCCCAGCTTGTGTGCAAGACACATTTTGGATTGATAGGTTTATTCAGTGAAACTACTGACTTAGCAACCGGTCTGTATACAAACTGTTCAAAGTTAGTGCTGCTTATATTGAATGTACTGAATGTGTTTCATGGGTCAAGACCTGCTAGCCTGCAACCCAGTCTGTTAGGCTAGCTGGAAGCTTCACCATCAAGGAGAAAAATGAAGCTTACCAAATTGCTCATCCAGCCTGAGCCTTTGCCAGTCTAGCCCAGATCAATCACCCTACACCAGAGACTGTTTCAGCAGGAGATTGGCTTCAGGGATCCAGCCCTTGTGCAACAACAACTCGCAGGTTGCAGCCACCTGGAGGGGAAAGCCATGAAGAGGAGATGCCTCATGTTGGCCCTACTTCTCTATGCTCATCGGTGAACACCACGAGGTCTCTACATCACCTGCCTTTGAGCAGAAACCTGGTAGCATGAGTACAATCAGGGTAGCCCCAAGCAACAAATATTTAAATTATCTGTGGTACCATCTGATTGCTTTAACATTCTGGGTTTGCAAGAAACTGAGCCACCAGTTCGGATTACAAATAATCATCTCGTTATTGTGCATACTAACTGCCTTTCCTTTCCATCAAGGGCCCCAACATCAGCTGCAATGCCAGCCATCCCCAGACAGTGCCTTTGACTAGCCAGATACGCCATCCTGGGTGCTCAGTGTTGTGTGACTGTCATTTGGGACTAAAAGTGCGTGCCAAACCTGAATCAAATCAGATTGCCAATCATTCATCTAGATTCAAGCCCCTTCCTTTTTCTTGACCCCTAAGTAAACCAAATTGTCTTTTTCATGTTTAACCTGGCTAGTGTGCATATTATTAGGTGGGTTACAGTAATGAAAGTGTGAATCTGTATTGCTAACCTTGTTTTACAGGTGATCTCCAGGGAAATTGCTGCAAGTTCAGCCCTGGTGGTAAGTGTGAAGGGTGTGCATATTATTATTGTTCTATACTGACTGGAAATGTACTGCTGTACCAGGCACGGGGCCACTAGGAGGGCTGGTGGATGGTTATAGCTTCCCAGAGGGCTATAGCAGAACAGGTAGATACCCCCAATACCATTACTCTGAGTGGAGGCACCTTATTACTGAATTCATGCTCCTCAACCTGTGCCCAGACATACAGGCAGGGGGATTAACCTTAGAGATAGCACCTCCTAGGGGTTACATATGGACTAAGCATCCTGCTTGAATCTTATTGCATAGAAACATTTAAACTCAGAAACATAGAAAGCTACGACAGTTAAGGACTGCTAGGTACTTCCACTATGCCCAGTACTATGTTTTCTGTTAAATTAGAACCTACTTGGTCTGTGCCTTTACCTCATAATTCCTATTGCTATGGTTCACCTATGCCAGTCCCAGGCACACTCTACATCACACACTGTGTGTGCAAACACCACCTCTACTTGGAGTCTATTCCTTGCATTCACCACCCTTTCATTGCTAAAATTATTCATCTCTTATTTATTTAACTTTTGTTGACCAGGAAGGAGGACTAGAAAATGTTTGCCTATTGTTAGCCTCATCCCAGGGGAGGAGGATACAGATGGATGCCAACTGAAATTTAACCAGATTTTCTTTTTAAGCTGTTGGTGGTAATTTTGGTGAATCGAATCATGCTACTCCTCAGTCTACCCACTAATAACCTCATGCAATACCCCTTGTTCATTGATGTTTCTGGTTATGAAAAATGCTACCCTACTTCACCCTATGTATGCTGAGGTGAAAATTGTGGTTACTATTGGATCTCACCTGTCTCTTCTCTCCTCCAGGGGTACACATAATAATATCTTTCAGTCACTCCTTATATGACTTTTGGATGCTGACCCGGCAACATCTTTGTTGCCGTTTTTTTGAACTGCCACAACCCTGTCTATGTCCTGATGGAGATGCAGACGCCAGAACTGGACAAAGTATTCCAAATGAGGCCTCAGAAATCATCTGTACAGTGACATCACCACCTGTTTCCTTCTGTGGTGATACCTCTCCCTTTGCACCCCACTATGCCACTACAGGAAAGCTCACCAGGGTGAAACCCAATTTTACAGCATTCTGCAGCATACTGCAGAACGGTTACTGCAGTAAACAATGTAATTTCAATGGAAATTAATCCACAGTGTCATGCAGGACATTGTGACACTGCCAGGATGAAAAGAATGACAGTTTCCTGCATGACAAAACAAACTAATTGCCATTGAAAATACATTGTTTTCCACAGTAACTCTACTGCAGCATGCTACAGAGTGCTGCAAAATTCTACAGAATTGGGTTTCATCCTGGCAAGCTTCACAGTAACTCTAAGCACAGTTTTGTCACATTGTTTGGCTACCTTTAGGTTGTCTGATATGATTAACACAAAATAGCTGTCCAGTTTGGTGAGCATCGGTGCCCCCTCTCCCATCACGTAATCCTCTCCTGTTTCACTGTATGCCAGATGCATGCTTGTGTACTTTTCCACACTTAATGACTGCGGCCACACTCAAGTACATTCCTCCAGTTTGACTTGATACCTAGTCATTTTTAGACAATGCCAGTAGTGGTCACTCTGTAGCAGGTCTTAATGTCATACTCAAAGAAACACACCTTGCTCGCAGGCCAATCCTCAATGTCACTTAATACATTTATTTTTTGATTTACATTTTTTGGTGTTTTTGTACCCCCATTTTATGTCCTTCCCCTTATTCGGGTGCATGCATGTGGAGGCATGTGTACGCCGTGGTCTGAGATGCCATCCTGACTTGCTGCCCCTTCCCACCTGAGCAGCCACCAGACTGCCACCCAGTGGCTGTGGAACTATGGGTGGGGCATGACCTTCTCAGGAGAGGAGAGCTGCTGTTCAGCTGTTTGACCCTGCTCCCACTCTCCCCCCCAAACCAGCATCCCAAGGTTATTCCCATACCCTGGTCACTGACATAGCATGAGGTAAGGCACAATGCCTCAGCCCTCTCACCACACGGACTGCTCTTATGAAGACATTTTGTCGGACTGGCACTTGGACTGATCCCCATGGCTCACTCTGCTGGCCTCCTTTTTATAGATTTAGATCCATTTATTATGGCCCTCTGTCTTCTTTTACTCAACTGGTTTGCAACCCATTAAAGCACTATGTGACCCACTCCCTCCCTGCCCAGGTTGTTAACAAGTCTTCTCTGTGGAATGCTACTAGGTGCCATTACAGAAATACAAACAGGCCACATCCTACAGTATATGCTATACCTAATCTCTGCTGACAGCTAAATGCACTGGGACCTCCCTCTTTTACCATTTGCCCCTGTATAGCCCTATCCTGTTTCTGTGCAATTCCACTTACAGCACTTCCTCCCTTATCCTTTTCCCATTGCTGCCCTCTTTTCATCCTACCTTACCCCCTTTCTTTACCCCTCCACTCCCTCCCCCTCTGTTTCCAGACATACATCTTGTTCTCTCCTCTACCCCCGCCCCTGTGGGTCTTTCCTGCTTAAGCTTCATTGTGGAATCTCCCTCCTTGCTCTTATTTTGCTCTTTCCACCCCCAATTCATCCACTTTACTTCTGTCTTTATAATCCCTTTCACCCCTCTTCAGACAAGGCCACTGACTGCACTTGACACAATATTTATCTTGCAATATTGTTCTTTTGTTTATGTAATTACTTCCCTCATGTTGTACTACTTACTGAAACCATTGTAATTTGCCATTCTTGTGACTGGACATTGAACCTCTGTAAAAGAGCCCTTGGCTCAAAGGTCTTTCCAATTTATTAAACAAATAGATAAAAAAATAAAAAAAAATCCGCTGCTCCCCCGTCATTGGTTTAAGTAGTGATTCCATCATCTTCCACACCATTGAGGTGAACATGAATGGTTGATACTTTCCAGCCACCTTCATACTCCCACTTTTGTGAAGAGGGACTATATCTGCCCCACTAGGTGCATACTGTGTGATCCTGAGCAAGTCACTGAACTTCCTTGTGCTCCCAGGTCACATCTGGAAACAAGCTTTGACTTAGTGTGATACTCCATGTTAAACATTGTTCCCTTTTCTCTCCTTTCCCCTCCCATTCCAGTCCTCCATAACCAGCCCCATATCAAGTGATTTGCTGAACAGGGATCCTAGTGGTGCTACCAATACCTTCCTTGGTTCCATTAATATTATTTGATATATCCCATCTGGTCACGTTGCCTCGTCCACTTTTAGTTTTGTGTGTTCGTCTATGACTCTCTGTTGCGTAAATGGACAGGTGTCCATGTCCCTCCCATATTTGTTCATGTTGCCTAACTGTTGTCCCTCACCTTTTGTTTCCTGGAGTACAGCACAAAATTATATATTCAGTATTCCACAGCTTTCCTGGTTCCCTAACACCCACTGTCCTTCTTCCCCTGTAACCCTTATTATCCCACCCCTTATTTTTCACATGTCACCAGTGTAGCTATAAAAAGTCATGACTTCTTATTTTATCTACTGTGCTGTTTTTCCCACTGTTTGTGCCTCGTCAGTATAGACTGCTTTCCCTCCCTCGGTTAATCTAAGGACACTATCCTGTCCTCCTACTGCTGTGTTTCCTTGTATTTTTTGAAAGCAATCTGTTTTGCACTAAGCTTCCCTGACACTTCCTGGGAGAACCACAGTGGGCCACAGTGGCACTTGCTTTCTCTTGCACTTGTTTGCTTTACCTAAGGCAAATAGTTGCAGCATACACCATGGCCGCTGTCAGCTGGTGTCACTGCTCCTCCACTCCACCCCATTTGTCCTTCCCTGCAACAGCCTGCTTGAAACATACTTCCATCTTGGCAAAATCTGCCCACCAGAAATCAAGGAATCACAGCTTTGAGCGGCTTTAATCTGCCACTGTGCTTGAGCTGAACCACACCATGCCATGAATAGTTAAACCCAGCACACTTGACCACCCTAACATCCTCAATTATGTTCCCACTGGTGAGTTCCCAGTTCAAAATTGCACACATTGACTATGCACCTACCTGGAAGGGTAGGATACTAATGGTCAGGGTCCACGGAGACTGTAAAAAGGCCTCAGTAGTGTGCAAATCCCTCTGTTAACACTACCCAGTTGGCTGTGGTAGATGTATGGAATAGACTCCATGCAGCGGTAGAGGGGTAAAACGTAGTGGAATAATGCAAAAAGTAATTGTGTCATCTTAGTGGAACACTGGTGATAGGTACAGTAGGAAGGAGTAGTGCCAACTGAAGAAGTATGGTTAGCGGGAGATATCAGTTGTGAAAACAGACACAGTGGTTGGAGCAAGCAAATCAAAATGAAATGTCATTGAAGGGTCAGTGCAAAACCAGGGAAGCACCAAGGGAGGTCGACAGTGAAAATTCTTACCTCCCGCACAGGGACGGCACAATACCGACACAGGTGTTGTGCCACCCGCCCCCACCCCAGACTTTAGGATTATCAACTCCAGGTTGGAGTTGGTGCGAGAGGGAAAGAACAATGGGGAAAGTGAAACACATGGAAAAAGGACCATTACAGCGATTGTTGCTGTAATGATCTTTTTTCGTGTTTCGCTATCAGGGTGTCGACCTGAAGGGGTGCACTGCAAAATCAGAGCACATGTCAACATAATAAATTGGGGCAAGTGAAAATTCAGTTACAGTCATGGCTGGGCAAGTCTTAAAAGTTTTGAACAACTTATGACTATCTCATGTATGCTTACATTTTCCCCTTGAGTTCTATCCTACCACCAATGCGGGGGAGGGCGGAGGACATTCCCTGCTGCCACCTCTCTTTGTCAGATTATTTACTATCCCACCTCACCTATCCACTTCAAATATTGAATTACATGCCTTACAGGCACAGTAAGTATGGGTAGTTATGGTTGTCAGTAAACTGGCTATGACATTTGAGATGGGCCACACGGAAGCAAATGTTCTAATTGTGATGATCCAGAGAAATCTATATCAATGCATGCTATGTCACTCCATTTAGTAAACAAGTATGACCAAACAGACAGTTGTTCAGTGTTTAGCAAAGTGTGCAGGTTTGCCTCTTGCAAGTATGAGGCGTGGGTCATTGATGCACAAACCACACAGTATGTGTGTTGCTGCTTACTTGATCGTGAGTTGGTACCCACTACAATAGATTTCAATTGTAGGCCATAAGATGAGGCCATTGTAATGTAGTGCACTGCCCAATTCCATAAGTAATGTCTGGCTATAGGCAACAAAGATTTTGCTGTTAAGAAGGTCAATCCAAGGGGTCCAAAGGCCCTTGTGTACAATGAGGGACTGACATAGTTTAATTCAGTAATTCATCAGAAGGGAACCTCTTCTGAAGTCTACCTTAAAAGAAGACCTTTACTTTTAACAACACTTGTGGCAACTGGGTTGGTCACTGTGAGAGGGGACTAGCACATATAAACAATTGGTTCCTAATATCTAGTCCTGGTTTAGCAGTCAAATAGGCAGTAAAGCGGAGCCATTGCCCTGTGTGATTGCACAGCTGTATGATCATACTGTTACTTGCCCATCCTTCTATAGCTGGGGATACTGACAGTAATCACCTCTGGGTCCTTGATGTAGCGACCACTGCTACCATAACACTGTCAGCATATTTATGATTTTTTTACCAATTTAATGCTTATCTCAGTGATAAAGGAGTAGACATTTTTGAATCTGGATTTTATTTAGCTGTTTGTCCTGATTTTTACAGTGGTTATCGTACTTATCATGTTTTGATTGCTTCTTATGTTTCCTGTGCACTCTGCTAGATGCACCGTATCAGTTTCATGAATAATCTTGGCTTAGTTATTCTCCAGATGCCAGACCTCCCAGATCTACAGGGATTCCATCCAGTAAATATCAGTAAAATAAAGCCAGCTGCAGGGAAATTGTTCCCATGGACTTACATTGGTTATACAGGAAACAAAGTTATTTCATTTCCATAGGAAACAATGCAAACTACAGGAAAATCCATGACAGTTGCCCAGGAGTTAAACAGAAATGGCCTAAGTTATCTTGGAGCACTGAGATGTGGATATAGGTATCCATTAATGGCGCACCACTATAGTTGAATTATTGGATATGCAAAAATATATTTTTATTTGTCACCAATAAACACACTGCCTCTCCGACAGTGGTACAATTTATGAGAACTGTAATGACTGCATATGGATGGTAGGCGGTTTGAAAAAACTAAAGGATACCCTCCATCTAAGCTCACCTGTCTATAGTGCCCACGTTCCTTGTTGTTTTACTTGATGACCAATCTCCTTCCATACTCTAGTATTGCACTACCCACAACCCAACCAATAAGAACCAGTGCATGTTCAGGCTGATTCCGTCTTGCTGGCCATCTGGTTCAGAAGAATCCACCTACGTAATTTTGTCCAATCTCTGGTCTCCCTTCTGTGTGCGGCCCCATACATACACAGATGACACCATTTGCATTGCTCACAACCTAAACCATGATGTGACTGAGTTGTTACATTGCTACCATGTATCCTATGTCATGACTGGTGTTGGCTATCTATTGATTTAAACTGCTTTGTATGGCTGCTATGTTGTAGTCAATCTCCTTATGCTAAGAGTACGTGGAATGTAACTGTGATGTCTCAATTATTTTGAGGAACTCCCTTTTGAGTGTCAACAGATATTGCCTTGCCATTTTACTTGAAACCACAGTAAATGAAATGAGCCTGTGACTCTGCAGTGTATTTGGTTCTCAGAAATAATAGTATTACTATTGTTATCTTGTAAGACAGAATATGAAACAGACAGAAGCAAATGTTAAGTGTGAAACCTTGTAATGTATTCTGCTAACTGGCTTAATTTGTAAAATTTATTCAATTGAACAGCTACTCTAAATGTTTTTCTTTTTACATTTTTTATTTCGTGGACTACCTCCCCACTATTGCTAAGGCTGCTGCAGTTATTACGCATTGCAGTACTAGACACATTGCACATGTGTAGCAGTTGTTTAATGATCTGTAATGGATACTATTATTTGGATCACATTAATTAAAATGCTCATGAAGAGGAAATTGCAATGTTAAAAGCATTCATGTTTACTAATTTAACTGCCTGTTTTTAAAACACAAATAACTGTAATAACCCAACAGATAGCTTTATTTTGACCACATTACAACACTGTCTGATGGGATCGCTACTGCATCTACAATTTAGTTTCCACCCAAGCAAGTTATATGCACTGGTTCTGCGTAAGTCCTGTTATAGTTTATTAGTTACATTTTATGGGCTATTTTCCCTGCCTGTTGCAAGTGTACTTGACTATGTCAGACATCGAACTTCTCTCCAACCACAGGCTCTCATACTGTAATAATTTTCAATAGTCTCTTTACATTGGTGAACCCTAACTAATATAGACATCTCGGTGGCTTAGTCACTCTGAATCATTCACTTCTGTTTCTAAAAGTGAAATTATGCATGCACCAAAATGTCAGGTGTAAAACAGTGACACCAATAAACTTCATATAAAGATCATATTTGGTGTTTAGGAAAACGTGCAAAGGGTCCACCTTTTTATGCAATGGGGAGAATGATCTGTGGCTATTTCTTCTGACAGAGATTGTTAACAATAGAAAGGAATAAAACTTGAGCATAGCAGTGAACCACAGGAGAAGAAAAAAAGGTTGTGTTGTTTGGACCAGCTGGAGTTATTAACACAGAACCTGAACTCGAAAATAGTTAGGGCATGATTATGGTCTCACGTGGTCTTCCTCTCCCGACCCCCATCCCCAACATGCAGCATTGTTCTGAATATGACTTGCACTTACCCTCCCACACACACACATTTGGTTTGACACCAGTACAACAATAATTATTTTCTCACATAGATCACCACTGTGCACCACTTTTATTCCTTTCTATTTGTGACAGTTGCGGTAGGAAGAAGTAGCTGCAGGTCACTTGACACCTATTTGCAAAGAAAGCTTACAATCGGTGGCCTAATTACAAAAAAAGACCAAAAAGAACAACCAAAAAACAACATGATTTCAGCTCTGGGGTACATGCCAGCATCTATGTTAGTTCACCCAGGGGTATCGCTTAGTAAATGCAGTGCTAATCTCACCAAGTTTCTCATTTCCATTCTATTTCTTTTTTACCGTCAGTGGCTTTTCCCTCGCCAGTGCCGTGCATGATCCACCACAAGTTTGGCAGTGCCCAGTTCAACTGGGTGTTGACATAACACTTCTGTGCATAGACAGTTGAATTACAAAAAAAAAGGTTTGGACAAGCTGTGACTGTAAATGCAGAACCTGAACTCAAAAATTGTTAGGTCATGATTTATGGTCTCATAGGGTCTTCACCCCCACCCCAACCCCATATCCACCGATTGCATGTGCCTCCAGAATCTCAACTGCTATCTCTTATTTGCAGCAATGTTCTGAATATGATTTACACACACACACACACACATTCAGATTTCTAAAAGGATATTGCTGAATCCACAAGCACTAAGAGACATAAATGTTCCTGTCCAGACTGCTTATAACACTAATAAGTAAATAATGTGACATTTTCAAAAGTCTGACACAAGTTTGAAAATAATAATTCTTTTTATCAAACTGTCCATGCACAGAAGTGCAATGTTGACGCCCATTGAAAGGGGCATTGATGAACTTGTAGTAAATCACGGCACAGGCTCATAACAAAGGAAAAAGCCACTGACTGAAAAAAAAACAGATAGAGAAAGAAAAACCTAATTGGGAAAGCTCACTATAATTGCACTAAGTGTGTGATACCCCTACAGGGTAAACTAACATAGATGCTGCCAGCTACCTCAGAGATTAACTCATGTTTTTTTGTGTAATTTGGACACTGATTATCAAATTACTTTGAAAATAGGTGTCAAACAACTTGCAGCTACTTCTCCTACAGCAATTGTTACAAATTGAAAGGAATAAAACTGGTGAATAGCAGTGAGCCACGGGAGAAAAAAAAGGTTGGTTGGATCATCTGGAGTTATAAACACAGAACCTGAACTTGAAAATAGTTAGATCATTATGGTGGTCTCACAGGGTCTTCCTCCAGATTCTTGCCTGCTATCCCCCATCTGCAGCAATACTCTGAATATCATTTAATGTGCCATTTTTGTAAGTTTGACATAATGAGGAAAATAATTATTTTTGTAATCGAATTGTCCATGCACAGAAGCATCATGTCGACACTCAAGTTGAATGGTCGACTGCCAAACATGTGGTGGATCACAGCACAGGAGCCTAAAAAAGGAAAAAAACTACTGAAAGTAAAAAATGTATAGAATAAGAATAAAACACCAGATTGGGATAGCTCAGAATTACGCGGACTGGCTGGAACCGATACAGTGTGAACTTGCATAGATGCCGGCAGCTTCCCCAGAGTTGAAATCATATTTTTTTTTATTTTAATTTTGACACCAATTAACAGCTTAGCTTAAAGATCATGTGCAATGTGTTTTACATATTTTTAATAAAAGCTTGAAAATCTGATATTCAAGTCCCTATGTCACGATTGGTGTTTCCTGAAAATGTCATGATGTTTGGTTTTGAGGTTTTCCTTAAATCATCATATGTTAACTTGCTCTACAATGGCTGAAAACAATGGCGTTATTTCTGTCTTCTCAGTCAAGCTTAGAGAGCAGTGATATCATCTTGGAGTAGCTTGCTGTTTCAGATTCCCAATCAGAGCAGCAGTTTGTAGAGTTAAGGGTTTGCTGAGCTCTCCAGGTTTCTTACAGTCCCAATCTCTGGTTTGTGTTTAGCTAGATCAGCTTAAAATCTATCATTATCTTCTGATAAAAGGCTGATCATTTCAGTTTCAATCCTGAATTAAAGTAGTGAGAATCTTTGTCTTTGAGAAATTGGCTTGTCTCTATCACAGCTCTTATTTATTTCCAATCAAAACTCTGATTTGTTTTTTACTAACTATATAACACAGGGCTGTTTAATTAATATAAAATAAATCTGAATTCTGTTTATTCATAGAAACAGTTTGTCTTTGATGTAGCCTTGATAAATACATTCATGTAAGAATATTTTTTTCCTTGCCAGATTGACAAACAGGTGCCTGTCACACTCTGCTACAGTATTTCAAGCAGATGTACTGTCTGAAGTAACAAATTTCAGTTCTTTGGTGGTTTCTGTGTGAAAATACATAGTGTACTGTATGTGAATAACTAGAAACACTATATGGCATCCCAATGCACCTTGTCTCTGCCCCACAGTTGAGGCAGCTGCAGTCTACTGCCACCTGTCTCCTGCCCCACAAGCCCCCTTCCTTCTGCTCCACATTTGAGTCTGCTGCACCCTGCTGCCCACATTCTTCTCCCACCATCAGGGATTGTGCACCCTGCTGCCCTCTCGCCGCCACCCTCACAGTTAGGGACGCTGCACCTGTTTCCCCCTGTTCCTACCTCCACAGTCAGGGCTGCTGTTCCATGTTAATACCTAGAGTACCATGTTCTCTGCCTCCACAGCTGAGGCTACTGCACCATGTTGCCCTAGCCACCAGAGGTGGGTTTTTTGCTGCACCCTACTACCCGCTTCCATTTCCCCCAATGGGCAGGGCTGCTGCACCACTCGTACCCCATCTCACTGTCAGGGCTGCTGTACCCTGATGCCCTCTGTGTCCTGCACCACAGTTGAGACTTCTGCACCATGCTGTTCTCTATCCCCTGTCATCACACACAGGGCTGCTGCACCCTGCTCCTTTCTACACAGTTGGGGTTGCTGTGGTCTGCTGTGCCATAGAGCCCGATGCCTTTGAAGTTTGGGCTGCTGTACCATACTGCCACTTGCTGCAAGATTCAGGGCATTTGCTGCACCCTGTTGCATGTCCACAGTTGAGGCAGTTGCATGCTGCTGTCCCTCTGCCACCAGAGTCAGATCCTTTGCTACACCCTGCTGCCTGCATCTCTTGTCCCAAGCAGGCATGGCATGACTGCTGCACCCTGTCTCACAGTTTGGGCTGCTGTATTCTGATGCCATCCCTACCTCCTGCCTGAACATTCAGGGCTGCTGCACAATGCTGCCCTCTGTCCCCACCCCTACAGTCAGGGCCATGGCACCTTGCTGCCCCCTGTTCCTATCTCCACAGTCAGGGCTGCTGTGCTGTGCTACACCCTAGAGTCTCATGCCCCCTGCCTCCACAATTGGGATTACTGAACCTTGCTATGTACTTCCATTGCCCCACATGGGCTGGGCTGCTGCACACTGTGCACCCTGTGCCACTATCAGGGCTGCTGTACCCTGATGCCCACCTGTGTCCAGCTCCCCAGTCAAGGCTTCTGCGCCATGCTGTGCTCTGTCCCCTGCCAACACTGTGCCCTGCTACACTACAGAGCTCCTTGCCTCCACAGGTAGAGGACAGGGTGCAGAAAATGAACTTACTAGTGGGCTGCACCCTTCCCGAACAGTTGGGATTGCTGCACCCTGCTGCTCTCTCTTTCCCACCCTCACAGTCAGGGACACTGAGCCTGTTGTCCCCTGTTTGTCTCAGCAGGGTGTAGCAAAGGATATGACAGGGTGCAGCAGCCTCGAATGTGGAGCAGAAGGAAGGGGGCTTTTGGGGTAGGGGACTGGTGCCAGTAGACTGCAGCTGCCTCACTACCCCCGCTGATGTAGTGAATACGAAACTGGTCAGTGTTTCATTGATTCTGTGGAGCTACATTGTGGTTTGTTCTTTTTATAGCTTTTTTTGTGTACTCTATTTAGTTAAATGGTGTTTGTTCGGCCGTTCGGCTAAGGAGTGCGGCTTCTTGAAATTACTGCATTATTTTGGCTGCAGCTGCTCCCACTTAGGCAGTGAAGCTGTTTTTGTTACCACACTGAATTGAAATCCTGTAGCAGAGTGTGACAGACACCCGTTTGTCAATTTGAAATGAAAAAAATTTTTTTACAGGAGTGTATTTACGAAGGCTACATCAAAGACAAACTTTCTTTGAATGAATAAAATGTTAATTTATTTTATATTCATTAAACAGCCTGTGTTATATAGCTAAAAAAATCAGAGTTTTGATTAGCAAGAACTGAGAGCTATGATACATACAAGCTGATTTCTCACAGAGAAAGATTTCCACTACTTAAGTTCAGCATTGGATCTCAAATTATCAGGTTTTTAAAGGAATAGAATGATAGATTTTAAGTTGATCTATCTAAACACAAACCAGAGACTGGATTTGTAAGGAACCTGGAGAGCTCAGCAAACCATAAACTCTACAAAGTGCTGCTCTAATTGGGAATCTGAAACAGCAAGCTACTCCAAAACAATGTCAGTGCTCTCTAATCTTGATTGAGAGGACAGAAATAACTATACTGTTTTCAACCATTGTAGAGCAAATTAACAAATGCTGATTTAAAGAAAACCACAAACCAAACAGCATGACATTTTCAGGAAACACTAATCATGATAAAGGGACTTAAATTTCAGCTTTTCAAGATTTTATTAAAAATATGTAAAAACCATTGCACATGATCTTTAAAAATAGGTGGCAATGGGTATGACAAGTGGCTAGAATCAGAAGCTAGAAAAGAGGAATATTAAAAGCTCCAACTAGAGACAATTGTGCAACATGAAAATGCATTCACTAGAGATTGACCTTAGATGATCGTCGACAGCAGGAACACAAGGTTTGCAGTGACTGATTCAGCATCGGCAGAGTGAGAGAGTGATGGAAATGTGCGAGCACAGGTAAAGGTGAAAAGTGTCTGCAGGCAGGTGCATGTTAACAGCATGGGAGAATGACGCAAGTGTGCAAGGGATCAAGACATAGTTTGGAGAGATTATTTTCAGAGCGAGGGAAATAACAAAAGGAGCTGAAATTAAGAAAATAAGAGCAGGAAGAACGAAAAAGACAATGAAAGAGGTAACAACATAACAATATTATCAGAAGGCTACAAAAAAAGAACTATGTATGGTGGGGAGCATAAAAACATGGAGAAAGACTGACAGTGTCACTTTAGACCTCTTTTTTCAATCACAAACAAATACAGAATACCTGAATATCCCCACACACCACTCAGCTGAAGAGTTAATTTCAGGTAGCAAGTCATATACTCCATCACCATTTTTAATGATCAGAGACATCCCCTGAGATTCAGATTGATAAACACTGATCCATGAACAAACAAACCAACATATTTTGTCTCCTGCAAGTATAACCTAGAGGTTAAATCCACAAGCTGTGAGCAAGCTTGGTACATCCAGCAGACCTGGGTTTGGTTCCCACAACCTCCATTTGCATACAGTGTGACCATAAGCAAGTCACTCAACCTTCTACTGCTCCTGGGACACATCTTGAAAAGAGCTTCAGCTCAGAACATCTTTCCCAGACTGAAAACTGTAAAATTAATATTTGACAGCACTGGGACTCATGCTGATGTCATGATGGCACCAATCATTTGTTAAAAAAACAGCAGTGGTGGATTGAAGGGGTCAGGGGCTATACCTATTTTTGGCACAGAGTCAAGATAGCTACAGCAAATACAGCGCAGTCAAATACCATGCAAGAAAAACAGCCAAACCAAAGATAGCACTTGGTAAAAACACAGAGTGCTAACATAGCTAATAAACCACTCATTAACAAAATGACTGTTTGCGGGGGCTCTGCGCTCCTGCACATCCCATTATGGGGGTCTGTGCTTTCCCAAAACCCCCAAATTAGTATAACTGTCACTGGGAGGAGAGAAAAATCTGGGATGGGGTGAAACCTTGGGGGGGTTTGTTGTGAAGGGGAAGGGGGAACCAGCAGGACAACTGGGGGTCATAAAGTACAGGGCTGGGGGCAGACAAACACTGGAGGGGGAGAGAAAACTGAATAGAAAAAAAGAAAGTAAGTTTCCTGGGACCAGGAATCAAACCCTGGTCAAACAACATCTTCTGTTCTCCCTTCTTGTGGCCTTACCCTCTGCACCATGGCAGCTGCTCAGCAGCATACCACCCAGCAGAGGCTTTATCCTCCTCACATGCAATATAAGTACAGGGATGGCACTAATATTACCTGCTCTATAATATCCCTGTAGTTATTTTGCTTTTAGCTATTTTGACATTGCAGTTTGGCTTGCACTATTATTCCCATGCTGTATTGACTCAGTACCCCAATTTTTAATCCCTAGATTACCCCAAATTAGGGAGTTTTTTCACCACAGACTCTCCAGTAAATGTTGTAGAACCCCAATGATACTACTAGATACTCCCCATGATCCTTATTGAAAGAAAAGCTGGCAAAGCGTCAGACTCTGCAGCTGCACCCGATACTGCACATTGATCTCATGCCTGGTCTCATGGTAAACTCTGGTTTCAAAACCAGGAAGTGCTAGTGTTTTGATAAATTGCTCTCCCATTAAGCTTAACACAAGAGAAAGTACTCTAAAAGGCCAGTAGGAAGCAGGTTATCCAAGCCATAAAAGAATGTGCACAAATCCCTTCCCAAGATCCAGATATTGCAGAGTCGTACAACATTACAATAAATGGAACTGATTCCAAACATCAGACAGGACACTAAAGGCATCATACATGTTGCAGCATAACACAAACACAAACAATATAAAAAAATGATGTTTCCTTTCAATGGATGATCACATAATTTCTTTTTACGTTAGTAAAACCAATAATGTAAAACATTTTCGGAATGATAAAGTATAACATTGTCTGTTTCTAGCTCTCATTGAACTTGGACCGGCACCTGAACTCACAATGCACAATTTCCCAAATGAAAAACAAATAAGAAAAAATAAACTGGAAACTAAAAAAATAAATGCATTACATACCATGTGTTACAGAAACAGTGTGCAGTCGGGGGGATAGCGCTGAGCCACAATCAGTGGAAAAAGCTCCCATTAGCTGCCTACAATGTGACCCCCCTTCCAGAGTTTGGGCGCAGGACAACAGTCCCAGTTGTCTCCCCTGACAGCATCCAGCAAGCCACTACATTAGTCACTTGGGACATCTGGATATATGGGGGATGGGGGTTGTTTTATTGAAAACAAGCCACTACATTTATCACTCAGGACATTGGGACATATGGGAGGGAGAGGGGAGTTTTCTGAGTATCTCACCCACCCTTGACCCATTAGACTTCTCCACTGTATCTGAATGCAGCACTGATTGGGTGATGAAGAGGTGTTAAAAAATGCTGTGGTGCTATATCCGAAACATCTCATGACTCCCCAATGCTACAAAGGATATGTACAGGTTCAGTGACAGTCTTTGGCTAAAATTTAACTGCAGCAATCCATTTTAAAAATCAGCTTTAGTTTGTAGATGGTAACCAGAAAGTGAAACAGTAAAATGTGACCCAGACTGAGGAAAAGCAGAGAAGATGCCAGCACAGCATGTTCACTTTTTCCATTTGCTGTCTCCTCTCAGCAAAATAGATACACAAATGGACAAACAAACAAAAATACATGTTTGTAAAGTAAGTTGTGGTTCTGGTAACCCTCTAACTTTCCGACTGCATTCTTTGCACTACCAGCTACAGTCGTGCATCTTGTTTAATGACATTCCAATTGTGTTGCACTAGTGGCATTCCTCAAGAATAAGCCAAGTGAGGATTACACCTCCACTGTCTACGCTCTGTTGTCACATCCTGCTTCAGTCAGCAGCATGCTAATTGCTCTTTGGAGGAGGAGCTAAAAGTGAGTGTCTGAGAGTGACTGGCTTTCAGGAAAGGTAGATCAGATGGAACCCATTTACTTGACAAGGGACGAGCAGAGAGGCTCCAAGTTATCTTCAAGTTAGGTTTTATTGATCAACTTATAAAAGTCATTACAATATATCATTGCTTTAAAAAATATTACTATTCATCAGCATTTTGTATAGTCATATTCTTTACAATACATTTAAAATATTAAAACTCACAATATCAATTGTAGATGTTGCACAATTGAATTATTGTCCTATTAGGTTATATTATTGGATCATGCAAGAGTCCATAGTTCCTTAGCCAGCTCGGTACCCATCTGAGTGTAAACAGAACTCTATGGGATTCGGATCTGGTTACCTGCATTTCCCATAGTGTATATAGTCTGTATTCCCTTTTCCCTAATTTAATTAATGTCTATTAAACTTAAAAGTCAGATAGACCATTGCATGATCCTTATCAATTTAAATTATTTTTCTTGATCAGTCTATAACAATCATTCCAACGTGTCTTTGCTTACTAAAAGATATTACAATATATATTTTTCTTAAAAAAAGACATTACAATATTCCAGATATCTTACACATATATCTTCTTTAAAATCCTTTTATATATACATAAAGAAACAAAAAAAGGGTTTATTTGTATTGTAATACGTTATTACAGCAGTTTCTCCTCCCCTCTATTATCCTTAGGAGGGAGGCCACAGGGTTCCACATTTGCTTCTTATTTGACTTGAACAGATGTGTTACAAGATGGTATGGTTCATCTTCCAATCCTTTCAGAAGATCCCTGAGTATATTTCTCCACTTGTTTTCATACAAAGGACACAATATCATTAGGCCAACCAGGTCATTTTTACCCAGCGTACATGTACATTTACCCCTTTCTTTTCTTTTCTTTTCTTAAATAATTCCATCCTCCAGTTACCTGTGAAGCATTCCAATCTGAATCTCGTAATTAGTTTCCTACTGCTGGGGTTATTTATCACCACTAAGTAAGGTTCCAATTTATGATCTCTTTTATTTTTAACCATCCATTTACTTACTTTGTATTGTTTGCATGTTTCCATGTCTTTTTGAATAAATATATCTCTTACCCTTCTCCTTACTTCCTTTGTGACACAATAAATAGGCAACCTGAATATGTCTACTACACTCTCTAACATTCCATATGGTTTTATAATATTTTCTATTATAGAAATGCTGGGAAAACTGTATTTTGTTTTAGATAACTAATCGCTTCTTCTATGCATTTTCTAGGAAGCCTTTTTTCTCCCATCCCATAAGCCTTAAGCCAGTAACTAACTATGCTTTGCTTAATCTGGCATTCTATAGGCACTTAGCCTAGTTCCGCTCTTACAAACGCTGAAGGAGTTCCACTCAGTAGTCCTAGCAACATTTTATAAAATGTATTCAGGCACGCGTCTATGTTTATATTTGACTGACCACCCCCCCAAGATTTCTGCTCCATAGAGCAATTGACTCCTTATTTTAGCATTAATTGCTTTTATATTACCCTTCACAGATTTCCCCCCATATTTGTATAAGAATGAGTTCATTATTGGTATGAAACTTTTTGCTTTTTTTTTCCAACTCTAGTAGATGGCTTTTCTAGGTTCCTTCCTGTGTAACTGTTAATCCCAGATAACAAAACTCTGTCACTACCTCTAATTTCTGTGCATTAACAAAGTAACTATATGTTTTATTTCTTCCAAATACCAGTACTTTAGTTTTCAATTAATTTATTTGCAGATCAGCTTTATCACATTCCTTTTGAAATGTGTTTAACATTCTCTTAAGCCTATGGCACTGGTAGAAAGAAGGGCAATATCATCCGTGTACGCCAGATAAGGGCATGGCCTATCTCCTATTTAAGGCATATGAAAATTAGTCTCATACATTGATCTTAAAACTGTATCAAAAATATATTAAACAATATTGGTGAAGGCACAATCTTCTTTCACCCCCATATTAGTATAGGAATTGTTCACTTAAATCCTCATTCTTATTATATCTTGTACACGTATAGTTGTCACTGTACAAATGTTGTGTTATATTAATTATGGCCAGATCTAATTTCAACTGCCCCAACCTTTCCTACAATTTTATTCTATTAACCTTATTGAATGTTGCTTTCAGATCTACAAAGGCACAATACAATTTTGGTTTTTTAATAACCTTATATTTATCAACCAGGTGTGCCAATGTAAAACATTAGTTTACTGTCAAGTAATGTGCCTTAAAACCTGCTTGTGCTTCATCCAATATGTTGCTTTCATAAACCCATTCTACAATTCTACTACTTAAAATTCTGGTAAATAGTTTCTCAGTACAGGCTATTAAACTTACCAGTTCGTAAAAGCTTGGGTCCTTTTTTCCCCCCTGTTTGTAAATAGGGACTATTATGTTTGCACTCCAACTACAGGGGACATTACCAGTTTCAATTATATAATTAAACAGTCGATATAAAAAAGGAATCCATAATTCTTTAATTTTCCCTATCACATCCAGGGGTACCCCATCGGGTCCAGGGGCTTTATGAGATGAAAAGGAATTTAATGATTTAACTATTTCATTCTCAGTAATTTGTTCTTTCAATTGAATCCATTCAGATACCACCACATTTTCTTCCAATTTTATATTGTATTCCCTATTTTCATTAAAGAAGAGATTCCTAAAATGCTTCACCCATATATCTGCTTCTATATTTGAATCCATTTCCTCTTGATAATTCTTAGTTTCCTTACTGAGAATCTTCCAAAACTTTTTGTCTCTGTGAGACATCACATCTTCAAGTTCTGTCCATAAGGCATTAATGTATTTTTCCATATTTATATGTAACATTTTCCTGTAATCCTTCCTTAATTTGTTCATAACCTTATTGTTATTTAAACTTGGATTATGTTTCAATATTCTTAACTGTTTACTTAATTGTATTCTTGCAAACCTACATACATTGTTATACCACAGTTGCCCCCTTTCTTTTCTTAATATTGACTTCTTTAATAATGGTGCTGTATTAGAAATCTTCTTCATTAAACTTTCATATTCGGTAATAGTATTTTCATCTACTTCTTTTTCCAGGCTATTCATTAGGTCTCAAATAATACATTTGTCTTCTAGTAAAACTGTAAAATCTTTTCCTTCTATTGTCTGCCATCCTATACATTTTTTCTTTGTAATTTCAATTGGCACGTTTTTTTTTCCTTATCTGTTTATCACCCTTGTGTCCAACCAGCCTCTCCTTCAGGCCCTACCAAGGAACCCCCTTCTTCGCTATGAACCCTCTCCGTTGCCAGCTTCCCTGCCTCATATTGTAGCTGGCCCAAGGTAACCTGATGTATCCCTTCATTGGACGGATTCCCTCCTTCCGGGGGGGGGTAAGTGCCTTCTGGCTTACCTTTCTTGGCCCTGGGTGCTGCTGAGGTCAGTCCTTGCTGTCTGGGGGCTCTGTGGAGGTGGGGTGAGGGCGGTCATCATCCGGTTGATCAGGATGCCATTTTTGTGTTTTTTCCTGGCTCCCCATGCATTGTGCCACATCTGTAGTACTCTCGGTCTCCACCAGGAGTTGCTACAGACCGAGACAATCTCCCTAGCCCACCCCAGGAGAGGACAGCAGTCCTACAGATACTCAATCCTCTCCTCCCCTTTGCTCACCCCCGGTACCCCAAGTCCGTTCCTGAACGTGGATCACCAGCGTGGCATGAGGTAAGGTGCCAGCGCCTCAGCCCTCTGTGTCAATGGGCTGGCTGGCACAGTTTTAATAGTATTATCTATCCGTATCTCTTTTGTTGTACTTTCACTTTTAATGCTGCATGTGGACATTCTGACCTTAAATCGGTCATTACATTTTTGCACTTCATAAGCAAGTTATAATTTACCCATACAAGGTCTATCACTGATGATCTATTTCCTCCCACAAATGTATGATTACCTGTCAAATCGTTACCTAGTCTGCCATTCAGCAGTATACAGTTCTTGTCCTTTAGAGATCCATGTAGCTATATTCCTCTTTTAATTGTTTCACATCTCTTGACTCCATGTCTGTTCGTATCCCCTGTATATTATGTACAGTCAATAAATACCTTAAATCCTCTGATATCCCCTGTAGTTGACCTAGCCTTACATTAAAGTCAACAAGTAACATTATATCTATTGAGGGACTGTTTTGAACTGTCTCCTTCAATATCATTTCCAGGTCTTTTAACAATTCCCTATTTCCATATCCACTTTTCTCTGGTTGTACATAACAATTCACCAGTACAATTTATTTTTTATTAGTGTGTGTAACCTTAAAGAACAGCAAACTTTTGTTATTATTATGAATTTCTTTTGTGATATTTTTGCCTAATCTGCAAAATGTTGCCAGCCCAGCTATGTTCCTTCCATACTTTTTGTATTTATCCTTTATCCAGGTCTCTTGTATACAAATATAATCAAAATCTTGAAAATATTTTTCCAACTCTGGATCACCCAATTTGTCTTCTAAACTGGATACATTCCAAGATGAAAACCTAATTATACTGCCATTATCTTTTTCTTTACCCCTATTCCCCATACTATATAATTCATTTTCACAAGTGTTGCCCTGTGGCCTCCCACCCTCCTATATGAACTCTAGATTTTTGTCACCAACTTCTTTCTGTAGACTATCATACCTATTGGAGGTTTCTATCAAACTCTTCCATTTAGACTTAACTTACTTGTTATCAGTCAGACTTCTAGAATTATTCTCTTTAATGGGATTTTCCATGTATATATAAATACCCAGTTCATCCAGCACTTTTTGTTTACTCAGAATCTTTTACAGTACATTACCTTTTGTAAGCCACAAAGATAGATCTCCTTCCATTTCTCATCTTAATACCCTCTCTGCTTCATGGTTACAGACATGCATATTCAAAATGACACTCAGTGTGTCCACAAGCTTTTCATTAACATTTCCATTGTTCTCCTTGTTCATTTGCTTTAGACCAAAGATTGATAACAGTATTTTTTCATCCTCCTTACTTCTTATTTCTATAAAATTCTGGGAAAAGCATATCCATTGTTAAAATTTCACGCATTTCCATTCCCACTTTACTTATTTCCCCTGGTTTTGATCTTATTGCTCTTACAATGTAATATTGATCAATTACCAATAAAACCAATTCTGAGTTTGGTATTGGTCCCTTCACACTTATATGGTCCATAGCATGGCTGTAGCCATCCAATATATCTAACAATAGATTCTGCATCATTTTGTTTAGACTTCCCTCTTTTTTCTGGTATACACACAACTTTGTATAGATGTATGGAACTTTTTTTAATTCTTTCTTGTCTCTCACCCTCATCCCATAAATCATGGAATTTAAGTTTCTGATAACATGATACATTCTTCTACCTCATTGTACGAGCCTTCTGACTCAGTGTTAACATCTGTACTCTCTCTTGGAATGATAATCTGCTCATGGTCCTCTGTATTTAATCCCAGGTCACTCCCATTATTTTCAGCTTTTCTGTTCTCTTTCTCCACCTTTTCTTCATTAATATCTCTGTGTCCTTTTGTTCCATCCTTGACTTTGTGTTGTTTTTGTTTTTCCATATGTTCTAACGTTATTCTATTTTCCAAACATATTCCTTTGACAAATGATAGATCCTGTTTTATTTCTACCAGTTGTTTATAAAGCAGAACATTTGCATTAAATGGATCTCTAAGAGCTAATACCACTTCCCTCGCTACACCTTCTACATCAAAAGATCTAACACTCTCAGGGTTCTTTGTCCAAGAGTGATCAATATCCATTCTGGATCTCTTCTGCTCCTCTATATTGTACTCAGGGATAGGTCTGTGTCTAAATGAATCCTATTATTATTCTGAAAATCTTTACTTGTCTCCTTTTTTATTGATTTGCTCATATTCATAGATTCATAGATATGTGTTGGCAGAAAAGGACCTTATTTGGCCCATTGAGTCTGCCCATTCCCTTCTCTTTACATGCTTCCCTCCCCTTTAGGTTCCTCCCTCTGTACCCTAAACAGCCCCTTGTGGTTGTCCTAAGTTCTCTTGAATCCCCCCAGTGCTCTGGCCTCCACCACCTCCACTGGCAAACTGTTCCAGGATGCTACCACCCTCTCAGTAAAGTAATGTCCCCTCATTTTCACCTTAAACCTATCCCCTCCACCCTCAGTCCATGCTGTCTAGTTTTAGCACCTGCCTTCCCTGTGAATAAGTTCCCCCCCACTTTATTAATCCCCATAACATTCATAATGTTTCTAACATATCCCCCCTCTCCCTTCTGGTCTCCAGTGGGTACAAATCCAACACTCTCAACCACTTTTCATATGGCTTCTCACTTAGCCTATGCACTCTCTTTATGGCTCATCTCTGTACTCTTTCTATGGCATCTATGTCTTTGTGTAGGTGAGGTCTCCAGAACTGAACCCCATACTCCAGGTGAGGCCTCACCATGGAACTGTAGAGTGGCATCAGCACCTCCCATCTTCTACTAGTTATCCCTCTCCCTATGCATGGCAGCATTCTGTTCGCTTTGCCCACTACCTTGCTGCATTGGGTCCCTACTTGAAGGTTGTCTGTGATTATGATTCCTAGGTCCTGTTCCTGCTCAGATGGCTTTATTACCTCCCCTCCCAGTGTGAATTTTCCACATGGATTATTTCTTCCTATGTGCATCACTGTGCATTTCCTGGCATTGAATTTTAAGTGCCATGTTTCTGATCACCCCTCCAGCAACCTTAGATCTTTCTTCATAGCCTCCAATCCCTCTGGGGTATGCACCCTGTTGCAGATCTTTGTATCATCTGGAAAAAGGCAGACCTTCCATTGCAGTCCCTCCTCTATGTCAGTGACATAGATATTGAACAGGATGGGTCCCAACACCAACCCCTGGCTCCTACCCATCAGCCAGTTCTTCATTCACCTTGTTAATTTCTGTCCCACCCCAAGCTCTCCAGTTTATTTACCAGCCTTCTGTGGGGCACAGTGTTGAAGGCCTTCCCGCAGTCCAGATAGGCACATACACTGCCCCCAATCAACTATCCCCTACACACCATTGAAGAACTCAGGTTCATCTGACATGACCTCCCCTGTGTGAAACCATGCTGATGGATGTCCTGCAGCCCACTATCCTCCAAGTAACTAACCACCCTTTCCTTCAAGATCACCTGCTTCACCTTACCCACCTCTGATGTGAGGCTGACCAGATGATAATTGGCAGCCTCCTCCCTGTGGACACTTTTATGAAGTGGTATGACATCTGCCCTCTTCCAGTCCTCTGGAACCTTTACTGTATCTAAAGACAAGTTAAATAACTTCACTAGTAGTGCCACCAGCTCCTCCTATAGCTTCTGGAGCAACTAGGATGCAGGGCATCCAGATCTATAGCCTTGTCCATCCTCAACTCACCCAGTTCTTCCCTGATCCTGTCCTCACTGATTGGGCTAGGATCCACCCCAACGTCCCCCCTTCCCTTCCCCTCTAGGTCTGGTCCCTGCCTTCTCCCTCTAATGTGAAGACCAAGCCAAGTATCAATTTAGCACCTCTGCCTTCTCAAAGTTCCCTTCTATTTGCACTCTCCACTTATCTATCCCCTGCCTGGCTTTCCTTTATTCCACTATGTACCAAAAGAAAGTCTTATCACCCTTTTTGACCTGCCTAGCAATTCTCTCCTCTGCTTCTGCTTTCACTTTCCTAATCCTCTGCCCCACTACCATCAGCCTCTCCCTGTAAATTTCCCTGTACTCCTTACTCTGCATCCTCTTATATTCTCTGAAAGCCACTTTTCTCTGCCCTGTTGCCCCTCTCACTTCCCTGTTGAACCAAAGCAGTCTCTTCCTTTTTCCGCTCTTCCTCACCTTTCCTATACAGCTCTTTGTGGCTTTTAGTATCCCCTTGATCTTATTCCATAGTTCCTCAACCCCCCCATCGCCTCTGCCCCTTTCATTTTATTCTGGACTACCTCTCACATTTTTGGAAAATCTGCCCACCTGAAATCTAGGACCTTTGTGATGGTTTGACTCACTTTATATCCAGTTCTAACCCTGAAACCCACTATGTTATGGTCACGCACTCCTAGGCTGACCCCAACCCCTACTCCCTCCCTACTATCCCCATTGGTGAGGACCACGTCAGACCCCAGTGAGGTCTCTTACCAGCTGCTGCAGGAAGGCTCCCTGGAGGGACTTGAGGATCTCCCAACTCCTGGATGACCTAGCTACTGGGATATCCCAGTCTATATATGGGAAGTTATGATCACCCACCAGCAGAATCTTCCCCTTTAGTGCCATCCTTTGACCCACTCACAGCATCTGCATGTCCATTTATTTGCTCTGTGTTGGAGGTCTGTACACCACCCCAGGCTTTATAGATGTCTCAGCTAGTCTCTCTAGTGTGACCCATAAGATTTCTACTTCTCCTTGCTCTTCCTGCTCTTCTGATGCCTTTATGACCTATTTTATGTACAGCACAGTCCTCCCCTTCCTGCCAGCCCTATCCCTCTTGAATAACCTGTACTCTGGTTCCCCTACTTCCCAGGCCTGGTGCTTTGACCATCAGGTCTCTGTTATGGCAACAATGTTCAGTCCCTCCTCCTCCATTATACAGTAGCTTCTAAGTCCACCATCTTGTTCCTCAGGCTTCATGTGTTAGCAGAAATTCCTTTTCACCATATACCTCCTTTCTCCCCACCTCCCTCCCTCCCTCTGTTCCTACTATGTCTGGTCTGTTCCCTTCTCCCTTTTGCAGGGGAGTTCTAGCTAGTCCATTTTCTCCTCTTGTTTATCCTTCACCCATCCTAGCCTTGTACTCTCCCCTTACCAGTTTACCCCCAGATCTTTTCAATGTATCCTTGTAGACCCCCCTCAGTTCTCTTGGCCCCTCTCACTCAGATGCAGTCTATCCTTCCAGTTCAAGCCCTCATCCTCCCATGTGTCCCCCCACTCTCCTATACATGCAAACCCTTCCTCTTCACACCATGCTCAGAGCCATTCATTGAATTCCCTAATTCTTCTCTGTCTAACAGTGCTGGCACAGGGGACTGGCAAGACCTCTGAAAAAGCCAAGGATTTAGCTTCTTCCAGGCATCCCTGCGTCAGTGCTCTGAACCTCCTCTGGACTTCCTCCACTTCATAGCTTGCTAGATCATTTGTTCCCAGATGAATGATAAGGTATGGTTTCCACACCAACCAAGCCCCCTTCCTGATTTTTTGCATTACCCTCCCTGCCTCCATCTCCAGTTCACGAAAAAATTACCTCTGCCTGTATGTAGGACCCTCCTGAGCCAATGTATTCCTTTATACATGGAATCCCTGTAAACCATGACATTCTCCACCTCCAGAAACAAATGGATCTGGTCTTATTCCTGGTGGGATCCTTTTCCATATGCTTTTCTTCCTAACCACATCCCCCTGCCCTGAACTGCCTACAAGACCTTGCTGATTTTCCCCTGATTCCCCTCCTGCTCTCCCCCTAGCAAACAATACTGGCCCATTTACTTCCAAACCCCCTCTGAACCCCTAATCCTATCTTCTTCACCGTCCCTGATTTCCTGTGCCACTTACTTGCCTCCTGACTTCACCTCCACTACTGCCTCACCCCTTTCTTCCCCTTCCTTTCCTCCCTTCTCTCTCTCCTGCCTCCTCTGATTCCCTTCTTTGTTTATTCCCCCTCCACTGCCTTCACTGTGCTTGTCACCCCTTCCTCCATCCCTCCCCCTTCCACCCCCTTGTCCTCCTTCCTACACCTTCTTTCATCTCTCCCTTCCCTGCTGTTCATCCCCGGCCCCTGATCCACATCCATTGTTCCCCCTGATCCTTTCAGAACTCCCTCCTCCATGCTATCTGCCAGAGGTATGTACCTGTTAGACACTGTAATACCCCATGCATATTCCTTAACTCATTATTGATTTCCTTTAAACTATTAAATACTGTACCTCTGTAAAGTCTATATTTATTTCACCTTGATTTTCTAGATCTACTAATTTTATTTCCTTGTCAATAGGGACACTTCTACCAGTGTCCTTTACCAATTCTACTTTTCACAATTTCTTTATCATGTTAATTATCAGAGTAGATGTTTTTTCTTTTATACTGCCTCTCATCACTTTTTTATTAATTTCATCTCTCTTCTTTTTCTTCTTCATTGAATTTTGAATTTTATTCAACACTTTCAGTGCCAGATGTTTAAGAGATACTGGATCTTTAGTTGGAATATTTCTAGACCCCTGATTATTTCCACCTCTGGTAACTGCAGACATATTAACCCTCCCAGTGGCATGGTATGTTTCTTAAAGGGACACTGTCAACCTGTTTTTCATCATATTATTTCTAGTTGAAACCCCACATTTTATGATTGCTTACCCTCTCTAAAATACACTGATGTTGCTGTTTGTATTGTCTGTCTTCTTGCTTAGTAGAACTGAAATGCATGGCAATGTATATTTATAAACCATCTTGTTTTTGTTTACAATCCTGGTTCTGTTCTTACTGCATACTTCCTGAGCATTAGAAACACACCCAAACAGTGCAGTCACTCATAAGGCAGTAGCCCCCTGAACTCCCACTGCATCATGAGGGGGCTAGACTGTTTTAATGGGTGTTCCCAAGTCCAGGAAAGATACATTTGGGGTTGATCAAGGAATGTAAACAAACCTGTTTTGGTGTGATAACACCAGTATGCTGGGCAGTCTGTTTTTTACTATTTTTAAGAAAATATGAGTCAGAATCAAACTACCAGCTACATCAACAACCTTTACAGAATTTTTTCAATCATAAAATATGTTTTTTAAACTAGGGACACTTTGAGACCTCAGGGGGTTGGCAATGTCCCTTTAAATGGCGGGCCACTCTTAACAGCCCAAGTATACACTGTTTACTTTTTAACTGATTATTTTAAATCCCATTAGTCTTGATAAACAAATAATGGTTTATTAGGAACTAGACCCCTTCCCCTGTCTGCTGTTAAAATTTTAACTCTGTAGCTTAATGTATGGTAAAGTACTGACAATTTAAAAATGAGCAAAACATTTTTTTTTTTTTGCTCTGCAGAATGCTCACTCAGAGCACCTGAAACAGCACCTTTGTGATGCTTGGAATGATTCTCAGCTCAGAACAGAGAAATCTACTCTGAGCTTAGAGACGTGCTTTCTCTCCAATAAGGAGAGATATTGTACTTTACCTTTTATGTGCACTGTGAGTTATAGGAATAAAAATTGCTTGTGTACTGTTTATTTTCATTTGATACAAAACAAAACACATCATTTTGCTTTCCAGTTGATGTATCATTTCATACCTCAGCTTTCTCTGTGCTAAACACTGCAGTTCTTTCTAGCTTGTGGGACCTAAAGCTCTGCCAGTTTCTCACTTGAGTTTTGATACAAAATTATAATTTCAAATCTGCTCAGCACCAGAAACAGCTCAACCTCTTTCACAGTTGAATTTTGATACAAAATAACAACTTTAGATCAGCCCAGCACCTGTGTGGTAGCACACACTTTTTACAGTTCTGTTTATAAGTTGACCAAAGGATTTACTTGGCAATGAGGAACTTTTTGAAAGTAAGTTCACTAAAACTAATGTGGTGTTTTTGTGTGTGAATGTATTAGAACTTCAAAGCAAGGTTCTTGTCATGATTGATGGATCATATTTCATTTCCCCATTATTCATTTATTTATTTGCTGTTTTGGTTATTCATTCTTTATGAAGGGGCTTGAAATTCAGTGTCTAGGAATGGTTTGTCACTTTTGTTTTGCTAATGATCAGCATCTTCTAGCAAGAAATTAATCAGATTTTGTTTTTTGTTCTGAATGGTAAGAAGAGGGGACTGAGTTTTATTTTGTTTATGTTATCTATTTTTTTCTATCATTTAGCAAAGCTGCTGTTTTTGCTACTTCCTCGCTTCCTGTTTGCATTTCTTGATGATGACTGTTGTGTGAGTAAATGAGAGGTGAAAGAGGGAGTGAAGACTAGGCTACCAATTGCACTTCTTTTCATGCAAACATGAATGCTTTATTGAGGATATCAAGCTGTATTTTTTCTTCATTATGATGGTTTTCTTTAGTGGTACTGTTTTAAAAGGCTGAAAAAAAAACTGAGGATGTCATGTCCAGGCAGTTACAAGTGCTTCCATGGCAATTTGCATATAACATGCATTTGATTGAGGAGATACAGCATACATAAATGATTTTTTTTCATTCGTGCTTGACTGTTGCCCGACTGCAGCTTTTGGACCATGCACAATTGAAAGGCTCAGCACAAACCTTTGAGCTGCAGTTTGTGCTTTTTTTGTGAATCCTGTCCCAGGGCGTTTACTGATTTTAAAGTGCAAGCCTGTTTTTCCTAGGATTTTTCAGCCCAGAACTCTGGGACCAACAGAACTGGGTCTAAAATTGAAATCCATAGAACTTGGAAAGTTTTAAGATTTAGTACCAAAAAGCACCTCCACTACAAAAATGGTTTGAAGGGGTTTAAATACAAACTGTACATTAATTTTATTTATTAAAAATGTGTCACCAGTATAGGCACAGTAAGCCTGGACTGGTTTACAGGTGCAGCCATGGGTGGGGTGGGGGGTGCCAGGGAATCCTTCAAGGGGTACAACAGGGAGTGAAACAGTAATAACAGAGTGATACCAGTAGTAATGGGAACTTGTACTGTAAAATCATACAAGTAAGGAATTTCGAAGAAGAACAAAAACAATGGTTATGGTGTAAATAAGCATGGGATCAGGAATGTCATGCTAAGAACATTTCTAGAAATGTGGCACACCTTACCCTTGGGCCTAAATGCAAAAGCTTACCATAGGCCAGAGGGGAAAATGGGGGGGGGCAACCACATTACAAAGGCCATTGGAGCAAGGTGAGGGTGGATCCAGGGCAGGGCCCCAGGCTACAAGGGCTGGGGGCATCTTTGGGAGGCTGGTAGGGTGTACCAGTTGTGTGTCATACATCTTACTGAAAATACAGTAGTCTGAAAAATGGGGGAATGCATGGTATGTAGGCAAATTGCACAGCTAAGGGAGGAGGTAGGATTGCTGAGGCAGACACTAAGATGGGAAAGGGAGAGGAGTAGAAGAGAGGACAGGAGGGGTCCCGTAGAAGGAGCTGTTGCAGCTAGGGGGGCTAGGTGCAGTTAAAAGGGGGGCTGCAGGGGGACAAGGAGCAAACATGGGCACAGGAAGGAAAATATGGGATGGGGTATGGAGGGAAATAAAGGAGCACGAAAGTAAGGAGGGGGCATGGGGAAGGCTCCAGAGGGGATACAGGAATCCAGGATAGTGGCAGAAAAGGGAACAGAAGTAATCAGTAGGGATGGCAGGTGATAAAGTGTAAGAGCCCAAAGCCTGCGCAGAGGACAAGGGAGAAGAGAGCAATGGGAGGACCATCCGCCAGAGAGATACAGGTGGTGGGCCTAGAACAAAAAATAGATTTGCCCAACTAGGGGCACAAAATGTGAGGGACGAGCAGGAAAATGGAGTTGAAAGAACACACAGGGGAAATAGGAGAGACAGGCACAAATGAAGGCTCAGAAAAATTGGAAAAGGGGGATGGCCAATCAGATAAGAACAATGGGCAAGCCCAAAATGAGGTGGGGCAGTGTGCTTCTGTCCAGAGGTGCAGAAGCCAGATGGGACAGGGAAGGGTGCGGACCCCCAGGAAAAATCAGTCAGGGCACAGGCAGAGGCAGAAAGACACTGAGGAGAAAAGTTCACAGCTAGAGAGGCGAAGGCAAGTAGCCTGGCAGAAAGCTCCTGTGGGGGTCACAAAGCTAGGGGGTGCAGAGCAAAGACAGTACTTTGGGAGGTGACATGGGCAAAGGGGGTATTGAAAATAGGGTAGTAAATAGAATACAGGGGTTGGGGGAAGGATGAAAGGGAGATGTAACCAGAAAGAGATGGAGAGCAGGGTTCTACTGGTTGGGGAACTCTATAATAAAATTAATTGGGTGGGGGGCAGGGGGGACAAAAGCACATTGTGGGTGGATTGTCTGCCTGGCATGATGACAGCTAAGGTCATTCACTATATCCCCTCAAGGGGGAAGCAGCAGAATGAGAAAATGCACTTGCTGTTTTACATGGGAATGAATGAGCTGGCAAGAAATCACCTGATGGAGGTACAGGCAAGATTCAGAGCTCTTGCTAAATACTATAGCAGTCTGGGGTTCAAATTAGTGACTTTTCTCAGAGGTGCTGCCAGTACCAAGGGCAAGCACTAATAGACAGGTGAGAATAAGGGTGTTCAATGAGTGGCTGGAGGGGTGGTGTGAGAAAATGGGGTAAGGGTTAGTAGGGTACTTGGGCTCTACGTAGGGGGACAAGAGCTTGTTTGCACCAGACAGACTGCACCTAAATACGGAAGGGGTGGCAGTACTAAAAAGCAAACTAGAAGAATTGATAGTGGATACCTACAATTTAAACTAGGTTGGGGGGGAATCTGCTCCACAAAGAAGAAAGTTTGGGGTGCTACAAGCCCCCCCCCCAGATAGCACTACACTGTTGGGCAAGAGGGAGATGGGTGAAAGGGGAACAATGGGGGAGGCTGGAGGAAGAGATTAGCAGCAAAAGCCAGAAGTTTGGGAAATAAGAGTGCGAACCTGGAGGCCATCATGAGGGATGAGGGACTAGATCTAGTTGCAGTGAGTGAGACTTGGTGAACAGAGCATCACACCTGGGAAACAACCATTCTAGGATACAGACTGCTCAGAAGGGACAGGAAGGGCAAGGAAAGAAAGGGGGTGGTTTGCCTTATATATCAGGGAAATCATTAGTGTAACTGAAGGGCAGGAGGAGGAGGAGGAGGAAGGGGAGACTAAGCTGCTGTGGTAACACTAGTTAGGAAGACAGATGAATCCCTGTGGCTGGAGGTGGTATACAGGCCACCTGCACGGGGGGGGGAGGATAATAGATGGCTAACTCAGGCAATCATGAGGCTGGCCCAGAAAGGAAAACTGCTGCTGGTGGGTGACCTGAACCTCCCAGATGTTAACTGGGAAATCCCAGATGCAGAATCGGCAAGGAGCAGAGACATATTAGATGAACTGCAGGGGGTATTCCTTCAACAGCTGGTCAGGGAACCAATGACAGGAAGCAACTTGTTAGATGTAGTCCTGACTAACAGGGAGAGTGTGGAGGAGGTGCAGGTGGGAGAAGCCTTGGGCACCATCAACCACAGCACGGTATGGTTCAGGCTCAGGGCAGAGAGGGAGACAAGTAAAACCAGTACATCAGTCATGAACTTTAGACATGCGAACTTTGATGAGTAAGATAGAGAAAAAATGGAAAGTAAGGTGAATATAGAAACAGTGGAAGAATTATGGGAAGCTATCAAGGAAGGGGTTCAGGAAGCAGTGGAAATGTGCATAAAAAATGTTAGGAAGAGCAAGAGGGGGAGGATACCACTCTGGTTTACTAGGGAGGTGACGGAGGAAGTCATGGAAAGGAGGAGGGCTTTCAGAAAATTTAAGAGGACACTCTGAGAGGAAGATAGGGGGGAGTACAGGAGGAAGACGAGTTTGGCAGGGAGGGAGATCAGAAGGGCAAAAGCAGCCACTGAGGAGAAAATAGCCAAAAACGCTAAGAGAGGGATAAAAAATTTTTCAGATACATGAGGAAGAGGAGAAGGGCTGGGCAGGGTATTGCTAGACCGAGGGGGGAGGAGGGATAAGCTTGGAGCAGGACTACGTAAAAGCAGAGGCATTAAATAAGTACTTTATCTCAGTATTCAAGGAGGAAGAGGAACGCAGGGGCCCAGAACTAAAGTCCAAGGGGAGGGAGGGCAAATGAGCATATCAGAGCCTGTTCACTGTGGATAGGGTCAGGGTAGAGCTAGATAGACTGAGGGTGGACAAGACGATGGGGCCTGACAGGTTCCACCCCAGAGTGATCAGAGAATTGAGGCATGAGCTCGCTGTGCCCGTCACAAGCCTCTTCAACCTGTCCCTGGATACAGGGAGGGTGGCAGAGGACTGGAGGAGTGTGGATGTGATGCTCTTGCACAAGGGAGGTAGCAGGGAGCTGAAGGAGAACTACTGCCCAGCCAGTCTCATGTCTGTAGTGGGGAAGGTAATGGAGGCATTGATCAAGGAGAGGGTGGTGGATTACTGGGAGGAGTATGGTGTGCAGGACAGCAGACAGGATGGCTTCACCAAGGGTAAATCATGCAAGACCAACCTAATTAAGTTCTTGGATTGGGTGACTCAGGTAATCGACTGGGTGGGGCAGTGGACATGGCCGATCTGGACTTCAGAAAGGCATTTGACACTGTCCCCCACAAGAGGTTGGTGAGTAAGATGGAAAGCATGGGGTTGGGAGGGAAAACAGCAAGCTGGGTGGAGGCATGGTTAGCATGGAGAACTCAGAGTGTTATTAAATGGGGTGAACTCCATGATGGCAAGGGCAAGGGGTGGAGTGCCACAAGGGTCAGTTTTGGATCTGCTCCTCTTCAACATCTACATCAGTTATATTGCAGAAGGTTTAAGAGGGAGGGTGAGCCTATTTGCCGATGATACAAAAATCTGCAATAGGGTGAACACCCATGAGGGGTGGAGGACATGACGAAGAACCTTTAGATGCTTAGGGAGTGGGAAGTGTCAGCCAAAATTTAATGCCAAGAAATGTACTGTGATGTACCTAAGGAGTAAAAACATGCATGCAGGGTACACACTGGGTGGGGATGAAATCAAAAAAATCAGAACAGGAAAGGGATCTGGGGATCATAGTCTCCTGAAACCTTGAGGTAGGGTTCCAATGTAGCAGGGCAGAGGTAAGGGCCAATGGAATGTTGGCATGCATAGGCAGGGACATTACTAGCAGAGGGAGGGAAGTAATAATGCACCTCTACAAAGCTATGGTGAGGCCACAACTAGAGTACAGGGCTCAGTTCTGGAGACCACATCTCCACAAGGATGTAGATGCATTGGAGAGAGTTCAGAGAAGGGCAACAAAAATGGTGCAGAGTATGCAAGGGAAGACATATGAGAAGAGGTATAAGGAGCTGAATCTGTACATGCTAGAAACAAGGAGGGAAAGGGGTGACATGAGTAATACCTTTAGGTATGTAAAGTGGCTAAATAAAGTAGGAGAAGGAGGTCTGCTAAAGAGGAAGGAGGGAGCCAGAACTAGAGGGCACAGCCTCAGATTGCATAGAAATAGATTCCAGGGCAATGTGAGGGGGCGCTTCTTCACAGAGAGGGTGGTGTTGCCTTGGAACAGACCGCCAGACAGAGTGTGGGAGCTAAAACAGTGGTGGAATTTAAGAGGGCATGGGACAGGCATGTGGAGCTGAGTATTGGAACGGAGGGCACAGGCAGGTGGGGAGGTGGGTATATAAAAGGGGAGAGATGGGAAGATTTGATGGGCGAGAAGGGTCCTTTTCTGCCATCAAGTTTCTATGATTCTATGATAGGCACAGTAAGTCAAGGCTGGTTTACATGTGCATCCATGTGGGAGGGGAATGGAAACTTTCAAGGAGCACAACAGGGAGCAAAACAGTAATAAGAAAATGACAGCAGTAGAGGCTTAAACATGTTCAGTAAAATCATACAAATGTAACCCCTAGGTGGCGCTACCCCTAGGGCTACTACCCCTGCCTGCTTGGCTAGTTGCAGGTTAAGGGGCCTGGGTACTGAAACGGGTGCCTCCACCTGGAGGTTGGGGTTGTTAGTGGTGAAGCTAACCTGGGTACAGCCTTTTGGGACACTGTAACCCCCCTCTTTCCCTTCTACTGGCCTGAACAATATACAGTAATCACTTTTGCAATGACCCTTATTTACCATGCAATTACCCACACTGTTTGCAATTACCACCAGGGCTGGTTTCACCAGTTCGACCCTGGAGACCCCTTGTAAAACAAGGTTAGGCACAGCAAACAACAACAGTGCAGTGCTTTTGGTGTAAACTGGAACCACAGTCAGGTTAAATGCCAAAATAATTAGATCTGATTTATTAAGGGGGCGTGAACAAGGAAGGGGCGTAATCAGGGTGACTGGCTTGAGGGCTAGATTGATCAGACAGTCATGCATGCACTTCAAAGTCGCTATACAGTCACACACTCTGGCTACCCAGGTGGAAGCAAGGTGAGCTAGCCAGGAACGTTGCCCAGAGTAGGCCAGTATCGCAGCTGGTTGAGGCCCTGTGATGAAAGGAAGAAACATGCACAACGCACATTATTTGTAATCCAGAGCTGGAGGGCTCAGTTCAAGAAGGAAAAGACAACAAGGCAATCAGATGACAACACTTTAGATTTAGCTGTTGTTGCAGGGAGCTACCCTGATGTGTACTCATGATACCCAATACAGGACACAGGCAGGATGAAATCGAGACTGCAGATGGATGAGCTGGAGTGCCAGGAGAAGCAGGGCCCACACGAATCACCAAGGAGTCATTCCTGTTCAAGGCGTTGAGCAGGGAGCTGATCCCCAGGCAGGTCTCTCATCAATGGCTTTGTTCTGTGTAGTGGGTAATCTGGCTGGGCCAGTGTGGCAAGGGCCAGACCAACTGGAGATGAATGCGGTTTCAGTCCGGTGGGGCTGGATACAGACTTCAGCAAGCAGAATACAGTTCAGCACACAGTGGGGAACCAAATTGTGACCCACTAGCAACACACAGCACATTTATAGTAAGGAAATACCACTATACCAGACGAATGGCAGTCCGGTCACAATTTCAGACTCTCTGTGCCAGCCCAGGATTCCAGCAGTAACTGAGGTCCTGACAGGCCGATCGTGTTCAGCAAATCTTCAGTCTTCTACAGATTTCAAGTCTGGTCAGTTTAGTGGCTTTAAACTATCTCTCTCTTTCTCTCTCTATATTCAGATTCAGTCTGAAATAACCACAAGTTCCCTCTCAGGGACAGCAGGCATGCTGGCAGGCCAAAATCAATCCTTCCACAGTTCTCCGATGCAAACTACGTAGAAACTGATGCTCGACTATCTCAAACTGTTCACCCCTTCACTTCCCCACTAAGACAGACTGACTGCAGCAGTTGGGAATTTCCTTTCGGTCCAAAAGGTACTGATTGGCCCATTCTGGCAGTCCTGGACCAAGATGGTGGTGATAAACAGAACTGTCTGTGCTGCAAAGAAGACAGGTTAGACAAACTGCAATACCATCACTTTTCTAATTGACAATCAGCAAATAAGTACAGCCTTTGACAGAGCTCCCTCTGCACAAATAATGATGGCAGAATGGAGCGATTATCTGGCAACCCAGGTGGGACTCAAGCATAGAAACACTCAGCCCCCTCCCAGAGTAAATAGGCACCACGTTATTGGCAGCTCTTAAAGGGACAGAGCACAGAGGCATTAAGGCGCTCTCACACAATCACTTTTAGAACGCCAAGTCACAGGATACCAGCCTGGCAGTGAGCATTTAGGCACACCCAAGGAAGAATTTCAGGAACCCCCATTTATGAAGACTACACAAATACAAATTTGAAGAAATAGAAAAACACTGGTTATGGTGTAAACAGGAACGTGATCAGAAATGTCATGCCAAGAACATTTCTAGAAAAGTGGGACACAATAAAATATGAATCCGTTGGATACTACATTCTGTCATGGTGTTATTGTGTCTGGTGGTGTGACAGTACGTATGGTGTGGAGTGGTGTGACAAAGTGCACAGGAATATGGAATCATGAGATATGTCAGCATGCATGCTGGTGTAGAGTGGTGTGACAAAGTGTATGGGCATATCAGGTGTTGCTGTGTGTGTCACAATACATGGGTGCGTAATGTCTGTGTGTCAGAGTTCATGGTGGTATGTTGATGGGTGGTGTGACAGCATGTAAGGTGTCAAGTGGTGTGAAACTGCATGGGGGTATGGGTTTATGACATATCAGTGTGCATTTCAGTATGGTGCCAGGTTGTGTGGCAGTACATGGAGGTTTGCGATTGTGAGGCTTGTCAGCGTGCATGGTGGTATGCTGTTGCTTGGTGTGACAGCATACGTTGGCTGTGGTGTTGGGTGCTGCGTCAGACTGCATGCGAGTATGGGGTTGTGAGGTACATCAAAGAGTAGAGATGTGTGAAATTATAAAATTTCACCTGGAGAAATATTTTGTGTAGTTGAATTCCTGCATTAAGCAAAGTCTTTTGCCTAGGCGAAAAGTAATTTCATCTCTGATTTCACTTTTGTGTAATGCGAAATTTCACCCAATTTCACCCAGCTTCACTTTCACATATAACTTTGAATTGAAGCAACTCACACAGGGTATTTGAATTCCAAAAAAATACACACTAGTCTATGCACAATGTCCAGATGGCTAACAGTCTTCGGCAGGAGCCGGCATTTCCTTTGCAAACTCAATATACAGGGGATGCAACTGCACTACACATCATTATGTTGTTAAAAGGAATCTTGTAGGTGTAGCCAGCTCTAAGAAGTAACAGACACCACAAATAATAATGGAATAAGGTGTTTATTAGGGGAGGGTTACACGGACATGGTACAGAATAAGTACAGTATAACAAATGACAGGCAGGATCAGGAGGACAAGGGGAATACATCAATGAGCAGGGAGAACTAACAGAAAGAGAACAAGAAAAGGGACTGAATTCTATAGGGAGCATAAGAAATAACAAACAACAGCATCAATGATCAACAAAATCATTTTACATACAAAATAAAGAAACAAGAGGACTTAAGGAATGGATGTAGATTAAAGAGGACTGAATAGTGTTGTTTTTTTATGGGGGGGACATACAAACAACATAATGGAAGACAGAAAAATGAAAACAAAAAAGGTAAATTAATTTGTGCTGCCACATTAAGTGCCAGTGGGGCCACCATGGAATTCTGACAGGATGCACATGATTTTGTCAGCATCATACTATAGTTTGGAAATCCACACCCCCCCCTCCCGGCATCACAAAATGCCCGTCTGAAATTGCTTAACTCTTGTCGGACATGCTGGACTTCAGACAGTACAGCGAATAAGTCCCCATATGTCACTAGCACTGCTGACAAGGCGGGGCTGCTAGTGCTACTGGCTTTGGACTGGGAGGGCCCTGGAGGGGTCTTGATGTTACTGACTGCTGCTGTTTTCTGGTATGGCGAGCACAGTGAGGATGTTTAACTGGTCCACCCATGCCTCCCTTATGCTCTCCCCCTTCAGTGCTTACACTTGCACTGCCCCCAACAGCTGCACTTGATGATGCCGCCACCTCCCACAATTTGAGGAACCATTGCGGCAAGCGGTGGTGGACCATGTGGCCATGCTGGTCGGTTGTCCCAAAGTGGGATCCACACTCTCCTCGATGCACTTCCTGCCCGCATAGATTGTAGGTGACCACTGGGTCACCAACTGATATTAAGTAGAAAAAATCCCAGACAGGAGAACTTCAGGGATGACTGAGCCATGGGGGGGGGGTGCCGCAGATAATGCCTCAGACACTGACTCCTCTGGCTGCTTTGGAGGGGGCATGGTCTCCTGCTACCTGGGTGGAGGAACAGTATCCTCCTGGTGCTGAGGAGGGGGCACTGTCTCCCACTGCTGCTGGTGAGGGGGCACAGTTTGCTGCTGGGTGCTGGTGCTGGAGAAAAAGGCCCCTGCTGTGGCATTTCATTTGTGATGGTTAGCTGAAACACACATACAGGTGCCCCACTGTCTTCACCCTTCTCCGTTATGTCCACAGTCAACAAACACCACCAATTCAAATAAACAAACAAACACAAGAAACAGAGACTCAGAGACAGCCGGGGGCGAGGGGGGATCACACACACACAAACACAATCACCAGATACTAAAATAAGAACAATGACAAAGAGAAACAAGAAAAAGTTGGAAATAAATAGCAGAAGTTAAGCAATTTAGGTGTAAAAGTGCACTCCGCAGTCACAGGGAGTATAAATGCTGCCTGCTTCCTCAAGATACATAGTACAGGAAATGAACCATTCACTTACTGCCTGTTTAGACTCAACCGTGTGACCACCAGCAAAGCGAAATACCCAGTTTCGCCTAATCTTGCCTCAGATGTGCAGGTGAAATTGGCGGTGAAATTTCACTGGTGAAATTTTGCCCAAAGGACATAATTTTGCAAAATGTTTCGCTAGGCAAAACTGGCAATTTCGCCATAATTTCACCCACGAAATAAAATTTCACCACATCTCTATCAGAGAGCATGTGGGTATAGTGTCAGTTGGCTTGACAGTATGCATGTGGTATAGTGTCACCGTGAGTCTGCATACAATAAAGGTATAGTGCAGGGCTGTGTGGCAGCATGCATGGAGTATGGTTTGGGTGGAGTGATACCATGCATGGGGATATGGGGTTGTGAGGTGTGTCAATATACTTGGGAGTTTGGTAATTATGTGTATATCATAGTGCACTGGGGTAAGATGTTGGCTAGTGTATCAGACTGCACAGTGGTATAGTGCTATGTGGTGTGACAGTGTGTGTGGTGCATAGTGGTGAGAGGAGTGACAATGTACATGGGGCTGTGGGTTTGTGTCGTCTCTCAGTGTGCATAGTGGTATGGTGTTGCAGTGTGTGTCACATTGCATGAAGGTATTATGTTGGTTTGTGTGTAAGAGTGCATGGTGGTATGAACCTGGGTGGGGTGACAACATGCATTGTCAGAATGCATGGGTATGGTGTCGGTTGATGTGACAAAGTGCATGGGGGTATTGGGTCTTTAGGTGTGTCAGCATGCTTGACTAGTATCATGTTTGTTTGTGTGGCAATGGGCATGGAGTGTGATGTCAGGTGCTGTGTCAGATTGCATAGTGGTATGGGGTTGTGAGATGTGTCAAAATGCATGGCGGAATGGTGTGGGATGTTGTGACAGCATGCATGAGGTATGGTGTTGTTTGGTGTGACAGCATGCATGGGGTATGGAGTTGAGTGGTGTGGCAGCGTGAATATGGGTATAGGTATGGGGTTATGAGGTGTATCAGCATGCATGGCGATATAATGTTGGTGTTGCAGTGTTCATGGTGTCATGGTGTCACGTGGTGTGACAGCATGTATGGTGTAGAGTGGTGTGACAGAGTGCATAGGGGTATGGTGTCAGATTATGTGTTAGAGTGCAAAGGGGTATTATATTGAGTGGTGTGATAGTGCGCGTGCAGTATTCTGTTAGCTGGCATGCCAACGTACATAGGGGTATGGGGTCATGAGGAGTATCAGCATGCATGATGGAATGATGCTCACTGTTCTGACAGCATGCATGGTATATGGTGTATGGTGTCGGGTGTGTGTCAGACTGCTTGTGGTTATGGGGTCATGATGTGCATCAGAGGATGTGTTTATGGTGTTGGTTGGTGCAAAAGTGTGCATGCAGTATGGTGTTTTTCTGTGTGTCAGAGTGCATGGGTGTACGGTGTTAGCTGGTGTGACAGTGTGAATGGGGTATAGTAATGGGTTGTGTGCCAGCAGTCATAGGGTATGGTGTCAGGTGTTGTGACACAGTGCATAGTGGAATGAGGTAGAGAGGTATATCAGCTTGCATGGCAGAATGATGTTGGTTTGTGTGACAGCATGCATGGTGGTATAGGTTTGGATGCTTGGTCACACTGCATAGGCTGTGGGGCTATGAGGTGTGTCAGAGTGCATGGGAGTATGTTGTTGGGTGGTATACCAGCATGCATGGGGTATGGGGTAATTAGGTGCATCAACGTACAATACTGTGGTGTCACTGTGAATGTCATAGTGCATGGGGGTATGATTTTGGTTTGTGTGCCAGAATGTATGGTGGTATGGTACTGGGTGGTGTGGCAGCACGTATTGTGTTGAGTGGTTGTGACAGAGTGCATGGGAGTATGGTGTTAGTTTGTGTGTGGAGAGCATGATGGTATGATATTCAGTGGTGTGGTAGCATGCATGCTGTATGGGGTCAGTGTGTTGTGACAGCATGCAAATGTATGGTCTCACCCCTGAGATGTGTTGGAAGTGGTGCTCAAATGTAACCCAATATGTGGGATTGAAGTGCCACTGCCAATACACCAGAGGGCAGGTGTTGTAGTGCTGCTGCCATCACACCCGAGGGGAATGTGATGCTGCTACATTCACCCATGGTAAGTGCTAGAAGTGGTGTTACTGCCATCAAACCCAATATGTGGGGATTTTAGTGCTGCTGCCAATACACCAGAGGGTAAGGTGCTATAGTGCTGCTGCCATCACACTCAGTGGGGGGAGGGGGGCTGTGATGATGCTGCCTTCAACAATGAGAGGTGCTGGGGATTGCAATGTATGTGCCAATACACCAGAGGGGAAGGTGCCGTAGTGCTCCTGCCATCACACCCGGGGGGGGGGGGTTGTAAAGCTGCTGTCTCCACCCCGAGAGGTGGGGAAAGTGTTGCTGCTGCCATCTAACCCTGTATGTGTGGACTGCAGTGTTGCTGCTAATACACCATTGGGGTGGATGCTGTAGTGCTGCTGCCATCACACTGTAGGCTGGTGAGCAAGCTAAGAATCCTAGCAGTAGGCCTTAAAGTAATAAGATTGGTAGGGATCTTGCTAGGCAATGGGAGTCAGAGGGTGATGGTAAATGGTGTCCACTCTGGAGAAAGTAAAGTGACCAGTGGGGTGCCAAAAGGGTCAGTACTAGGCTCAGTCCTCTTCAATGCCCTAATTACCTACATTGCAGAAGGACTGGAAGGGAAGAATGCCCTTTTCTTTTCATCACAGGGCCCCGAACAGTGGCAACACTGGCCTACCCCAGGAAACGTTCCAGGCTAGCCCACCTTACTTCCAACTGGGTACCTAGAGCGTGTGACTGTGGAGGCATAAGTGCATGCATAATTACCTTACTAGATCAGTTTTAGAATCAATCCACCTGATTATGCTCCTCCCTTGTTCAATTTTCTTGAATGAATCAGCTCTGTTTTTGCATTTAATCTGACTGTGGTTCCAGTTTGTACCAACAGCACTGTACTGTTATTATTTGCTGTGCCTAACCTTGTTTTATAGGGGGTCTTCAGGGTCGAAATGGTGGAACCAGCCCTGGTGGTAAGTGCAAACAGTGTTGGGATTTGTATGCTAAATAAGGGCTACTGTGAAAGTGTTTGTTGCATGTTGTCTAGGCCACCAGAGGGGAAAGAGGGGGATTACAATGTCCTGGAGGGCTGTACCCAGGTTAGCTTTGCTACCAACAACCCTGTCCTCCACCTGGAGGCACCCATTTCGGTACCCAGGCCCCTTAACTTGCAACTAGCCAAGCACGCAGGGGCAGTAGCCCTTGGGATAGCGCCCCCATAGAGGTTACATGAGGAAGCATTTTCTTCACTGAGAGGGTGGTGGATGTATGGAACAATCTTCCAGCAGATGTGATCGGAATAAAAATAGTGGTTGGCTAAAAACATGCATGAGATAGGTATAAAGGAAAACTGGTATCAAAGTGTGTGTGATGAGGGGGGGTAGCATGAGACCAGGTAGGTAATGAGCTGGGTTACCAGATGTCCTCTTTCATGAGGACGTGTCCTCTTTTCCAGCTGCCAAATATTCTTTATGTACCTTCTCTATCCTGTTGTATTATTATTATTTTACTCTCTCCTACCCAGGACCTCCTTGTAAATGAGCTGTGGAGGTGGTGGAGACTTTAAACCTATTTACTCGTGGTCTGGCACAAGGGCTCATTGGGGAAAGGACCAAGTGTCCTCTTTTTGGCATCCCAAAATCTGGTACCCTTAGTAATGAGGAAACCAAATAAACATAGAAAAGAAAGGCAGATTCGGCATTCTTTTTCTGCCAAAAATTCTGTTTCTATGTCAATCATTTGCAGTATGCCTGTCTCCCAGCTGAGAACTGACACAATAATGTGACACCAGCAAGTGCACCATTTTACTCAGATGCCCCAGGAGAGAAAACTGTAAGGAAAACAACTTGCTAGGTGGGATGATGCATGGCCCTTCACAGGTTTGGCACCACTGTCTGAGAAGGCCAGACTTGATCCTGCTTTGGGAAACTTTCTAGTCCCTCCAACCCTGGTGGTATCTCAAGGTTAAATCCAGAGATGAAAGGAGACTAAGCTGGGAAGGGGCCATCCAGAAGAGGGCCATCAGGAGAGCAGGAGCAGCCACACAATAACAAATTATTGGTATAAAAGTGCAATAGCATTTATTGCATGAGTAGCATTTCAACACATGTGAGCTTTTGGCCAATCACATTTAGTTACTAACCAAATATTGGAAAACAAGCCTTAGCCTAGTCTGTCTTTTCAGGCCAGAAAAAGATTTGTGTTTTACAAGGAAGCTTGAATTTAGACACGCTGTTTGGGCTCAGTATTTCTTTTTTGCAAATGTTTTGTAACCTCTTCTTTAATTGCTATGGTAACCCTGCTCTCCAAAATTTCAGGCTAAGAATGTTATGCTAAACATTGTATCCAATATGAGGCTAGCTGGCATATGCTTCTAACTGCCAATGTGAACTTTTTTTTAACCTCTTTCTCATCATCTGATCTGAGGTGTCACTATTCATGTGTGCTGTTGAACTGAACAAATTTCTGCTACAAACTTTTTAAATCAGTGTTATACTTTTGTGTTCTCAAATAAAGCTAACAGACTTACTGATTTCAATTTATCAAAAGATGTATATGCAACTAACTCCTAAGTAGTGAATAACCATGAGTGGTGCAGCATTTTTATGCACAGTTAGCTATGTGATCCAAGTTTGATTATGCATACAAATGAAACACGAAAGAAAACATTGAGATAATCAAACCTTGGCCAAGGAGGAAGAGCTGGTGACTGCTGTACCCTGGCTGGGGGGGGGCTGGTGATTTTTGTACCAAGGCCATGGAGGAAGGGTTGGTGACTAGGTATGGGGGGGGGGGAGGTTGGTGACTGTTGTACCTGATCCAGAGAGGGCAAATGAATGTTGTACTTGGGCCAGTGAGGAATGACAGGTGACTGTTGTACACTGGCCTGGGATGGAGGGTAGGTGACTACTGTACCTAGGCCAGCAAAGGAGGGCTGGTGACCTGTGTACCTGTGCCAGGGTGGAGGGATGGAGAGTGGTGGCTGGTGATTGTTATACCCAGTCCGAGGAGGGAGTATTGGTGACTGTTGTATCTAGCCAGGGAGTGAGGGCTGGTGTCTGCTGTACTCAGACTGGGAAGGGAGGGTATGTGTCCAGTGTACTCAGGCCAAGATGGGAAGGCTGGTAACGGTTGTACCCGGGCCTGGGAGGGGGGCTAGTGACTGTTATATCTGATCCAGGCAGAGAGGGAGCGAGGGCAAGTTACTACTGTACTTGGGCCGGAACATGAAATTGCGACCACAAAATGGTAAAATTTGCCTCTAGCAGGCAAAATTTCACTGTTTTTGTTGAAATTCGTGGGTGGAATTTTGCAGCTTAGCACCCGCAAAATATTTAATGGGAATGGCCAAATTCCACAAACATTTTTGCATGACTAAATTGCCAAGTTCACAGGATTTTTGCCCACAACATTTAATTTTGCCACATCTCTACCTGTAGAGTAAGAGAGAATAGGTGGATGTTGTACCCAGTTTGGGGGTGGGCAGGTGACAGTTGTACATGGGCCAGTGAATGAGGGCAGGTAATTGCTGAAAGTGCTGGTGACTGCTGTGCCCAGGCCAAGGAGAGAGGGCTGGTGACTTTTGTACCAGGTCCAAGGACTGGTGGCTGATGACTGTTGTACCTTTGCTGGCGAGGGAGAGCGTGTGACTGCTGTACCTAGGCCGGGGAAGGAGGGCTGGTGACCTGTGTGCCTATGCTAGGAAGGGAGGACTGATTACTGTTGTACCAGGGCATGGGAGGGGTGACTTCTGACTTTTATACATGGTCTTGGGGGGGCAGGTGACTGCTGTACTTGGGCCGGGAAGGGAGAACAGGTGAGTGCTTTACTTGGGCAGGGGAGGGAGGGGTAGTGACTGCTTTAGTCAATCTGGGGGGGGAGTTCTGGTGACTGTTGTACCTGGGTCATGGAGGGATGGCAGGTGACTACTGTACTCAGGCCGGGGAGGGAGGGCAGGTGAGCACTGTGCCTGGATAATGGAGGGAAGGCTGGTGACTGCTGTACTCTAGCTGTGAAGAAATGGTAACTGCTGTACTTGGGCAGGGGAAGGAGTGCAGGTGACTACTGTGGCACAGAAAGCTGATTGGCCGGCTTGCATGATTTACCTGTGGTATATCCTAGTATCACCAAAGCCATTCTGGATAAGCCTGAAACCATACAGTTGTTACCTTGAATTTGCTTAGTTGATCTCCAATATCAGCCACCCATTGAGGTAATATAGTAAGTTAGTATTTTCAGGACATCATGTGATAAATTATTGATTTCTTGCAAACTGCGTGTCCTAATGTGGTATTGTACTGTTGACTGCTGTACTCAGTCCAGCAATGGAGTACTGGTGAGTGTTGTAACATGGCTGGGGAGGGAGGACTGGTGTCTGTTTTACTTAGTCCTGGGATGGGAGGGAGTGACTGCTGTGCCCCGGCAGGAGAGGAGGGCTAGTGGCTGCTGTATTTGGGCCAGGAGGGAGGGTGGGTAATTGCTGTAACCAGTCAGATGAGAGGGGCTGTTTACATGTGTACCCATGCTGTAGGGGGCACGGGGCAGGTGACTGCTACAACCTGTATGAGAAGGGAGGGTTGGTGACATGTATACTCAGGCTGTGGCTGGGTGGCCATGTGACAGTTGTACCTGGTCCGGTGAGGGAGGGCAGGTGATTGCTGTACTGTGACTAGGAAGGAAGAGCTGGTGACTGCAGAACCAAGGAAGGGGAGGGAGGGCTGGTTACTCTTGTACCTAGGCTGGGAAGGGCTGGCTGGTGATTGTTGTACCTTGTCCATGGAGGGAGAACATGTGAGTGCTGTAAAAGACACAGAGAAGAAGGGCTAGTGATTATTGTACCAGGTCAAGGATGGGAGGGCATGGGACTGTTATACCTGGTCCAAGGATGGAAAGTAGGTGACTTCTGTACACAGGCCAGAGAGGAAGGGCTGGTGACCGTTGTACCTGAGCTGTGGGTGAGTTGCTGGTGACAGTTGTACTCAGGCTGGGGACAGAAGGAGGGTAGTAGACAGCTGTACTTGGGCCTAGAAAGGAAGGGCTGGTGATGTTTGTAATCAAGCTGGGGGGGGAGGCTGGTGACTGCTGTACTCAGGCTAGGAAGGGAGGACTGGTGATGGTTGTACCTGGGTCGGGGGGGCCTGGTGAATGTTTTACCAGGTCCAGGGAGGGTGGGCAGGTGACTACTACTCAGGCCTGGGAGTGGGGTGACAGTCATCCTTGGCGCCGGGGTCAAGAGTAGACCATCTAGGGTGGTCAGAAGAGGGCCTCTGCCATAGCAGTTTACCCCATTGCAGACATCCTTGGTGCTGGGGTCAAGAGTGAATCATCTAGGGTGGTCAGAAGAGGACCTTGGCCATAACAACTTGCCCCAACGAAGACAGCTTGACCCTGGGGTCAAAAATGGACCATCTAGTGTGATCCGAAGAGGGGCTTCCACCATAGCAGCTTTCCCCGTCACAGACATCATTGTTGCCAGAGTCAATAGACCAGATTCCCCTAGTGATTGCGGTGAGCCAGCTTGTTCAGCTGTCACTTCTGTGACTTTACAGATCTTACTTTGAGGGGAGCTCTTGCAGCAGGCTACAACCAGTAGGACTAATACTGCAGGCCTTAGAAGCCACTGGAAAAAACTTAGCTAGCAGTACCCAAGGGGGACTGCCCCCCCCGACATCGGCTCCACCATGATGTTGGTCACGCTATAAAAGGGGCAGACCCTGACTTCACCTCAGTTCTTCTCCCACCGCAGACCCACTCTTGTTGGGGAAACCTTAGTGCATGCTACTGCAGTTCTAGTAAATTTTGTCAGATTTTTTTCCATTTTTTCTTCTCTTTCGAAAAGTTTTTCGCCTTTTCTCCTTTCTTCTGATCTCCTTTCCGGCGTATGTCTTCACCATCATCAGTCTCCTCCGGTCCCAAGAAGAGGAAGTGTGCATGTGACCACCAAATTCCATCCAAGGACAGTCACCAGAAAAGTATGTCTTCTGTCTGGGGCCAGACCACGACAGTGCTGCCTGCAAGATCTTCAGAGGGTACACCAGCAGGACTCACATCAGATGCCTGAAGGTCCTGAAGAACCACCAATTGGAACAGAAGATGGATGTACTGCAAACCTCAGGGGAAAAGGGAAAGCACCAGGACAAGTCCCACAAGAGGTTCAGGGAAAATGACTGTAGCTGGTCCCGCAATCGGTCCTGCTCTCGTTTTCCCCCCAGAAAGGCCTCCTCTTCTGGCTCTGGCAGATCCAACCACCCGAGGTACTCCAATTGAGAGGAGAAGTCCAGGCCAGAGCTTCCCACCAAGACACCGATGCCGGCCAAGGCAGGAACCTCCTCGGACAACCCGATGAAGGTGAAGATCACGCCACTGCGCATCACCTCCACTCCAGCAGATTCCACCAAGGCCTCTTTGGTGTATGCTTCGACCCCACCAAAGAAGGTCTCAGCAAATGGCCCTGCCCATTTTGGGTAAGCCATTGAGTAAGCACACGGGCTCCCAGGCCAAGTCTTCTACTGGATCCCGCCCTTCTAAACCAGCCAGTTCAGAGCCGCCACCTGGAAAGATACCGCGCTAGCTGATTTACCTAACACCGAGAAAGGCAGCCTGTGAATACTCTCGCTTGGTCAAGGTGCCTTCATTGTCCTAAAGTCTTCAACTCCAGAGAGCACTTCGCCGGGGTTCCTCCCTGAAGGCCCTGCTGGACCTACCAGCTTCTCTTATCCCCCCTGTAGGGGACAGCGGCCTCATTGTTTACGAGGGAGGAATTGCAAGAACTCTTCTCCTTTTGGTGGAGTCATGTTAAAAAGGAGACTCCACTGAAGCTAGACATGACACCGGTTCCTGACCAGCCAAACACTCAGGAGCCTGAGAGTTTGCCCATCGGATCACTGGTTAAGACCCCCCAAGAAGTGATGCAAACCGTCTAAGTGCCGCTCACCCTTGGACACATGTTCCCAATCTTGGTCCGCAGACCGGCAACGGTGCCCTTCCAGATTGGGCAGCCATCGTTGGTCCAGGCCAAGGAACAGATCCTGCAGCTGCCATAGATCTTTGTCTAGGCTGACTCGCTCCCCCACCCGATGCCGGTGCAAGGACTGGTGTCGGTTATCACTCCGTCATCGGTCCCAGAGCCGGTGCCGGTTCTCAGACCGGCTTCGGTCCAACAGCTACCAACGCTCAGCTGAGGGTAGTACATCAAAGGCCTGAATTTGTCACAGCCCTGGTAGAGAGGTATGGTAACCTATTTAAGATAAAATGGGGGGAGCAGTGTAATATTCCAGATCAGAAATTATACCCAAGCACCTGCATCTATACAAACTAAACATCACACCTAGTCAACATTTTGCATGTATTTATTTATGTAAATAAGCAAAAGGTGTGTTTTGTCACTGTAAATGATTATACAGTGGCCGCCATCTTGTTTTGGGTCATGTGACCCCATGTATCAAGTCATTTGCCCACTTTATGTCTTGTTCTACTCCTCAACTACACTGACAAGTATTTATGAATATTTACTGCCATTACTTCATTGATTTAGTGATATATAGCACATAGTGCCATAGGTGGTACACCCCAGGCCTGAATTGGTTACAGCCATGGTAGTGAGGTGTGGTCCCACATTTGAGATAAACTGGGGGTGCAGTGTAATATTCTAGATCAGAAACCACATCCAGGTACCTATATCTACAACAAACATTGAAACATCACACCTATTCAAAATGTTGCATGTATTTATCCATGTAAATAAGCAAGAGGTGTGTTTTGTTACTGTAAATGATTAAAAAGTAGCCACCAACTTGTTTTAGGTTATTTGACCTGAGGCATCAACTCATTTGCCCATTATATGGCTTATTTTACTTCTCAACTACCCTGACAGGTATTTCTGTCTGTTTACTGCCATTACTTTATTGATTTAGTGCAATATAACACATAGTGCCATAGGTAGTACACCTCAAGCCTGAATTGGTCACAGCCCTGTTAGGGACGTATGGCACCCTATTTGAGATTAACTTATTGTGCAGTGTAATGTTCTGGATCAGAAATCACATCCAGGCACCTGTATCTGCAACAAACATCTAAGCATCACACCTATTCAATATTTCACATGTATTTATCTGTGTATATTAGCAAACAGTGTATTTTGTTACCGTAAATGACCAGAAAGTTGCAGCCATCTTGTTTTGAGCCATGTGACAAAGGCATCAAGTCATTAGCCCATTCTATGCTTATTCTCCTCCTCAACTACCCTGACAAGTATTTCTACCTATTTAATGCCATTGCTTCATTGATTTAGTTATATATAGCACATAGAGGTTAGGTGGTACACCAAAGGCCTGAATTGGTCACAGCCCTGGTAGCGAGATATGGTAGCCTATTTGAGATAAAATGGTGGTGCAGTGTAATATTACACATAATAAATTTATCTAGGCACCTGTATCTATAACAAACAGCTAAACATTGCACCTATTTTCACATGTATTTATCCATGTAAATAATAAAAATGTGTGTTTTGTTACTGTCAGTGACTATAACTTTGCCGCCATCTTGTTTTGGGTCATGTGACCCAAGGCATCAAGCCCTTTGCCCATTCTATGGATTATTTTACTCCTCATCTACCCTGACATGTATCTATGCCTATTTACTGCCATTACTTCATTGATTTAGTAACATATAGCACATAGTGCCATAGGTGGTACTCCAAAGGCCTGAATTGGTCACAGCCCTGATAGTGAGGTATGGTACCCTATTTGAGATAAAATGGGGGTGCGGTGTAATATTCCTGATCAGTAATTATATCCAGGCACCTGTATCTATAACAAGCAGCTAAACATCACACCTATTTAATATTTCACATGTATTTATCCATGTAAATTAGCAAAAGGTGTGTTTCTTACTATAAATGACTATAAAATGGCCACCATCTTGTTGTGGGTCATGTGATACAAAGGCATTACGACATTTGCACATTCTATGGCTTACTTTTCTCCTTGACTACCCTGACAAGTATTACTGCCTATCTACTGCCATTGCTTCATTGATTTAGCGACAAGTAGCACATAGTGCCACAGGTGGTACACCCCAGGCCTGAATTACTCACAGCCCTGGTGGTTAGGTATGGTCCCATATTTGAGTTAAACTGGGGGTGCAGTGTAATGTTCTAGATCAGAAATCACATCCAGGTACCTATATCTAAAAAAAAACCATTGAAACATCACAGCTATTCAAAATTTCACATGTATTTATCTATGTAAATAAGCAAATGGTGTGTTCTGCTACTGTAAATGACTAAAAAGTGGACACCATCTTGTTTTAGGTCGTGTGACCTGAGGCATCAAGTAATTTGCCCATTCTGTGGCTTATTTTACTCCTCAATTACCCGGACAGGTATTTCTATTTGCTGCCATCACTTTGTTGATTAAGTGACATATACCACATAGTGCCATAGGTGGTACACCTCAGGCCTGAATTGATCACAGCCCTGGTAGTGAGGTATGGTACCCCATTTGAGATCAACTGGGTGTGCAGTGTAATGTTCTAGATCAGAAATCACATCCAGGCACCTGTATCTGTAACAAACATCTAAGCATCACACCTATTCAATATTTATCATGTATTTATCTCTGTAAATAAGCAAACGGTGTATTCTGTTACTGTGAATGTCCAGAAAGTCACTGTCATCTTGTTTTCAAGTTCAGGTTTATTGCAGGAAAGACTCTGTTGAGCAAGCTCATTCACAAGGAGGTCCTGAGGCACATACACATGCAGTTCGAAATTACATAGACAGGAGATATAAAATGTAGAACAAAAAAGAAAAAATATGTAACACAAGAGGTATACACAATAGAAGTCCTTATGGTATATATGCAGTACATTCCAGCTTTTTGGGTCATGTGACCCAAAATATCAAGTCATTTACCCATCCTATGGCTTATTCTCCTCCTCAGCTACTCTGACAAGTATTTCTACCTATTTACTGCCATTACTTCATTGATTTAGTGACATATAACACATAGTGGCAAAGGTGGTACACCAAAGGCCTGAATTTGTAACAGCCCTGGTAGTGAGGTATGGTACCTATTTGAGATAAAATGGGGGTGCAGTGTAATATTCCAGATCAGAAATTATATCCAGGTACCTGTATCTATAACAAATAGCAAAACATCATACCTATTCAATATTCCACATGTATTTATCCATATAAAAAAGCAAAAGGTGTGTTTTGTTACTGTAAATGACTAGAAAGTTGCCGCCACATTGTTTTCGGTCATATGACCCACGGCATCACATCATTTGCCCATTCTATGTCTTGTTCTACTTCTCAGCTACCCTGACAAGTATGTCTGCCTATTTACTGCCATTACTTTATTGATTTAGTGATATATAGCACATAGTGCCAAAGGTGGTACACCCCAGTCCTGAATTGGTCACAGCCCTGGTAGTGAGGTATGGTACCCTATTTGAGATTAACTTATTGTGCAGTGTAATGTTCTGGATCAGAACATACATCCAGGCACCTGTATCTATAAACAAAATCTAAGCATCACACCTATTCAACATTTCACATTTATTTATCTATGTATATAAGCAAAATGTGTGATTTTTTACTGCAAATGACTAGAAAGTGGCCGCCATCTTGTTTTGGGTCATGTGACCCAAGGCATCATGTCATTTGTTACAGTATCATGCCATTTGCCCATTCTATGGCTTATTTTACTCCTCAGCTACCCTGACAAGTATTTCTGCCTATTTACTGCCATTACTTCATTGATTTAGTGACATATCACACATAGTGCCATAGGTGGTACACCCCAAGCCTGAATTGGTCACAGCCCTTGTACTGAGGTATGGTACCCTATTTAAGATAATCTGCAGATGCAGTGCAATATTTCAAATCAGAAATTATATCCGGGTACCTGTATCTATAACAAACAGCTAAACATCACACCTGTTCAACATTTCAAGTGTATTTATCCATGTAAATAAGCAAAATGTGTGTTTTGTTACTGTAAATGACATGAAAGTGGCTGCCATCTTGTTTTGGGTCATGTGACCAAATACATCAAGTCATTTGCAATTTTATGTCTTGTTCTACTCCTCAACTACCCTTACAAGTATTTCTGTCTATTTACCACCATTACGTCTTTGATTTAGTGACATACAGCACATAGTGCCATAGGAGGTACACCCCAGGCTTGAATTCATCACATCCTTGATAGTGAGGTATATTACCCTATATGAGATAAAATGGGGGTGCAGTGTAATATTCCAGATCAGTAATTATATCCAGGATCATGTATCTATAACAAACTGCTAAGCATCACAGCTATACAACATTTTACATGTGGTACACCAAAGGCCTGAATTCGTCACAGCCCTGGTAGTGAGGTATGATATCCTATCTGAGATAAAATCGGTGTGCAGTGTAATATTCCAGATAAGAAATTTATCCAAGCACCTGTATCAATAACAAACAGCTAAACATCACACCTATTCAATATTTCACATGTATTTATCCATGTAAATAAGCAGAAGGTGTGTTTTGTTACAGTAAATGACGATGAAGTGGCTGCCATCTTGTTGTTGGTGATGTGACCCAAGTCATCAAGTCATTTACCCATTCTATGGCTTATTTTACTCCTCAACTACCCTGACAGTTATTTCTGTCTATTTACTGCCATTTCCTTATTGATTTAGTGACATAGCATATAGGGCCATAGGTGTTATGCCTCAGGCCAGAATTGGTCACAGCCCTGGTAGTCAGGTATGGTACCCTATTTGAGATAAACTGGTTGTGCAGTGTAATGTTCCAGATCAGATGTTACATCCAAGCACCTGTATCTATAAAATAAATCTAAGCATCACACCAATTCAACATTTCACATGTATTTATCTATGTATATAAGCAAGTGGTGGGACTTTTTACTGCAAATGACTAGAAAGTGGCTGCCATCTTGTTTTGGGTCATGTGACCCAAGGCATCATGTCATTTGTTACTGTATCAAGTCATTTTCCCATTCTATGGCTTACTTTACTCCTCAGCTACCCTAACAAGTATTTCTGCCTATTTACTGCACTGCTTCATTGATTTAGTGACATATCGCACATAGGGTGGGATATTCAAAAGGGTTGCGCCATGCGCAACAGGGTTGCGCATGCTCAAGTACTACATTGCGCCATTCTGCTATATTCAGCAGGAGGCAGTTGCGCCACTGAAAACAGGTTGAGCAACAGCGCAATGCAAATGAATGCATGCTCAACAGGAGGGGGAGGAACCATGCATAAACTGCACAGCCCCATATTCAGTCGGGTTGTGCAGAGTTGTCTGAGCACAACCCCAACCTGCGCCTGCACAACTTTGAGTCAAAAAAAAAAGGATCAAGTTGAGGGCCACCCACAGGTGAGCTGCTGTATTGCAGGGTGCAACACAGCAGCTGCCACCCGTGTGCGCCCCCAACTCAGTCCCTGTGCCCCCCACCAGCCCGATTGCGGGCATCAATGTAGCCCCCCTCCCGTTCACATCCCTGGTGGTCCAGTGGACGTAATGCCGATCGCGGGCAGAGCGTATAATGACAACCCGCTAAACATCTCCCCAATGCCCGATCGGGGCAGAGCGATAATAACCCCCGCCCAAACATCTCCCAATGCCTGATCGCGGGCAGAGCAGTATAATGACAACCCCCAAACATCTCCTGGTGTCTAGTGTCCCCCACCCCACCCACCACGAAGCCCCACCACCCCGCTCCCCTCCTGCAGCCGGCGGGCGGCAGCATCCCACCGCCCTGCGCCCCACCGCCTGCCGACTGACTGTCCGGTAGGGCTGCCGCCCATTGGTGCAGAGCTAGAGCCAATGGGCGTGCAGCCATACCATACATGACAGTCCAGATTTGTGAATGAACATCATTCACAAAACCTTGACTTTATCATATGCGGTATCGACTACTGCGCCCATTGGCTCTAACTCTACCAGCAAGACTCAACAATTTCGACTCCTCGGCCAAGCCGACGGCAGTGAAATGGATAACCCGCCCTGAGGAAGCCAGATAATGGCTTCGTCAAATGAAACAGGAAAGGAACACTAGAAACGGAATGACTGAAATTATCGTGCCATTCTGCCAGTGATCGAGCATCGTCCACTGGACACCGAGGGAGATATTAGTTGAGGGGTCTTTACATTCTGTCGCGGCCGGGCACTGGGGGTTGTCGTACTACGTTCTGCTCGCTAATCGGGCATTGGGAGATGTTTGGGCGGGGGTTGTCATTATACGTTCTGCCCGCGATCGGGCATTGGGAGATGTTTGGGCGGGGGTTGTCATTATACGTTCTGCCCGCGATCGGGCATTGGGAGATGTTTGGGGGTTGTCATTATACTTTCTGCCCGCGATCAGGCATTGGGAGATGTTTGGGTGGGGGTTGTCATCATCGTTCTGCCCGTGATCAGGCATTAGGAGATGTTTGGGCGGGGGGGTTGTCATTATACATTCTGCCCGCGATCGGGCATTGGGAGATGTTTGGGGGGGTTGTTTTCATGTTCTGCCCCTGATCGGGCTGCAGGGTGCGTCGGTCCCCGACGACTGCTGCCTGGCAGGGCGGCCAGGCGCAAGTCCTCGGGGATCGGCGCACCTACATGTTAATGGCATGCAAATGGGGCCATAATCAGATGCAAATGGCCCCCCCATGCCTTGCATGAATTATGGCCCCATTGCATGTCACCTTTTGAATATCGAGAATTTGCGCATGACGCATAGTAGTACCTCACATAGGGTTGAATGCTCAACTCTGACAACTTGTGGTGGGCGCCAGGTTCCGCTGCGCTCATCACGATGGCTGTGGCTGGGGGTGATATTCAAAGGGTTGCTCAATAGCGCAACTCTTCAGATATCACCCAGTTTCCACCCTGCGCCAACTTCATTTTGAGCAGCGCAAGGGCTTGCGCCTCAGAATGGCGCAGTTTGAATATCCAGGCCATAGTGCCGTAGGTTGTACAGCCCAAGCCAGAACTGGTCACAGCCCTTGTAGTGAGGTATGGTACCCTATTTAAGGTAATTTGCAGATGCAGTGTAATATTCCAGGTCAGAAATTATATCCAGGCACCTCTCTCTAAAACAAACAGCAAAACATCACACCTATTCAACATTTTAAATGTATTTATCCACGTAAATAATCAAAATGTGTGTTTTGTTAGTGTAAATGACAAGAAAGTGGCCACTATCTTGTTTTGGTTCATGTGACCAAAGGCATCAAGTCATTTGCCCATTGTATATCTTGTTCTGCTCCTCAACTACCCTTACAAGTATTTCTGTCTATTTACCACCATTACTTCTTTGATTTAGTGACATACTGTACATAGTGCCTTAGGTGGTACACCCCAGGCTTGAATTCATCACATCCCTAGTAGTGAGGTATATTACCCTATACGAGTTAAAATGGGGGTGCAGTGTAATATTCCAGAACAGTAATTATATCCAGGCACATGTATCTGCAACAAACTGCTAAACATCACAGCTATTCAACATTTTACATGTGGTACACCAAAGGCCTGAATTCGTCACAGCCCTGGTAGTGTGGTATGGTATCGTATTTGAGATAAAATGGGGGTGCAGTGTAATATTTCAGATCAGAAATTATGTTCAAACACCAGTATCTATAACAAATAGCTGAACATCACACCTATTCAATATTTCACATGTATTTGCCATGTAAATAAACAAAAGGAGTGTTTTGTTACTTTAAATGACTAAAAAGTGGCCGCCATCTTCTTTTGGGTCATATGACCCAACACATCATGTCATTTGCCCATTCTATGTCTTGTTTTACTCCTCATCTACCTTGACAAGTATCTATGCCTATTTATTGCCATTACTTAATTGATTTAATAACATATAGCACATAGTGCCATAGGTGGTACACCAAAGGCCTGAATTGGTCACAGCCCTGGTAGTGATGTATGGTAATCTATTTGAGATATAATGGGGTGCAGTGTAATATTCCAGATCAGAAATTATATCCAGGCACCTGTATCTATAACAAGCAGCTAAACATCACACCTATTCAATATTTCACATGTATTTATCCATGCAAACAAGTAAAAGGTGTGTTTTCTTTCTGTAAATGACTATAAAGTGGCCACCATCTTGTTGTGGGTCATGTGATACAAGGCATTACGACATTTGCACGTTCTATGGCTTATTTTTCTCCTCTACAACCCTGACAAGTATTATTGTCTATCTACTGCCATTACTTCATTGATTTAGCGACATATAGCACATAGTGCCATAGCTAGTACACCCCAGGCCTGAATTACTCACAGCCCAGGTAGTTAGGTGTGGTCCCATATTTGAGTTAAACTGGGGGTGCAGTGTGTAATGTTCTAGATCAGAAATCACATCCAGGTATCTATATCTATAACAAACATTGAAACATGACAGCTATTCAAAATTTCACATGCATTTATCTATGTTAATAAGCAAAAGGTGTGTTTTGTTACTGTAAACGACTAAAAAGTTGACACCATCTTGTTTTAGGTCATGTGACCTGAGGCATCAAGTCATTTGCCCATTCTGTGGCTTAATTTACTCCTCAGTTACCCTGACAGGTATTTCTATTTGCTGCCATCACTTTGTTGATTTAGTGACATATAACACAAAGTGCCATAGGTGGTACACCTCAGGCCTGAATTGGTCACAGCCCTGGAAGTGAGGTATGGTACCCTATTTGAGATCAACTGGGTGTGCAGTGTAATGTTCTAGATCAGAAATCACATTCAGGCACCTGTATCTGTAACAAACATCTAAGCATCACACATATTCAACATTTCTCATGTATTTATCTATGTAAATAAGCAAATGGTGTATTTTGTTACTGTAAATGTCCAGAAAGTCACCATCATCTTGTTTTGGGAGAAGTGACCCAAGACATCAAGTCATTTGCCCATCCTATGGCTTATTTTCCTGCTCAACTACCTTGACAAGTATTTCTACCTATTTACTGCCATTACTTCATTGATTTAGTGACATATAACACATAGTGCCATAGGTGGCACACCAAAGGCCTGAATTGGTTACAGCTATAGTAGTGAGGTATGGTACCTATGTGAGATAAAATGGGGGTGCAGTGTAATATTCCAGATCAGAAATTATATCCAGGCACCTGTATCTATAAAAATAGTAAAACATCATACCTATTCAATATTCCACATGTATTTATCCATGTAAAAAAGGTGTGTTTTGGTACAGTAAATGACTAGAAAGTTGCCGCCACATTGTTTTGGGTCATGTGACCCACGGTATCACGTCATTTGCCCATTCTACATCTTGTTCTACTCCTCAACTACCCTGACAAATATTTCTCCCTATTTACTGCCATTACTTCATTGATTTAGTGACATATCGCACATAGTGCCATAGGTGGTACACCCCAAGCCTGAATTGGTCACAGCCCTTGTAGTGAGGTATGGTATCTTATTTAAGATATTCTGCAGATGCAGTGTAATATCCCAGATCAGAAATTATATCCAGGCACCTGTATCTATAACAAACAGCTAAACATCACACCTATTCAACATTTCAAGTGTATTTATCCAGGTAAATAAGCAAAATGTGTGTTTTGTTACTGTAAATGACATGAAAGTGGCTGCCATCTTGTTTTGGGTCATGTGACCAAAGGCATCAAGTCATTTGCCCATTTTATGTCTTGTTCTACTCCTCAACTACCCTTAGAAGTATTTCTGTCTATTTTCCACCTTTACTTCCTTGATTTAGTGACATACAGCACATAGTGCCATTGGTGGTACACCCCAGGCCTGAATTCATCACTGCCCTGCTAGTGAGGTATATTACCCTATATGAGATAAAATGGGGGTGCAGTGTAATATTCCAGATCAGTAATTATATCCAGGCAGATGTATCTATAACAAACTGCTAAACATCACAGCTATTCAACATTTTACAAGTGGTACACCAAAGGCCTGAATTCGTCACAGCCCTGGTAGTGCGGGATGGTAACCTATCTGAGATAAAATCGGTGTGCAGTTTAATATTCCAGATAATAAACTTATCCAAGCACCTGTATCTATAACAAACAGCTAAACATCACACCTATTCAATATTTCACATGAATTTATCCATGTAAATAAGCAAGAGGTGTGTTTTGTTACTGTAAATGACTATAAAGTGGCTGCCATCTTGTTGTTGGTGATGTGACCCAAGTCATCAAGTCATTTGCCCATTCTGTGGCTTATTTTACTCCTCAACCACCCTGACAGTTATTTCTGTCTATTTACTGCCATTTCCTTATTGATTTAGTGACATAGCATATAGTGCCATAGATGTTATGCCTCAGGCCAGAATTGGTCACAGCCCTGGTAGTCAGGTATGGTACCCTATTTGAGATAAACTGGGTGTGCAGTGTAATGTTCCAGATCAGATGTTACATCCAAGCACCTGTATCTATAAAATAAATCTAAGCATCACACCAATTCAACATTTCACATGTATTTATCTATATGTATATAAGCAAAAGGTGTGATTTTTTACTGCAAATGACTCGAAAGTGGCTGCCATCTTGTTTTGGGCCATGTGACCCAAGGCATCATGTCATTTGTTACTGTATGAGGTCATTTGCCCATTCTATGGCTTATTTTTACTCCTCAGCTACCCTAACAAATATTTCTGCCTATTTACTGCCACTACTTCATTGATTTAGTGACATATCACACATAGTGCCATTGGTGGTACACCCCAAGGCTGAATTGGTCACAGCCCTGTAGTGAGGTATGGTACCCTATTTAAGATAATTTGCAGATGCAGTGTAATATTCCAGATCAGAAATTATATCCAGGCACCTGTATGTAAAACAAACAGCAAAACATCACACCTATTCAACATTTCAAGTGTATTTATCCATGTAAATAATGAAGATATGTGTTTTGTTACTGTAAATGACAAGAAAGTGTCCACCATCTTGTTTTGGGTCATGTGACCAAAGGCATTAAGTCATGTGCCCATTTGATGTCTTGCTCTGATTCTCAACTACCCTTACAAGTAGCTCTGTCTATTTACCACAGTTACTTCTTTGATTTAGTGACATACTGTACATAGTGCCATAGGTGGTACACCCCAGGCCTGAAATCATCACAGCCCTGGTAGTGAGGTATATTACTCTATACAAGATAAAAAGGGGGTGCAGTGTAATATTCCAGAACTGAAATTATATCCAGGCACCTATATCTACAACAAACAGCTAAACATCACACCTTCTCAATTTTGCACTTGTATTTATCCATGTAAACAAGTAAAAGGTGTGTTTTCTTACTGTAAATGACTATAAAGTGGCTGCCATCTTGTTGTGGGTCATGTGATACAAGGCATTACGACATTTGCACATTCTGTGGCTTATTTTTCTCCTCGACTACCCTGACAAGTATTACTGCCTATCTACTGCCATTACTTCACTAATTTTGCGACATTTAGCACATAGTGCCACAGGTGGTGCACCCCAGGCCTTAATTCCTCACAGCCCTGGTAGTTAGGTATGTTCCCATATTTGAGTTAAACTGGGGGTGCAGTGTAATGTTCTAGATCAGAAATCACATCCAGGTACCTATATCTATAACAAACATTGAAACATCACAGCTATTCAAAATTTCACATGCATTTATCTATGTAAATAAGCAAATGGTGTGTTTTGTTACTGTAAATGACCAAAAAGTGGACACAGTCTTGTTTTAGGTCATGTGACCTGAGGCATCAAGTCATTTGCCCTTTCTGTGGCTTATTTACTCCTCAATTACCCGGACAGGTATTTCTGTTTACTGCCATCACTTTGTTGATTTAGTGACATATAACACAAAGTGCCATAGGTGGGACACCTCAGGCCTGAATTGGTCACAGCCCTGGAAGTGAGGTATGGTACCCTATTTGAGATCAACTGGGTGTGCAGTGTAATGTTCTAGATCAGAAATCACATCCAGGCACCTCTATCTGTAACAAACATCTAAGCATCACACCTATTCAACATTTCTCATGTATTTATCAATGTAAATATGCAAACGATGTAGTTTGTTACTGTAAATGTCCAGAAAGTCACCGTCATCTTGTTTCGGGTCATGTGACCCAAGACATCAAGTCATTTGCCCATCCTATGGCTTATTCTCCTCCTCAACTACCCTGACAAGTATTTCTACCTATTTACTGCCATTATGTCATTGATTTAATGACATATAACACATAGTGCCATAGGTGGTACACCAAAGACCTAAATTGGTTACAGCCCTGGTAGTGAGGTGTGGTACCTATTTGAGATAAAATGGGGGTGCAGTGTAATGTTTCAGATCAGAAATTTTATCCAGGCACCTGTATCTATAACAAATAGCAAAACATCACACCTATTCTATATTCCACATGTATTTATCCATGTAAAAAAGCAAAAGGTATGTTTTGTTACTGTAAATGACTAGAAAGTTGCAGCCACATTGGTTTGGGTCATGTGACCAACGGCATTACGTCATTTGCCCATTCTACATGTTGTTCTACTCCTCAACTACCCTGACAAGTATTTCTGCCTATTTACCGCCTTTACTTCATTAATTTTGTGATGTATAGCACATAGTGCCATAGGTGGTACACCCCAGGCCTGAATTCATCACAGCCCTAGTTGTGAGGTATATTACCTTATATGAGATAAACTGGGCATGCAGTGTAATGCTCTGGATCAGAAATTACATCCAGGCAACTGTGTCTATAAACATAATCTAAGCATCACACCTGTTCAACATTTCACATGTATTTATCTATGTATATAAGCAGAATGTGTGATTTTTTACTGCCAATGACTAGAAAGTGGCTGACATCTAGTTTTGGGTCATGTGACCCAAGGCATCATGTCATTTGTTACTGTATCAAGTAATTTGCCCATTCTATGGCTTATTTTACTCCTCAGCTACCCTAACAAGTATATCTGCCATTACTTCATTGATTTAGTGACATATCGCACATAGTGCCATAGGTGGTACACCCCAAGCCTGAACTGGTCAGAGCCCTTGTAGTGAGGTATGTTTTCCTATTTAAGATAATCTGCAGGCACAGTGTAATATTCCAGATCAGAAACTATATCCAGGTACCTCTCTCTATAACAAACAGCTAAACATCACACCTATTCAACATTTCAAGTGTATTTATCCAGGTAAATAAGCAAAATGTGTTTTGTTACTGTAAATGACATGAAAGTGGCTGCCATCTTGTTTTGGGTCATGAGACCAAAGGCATTAAGTCATTTGTCCATTTTATGTCTTGTTCTACTCCTCAACTACCCTACTAGTATTTCTGTCTATTTGCCACCATTACTTCTTTGATTTAGTGACATACAGCACATAGCGCCATAGGTGGTACACCCCAGGCCTGAATTCATCACAGCCCTGGTAGTGAGGTATATTATCCTATATGAGATAAAATGGGGGTGCAGTGTAATATTCCAGATCAGTAATTATTCCCAGGCACATATATCTATAACAAACTGCTAAACATCACAGCTATTCAACATTTTACATGTGGTACACCAAAGGCCTGAATTCATCACAGCCCTGGTAGTGAGGTATGGTAACTTATCTGAGATAAAATCAGACTGCAGTGTAATATTCCAGATAAGAAATTTATCCAAGCACCTGTATCTATAACAAACAGCTAAACATAACACCTATTCAATATTTTACATGTATTAATCCATGTAAATAAGCAAAAGGTGTGTTTTGTTAGTGTAAATGACTATAAAGTGGCTGCCATCTTGTTGTTGGTGATGTGACCCAAGGCATCAAGTCATTTGCCCATTTTATGGCATATTTTACTCTTCAACTACCCTGACAGTTATTTCTGTCTATTTACTGCCTTTTCTTTATTGATTTAGTGACATATAGCATATAGTGGCATAGGTGTGCCTCAGGCCTGAATTGGTCACAGCCCTGGTAGTGAGGTATGGTACCCTATTTGAGATAAACTGGGTGTGTAGTGTAATATTCAGGTTAAGAAATTACTTCCAGGTACTTGTATCTATAAAAAATATCTAAGCATCACACCTATTCAACATTTCACATGTATTTATGTATGTATATAAGGAAAAGGCGTGATGTTTTACTGCAAATTACTAGAAAGTGGCCGCCATCTTGTTTAGGGTCATGTGACCCAAGGTATAATGTCATTTGTTACTGTATCATGTCATTTGCCCATTCTATGGTTTATTTTAATCCTCAGCTATCCTGACAAGTATTTCTGCCTATTTGCTGCCATTACTTCATTGATTTAGTGACATATCGCACATAGTGCCATAGGTGGTACACCCCAAGCCTGAGCTGGTCACAGCCCTTGTAGTGAGGTATGGTGCCCTATTTAAGATAATCTGCAGATGCAGTGTAATATTCCAGATCAGAAATTATATCCAGGCACCTGTATCTATAATAAACAACTTAACACATCACACCTAGTCAACATTTCAAGTGTATTTATCCATGTAAATAATCAAAATGTGTGCTTTGTTACTGTAAATGACGAGAAAGTGGCCACCATCTTGTTTTGGGTCATGTAACCAAATGCATCAAGTCATTTGCCCATTTTATGTCTTGTTCTACTCCTCAACTACCCTTACAAGTATTTCTGTCTATTTACCGCCATTACTTCTTTGATTTAGTGACATGCAGCACATAGTGCCATTGGTGGTACACCTCAGGCTTGAATTCATCACAGCCGTGGTAGTGAGGTATATTACCCTATATGAGATAAAATGGGGGTGCAGTAATTATATCCAAGCACATATATCTATAACAAACTGCTAAACATCACAGTTATTCAACATTTTACATGTGGTACACCAAAGGCCTGGATTTGTCACAGCCCTGGTAGTGTGGTATGGTATCGTATTTGAGATAAAATGGGGGTGCAGTGTAATATTTCAGATCAGAAATTATATTCAAGCACCTGTATCTGTAACAAATAGCTGAACATCACACCTATTCAATATTTCACATGTATTTATCCATACAAATAAACAAAAGGTGTGTTTTGTTACTGTAAATGACTAAAAAGTGGCTGCCATCTTCTTTTGGGGCATGTGACCCAACACATCAAGTCATTTGCCCATTTTATGTCTTGTTTTACTCCTCATCTACCATGACAAGTATCTATACCTATTTACTGCCATTACTTCATTGATTTAGTAACATATAGCACATAATGCCATAAGTGGTACACCAAAGTCCTGAACTGGTCACAGCCATGGTAGTGAGGTATGGTAATCTATTTGAGATACAGTGGGAGTGCAGTGTAATATTCCAGATCAGAAATTATATATAGGCACCTGTATCTATAACAAGCAGCTAAACATCACACCTCTTCAATATTTCACATGTATCTATCCATGTAAATAAGTAAAAAGGTGTGTTTCTTACTGTAAATGACTATAAAGTGGCCACCATCTTGTTGTGGGTCATGTGATCCAAGGCATTATGACATTTGCACATTCTATGGCTTATTTTACTCCTCGACTACCCTGACAAGTATTACTGTCTATCTACTGCCATTACTTCATTGACTTAGCGGCATATAGCACATAGTGCTGTAGGTGTGACACCCCAGGCCTGAATTACTCACAGCCCTGGTAGTTAGGTATGGTCCCATATTTGAGTTAAACTGGGGTGCAGTGTAATGTTGTAGATCAGAAATCACATCCAGGTACCTATATCTATAACAAACATTGAAGCATCACACCTATTCAAAATTTCACATGTATTTATCTATGTAAATAAGCAAAAGGTGTGTTTTGTTACTGTAAATGACTAAAAAGTTGACACCATATTGTTTTAGGTCATGTGACCTGAGGCATCAAGTCATTTGCCCATTTTGTGGCTTACTTTGCTCCCCAACTACCTGGACAGGTATTTCTATTTGCTACCTTCAGTTTGCTGATTTAGTGACATATAACACTTACTGCCATAGGTGGTATACCTCAGTCCTGAATTGGTCACAGCCCTGGTAGAGAGGAATGGTACCCTATTTGAGATCAACTGGGTGTGCAGTGTAATGTTTCAGATCAGAAATCACATCCAGGCACCTGTTTCTGTAACAAACATCTAAGCATCACACCTGTTCAACATTTCTCATGTATTTATCTATGTAAATAAGCAAACAGTGTATTTTGTTACTGTAAATGTCCAGAAAGTTCCGTTATCTTGTTTTGGGTCATGTGACCAAGGCATCAAGTCATTTGCCCATCCTATGGCTTATTCTCCTCCTCAACTACCCTGAAAAGTATTTCTGCCTATTTACTGCCATTACTTCATTGATTTAGTGACATCTAACACATACACATAGTGCCATATGTGGTAAACCAAAGGCCTGAATTGATTACAGCCCTGGTAGTGAGGTATGGTACCTATCTGAGATAAAATGGAGGTGCAGTGTAATATTCCAGATCAGAAATAATATTCAGGCACCTGTATCTATAACAAATAGCAAAACATCACACCTATTCAATATTCCACATGTTTTTATCCATGTAAAAAAACAAAATGTGTGTTTTGTTACTGTAAGTGACAAGAATGTTGCTGCCACATTGTTTTGGGTCCTGTGACCCATGGCATCATGTCATTTGCCCATTCTGCATCTTGTTCTACTCCTCAACTACCCTGACAAGTATTTCTGTCTATTTACTGCCATTACTTCTTTGATTTAGTGATATATAGCACATAGTGCCAAAGGTGGTACACCCCAGTCCTGAATTGGTCACAGCCCTGGTAGTAAGGTATTGTACCCTATTTGAGATAAACTGGGTGTGCAGTGTAATGTTCTAAATCAGAAATTACATCCAGGCACCTGTATCTATAAACAAAATCTTAGCATCTCACCTATTCAACATTTTACATGTATTTATCTATCTAAATAACAAAAGGTGTGATTTTTTACTGCAAATGACTAGAAAGTGGCTGCCATCTTGTTTTGGGTCATGTAACCCAAGGCATCATGTCATTTGTTACAGTATCATGTCATTTTCCCATTCTATGGCTTATTTTACTCCTCAGCTACCCTGACAAGTAATTCTGCCTATTTACTGCCCTTACTTCATTGATTTAGTGACATATCGCACATAGTGCTATAGGTGGTACACCCCAAGCCTGAATTTGTTACAGCCCTTGTAGTGAGGTATGGTACCTTATTTAAGATAATCTGCTGGTGCAGTGTAATATTCCAGATCATAAATTATATCCAGGCACCTGTATCTATAACAAACAGCTAAACATCATACCTATTCAACATTTCAAGTGTATTTATCCAGGTAAATAAGCAAAATGTGTGTTTTGTTACTGTAAATGACATATAAGTGGCTGCCATCTTGTTTTGGTCATGTGACCAAAGGCATCAAGTCATTTACCCATTTTATGTCTTGTTCTACTTCTCAACTACCCTTACAAGTATTTCTGTCTATTTACTGCCATTACTTCTTTGATTTAGTGACATACAGCACATAGTGCCATTGGTGGTACACCCCAGGCTTGAATTCATCACAGCCCTGGTAGTGAGGTATATTACCCTATATGAGATAAAATGGGGGTGCAGTGTAATATTCCAGATCAGCAATTATATCCAGGCACTTGTAACTATAACAAACTGCTAAACATCACAGCTATTCAACATTTTATAAGTGGTACACCAAAGGCTTGAATTCGTCACAGCCTTGGTAGTGTGGTATGGTACCCTATTTGAGATAAAATGGGGTGCAGTATAATATTTCAGATCAGAAATTATATTCAAGCACCTGTATCTATAACAAATAGCTGAATATCACACCTATTCCCAATATTTCACATGTATTTATCCATGTAAATAAACAAAAGGTGTGTTTTGTTACTGTAAATGACTAAAAAGTGTCTGCCATCTTGTTTTGGGTCATGCGACCCAACGCATCAAGTCATTTGCCCTTTCTATATCTTGTTTTACTCCTCAATTACCCTGACACATATTTCTGCCTATTTACTTGCATTACTGCATTGATTTCGTGTCATTTAGCACATAGTACCATAGGTGTTACACCCCAGGCCTAAATTGGTCACAGCCCTAGTAGTGTGGTTTGGTCCCTATTTGAGATAAACTGGGGGTGCAGTGTAATATTCCAGATCAGAAGTTATATCCAGGCTCCTGTATCTATAACAAACAGCTAAACATCACACCTATTCAACATTTTACATGTATTTATCCATGTAAATGTGGAACGGGTGTGATTTCTTACCGTAAATGACTAATAAGTGGCCACCATCTTGTTTTGGGTCATGTGACCCAAGGCATCAAGTCATTTGTCTATTCTACAGCATGTTTTTCTCCTCAAGTACCCTGACAAGTATTTTTGTCCATTTCTTACCATTACTTTATGGATTCAGTGACATGCAGAACACAGTGATATATGTCGTTCTCCACATGTCTGAACTGGACCAAACACACATCTTTGAATAGAAAGCAACAATCCATGAAACGGCATAATTTATTATCATACTTGCATTTTTTTTATAAAACACCTATTTTGCCACTAAACCTGTATTTGAAAATGTAGATGTTACACCCGTGTATTCGCTTGGGGTCATGGTCAGTGAACTAGTAGTATTAGAGGGTATCATGGTGGCCATCTTGGATTTGATCATGTGACAATTACATTGTTTCCATACTATCAACATATGGTTAATTAAAAGAATAATAATTTAGGAATTCAAAAATATATAGTTTGTTGAGGTTTTGACTCAAAAAAAGACATGGAATACTTGCTCATATCTTAATAGACCCAATTACAGGAAAATGTCTGACAGTTATCATTATTCCATTGCCATTCACTCTATATAATCAGTATAAGGTTGGAACTATGTACATAAAATAAGGAAAAAGAAGAAAAGGGTTAAACAATATCTCAATATGACAGTCTACAATAACATCAGAATTTCATCTGTACCTGTGTCAATAGTCCAGCTGCAATAACTAAGCTCTGTCTTTAAAAAATATTAATATTAACTAGGGGGTCAATAAGGGTTAATACAAAATGCCAATAACTGGCTTAAATAAGAAGTGAATAGAAAATTCTGTGTGCTAATTTCTTTTAAAAACAGTTTTACTTGCTATCTAAAACACCCACAACAAATAGCACATAAATAGCATTTACATAATTATGAAGTCAGTTATAAAATCAGCAAGAAACTTTTATATTATTCCCACTCCTGGATACTTGGATTCCCTCCAGTCCAGAGGTGTGCATACATTTCACAAATTAATTTATCTGATTTAATTCTGGTTTTATCTTATTTCCATATGACTCCTTAAATATTGTTCTGTTTCTTTTTGATATCTCTTCAATGTTTCTGTGAGCAATAACTCAGTGCAATACCATAAAATACCCTAAAAAGAATCTCCAAAAAAGAGATTATTTTATGACTGCATTATTTAAAGTTCAAATGTTCTTTAAAATGCACATGTGCAAGGCACCTGTTACCATGGACTCATAAATCCTGTTTTGTTTATGGTTCCCGAGAATCCCGACAGTTCTTTGTAGAATCCCAGCTTTGTGCTTCCTGTATTGTAACAGATCCTTCTCCTTTCTTGTAGAACTTTTAATCTTGTACCAAAATGTTAATATCAGGTCCACACTTCGTGTTCATGCCAGACTTGGCATATCTGCTTATCTTCGGTTTACCCAGACAGAATCTCTTATTTCAAAACTCTGGTAGGTAGAGTAGATTCTTAGCAGCTTTTGTATCTCCATGCAATCTCCTCCGTACTATCTCCTTTTTTAGCTTTTTAGCTTTCTATTCCACAACTCCCCATGCCTCTGCACACACGATTTAGTGGAGATCATTATGCTTGTTCAAATCTCCACAAAACTTCACACAAGCTTCACAAGCTTCACCCTACACCACAGATTTAAATAGGTTTTCTTCTATGAAAGCTTTACTGCAGAGTTTAGCAGGCGATGGCATCTCAGCATCTTCAGGTCTGATCTCTCCAAGTTAACTTGATGAACTCACCATTACAGAAAATAGGATGGCTCAAGAATTTAGCCAAGAATCAGAGCTGGATTTTCTCTGCAAATCGGGCTGCAAGGAGAGAAATGCTTGACTTTCAAAAAGTTATTGAAAGATCCCAAGAGGCAGGTGCAGCACAGGGAGCAGTTCAAGAAGTTTGTCAACTCCTTGGCTGTGGTGGGGGCAGATGATGGGTCAAGTATGTCCTACTGAGAAAAAGGTACTGTGAACTGCTGGAAGACGATTTCAGTCAGCCAGAAGAGGAGCACCCCTTCTCAACCCTATGGTGGTGAGTGATGGTAAGGGATATTCCACACACTGCAGCTGTGAGCCTGTTGAGAGGGGAGGCTGGAACGCTGGTCAGTTTTACACAGAACTGAGGAATGGGACAGATCAATGTATTGGGTCCACGCACAGTGGTGTAGAAGTCAGGGCTGCTATGAGCCTTTGCACAAATGGTTGTCAGGGGGATCCCTAATGGCAGTACCAGTGGGCTGCCGGGGATCACCATAATGCCTGCTTTACTGAGCTTGGAACTTCTGCAGCAGGTGGAGGCATTGCCTCCTCCACCTTTGCTCAGTCCTTTCCTGACTCAGATGGGGAAGATTGCAGTTGGGTGACTGCTGTCAGTCCTTGTTGCTTGCTGGACCACAGCATACACTTGCACAGCCTCTATGAGGCTTGTAGTATGCAACACCAGGTCTGAGTCCAGATTGCGCCCCCTCCCCCAACTCCAAGGCATCTCAGCCTGACATGGCCAGCCTGCAAGACTCTCAAATGACACTGGAATGAACAGCTACTGCTTGGGAGGGTCAGCAACAGGCTCCCAATGCAGCCTGGGGCAGAATCTCGGTGAGTGTCCAAGGAGGCATGGAACAGCAGCTACCCCAACAACATGACCTTTTGGAATGGTAACCAGACACAAAATGGCATTACCTGGTTGGTGCCTTCCTGCTTGGTTGACACCCCATCATTACTTTCTATAACTTCCTTGTCTCCTTCTTCTTGGCTGTCTCTGGATTCCATGCTATGCCAGACTTTTTGCTTTCTCCTCTCAGCATGGTAGATCAGCATGGCAGATCAGACTATGGCTGAGCATAAAACTGATTTTAAAACTGATTGCTGAACTGAACCAGCTAACCTTAAATCAACAGTAGTCTAAATCGATAGAAAATTTTCACGGAACCTGGAGTGTCAGGGAGTGTTGGGGAGCAGAGCAGGGAGTTGATAAACAAATTGAGAAAAGACAGCACAGTGAATTTACTGTTACATTTACATTTTACTTTGAAATGCTGCATGGGAGGCAAAGAGAGAGAGAGAGAGAGAGTGAGAGAGAACTGGAGGGAGCAGACTTTGAAATGCCACACTGGAGGGGGAGGGAGTGAAAATTGTTTTTATTTTATTTTTTTTAGTTGAACTTCATGCCCGGGACAACTCACAGCTCTTTCACATTCCGAGAAAGTCCTGCTGTTCTTATACAGAGAACGCAGGTCAAGGGTTCCTCTCACTAAGCTGGGCACCCTTGATTTTAGGTGCCCAGAGAACGTATTTCTGGGCCTCATTTTAAAAAAGAAACATAAGAATCTCTTTAGCTAGGCTCTGGTGTCTGTTTTTTTTTTTTTAATGCCAGCATTTTTAAGTATTTTCAACAATTGTAGTTGGTGGAGAAAAGCAACAAGATGGCGGTCTCATTGCACAAAAAATGCTTCATACTGTGAGAAGCAAGTGGCAAGAAAGAAAAATATACTACCCTGACATCAAATTTTTCATTTTGCACCAGAATGTTATCTCAAAAACCCTACTACACATGCTCAGAATGGAAAACACTAAACTTGAAAGCTTTATAACTCTGGAACTGTTTGATATTTTCCACCAGACCTACAGTATCAAAGGCACTACCTTAGGACATGACACATGTTGTTGTTGTTGTTTATTCACTTAATGGGTAAGCACACTGGAAAACTAGTTCCTTTTATAGGTACGACCCACATAAAAAAAATACATACAAAAAGACAAAAAAATATACAATACAAATATATCAGACTAAAAATGTGTTCATTACAGATAAGGTAAATACTCATATAAGACAATTACAATTACATTGTAATTCAAAAAACATCCTTAGTTCATTTGTAAATACTTTAGCAGAATGCAACTGTCTTGTATCACAAGGAATTTTGTTCCAAATAGATGGAGCAATATATGCAAAGGCCCTCTGTCCACAATTAGATCTCATAAAAGTATTTTAAAAACTAAATCATCTGTCCTATGTCTGGAAAAATAACCCTCATCATAAGGCCTCAACAAATTGCAAAGCTTTTGTGGGACTCCAGAACTAATAATTCTATGTATAAAGTTAGCTATGCAAAAGTGGAAGTTCAACAGAACAGGAAGCCAACCTACCTCTTTCAGAATTTCACAATGATGGAACAATTTAGGATAACTTAAATCAAATTTAGCAATCAATTGTAATAAAGTAAATTTTTTAGAACATGACTGTAGCAGAAGCTGTATTGGTTATGACAGCAGCTTAATTTACAATACGAGCCAAACAGTGATTAGAAATAGCTAGCCTTGATTCCCTAATAAGAAGCGAACTAATTCTATATAAGGGGGCCATTCTACAGTGAATTCTGGAAGTTACCTTCATAAAATGAGGTTCATAACTTAAATTAGAATCTAATAAGATCCCAAGGTACTGAAATGCATCCACTTGCTCAAACAAAGATCCATCAAGGGATTTAACCTCTAGGCAATGACCCACCATTATTAATCTTGCCGTAGTTCCAAAGATCATCACTTTTGTTTTTAGTTCATTTAGGACCATTCTACTAGAAATAAGGGATGATTGAAAGTTAGACATTTCCTTTGTTAAAGAATCACTTAAATCACTAACAGAGGAGCCCTGCATATATATTACTGCATCATCTGCATAAAGAGTAAGAAAAGCACTGCTGATTACTTTCACTTGCTGATCAACAAATAATGAAAACAAAAGTGGTCCTAGTATGGAGCCCTGAGGGACCCCACACTTGACCATTGCAGATTCAGAAATAGTGCCTCCAAATTTAACCCTTTGTGACCGATCCATTAAATAGTCACCAATCCAGGCCAATAAGGACTGTCATGCTCCCCAAAAACCCCAGCCTAGAAATTAGTAATTGATGGTTTACCAAGTCAAATGCCTAGGCCAAGTCCATGAACATGTCTCCTGCAAGTCTGGAGAAAAAAATCTGTTCCATGTAGGCTGTACTCGAGAGCAAAAAAAAAAAAAAAGAAAATGTTAAGTATAGGAAAAAAGTTAGCTTTTTATGAGAAATGACATATGCAGATCTCAGAAACTGCACAAGCTGCCATCACAAACATTTCCACAGATCAAGGCCATGCCTCTTTGACAGCACAGCTCATTTTGTAAAACAGAGCCAAAGATATTAATGTGCAACATTAGGAGTTTTACACTGACAACCCCAAAGGAAGACCTTACCACTGATTTGCCATGACTATGGAGACCCAAAACCCTAATGTTTTTTTACTTTTGCTTTTGCTGCTTGGGAAGTGTGTGTGTGTGTGTGTGTGTGTGTGTGTGTGTGTGTGGGAGGGGGGTACTAGAGTGGGAAACCCTAATGCCACATTTCCTTACTTTTGTGGTGTTAAGTTACCCTAACTGGTACAGTAACATAGTTTTTTTTTGCAAATAATTTCCTTACATTTTGAGACACTTATACCTTGGTAAATTCATGCAATTAATATCTCTTATCAAGGAGTAATATAACATATTCCCTGGCAGTATAAATTGGGGGAAGTATACATTTAATATATAATACAAATATCCCAGATGCTTCCAATTGACATACTTCAAGGAAATTTAAAGGGAAAGGAGAAAGTCCATAGTACAGTAAAATCAAATTCCATTTTACCACATAGGGCAACTGCCCAACATTTTCCCTCATGAAAAAAGGAATCATTCTTGTGAAAACAGATCTCACCCAAGAGAACGTGTTTCATATAACCAGGAGAGACCCATGACTGTAAAAAGCACACCTGACTAAACTGATGCAAACTAAGTGCTCAAGCAGCATTAAGCATACAAGATAGCGGTTGAACATCTGACATAAAAGCAGTACAGATTAGCACAGGGATATTACTCCAGCAGCTGGCAGTGAGTCATTACTTAGTCTGCTGCTGCGTTCAGTGGTATCAGCGGCAAATGGCTCGACTACAACAGTTGTGAAAGCTCAGAACTGGAGCATGCGTCCCCATGCTGTACAGTTGGTGGGAAACTTGCCATCTTGCTGTTGAGGGTCAGAGAAGAAACCTTTTGGTGAGAACAATCCTATCTTAGTCACCCAGTCTATTTCTTAATGTGCAGTTGCTGTTAAAATAGTTTTCCACCACAGTGGCTATACTTTATTGTCTGCCCAGCATTTAAAGATAGCTTTTCCACCTCCCGACCTTCCCTACTATGCTCAGCACTGCAAACATGTAACAATACCAACTTTTTAAATAAAACCTTTAAACATGTACATTGCTAGGGTCCAAATATTCAGAAACCATAACAGTTTCTGCAACAGTGTTAGAGTTCACCTGCCAATTTTTGCAGGTGCAGATGCTCAGGACCCCTCTGACCCATCTGTGTTTGCTCTGTCCGCAGGATTCAGTTCAGTTTCTATTTTGTGCAATAACTTGCCTGCCTCCCATGGATACTTGCCAAGATAGACTAGTTCAGTCCACACAACTCTCAGGAGAGCACACAAAAGAAGTTGGTGTTGGCTCTTAAAGGTACATAGGTGTTGCAGATCCAGTCGAATATTTTACTCTGGAGCAGTATGCTGTAAGGGAGCTGGGGCATAGGGAGATGTCAGCTTTGCAGTATTTGAGGCACCATTTCTTTTGTGCTAGCACTAAGGCTGTGTCTTGGTCTCCTACTCCAGTGCACGCAATGATGAAAGTCCAAGGAGTTGCTGAGCTCACTGGTGGAATGCATATATTTTTTCACCTAGACAGCAAAAGTCACATCTCAGGGCTGGCCCCTTTCCACCCTGAACATTTTTGACCCAAATTCCAAACCTTCTGGGCACTGGGGCTGTTAAATAAAAAATAGCAAAGAACCAGCCATTCATAAGAAAATTTTTGTATGAACGTCCAAATGGAAAAAGCTGAAGCAAGCCATGAAAAGTACTTGAAATTTAAAAAAAAAAACATTTTAGGGTCATTTCTCCAACAGTAATGTGCAGAATCCACCTACCGGAGTCCTGATGAACAAGTTAGATATCTTGGTCTATCTTCAGCATGTCATTTTGGTGGGGTTTGAAATTTGTTTTCAGTGTAAACAAGATGGCAGCAACCAAAAAGGATTTTTCCCCATACAAAAAAGGATTCTTTTTTCATTTCATGCAGCTAAGTTGAAGTGCTTACTGAACATGCTCAGAACCCAAAATTTTAAAATGTAATAACTTTTGAACAAATTAATATTTTTTTCTCAAAACCAGCAAAAGGCACATCTGTGGGGCAACCCCTTTCTGCCCTAAATATTTCAAACCATAATTCAAAACTGTCTGGCCGTAGGGCTCTTCAAAGAAAACAGCAAAAAAAAAATTCACTTTATGAACTATCCAGATCTCAGAATCCACACATCAGACTGAAACAAAACTTGTAGCATCCAGAGATCTACCCCCACAAGACAACGCATGCAAAATTTCATGCAAATCTGTTTAATGGTTACAAAGTTATTTAAGTGCAAAAATTGCAGTTTAACATTACACTGCCTACTCAACCCTAACTATAGTGGCGTGATTGTACCACTATAATATATACTGTGCATATATATATACACTGGTCACACTGCAAGAGAAGCAGGTTAATTCCCCAGAAAATATGTGCCTGTACAAGAACAGCAAAGTGTCACTGAATTGCTATGTATAAACCAAAAATATGAATAAAATAACGCAAGCTTAAAAAAAAACAAAAAAAAAAACTGTTTAATCCCCCCCAGGATATGGTCCCATCAAAATCTTGGTGGCCTGCAAGGGAATGTTTCTGTGCACTCTATACAACTGATGCATGACTTCTTTTGAAATACAGATTTTGATAAAACTATTGTCTGGTAGACAGCATCTCCTCCCTTTTCCCAAATCAAGACACTCTCACAGATCTTGGAGAAAATTACCTGAGCCATGTTACTACAGAGAGTGAGGCACAAGGTCGGTGGTGCTAATCCACAAAATAAAGTGAGACAGAATAGGAGCACACACCACTCACCCAGTAGAAAATAAAATGTCTGAACTGCTACTTAAAGCAAATGCAGTTTATTCACATCCAAACCACCAAAGATAATCAAGCAGTGCTTGTAGCACCGTCTCTGTGCCTATGTTTCACCCAGCACTCTGGGCTTCTTCAGAGCTTGTGCAACCAGACAATACTCTTATAGACCCTCAGAGGGTCTAATTGATTCATCACATATCCACTTAAGACCTCTGTCTTAAAGATACACATGGAAAACATTATGAAACATAAAATCATATACTAAACAGTAATTATTTCGTAAACTTTATACAATACTCTTTAAAGTTTTAACAGTATTCTAAAAAAAATTTCAAATTTTGAAAGACACCCTTAGAAAAAATATCTTTGAAAAAATGTGTTTAGAAAAGTTCATATATCTGACAGATGAACAGCTTGGATTCTCCCATGGGACTTAATTTACACCTAGAGAAAATAACAGAGAGAAAAATCATAATAAATATATATATGTACTGCACACAAATGTAAAGGTGTTTCTAGTCATACATAATGCCTAACCTGCACTGTTATATTTCTTTAAACACTCAGTTATATTATGTGATTCTTAGGGACAGAATCCCCTATAATACACTGAGGCCCAGATATTGAAAAGGGTTGCGCATGGCGCAACAGTGTTGCACCATGCGCAACCCACTGATGCGCCTCGGCACGATATTCAAATGGAAATTGTGCCTGTCAAAATACCGAGGCGCCGACTGCATGTATGTTAGGGAGTGGGGCATGCCCAGGCATGTTCTGCACATCCCAGATATTCAGTCTGGGATGTGCTGAGTCCATGCATGTGCAACCCCTACTTGCACCGCAGACAGTTGATCCCAAAAAAAAGGAACAATGGTTGGCCACCCACAGGTGAGCTGCTGTATTGCAGGGCACAACACGGCAGCTGCCACCTGTGGGTGGCCACCCGAGCTCCGGCTGCACCTGATGGCACCCCCCCCATGCCCAATCATGGGCATTTGTAAAATATAATAACTTCTGATATCCCTGGTGGTCCAGTGGACCGCTGTCAGCCTGATTGCGGGCTTTAGGTATAAATAAAGTAAATCCAATATCCCTGGTGGTCCAGTGGACTGCTGTCAGCCGATTGCGGGCATTTGTATAAGAAAAGTACGTCCAATATCTCTGGTGGTCCAGTGAACCTCGCCTTCCCACCTGTCCACTGAGCCCCACTGCCCTGCTCCCCCCCCAGGTCAGCGGCAGGTGGCAGCACCGCACCCACCTGCTGCCCCGCCACCCACCGACTGACACCATAGGTAGGGCTGTATGCCCATTGGTCCACAGCATGAGCCAATGGGCGTGCAGAGCGTACCGTACTACACAATCCAGATATGTGAATGGATCTGTGAATCCATTTCTGTTCACAACAGTTAAGTGCATTATCAAAATCTCCACCTCTTACATCCATCTGGACCACATCCATTCCAAATGCTGTAACCCGGTGATTAACCCCTGGATTTTCATGAATGTGTGCTGCCATGGCATATGTGAGATTTGTATTTCTAATCACTACTAGGTGCTCATTTATTCTGAACTGCAACTTCCTTTTCGTTCTCCCTATATAGAATGCACCACACGTGCAGTTCAAACAATAAATTACACCCATAGTTTTACAGTCTATATTACCAATAATTTTCCCTATTCTCCCTTTTCTGGGGTTCAAAAAAACTCTCTTTCTTCTCCATGGTACCACAGGTACTACAAAATCCACACCCTCTGTGCTCCATTTCTTCCTCTGTAGATTCTTATTTAAATCAGCCTGATAACTGTTCACCAGTTTATCTCTAATGTTACTACCTCTACGGTATGCAACATGAAGAGGGCTCTCCAGCCATGTTTTCAATTCGGGGACACTACACAAAATAGCAGTGACTTTCTTTACAATTCCCACTATTTCCCGTGTGTCCCCCCCCCAAACGTAGTCACAAAAGTGAGGTGAGTTTCCTTTTTCTTCTTATTTTTTGGCATGAAAGTGGATTCCCTGGAAACCTCGCTAACATCTTGTGCAATGTTTCTGACTAATCTCTCATCATAACGTGTATCAGCAAATTTCCTAAACAATTCCCCTGCTCTTGCATCGAACAACTCTGGTTCTGAACAATTTTGTTTAACCCTGAGAAATCGTCCTTTTGGTAGATTTCTAATTAAATGTGGTGGATGGCAACTAGTATAAAATAAAAAACAGTACATATCAGTCAGTTTAGTGAAGAAATCAGTCATCAGAGTGCCATGAGATTCTTTAATTACAGTGAGATCGAGGAAGTTCTCCATCCACTTTGATTTTAAATCATAAATTCTCATTACTTTGTTCCAGATATCTCCAAAACTGCCTTAACTCTTGTTCTATACCTTTCCACACTAGAAAAATATTGTCTATAAAGCATTTATACACATCTGTTTTCTGTATATGTTAGTTCACTCCAGCATCAAAAATAACTCCTCCCATTCGCTCAAATATATGTTTATATATGTTTGCTGGGCTCTGTGCTAAAGTAGCACCCATCGCAATGCCTTTCACTTGTTGAAAAAGATTGCTCTCGAACATAAATATATTGTTGCTTAATATAATGCCTGTTAATGCAGTTATATTTATTAGTGATTGACTGATATTCATATATTTCAACAATGCCTGTTCGATTGCAGAAATGCCCTCCTCCTTAGGAATTTTAGTGTATAAGAAGTCCACATCAAGTGTTACAAGCAGCCATTCATTTTCAATTTGCATCTTACCCAAAATAGTCAGCATGTGACTAGTATCCTTGATGTGGCTCCTAGTTTTACTTACTATAAGGCCAATATAGCTATCGACGAATTTAGAAATCGGCTCAGTAATCCAAATCAAACCTGATACTATCGGGCATCCAGTGGTGAAATTGGGTCCTTACAGACCTTAGGGAGCACGTAAAAAGATGGATTTTAGGTGCTGTAAGGTAGCATAATTCATCTTTAGTGACCATCCTACTTTCAAACAATTCTAACAGGTATCTTTCCACCTCTCTTTTTATTTTGTCAGTGGGATTATAGTTTAACTTTTCATAAAATTCCCTGTTAGAGAGTTGTCTATAGGCTTCTTGAACATATTGTTCAGTATTTAATACCACTATCCCCCCACCCTTATCAGCGGGTTTGATAATGATATCAGAAGCCTGTGCCAAATTGTGCATAGCATTCCTCTCCTCTGTTGTTAAATTACAAAAGGGCATTTTGGGATCCTGGACAATATAAGTTAAATCCAGGTCCTGTAAACAACACTGTAAGAATGTTTCCATAGAGTGATGCAAAGGGGGGACAAAATGTGGATGGAGCTCTAAATGATGGTATGATACAGTAGACTCCCACCCATTTCCATCAGCATTATTTTCATAAGTAGGCCTTCAGTTTTCACTTTCTCCATCATTTCTAAATTGTTCTTGTGCAGAAAAGAACATTTTTAGATTAATGTTTCTAGCGAACATCTGCAGATCTATATAAGCATCAAAATGTTTAACAGTAAACGTAGGCACAAAGGAAAGTCCTTTGGATAACACTCTATTTTCTACTTCTGTTAAAGTCCAATCAGATAAATTGATTACATTGATATCTGTTCATTACCACAGCGTGATCCAAATGGCCTATTCCTCATCCTCTTCCCCCTTGCCATGCCGTGTCTTCCTCCATTGTTTGTCTCTGCTGGAAAATGGAACCTGGTTCTTCTGCTTCTCCTCCTGGGCTGTCCTCGTCCAGGAGGAGTAAATCCTTAAAAAGGATTTGTGTCTGGCTCACTATCAAAATCTGATGTGCTGCCTCCCATACTATAATCAGTCTGTTCCACTGACGTGGTTTGTTTCAAAATAGAGTGTGATCCCTCATTGTTCTCTGTAATTGCAGCAGTTGTCATGGTGCTGTCTAATGGATTACCCTCGGTTGTTAATTGTTGAGATTTCTTCCAATTAAATATACGATTATGTAGATAATCTTTAGTGTCTCTCAGAAACTTATTTTGTTTTTGAGCTTGCAATTTAGCATCATAATATTTTAAATTATCCTTAAACTTCTTCTGACAGGTTTGGAAATCATCCAGATTTTTGAAAGAATTAACAATTATTTCCTGATATTTAAATTGTCCAGTAGTGCCAACAAGCTGCTCCAAACTATCTTCTACCACCAGTTTCATTAGTTTATTAGTAGCTTCAATGATTATGGTGTCCAGTTCTTCACAAAATTAACTCTTTCTGCCCCAAGGCCAGATTTTTTTGTATAAGAAGCCCCCCAGTGCTCTCTGAACTGTCAGATATGCTTGCATGTAAACACACATCCAATGTATTCGTCTGGCCTTAGTGGCAAGTTTTTCCATTTTAAAAAAAGCATCTCTGATAGAAATTGTACCTGTTCCATTAGTGTCCACTGCACCAGATGGCTCAATTAGTCGATTGATGTTAGCCAATAATAGATTATTGCTGCTGTTATCCACAAACAGGGAATCATACAGGCTGCTGTCTGTCACATCCAAGTTGACTCCGGTTGCTTCGATTGGTTGAGTTGCAATGTTGTCATTCATGGTGAAAAAACAATGGATGAGCACTTCTGACTGGGTGAATTTTTCCTTGAGTATAAACCTGTGCTCACACCAATATTAACAAAGTTACTACAGAGAGTGTGGCACAAGATTGGTGGTGCTAACCCACAAAATAACATGTGAGACAGAATAAGAGCACACACCACTCACCCAGTAGAAAATAAAATGTCCAAACTGCTACTTAAAGCAAATGCAGTTTATTCACATCCAATCCACCAAAGACAATCAAACAGTGCTCATAGCACTGTCTCTGTGCTTAAGTTTCACCCAGCACTATGGGCTTCTTCAGAGCTAGTGCAACCAAACAGACAATACTCTTATACACCCTCAGATGGTCTAATTAATTACATATAAGCCACAGCATGACAAAGGGCTACCACTGGCTGACCAACTTCCAAAGCATGAGAAACACAGGAATGTTGTTGCTCTGCAGTGGGTGATGGTGATGTATTATGTTATTATACCTCACGAAAGGTGATAAATAAAAGAAAATGATGGTAATACAGGCTTGGTGCATCATGAAAACTTGACTTTTTCTGGACAAAATCCCCCATTTTGGTTGGCCATTTGTGACATTGTAAGGGAGGTTACACAAAACTGTGTTTATTGTGACTGAATTGTGATGTAGCCCTAAATAATCAGTTGTTATACACAGTCTGGTCTCCTGGTTTTATTTTACAAGCATTTTTTGTGTGCTGCAGCAACCACCCCCAACCCCCTGGTTGCTCCAAACATATGGACTTGAATGTAATCTATTATGTCCAACTATGTTACACTCACATCTCTCTGTTTAAACTGGCAATTACTGTTTTATTCTTAAATTTTGCTCTCTGGCAGCCTTGTTTCATTTCTTCCAGAACCCACACTCCCCTCAGAGTTCCCCGCTTTCCCACACCATGCTCATGATATCATCAGTTAACATTGGTGACCTCCTTATGTCCAACCCCTGGGAAGTTCATACGAGTCTCAGGGGGAATGGGTGAGCAGCCTCTCATACCAGCATGTTCTGGTGAAGTTGCTAGAAGTGGACTGGACTTGTGGATGCTTTAAAACAAGCAATCCCACAGTTGCAAGCCCCTTTCTTTTTCAGCCAGCATTAGTAGAAGATTTTTTGTCCCCTGCAGAGCCCCAGTTACATGGCAAGCCTTCATCTAGAGAATTACATGGCGGATTACCTTCATCACAGGGTAAGCTGCACGACTCCTTTCTGTCACCGTGGCCACTGTATGGGAGCAGGGAAATTTATGTTTTATTTTTTATTTTTTGCTCCCGTTTAGAATGTTTGTCTTCCATTTAGGATGTTCGGCTCCAGTTCAGGATCTTGATTTTTGGTGGGCTCGGCAATCGGGTATGGCAGAAAGTACTGTTTGCCCTTTGTGTGGCTGCTGCTATTGTGAGGGGGGCCAGCACCCTTTAATAATTTGGTGTATTTGGATTGGTTAGCATTAGGCCAGAAATGCATGCAGTGCAGTATCATCTTTTCACTAAGTGAACTCTCCGAAACCTTTCCCTAGCAACATTTATTTATTTGTTTTTTGTTAACCGGGTAGGTACACTAGACAGCATAGCTGCCTATTTTCAGATACGACCCAGGAGATTACAACAAAGGGTACGTAGACAATAGTAGATACAAGAAAACATCATGGGAACAAGTAGAAGTCAGACATAGTACACGTATACAAAATTTTCATCAATGACAGTACATTTGCAGGAATCTATATGTAGTAACAAACAGAAATATAAGTGCAAATAACTAACAGTCATAAGTCAATCAACTAGTGAGTAAGTGCCAGAAGAGAGGAAATAGCAAGATTTCAAGGGAAGTTTGAGAGTAATAGAGGTTGGAGCCAGTAGGCAACTAAGAGGAACCAGTATAGGAGTGGGTGGATAGAGAACAGGAGCAGGGTTCAGAGCTTAGAAGAGCCATACAAAGCTCCTGTTTGAAGCTGTGTGGAGAAGGGGGGATTCTTAGATTCAGTGGAAGGGAGTTCCATAGTTTAGGGGCCCAGCTAAAGAAAGCATTCTCACCCATTTTGGTTTTTCATCTTGGCTGGACAAGAAGGGATTTATCAGCTGATCTCAGTGGATAGGCAGAGGTCACAGGTTTGAGCAGTAGAGCCAGTTTGTCAGGTATCTAGGAGGAGATTATATTCTTTATAAAACAGTAGGAAGTAAACTGTCAGAAGGCTGAGGGGTAAACCATCCCAGACTGGAGTATAGTGTGCATTGGTGAATAAGTCTGGGCAAAGACAAAGCAAAACGGCAAATGCTGTTGTAACAGACATCCCGCTCTCAGAGGAGCCCTCCAGTAGTTGCTGGAAAGGCTATTAACCCATATGCCAATTTGGGTCTCAGGATCCCCTGTGCAATGACCATCCTCACCGTGGATGTTAGGCTATATCTCACCTTATATGCCAGTCCAAGTTGAATATTGACAGATTTAATGACTGAGACTAGCTGCAGGTCAAAATCCAAGGCAGGATCAAGGGTTACTCCTACATATTTGAAAGAGGTAACTGATACTTAATAGTTGGGTGCAGGACCCATTTTTGAACCTGAACCGAAGAGCATAGTCACCATTTTATTTTTATTTAAGACAAGCTTGTTTTGCAGTAGCCAGCTCTGAAAGGTATTGAAGTTACTGTTGAGATTCAAGTTGATATCTGAGAGGTTTGAGGAGGATGAGTAAAGAACAAGATCATCGGCATATAGCAGACCTGAGCAAGCACCAGTGAGTGGTGGGATGTCATTTATGAGGACTGTAAACAGGACAGGACCAAGAATTGAACCCTTGGGGCACTCTGATCCAAGTAGGAGCAAGAGGGGACTTAGCATCTCTGATCTGGACAAACTGTTGCCGCTTTGAAAGATAATTTTGCAACCAGGCAGTGATAGAGGGTGAGAAGCCTAAGGATGACAACTTTGATAATAGCACCTGAAGAACCCAGACCCAAAGTAGAGAGTGAGCACAGCCACAGTGACTTGCATCTTTATGTGTGGCCTGATTTATTTATTTTTCACCCAGATGTAAAGGGAGTGGGGGCCAAAAGTGTGCTTGCTCATAGAGCCAAAAAGTGTGTTTGTTCAGGGAAGCTTAATTAATTCAGTGAGCAGTATTATGTATGTGCTTGGTGCCATTTCAACCTGGTGGACATGGTTAATGTTGATGTCCATGAACACAGCCCACAAAGTGGTCATTTGTTTGGCCAACAGCATGGTCTATGTTGGGGCGTATGGCTTGGACTACAGATTGTGGCAGTTAAATGATGCACATTAGAAATGTTTGGGGGTATTTTCTGCATTGGGCACATGCTCCAGGTCCATGGCTCTGATCTCCGCAAGGCTGCATGGCTTGTGTCAGTCATTTTTGTTTAAAGTCTGAATGGCATGTCAGGTTTCTTTGTGCTTTTCTGGTTTTGGGACCTGATCCAGTGCATAGCTGTCCGATGCCAGTTCTTTGGCAGGGTAAGTGTGTTTTTTGTTGGGGTTGGAAGGGGGCATGCTGCATGGCCTGGGACTTTGTTTGAAGCCTGCTGTGGTGTGTCAGCCTCGATCAGACCATTTGGAAACAAAATGGTCTGACTGCGGCCTACACACAACAGCAGACTGCCAAACAAAGGCACACATCATGTGGCCTGGTGTTTTTGGGATCTGACTCCATACAAGTTGTAGCAAACATTATGTTTTCACAAGGCTGTGGCTCAGAATGTATCTTAAATTATGTAGCATTTCTTTTGTTGTTTGGGGATGGGGCATGCTGCATGGTCTGGGCCTTTGTTTGGAAGTCTGCTGTTGTCTGTCAGCCTTGATTAGACTATTTGGAAACAAAATGGTCTGATTGAGGCCTACACACAACAGCAGGCTGCCAAATAAAGGCACACACCATGCGGCCTGGTGTTTCTGGGATCTGACTCGATACAAGCTGTAGCAAACATTACATTTCCACAGGTGTGCGGCTCAGAATGCATTTTAAATTATGCCGCATTTCTTTTGTTGTTTGGGGGGGCATGCTGCATGGCCTGGGCTTTTGTTTGGAAGCCTGCTGTGGTCTGTCAGCCTTGATCAGACAATTTGAAATCCTAAAGATTCACTTTTGGGTTCCAAATGGTCCGCTCGAGGCCAACACTCCACAGCAGGCTTCCAAACAAAGACACATGCCATGTGGCCTGATGTCTGTTGATGTTTTTTTTGGGGGGAGGGCATTGTTTCTTTGTTTGGAACTAACAAGCTATGCATGCACTTTTAGAGTTTTATGTCCCCAGTTACATTCATATCCAGAATTTATGTCCCCAGTTACATGCACATCCAGACTTTTATGTCCCCTGTCACATGCACATCTCCAGTTTTAAGTCCCTGTTACATGCACATTTTTTAAAACATTTTTTCTCTGAATACGGAGAGTGATTTATCCCGCAACATAATAAATATTCATTAGGTAAATACTAGCATACCAAATCCAAAAGAAATGTTGTTAAGTGAGGCATTTTAAAAAATTTCACCAATGTCACAATTTGGTAGCCCTTTTTCATGCACTGACTCATATCATATCATAATGTTTGAAAGGTAGGAGAAGATAGGTGTTTCCATATGTATGAAATCGAAGAGTACTGTGCAAAAGACAATCAATTCTTAGAATTATGTTTCTGGTCATGTAGCACATTCAGTGTATTAGAGGAGATTCTGTCCCTAGGAATCATGTACTGTAATATAACTGAGTGTTTGAAGAAATGTAACAGTGCAAGTTAGGCATTATGTATGTATAGAAATACCTTTACACTTGTGTGCAGTACATATATATATATATTTTTTTTTTTATTATGATTTTTCTCTCTATTATTTTCTCTAGGTGTAAATTATTCTAAGTCCCATGGGAGAATCCAAGTTGTTCATCTGTGAGATGAATGAGCTTTTCTAAAGATGTTTTTTCTAATGCTATCTTTCAAAGTTTGAAAAATGTTTTAGAGTACTGTTAAAACTTTAAAGAGTACTGTATAACGTTTATAAAATAATTACTGTTTAGTATATGATTTTATGTTTCATAATGTTTTCAATGTGTATCTTTAAGACAAAGGTATTATTTGGATATGTAATTAATTAGACCCTCTGAGGGTGTATAAGGGTATTGTCTGTTTGGTTGCACTAGCTCTGAAGAAGCCCAGAGTGCTGGGTGAAACTTAAGCACAGAGACAGTGCTATGAGCACTGTTTGATTGTCTTTGGTGGTTTGGATGTGAATAAACTGCATTTGCTTTAAGTAGCAGTTCAGACATTTTATTTTCTACTGGGTGAGTGGTGTGTGCTCCCATTCTGTCTCACATGTTATTTTGTGGGTTAGTAACACTGACCTTGTGCCACACTCTCTGTAGTAACTTTGCAAATATTGGTCTGTGCACAGGTTTATACTCGAGAAAAAATTCACCCAGTCAGAAGTGCTCATCCATTGTTTTTTCACCATGAATGACAACACTGCAACTGAACCAAACAGAGCAATAGGAGGCAACATGGATGTAATGGACAGCAGCTTGTATGATTCCCTGTTTGTGGATAACAGCAGCAAAAATCCATTATTGGCTAATATCAGTTGACCAATTGAGCAGTCTGGTACAGTGGACACTAATGGAACGGGACAATTTCTATCAGAGATGCTTTTGTTAGAATGGAAAAACTTGCCACTAAGGCCAGGCGAATACATTGGGTGCATGTTTCCATGCAAGCATATCTGGCAGTTCAGAGAGTACAGAGGGGGCTTTGTATACAAAACTGTCCTGCCTCAGGGGAAGAAAGAGTTAATTTTGTGAAGAAATGGGACACCATACTCATTGAGGCTACTAATAAACTAATGAAACAGATGACAGAAGATAGTTTGGAGCACCTTGCTGAGACTACTGGATAATTAAAACATCAGGAAATAATTGTTAATTCTTTCAAAAATCTGGATGAGTCCCAAACCTGTCAGAAGAAGTTAAAGGATTATTTAAAATATTATGATGCTAAATTGCAATCACAAAAACAAAAAACATTTCTGAGAGACACTGAAGATTATCTGCATAATCGTATATTTAATTGGAAGAAGTCTCAACAATTAACAACTGAGGGTAATCCATTAGACAGCACCATGACAACCGCTGCAATTACAGAGAACAATGAGGGATCACACTCTATTTTGAAACAAACCACGTCAGTGGAACAGACTGTAGGGGAGACAGCACATCAGATTTTGATAGTGAACCAGACATGAATCTTTTTTAGGATTCACTCCTCCTGGACGAGGACAGCCCAGGAGGAGAAGCAGAAGAACCGGGTTCCATTTTCCAGCAAAGACAAACAACGGAGGAAGACACGGCATGGCAAGGGGAAGAGGAAGAGGAATAGGGCATTTGGGTCACCCTGTGGTAATGAACAGATATTAAATGTAATCAATTTATCTGATCGGACTTTAACAGAAGTGGAAAATAGAGTGTTATCCAAAGGACTTTCCTTTGTGCCTATTTTTACTGTTAAACATTTTGATGCTTATCTAGATCTGCAGATGTTCGCTAGAAACATTAATCTAAAAATGTTCTTTTCTGAACAAGAACAATTTAGAAATGATGGGAAAGTGAAAACAGACGGCCTACTTATGATAATAATGCTGATGGAAATGGGTGGGAGTCTAACATACCATCATTTAGAGCTGTGTCCACATTTTGTCCCCCTTTGCATCACTCTATGGAAACATTCTTATAGTGTTGTTTGCAGGACCTGGATTTAACTTATAATACCCAGGATCCCAAAATGCACTTTTGTAATTTAACAACAGAGGTGAGGAATGCTATGCACAATTTGGCACAGGCTTCTGATATCATTATCAAACCCATCGATAAGGGTGGGGGGATAGTGGCATTGAATACTGAACAATATGTTCAAGAAGCCTATAGACAACTCTCTAACAGGGAATTTTATGAAAAGTTAAACTATAATCCCACTGACAAAATAAAGAGAGAGGTAGAAAGATACCTGTTAGAATTGTTTGAAAGTAGGATGGTCACTGAAGATGAATTATGCTACCTTACAGCACCTAAAATTCCATCTTTTTACGTGCTCCCTAAGGTCCATAAGGACCCGATTTCACCACTGGATGCCCGATAGTATCAGGTTTGATTTGGATTACTAAACCGATTTCTAGATTCGTCAATAGCTATATTGGGCCTATAGTAAGTGAAACTAGGAGCCACATCAAGGATACTAGTCACATGCTGACTATTTTGGGTGAGATGCAAATTGAAAATGAATGGCTGCTTGTAACACTTGATGTGGACTTCTTATACACTAAAATTCCTAAGGAGGAGGGCATTTCTGCAATCAAAGAGGCATTGTTGAACTATACGAACAGCAGTCAATCATTAATAAATATGATAACTGCATTAACAGACATTGTATTAAGCAACAATATATTTATGCTCGAGGGCAATCTTTTTAAAAAAGTGAAAGGCACTGTGATGGGTGCTACTTTAGCTCTGAGCCTAGCAGATATATATTTGAATGAATGGGAGGACAGAGTTATTTTTGATGCTGGAGTGAACAAACACAGACAGAAAATAGATGTGTATAAATGCTTTATATACAATATATTTCTAGTACAGAAAGGTGCAGAACAAGAATTGAGGCAGTTTGGGAGATATCTGGAACAGAGTAATGATAATTTACAATTTAAAATCACAGTGAATCGAGACCGTATCAACTTTCTCGATCTCACTGTAATTAAACATTCTGAGGGCACTTTGGTGACTGATTTATTCACTAAACCGACTGATAAGAACAGTCTTTTATTTGCTACTAGTTGCCATCCACCACATTTAATTAGAAATCTTTCAAAAGGGCAAATTTCTTAGGGTTAAACGAAATTGTTCAGAACCAGAGTTGTTTGATGCAAGAGCATGGTTAGGAAATTTGCTGATAGGGGATATGATGAGAGATTTGTCAGAGACATTGCACAAGGTGTTAGTGAGGTATCCAGGGAATCCACTTTCATGACAAAAAATAAGAAGAAAAACGAAACTCCCCTCACTTTTGTAACTATGTTTGGGGGGGAGGCACACCAGAAATAATGGGAATTGTAAAGAAAGACATTGCTATTTTGTGTAGTGTCCCAGAATTAAAAACATTGCTGGAGAGTCCTCTTCATGTTGCATACTGTAGAGGTAGCAACATTGAACATAAACTAGTGAACAATTATCAGGCTGATTTAAAAGAAAACCTGCACAGGAAGAAATGGGGCACAAAAAGGTGTGGATTTTGTAGAATCTCTGGTACCACGGAGACGAAAGAGAGTTTTTTGAACCCCAGAAATGGGAGAATAGAGAAAATAATTGGTACTATAGACTGTAACACTACAGGTGTAATTTATTGTTTGAACTGCACATGTGGCTTATTCTATGTGTGGAAGAACGAAAAGAAAGTTGCAGTTCAGAATAAATGAGCACCTAGTAGTGATTAGAAATACAAATCTCACATATGCCATGGCAGCACACACTCATGAAAATCCAGGGGTTAATCACTGGGTTACAGCATTTGGAATGGAAGTGATCCAGATGGATGTAAGAGGTGGAGATTTTGATAATGCACTTGACTGTTGTGAACAGAAATGAATTCACAGTCTCGGAGCACTGCAAGGCAAAGGGTTAAATAATATATTTAAATTTGGACCTTTCTTGAAATGTAGGATAAGATAGCTGTTCACATAAGTATGAAATTGAATAGTACTTTGTGAAAGATAATAATTTCTTAGAAATATGTTTCTGGACTTGTAGTACATTCAGTGTATTATAGGAGATTCTGTCCCATGGGAGAATCCAAGCTGTTCATCTGTCAGATGCATGAGCTTTTCTAAAGATATTTTTCAAAGATATTTTTTCTAAGTATATCTTTCAAAGCTTTAAAAAATGTTTTGAATACTGTTAAAACTTTAAAGAGCACTGTATAAAGTTTAAAAAATAGCTGTTTAGTATATGATTTTATGTTTCATAATGTTTTCAATGTGTATCATTAAGACAAAGGTCTTATTTGGATAAGTAATTAATCAATCAATTAGACCCTCTGAGGGTATATAAGAGTATTGTTTATTTGGTTGCACTAGCTCTGAAGAAGCCCAGAGTGCTGGGTGAAACGTAAGCACAGAGATGGTGCAACGAGCGCTGTTTGATTGTCTTTGGTGGTTTGGATGTGAATAAACTGCATTTGCTTTAAGTAGCAGTTCAGACATCTTATTTTCTACTGGGTGAGTGGTGTGTGCTCCCATTCTGTCTCACATGGCCTGAGCCATGTGTTTATTAATATATTGCATAACAATAAATTGTGCAGCATTCACTGCTGGAAGGATGCACAGTACTTACGGCACCGTGCACCTGCCTTCAATCTTCTGGGCCACCTTAGGTACGTGCCTAAGTACCTCCAGTGGCTTCTGCATAGGTCATATGGTGGCTTCTGCATAGGTCATATGGCTAAGACTCCTGTGGCCACCCCCCCATCCGGCACCACTGTCCTTGCAGTATGCACTGATGAGATTAGACTGTGACTCCCCCATTTGGGTCTGAGTCTTATGGTCTCCTGTCCTCATGCCAACTGGGAGCAATGAGTCCTTCAGGAGAACTGGCCTCATCCCCCTTCTTCCCTCACTACCTTCAATGGAAAGAGGAGAAAGAGAGAGTGTCACTGGTCAACCATCCAGTTAACCCCTCTGTCTCCTTCCCCAGGATTGAAGCCCCTTCCCTGCAGACAGCCTAGTGATACCTCCTCCTGGGGTGTTCCAGGGCCTAGTGACCACTCTAGGAGGAGGTATGCTAGTCCTTGACCAGGTCCAAGGGGGAGTGGCCCCAGACAAATGGCCAGCTGCTGCAATTCTTGGGCAGTCCATCTAATTTCTGATAACTTGGGGCACTTTTCTTTGATTGTATTGAAACAGAAGCTTCTCTGTGCTTTCTTCATATTTCAGATTCCTGAGATCTGCATTCTGAGCTCCATTGTTAGGCACTACTACAGACAGCAAAGAGAATTTATGATTTAAAACATGCATTGTTTTATATAGCGTTTTTTCCTTTCCATATGGAAAGAGTCAAAACTTACTGTTTGTAAGACTTGTCTCAACAGATCTTCTGCGAATACATAACACTAACATAAGTGCCTATTGATTTATTTGACTTCTGTCTTATTGTTAAGTTTCTCAGCCAGTTAGAATGTTACACAGATGCTGAGTCAAGAGTTTCTCTCCTTGTGGTACTCGTGTCAGAAGATGAGGAAGAGTGGGTACACATTCTCCTATATCATATTCACAAGGATTATTCTAAAACAAAATGCTTTCATTCATTCATGAGTTAAAGGACTATTTGCCCCCTGCAGCCACAATAGATCAACTGATTTATTTTCTGCCCTGCATCAGTGCCTGATCCATGTCAGTAACTAAAGAAACACTACACTAATTATAGGGCCTACAGCCAGATTCCTGTCAATTTGGTCCTTATTCCTCTAGCTCAGTTAGCAGTAGTTTTAGCCTCTCTACCTTTCTTTTGTTAGACCTTATAAGAGATGTTTAAGCCATCTCAAGGCAGATTTTCACTGCCTTCATCAGAAAGTCTTTCATACAACTTTTCAAAGCACTGTCTTGAATGCCCACAGGCCCTCCTGAAATTGAGTGTTCTACTTTTCATCTGTTTCTCCATCCATGCCATATCAGAGTCCAACACAGCCTTAATTCCAATAGGCGAAGTGATAGCCTTCTCAAGGGTATATGTATTCAAGTATTTTCCTGCTGCTTGTACTCTGTTTTCTATTTCTTCAGTTTTCCTTGTATTTTCATACCCTTATGCCCCCAAGATCCCTGTTGTTGACTTTTTCTATACAGAGTTTACAGGGCTGTTGATATGATATTTTCAGTGACCTGACTCCCGCCAACCTATAGTTTCAGGTCATCAGAAGAGTACAGATGTTTTTCTTCAGAGGGGGGAGGGTTGCTAGCAAAATGGGTCCTGACAATGCTTTCTTCTCACAAACCATGTGTTCAATAATCTGAAATATATATGATCTGTTCCAGATTGACATCCCTGCTTTACATTTCTTCTGGTTTTCTCATTTTCAATAATCGACATGACAGTTCAACAAAATCAGAAGATTATGCTAATTTCAAACTGTAACTTATAAAGTATCTTGAAGTTTAGTCCGGCCATAAAATAAGCACAGCATACCACTTTTCACTCAACTGACCCATCTTGTTTTTCCAAACAAGATTATGTTTTAATTATATGTTTCTAGAATGTTTTATATTAAAAAGGGGTTTGGAAAACTGGTTAGCTGACAACATTTAAAGCCATATGTGTGTCAGCCAACAGAACCTTCTGAAAATGAGCTTACACTGTACATTTACTGTATGAGGACTATTTCTACATATAAAGCTTAAATGTTCTAAAATACTTTTTTTCCATTCTGACATTGCAAAAGTGATGTTAAGACCCATTTTCTAAGTGCAATAATACATTACAGGGTGTGGGGTGTTGGGGAATGCTTGCATTTCTTGGGGCTGTAAGGTCCTCCACCTGTTACATTGGGCTTCACTCTACTTCTGGGTTTATGAGTATCCCCCAAAACCCCGTAAGCTGTCAGATCTTATCACTTACTTATTTCATCCACATCCTCCGTATCTGGACCCAGGACTCCAGCAGATTTCTGGGGGGGGGGGGCTGAGAGTTCCCTGCACTGCCTCAAAATTACACCTGCCCCCACCACATCCAACCCATCAGGCAGGAAGAGAAATTGAGCTTGGGTCCATAATTAGATAACTGTCACTCCAAATCTGCTACCGGAGGTTGTCCAACTTTAAATCATCACCCCCTTACCCCTAAGTTTAACTGGAGTGCCTCTGAAACATACTTGGGATCCCACCACCATTAGTCCAGCCATATGTTTGTAATTTGGACTGCCCTCCAACAACTGCCACCTTTCTTATAAATGAGGGAGACACAGACAACATACCTCAGAGGTTAGAGCACAGACCTATGAATTCTGAGACCCATATCTGAACCTCATACTGTACGACTGCTACAAACACATACTCACGCAGTGACCTTAACTAAGTTTTTTCTATTGCACTTTCAGCTATTTTTTTTTACTTTTCTCAATGTTACATAACCCCTCTGTGCTTGGAATGACAACTGCCAACTGTTCTTGGCTCTTAAACCAATGTTGGCTGCAGTGTGCAGAAAAAAAGCACTATAGAAAACCAAGTGCCTTTCCTTTCTTTCTTTAAATAACATCTACTTGACTCCTGGCAGAGAATTCACACTGCAAATGCCCCCTACAGAAATCCATAGTCCAAAGGACACAGATGGCATGAACCGTAGTACAACTTGCAGGAGGCTTTACTTACTTTATTGGATTTCATCTGCTGAAATCCTGCTTCTCACAATGACAGCACAGCAAAAAAAAATGTACAGGACACAAGCTCAACACAATTCAAAATAGAACTGCAACAGAGACACAAACAGCGCATAATAGATGCATGCCTGCAGATTTACAAAGTCTTTCTCATCATGGTTTTTCCATAGCTAAAACAAGCTGCTGCTTGGATAGTGCAGACCTGCACCATTCATGCTCTAATACTGCATAGCTCAGTTATCCAGCACTTAACACAGAAACACAGAAAATGTTGAGAGAACGGGACCATTGGTCCAACCAGTCTGCCTTGCTTTACCCTATCCTACCATGGGAGCCAATGTCTTGTTGGTTTTATTGCCACCCCCCCACCCCCCGCCATACTGCTTTCTCCTTGTGTAACTATTAAGCCTTTTATTCGGTCCCAGTCGTGCTTGAAACCATTAATGATTCTTACATTTCTCATCTCTTCCTTCTTTCCTTCTTCACCCCCTTTCAGCCTGGTTTTAAGAAATTGCACTCCACTTCCATGTCCCTCCTTTGGATCACTGACTTCATCCTCACTGGTATGGATCAGGGTCTGATCACATCTGCCATTTTTGTTGATCTTGCTAAAGCTTTTGACACAGAGGCACATCCCATCCTTCTGGACAAGCTTACAGCAATAGGACTTTCTGACTCTGCAGTCAGCTGGTTTCATTCTTACCTTGAGAGAGGGTTTCAAAATGTCTAGATAGGTAGCTCCATTTCTTCACCACTCCCTATTTGCTCAGGTGTCCCTCAAGGGTCTGTCCTGGGTCCCATTCTCTTTTTCATATTCTTGAATGACCTCTGCCTCTGTCTATTCTTTGTTTCCATTTACATGTATGCTGATGATAGTTATTTTTGCATCTGACTCCTCTTCCCGTGATGTTACCTCTCAGCTTCAGCTGGATTTTGACAATATTCAGCACTGGTTCCAGTCTAACCAACAAACCCTCAATGCAAAAAAAAAAAAACAGTCTCCATGACTTATGGCACCCGTCAGAGGCTTTCCGGACTCACCACTGTCCCTTCATTTCACACTCCTGATGGTGCTATTACTGAGGAGGAATGATTAATATTATTTTTTAGTATTTGGCCCTACAAGGGTGAATTCAGAGTCGTCCTATGCACAGATATAGAACTGAGTATGCCTGTTTGTAGTGTCGCTCGATGGACACCCTGTTGATTTTTCTGTCCGGAGCTGAATTGCAATTGTAATATTCTACATTTCACTACTTACTGTGGATTATACTTAATTTAGTCCAGTGTCCTCTTTCATTTTCATTTTTCATTTTATTAAAGGTTAGACCATTGAGTAGGAACTCATTTAAAATGGTGATCTATGTTTTCAAGATAGACCAATACACCACATATAGTTCCACATGAATACATGATAGCATTAAAACAATAAAATAGTATGAAACAATGTAGTATTAAACTTACATATCACATCATCCTTGAATCAAGTTTTAGCTGCCTACTGAATTGTCAGTTCATTTAGTAGAGAGCACAATACTTGGGGACTGTGTTTTGGAAAGTGTGGCAGTTTGGCAAAGGAATTAAAAACACTGGAGGAGCCCTTGAAACAAGAATTAACGTCTGGTAGCTTTGAGGTATAATTTAAAATTTATGAAAGGGGCTCATATTATTTTGATCCACAGTTTTTGGACAAGTATTTTTCATAGTTCTAAAGCTGAAACTGCCACAAACAAATTTTAGCCCCTGAATAGGCGTGCTGAACGAATGATAGTTGATTCCTGGCATTCTGAATAACATTTGCCAGTTTGTAACAAATTAAACCCTAGTGGATCGGCAATAATATATATTTATGCTGGCATGCATGAACTGCTGAAATATTAATTGATATTTGGAGCAGAACCTTGAAAGAGCTTCTCAAGGGGGATTCAGATTTGGATCATGAAGCACTCTTGATTTGAAGATTGAACTTTTGCAAATGCAGTGGCACTATGTGCCAAGAGGCTGGATTAATCCTATAACAGGTATGCAAGCGTTGCCTATGGGCTGGGCTATAATGTCTATTTTATTTACTATTTTAAATTTATTTCACTTAGTGGAGTGCTCTTTTTGCCATTTTACAGGTGTCCTCATTAATAGGAGCCAAAGATGAGTGATGGGAGTGTGAGAGAAATAGTCGGCCTAACAAAAAGGAGCTCTGAAAAGCTGCACGGATGCTTAGTGCAGAGAGCAGAAGGGAGCTGAATTCCTCTTTTTGGAAAAATTGAGATTTCATTGCTATTGAAATACATCTGACACTACCTATAAAGGTTAGGCTTGCTCTGCAGGCCTTGGTGGGACAGTGACATGGAGACCTTTGGTGATTCATGAAGAGGTATTTCCTCCCATGAGGTACTGTTTTTACCTTTTAACTGTTTTGAGAGTGGAAGTTAAATATCTCACTGTCATTATACAGATTTAACTCTGGACTTTGAATTGCACCTTTAAGGTATACATTTAAAATGGTTATTCACCCCATTTCTCTGCTCCTTTTAAGAAACGCTAATTTAGTGACTCAAAAGTTGTTAGTTTGGTCAAAATGAAAAATAACAAATTATCGAGATGCTTTTTGAATTGCATGAATTACTCTAATTCTTGAACATGGATGAGTTTTTTACTCACAAAAAATAGATTTTTGGACTTCAGTTATCAGAACCTTAAATGTTGTTTAAAATGAACAGACTCTGGATCATAGAGGAGCTACAATTCTGCTTAGATTACTTCTTATATGGAATAGCTGGCATGTTAAGGAATATCATTTTTTTTCTCCAGATTGAATTTAATGGCAGGATGTTAATGAGACTGCCAATCTTATTTTATTTTCTATCTGAATGTGTTATATTCAGATATTTTTTCATACAATTCCGGTTATATTTGATATATCCCTGAAATGTTGTTTTATTTTGAGGTGTTAAATGATATAATTGATTAATTAGTATTAGTATAAATTAATATAATTAATATATTTTACATGCTGAACAATATTAGCTTATCCCTGTCTCAGTAACAGGGTTATACAGGGTTTCATAGAACCTAGGCAAAAAAAGTACCCTAAGGATGGTTAGAGAGAGGAGATGGTTTCTCTGGTTAAGTTTATTTAAGTAAGGGGTTGCCCTGAGGTGGACCTATTGAATATTAGTCACTGATTACTTAATATGGATCTTCAAGATGGAATTTAATTGTTTGCGATATAGTCATGTGTTACTAGGATAGGACCGGGCATTTGCTGATATTTAGAAGGCTGTATAGTTTGGATGTAATTCCTGCTAAGCAATGTACCTGTGATAAGGGACTGTTATAGGCCCAGAAACCTATTTATGGCCTCTAGGGACAACTCATCCCATTAAAGGAAGGGCAAGTATGAGGGCCTAGTCTTATATGTCACTATAGGTAGATCTTGTTTTTTTTTTCAGAACTTTAGCCCTCTTATAGTTGTCTCCTATGTCTGGCAGAATCATTGAGCTGTGTATAAAGGTGTTACAGCATGGATATCCCAGTAGGATTATATGAAGGTTTCGCTTGTCTGATGGATATGGGAGGGTCTGGAGTACCACTAGAGAAAATGGCTTTTTCATTTTGGCCTATCCTCTTCTTGGTATATCCTTATGGTCTTAGTGCATTGATGCACTCTCCTGGTTTTGTCATTTAACTTTAACTAATCATGTACTGTAGAGCAAATATTTGGCAATTTAATTTTGACCTGTGGTTAATTGAAAATTATTAATTTTATGCCTTATTGCACATTTTGCATTTTTTGCACAAGTTATATATTATAATTAACTGATGGGAATTAATTCCATGGAACTTTACCATAAGATGTAGTATTCTGTTGTAAAGCACTCAAGAATGACAGTGGCATTCTTTGGGCTAATAGTTTTTGTATGTTATCTGCCAGTCTTGAAATTTTACGACAATGTGTATCTTTGTTCATACCATTAAGAAGTTAAATGAGATTTTATAAACAGTTATATGTAAATTTTGAGAACAATAGGCTGTCTTGATTAACTTATTGCCATGGTATGTATATATGCAAGGAATATACATAAATTGTCATGTAGAATTTTTCTTTTTTATTGTAAAGACTAATGTCGAACAATAAAACTTATCTACATATTACTGAGGATGTATCCTCTTTTAAGTACCTTGGGGTTTAGCTTGGCTGTTATCTTGATTTCTCAGTTCATATTGATGCCATACACCAAACATTCCACCCCAAACTTAATGCATTGTACAGGGACTAAGTAAGTACCCTGCTTCCTGTCTGCCAAGAGATTGTTGTTAAGATGATTCTCCCTATTTTGATTATAGTGACATAATCTATAGTGGAGTTCCCAAATCCTCCCTTGCCTAACTGGACCCTCCTTCCACTTTTTTGTCACTTTGCTTTGGATTGTTCTCCTTGTACTTACTCACCATTGCTCACTCTATTCTGCCCTTTCACTCCCCTCACTTGATGTCACACACATTTCCCATTGTGCCTCCTTTATATCTAAATTCTTGTTTGGTCCCCTTCCTTCCCACCTAATATCCATTCGATTCTCTCCCTCAGCACTTCCCATTCCCTCACCATTCCTTTTAAAAAAATCTACTGCTGGTTAATCTGCTTTCTAATACCACTTTCCTAAACTCTGGTCCTCCTTTCCCGCATCAATTCACTCTGCCTCTTCTGCTTTCTCCTTAAAGTCTCTCCTTCATGATTATTCTTATCCCACTTGCAACTGACCATAATCCTCCCCCGAAACTAGTTTTGCCCTAGCAATCTGTTTCCTTCTTTACCTGTTCATTGTTTTGTAAGAGTAGTTTCATCACTTCATTTATCTCTTAAATATTTTTTTTATTACACATATCTGTTATGCTGATGTGTCTTCAATTTTGATTCTTCTCCTTGTTATATTGTATTTTCTGGCTATGATAGATATGAATTTTCGCATCCCCTACGCCCAAGACACATCTGGAAACAGTTCAGTATGTCTTTCCTGGTGAAATGTTTGAAATAAATAGCTGAGTCACTCTGTCTGTGAAATAAAACCAGGGCCCCTAGTGTTCTGCAACATTTAGTCATGATTCCTATGGCAGAGCTCCTAGGCTTCTGTGGCCACATTTTCTGATTTCTGTATCATGATTTAATCATTTTTGAGGCAAAATTCAGTCCTGTCCTTGGCTAAAATAAAATGTGTTGTCACCAATGACATCACATGCCGATAATAGACGAGGGGCTTCAGGATAAATGAGATGGGGAAGGGAGCCAGTCACTGTGAAAAAACTATTTTTGAATAAACATTCACCATGAATGGTGGTAGTATCAATATTTTGCAGCATGATGCAAATTCTATTGAAAATTCTGCAGCCATAGAAATGCAAAATTCTAGGGGCCCTGAGTAAAACTCTTTCATCCTTCCTAAATCTCTCCCCTGTCATCTTCCTCTCATAACAGGCAGGCAGCTCGGCTACACAGTTGCTGTTAGGCGCACAAAATTCAGCCATAATGCTTCAAGATAAACTCTTTGATACTAAAACTAGCAGGACAGATGCACACACCCCACCTCACACACAAAAGTTTTCATGCCTGACCAGCGCTTTCTCAAGGCTGAAGTGGTAATAGCAATATTACCACTAAATCTCTCCCCTGCCACCTTCCTCTCATGCCCACATGTTCTTGATTCATCAGTCCTGCTGAATATTTCCACACAATATAACTTATTTTTTTCTTTCAGGATCTTGACTCCCTTCCCCTTTCTGGATTCCAGTGATTACATGTCCAAGGCCTTAAGCAAATCCTCATAGGATCTGCCCTGCTGACCCTGAATCATTTTGGTTACCCTATGATGTACTGTCTTTAGCCTGTCTTTGTATTTTATTAGATGGTCTCCAGAACTGACACAGTATTTCAGATGCAGCCTCATCAGTGATCTATAGAGAGGCAGTATCACCTCCTTCCTCTTTCTGTCAAACTCTCTACCAATACACCCCACCATCCTGGTTGCATTGCTGCTGGCCTTGTTTCATCAGCTAGATTGTTTAAGGGATTACTTTTTGATGACTCACTGGTCCCTTTCTTCAGTAGTAGTGTCCAGTTAATCCCTCCCATCCAATATTCCTTCGCTTGCTTCTTGTTCCCTTTGTGCATCACCTTGCACTTTTTAGCACTAGATTTCAACTGCCAAAACTTTAGTCCACCTCTCTAATCTTTGCAGGTCCCTCTGCTGCCCCCTATCTTGCTCCTTACTGTATACCTTGCCACAGAGCTTAGTGTTATCCGCAATAAAAAAACAAAAGTGCACTGAGCTGAAATCCATGTCCAGTTGTGGCTTGTGAGCACAGGGGGAGTAAGTGACTTGTTCAGAGTCATCCAGTATGCAAGTGGTGGTTGTGGTATTCAAACCTAGGTCTACTGGGTCTCCAGGTTCTCAGCTTGATGTACTAACCACTAGACTATACTGTCTCTAAGAAGATGAAGTGTTAGACTTTATCTTGGAAAGCTGGACATTTACATTTTTTCCCAGTGTATTTACCAAGGATAGCCCAGCTGTGATGCAACATCTCATGTCCTGTGGGATCCTGCTTCTACCTATTCTGCAGCTGGATGGACTGAAGCACTGATTTGTTAGTGAGTTGCACAAGGTCACATAGTGAGTACATGGCTCTCTTGGGGTTTGAACTTGTGATCTCTAGGTTCCCAAGCTGGTTCTCTAACCACTAGTCCACATAGCCTTGTAACCTTATTCAAGGTCAATGCTTTCTGGGGGATCTTTTCTGTATAGTTTTGGCAAAACCCTATATTATTATCATGGTATTGAGTGTTTGACTGGACCTCCCCAACACTAGTAATTTTCCATTTTCTACCCTACCACTTCCTCTCACACATTGATCTCTCCCCCAAAATAAATGTTGCCTCCAGACACTGTGCTAATAGCCAGCATCATCTTTATACACTACCCCCTCCCCAGCCCATGCCTTGGTCCAAAAATATAACTTTTTAAGAGCTGTGCTCCTTCCTAAGTGTGGATCCATATTTTTTTTTGCGGGGGGTCATGGTAGCCCCACATTCAGCTAAACTAGTCAAGTCACCCTTCCCAAACCCAGAACACAGCTTCATGCACCTTGCTTATACAGTCATGTTCCTATAGTAGTTCATGGTGCACACAAGCAGGAGGTAGAAGGCAGAGAGGTCTTTGTCATTAAGGACACTTTTTCAGTGATATCAGTGATGCCAACTACCTCTCCTGACTATATTAGCAAGCTACATGATGTTGCATTCTGCATAAGAAAAAGGTGAAATGACTAGCTAACCTTGGTTTGGCACTGCACTGGGTTCCATGTCATGTCAGCAACTGCAAAACAATGCTGAACATGACAGTGAGTGCAAGTCACTGAAAACCACAACGGCGACTTGCACAACAGCGAGCGCAACAACAGCTACAATCAGGCGCATGTTACAAAATAAAGAATTACAGCATTTTTTTAATGTGGGGGACTTTAACCCCCATGTCCCCCATTATTAATATAATTAACTCTGGGGGGGGGGGCCTGACACGGGGAAAAGTGCAAAATACCTTGCATGCCACAAGCTCCGAACCCAGAGCCTTCAGCAGTAGTAGCATACAACCTACCACTATGCTAGATGGCCAGTTTGAAATTGCACCACCAGACTGACTACCATATCCTCTTATCATCCTCCTCCTGTCACAAATGCAGCCTGTTCCTACACTTGCTATTCTTGTAGCAAACCCTCGCTATTCCCCTACTAGCTATTCTTCCACACTTACTTTTCTTACAGGCGATCATATTGAGTATCTCAACTGAATCACTCAGTTTGACCTCACCCATATCACTGGATACCACTGCAGTGGCCCTAATGAATCTAGACTGAGGGATCAGGAGGGGGGACAGCTCAAGATTATATTGGGGTCTTGGAGATGAGCTAGAAAGATAGAGTAGTTTACAAAGACAGTATCAGGCAGATTGTTTTTCCAAAATTAATTTCTGGGAGGATGGATGAGGGCTGGAGGGTGGGAAATGTCTGGCAGTGAGCATGGTGTGGCCAATGGACTAGTCCTTTTTAGTTGCATGGCGAGAGGTTGAAGGCTTTTTGTATTTTTTTTAATAATCCAGACGCCTGGATACCTCAGCCACTCTGGAGCTCTACACCAGAAATAAAACTCTAGCTTAACCTGGTGTGGATTACATGATATCTGTGTTAACTGCTCTGTCCCAAAATCATTAAATCCTTGTGGAGGTGGGTTGATATCCAAAAGTGTTGATGGGGTATATCTGATCTTCTTTGTCATTTCTTGAAACATGAAGCATTTACAAGTTAGCATGTTAAACAAGTGAGATAAAAACTCTTGGCACAGCAAAGCTCTATAGTATGGTACACTTCTCCAAGCAAAACCAATAAAACAACAAGCATTGGCCAACACCAAATGTTTGCTTGCTTGCTTTGTTGTGTACTTGTTGGGCAAAGATATCATTGCAGATAAAATTAACAAAATGAATAACTAGCACTGGTGAAGTGAAAAAACTCCACACTTAGTGTAGCTTAGCACAAATTGCATCAATTGGTGCTTTGCAATTCACACTTTACTGTGAATTTTACTATGTGAGTTGACAGAATTCGCCTTTTTCGGGGGTGAATTTCTACCAAAATTTGCATCAAAAATTCACTGCAAAGTACAAATTGTTGTGAATTTCGGTAGTAAAATGCACCAGAAAGTACAAATTGTGGCTCATTTGCAATGTGTGCAGCCATACAAATATTCCACATACAGTAGTGCATAGAATTTTACTACGTGAGTTGACAGAATTTGTCTTTTTTGGGGTGAATTTCTACCACAATTTGCATCAAAAATTCACTGCAAGGTACAAATTGTTGTGAATTTGGGTAGTACAGTGCACCAGAAAGTGTGAATTGTGGCTCATCTGCAAAGTGTGCAGTCATACAAATATTCCACATACAGTAGTGCATAGCGTGAAAATTCACAGGCAAATTGTGGATTAACAACAGACCTATTAATAATATGAGTCATAATATTGAAATTGTCATTGTGATTGGTTGACCATCCATGGCACTCCAGGTAATTACATCATGGGTTTTAGCCCACCTGATAGGCTAACAATGCACAAGACCTAGGATTAGATTTCTAGACCGCAGATCCCAGAAGCCCCTGTTCTCCAGTTCTAATTGTGCATCTGAAAAGGCGACAAGCACTCCAGGAGCCCTTGTATGGTGCCAGGAAAGGTAGGCCTGTGGAGTTTCCACAGAACATTATTTCTTGCTTTGCTAGGGAATAAGATAATTGTGAGCCTGCCTAGGATTGTCTCTGCTCAACTTTCCAGCCTGGTTAAAATGTGAGATTTTGGAAGAAATGCTGTTTCAGAGTCTGTTTGGCTTGTCTAGGCCCTAGCTAGCCTTAGAAGTTGTTTGTTCTATTATCTAAATGTTTCCTTAATCAGGTGTGTGGCCTTGGCCATTAACCTCTCCAATGCTAAATCGTTTGGTATGATACAGTTTGAGTTTATGCTTATTTCTCTGGAAGTTGGGCCTCCCATGGCCCTGGTACATGCGGGAGCATCACTCGCTATTTAGAGCCATCTGTTGCAGTTCTGTGCTCTCTAAACCCTCCGTTTACCCCTTTTATATGGGGGAATTCAGATTTGCAGACTGTTTTTCTGTCAGAATATTTATATTCATTTTAATATTCGGAGGTCGTCAGCAGCGCAAGTCAGTGGGCCCCCTCCCCCCCTCCTTTGTTCCAGAGAGGGACACAAGTGACTCCCTCCCTCACCACGCTACCTCTGTCTCTAACCTCTCAAGGAGGCTTCAGTGCTCAAGTCCCCTCACCAAATCTCTCCATCCTTCATGGCGGCGCCTCACTCCATGCGAAGCATGAAACAGCTTGTCGAGCAGGCCTTCTACACACACTGGCTACCGTCTCTCCACTCTCTCTCTCTCTCTCTCTTTAGCTCCTGATGGCCACGCTTGTTCCCTGGCGCCTTCGGGAGACATTACCTTGCCCACAACTCAGCTCAAGTGGAGCGAGAGGGACACAAGGAGAGATAGGAGAATTCTCTCCAGTAATTCACCTTGACTGGGAGGCTTGCTCCTGAGGCTTGGAACCACCTGTGCCCTCCGCTAGTTGGGGGGGGCAGAAAAGATTACAGGACATGTTTTTCCTGCTGTTTTCAGGCCAAACCACCCAAGAATTACCTTGGGCTTCAGGGAATCCACTCCCAAAGCAGAGACCTCGTGGCATCAGCAGTAAAACTTACAAGAACCTCCTGCCATTTAATTCTGGAACCACCCTGTCAGGCCTAGGCCCCTCCAATAGCTGCCAGCCTAACTTAGTTCTTTCTTTTCCCCTGGGGGTTATTGTTGTGTTCTAGTACACATATGTGGCAACAACGACAAGCCACATAGAAACTAAGATCAGAAGGCCAAATGTGGCCTATAAGGACCCAGTTCTCTCCCCTCTCAAGCGGAGATTACCAGGCCCTATCAGAGAATTTTAGGGGAAGTTCTTCATCTCCTCTTAAGGGGGCACCTCACCATAGCGGCCCTCCATCAGAGGTTGTGTTTTTTCCACTATCCTTATCCTTCAGCAGAGCATATTTCATTAAGGAATGGGAACACTCAAGGTTAGGACCCACTCAGGCGGTGCAACCACAATTTCAACCTCTTCTGCCAGCTACACACTGCACAGAGAAGGGAAACAAAAGGGGACCATTTATGATTTAAGTCCTCTGCTTCATTCAATACCCTGCTGTAGATGACGGAGCTTTTTTCTGTCTTGGGGCCTTCCAGATTCTACTGGCGGCCAGTCATTCACCTACTCCTAACATACAAAATTTTTTCTCTCTTGCTCTCTTTCTCCCCAGATGGTAAAGGCAAGAAAGTGTACTGCGTGTAGTACCAATCTAATGCCCCACAACACGGGTCCCTTATGCCCTGCGTGCATCCATGATGAAGAGGACTCCTTCTTAGACCCTTCCACCGGTTCAGATGCCCCAGGAACCAGCATTACCACCTGGATGGATCCAGGAACCATACTTCAACAGAACCAATAAGCAGCAGTGGCCATGATGGAGAGTCAACAAAACTTTACGTTGAAAAACATGGAAAAGTTAGAGGCTATCACACAGTCTAGATTGACGCCGGCTCCAAATCCCCTGGCAGAACCAACAAATCATGAGGGGACCTCTGGCCTATACTCTGAACCACCCAGCCCACCCCGGATCCCCACCGCACCCGCCAATGGGGATGACACCAGAGACAAGGAACCCATTGATGAGGAAGAGCATGTACCATCCGACAAAGAAGAAATGGAAACTAAGTTGGTCCCTTCCCTCACATCAAAGCTATGCTCTTTCAACTTAATACCAGGGCTCATGGGAATAATCAAAGCCACCATGGGGTTTGAGCTCGAGGAGAACTCCCGGAGTCAAAACTCGACCCCCTGTTCCAACAAAGGAAAACCTCAAAGGAAACATTCCTAATCTGCGCAGCTATGGTGGCATATTCATTAAGGAGTGGGAATCCACAGAGCCAGGCAGGATGCCAGATAAGAGGAACCTAGACCGCATGTACCCGGTCCAGGAAAACAAGGCCAGCATATGGTACACAGCACCTACGATTGATCCACAAGTAGCCGCACTCAGCAAAAAGATGGTCCTATCATGCAGGGCCATTTCATTGAAGGGCCCAGCAGACAAGAAGGTGGAGAACATGTTAAAAAAGTTGTTTGAGATAGAGGGCACGGCTGCTAAAGCCTCTACAACTGCTATATACACAGCATGCGCACAAATCCGCTGGCTTGAGGAGCTCCTAGAAAAAGCAGCTCCCAATACCAGAGAGGCTGAGCTCTTGGAATGCACACTAGACTCTGCCAGATACTTAGCTGATATGGCAGTAGACTCTCTAAAACTGAATGCAAGAGACATGGTACTAACTAACTGGGCGAGAAGGGTGCTATGGCTAAAGCTATGGGAAGCAGACAATGAGTCCAGTCATTGCTCCAGAACCTGCCCATGAAAGGAAAACACATCTTCAGTGAAGGCCTACAGGACTACCTAAAGCAAAAAGAAGGAGGAAAGGATCTGCTTAAACACAAGAGCAGACCAACATACCTGCCCACTGGATGATGAAGATTTCGGGGGGGCTACAAACATCAGGCTCGCAGAGACACATATTACCAGAACAATTCCTTTTGAGGAAGAGGGAGCCAAGGAGGACACCTCTCTTCCTTTAACCCCACCTACCAATCTTCAAGCTTCAGGGGCTGCAGTTCAGAATTTGGAGGAAGAGGAAGAGGAAACAGAAACTAACAGCCATGACTACAGATCCTTTTCTCCCTTCAAGATGATAACCCCACAGGGATCCTACCCACCAGTGGGGAAAAGACTCTTACTCTTCCAACAACGGTGGCACAGCACAACCACAGACAGATAGGTATTGGAGGTAGTGTCAAGGGGGTACTCTATAGAACTGTACAACCCTCAGCTATCAGACAGGTTTGTGAGCTCCCCCATAGCAAAGAAAAAGGCATCGCCTCATCAGGTACAGCACATCCTACAAGACCTGATGCAGAACAAGGTGATCCAATTAGTTCCACCCCACGAACAAAAGCAGGGGATATACTCCATCTTTTTCCTCATTCCGAAAAAGACTGGGGAGCTTCGTCCCATACTAGACCGCAAATACCTCAACAAGTTTGTGGTCACTCAGAGATTCAAGATGGAGACACTGAGGTCGACTCTTCACAGCATCAGGAGAGGTGATTACCTCACATCTATAGATCTCAAAGACGCATACCTTCACATCCCCATTTGCCAATGACACAGAAGGTACCTGCGTTTCCACGTCCTGGGCCAGCATTTTCAGTACCAAGCCTTACCCTTCGGTCTTTCCTCTGCGCCAAGGGTATTCACCAAGGTCTCTATAGTCCTTGTTTCCAGGCTAAGAGAGCAAGGAATGGATATTGTCCCCTATTTAGATGACTGGCTGATCCGAGCTTGTTCCAGGGAACAATACAGTACCGCCACCATGATGGCATTACGGGCACTGGAGGAGCACGGCTGGGTCATGAACAAAGCCAAGAGTCACCTAGTGCCAACACAACAACTGGAACACCTGGGAGCAGAGATAAACATGTTTCAGGGGTGGGCCAGGCCATTCCAGAACAGAGTGCAAACGGTGATATCTTTGACACGTCAACTAAGGGACACCAACATGCTGCCTATCAGTCAGATAGCCCAGATGCTAGGCTGCATGGCTCAATGCATCGACCTGGTCCCTTGGGCCAGGTGGCATATGAGACCCCTACAGTCCTACGTGCTTTCATACAGATTGCCCAACGAGCGAAACCTGAAAATCAGAATACCGCTATCCCCCACAGTGAGACGCTCTCTAAACTGGTGGACAGCTTGACAATCCCTCATGCAAAGGGTTCTGCTAGAGCCTACCTACGATGTCACCATTGAGATGGATGCAAGCCTTCTTGGGTGGGGGGCCTGCATGGGCTCCTGGTCGGTCCAAGGCAGTTGGATGATGTCAAAGACCAGATTGTCCATAAATGTACTGGAGACGAGGGCAGTCTATCAAGCCCTCATGTCTTTTCAAAGGATCATTTCCAGTCAATCAGTGTTGATTTGCTCTGACAATCAGGTTACCGTGTCCTACATCGCCAAGCAATGAGGAACCAAAAGCAGAGCCATGCAGAAGGAAGTGATGAAGGTGCTAGACTGGGTACAGGTCCACCTTGTTCACATTGGAGTGGTCCACTTGGCTGGGAAGCTCAACATCTGAGTGGACTGGCTCAGCCGCCAACAGGTACACCCAGGAGAGTGGCACCTAAATGCAGACCTATTCAGGCTGATAGAGAGGACATGGGGTCCTATTCCCATGGACCTCATGGCAACGGCGGACAATGCTCAGATACAATGGTTCTTCTCCAGGTACAGGGAGCACCACTCACAAGGAGGCTATGCACTGTCACAGACCTGGTCCCTGGACCGAGTGTATGCATTTCTCCCCATTCCCCTCCTACTGCAGGTCATAGCAAATATACACCAATCTCAAAAGACCGTTATTCTGGTGGCACCATATTGGCCGAGGAGAGCCTGGTTCTCCTCAGTAATAGCCATGCCACTGGACAAATTCAGGATCCCGCACAGACCTAACATGGTGACCCAAGGGCTGCTAGTTCACCCCACACCAGGGAGTCTAAAACTCACAGCCTTGCTCCTGAAAGGCAAAGACTGCTGAAAACAGGCTATCATGCCTCAGTCATAGCCATATTGTGCAGTCCAGTTGGCACTCAACCAAGACTACCTATGGCAGGCAGTGGTCCCTCTTTGAGAATTGGTGCAAAGACAGAGACAAAGTACCAGAGCAAGCAGACATGTCAACCATACTACTTTATTTACAGCAGGGGTGTAGAGAAAGGACTTTCTCATTCCTCTCTCAGAATCCAACTCTAAGCCATTGGGGCTGCCATTGGCCCTATAGGACATCACAGCCCGGGAGCACACCCAGATGCTGTACACTTCCTAAGGGTAGTAGAGGGAGTCCGCCCCAGGACCAGACCCCTAGTTACTCCCTGGGACCTAACCTTAGTACTAGACACACTCGGCACCACTCCTTTTGAGCCATTCCAGGATGTGGACCTATACTGGGCAGGCCTGAAAACCTGTTTCTTGGTGGTTGTATGCTCCGCTAGAAGGATTAGCGAACTCAGAGCACTGTCATGCAGGGAACCCTACACCATGTTCACCTCCAAAGGAGTGCAATTGAGCACGGTCCCAGCCTTTATACTTAAGGTCATGTCACCTTTCCACAAAGACCAGCCCATTGAGTTGCCTACCCTCTCTGATATGTCACAGGCAGGGGATGTAACAATTCCACATCACCTGGATGTTGGGGATACATTAGTAAAATACATAGCTCGAACGCAGTTATTACGTAAAACAGAGCAATTGTTCATAGTGTCAAAAGGACAAAGAGAGCAAAGCAGCATCAAAGACAACTATAGTGGGCTGGTTCAGGAGGACCATACAAGAAGCTTACAAGGCAAAGGACCTAACCCCTCCAGAGGGTGTTAGAGCCCACTCAACTAGGGCAGTGTCTACCTCCTGGGCAGAAAGATCCAATGTAGCCACAGAGGATATCTGCAGGGCTGCCACTTGGATCTCTATCCATATGTTTGCCAGACATTACAGGTTTGACCACCTTAACAAGGTACAGACCTCATTCGCCACTCAGGTCCTGTCGGCAGCCAGCTCGCACTCCTCTCCCTCTCAGACCGCTCTATCCACCCAGTTGGGTACAGTACTGCTGATTAACAACCCATGATGTAATTACCTGGCGTGCCATGGATGGTCAACCAATCACGATGGGTGTTTACTCACCTGGTAAAGGTGATTGTATTGGTTGACATCCATGGTACTTCACGGCCAACCCTACAGTGTATTCAGAGTAACTGGGAGTTTACAGAAGGATACAGAATCAAAGAAAAAGGAAACGTTTTTTTTTAAGAGAAACGCAAATATCTAGAATGTCTCTGTTGGCTGCTTAGTAGGCCGAGTACTAGTATTGTATTAATAAGAAATAAAGTGGGCCTCTGGCCATGTTTAGAAGGCTCATCAGTGTCACTGTGTATTGTTCTTAAGGCATTTGGTGGTGTTACTAACCTTATTTTTCAGCTATGGAAGATTCGAACTGAAGAACAGGGGCTTCTAGGATCTGGGGTCTAGAAATCTGATCCTAGGTCTTGTGCATCGTTAGCCTATCAGGTGGGCTAAAACCCATGATGTAATTACCTGGAGTGCCATGGATGTCAGCCAACACAATCACCTTTACCAGGTGAGTATACACCCATTGCTGGTAAATGAAGAAGTTCAGACATTATGTCTTATGGTAGAAAAAAAAAGCTAAGTTGGCCAAATTAGCAATAACAGCCAATATTTTGATGCTGTGATAAGTGGAAGGAAACACCCCAAAATCATATCACAGTTTAGACTGATACCAGTTTATCCATATGCTTTTCACGTAACCATAATCACATTTGCTTCCTGGGGGTATATCTGCTCAGCCTTGTTTATTTATTTAGTAATGACCAAAATGCTTTAAGCGTTCAAAACAGAGGAAAGTGGAGTTTCTTTCCTAAAGTTATCAATGAGTGTAAGAATAGTGTTAAAACATACAGTATGTCTCACTTGCTTTTTATTACATATGGAATACATTAACGCCATGAGTTGCAAGCAGGTAATATGGGATGTGCAACATAAACAAATCCCTGAGGAATACACTTCTAAACAGCAGAATATGTGGAAGAAAAAACAAAGGTAAGATTTCAAGTAAGAACTAAGAGTTACACTAGGAAACATTCTCCCTTTTATTTTCCAACCTTGTAACTAAGCAAGGCTTTCAAAAGCAAAAGGACTAGAAAAAAATGAGGGGAAAAATCGTCTCACAGTTCAAACTAATGCCAGCATATTCATATACTTTATTAGCAAACATACTTGTTTGATTCATGGAGAGTATGGGTTGAGCCTTGTTTATTTATGTTGTAATGACCAAAATGCTTAACTGTTTACTGTTCAAAACAGGTAAGAAGAACAACATAGCTCCTTATCTTAAGAGATGAATAAGTGAAGGAATATGCTTGAACACCTCAGTTTTTTACTTTTTACCACAAAAGAGAATACATTAATTCCACGAGTTGTAAGCACTGCATCTTGGATATGTAAATGATATGTGGTTTGAAACATCATTGATATTCCCTGAGAAACAAAGTTCAAAACACTAACACATATGAAAGTGGTAAACAGTAGCAAATGTGGAATAAAAAACAGAGGTGAGAGCTGAAGCAGGAATTAGGACTTGCACAAGCAAAACTTCCAGCTTTCATTTTCCTGTTGACTGGTTCCATTTTTACCTCTTGTGCTGGCAGCATTTGGTAGAGGTGGGAGGTGCCCTGTCCCCACCCTTCCCCATCCTAGCTGGGGTCCCATGGGGCTCCATTCTTGGTCCTATCCTTTTCTCAATCTTTCTCAGTGATCTGCCCTCTGCTTGTGATACCTGCATATCCAGATGTATGCAGATGGCACTGCCATTTACACCTCTGGCCCCTCACCCTCAGTTGTAGAAGGTCTGCTCCAGGAAGACTTTCACAACATAATGCTCTGGTTCCACATCAACCAACTCTGGGTCAGCACTATGAAAACAGTGTCCATGACCATCAGCACCATTCAGAAACTGGCTGTGCTCTCACCTTTACTAGTCTTCTCCACACTGGTTGCCACCCCTCTTGAAGTAATCCCCACCTTCAAGTACCTTGGCAAGTGGTTTGATAGTAAGCTCGTTTTTCTGCCCACATTGCCACCATCCATGTCAAGTTCCACCCCAAACTTGGTGACATGTACCACAACTAGGACTGCCTTCCCCACACATCCATGGGTAGCTGGTCACTAAAATGATTCTCCTGGTCTTAGACAATGTGTATGTGGTCTGCGGCATTGCCCCTTCCTCTTCTCTTTCTAGATTGAATACCCTCTGCAATGCTTTCTGCCTCTTTGTTACCAAATCACCCCCTCATACTCATCATTGGTCCCTCTATTCCTGCCTCTCAATCCTCCCACTTCCTCCATGTGACCAGTCCCATTGTGCCTCCTTCATTTCTAAATGCTGGTTTGAGTCTCTACCCTCCTACATCTCCTCTCTCCTCTTCCCTCCTCCTCCTACTCCCTCTGCTCTAGGGATCCCCATACATTCTCCATTCACCACCCTCACTTTTCTGTTGAGCAGGCTGCCTTCTAATAGCCTCCCTCCCCCCGGAAGTGGCTCCCCTCCTTCATCTGCCTCTCCCCATCACTCCCAACCCTTAGATACCAGATAAGGTGCCTCAACACTCCCTCCTGCCCCTACTAAGCCTCCCCCTGATCTTCCTCCCCCTCCCTCCTGTCCACCTCTCCTGCAAATGACCTCTCCCCTTATGATTTTGCTCTTGCCAGTGATCCTGCACCACTAAGCACTTCACTTTCTCCAGCAGGCACTGTGCACTTTTTTATATCAATGTACGCTGTTTACTAGTCAGTGTTATGGTCCATACATTTGTCACGGTGTTGTTTACCCTCTCGTTCCTCTTTATACTCGTGCACTTGTATGTTGTCTCTCTTTCTGTATTTGATGTAAAATGTATTCATTCTGTACTCCCCCTTCCCTCTGTCCCAGGTCGTACCTTGAAATGAGCTTCCGCCGAGTGTGCCTTTCCTGGTTACCACATTTTTAACTAAATAAATATAAAATAGGAGGAATCTCTAGAATTTGGAATTTTTGTTTTCTGCAAAACATATACAGAGGAGTAATTGTATTTGCACTCCCTCATGATAATTATATTCTCTTTATTTTAGTATATTTTAAGTCAATGCTCCACAAGATATGTTTATTCTTTTACATTCGTGGATTCTCCCTGCACTCTATAATTGGACTTATATTGTGCTAAGTTAAAGTATGTACTTTAATTAGTTAGAAAATGCATTTCATTTTATTTTTATTATTATATAACTTTAGGTATAATAACCTACATTAACTGTTCAAGAAGACTACCCATGTACAGTACATTAACACATGACAAACTGTATATGTTTTCTGTTTTATATATTTTATTTTCTAACACTGAAAAAATAAAACGTTCAGCAAAAAAAAAAATGGCACGTCTGCTACTGTTACAGAATTACTTAAACATTTATTCCTATTTTACCCCCTTAAGTCTTTGATGGTTGTCCCCAAAAACTGTACTAACAAAGATGACCAAGCCTACACTGGTACTTCTCCAAGGCTCTGAAACTCACTCCCTCTACTTGTTCATGGCTCCTGCTCACACTTGCAGTTCAGGGGATCTTGTCATATATTTATTTAATTTGAACATTGGTGACTGGAAGAGGCACGCTGAACCAAGGCTCATTTCCAGATGCAACTGGGGGAAAGGAAGGGCAAATCACAGTTACAAAGAAATGCAAACCAGGCTGATAATGATACAATACAAAACAATAACATAAAGTGCATACTTTGATGTACAGTACAGACAGTATAACCAAAAACTGCAACAGGATGTCAAGCAGCACTGAAACAAAACAGGAGCGCAAAACAAATGGAAAATGAAGTGCGGAGGAAAACAAGCCGATGGGATGCTGAATCAGTACTCATAGGAGGGGCAGGTAAAGGTGGAAAGGGTTTATAAAATGGGCAGGCAGGAACAAAGGAGAGGAGGGAGAAGTTTTAGTTGACATCTAAGGGAGGGGAGTGAGAGAAGAGATGAATGGAGGATGGTAGTTGATTCCAGAGTGAAGGGAGATGGTATAACAAAGCAGATTTTCCAATTGAAGAGTGGGGAAGGGAAAAAGTGTACAGGTCCCTGGAGTGCAAGGAGCAGGAGGAAGAGGGAATGTGTGAAATGAGATAGAATAAGTATGTGCGGAGGGACAAATCCAGTATTTAGAGATGAGGGGGGCACAGTGGAGCTGGTGAAGTGTGGGGAGTGTAAGGATGGACAGGGAGGAATAAAGGGAGCAGTAGTGGTGCAAGATGGAGAAATAGTAGCAAAATGACAGAAGGAGGTGCAGAGGGTGTCTAGTCTGGCCAAGTAGATGGGGCAGTGTCTTAGACCACATCCGCGTAGTCAAAGGCCGGGAGGCTAACTTTTGTGACCAACTCCTGGCAAACCAGCAGAGAGAGGCATGCTTTTTTGCAGTATATGGCACCGAGTGTAAGGCAGAGTTTGGCATGGATGGCATTGATGAGAGCTGAGAAGTCAAGCTTACTATCTAATCACACACCCAGGTACTTGAAGTTTTGTACAGTCACAAGTGGGTAGTCATCTAGTGTGGAGAAAACAGGGAGGGAAGTAAGCCAGGCCAACTTCAGTCCAATACCAAGGGTCATAGACACAGTTATTTCTTTGTGTTGACCTTAGCTGGTTAGCCTGGAACCACTGCAGAACATTATGAAAGTCATGCTGAAGTGAGACAACCACAGAAGCAGTAGAGCAACCTAAAGTGTACAGGACTGTCTCATCTGCATACATGCAAATGTGCGAGTTGGCACAGGCAGAGGGTAGGACATGAGGAAGCTCTAGAATATAATTGAACTGAGGATGGAGTCCTGTGGGTCCCCAGCCTGGACAAAGAGTGGTGGGGAGAGCACACATCCTACCTGTACTGACTGCCAACCACCCATGAAATAAGAATGGAACCAGTCAACAGTGGTGACTGAAATGCCAGCAGTATTCAACTTATCCAGGTGGAGGGGGTGTGACACAGAATCAGACCTTTGGCCAGGTCAATGAAAATGGCTACAGTGATGTGCCACTGCTCCATCCCTGAGAGGATGGAATCTATGACCCTGAGTAGGGAGGTGACAGAGGAGTGATCCTCCCTAAAACCAGACTGAAAGTGGGGGATGAAGCTGGAGGAGTGAAGAAGTTTTGCAGTCCATCAGTAGATGAGTTTCTTTTGTAATTTTGCAAGAGAGGGGAGGAGGGAGATGGGGGAGAAGTTGCCAACAGTGGCTAGATCACTCCCTTTGTGAAGGGGGAGAACTAAATAACTCTGCTTGTAACAGCATTTGATTTTTTACCTGAGTGTACTTTTATTCAATAGATATGGACATTTTTGTGTTGATATGTCTTGTACTCCCAAGCCCCTGGCTATTGCACAACCTATTGTCATTTAACTATACATGCTATTGTGTCTCTCATTCCTTTTATTTTTTATGGCTGTGGGCAGAGCCTACAGCCATCTTGCTATCTGTAGCTTGAAAATGGAGTATCGTGGAACACATTTTTTGGACTTTTCAACATATCCCTCCACATCTACAAATCACTATGGCAACTCAAATAATCCCTTCTTTCTGTTTAGAATGTTAGAGACATAACTGCAAACTGCTTATCAGAAGGCCATTAGGAAACTGAAACACCTTGTTAAATATTGGTTGTCTATTAAACTGGAGATTTGTTTACACCCTTTGAATGCAACAACCTGCACATTTAAATGCCTAGCATTTAAAAAATGTTTCCTGTTAACTTCGGTTGGGTATGAATATCCTTCAAGAAAAATTCATACCTCAGAAATGTTACCCTTTCCCAGCAACTTTTTAAAGATGTACACTGTTTGCAACCTTTCAAGACCTATCTGATAAAATGCCAGGTGTTCAGTGAACTACCCAGACTAAATATAAATTTATTTTTGATAGCAAGGAATGTGCCTGCTTCCCAAGCATAACAAATAAGAGCTACTGAGATCTCTTGTGTGTGTGTGTGTGTGTGTGTGTGTGTGTTTGGGGGGAGGGGTGGAGAAACAGTCAAACTCCTGGCAAGGGAGACCTCATCTAACGAATTAACTGCTGACAAACCATGAGTGAGAAATTCATCTGTATAATTATCTGATTCCTTATGTACCCATATAGACTTATAAAAAGTTAATCAAAACAACTGAAAAAGAAATCTGTAGGGGACAACAGTTGAGTTTTTCTTGTGTTTTGGACCTCCAACTCTAGGCTGTGGAACATAAATGTATTGTTTGTGGTTGGAATAAGCAATGTAAAGAATAAGAAGTTCTGAACCGTAATATTTTAATTTACAGTATTAGTAATGTAGTTGTGCATAATTTCTATAAATAAATTTGAGGTCTGATAATAATGTAGTCAGGGTATGTGTTAACTTGCTTTGATCTCTCACAACATGTAATAGTAGCAGTAGTAAATATTTTTTTTTCTGAAAATTCAGAAAAGGACAGCCAAATTGAGCTGATGCTCATTTTCCATGGGGTCTCAATGTATAAAATAAACGATTACACAGAATATGTACATAAATATAAGCATAGCATAGCAAATACAATATACAACCTGTATCAAAAGACACAATACTGTACATGACAGACATGTAGATGTTTTTCAATTAATTACAACAAACTTTAGGCATTTCAGCACTTTTTATAAGCCAATATCTTATTTGGTACCAAGATGGAGGAGATATTGACTTAATATATAATGTGCTATTTTGGAGAATGAAAGAGATCATGCCATTTATTAGGAGGAAAATTATTATTTAGATACATACACACTGTCAGCAGATAAGGGTCTATGGCCCACCCAGTCTGCTCATTTGAGCTTGTACAGCAAGTTCCCTTTATGTTTTTCTATATTATTATTATTATATTTTTGGGAAGTTTCATGTAGGCTTGATATTATTCCTGAAATGTCATAGATCTTCCTTGGGAACTTGCAAGATACTGGTATATAACTATACCATTTATAAAATTACTTATCAAACAACTGGAAACAGAAGACTGTTTTTGTCATTTTATAATATGATGTACTCAGTGTGTATTTAATGAGTTGCTGGATTAGGGCCTTGAAAATAATAACATTTACTTAATTCTTTCAAGATTCCATCAGGTGGACAGAAAAAAGTCTATGAGAAATTGTCTGAAAACTAACAACTTTAGATGCAAAATTAGCATTCACATCACCAAGTAGTTCTCATACACATCCACTAATGTGGTGTATTGTATATTGTATTCTTTGCAGGCAGTGTACAGCTATTTACATCGGAGAAACTGGTAGGCATCTTGTTGACCATTTTAGGGACCATTACAGAGCAGTCAGGAATGGTGAAACTGCTAAACCCATTGTATCCCACCTTATCTCCAGGGACCACAGTGTCAATGACCTTTCTGTTTGTGTCCTTCAGCAGGGCTTCTGGGATCCTGGCCATAGAAAAAACATGGAAGCCAAGCTGATCATCTGCCTTGGCTCCCAGCAGCCCTCTGGTTTAAATGATAGACTTATTTTCCACTAACATCTTTCAGCCATCCTTTTTTTTCCCTAAAGTCTATTTGCTTTTGTACTCATTTAATTTATTTTTCATTTTCACCATAAGTCTCCATCTCTGTCTTCTTCCCACACATTTGTCACCTTTCAGCCTTCTTACTAGGTCCTGTTAATTAGTCCCCACCTGGGAACTTCTCTAGCTCTTTCACTCCTATTATGCTTTATCTTTCCCATCATCACCTTTTTGTTTCACAGATTCTCTCTTAATCCTACCATGTATCACTTCTTCTCCCTGAGCCTCCCCTTTCTTCTTTCCCCACATATATATATATATATATATATATATATATATATATATATATATATATATATATCATTTACCTCCCCTCTACACAAACTTTGTTTTTTTTTTTCTCTCTTAGATATTTCCTGAAGAAGACCTATGGTCGAAACGTAGATTTTTAACTCAATTTTCTATTTCCAGTGTGCATTTTATATAACCATTTTGTTTTGCTTTTAGACCACATGCTGATGTAGCACCTTGTTTTTGTTTTTACAATTTGTATGCTACATTTGCTGTGACCCACTATGCCTAATCTGAAATCTCTTCTGAATTCTCTACGATGCTCCTTCATTTCATCTATGTCTGCATTCCCTTGTCATATTTCTAAGTCTTCTCTTGAATTATTTTCTGCCATTTGCTCTAAGACTAAACTCTGCAGTCATTTACAGTTTCTTTCCAAATGATGCCACCTGGGTATTATTCCTAAAGGTTTCTGTTTGAAATTCCATCCTTGTTCATTTGGATCTGAGATACATGTTTCCTCCACTAATAAACTTTTGAAAACTTTCTCGAGGAAACTTATCACACACACCATTCTCTCCATTAAAACACAGCTGATCTCTGTGGATAAAACCATTCAAAGGCAAAAGGATTTCCTGCAGCGAACAGTTGCACATAACCTTCCTTTTATTAAGCACTGCATCCAAAACCTTAACTCCACTCTCTTTCAGTTCCTCAAGGACACCAAATCTGCAAAACTCCAGTCTCTCACCCAGCAGATCAACAACCAACATGAGCCCTCGAGTCAGATACAACCTAACAATTTGGTATTTTGTATTCCTCCAGACCTTCCCCTGACACAAGATGAGCAATCACTCCTTAGCAAAGGTCTCTCTTTTGTGCCCACACCCAGATATCTTGATGCACCCCAGGTTCAAGTTGATCTGCAGTGCTTCTATTGTACAGTACGCCTTACAGCTCATTTTTCTAATGAGACTCCTCTTCCCACAGATGATGACAGTATCACCAGAACAATCAATGATATCAATCCCCAGCGAAGTGCATGGACACCCCCTCCAGGACATTTTGCTGCTGTTGATTATTTTGTTAACCAATGCATGGAAAACACCACTAACTTCAATCTTCATTGCAGGCACAACCATTCCAACCTGACAATTGGTGAGCTTGCAGCCCTCAGATCTTTGTAATGTAGGAATGACATTGTTATCAAACCAGCTGATAAGGGAGGTGCTGTTGTGGTCTGGCAAAAGGAGCTATACATCACTGAAGCCACACAGCAACTCTCTGACACCAGGTTTTATTCTTCTGTTCCGCAGGACCCCACTGCTGACTATCAGACTGAGGTCACCACCACCATCATCTCTGCTACTGAAAACAAAGAGCTCCCTGCTTCTGCTAAGAGGCTCGTAGTTCAGCATCCCCAGACATCCAGGTTTTATTTCTTTCCCAGAATCCACAAAACAGGTAACCTGGGTCGTCCCATAGTGTCTGCCTGCTCCTGCCCCACATTCCACATCTCTGCATTTTTGGACAGCCTCATGAGATTCCTTGTTGAGTCCCTGCCCTCCTATCTTAAAGACACTAACCATGCTCTCCAGTTATTTGACAGATTCAGATTCAGTGACTCTCATCAGCTCATCTTCACCATGGACATCAAATCTCTTTACACAGTGATCCCCCATGATGATGGTCTGACAGCTTTGCAGCATTTCTTGAATAAGCGGGAAGTCCAGCAGCCACCCACACACACACTAACTCATCTGGCAGAACTGGTTCTTAAACTCAATGCTTTTTCTTTTAATAACAGTTTTTTCAGCAGGTCAGTGGAGTTGCCATGGGTACCAAGATGGGTCCTAGCTTTGCTAATCTGTTTGTGGGTTGGGTGGAGGAACATTTTTTTCTCATTCACAGGGACTGTGCCTGAACTCTACAAATGCTACATTGATGACTGTGTGGGGGCAACCTCCTGATCCAGGAAGACTCTCCAAGTCTTCCTTGACAAGTTTACCATGCCCCATCCTTCCCTTCAATACACTGTTGAAGTATCCTCCTCTACATTGCCTTTTCTGGATATCCAGCTGTCAGTACAGAACACTGGTCTGAAGACATCAGTTTATTACAAATCCACTGACTCTCATAGTTTCCTCCTCCACAGCTCCTTCCATCCTAAACATGTCAAGAATGGCCTGCCTTATTCACAGTTTCTTAGACTTCGCAGGTTATGCAGTGAAGAGGATGATTTTGCTGAACAGACCCAAATAATGCATAGTTTTTTATCAACAGGGGATACCCTAAAAGCACAGTGTACAGAGCACTCTCCCAGGTCAGTAACATGCCCTGTAACCTTGACCCCTGCAGGAAGGATACTGTCACACAAGAACAATGGCGAATTCCACTAGTGCTTCCTTTCCATCAGAGCACACCTTCTCTTCACAGGATCATCACCAGTAACTTTCCTATTTTGCAAACTGACCCTAACATTGGTGCTTCCTTTACAGAACCACCTATTGCCTCCTCCCACAGTCCACCTAACCTGTGGAATCTCCTAGCTAAAAGCAGCCTACCTATTCCTAACAGTTCCTCCTGCTACACCTGCAAATTTATTTACACTGTGACTGAAATTCAGGGGCCTACAGGTGTTTTTCACATCACCAAGGAGTTCTAATGTACATTCACTAATGTGGTGTATTGTATTATTTGCAGGAAGTGTACAGCTATTTACATCGGAGAAACTGGTAGGCGTCTTGCTGACCGTTTCAGGGAACATTACAGAGCAGTCAGGAATGGTGAAACTGCTAAACCCATTGTATCCCACTTTATCTCCAGAGACCACAATGTCAATGACCTTTCTGTTTGTGTCCTTCAGCAGGGCTTCTGGGATCCTGACCATAGAAAAAACATGGAAGCCAAGTTGATCATCCGCCTTGGCTCCCAGCAGCCCTCTGGTTTAAATGATAGACTTATTTTCCACTAACATCTTTCAGCCATCCCTTTTTTCCCTAAAGTCTGTTTTTGTACTCATTTAATTTATTTTTCATTTTCACCATAAGTCTTCATCTCTGTCTCCCTTCCCCCATTTGTCATCTTTCAGCCTTCTTACTAGGCCCTGTTAATTAATCCCCACTGGGAACTTCCTCAGCTCTTTTCACTTCTATTATGCTTTATCTTTCCCATCATCACCTTTTTTTGTTTCACAGATTCTCTCTTAATCTTACCATTTATCACTTTCTCCCGAGTCTCCCTTTTCTTCTTTCCACATATATATATATCTCATTTTACCTCCTCTACACTAGCTTTGTTTTTTTCTCTTCTAGATATTTTCTAAGAAGACTTAAGGTCGAAAGTAGATTTTTAACTCAATTTTCTATTTTCAGCGTGTATTTTATATAACCATTTTGTTTTGCTTTTAGACCATATGCTTGATTAGCGCCTTGTTTTTGTATATAATATATATATATATATATATATATATATAGTATAGTGGCACGGTAGTGCTAGTATAGTTAGGGTTGAGTGAGCTATTTATGTTAAACCCCAAATTTTGCACCTTAATAATTTTTGCAACCATTTGATGGATTTGCCTGAAATTTGGAACACTTGATCAAGACCCATACACCTTGGGATCTGCCAAGTTTTGTATTGATTGCATATACAGCTGCAGAGGTATTAAGCATGATCTACGCACATCGCTTACGCTTTTCTGGAATTCTACTGTCGCACATACAGGTCACATGGTTTGCACGACCAGTCCAAAATCTTCAGGGAACGTGTGTCCAGGGTCCCCGATGTGCCTTTTTGAAGATTTCATGAAAAATATTAAATCGGTCTTAAAAGTTATTCAAAAAACAAGTTCTCATTATAAGTCAATGGGAAAGTAAAAGTTCAACAGTGTCGCAAATGCAGTTTTTACTTTCGCAATGGCCCTTTTACTGTCGTGAATCCACCTATTTTATTTTCTTTAGTTAAAATCTGAAAAATGTTTGGTATTTAAAATTGGGACCTCTAGCAACCTAATTCTTTTTGTATTCACTAGTCGGACCCTGAGGATGCTAGCATGTCTTTATTTTGGGTAAAACACCCCAGAAATAAGTTTTCAAATTTCTGAAAAGTATTTCGCAGTACCGTCGCACTTACACTGTCGAATTAATTTGTGAAAGCTTTCGCAAACTTCAACAGTACTTTTCTAGGCTGTGGGAAAATGACAGCAATTCTTTGGCACCCTGCTGCAAAAGAACGGTTTAACGTTTTGGCCTGAACTTTGGAGGGAACGCAGCCAACATCTCACAGATGTGACTTTCAGTATTTTGTTGAAAAAATATTATGTGGCGGCAAAGTTACTGCACTCCAAAATTGACGCTTGTTCCCATAGGATAACATTATGGCGCCCAACGATTATAGGAATCCTTTTGCTTGCTATAAAATAACAGTTTGGTCTTTTGGGCTGAAATTTGGAGGGAACACAGCCAACACCCCACAGATGTGCCTTTGTGGTTTGGTGAAAAAATATTACAAGGAGCCAAAGTTATGGCACTCTGAACTTCTCTTTTTTTCCCATAGGATAACATTACGGCGTTCGCCATGCCTTTCAGGGCCCGTATCTCAGAAACGGTGAGAGATACGGACTTTTCATCAGAAAAATGCTTGGGCTAAGTATAAAACTAGCCAGAAAAGTCATAAATCATGTGACTTAAATTTTTTTTCTACGTCGTACGGTTCCTGAGATATAAGCAATTTAGTATTCTAAGTCCTCATTTTCTGCTCCGAGAACCATTATTATACATACATTCTTAGTACTCACTGTCTTTCTTTTTGCTGCTTTTTGGGAAAACCAACCTGTGTGCTTACATTACTGTTACCGTTACCATTTTCACTTGCGGTTCCGTTTCCCGTTTCGCTTACCGTTCACGTCTTACATACCCGTCGTTACCCATTGTGTTTTCATTTGTGCTTGCTTTTGCATTGTTTTTAACTGTTTTGTCTACACTACTGTTTCTCTTCTGTTTCACTTTGTGTCACCATGTACATTACTATTTGCGTTTTGGGCACAACGTTACTATGTGACTTGGGCCCCGCTCCTAGCCACATTACATTCACTATTTCTCATTATCGTCTCTCAAAGAAATTAGAATAAAAACCATTTAATGCATTAGTTGGGTTGTTTACACCGACAAAAGTGAGGAAATTCGATGTTGGGTTATAAGCCCCTTCGACCTCCTTGTAAACACCTTCAACTTGCATCGGGGTGTGCATTAGGTTGTTGGTCTAACTCTCACCCATTCTCCTACACCTCTGCTTCTTTACACATGTGTGAGGGTGAGAGTTATGGACAACAATGCTAATGTGCATCCCGATGCCAGTTGGGGGTGTGGGCAGGGGGGTCCAAGGGGGGCTTTCAACCCTAACACCGAATTTCCTCACTTTTGTCAGTGTGGAACAACCCTAACTAATGCATTAAATGGAGTTTTTTGCCTCTAATGTAGATATTATAGTGGCGCGGTCACGCCACTATAGTTAGGGTTGAGCGGCCAGTTACATACTAAAGTCAAAAGTTTGGACGCCAATAACTTTCAACCCGTTCAATGGATTTGCCTGAAATTTGGTTTATTTGATACATGCATTGGGGCACACTAGATCTCTTGATTTTCCAAATTGCGTTTCTGTCGGAGTGCCGGTCTTCATGTATGAAAGCACTGAAAAATGCGAAATTATCAATTTTTGGAGGCACTGTTTGGCATTCTTAATGTGGTCCTGCACAGCCATTGTGTGGCATGCCACTCTGCAAGATGGCTTGTTTGAAAGAGCTTTTGTGGCCGAACATGCCGCTTTTTGTTTGGTGAAAAAATACTAAGGCATTCAAAAGTTATGGCACTTTTAAATTCCCATTATAAGTCAATGGGAAAATTTATATGTATATCTTGCGATCAAAGAATGGGGGTTTTGGCCATCTGGTCCTGCCTGGCGGTCAAAGAATTTGCAGCCTCAGGGTTCAAGAATCTTTGTTCCCAAAGATTTTCAAAATTCTTTGATCGTGAGGTCCGCCATTTTGTTTTTTATTTTCCGATTGGAAAAACACAAATATCTCGGCTCAGGTGTCACTTCTTAAGTAAAACTCTGATGGGTGTTACTCAGGGGGCTCTGATCTATTGAGCCATGCCTTTGGTTTCATCCAAATTGGTAAAAAAATAGAGTTATAAGCTTTTAAAATCTTAATTTGTGGCTCGCTAATGATCTTTAATGGCGAGCCTGCAAATTCTTTGATCGTGAGATTCTTTGATCGCGATCTTTCATCGCGACCTAAGAACACTAATATCTCAGCTCAGGGGTGGGCTAGGGACACAAATGAGGGTGGGTCTTGCTCAGGGGGCTTCGTTCTGTCGAATCATGGTGGTGGTTAACTGCAATTCCTTCAGTTTATTGATTTATAATATTTTTAATTCTTTGTTCGTAAGCCTACAAATTCTTTGATCATGAGATTCTTTGATTGTGATCATGCATTGTGAGAGAGGGATGAGATGGCCCAGTTTAAAAATCAATTTTTTCAGCCCTGGGGTGTCCTAGGAAGTCAAATGAGGATGGGTTTTACTCAGGGGGTTTCGTTCTGTTGAACCATGGTGGTGGTATACCGCAATTCCATACATTTTTTTATTTATAAGATTTTTAATTCTTTGTTCATGAGCCTGCAAATTCTTTGATTTTGAGATTCTTTGATCGCCATCTTTGATCGCGAGATAGGGACAAGATGGCCAGATTTTTTATAATGGGATAGATAGGGAAATTTTACCAATCTTTAACATTGAATATCTCGAAAATGGTTTGGTCTTTTTACTTGAAATTTGGAGGGTGTTTACGGCATGTCCTGTAGATGTGAATTATGGTGTTTGTATGTTGGACAAAATTTATTTGTGGAGATATTGCATGATGCACTTTACGTGTTGCGGACAGTGTTTTGCTTGTGGTGGTGGCTTGAAATTGATAGGATACCTAACCTTAGTGTCATGGATGTAGTTTTTAGTTGTTGTGTGTGTTAAATGTCAACAGGTGCAGAACTGTACCAGTCTGACAAATGAAAATCTCATACATTAAAATGTTATATCTCGGACACAGTTTGGTCTTTTCACTTGAAATTTGGAGGGTGTTGACGGCTTGTCCTGTGGATAAAAATTACAGTGTTTCCATGTCGGAAAATATTTTTTGGGTGCAGATATAGTGTGGTGCAGTTTACGCTCTGTGGACAGTGTTTTGCTTGTGGTGGTGGCTTGAAATTGATAGGATACCTAGCCTTAGTGTCATAGATGTAGTTTTCAGTTGTTGTCTGTGTTAAATGCCAACAGGTGCAGAACTGTGCCACTCTGATGAATGAAAATTTCAAATTTTGATATGTCATATCTTGGACACGGTTTGGTCTTTTTACTTGAAATTTGGAGGGTGTTGACGGCATGTCCTGTAGATGTTAATAGAGGTGTGTACGTGTCAGACAATATATTTTTTAAGGACATATTGTGTGGCGTAGTTTACATTTTGTGGACAGCATTTTCTATTGTTCTACTAGATTAACATTTGTTTGGTGGCTGGCTTTGCTGTTGTGAATGTACTTCTTAGCCATTGGGTGTGTAATGTGGCCTGACACTTAAAGGTTGGTGGGAGGCCTTCGCCCCTACCAACTTGCAACTTTCTACTTTTCTATTCTTTCTTAAAGTAATTTTATGCAAAATCTTATATATCCAGTTAGGTTCACAGTGAAGGAGGAAGTTTTATTAGGGTTCCCACCCCTGCACCCCACCACCCTCACCCCTACCCCACCAGCAGGCATCAGGGTATGCATTGGGGTCATTGATCCTAACTCTCACCCCATTCTCCTACACTGCACCACCTCAGCTTGTCTACTACATGGATGGGTGAGTTAGGACTAATGACCCCAACGCACACCCTGATGCCTGCTGGTGGGGGTAGGGTGGAGGTGGGGTGCAAGGGGTGGGAACCCTAATGCCAAATTTCCTCACTTTTTTCACTGTAGAAGAACCCTAACTGATGCATTAATGAAGTTTTTTGCATAGAATATATATTCATATATATGGAAATGTCTCTATTTGCAATAAATTTGTTTACAGGCATTACTAGTATCTTTTGAAAGATTGTCCGACTTATGATTACTAATTTTGAGTATAGTTCATGAAATAATGAGTGTGATATTTGTTATTTCATATAGTCCCCCATTGTGCCTTATGCATACCATGTAAATCCAAATCATTCCAAGGCCATCCAGGCATATAATACAGAGCTATTTTCCTGATAAATGGCTGCTTATATAATAAATAAAGAACAAAGTCATAAATGAGAGCCAGTAGCTTATGAAAAAATCTATAGGGATTTGATTCTGCCACTGTGGAGAAAACAGAGGAAAAATGAAGGCTTCTTACAGGGAGTTGGTTATTTGGATCTGGGAGCACTGAATATTTCTTAGCCTATATTTTGTATCCTGGATAGCACAGGAGAGATGTTACATCTCATTGGCATAGGGATCTTCATTTACACATTTTTGCACTGTATTTACTTAGGCTGTCTCAGATTAGATGCAATATCTTGTTTTCAGTGGGGTCATGATTTTATTATTTTTATAATGTATTTATTCAAGGTACCTAGTCCAAGGCCCTCATATTCAAAGGAGATGCACAGCGCATCCTGGCGGAAAAGGGAGATGTGCTGCACAACTCCAACAATGCGCTGCAGCACGATATTCAAACATGTGGGATGTGCCAGCTGCAAGCGAATGGGCCAGGGCACACACAAATAGTATGCTGTGCAAGTTGAGAGGGCATTCCCATACATATGCCGTGCTGCAGCATATTCAATGGGAATGAACCCCTCACAGTCCAGAGCACCGCAGCCCACAGACAGGCCATGAATAACTGGTCTAACCCAGCTAGCCATCCACAGGTGGGCTGTAGATGTGCACACAGGTGCAAAGCATCCTGGCAGCCCTGGTGGACTAGAGGTACCCCCTTTCCATCCCCAATCTTTCTAACTCCATCCCTGAAGAGCTCCATAGTGTAGGGCCCCCCAGACCCGATCACATCAGAGGAAACCATGGTCCATATCCATAGCATAGAGGCCCCCCACCCACCACCCCTGTATACAGACACCCTCACTCCCCCCATACCCAACCTGTTGCAAAGAATGGCACTGCCCTCCACACCCTGCCATGACCAGCCATTGATTGCACTGAACCTGGGCTGGGGATCTGCACTCTAGAATGACACACTGGCTGTACCATGCATTAGGGCACCATGCAAGCTGCAGACCCACTAGCGTATGGAGCCATGTGTACATCCCTGGCAAACTGTAAGAGGGAATTTACATACCTCCAATGCATGCCTTGCCAATGCTTTGTCTTCATGCTGTCATATGTCACTGCAAGTTCACACTCTCCCCCATTCCCCTGTGTAACATGCCACCTTCTGGACTGCTGAGGTGTCCTGGGTGTCATGGAGTGTGGTATCTTGCAATGCCATTAGCAGTGTATGCTTCAGGCTATGGACAGTTCATCCGCAGTTCCCCAATTGTACAAACGAATGGTAGGTCAGCTGTAACATGCCTGTTTTGGGACCTGTGTGAGTGGGTACAGCATCAGCCATCACCTGCACTGAGCAGTGCAATGGCACTGGGATGATGGATCCGTATGCGAGTGCCTGAGGTGTATGGCCACTGGGCATTATCACCTGCACACAGCTTGTGCCTATGTATAACACATTCCAGCATCCTACTGTGAGTGCTTTGCCACCCACTGATACAGTGGTATGATCCCATCACAGAGTCAGTCATCACAATGGGATGGGCTGGGGGCAGGGAGGGAGGTGTCTGTGCACTGTTGAGGGGGAGCGGGCCACTGCTCTATGGACATGGACTGTAGGTATATTCAGGTGCAATCAGGGATAGCATCGGGGACCCCTGCAGTATGAAAATGATAGAGCCTTGACTCCGGTACAATCACGGCTGGTGGAATGGGTGGGGGGGTGCCACTTTACCACCAGAAACTTTAGGGCCTGTCCCACATGAGAGCAATCAGGGTAGGAGCTTGGGAGCGAGAGCTGCTCCAGCACATTCATCCCCATGCCAATATGCAAATGGGCCAGTAATGAGCATGCATAAAGCCCCTATGCACCCTGCATGCTCAATTAGTTCATTTGCATTCCTGGGCTAAATATCAGCCATGAGGGCTGCAGCGCATACCGGTATGTGCCGCACATTGCCCCTGGAAGGTATTCAGTTGGAGTCACCCTGAATACACCTGACTTGGCAGCCGCCTGCACTGGGACTCCCATCCAGGGTCACATTTTCAACAGGTACAATGAAGCCCGCCAGGATGATGCGCAGTATCACAGGTTTACTGCATGACAAAAGGGATTAACTCCCATTGAAATTGTATTGTTTGCTGCAGTAACTCTATTGCAGAATTCTGCAGTGCTGTGCTTCATTCTGGTGGGCTTCACTGCATGCACACCCTGTATCGGTGGTGCATTCTCTTTGAATATTGTATCAGTGCCGACCGGCGCACCCTCTTTGTGCAATGCATTGGTCCCACACTTGATATGTCCCCCCAGATGTAAAATATTGTTTTCAGTGCTTTCTGATTTTACACAATGCAACATAATATTGTGTAGATGTAGAACCCCACTGAAAATAAGATGCCACTTCTTCTGTGAACTATCCAGGCTGAATATATAGCAATCAGCAGGCATACTCTAGGAAAACACATTGTAAAAATGTGTAAAAGGAAGACCACATTGAAACTGTCTTTCCACAGATCTGCGTTGTGCAAATTCATTAGAAACAGTGGGTAAAAGCATCCCAAAAGCTCTCCACAGCCATATCGGCTCTGACCAGAGTTTGTTTCCTTGTTGTGATTTTCTAATAATTTACTTGCTGTGTAACCTCCTCTGTCATACTTGAAAGTAAGCATTTATTTGTCTAGTGTGCTTGGTCAATAAAAATTCTACCTAGCGACAGCCTAATCACAGAAAAATAAAACCTGTTTTCATTTGATAAGCACAAAAAAATGCTGAAGTGTATAGGTTTCTTGAGAACTGGCCTTGTACCTTCCAATTCACTGTGCATTAATTCTGTAGAAAGTTATGTCCTACTGTGGGTTATTGCTTACATGACGCTATTTAGGACATTTTGGGCACTTTTGTTGTCTCCAGAGGTCTGTCATACTATAGATTCTTTAATTTTGAATGGAGTGGGTATTTATAGTGTTTTATAGTACTGCATTTTAATGCTGAAAAGCGACAAGTGCCATTTTTACAATGCTTTGCATTTGAAGGAATCAAGAGGCAGTAACATTTTTTTTCAGGTATCTAATTCAGTCTAGCATTGGGCAGAAACTAGGCATGATCTGCAAACAGTGAGGCACTGAGAGGCTTTGGGCCATGTTATGTAACTGTGTTTTGTATGCTGAACAGTGTGATAGCACGGCAGATGCCACATTCATAGGCACAATTAATGTGGCCCAAATCTGTTAGCACTTGAGCACTGATACCAAGCATGCATGCAAATGATGAGTGGTGGCATGCACAAAGGGTGCACTGGAATGTTCAACTGTTTTTGGAAGTGCTGACAGGCTATTTACATATCACTAGTTAATGCTTCCAAAATCCTACTGTTAACAAATCACACAGTATGTGCTACCACCCCCCCTTCCTGTCCCCTGATCAGAAATCTCTGGCATCCAGTGACACCCCCTCCCTCTCCCTTCCACAGTGGCAATAACATAATTGGGTTGATAGCCCATTTGCATGACCACACTCTTCCCAGTCTCAGAGCCAGTAAATCCCTGTGTGTACAAATCTGTTGAGTTCTGTTGGTAGTAGTAAATGGAGTATACAGTGAAGAAAGGACGGTTACTAGTGGGGTACCGCAGGGTTCAGTACTGGGACCGGTCCTTTTTAATGTCTTTATAAGTGACATTGCAGAGGAACTGGAAGGAAAAGTATGTCTCTTTGCAGACGACACAAAGATCTGCAACAGGGTTGATACACAAGATGGAGTGGAAAGGATGAGAAGGGACTTGGCAAGGTTGGAGGAATGGTCAAATGTATGGCAGCTCAGATTCAATGCAAAGAAGTGCAAGGTAATGCACTATGGAAACAAAAACCAGGGAAGCGAACAATGGGGTGAGATACTGACAACAGTAAAAATGGAAAGGGACCTGGGGGTAATTATATCAGATGACCTAAAGGTGGGCAAGCAATGTGAGAAGGCAGTAAGGAAGGCTGGGGGATACTGGGATGCATAGGAAGAGGCATCAATAGTAGAAAACAGGAAGTTGTTATCCCTCTGTACAGACAGTTGGTGAGACCCCATCTGGAGTACTGTGTGCAGTTCTGGAGACCCCATCTCCGCAAAGACATAGATAGAGTGGAGGCTGTCCAGAGGAGGGCAACCAAAATTGTGCAGGGTCTGCACCAGAAGACATACAAAGAAAGACTAAAGGAGCTTAATATGTATACCCTTGAGGAAAGAAGGGAGAGAGGGGACATGATAGAAACTTTCAAGTGCCTCAAGGGAATCAACAAAGTCAAAGAGGGCAGCATCTTTCAGAAAAAGAGATGTGCAAGAACAAGGGGGCAGAATTTGAAGATAGAGGGGGGCCATCTCAGAGGTAATGTAAGGAAGTATTTTTTCACAGAGAGGGTTGTGTATGCATGGAACAGCCTCCCTGAGGAGGTCGTGGAGTCAAGAACAGTGGGGGATTTTAAGAATCCATGGGACAGGCATAAGGCAGTCCTAGTGGGGGGTGGGGTAGGAGGAAGTAAGCTGTTGGTTAACTAGGATCTGCAGCTTATCTGTTAGGTAGGAAAATGGGCAGACTAGGTGGGCCAAGCGGTCCTTGTCTGCCGTCAAATTCTATGTTTCTATGTTTCCACCCCAACCCCAATATTCAAATAACCCTGGTAGTCAGACTGTACACCACACATACAACCTAACAAAGTACTCATGTTAGCACAATTATGGTGCAAAAGTGAAGCATTTTATTTCACAGATGTCCCCGGATGAGTGCCAGCAATGCACAAAGTGCTGGGACAGTTGATCCTTTTGTACCAACCTTTGTAAAATAAAACTACAATTTTGTACCATAATGTTGCTGCCTGAAAGCTCTGTTAAGCTGCTTGTTTGGAGTAGCTAACCTGTGAACAGTTGCACTGGCTGGCAGAGAAGTGCATGTCAGTTTACGGTGGTCCAGTGGTATCCCCATCCCTAATCTTAAGTCCTTTGGTAGCCCTCATATGTTCTGGGATTGTAAATGAAGTAAGATGTGGAGTCAGTCCTTCAAAATTCTGGAAGGAATAGGCTTCAAAGTGTATAAGTGGATGAATTTTACTTATACAATATTAGAGTTGTTAAATATCCAGTTAATGGAAAAAAAAATACAGAACTTTATATAAAGCAAACATAATGGTGGTGAAAAGACTGATTCTAAAATATTGGAAATCAGCAGACTCTAGTACAAAGGTACCAGAATTAGAATAGAAACAACTGTTTATTAGTGCATTATACAATAACAAACACTTTTCTGACTATGAGTCTATTTGGAAGTTATATAATAAGGAAATGAATGACTGGTCCAAAAAAGATTTTTTTCTTGACATACAGGTTTTGGTTTTCTCTCTAACCAATGGAATTTAAAGGGAATTTTAGGAAAAAGGCACCTTATAAGTATGATTAGATAAATGAAATGTAAAAGGAATCTATATTTGTACCATAAATATTTATTGTTTTTGCAATTCTTATTGGAATATGTCTTAATAAAAAGTATTTTTTTTGCAAAAATTAAAGTCCTTTGGTATCCCATCCCCAGTTTCTGGGCAGACTAGGTGGGCCAAATGGTCCTTATCTGCTGACAAATTTTATGTTTCCATATTTCTACGTATCCCCCTCCCCAATCTGTCTGAATTCCCTGGTAATCTGGTGCTTTTGATCCCAGCATAATACTCAAACCCCTCACCTTAGTCCTGAGATGATGGTGAACAAAAACCCACCTCTTACCCCCATTAGGCAGACAGTAACCAGCCATGTAGGTGAGTGGGGGTATGTGCCAGTCACCCTCTCAATACCAGATTTGAGAGGATGGATGCTAAGGGTGGCATGGGGTACCATTGACCTCATCAGGAGCTCATATTCAATACCAGGGATTGGGGTATACCATTAGATGGGCAACTTCATTAGGGTTCCATCATTAAGGCACCGTGACCAGTTCACCTGTCATGCTGGCAAACTATATTTCATGGTGCTTGGCAGGGACACCGCCGTAGGGGTATTCTTCCTCTTGCCCTATGCACCTCTGATGTGGAGGTGATTATAATAAAGTATGGGGGTGCAAGGTGGGTGAAGGCCCCTGCAGGTGGGGGTGTGGGGGCACAGCCCCCCACAAACAGCCCAGATGTGCCCAGGGGCATTCAGCATGATGGAATTGGGCGGCACAATGACTGGGGGGATGTTCACCCTCAGCATTGTGCTGGTACCCTAAGGTTGTTTGCCCTTTTTCTTGTCTCCATGACATGGTTGAACCAGAATTGGGTACCAATGAACTCAGATATGGGACAAGGAGCAGGAGGAGGTGCTGCAAGACTACCAGGGAATTCATATACAGGACTGGTGAGAAGAAAGGGGTACCGCTGGACCACCAGGGATATGCATCCATGTAGTCTTTAATTACACCTTGAAGAATGTCCTGTACTACATGCCATTTTAACAATGACTGGGGTTAGGGTGAGACCAGACAATGGAAGTCACATTGCCCAGGATGGAGAGACAGCCTGCACATCTGTAAATGGGGCTGCCATTGCCCCATGAGGCTAAGGGCTGGCAGTATAGCCTAGTGGTTGCAGTAACGAGCTGTGAATGAACATGGCACATCCTGCCAGCCTGGGTTTGATTTCCACAACCTCCACTTGCATACTACATGATTCTGAACTAGTCACTTAACCTCCACAGAGGGTCATCTCTGAAAACAGGAACTTGTGCCTAGTGGGCCTTACCCTCTTAACAAAGAATGAAAAAAAATGGCCACATGATGATATATAAATATCCTCTTAGGGGCTTGCGTGTCTCATGGAATCATTTGAATGGAGAACAACATTCAGAAACCCCTATTAGGATGCCTTTAGGAACTTTGCTTATTTATCTACCATGGCCACATGCTATTCTGTGGCCAGTAGGGGGTTATGAGGTGCACACAGTGGACATATTGGACCATGCCTTGTGCACCAACTATGCATGCAGTGCAAGTTCGCTAAGGACAGTGTGCTAATAAGCACCCTGCACTGTGACTTTGCATGGTGCTCCTTGGGAGTTTTGAAAATGGGGCCCACTGTCTATTACATTTTGGGTTATTCAGATGATGTGCACAATCCATAGATCCAGAGTGCATACTACAAAATCAAATCACTTGAATTTCATAGCAACCTAAGTATTATAGCCCAGAGGTTAGAGCAACAAGTTGTAAACAAGCTTTGTACATCCAGTAGACCTGGGTTTCATTCCCAAAGCCTCCACCTGCATACTGTGTGACCCTGAGCAAGTCTTTAATGTCCCCAGTGTTCCAAGGATGTCCCTGTAAATGAGTCCTGTGCTGGGTGGATCTTACCTTGTTATCAAAGAATTAAAATGAAAATCTAAAAATTAAACCTAGGACCCATTCTATAAGATAGCATGTTTCCCCCACTTTGAAGCATCTTATTCCATTTAAAAAATATTATTAAATCACTTGTTAAAGTCACTTTCACTGCTGTCACTTTTAAAAGTGGGGTCCAGTGCAGCAGCTGTTTTCAGAGTGTGATGTAACCATTACAATTGTGGCTATGTTTATTTTATCAATAAGATTTTATCAGAAAAATCACCCTATATAACAATGAATGTGGCTGTGGTTGATAACACCATTCTCATTCTGATGAGTTTGGTCTATACAGTAGGTGATGATAACATTCCGTTCCATGATGCTATGGATAGAAGAAGCTGTCTGAGTCAAATATTTTGTAGCTTTTGCAGTATCTAGTGCCCAGGAGTTGTATATATAAAATTACTGGTGATATTGGTATTTTTGGGGACTTCCAGTGATGTAATGCCCAGCATAGCAGTTTAGAACTACTGGTCCTGTCTTGCCCACTCCAGCCACCCCCACCCCAGAATTAGCCTCAAGTTTCACCACAATTGTTTGGCAATTTAAAGTACAAATTTTGCATCATAGCTCCATCTGATGGTGGGAAAATCAGGGCAATCTACATCTTTGCAGCCCATTAAGAATGCTAATAGAGTGGAAGAAGATGTTTTCAACAGTATGTACTCACAGGCATCAAGTGCAGCTCCCTCCTTATACCAGTAGGCCTATCCAAAAAAAGTAAAAAAAAACACAAAAAAAAACAAAACTGGCTTATATTATTAGGGAATCAAAAGACTTTCCTAAAGAAATGTGCTTATCTGTACAAGCAATACTCTGTGCATGCGTCTAGACAAAACTGAGAATAGGACAGATGGTGCAGATGAATAACTTACAGCCACCAACTGCCAGGAATATATGCTGAAAACACTGGTTCTTCAGGTTTAGTCACACCAGCAGCAAATTCATGATAAACTGGAGACTGACAAAAGTAAAGATTGCTGCAATAATATCCCTCCAAGAGAGAGATGGGGCATGCAAATGAATACAATTTTTAAAATAAACTTTCCAGGTGACTTTAGATTTGAACCCTGGCTATGACTTTGATATTGAACATGGCTGTGTGCTCATATAGTTTTAGGCCTGAAACCAAAAAAAATCCTTCAGCCCAGCCAGAGTCCATTATTGTTCACTTTCTCTGCTACTCAGTTAAGCAGGAGTTGTTCTCAGTAGCCTGGAGCAAAAGGTTTTTTTTTTCATTTTTATTTTGTATCACTTTGTCTTTTTATTTTTACATCTATTTTGATAATGACTACCAACCATCCCTTCTTCAGAGGCAATGGGCATATATTCCCTTGCCATTTTAATTTTTGTATATTTTATTGAGTTTTACTTCAACAAGAACATAAGACAATACATTCAGGATAGCATTACATGCACTGTGTTAAAAACCTGACAAAGTGTCTAAAAACATAAAGTAAATGAAATGCTCAAACATTCTATTAAATCAAAATATGCTATTTTTTACATAGTGTAATGTTGAATTAAACTTATTAAAATGATTAAGTAATTAATTCAAAGTAGTAATTAAACAAATACTAACAGTAATCAATCTCTCTAAGTACTTAAGTTGGCACCCACAATTTATCTTTGAGTATTTTATTGTTTCATCAATGCTGAAAGTTGAATATCTACAATCGGTGCCATTTTATGCCCCCCTCCCCTCCCAATTTCAGTGCTTACTCAGGTGTTGTTGCCTGTCTGGGTGCACAGTACTGGGGTCTGGAATTGGAGAATTCTTCAAAAACCAGCCATCTCTTATCAAAGACAGCATGGCTGCCTCTGGCTTTGTAAATGGGCAACTCCATGAAAAGGGGTTACCAAAGTGTGACATGAGTGTCAGTTTTTAAAACCCAAAGTAGATGAATTGTGTTATGTGTTTTATGATGCTGCTCCCCACCACTTATTAAGTGAATATATTGGGAGATAACTTCCTGATTGGTACATGAGAAAAGTGGTCATGAACGTTGCACACGTAACAAAGGACACCAAAGAATTGTGACATGCATGTGTGTTTTTGTAACTCATATTAGGAAACATTTGTTATTAGGCTTAACATGTGTGCTATACCAGTGAATATGAGGTGTGGTATTTGGTAACTCCCTTATATGGGCATCAGGTTAATGCATCTTTAAGGTTGCACACGTAACATGGACACCAAAAACCTTTTTGAGGGGAAAAGATTTTGTTAAAGCTACTGTTCATTACATAATACTAACACTATTCATTACAATACAAACTTTCCAACATCAAACAAAAGAAATGTGACATATTTACAAGATCTGTTTCAAATCATCCTTCCCTGCCCTGCAGTGCATTTAAGTCCATTGTGTATGGCTGGAAAACAAACTATTCTTGTCCTGCAAACAAATGAAAATTATTTCAAAGCATTTTAGCTAGCTGTATTTCATTTAATTTTTAAAAGATTGTTAATTGTACTGGTCAGCAGACATGTCTTTCAACGCTTATGACAAGCTCCAATGCACTCCTAATCCCATTTCTGCCTCAGTCTGGAATACTTTCCACAAATTTCTTCCATACTTCAGTGTTAATTTTAAAATTTCTATCTCCCTGTAGCTGTAATAGCCCAAACAATATTCGGGTACATTTTATATTCTCGTAGTCAAAAAGCTGTTGCCATGTAAATGTTGAATCCCCATGCTGGTAAAGGAATTTGAAGGTGTACAGGTGCTTATGTACTGCTGTGACCTCACCAATGTAGAATGCATTTGATTAATGAACAGCATACAGTTTGTTGACTTCAATTGGGCCTGAGGGCATGATTCTTGTTTTTGCTGGCTGCACACTGTGTGTGGTGGTGTCAGGTAGCAGAACACATGGATCCTCTGGAAGATCAGTTTGGGTGCTTGTTGTGGGGGCTACATTATTTGAGGCAATGTCATTCTGATTAGTACAAATGGCCACTGACATAGGGATGCTGAAAGTAGTTTCATTTGAGTGACCAGTGGTTTCAGAAGGGAGCCAGTATAGCACAGTGGTTTAAGGTTTGGAGCTGCAAATCTGGTGATATCCAGTAGATCAGACCTGTGTTTGAATCCCACAGCTTCCACTTGCATACTGTGTGACCCTGAGCAAGTCACTTAACTTCCCTGTGCTCCCAGGTCACTCCTGCAAAAAAACTTTCAGCTTAGTGTGCTACTCCTGGATAAACAACTAAATAAAAAGATTTTAGTGTTGGCTCATGTGACTGTTCCATGTGCAGCAGGCAAACCGGGGTCTTCTGTGAAGTGGGCACAGAAGCCATTGTTAAATGCTTCACTGTCCTACATACCTTCTGTTGTCACATGGTAGTTCTCATTGACATTGTCTACAGAAGCATGTTAAGTCCTGCTTTCACTGACTTTACACTTTGTAATTGGTGGGTCCCTGGTATCGTTTTGATATTACCAAGCATGTTTTGCTTAATATCATTGCTGCCAAAACAGAAGAAAGTGTGAATGGAATGGTGTCGAAGGGTACTCCTGTGAAGGGTTTAGGGCCCCGAGTTAATATACATAGAAATGGGAAGGAACCTGAAAACCACGTTTTTATTTTTCTAAAGGTGCTGTGAGCAGGATGGTTATTGTTTCACAGTTAGGCTGTTTAGTTTGAGTGGCGGCTGTTTAGAAGTCCATTAAAGTAAAAGGCAGCCACTGCTTAATGATATCATTTGAAACATGGAATGAATAACATAAATAATATATGAAAGGATAACTGTTAGATTAATGTAAAAACCTTGTCATAACAGTTTACCTGAATTCCCCCCCTCCCCTCTTCCCCCCAGTAGTTGTAGATAGGGTTTCTATATTTCTGTGGAGTGACAGCAGTTATACAGATGGCAAAGCTAATGACGTTTTAATAACATGGTTGCATTCGGGTTTTAAAACGGGTGTAATTAAATAAATGCATGCTGTTGTTTTCGAGCTGCCACTAACAGAAAACACATCACGGTGGTGAGTACTGACCATTCGGGTCTTTTGGCTATTGAAACTAGCCTTTAGTAACTTCGGGTTGCTGAAATTATTTGTAATCTGCCATGGTGTTGAAATCTGTACTGCGTCGGGGTGTGTGGTGAGCCCTCCGTTGGGTAGAATGGAAAGCCGTTATTTTGTATTAGTGGCTTTGTGATGCCTGTTGGTGTCTCTGTGGGTTTGTTTGGGTTGGAGGGCGGTGAGTGATCGTTTGGGTGTTTTCTTGTTTAGAGATTTTGCTCTTCTCTCGTGTTGGGTGGCTGTTTGGAACTGCTTTGATTGTTTGGGTGAGTGCCCCTTTTGGTTTTAATTTGCCCAAGTTGGGAGGTTAGACTCTGTGGGGGTGGGGGTGCTTGTGTTGCGCTGAGTTCCGTTACAGAGTGGGTTTGAAGTGGAGTGGATATCGGTCCTGTTGTGGCTCCTGGGAACAAGGAACGTGGGGTGTTGGTGTTTCGAGCCTTTTTGGTTCTTTTTTTCGTGTTCTGGTGGATTTCCCTTTAGTGGTTGGCCTGAGTCTCTTGCATGGATAGATATGGAGTGAATGGAATGGGCTCGGGACCGATTCTGCAGTGCCCCTACTGCAGCTGCTATTATATGTGAACTAGGATAATTAATTTGGGGACGTGGTTCATGGTGGTAATTATGCCGAGGGGTGTTTGTTTGATTATGGCCGTGATTCGCCTGGTTGCGGTGCCAATAAGGAATGTGTAGTATGAGATTATTGGAGGCTATTACATATCTGAGGAATTAGTTGAAGGTATCTGTATTGGATTAGCTAACTCTTTTCTCATTCTTTCCATAGGTGCTGTGATGGTCTATGGGGCGGTCACTTTTCGTAGAAGTGGGCTGATATCTTTTCTTCTGTCTCCAGCTTTGAATTTGTATACATTTTGATAAAATAAAACCATCATTTTTGCTTTGTTATCAAGGCTTTGCCTTGAAGAGGTAAGCCGTTGTGTTACTTCTCGATAGTGCGAATATTCGCACTATCGCAAAGTTTTTTACCTTTAAATTTTCCCCTAAAATGAATTATATTAGTTAAAGCATAATCGTTTTGAGTTTTACAAACCTTCCAGAGGTAAAGTGAGGAGGTTTGGAGTTGAGTCTGGAACTTCTTTGGGATGAGGGTGTTTTTTGGCATTTTGAGGTTCTGGGTTCGGTTCCTGCCGGCGTCTTTGTTCTTTTAGGAGCCGGCCGGCCTCAACTGCATTCTTTATATTAAGTATAGGAAGGGAAGGTGCTTTTAGTCACTAGAAATAATATTTAAAAACTCCTGTAAAGAGCATAATCTACTGGAATGTTTGTAATTATCATGCTACAGCAATTTAAAGGGGTATTACTTTTGTAAATAAAATAATCACTTGGAAAATAATGATTTAGAGTCTAAAGCAAGATGCTGGGGTGGAGTTGAAGGATCACATGACCCCTTCTGGGTATAAATTCAGAATGTCTGATTTGAGATTTAGATTCCGTTTGCTGTGGGTCTGGAGGTATGCTCTGGATGCTGCTGAAAAGTGCTCTGTGGAGTTTTGATAAACTGTGTTATTTACTGCTCCAAATTGAAGACTTAGAACTGCCAGAATATTTTGTTTGCTGTGCTATCTACTGCCTCACATGGAAGACTTATAAATACCTGATTATGCCATTTGCTTTGATGTCTGCTATCCGAATGGAAGTGTAAGATGGAAAAAGTACTGAACCATGCTGAAATTATCCTGTTGTAAACAACGTCTGGAAAAGAATTAATTAAAACTGAAATATTTACAAAGAATGGTGAGACATTATTCTATATGACTGCCCACATACACTTGCGCCCTCTCACAAATGACTACACCTAACACTGTCTGGCTCTTTAATTAGATAGTTCTTGCAGTATGTATATAAGACTTCTGCATTAGCAATGGCAACACACAGTTAAGGAGGAGACTATACTACATTTTGTTAAGAATTGTTACAAGACACACATGCAGGTAAGTGGCAATGCTTTTCTACTTAAACAACACACAGTTAAGGAGGAGAGAACACAACATTTTGTTAAGAACCACTACAAGACACGCATGCAAGAAAGTGGCAATGGATTCCTACTTGGCGAACACACAGATGAGGAGACTTCATGTTTCTTAAAAACCATTACAAGATGCGCATACAAGAACGTGGTAAGGGTTTTCCACTTGAAGACACAAAGGTAAAGAGCTATTGGAGCCAAAACAGGCAGACAAGAAAACGCAAATTTGAACTAGTAGTCCACAGTAGCTTTCTATTCTCTGAAGTATATTTCTTTTCTCATCAGAAAGTCGTGATGTGATAATACTGTGTTGGCTGTATTTAACAGATGTTAGCCTGGCAGTTGACAACTCTACTGCCCCACAATACATCTTCAGCATTATGATCTCAGTGACATCACAGGCAATTGCCCTAGCAGTCATTTACTTGCTGTTCGTTAGTACCACTGATGTCACAGTCAGCGAGGTCATATTGCTGATGTACTGTAGGGCAGTAGATCATCACTTACCATGCTAACCACTGTTCCACACATTTTGCAACCCAAGTACTCCCCCAACCCCACACCTTGGACAATGTGGGGCAAATGTGTGTGGTTACATGCACATTTCGGCATCTTGTCACACCTGAAGAAGGGATTTCATGCTATTTCATACATAAAGCATAAACCATTTATAGTAAACCCATGCCCTCTATGCTCAGGGAATATTGTGCCAGTTCAAGAATGAATGGTACCAAACTACTCACCAGCCCCACCTTGTTTGTATGCAAGCCTTGGTATGAATACCACAGGAAAATCATAATGGGTCACATAAGAAGGGTGGTGCTGGTGAAACAGCATTAAACAACACTCCCTGTGAGCAGAAAGATGGCAAAATGCCATGGCAATCAACACATTACCAACATATTGCATGTGGTATGGGTGTTATGGGAATTCTTGGCCTGCTGCCAGCACATGGTGCCTAAAGTAACCAAGACCACAAAAAGCATTCCAAAATGCAAACTCTGAAAAAAATAAAACACAGATAATTGCTGAATCAAGTCCCAAATAAACATAAAGCTGAAAGATATCATACCACCAGTACAGTTTACTTGGAGGGTACTTTATTTTACTAAAATACAGTTTATGAGCGGCTAACATAATGGGGACCCTAAGCACATGGTGTCTAAAGTAACCAAGACCACAAAAGTATGGCCAAAATGCAAACTCTGAAAAAAATAAAATGCATAAAATTTCTGAATCAAGCCCCAAATAAATAGAAAGCTGAAATATACCATCCTACCAGCACAGCTTACTTGAAGGGTTCTTTATGTTAATAAAATACAGTTTAAGGGTGGCTAACATAACAGGGACCCCAAGCACATGGTGCCCGAAGCAACCAAGACAACAAAAAGCATTCTAAAATGCAAACGCTGAAAAAATAAAACACAGATAATTGCTGAATCAAGCCCCAAATAAATAGAAAGCTGAAATATACCATCCTACCAGCACAGCTTACTTGAAGGGTTCTTTATGTTAATAAAATACAGTTTAAGGGTGGCTAACATAACAGGAACCCCAAGCACATGGTGCCCGAAGCAACCAAGACCACAAAAAGCATTCTAAAATGCAAACGCTGAAAAAATAAAACACAGATAATTGCTGAATCAAGCCCCAAATAAACAGAAAGCTGAAATAAACCATCCCAATAGCACAGTTTACATGAAGGGTTATTTAGTTTAATAAAATACACTGTATGGGTGGCTAACATAATGGGGACCCCAAGCACATGGTGCTGAAAGTAACAAAGACCAAAGATACTGACAAAAAGCCAACATGTTTGCCTAAAACACATTTAGTAATAACACAGAATGCATCTGTAGGTTACATTTCTCATGCAATACAATTACTGTATCATTTTTGTTAGAAAACCACTTCAAATAGTGACTACAACTGCACGATTGGTGCAAGAACAAGGAGGTCCAAACTTCAGCCAAATCACACAGCCTTGCAAATAATGTGAAAAAAATAGTTTACCAAGAAGAAAATTACTTCTGTGAACACAATTATTTTTAGTTACGCCTACATTTCGAAAACAGACAAACACACACACACACACACACACACCTGGGTACTTGGCCTTTGAGGCCCATTAAAACTGTACCACCAAATCCCCATAAAAAAAACAAAAAAAACTTAACTTGCCCAAAAGAAATATGCCACTGATTAAAACTGCTGTATAATGCTAGACTGCATTTGTACTATATAACTACCCACTGGAAGTTTTTAAAAAAGAAAGGAGCCAGAGTCACATAATGTTGGGGGTCTCCATTACTTAAACTGTGCCCCTCTCCAACTACACAATACCTCCAAGCCTCATTTCACAAGAAAAAATATACATTAAAATGTTCGCATTTGTACTGCACAGTAAGTGCACAGAAACATTTTGTTCCACCAACCTTACAGCCTGACATACACTGCAATACTGAGAATGAACTCCATTTGGTGGTGAATGCACAGCGACTACAATTCATTTCTAGCCCTTGAACACTACATTGGGGATCTAATGCTCATTAAAATCGTCAAATTGCTATACTATTTGCTAGAATAAGCCCCCAAAAATATGTACAGATGTACACTGTACTCTAAGCAACACCCCATGCGTGTGAGCCGTTCTGTAGCTGTATTCTTAGATCTGAAAGTAACAATGGTGTTCCTGGGCTCCATGTGGTTGCTCACGTAACTGACATGCTGCTGGTTGGACACCAGGATTGTTCTGCGAGCTGGCAAGAGCAGGATTGGGACTCTGATGCACATTCTTGTTTTTTTAAGCACTCTGAGAGCCTTCCCCATTCTTGGTGCACGTGAGTGCACTAACATGATTATTGGGGTGGGGAGGGGTACTGGGATGGGAGTGAACAAACATCCAGGATTTCTGGATGCCAGGAGACCATGGGGACAAAGGTCAGACACAGCGCTCCTGCAGTACAATATTTTCCAGTGAAACTTAGTGCTGTGTCTTTTGCAGAAGCTCCCTGATCAAAACACAAGGCAATTTCTGGAGGATTTATTAATATAAGTACATTTTTGGGGCAAAGGATGAACGTAACCACTGGAGACACAAGTGGTTACTTCAGCTACCGCATTTACTCTGCTGTGTAAGCGCTATTCAGGCACATTTAACATTAACTAAATGGTCTGAAAACAATGTCTGGACACAGGACAATAAGTCAAAGCAGTTTATTGTGGAAAAGAGAATTTTTTAAATTAAAATAATGAATGCTGTTTACAGTGTGTGCCACAATGTCACAAATTAGGCACAAAAAATTACAACTTTGATCACAAATCATGTTCCTTTCTTGAGGAAATGAACAACTGGCAGCATTCATATCATGTAATTTATCTCTCCCCATCACATATTTTCCTACAGCATAGTCATTCACTGGGCACAGGTTTTACATAGTTTATAGATGGCATGTACATTTTGGGACACCATTGGTAACTCATTTTTATGGAGTCACCCAGATACATTTTTCTAGTATGGCACATTCCCCTAGTTGTTTCAACCTGAGCTGCCTGTTTGGGGGCTTCTCACTTTTCCATAGTGTGAGTATACTTAGTATGGCACATATAAGGGCTATATAGATAAAATTCCTGTCACCTTCTGAAATACCTTGTATTTTTTCAGGTCTCCTATCAACACCACTTGGGGTTCCAGTTTGACCTGTGCATTCACTACCAGGGACAGGATTTTGTCAATATCTTGCCAGCATTTTTGTAGCTGAGGACAAATGAACATCTTGTGTGCCAGGTCCCCCATCAAGTATTTCCATCTGGGACATAAACCAGTGAAGGGTAAGAATTTAGATAGCTTCTTCAGTATGTAGTAAGCCTGCTGAATGGAGAGGAACTGTATAAGTTTAAATTTAGACTGAACTGGGATTCTCCAGTCATTATTCAGTATGCCATCCTAATCTACTTGTGGAATTCTGATTCTAGAGTGGACTACCACTTTTCTGTGGTAATCCTTTTGCCTGTGATTCCCATCGAAATGTTTTTATAAAGCTTGGAAAACAAACCTTTTGCATTGTGGGCATTCTGTAAAATGCTGGCTATGCCAGAAGTCTCTAGTAAAGTGTGTGTTGGGCCCAGTATTGAGGTGAGGTAGTGCCTGACCTAGGCATATTTAAAAGCATGGTGTTCAGGTAAACCAAACAAGGTAGCTAGGTCCCTAAATGTTTTCAGTTGCCCATGATTATAAATGTGTTCCAGGAGGCCTGTACTTTTCTGGTCCCAGTGTGTGAAACCTAGATAACCTAAAAATTCAGGTTGGAATAAATTACCCCTCAAGGGGGTCAGTGTATTATGTTGGGATTTTATCCTCATTAACCTGTGCACTTTGTGCAATGTGCACAAATAGGGTTCCATCTGGACAAATTACAGTTTGCTTCTGTTGAGGAGTACATCTAGTCTGTGAGTCTATGCTTTCCAGCAACAGCTTTTTTCCAGAAGGATGCCTTTTTGCTTGCAATCTATATCATACAAATCCCTCAGGCATGCCAGCCATGCCTACCAATAATATATTTTTCAAAGTAAGGGGCTCCCAAGCACCCCTTCCCTGATGGCATGGTAGGTTGATTATAACTAATCCTGGGGGTTATATTCGCCCACAGCCAGTCAAAAAGAACATCTAGCCATGGTACTGCTGTAAAGATATTTGACTGCTGTCTTCACTACTCCTCATTCACAGCTATCATTAATCACTCTGTCCTCAGATGGTTGTTTGAAATGAAGGAACCAGTAGGGAAGTTTGCCCAATGGAGTGCCTTGCTCAAATCCTACAACTTCAAAATTAAAAACAGAACAGGTCAAGTTCACTCCAATGTTGATGGCATTAGCTGATGACAGTATCTCTGCATCACTCTAAACGAATGAGGAATCCTGCTTAGAAGCTCTTCCTTTCCATGCCAAAAATGTGCTTCTTATGGACACTTCAACAGCACCTCAAGTTGCTTTGCTGCTCCCAAATGATTCTTCAGAAAGTAGCACCAATCCTCTATTACTGCAATCTGCCCAAGAGCTTCTCATTTCCTCTGCATCTGCACTCTATGTGGCAACAGTCCAAACTCAACAAAAGGCAGATCCTCAGTTCTCAGGCATAATCACTTACTTAGAGTCTGGAAATCTTCCATAACCAAAGTAACATTGATAGGATGTTCTTTTCGATGCGCCACGATACTTCCTCAATGACAGTGTGCATTTTCACATCTGAAACAAGGAAGGCAAGGGTCATCGCACGGACAGAACTCATGTTGTGCCTTCCTCTCTAATCAACAAAGTTCTTCTCTCCGCTCACGCTTCTCCACTTTCTGGAGGTCATGTCGGAATCCACAGAACTCTCGAAAAGACAAGGCTCCACTTCTTCTGGCCTCACATGAACAAGGACATTGTCCAATTTGTCTAATCATGCCAACCCTGCTCCCAAAGAAAGCCTCCTGCCAAACTGGCAAAGGTACACCTCATTCCAATGCCTGTAGCCAAAGAAACCAGTTCAGTGATTCAGCACACACATTCTTGGATCTTTACTAACTCTGACTCTGGCAATGAATACATTCTTGTTTTTGTGGAATACCATATAAATACTTGGAGCTAATTCCATTAAATGACATCAAAGCTGCTACAGTAGCAAATGCCTTCCTCAACACAGTTATCTGCTGTCACAGTACTCCCTCATACCTGTTTTCATACAGAGGCACTAACTACCTGTCTACCATTTTTAGAGAAATTTACAAACTCCTTGACAGAAATAAAATACACACACACCAAGCTGTCACCGGCAATTTAATGGACAAAGTGAAAGAAAGACATCTACCATTCTAAACATGCTCTCCAAGTACCTGGATGTAACTCATGACATTTGGGATTGCTATGTTTCTTTTGTACAGTTTGCCGTTGTGTTTACAGTACAGCTTACACTCCATTATTCTTGGTCAATGGAAGCCATCCAAATACTCCATTGGACATGGATCTCTCACTGCCAGAGGTTCCTAAATCAGCTTCCTCGTTCATCATCCCTGTACTGGAACAGCTTGAACTTGCCAGACATGTTGTACTAACCAGAGAAAAACAAACTGTGCCTGGTGCTTACGGAGGTCGTTGCTGCACCAGAATTAAACAACAGAAGGAACCATGAAGGTGCACAAACAACAGCAAGAAAAGCCAAGTAAATGCTCAATGATTTATTGTGCTGGAATTAGCAGCTGTTTTCCAACACCCCAGCACTTCAAAGCTTTTGCAGGTTCTTCATCAGAGGGAAGGGTGAATGAAAGCATACAACACCTGTATAATTTATCGAATCAGTCTTAAAAAGACAAGACCACAAATGAAGCCAGTGTCAAAATAATTAATAAAATCAAAAACATAAATGCTAGTTTTACCCTAAAAAAATGGTTAAAAGAGGTACAGTATGTAGAAGCTGGGTTTACACATTAGTAGTAAGGGTAACTGTTCTTAAGAGTTACAATAACAAATAAAACTTAAACAGTCTCTTAAGGTTCCATGCCACAATAGCAATCATAAAACAGTGATTGCTCTTATGGCAAGTGTATATCACTAAAACAAAAATTGGCAATAGACACATGCTGGTAAATGCACATCCAGCAAATAAATACAGTGTTTATGCTGGAGGGGGGTTGCACACATGCACACCCTCATGCCTCCTTGTCAGGGGCTTTGCCCCCACACACCCTGATTTTGGATTGCCACCTCCAGGGGGTGCATGTCAGGGAGGGGTCAACACTCGAGAACGCAGCAAAAGAAATCAACAGCTGCAAGCAGTGACAAAAATGTCTCCCCAGTCCAGCCCCGAACCCAGTACCTATTGCACCGGAGCCAGCCATCCCCATCACCACACCACATGGCTGGCTCATTGGGGCAGGCACACTTACCTGTCAAAACCCTCTTTCTTATCCCTCCCCTTCTCTTCCCTATCCCTCCCCTTCCAGTTGCTGTCCCTCACCATTCTGTAGCTACCCTTGAAGGGTAGCCCAACATGATAGCACTGAAAATGAGTCACTGCTTTTACAAACACTCATTTTTAGTTGCTATCATCATGGGATACCAGCTCTTAAATAATAATGTTATGGCTGTCTTGCTGTGGGGGATGCATTGATATGATAATAAGTTCAGGGCCCAAAGTGAAAACAGAAGACAGCTTCCAAGGTCTCCTGTAAAAAAGAATGACAAAAAACAAGGACACTCAATAAGTGCAATTAAATAAAAAATACAGTAAAATCATGTAGAGGCAAATATCAAATCATTATAAGTGTGGCTATATGTCCCACTCATCAATGAGACCCAGGGGGTATTGTAAATTGCACCCGTATTAAAAATCAGCCTGTTCTCCCTCTGAAGTAGCTTGTCACGTCTGTTTCCTCCTCTTTAATTCTACTGCACTTGATTAATACCCATAAATCCAAAGTTCTGTAGTGATGCCCCATGTTTTACATACCAGTGGCTACCAACTGGTGTGTCACCTCTCTGGTTAGAAACAGAGCGGGCATGTTCTTGGACTCTCTCTTTCAAAGGACATGTGGTCATAACTATGTAGTGTGATGGGCAGTCACACCAGAGTGCATAAACCATGTAAGGGGTTCTACAGGTGATGAACTGGCAGAATTTGGAATTGGCTGTATTTGTGGGACTACGAAATTGATTCCCTTGTATCCTGTACTTACATATATTGCAGTTAACTCAATGATATGAGCCATTGTTACATGGTGTAAAGAAAGAGGGTGCAGAGATAGTGGGGCTGGCAGTGCAGTGGCTTTTGACCATCCTGACCTTAATACTTTTAGCTCTCCTGTATACCACTTGAGGAGATCTACCCACATTTCTCCTGAGGTCAGGGTCAGTTTCTGAGATAATCCAGAATTTTTTTAGTGTCCATGCCCTCTTGGGGGGGTGGTCACTGAGTTGAATTCGGTGATAAAAATAACAGTGGTATCTGGGTGTGTGGTCCATTCCATAGGAGTCAGGAGTGTTCCTATATCTAAATGAGTGAGCATGACTTTCTGCTTCTTGCAATATAATAGGGTCATAACATCTTTTCAGTAATCTGTCAGTGAGCTCCTTTATATGTCTGGTAAAACTCTCAGTAGTACAGCAATTCCTGTGTATTCTGAGGAACTACCCTTTCGGGATTCCAGATTTCAAGTGTTGGGGTGGCAACTATCAAAACAGAGAAGAGTATTACCTGCTGAGGGTTTTCAAAAATGTTCAGTATTAATGCTACCATCTGCTGTGGTGCATAATTTAACATCCAAAAAAGTAACTGAGACAGAATCCATCACATGGGTGAACCACAAAGTCCACTAATGTTCACCTAAATAAGCCATAAAACTTTCTAGTTCCTCTCTGGTACCCCTTCAGATGCAAAGTACATCATCAATGTACCTTCCCCAGTATTGAATGTTCTCCCAAAACTTATTGCATCTGGGGTTGTAGATGTCAACGTCCTCCCACCAACCCAAAAACAAGTTGGTGTAGGAGGGTGCATTGCAGACCCCATCACCATGCCACAGGTCTGCAAGTAGAACTGAGAGTCAAAGACAAATACATTACTAGTAAGTATCAGCTCAAGTGCCTCTAGTACAAATTCAGGGTCAATGACAAATTCAGTTTAGCAGGTGTCCTTAAAAAATTGAACAGCATTCAATCCCAAATGGTGTTTAATGCTGATATATAGTGACTCCGCATTAGTGAACCACAAACAACCAGCATCAAAATGTTGATTTTGGAGTGCCTCCAAGACCACCATGGTATCCCTTAAATGTGACAACAAATGTTCAACCATACTTTGTAGAAACTCATCAACAAACTTGGAGAGGTTCTCTGTTAAGGAACCAAATTCTGAGATTATAGGGTGATCAGGTAGTCTCAGGATCTTTGTGAATTTTAGGCAGTAAATAAAATGCAGGGTTTACCTGATGCTCTTGAGACAGGAACTGCACCTCCTGCTTGGAAATCACTCCCCTTGACCTACAGTAAAATGAAGCAAAAAATGATTAAGTTTTCTCTGGTAAATAGGAATAGGATTGCCTCCTAGAGTTCGATAATTCTCTAGATTCTTTAGTTGTCATGTTGCTTCTTGTAAATAATCAGAAGAATCCATGATTACCACCTGTCCACCCTTGTCAGCCTATTTAATTATTAGTTGGTCCATTTTAGCCAGTTCTTTGAGTGCAGTTACTTGCTCCGGTTTAAATTTCAGTCAACTCCAACATATTCCTCTTTAAAAATTCTTTCCACTTCTTGTTTGAACAATTTCTCAAACATTGTAATCACTGGTGAATTGTGTTTATGAGGACAAAATGTGGATTTTGGTTGATAGAGGTTCTGGTTGCAGCTGGATTTTAAGTCTATGGTGTCAAAATTGCTAAGTGCCCACTCAGGGTCCCAGCTCTCAGGTAAGATGTCATGAACCTCATTGTTCAAGCAGTCTAATCCAAAATATTTTTAATCTGGGTGCAATTTACCCCTTGGGTCTCAGTGATGGGTGGGATATATAGCCACATGTATAATGATTTGATATTTGCCTCTACATGATTTACTGTATTTTATTTAATTGCTCTTATTGAGTATCCTTGAGTGTCCCTGCGAAAGGTTCAAAGTGCCGGTTGTTTGTACAGCTACTAATTCCAGCACAATAAATCACTGAGCATTTACCTGGCTTTTCTTGCTTTTGTTTGTGCACCTTCATGGTTCCTTCTGTTGTTCAGCCAGATTTATAATGATTTGATATTTGCCTCTACAGTATTTGCTGTATTTAATTTAATTGCACGTAGTGAGTGTTCACGTTTTCTGTTCTTTTTTACAGGAGACCTTGGAAGCTGTCTTTAGTTTTCATTTTGGGCCCTGAACTTATTTCCATATTAATGCATCCCCCACAGTGGGACACAATAACATCACTACTTAGGAGACTGTTTAAGTGTTATTTGTTAATGTAACTCTTAACAACAGTTGCCCTTACTACTAATGTGTAAACCCAGCTTTTACATACTGTACATCTTTTTTATCATTTTTAGGATAAAACTAGCATTTATGTTTTTGAATTTATTAATTACTTTTTGACACTAGTTGCACTTGTGATCTTATCTCTTAAAGACTGATTAGATAAATTGTAGAGGTATGCTGTCATACACCTCTCCCCTGATGAAGAACCTGGGAAAGGTTTGAAGTGCTGGGGTATTTGTGCAGCTGCTAATTCCAGCACAATAAATCACTGAGCATTTACTTGTTTTTTTCTTGCTTTTGTTTGTGCACCGTCATGGTTCCTTCTGTTGTAATAATCACATTGTGCTGTAGAAAATCTGCCATGCAGAAAATGTCAGCTGCTAAGTCACATGGACATTTGTTTTCTGTGAGGGACATTGTCTATTTGTATCAACCTGTCTTAGTTCCAGGCACCACAAAGAAACTTCTCTTCACTTGGACTGGTCCTTTATACATTGTGGAAAAGCTTTCTTCAGTTCTTGTCAACCTGCAGCGCAAGTCAGATGGAAAGTTTGTGCTTAGCAGAGCCCACATCAGTTGTCTAAACCATGGATACCTGAGTAACACCCTACTAGATGATCCCAGTCCTCCCAGTAATTAGGATGAACCTGAGCCTACCATCCTTTCAGAATCTGAAATTCCTCCTGAGAATCTGTAACCAGTTCCTTCAGATCCTCACACTCCACCCTCTCTCCAGCTGGATTCTTTTGCACCTGCCATTCACTCAGATTAACTTATTGGGTCTTCTCAGAAATTTTCTTCTCACTCTTTTGTAAACACCCCTGTGCACCAGATCAAGAAGATTCTACACAAGAAATCTGTCAGTTGATCCTGGACTTATAGAGTCAAATGGTGTGATTTTGACAGTTCACAGAATTCTTGGGTTGCTGTCATGGACCTTACTCTGTCTTGTCAGGAACTAATTCAGCCAACTCATAATACAATTCTGACTGACCAGAAAAATTGATGCAAGTCTTGAACTTTTGTGCAGTTGGACTCATTGTTTCTTGGGACTACTTGTTCTGCTGCCCATGGTGTTTTTCACTGTCTGTGATTAATTGTTCTTCTGCAGTAAATGTCCTACTGTATCTGTTTCTGTATATAAATGTTTTTTTTTTTTTTTTTTTTGCTAATGGTAGTGCAATTGCATTAACTTTTTTTCTCAACAGGAATGTCTTCTCCAAAGGGACTATTCCATGTTCTGTTTTCATGTTCTGCAACAGATTATTGAAAGTTTGTATGTCATAGTTCTGGGTAATCTCCAGCTGCTATCCCTTCCCATTGTTCCATTCTCCTTTCCCTGCAATGTGGCACTTGTTGCTTTGACAGAGCTTCAGATCACTATATGTGTTCCCCCTCTCTTTTGTACTACTCTGATTGGTCACCATAGTAGTCCAGATCCTCCCTTCCCCTCCCCCCAGCAGTGGAGTACTCTTATAACCAGGCTGTACAATGTGCTGCTTGATATTTTTCAGCTGTTTTCATGTTTATACTGTTATACTCATGCTTGTTTGAGTGGTACTCATGTTAATGACCCAGGGGTGATGTAAAGTATGCAATTAAGCATGTGGCTTAATGTTCAGCTGCTGCCCCTTTAACAACTCTCAGTACACTGCTGTTAATACAAAATGTTGCACTGTCTGGCACTGCCATTTTATTCCAGGGACAGTCTGGGAAACCCCTTAGTCTAAGGCATAGCCTCATGGTGTGCAGCAGACTCCTCTGATGAATACTTTCCTATTTTTATTTTATGTGTTTAACTCAATTTTTTGCACAGTCAGCAAGACAGCATCTGCTGGTGCAGCGACAGATGGGCATGGCAGACCTGAAGAGAAGGCAATGGTACTAATGGCAGACCAACACCAAAATGCCATGATGTCTATATGGAATGGCAATCTGGGGATGTGGTATAACAAACAAAATGGGAAAAACTGGCTGACACTTTTCACAATAAATTAATTAAACTTCCACCAACTGTCCCAGAATACAGTGTAAGGATGCAACTTGAACAATCCTCTTTGAACTCTCTGGCTTCCTAGAGACTGCTAAATTTCTGGTTGCAAATACAAAATAACACAGGCTTGGTCAGGAACTGTCTCACTGAAAAAAATAAATATCACTGAAATAAAGGAGTGTAAAATGACATGGATTATGTTTGTGTAAAATACCCTTTTTAAAATAGGTAAGTGATATTTATGGCATTGGTCTGTGCACGATTTAAAAATGTCCAGAGTTTACAGCCCTTTGATTAAAACCATGCTCACATATATACTGTAGATAGGTAGGAAATAAAGGAAAAATTATCTCAGTCTTCAAACAATTGTGTCAAATTTTAATATAGAACATGGAATGGAAATATATATTTTTTCCATTATTGACCCTGGCATAAGGGAAGTTTTAACAAGATTCCAATTCCTGCAATTTCCAAATGAAATGTTTGAAAAGAGATATAATAAAGACATGAATAAGAATCTAGATGATTATTGTTCATCTGCATATAATCAATTATAAGACTGAGTACGTGTTGTTTTAACTTGTCCAATGTATAATGTTCTAAGATCCAAATGTCTGAGAAATATATTACATACTCAGTCTCTAGATAGAGCCTTCCTATTATGCTTTTTGTTTAACTCCCTCAAAGGCCTTAAGCAGAGTCTGTCTGCATTTGCCACAGGAAGGTCAAAAAAAGGATTGTGTTTTTTGGAAACAACATAGGTGGGTTAAGTTGTAGTGAAACTTGTTTGAATTTGTGTATTTGTTATAGAGTGAAGAGTACATTTGAGACCAACTAGAGTAACCCACATTAAGGGTCCATATTATAAGAATGGTGTCTAGCCCTGTAGTTTGGGGGAGGGGTGCTGGTTGTCTGGTCTGGAGCCTCAGTCAGTTGCTGGCAGTATAGCCTAGAGGTTAGAGTAACAAGCTGTGAATGAGCTTGGTACATCTAGCAGACCTGGGTTTGATTCTCACAACCTCCACTTGCATACTGTGTGACTCTGAACAACTCACTTAACCACCCAGTGCTCCCGGGTCACCCCTGAAAACAGGCACTTGTGCCTAGTGGGCCTTACCTGATTACCTCAAAATAAAGCATAATTGACCTCCCACAGCCAATATCTTGCCACCAGGAAGGGAGCAGGTTCTCATAAAAGCATCCTCTACCAACATGTCCCACACATTCATGTCCAGTGAGTGAGTGAGTGGAACAGCGAAGGAGTGGAACAGGTGACTGGTGTCATAGACATAGCAGGCTTCAGCAGTAAGAAGCGGAGAAGCAGGGGACTTTGATGGTCGACTAAGGCAAGCCACCTGTTCACTATTATGTAACAGTCACTGCTGGAAAGGGCAGAAGGTCAAAGGCTAAACTGGAAATATGAGCAACACCAATCTAAGGTAGTGTTATAAGCATATTTAAATAAGACATGGGGAAGAGAAATAGAAACAAACAAAGAAAGGGAAAACAAGAAATACACTATTGGGGGGAGTATAAAAGTATTTCTAGGCAACACAGGGGAATAGAAGTTGAGAATGCTGGGAGTGGTGCAGTCCAGTGGCTGTAGGAAGGCGTTTTTCATGGAGACCTTCTGGAGACTGCAATGCTGGTCCGTCTGCACATACCTCTATGGGACGTCAAGGCCAAGTTTGCTGGGATTCAGCGAATCTCTTCCCCCCCCACCCAAGTGCCACCAAGTCTGACACCATTATGTCATAGGATGCCTGGGAGGAGGAACAGCTGGACTATGGTGGACTCAGGAAGTGTGGGTGTGGTGGGACAGAGGAACATTTCTCAACCACTACCACTACATAATTCCTACACAGTTCAGGTGGGGTGGGACTGCCAGGAGGAGGATTCTAAAGTACTGACAAGGAGGATTTGGGGGCCCTCCATAGTGGAGACCCAAGGAGAGTGGTAGAGGACCCCAGAGGAGGAGGAAGCAACTTCTGGTGGGGGACTCAATTGTGAGGGGGGTAGATTTCAGAATAGGAAAGAGGGGGAGGCAGGTTAGGTGCCTACCCAGTACTATGGCCCATAGAGAGGCTCACTATGGCGGCAGGCTGGGAGGGACAGCTGGATGTCTTTGTCCACCTAGGGACTAATGACCTGGCTAGGGATAGGACTGGGATAGTGCAGGGAGAGTTTAGAAAGCTGGAGAGGGGTCTTAGGTAGGTCACTCAGTGGCTTTCACTGAGGTGCTGCCTGTCTATGACAGGGAACAGGAGAGGGATCTCCACAACAGGAGTTTCAACTCATGGCTGAAGAAATGGTGCAGAGAAGAAGGGCTTGGCTACACTGGGGGCTAGGAACTCACCTGGGAAGTTAAGGCCTTATACAGGGGTGATGGCCTGCATCCTTTCTGGAAGGGAACCACAGTGCTCAATGGATGGTGTACATGTTACTTCAGTGAACATTTAAACTTGCCAAGGAGAGTGGCAGAAGGAATTGGGGGAATCAGAAACTGGCCCCACAGGCTGAAGCAGAGAGTAAGGAGAACCCGAGGAGAGAGGGGCCCCAAGGGTGCAAATTAATAAAGGAAGCATGGTGATAGAGATAAAGGGGGAAAGGAAGAGTAACATTAAAAAGAGAGGGGGTCCAGCTCATCGGCACAGTGGTTGGATTCCGTCTGCGATGCCGGCAACCCGGGTTTGGGAATGGACCCTAGTCATTGAAGGTCCAGCTGGGGGAGAAGGTTGGAGCATCCAACAACTGCTTGCCTTCTCTGGGGGAAGGGCGAGGATGTGGCTCTGTGTCTGCTGGCCTCTGGTGGAGGCTGGGAGTATAGCAGTATGTCTGGCCTGAAAGACATCTGGGGGAGTGGTGGACATCAGCGCTGGCCTTGAAGTCAGTGGCACGCCACCCCCGGGGAGGAAAAAGGAGGAAATAGTATCCTCACTGACCAGATGATGGTCTTCCCAACTCCCCATCTCCTGGACTCCAGAACCTCCTCATCTGTCACCTCAGCAGCACCCAGGATCATGCCACCTGACCATAAGGCTCATCCCTCATAAAGGTAAGGGACCCTCCTGATGAAGGGATACATAGGAGATACCTGGGGCTGGCTGTGATGTGGGGTGGCAGGGTAGGAAGCTACCAGGGATGGGCTGGTCCTTGTGGGGCCCGATGGAGTGGTCAGTCGGGATGCAGGTGAGCATAAAGAAATAACACAAAAAAAAAACAGAGGGGGGAAGGATAGGTAGAGGAACAATGGGTGAAGACAAAAAGGAACTTAGTAAAGGCAACAAACCCCTGTGTTAAATAAGTGAGCAAAAGCAAGAGGAAAAAGAGGCCGCTATGATTCTCTGTCCCCCATCTTACTCCCTACTTTTGTACCTCCTCCCCAGTAGAGATTCCAGTCCCGTTTATACCTTCTGGGTGCTTAACCTTCCATTTCTTGTTTAAGCCCATATAGTTATCCCAAGCCCTTTTGAACTCCTCCACTGATTTTACCCCCACAACCCCTTCAGGCAGTCTATTCCAGGGACCCACCACCCTCTCAGAGAAGTAGTGCCCCCTCACATGTCCTTTGAATTTATCACCCTTTAGCTTTAAGCTGTGTCTTCTAGTTTTTGGTTTTGCCATCATCTTGAAGATGCTCTTTTCCCTCTTCTTATTTATTCCCTTCAGATACTTAAAAGTTTCAATCATACCCCTTCCCTCTCCTTGTTTCCAGTAGATACAGGTCAAACTCCTCCATCCTTTCTTCATATGTCCTCCTGTGCATGCCCTGCACCATTTTGGTCACCCTTCTTTGGACTCTCTCTACTCTATCTATGTCCCTTTTAAGTGAGATCTCCAGAACTGTACCCCATACTCCAGGTGTGGGTGAACCATTGACCTGTATAAGGGCATGATCACATCTCTACTCCTACTTGTAATACCCCTCCCTATGCAAGCCAGCATTTTGTTTGCCTTCCCAACCACCTTGTTCACAGGTTTGCCAGCTTTAGGTTATATGACTTGATAATCCCCAGATCCCTCTCCTGCTCCATTACCAAAATCTTCTCCCCTCCCAGTGTGCAAGTGGCCTTTGATTCTTGTATCCTATGTGCATTGTTTTGCATTTCTTTGCCTTAAAGCTCAATTGCCATCTCTCTGACCACCCCTCCAGCTTTATCAGATCTCCCTTCATGTTCTCCACCCTCCTGGTATGTCCTCCCTGTTGCAGATCTTTGTGTCATCTGCAAATAGGCACACCTTACCATTTAGACCCTCCGCTATATCCCCAATGTAAATGTTAAACAGTATTTGTCCCAATACTAACCCCTGGGGGTGCTCCACTAGTCACCCTTTCCTCCCATGAGTGAGCCCCATCAACAGCCACCCTTTGAACTCTGCCTTTAAGCCAGTTTTCCACTCAGTTTGTTAATTTCCTCCCTATCCCTAAACTGCCCAACTTGTTCACCAGTCTTCTGTGAGGGACGGTGTCAAAGGCCTTACTGAAGTCCAGATTGGCCACATTCACCACCCCTCCCTAATCGCACACCTCTGTCACCCAGTCAAAGAATTTGATCAGGCTCGTCTGGCATGACCTTCCCTTTCTGAACCCATGCTCACTGTCATCCTGCAGTTCACCCTCTGTCAGCTACTGTAGTAATCTTTCTTTAAGGAGTGCCTCCATCAGCTTACCCATCAACGAGGTAAGACTGACAGGAAGATAGTTACTCGGCTCCTCCTTTCCTCTGCTTTTGTGCAATGGCACTACGTCTGACTTTTTCCAGTCCCCTGTAGCTCTCCCAGCTTCTAAAGATAGGTTAATCAGCCTTGTTAGTGGTGCCACCAGCTCCTCCCTAATCTCTCCAAGTACCCCAGAATGTAGTGCATTTAGACCCATTGCCTTGTCCTCCCTTAATTTACCCAATTCCTTCCATACACTGCTCTCCTTAAAAAGACTTGTGTCCACCTCCCTATCCTCCATTCCCTTTTCCCACAGCTAGGATACCTTTCTCTCTTTTTCAGTCATGAACACTGAGCTGAAGTGCATGTTTAGCAAGTCTGCTTTTTCTTTCTTCCTCTCAGTCAGAGCTCCCCCTCCCCCTTTAGTCTCATTATACCCTGCTTTTTTCATCTCTCACTAATTTATCTGAAGAACCTTTTGTCTCCCCTGCTGGTCTTTCTCACTGTCCTCTCCTCTGTATCTGCCTTCACCCTCCTGACTGTCTGCCCTGCCACCCTAAGCTTTTTCCTATATATCTCCCTTTCCTCCATTCCTTGTGTATTTTTGTATGCCCTGAAAGCTCTCTTTTTCTCCCCTATTGCTCTTGTCAGCTCTCTAGAGAACCAAAGTGGCCTTCTTCCTCATTTTGTCTTGCCTACCTTCCTAATGCACTGATCAATGGCCCTCAAAAAGCTTCCCTTAATTGCCTCCCACAGTTCTTCCACATCCCCCAGAAAGAGGTAATTGAAAAGTAAAGGCTAAAAGGGTAGCATTCAGAAGGTATAGGGAGATGCAGAGGGAGAAGGATAGGGAGGGCTGTCAGGGGAAACAAGGAAACAGGTAAAGCAGTAAGGAGTGAAAAAGCACAAAATGAAGAGAGAATATCCCAGGAGGTAACAAAAGGGGGCAAGACATTTTTTAGGTATGTAAGTGAAAAGATGATGACCAGGGGTGGAATTGTAAGGTTAAAAAGGGAAGGGGGGCTCTGTGGAGAGGGGGGCCAGGAAAAGGCAGACATCCTGAGCAAACACTTTTGTTCAGTGTTCACAGAGGAAGGAGAAGGAAGGGGGCCACAAAAAAGTAAGAAGCTTTGGCAGGAGGGGATGGATACAGGTGCTTTTTTGGAGACAAGAATCCTGAAGGGACTTCTAATCTGAAGGTGGACAAAGCAATGGGGCCAGATGGGGTGCATCCAAGGGTACTGAGGGAGCTTAGGGAAATACTGGCTGCGCCTCTGATAATTCTGTCTAAGAGCTCCCTGGAAACAGGAGTGGTTCTGGAGAACTGGAGGGGGGCGGATGAAGTCCCACTACCCAAAAAGTGGTAGCAGGGAGGAGGCTGGCAATTATATGCCAGTCAGCCTGACATTAGTGGTGGGGAAGTTAATGGAATCTCTGCTGAAGGAAAGGATTGTGGAACACCTTGAATCCTGTGGGTTACAAGACCTGAGGCAGCATGGTTTCACAGTGGGGAGATCATATCAAACTAAGCTGATGGATTTCTTTGACTGGGTGACAAAGGATTTAGAACAAGGTGGAGTAATAGATGTGACCTATCTTGATTTCAGTAGGGCTTTCCACACCATTTCACATAACAGACTAGCAAGCAAGCTAGGTAGCTTAGGAATGGTTTCAAAGGTGGTAAACTGGGTAAGAAATTGGTTAAGGGATAAGCGACTGAGGGTGGTGGTACACATAATTCAGTTCAAGGAAGGGAAGGTGACCAGTAGGGTATCTCTGGGATCAGTGTTGGGACTGGTCCTCTTTAATGTCTTTATAAGTGACATTGCAGAGGAGCTGAAAGGGAAGAGCTGCCGCTTAGTGGATGACACCAAAATCTGCAATAGAGTGGAAACTCCAGAGTATGTGGAAAGGATGAGCAGAGACCTGAGAAAACTAGAGGAGTGATTAAGGGTACAGCAGCTGGGTTTCAATGTGAAAAAGTGCAAAATAATGCACTTAGGGCACAGAAACCCCAATGGTGGAGTCAAACTGGGGGGGGAGTGGTATTGATGACCATCAAGCAAGAAGGTGACCTGAGGGTAATCATATTTTTTTTAGTTGTTTAACCAGGAGTAGTACACTAAGCTGAAAGCTTTTTTACAGGTGCATCCTGGGAGCACAGGGAAGTTAAGTGGCTTGCTCAGGGTCACACAGTATGTAAGTGGAAGCTGTGGGATTCAAACCCAGGTCTGGTCTGCTGGATGTCACCAGATTTGCAGCTCAGAGCCTTAAACCACTGCACTATACTGCCTCCCTCCATGGATACTGGATGATCTAAAGGTGTCTTGGCAGGGGACAAGGCCGTATTTATTTATTTATTATTTATTTAGCTTTTGTTGACCAGGTAAGTGCACTAGACAAATCCTGCCTATTTTCAGGCACGACCCGGGGAAAGGGGATACAGATGAATGACAACTGACCTTGAACCATATTATGCTGTTGGTGGTATATTTAGTGAATATATGGGTTTCAATGTGAAAAGTAGGGAGGGCTAGTGGGCCGCTGGGCTGCTTGGGGAGGGGTATCACCAGCAGAAAGAGGGAGGTGCTGTTGTCCAGTTCTGCAGACCATATCTCTGGAAGGACATAGACAGTATGAAGGTGGTCCAGAGGAGGGCAACTAAAATGGTGTAGGGTCTGCATCAAAAGCCCTATGAGGAGAGACTAAAGGGCCTCAATATGTGCACTCTGGAGCAGGAAGGCTATGATAGAGACCTTTAAATACCTCACAGGGGTAAATAAGGTACCAGAGAGAAGTATTTTTCAGAAGAAGAGGTGCTCAATAACAAGGATACATGCTATGAAACTGGAGGGGGTAGATTCCGGAGAGATGTGAGGTAGAACTTCTTCACCGAAGGAGTGGGCTATTCCTGGAACAGACTTCCAGTGGAGGTGGTGGGGGTGAAAACAGTGGTAGAGATCAAGAATGTGTGGGATACACACAAGGAAATCATAGTGGAAAGAAAGTGGGAGATGGACAAAGAACTATAGATTGGGCACAGTCTGCAGTAACAATGTAGGAAGGGAGAAATGGAAAGACTGAATGGGTTCTTATCTGCCAGCAAATTCTGTTTCTATGTAGACATATTATTAAGGTTAGGACATTTCTTATAATATTGTTTTAACACTGAAAAGAAAATATGCTGCTATAATTTAGCTCACTGCACAGCTATAATTGTATAAACAAAGCTGCTAAGTATGTATGTCTTGTTATTTTTAACTAATTGTGTGCTTTGTTGTAATGTCATCAAAATGATGACCAATAAATTATTTTGATTCTGATTCTCTGCTTGAGGCATCAGAGACATTTCCATTGCAACACGCTGTGATGTCATTAACAGAGGATTATAACTTCATGGCAGGAATAAGCAATATGAACAGACGAAGTCCAAGGAAAAAAGGTACTGTGTTGTTGAAAATGTCAATAATAAAAACTAGAAGGTCCTGAAATTGTAATATTTGGGAAAATTGTATACCTGAGATCTGTTATTTGCTAGATGTGATTTTTTTCTGAGAACCAGAAAATCACTTTAAGAATTAATTTAAAATCCTGTAAACTTGAAACTCCAGATTTGAATCTTACACTTGGTATATATTCACTGTGTGAGTCTCAGCAAGTGTTTAACCATATTCAAACATATTCTCCATAGGTAACCACTATACATTTATTTTACCCTCCTTCAATCTCACCTTACTTTGAACTCAAAATAGTCCACACCAAGGACAACAATAAAGCATTCTATGCATATGTCAATTGCCACAAAAACTTCACACACAAGTTAGGACCAATGATAATAAATGGTAAAACAACAAACGACAAATTAATAATTGCAGAAGAATTCAACAAGTATTTCTGTTCTGTCTACAACCAAAAGAAAAACATTATAATTAAGAACAGTACCACATCCCCTTGCATCCATTTGACTAGAGGAGATATCATGGCGGCTATTAAAAAGCTTAGGCTAATTCATCATCGGCCCCCAATAACCTCAGTCCTAAATTTATCATAGAGGCATCAGCTAGCTTAATACACCCCTTAACCATATTATTTAATGATCAATAAAAACTGGTCAAGTATCCTCTGACTGGAGAAGCTCCGTGCTGGTGCCAATCCACAAAAAGGGAGTGAGAGCAAATGTCATCAATTTCAGACCAATTAGCTAAACATCAATCATCTGTAAAACCATAGAACAACTGTTCAAAATTAAAATTGAAACTGAATTCACTTATTTAGGGCACACAGACCATTACCAACATGGCTTCAAAAGTAACCATTCATGCACTACAAATTTGATCACTTTGTACAATAATATAGGAATCAGTCTTGATAACTCCAAACCAGTGGATGTTATCCTCATTGACTCCTGTCAAGCATTCAATAAGGTACCACACTATGAACTCATAAATAAACTACAGTTAAACCCTGTTTATCTGAAATTTTTGGGGGACATGAAAGTCTTTCGGACAAAAGAGGTTTCGGTTAAGCAAGGGAAACTGGTTTGCGGCAACCACACATGTACGATACTGTGCTGCAAGTCATACATCCAGCAACAAAGTAGTGGACAAACAAACTGCATCTTTTCAAAATGCTGCTTAGCTTTATTACAGTACAAATTATTTTTATTAATTTACTAAAACTAAAAGTTATGAGGTTTCTAAAAAACAAAGTTCCCCCTTAACAAGCCAAAGTGCTATACCAGAAACCAAGCAAAATCACGTCAGTCCTTTCATTCCTTCACCTTAAAATAATTGTTTATGCCCTTCTGGATTTTTTTTGAATTTGCAGTGCGGATAGCTTTACCCCGAAGCTGTCTCAGCAGTAACAAATGAAGTAGGTCAGTCTCAGGCTGATTTTCCATCCATCGCATGCAGGTCTCAAAGCACTGTACAGCCTCCGAGTTGGTCAGCACAGCAGATGGTCTCTCCTCCTCTTTGTCTTTGCTGCTACTGCTGCTGGAGTCCACATTTGCCCCTTCAGACAGTGCTCTCACAATATCGATGTCCGATAGCTCCTCATGGCAGGGATCTTCTGTCTCTTCCTGCCATTTGTCCAGATCCACCTGTGCTTCTTCGGCTATGTGGTTAAGCTCCTCCTCCACTTCTATCACCTGGTCAGTATCAGAGGGGGTGTTTGAGGGGGTGTCTGAAAATGCCATTAGGATAGCAGATTTATGCCAGCATTTTTCAATTGTTTGAGGGAGAATAGCAGCCCAACTTTTGGCAAAAAGATAAATTGCATCCTTGATGGTTAAGGACATAATGATCGAGCACAGATCATTTTAGTCATTTTCTTCATTCAGGACCTGACTTAAAAGTTTACTCTTGTAGAGTCACTTTAGTGTTACGAGGATCCCTTGATCCATAAGCTGGATCTTAGCTGTCATGTCAGCAGGCAGGAACTCGCAACAGATTGCACCATCGGGGGTTTTAACATTATCACTGCTTGGGTGGACACCTACATTGTCCACCAAAAGAACAGCTCAAGCAGGGATACCAGAGGAACATAGGTGGGCTCTCACTGAAGGAACAAAGTAAGTGAAGAACCACTTTTTGAAAATGTCACAGCTCATCCATGCGCTGCGCTGTGAACGGTAAACAACTGGCAAATTATTTAAGTTAGCATGTTTGAAACAGAGCAGCTTAACAGATTTTCCAATGACAAGAAGTGGTAACTTGTGGGTCCCTGTGGCATTCAAGCATGCCATCACAGTGAGCAACTTCTTGTTTTTTTTGTAACCAGGAGCATGTTTTTCTGCACCAGATGCGAGTGTTTTCTCTGGCAAAAGTTTCCAAAAAGAGCCGATCTCATCAGCATTATAAATCTGCTGTTCTGTGAGACCTTCACGAGATATAAGATTTCTCATTTTTTGATGAAATGGCTTGATGGTTTCTATTGCTGATGACAGGGTTTCTCCTGTTATGGATAGCTGGCAGATAACGTGCCTATGCTTGAATTTGTTGAGCCAGCCTTCACTAACCACAAAGGTGGGGTCCCCACTCATCTGCTGATTAAGCTGTTGGGCTTTCTATTTTACAATTGTGCCTGAAATTGGAATTCCTGTGGCTCTGTTCTGGATGAACCAAAGGAGAACAGCACAGTCTAGGTTTTCATCTTTACAGCAGTGCATTGTTTTCCAAGATGAGGCAGAGGCAAAGGTATCCATAGCGGCAGCAAAGTCTCATATTTTGTCCTTGGCCTGCCATATATCAAATACAGTTGAGTTACCAATTCCGAAACGGTGGGCCACATCAACAGGTTTTTTTGTCAGCCTCCAGTGCTTCCAGTACTTTAAGCTTATGTGTCATGTCTATCACAGAGTGCTTTTGCTTGGACATGGCTCATGTGTCTGGCTGTTCCTCAATACACAGGTAACACTCTGACAGTACCAACAATAAGGCAGTGTGACTAGCTGGTTAATATAGAGTGCTGGGTAATGTGATGGGATAGGTGTTAATCAAATGCCACTAATGGACCGCTTGAACAGATTAACACCAGCATTACTTTGAATGCATTTTGTATTTGAACACCATGCACTTAACACTCAATTAGCGAGAGACACAACTGAATTTCAGATAACTGAGAGTTTTGGTTATTCTGGGATCAGTTAAGTGGGATTACACTGTAATTAAAATTGGGCTAAGCACAGCACTGGTCAAATGGATTAACAACTGGTTACATGACAGGAAGCAACAAGTTAGATTCACAAATCAGCTCTCATCAACTGGGGGAGGACAGTAGTGGGTTCCCCTAGGGTTAAGTCCTTGGACCAACCTTGTTTAATCTATTCATAAGTGACAGTGACAACCTCATCCAAAATCAAATGATCAGATTCGCAGATGACTGTAAGCTAGGTGGGGAAGTAGATACCATTGAAAAGCAGTCATCTTTAATTAAAGATTTACAAACAATAGAAGCATGGGTGAAAGATAACAAAATGTCTTTAAATCTAGACAAGTGCATTGTCCTACAGATGGGCATCAGTAATTCTCATGTCACCTAACCACTTTTTAACACACCATTTGTAGTCATTACCAAAGAAAGGGATTTAGGAATAATCATCACCAATTCACTCTTCCCCAGTAGCCACTGCAAAAAGATAGTCCAAACCTCCAACATGCTTCTAAATTGTATTAAGCATACATTTTATAATAGAAGTAAACAGTTGTTCACTTGGGAACATAAGCAGGAGGCTGGTAAGGACAGAGGTTTGGGTTTATATTCTGTTTTAACTGAAATATTTAAATAGTTTTGTATGTGAAATTAGTTCTGTGTGTTAAAAATTACTACTTTGAGTTAGAACTGTTACTTGGGCTGTGATATTGTAACTTTTGGGACTTGGGAACACTTGTTTGGCAGTGATAATTAGAGTGTAATTTAAATGTGATGTTTGCCTGGTGTTAGGGGAAGGGGAAATTAGCAAGAATCATCTTGTATTTCATTGTTCACTTGGGAACATAAGCAGGAGGCTGGTAAAGACAGAGGTTTGGGTTTATATTCTGTTTTAACTGAAATATTTGAATAGTTTTGTACGTGAAATTAGTTCTGTGTGTTAAAAATTACTACTTTGAGTTAGAACTGTTACTTGGGATGTGATATTGTAACTTTTGGGACTTGGGAACACTTGTTTGGCAGTGATAATTAGAATGTAATTTAAATGTGATGTTTGCCTGGTGTTAGGGGAAGGGGAAATTAACAAGAATCATCTTGTCTTTCATTGTTCACTTGGGAACATAAGCAGGAGGCTGGTAAAGACAGAGGTTTGAGTTTATATTCTGTTTTAACTGAAATATTTGAATAGTTTTGTACGTGAAATTAGTTCTGTGTGTTAAAAATTACTACTTTGAGTTAGAACTGTTACTTGGGCTGTGATATTGTAACTTTTGGGGCTTGGGAACACTTGTTTGGCAGTGATAATTAGAGCGACATTTAAATGTTTGCCTGGTGTTGGTAAGAACCTCCCACCCACCCTGTTTTATAGGCTTTCCTAAATACTGAAAAGCCACTGGGGTTGGGATTGAAGGGCTGTGTATTTCTGTTTGTGACTGAAATTTGAAGCAACAGGAACTGGTGGGCCTGTGACATCATACGGTACCTGATGTCTGCATACACACACTGTTAGTGGGACTGGACACACACACTGGGCTGTATGTGTTTGTGAGACTTGGGAACTTTATTGGTGGGATTGAAATTGGGTTTGTAAATAACTGCAGTCAGTATAGAGAGAAACTGTATTCCAGGGGGAAGGGACTGAGAAAAGGGGTGTGTGCCATTATAAACAGAGGGGGACAAACTGGGTGGCCATATTCCACCATGGCAGGCATCTTCGGAAGGGTTGTAGGCTACACAGGCTGTGGGATGGCAATAATTCTCAATTGGGCCTGGAGAGAAGGAGGCTGCCCACTCTGTAGACAGCTATCTTGTATCATGAGTGAAGTATATTGGTTAAGGAGTAAGCTGGGGGAGTTGGGGGGGTGTCCAAGGATAAGGGGTGTGGATATGGGCAGCAGAAGGGTGGGGCTGAGGGGAGGCTAGGGCAGTGCTCTGAAATTACAGGATGTTGTGTTACAGCAAGCAGGAGGGGGGATATTAGGTACAGAGGACCCTTAGATAGGGATGTTGACGCTAAGGGGAAAGCGTACAGGGTGAACATTCCAAATACAAAGAGAGTGGAGGGGGAAGAGTCAGGAGGGGCTGTTGTGGGGAAGCCTAGTAGAGCAGACGTTGAGAAGGGAGGGGCTGTTGTGGGGAAGCCTAAAACAGTAGACTGTGGGAAGGGAGCTCCTAAGGAGAACAGAGCAAGAGGGGAGGAAGAGGTGCAGTCAGGGGAAACTCGGGTTACTTGATGGAGGCTGGCATAGAGTGTCACAATAAATTTGAGCTACTAAGCAACCTAGAGGGGGAGGAAGGGGTTGGTGGAAATGAGGAAACTGATACAGAGGCAGGGGGGAGGGAGTCGGATACCCATAGGGCATCACAGACCGGAAAGGGAAAGGATAGAAATAGTCCCAGAGGGAGAAGGGGAAACATAAATGTTAAGCAGATGGGGGAGATGCAACATATTGCAGACATGAGGGAGGAGAGCATGACTGGAGAGAAACTGGGAGACAAGGAGGTGGGGGAGGGGCCCCCCTTCAGCAGGGGAGTCTGTACCAAGGATGGGGCCCTATTGTAAAGGGGACCCACAGAGAGCCTCTGGAGGTAGGGGTACTATTACAAGGGGGAAGATGGTGGTGTGGGGGAAGGGGAAACCATCAGGGCCAGGATAAATGGTTCAGATAAGAGAGGGTTAAAGGGGACACCTATTTAGAGGGGGTCTGAGTTAAGTGGGCAAAATAACGAGGGAGGCAGAAAGGGGAGGGTGACAAGGGGGTCTCTAATAAGGCAGGAAGACTCCCATGGAATTGAGATCACGAATAAAGGGGGATGGGGGGCTGAGAGTGCATAGTGGAGTAACCATAAGGATGATGGTGGTGTTAAGGTTCTGTTATTGGGAGACCGATAATTAGGGGTATCCAGTGGAGGGACAGGGGTGGATGCCATAGCCAGGTGAAGGTAGTGAGTATCCTGGGCTGACAGTGCACAGAGCAAAGTTCATGGTGTACCTAACTGGTTAGGGATTGTGGAGGGAACCGGATTTCTGGTGCATTTGGGAACCAACGATCTAGAGGAAAATAGCTTTGGAAATCCAAGCAAGGTTCCAAGAACTGGCCAGAGTTTGTCGGGATAATGGATGCAACATTTCCTTTTCGGAGATATTGCCAGTACCAAAGGCCTCAGTGGAGAAAAAAATGAAGATCACAGAGGTTAATGACTGGCTCAGGAGGTGGGGTGAAGAGAGTTGGTTGGGGGTGTTAGGGAACTGGAAAGGAGTTTGGGAGGATAAGGGACTGTATGCCAAGGACAGGCTTCATCTTGCCCCATTAGGGATGGAAGTCCTTAAACAGGGGATGGCTGACTACATTCAAGAAAGGTGGGGTTTAAACTTGTGAGAGGGGGAAGGGATAGGGAGGGGCTGACCAGAAGCCCTTTCCTCCAGATGAGGGGAGTAGCCTTCAAACCCAAGGGGGGAGGGTGGAAATAGACTGGGGGTGGAGGTTTCAGGAGGAGCAGAGGGAGGATGGAAGTATAAGGAACCTGGTGGGGTTCGACAAAGGGATGAGGAATAAGGGTGAGGCTGGTGCTGGTAAATGCCAAGAGCTTGGGAAACAAGTTGCCAGAGTTCCGGCCATGCTGTTGGGGGTGGATGTGGCAGTGGTCACGGAGACGTGGGCCAACAAAACCATGACTGGGACCTAAACGTGGTGGGGTACACTATGCTTAGGAAGGATAGAAAGGAGGGCAGAGGGGGTGGAGTGGCTATGTTCATTAGGGATGACATAGAAATTGCTAGGGTAGAAGAGGCAGAGGGAAACGTGGAGGTCCTATGGGTCACCTTACAATCCCCAGCAGGAGATAAGGTCAAGCTGGGTGTAGTATATAGGCCCCCTGGGATGGGTGATGTTCTGGAGGATGGTTAGCTGGACAACATCATTTCCCAGTGTGGACCAAAAGGGGAAGAAGTGGTGTTGATGGGGGACCTTAATATGCCAGGTACAAACTGGGGAACCATGTCCTCTAAGGTGGCCAAGGAGCAGAGGCTGCTGGACGGCTTCCAGGATGTGTTCTTAACACAGCATGTGATGGAGCCCACAAGGGAGGGGCATGTCCTGGATGTGGTTCTGGCAGATAGGGATCTGGTAAGGGACCTGGTTGTAGAGGATCCTCTGACTGGGAGCGACAACAATACTGTCTGGTTTCAAATAAGCATGGGAGGAGGGGGGGTGAGATCTAGGACACTGGCAGTGGACTTCAGTGGGGCAGACTTTGTGGGCATGGGAAATATTCTCAAGGATCACTTGAAGGGGATTACATCAATGGCAAATGTGGAAAGGAGATGGGAGGTCATAAAACGGGGACTTCATGAGGCAGTCAGGACCTGCACTAAGGTGAAACGTAAGGGAGCAAGGTCACATAAACCATGCTGGTGGTCCAGTGAGGTTCAGGTAGTGGTCAGAGAAAAGAAGGCGGCCTACAAAAAATATAAAACAACAAGAGGAGATAGGGATAAGGAAATGTACCATCTTGCATCTAGAAAAGTCACCCAGATGGTGAGGGGGCAAAATCCAGTAAAGAGCAGCGGCTGGCACAGGGGATACATGGAGGGGAAAAGGGGTTCTTCCGGTACATTGGGGAGTGGAGAAAAACTAAGGGCCATCTCAGCAGATTGAGATCAGAAGGAGAGTGGGTGGATGAGGCGAGGGACCAGGCAGAGGTATTTAACGAGTACTTCGCCTCTGTGTTCACTAGAGAGGGGGATGGGATATCTACAAAGCAAGGCACAATGGGGATAGAAGCGGCAGTGAGTGGGATCTGGGGAGCAACAGAAATGGAGCAAGAGGGAGGGAGAGGTACCCCAGGGGTGTCACATCAGGATAAGGATAAAAAGGCCAGTAAAGTGGGGGGGACGGATGATGCTATCTCCGCCGAAAGGGTGTGGTTAGCCCTCAAGGCCCTAAAGAAAGACAGATCTCCTGGGTCGGATGGCATTCATCTGAGAGTACTATGGGAGTAGGCCCTTTGATGGTCAGATGGATTGAAAACTGGCTAGCTGGATGTACCCAGAGAGTAGTGGTCAGTGGGGAGCTCTCGAACCCTAGAGAGGTTGGTAGTGGGGTACCGCAGGACTCGGTCCTGGGTCTGATCCTGTTTAATGCATACATATCAGACATCAGGGAGTGTATAGGGTATGAAATGAGTCTCTTCGCTGATGACGCCAAGATGGGAGCAGTAGTTGAGGGAGAAGAGGGGAGGTTGGCCCTGCAAGGGGACCTGGACACCCTGGAAAGCTGGGCTCACACATGGAAATTAAATTTCAGTATCACCAAGTGCAAGGTGTTACATCTTGGGTGGAGAAACCCTAAACACAGGTACACCCTGGGAGGGGAGGTGCTGGAGGCCTCAATAGGGGAAAAAGACCTAGGGGTCATGGTGGATGCATGTATGAATAACTCTGAGCAGTGCAGGAGAGTGGCTAGCAAGGCAAACAGGATGCTGGGATGCATCGTAAGGGGGATCACCTCTAGGAGCAAGGAAGTGATTGTGTCGCTGTACAATGGACTGGTTAGACCACACCTTGAGTACTGTGTACATTACTGGAGACCACATTTGGATAGGGACATACAGCTCCTGGAGAGGGTACAGAGGAGGGCAACTAAGATGATACGAAGACTAGGGGATTTGACGTATGAGGACAGACTTGAGGAGCTCTGCCTGTTTTCATTGGAGGAGAGGAGAGACAGGGGGGACATGATTGAGGTCTTCAAGTACCTCAAGGGAATAAATAGGGTAAACATGGAGGGGATCTTTAGACTAAAGCAGGGAGGTATCACCAGAGGGCATGGTTTGAAGTTGGAAGGTGGAAGGGTGAAGGGGAAAAGAGGAGGAGGTATTTCACTGAGAGGGTGGTGGACCCTTGGAATGCACTGCCTGGCGAGCTGGTTCAGAGATCCACAGTGGAGGGCTTCAAGAGAGGGTGGGACAGACACAGAAAGTGGATGTATCAGATGATAGCCTGTCCCAGGGGTTGGGGATGGATGATAGGGGTTTCTGGAACACAAGGGGGGGAGGGCCTCTGCACCCAACTAGGGATCTGAGGTTCGAGCAGACTCGATAGACCATAAGGCCTAATCTGCTAGCAATTAGTATGTTAGTTCATCATTCCCCTGTATAGAACCTATATTAGGCCTCATCTTGATTTTTGTTCCCCCTTTTGGAGCACCAACCTCAGGAAAGATATCTACTTAACTCATTGCCTCCACAGGAGCTCTCTGAAGTTGCAGCACTTGTCTCCTGTATACTGTTAACAGTGAATCCTGGGCCTTTCTGAGCAAAATCAAGCAATAATTGACATGCTGCAAACAAATGCTAATAGCACAAAAACCTTAAGTGCTAGACACAAAGTATGAGTGGGAAAATTATTTAGCATAAAATTACCTTTCCAATGGTGGTATGCAAGGAATAATGGGTAATTTAGTTTAATTTCTGTGCTGGACGAAATAGCAAAACAAAATATTTTTTCCACTAAAAAACGCACCATAAACCTTTTTTGTTGTGAAATATGTAACATATCAACACCAAATTAAGCATTCAGACATTAGATGTAATTTTAATAATTTGTTTGTAAAAAAATACAGCTATTTCTGTAGTATTAAACATAATTTTTCCCCATTTGAGTCAAAGTGTGTTGGTGAGGTTTGAGGGACAAATCTGAACCATACTCACCATACCATAAACAAAAGCATACAACTCCTAAAGTATACATGATACACACAACTTATCAGTGGCAAACTGTTCCACACAAAATTGCCTTTCCAACGGTGCTATGCAATCAACTGTACTCAATTCAGTTTTTGTTTTATACTGGCTGAGATACCCAGAATGTGTGTTTTCTTCAAAGTGCGTAGGTGGTTCTAGATTGACAAAATGTCATAAACAAATGTGAATAACTCCTAATGTGAACATGATACACACAAGGGCCCAGATATTCAAACTGCGCCAGGCTGTGGCGCAAGCCAGGGCACAGCTCAACTTCGCTACGCAGGGGCGTTGACTGGGCGATATTCAATGGAGCTGCGCCATGGCTCAGCATCGTTGAATATCACACCCTGGCCACCTGCAGTGCACATGGCGCGGTGGCACTGCACCAGTGCAAGTGGCCAGAGTGGAGCAGGGGGATGCACTAGCGCAAGTTCCATTGCACTAGGTGCAACAACTGCAATATTCAAAAGTGCACATGCAAATGGAGCCATAAAGTATGCAAGGTGCAAATGGGGCCATTTGCATGTCATTATAGCCCCATTTACATGCAGGTGCGCTGATCCCCGGTGACTTGCACCTGGCACCCTGCTAGGCAGCAGCTGTTGGGGAACGACATCCCCTGCAGCACAGCACAGAGCCTCACAGCCCGATCGTGGGCATTTGAAAATAATAAGTATTCAATACCCTAAGTGGTTCAGTGGATCGCTGTCAGCCTGATCGCAGTTTAAGTAAAATAATACGATTTTTTCTCTGATGGTCCAGTGATGCTGTCAGCCCGATCGGTGATGCAAATAACAAAGATTCTTTATAATTTCAGGTCCAGCCGCTGTCGCTGATCGCTGGCTTATAAAATTATGAAGGTTTTATATCCCTGGTGGTCCAGCTGACCCCTCCCACCCGCCAACTGATCCCTGCCCCGCTCCCCGGTCAGCAGTGGGCAGTAACACCACCTACTCTGCCCACGCTGCCCGCTGACTGACACTGTTGTTAGGCGCTTGTTGTTCACAGTGTAGCAATGGCGTGCAGCCTATAGTCAGATTGCACATTCCAGATATGTGATCTGGAATGTGTAGTACAGTATGGGCTGCACGCTGCTGGCTACACTGTGGACCAATGGGCGTACAGCCCTACTGATGGTGTCAGTCGGCGGGCGGCAGGCGGGTGGGTGCTGCCACCCACTGGCTGACCGGGGGCGAGCTGTGGAATCAGTGGCGGGTGGGGAGGGGTCCCGACCACCAGGATATAGAAATCTTTATACTTTTACTTAAGCCCGCTGACAATGACTAGTGATCCACTGGACCACCAGGGAAAAAGGAATTTTTATTATTTTATTTACGCCCACGATCGGTCTGACAGCGGTCCACTGGACCATCAGGGAAAAAGGAATCTTTATTATTTTACTTAAGCCCAAGATCGGGCTGACAACGGTCCACAGGACCACCAGGGAAAAAGGAATCTTTATTATTTTACTTAAGCCCACAATCAGGCTGACAGCGGTCCACTGGACCACCAGGGATACAGGATTCTATTTTTTCATACCAATGCCCGCGATCGGGCATGGGGGGCACCACCACGGAGGTGCAGCCGGAGCTCGGGTGGCCATCCACAAGTGGCAGCTGCCATGTTGTGCCCTGCAATACGGCAGCTCACCTGTGGGTGGCCGGCAGTTGCTCCTTTTTTTGGACCAACTTTGTGCGGCGCAAGTAGGGGTTGCGCATGCATGGCTTAGCACATCCCGGGATGAATATCGGGATGTGCAGAGTATGCATGGGCACCCCCCCCTGGCCTGCATACATTACTGATGCACTCCTGCGCATTGGGATTTCTGCCAGGCGCAATTCCCGTTTGAATATCGTGCCGGGGTGCATCAGTGGGTTGCGCATGGTGCAACACTGTTGTGCCATGCGCAACCCTTTTGAATATCTGGGCCAAAGTGTCAATGGCAAAGTTGTTCAGCACAACATTATCTTTCTAATGGTACTATGCAGTCAAGTCTAATCAATTCTGGCTGGCAAGTAATATTAAAACATGTGAGTGACTTCTCCAGATGTTTCTAGGGCACACAGAAAGTCTGTAGGTGACTTCTGTAGGCATTCTGGGACACGCTGCAGAAGATTTGCTGACACCTACAGACGTTTTGAGGAGGCAATGAGTTAAGTATAGCACTGGGTAACTAAACTCATCCCATCTCTCAAGGTTCAGCCATATATGGACAGATTAAAACAAACTGGTCTAGTAACATTGGAAGAAAGAAGGAGTAGGGGAGATTGTTTGCAACTCTCTAGAATATTGCTGAATCCTTCACTAACTGCTCAATGTTGATTTAACTTTACTTCCTGAACCACAAACCTCAGAAGCCACAAGCTCCAGATAACTGTCCCCAGAGCAACACCGCAAAAAGGGGACCACTTTTTCACTATTAGGGTGGTTAAAACTTGGACTCTACTTCCTCAACATGTAGTTGAAGTAAAAAAAACTTTAACAAGTCTTCAAAGGAAGGTTACATGAACACCTTGTCTGTGAAGGAGCTTCACATCAATATGCCCACTTGGCAGTGGGAGACATCCACAATGCGCCTCAGCCTTCTCATGTCTAATTAAACCTAGCAACCTAGTAACTTCTCTATGCATGCCTAATGGCTACTGTCAACTGTTGATGGATTGTAAGGGGCTTCAAGATGCAGTGTCTACAAAGGGTGCTATACTAAACTAAACTCCATCCCTTTGATACCACCTAAATTGATTCTACTGTAGCTACAGGACATGTAATTAGACAATGCCAGCAATTACAGACTATTCAGGCTAGCCAGTTAGCTTAATGGCTAAGTTGTAAGAGCAATGGAATGGTCCTGAGTTCAATACCAGATTAGGTAATATTACTACTTTCTCATTCCAGCTTGTGTTTCAAATGCTTAACTATCTCTAATGTTGTACACTTAGCTTGCTGTCTAGCAGCTAATGCTGTTCACGGTATAAAAGCGTCCTTACTTGTACAACTGGTGTCATTGGAAATTTCAGCAGCTAATTGTCTGTTATAATTGGAGGACCAGAGAAAAGTGGTACCTCAGATACTGAATGATTCACAGACTAGGTTCAATACAGCTGAGACTTTGAAAATTAATGGTCTGTTGCCTTTTGGGAGCAAGCACTGGGGATTCATGCCCTTGATGCACAGAACGGTAGGGTAAGGAGGAATCAGTGTCTGTTATCCATGATAGTGCAAACAACATGGAAAAGTGCAGACCATAGGTCCTACAGAGAAACATTCAGGAGCTGTGATGTCTCACTTTTTGCCAGTGAGAGTCCCTTTTTTTTTTATCTCCTCTCCCCCCACCCCCCGCATGGGATATAAATCTCCCAGCTCCCTGTGAGTCAACGAATCTGTCATGTTTTTTCTAATCTCTCAGCCACTCTGACAGGCACAACCAATTGTTTTAAGCAAACTGCCATCAGCAGTGTGAATTAGTCACTCAGGCAACAGTGCTGAAACCACAATAAAGTAATTATCACCCTATGGGCCAGATATTCAAAACTTTGCCCCTGGGCTAAGTTAACACTGCCTGGTGGGCAAACTTAGCCTGGAGCACACAGCAAGCTATATTCAAAAGGAATAGCCCAGGGCAAACAGCTTCTGAATATAGCATGGGAATGAGGCAAACTGGGCTGGGAGTGCAGGGCAAACATAGCCCTGGAGTAAGACAGCACTGAATATAGCAACCAGGAAGTGCAAACCACAACAACAACACAGTGCACAGTGACGTGAGGGCAGGTAGAGATGAACTATGTGGCCAATGTGTGTGCCAGCAAATGCGTGGACCCTGTACAGCTGCAGGCAGCAGCAGATGTAAAAGAACAGTGATCAGAACTGTATAATATTCTCCAAACCATTAGCGCCATGCTAACACATTAGTGCGGCTTTAGCTCAGAGCTAAGCTGTTTGCCCGGTGCAAACACGTTTGCCCAGCACTAAGATTTGCCATATTCAAAAGTGACATGCAAATTAGCCTACTTCGGTAGTCTCTGGGCAAACAGCCAAATTAGCATCTCATTATTCCCTGATTTGCATGCAGTGTACACACCGTTACTGCAGGGTCCCACAGCTCCACGTATAGGTCAGTCTGGAAGTACAGGGACTGGCCAGGTCTGGCCACAGCTCCACCTGTAGGTCAGTCTGACAGTGCATGATGGTTGCTGCAGGCTACATGTATGCAGTACAGCATAGAATTGTGTTCCCAAGGGGACAACATAGCATAGGAACAGGCGGTGGTAGTGCTGCATGCAACTGTCTCACTGTACGCCATGCTACAGTGCACAGCAGAAACTACAGTAACAAGGGGGCCAGTAGTGTGAGGGACACAGCAATGCCTATGGTTTGTAGGGCAGTGATGATCACTGCACTGCACTGTACACAGTGACAGACCCAGCTTGCAGGTGATTACTGATAGTGGACAATACTGTTTCGCTGTTGTGTGCTCCACAGATGCTGCACCTGCAGCATGGGATGCTCACAGTGCCATGTACATGACCAGCTGTGTGTGCTGTGGCATCTGTACAGCTGTGTGGTATGTGGCTGGGGGGGCATGTAAGATCCGACAGGTACACAGGTGATAGGGTATTCCCACTACTAGCCCATGTGCACTGTGTGATGTGTCCCAGCCTTGTGGCCACACCTAGGCTGTGGTGAGGTCTGGCCACCTGTACACCCTCTACTCAATTGCCACCATGCCCACAGTGCTGCATGTGTTTGCTGGCATCTGTTGGTCACCACAGACATATGATCTGCAGGTGTGTGCTGTATGACCACACTACCATGATGTCCCCCTGTGGGTCAGATCACCCCTTACTGTCTGTGCTTGACTGGGACAGGTGGCAGCTGTTGGCATAATGGTGGTGCCATCAGTGAGCAGCATGTGTCCTCCATGTCTGGCATTTTCTAAGTGTCATGATCATATGTTAGGGTCGTGCAAGCCACGCTAATCCCATGCTAACACTGCACAAAGTACCAATGTCATGCAAACCTGTTTGCCCAGGGTTAAGACAAGCTTTTCCTGGACGGTAATATGTACCATGCTAAGGGTCGCACTATGTCGCGCTAAACACCTTAGAGCGATGCTAGTCACTGAATATCTCATAGCCCTTGTATTCATGTTCACTTTTCCCCTTGCATATGATTATGGTTTGCCCGGCGCTAATACAGTTTGCGCGCACTATTTGGCCTTTTGAATATGGCAGACTCATACTAATCCTGCGCTAATCCTAAGCAAACAGTTTGCGCACCGCACGAAGCTTTGAATATCTGGGCCTATTAGCGCTAATACCTAGCGAGTACAAATGCAGTCTGTGGTAATCTTTTTTGAGTACTTTCTTCTTGTTTGAGTAGAGCTGAGCTGAGTTTGAGTCTGTGTTTGACTCTGCCAGCATACTGAAGTGCCTGCACTCTCCCAAGAAAGCAGTACAGCCAAAGAAAAAGTGTTACAGCTGCAAATTCAACCACAGTTGGTCTGGAGAATTCAGCTGGCTACAAAAAAGTGAGCAAGGAGACCAGTTTGCATTTTGCAGTCTGTAACTCGCACTTCAGCATTTGTACTGGGGGAAAGAATGACGTGCATCATCATATGGGTACAAACACACACAAGACTCTAAGTACTGAAAACAGCAAGACCCCCAAACTAATCACTATTTTCCAGAACAGTTCTGCCGACTTGGTCACTAAAGCTGAAGTTTTGTTCACAAACTTCTTCACCGAACACAACCTGCCATTCCTAATTGCAGACCACTTCTCTCAACTTTGCAAGGTTGTTCCCTGACTCAAACATTGTCAGAAAATGTGCTTGCTGGAGATCCAAGGCAACCAGTGTATTAAACCATGCCATGACACCAAAACATGATGATCATGTTACTGAGCTATGCAGGAATGAAAATTTTTCAATTCTAATCGACAAGAGCAATGACGGTGGTGGTGACAAGCTCCTGACCATATTAGTCTGTGTGCGAGACAGAAATGTGAAATAAATCAGAACTAGAGTTCTTGCAATATCAGTATGTACATTGGGGCCAGAGAGAACATCTTTAACACACTGCAAGAAGTACAGTATTTGTAAATTGCAACATTCATTGGTCCAACCTGGTTGGTTATGGTAGTGACAATGCCAGTGTTATGATTCCTAGAAACAACTCGGTGCTATCAAGAATCAGAAAACAGCAACCTGATGTATTTAATTTAGGCTTCATCTGCCATCTCGCAAATATATGTTACCAGAAAGGAGTAAAAGCACTCGGACTACCCATTGAGGAACTTCTGGTAGACATATATTTTCACTTTCATAACAGTGCCAATAGAAAAAAATAGTACAATGAGTTCCTTGAGTTCACAGACACTGAGCTACTAAAGATCATTAAGCACTGCAGTACAAGATGGTTGTATCTTCAGAACTGTGTTTACAGATTCCTTCACTACTGGAAGGCACTAAAAAGTTACTTTGCAAGTCATGATGATATACAAAAACCAAGATGTGTCAAAAAATGTGCAAAACTCCTAGATAAGCAAGAGATGTATTGGTACTACAAATTCCTGTCATTCATTCTTACTCTGCTCAATGAATTCAATACGCTGTTCCAAAAGGATGAATCCATGACAGGATACCTACACATTGAAATGACTAGACTGCTTAGAAAGTTCATGGGGAAATGTGTACAGGCAAAGGTGATTACATCTGCTCAGGGCATCTTTCAGGTTCCATTCAACACAGCAGCAGACCAACTACCTGATGACATGCTAGCAGTTGGGATGAAAACCAGAGAGTACCTATCAGACAATGAAGTCCCACCACAGCAACTCAGGATATTTTTCAGTCATGCCCCCCTCTTCTATAGTGAAGTAACTACCAGCCTCATAAAGAAATTTCCTTTTCAAGACAGAACACTTCAAACTCTGGGTTTTGTACAGTCACAGCCAAAGACATGGTCAGATATTTCCTGAAATGTCTGATATTTCTTGAGAAACCTCCTGCTTTTTGCATTTCCACAGTAGGGGCAGCAGAGAGAAACTCTTTAGAAATGGCGTGAAATATCTAACCATGTCTGTGGCTACTACTGTAAATCTACAGCTAAAAGAAAACATTGAATCAGCATGTCTTCTGCAGCTTGGCAAGAAATTCAGTACCTGCACAGATCAAAGAGTACTACATGAAGAATTCTTGAACTACATACTATCACCAGAGGAACAGCTACCAGCTTACACTTCTAATATGCATCTTGACTCCTACTGGCTTTTCATGGAGCAGTAAACAACACCTGGAATTACTATCAGAAGATTTCAACATCTATCTTCCTTCGCATTTACAGTTCTGAGTCTTCCACACAGTAACGCTGCTGCTGAGAGATCTTTCAGTATGTTAAGAAAGATCCAAGATGATAACAGGGGGCACTTATCCAACAATGCCATCACATCACTCATTTGTACCAAGATGAACACTGACAACAAACGCTTCAACTATAAGCCAGATGACAAGCTACTGAAGGCAGCAAAATCAGCCTGCAGCACTTATGCACTACTCAAAGAAAGTGACAACACCACAGCAAAAGAGTAGACATTATTTGTTTGAATTTCATTAACGACATAACAGTGTGCATTTTTAAAATTTGTACTTATTTGAATACTACATATTCTTTTAGAAATTGAGTTAAAAAAAGATTCAATTTTTTTTTCTTGTTTTTTACATTATTAGAGTACCAAAATGGTGCGCTACACAATCTCCCTCCTAAAACGCCACTCTCCCTCCTAACTTGGGCAAAACCTCCCTCATACACAGTTTCTAATTATCACAGATATCCTGGAGTATGGAAGAAAACTCAGGAGCAGGACCTCTTAGGTAGTATTGTCATAGGGTACCAGACTCAGTTAGTATTGTCAGATTCTATCAGAGCCCTGTGCAAGCCAGAAAAGGCAAAAAATGAATTGATGGGCTAATGCATGACTAAGGATATATTGTAAGGAGTCATGGTTTGGGTTCCTAAGCCACAGAGGAGCCTTTTGTAACTGAGGAAGTTTATACAGGAGGGATGAGCGTCACCTAAACAAAAGAGGGTCCAACATCCAGTAAGACAGACATACTGGTGAAAGACTGTTTAAACTAGGTGAGGGGGTTTGAGGCCAAATAAGGGAAAGCATCCACGCCTAACAGCTCAGGAAACAAATATAAATAATGGAAAAAGACAAGAAAGAATAGTATGTAGTATCCCAGTGTAGGATGGAAAAACAGATAGCAAACTGAAGCAAACAAAGGGGCAGAATGATTGCAATGGAAATGTGCTTGTGTGAATGCAAGGAGTTTCAGCATTAAAATGCATGAGCCAAAAGCCATAGATAGGGTCATGGTAGTAAAAGAAGGACACTGAAGCTATTAAATGTCTCTAAAATGGAATTCACAAGAGAAAAACACAATGCTTATATCAGGGCTGCTCAGAAAGAATATACAGTAGGTGGCTTAAAAAGCAGGAAAGAATTCACATTTCGAGTAAGGCAAAGGAAAGAACTGAGACCAAAATAAAAGTGAAAGACTTAAAACGTTTCTTGTTTGTTGTTTCAAACAGGGAAATAAAGCAACCTTAAATATCTAAAAAATATCATAATCCAGCCGGCAAATAGATTATTATAGTACCAGCTGTTTCAATATTGAGACATTTTTTTGATAATTGAGATTATAGGCATGTTAGAATAGAAAATATTTCTATTTAAAGATCAAGAAATATTACAACAATTTGAAAATTAAAAAGGACAAAGGCACTGGGAATAGATGAGATCATTGGAGAGGTACTGTGTACAAGAGGAAATACATAGATATTATGTACTGTGTAATTTCATACTGAAGTGTTTATTCTAAGTGATATTTCTTTCTGAAACAATTGTTATTTTGAAAAAAATTGGAATGGCATTGAAAACTAGCCTTGATAAGATCAAATGACTTATCATCATCCATGTTACTGATTGTAATAAACAAAAATGTAATTGAATTGAATTGAATTGAAGCAGAAAAATGGTGAACACTAACATTTCAAAGCTTTTTGGTATGATATGGCTCCAAGCTTCTATAGACCATACATTTACAAGATAATGGATGTGATTCTCTAAGATGTGGTTCCCTTGTTTGAGAATCGCATAGAGAGACCGCACTGCTTCACACTTGCAGACAGGTATGCAGCAGCGGTATTCACAATCTCTGGCCACCTGTCCATGGTCCCCCCCCACAGGTGCATGGATGGTGAACATGGTCAACACACAGGACCCCAGCAGACATCCAATTGGATGCCCATCCTGGGTCCTGCGTGGGCCTGAGGAGGTGAATGGCACATGTGAGTATCTGCCGCACCTGCCCTGGACACATATGCAAAGCTCCCTTCCCCTGCTATGTCTCAGACCAATCCCAAATGCCTGTGAGAACCCCTCCAGCACAGTCAGGTGGCCTAGTTAGCAGGAGCTGTGGTATAGAAGGGGTCCACCAGCTGACTTCCCCAGCTGGGGTGTCATCTACCACTGGCACAGGGGGTGCATCCCATGTATGGCTGATTGCCATTTGCATACCCCAGCCAGGCACTCTGCACCATGTCTTTGTGAATGGCTTGAAGTGCGGGCACCCCCCCCCCGGCATGACCCCTGGACCACCCATGGTGCATGGCTGTGAGATCTAGCAGATGATCATGTGCACATGGGGTTGTGCTCCAGCAGTGAACGCTACCAGGGGTCCCGCAGGACCCCACTGCGCAACATTCCAATGTACAGTGGGGCATGACCGCTCAATGCCCCTTAGTGAATCACAGCCATTATGAGCAAATTAAAGGTCATTATTTTTCAGTTATGAGCAAAAGGAAATCATATTGTTAATTAAGCCTAGGCTTGCTTCAGAACATTTTATTTATTATTATTATTTGTAACTTTTGACCACAAAGTTTTGTTCAGCTACTGTAAAGACAACTGTTTTGCACTAAATCATATTAGATCTAGATAATAATTCTAGATATTAATATTAAAACTTCATTTGATAGACATACTCTTGATAAGCTTTGGATACACAGTTAGGCATGGAACAGAAATACTGTAATTATAATTTTAAAATAGTACCATATTTAAACCTGGACATAGGAACATAATGTAGGGACTCATCATTGGAATTGTATTTATTTATTTGAAAAGTTTAACCAGGAAAGGCCTACTGAGCTAAAATAGCTAGTTTCCAGATGCATCCTGGGAGAAAGGGGAGAGGGGAAAGTACAAATTGATATATACACAACAAAGCTTCAGAAAATAAAATACATACAGTGCTTGCTACAGTAAAGTTGCATGGTAGTGCAGTATACTGCATGGTGTGCAATTGCAGTACCCTTTGAATTACATGTATACCATTACCATGCAATTTGCACTGTAGCTCGGTACCGAACAACTCTTCTGTAACACCCACTGTACATATATTTCATATATATACATATTCTATATACTTCATTCAATGATACAAAATGATAGTGGGACAGCTGTGTACAATAGGAAATTATGTGCACTAGGCAATTACAAAGGGAATTAATTTTGATATGCCAAGACTAGGCATAGGAGGCATGTCCTTTAGCAGCAGAGACAAGAACAAAGTTATGCAAGGAAGGGCAGATGGGGGGTGTAGCACAATGGGGGGAGGAGCAAAAAGAGGAATGAAAAAGGTGGAGTAGAGAACTAGAGGGAAAGAGGATAGAAATGGGAGGAGGGGCAGTAGGTAGAGATGGTGAGGTAAACCTTCGTCTGTGGGATGCAAACCCCACAAGGGCCAGACATGGCTGGGTGTATACCCAGTCCATCTACTGGTTTCCTGGCCTGCAAAGAGAAAGGTGGAGAGAAAGAGGCAAACATTCATCCCTCTGGGGTACAAACCCCACAAGGGCCAGACGCAGCTGGTTACTAGGCCTGTAAGGAGAAAATTAGAAGCGGGGACAGGCAAGGAGTAGGAAGAAGCAGATAGGAGGGAGAAATCATGGCATGGTAGGGCTATGATTAAGGGCATTTACAAGAGGATGCAGAGTGGGCATGGGGATGGAGGAGAGATTGTATAGGAAGTAGGAATCAAAGGTTGGGGAGAGAGTATATAAAGTAAAAATAGTTAGGGGAAGGCTGAGGAGAGAGTGTGGGGATGGGAAGGAGGGTGAAGCAAGGGATATTGGATAGGGGAGGGCAGAGGAAAAAATTAGTGGGGAATCAGTTGCAGTTACAGGAGAGAGAGAGGTGAAGTTACACAGTAGGGAGGCTAGAAAGTGAAAGGAGGAGACAGAATGGATGGGTAAGGGGAGTGAGTTCCAGAGTTTGGGGAAGCGGCATGAGAAAGCAGCATGGCTGGCTGAGGTGGTCATGGGAGGAGAGCAAGGGAGTGAAAGTTGGAGTTGTGAAGGTGTACAAAAAGGAGACCGGCTGGGAGAGGATAGTGGAGAGATAAGAAGAGAAGGAGCCAAGCCAGTATTTGGCTATAAAACATGAGCAGTGAGCTAGGCATCTGGCTTCAAGGGAGGGGAAGAAGAGGGCAGTGTAGATAGTGCAGTGGTGATGTGGGGTGGACAGTCTAGAGCAAAATGACAGAAAGAGTGGAAGAGGGAGTCCAGTCTGGATAGGGTGGATTTGGGAGCAGTGCTGTAGACTATGTCACCATAGTCGAACATAGGGAGCATAATTTTTTTAAGCACATTTTTTGTCCACTCCCAGCCAGAGGCTCAGAACAACGGCTCTGCGGGCCAGCAGAGGGATGCAGCCAATGTTGCGGTACAGTGCTCCTAATTTGGGGTGCAGTTTTTTGCAAATGGCATCCACATGTTTAGAAACATCAAGGTGACTGTCAAGCCATACCCCAAGGTTCTTAAAGGATGGGACTTCTTTGATGGTGGACCTATCCAAGGTGCGGAAAGAGGGGAGAACAGCAATCCTGGAGTGTTTTTGCCTTGTGCCAAAGGTAATGGAGACCATTTTCTTGGCATTAAGAGCCAGCTGATTTGAGCGGAACCAGTGCTGAATGTTGTCAAAGTCCAGCTGAGTCTGGTCATCAGATCAGTGGGGGAGGAGCCAGAGGCAAACAGGACTGTGTCGTCAGTGTACATGTGAATGGATGCTGTGGTGCAGGCAGCAGGGAGGTCATTTAGAAGACCAAGAAGAGCATTGGTCCGAGAAAGGAGCCTTGAGGGACACCGGTACAAATTGGGAGGGTGGCAGATATGGAGTTGCCAATTCTAACTGATTGGGTTCTACCCTCAAGGTAGGAATGGATCCAATTACTGGCAGGGATGGAGATCCCTGCTGCTGTTACTTTGGTGAGGAGAATGTGGTATGCAACAGTATTGAGAGCTTTGGTCAGATCGACACAGAAAGCAGAGGTAATATGGGCCTGATCCATTCCTGAGAAAATGGAGTCAGTAAGCCAGAGGACGGAGGAAGAGGTGGAGTGGAATTTATGAGACCCAGACTGGCAAGGGGTGAAAAATGAGGTGGAGTCAAGGAAGGGGGAGAGTTGAGATAACACCAAATGATCTTTGAGTTTGGCCAGGGTGGGGAGAAGGGAGATGGGGTGATAGTTGCCTGGGTTAGAGGTGTCACCACCTTTGGGAAGTGGAATAACAGTGGCCTGTTTCCATACTTTGGGGACAGAACAGAGGAGGATGGAAAGGTTGAGGAGGGAGGAGAGGGGGAAGCAATGGCAAAGAGATGGAGGAGTTTTGGTTCAACCCCATCAGGGCTTTTACTCTTGTGAGGGTTGAGGGCTAGAAAAGCCTTAATGACAACAGCAGGTGAGATAGGAGTGAAGGAGAAAGGGAAGGGTGAGGGAGGGTGGGAAGGAGATGGGATGCAGTGGAGGTGCCGGGGGAAAGGAGGAGAGAAGAGAGGAGGCACAAGAGATAAAGAAAGTATTGAATTCATTTGCCATTGAGAGGGGGTCAGAGATAGTGGTATCACTTGCCTTGATGACTGGGGTGGTGTACTGGGCCTTGGGTGAGAATTTATTGGAATCTCGGATAACACCTTTGAGCTAAAAGCTCATTTACAAAGGTTCCACGTTGCAAGGCTATGGACATGGTACATAGACATTACAAAACAGATAGGGGTATATATATAGCAGGCAAGTACATTATGGTACATACAGATACAGACTGAAGCAAGTACAGTTAAAATACATCAGGTAGGAGAGGTCAACTTTATTGCAACAGTACTAAGAGCATACCTAAGGTGGACAAGCAATTTATAGTGGTAGCTGAGCTTTAGAGCGTGCAGGTAGAGTTATGGAGGGTCAGAAGTGGTGGTGACCAAAGGAGGGGAGGACAGAATAGATGAGAGCAGGGGGAGGGTGGAGGCAAAGACAAATGGGGTGACAGAATAAGGGGTTGAGTAGTCAGAGGGGTGGGATTGGATAGGAATCTACAGGGTTACATAAGTAGGTGATAGGGCAGGGCTTGGTAATGTGGGGAGGGATAAGGGAAGGGTTTTAAAGTGGAGGGTGAGGTGGGGGAAACCAGGGTGGAGGGGTGAAAATTGGGGGGATTAATATTTGTGAAGAGAAAGCAGGAAGGTGGGGGGATAAAGAGGGGATGTGGGGTAAGTGCTCAGTGGGGTCACACCAGGCAGGGGAGGAAGGGGGGATGGGTGCTATGCAGGACAGATAAGCTATCAATAACAGTAGGATAAGGCACAGGTGACGTGCAGTAGCAGTTATTAAGAGTGGCCGGGTACTGCAGCAGCTTGGCCTTAAATGGGAGTAGTTTCATTTCCTCAATCAGCTCAGAGTTAAGGGAATTTAGCCAGCAGGGGGCCCTGTATTCAAAGGGCCATTGTCCTAGTGAGGTCCAGCAGAATGGGATAATGAAGGCAGCTTTACTTAACCCCCTAGTTAGTCTGCAGGAAGTGGAGTTTCTTAGCAGTTGCCTCACTCCAGGAGGAACAAGATCTAGGGTGGATTTTTTAGCTCATAGACAGACTTAGTACTGAATTCTGCTATTCAAGTTTAACCAACAAGTGCTTGAGTATAGTTCACAAGTGTGAGTTAAATGGTCCACACCCAGGACTAGTCTGCAGGCTTTGTTTAAGACAATCTTGATTCACCTAAGTGCTGTATCAGTACCAGCTCCGTAGACTACCAGTCTATAATCTATGACAGAGTGCATGGAGCTTTTAACTGCAAGCTTGATGGCACTTTCGGTGAAGCGCTGCCTATGCCGATAAAGCTGATCTAGTCTGGCACTAGCTGCCTTGGCAACATGGTCTATGTGCTGGCTGTAGGACAGAGAGCTGTCAAGGTAGACACCAAGTTATTTAAAGGAGAACTGCAGCAATACAAAGCTCCCTACCCCGGAAAAGCTTACCTCCCGATTAAGCTTTTGTGCCTTAATACTCTCTTTTTTTCCAGCAGACAATTACTTTATATTTATTTCTTAAATCGAAGGAGTGGATCGTGCCTATTTACTGGCCAGCATCGGCGCCGCACTGCCACTTACACTTGAAGTAAGCGTGTGCGCCGGACTGTTACAGTAAATGGAGCTGCACACAGTCCGCCATATTTCCGCTTTGTGGATTTTAAGAAATAAATATAAAGTATTTGCCTGCTGGAAAAAAAAGAGTGTTTTAAGGTGCAAAAGCTTAATCGGGAGGTAAGCTTTTCATGGGTGGGGAGCTCTGTATTGCTGCAGTTCTCCTTTAAAGGTGGTGACAATTTTAAGTGCATCAAACTTGTTATTGTAGATATTGAGGTGATGTGACTTTGACAGTTTTGATGGGAGGCAAACAACGTTGTTTTAGTCTTAGTGTAGTTGAGCAAGAGCTTAGACTGAAGGAACCATTTTTCCACAGCAGTAAAGTCATCTTGCATGCCTTTTTCCAGCTCTTCCAGAGTAGTGACATGTGTAAAGAACAGCATCATCTGCATATAGAAGGATCTTATTCTGGCAGACTTTGGGGAGTTCATTTAGAAACAGGCTGAACAGCAGGGGACCCAAAATGGAACCTTGGGGCACCCCTGTGTTGACATGCCGATGGTCGGGTAGATCGTCGAGAATCTTGACCTGCAGGGTCCTGTTAGAGAGGTAACTGTGGAACCGGCCTAGAGAGACAGAGAATATTCCAGTGTTAGAGAGTTGTGTGAGAAGCAAGTCATGGTTGACCATGTCGAAGGCCTTGGTGAGGTCGATGAAAGTGGCCCCCACCAAGAGCCCGCGGTCAAGTGCTTCATGGAATAGAGCTCCACTGCCTCCGTTGTCTCCTATCAATGTGTAAGACAGGGATGTGCATTTGCTCTATCCTGTTTATACTTTAAATCAGTTACCTTCTGCCAGTAGTTACAGAACACAAATTCTTTGGTCCTAAACTTGGTAATAATCACTTGCCACTATAATTTTTGCTGGAGGCTTTGTAATTCTTTCTCACAGTTCAAGTGGTCTGCATGCAGAATTACAGTGACTAGCTTTAACATAAAAAAAGCATACTAAATAGCCTTTAAGGATGCAATTTCTGAAGCAAGTAACAACTTGTCACTATACAGTAGTTCATTTTTCACAATCTTTGTCTTTGAAATGCCATATAGTCAATACTAAGAATGAGACGAAGGTTATTTATGAATAAATTAACCAGATTCTTCTGCCAATATAAAGGCTAAGATGTTAATGCTGCACTAAGCATTTCTAGAATAAAAGTACAGCAGGTACTTTTAAAAGCATACACATTATGGGGACTGGAGAAATGGCACAATCTGAAGGTCATTAAAATATTTTCATTAGAAACATTTGAGGTTTGCAAAGCTCATCCTCTGATTTACAAACAAAGGCAGACGTAAGTGAAAATTTTCATCTGTGTGATGATGACATGTAACTGTAGAGCTCTGATGTACTGATAAAACTTGATTTAACAGATATCCTACCTTGGCATGGGTATACATGTCTAAAGACCTTGTACATTTCCTACTATTTAAAACTGAAAGAAGCAAATTACCAATTATATGTATTTAACCCTAGCATACCTAGGAGCAACTTCACCAGATTACTTTGCATTGCCTTCTATTTAATTCAAGGATGAAGGGATTAAGTGGCACTTTCTTCCAAAATTTAATTTAGGAAAAACATACCCCCAATCATATAAATAATAGGTACCTATTTTTGATAATGGAAAAATAATTAGTTATATCAAGGAATCAGCTTCCTATAATTAGTACAAGGAGATAAAATTATGCAACTTGCAAGTTATATATAACATATTTGAAAAAAAAAAAAGAAAAGCTTTAACAAAATCTTAAGTGCAACATATGCCACACATGATTTTAGGTACGTAATAACCAATAAGACCCAACAGGGTGTGGGTAGTTATGTGATAAATGCACACCCAGGAACATTCTGAGGTACAAGGCATTTACTCTGAGTGCCTTCAGTACCTGGAAGTGTGATTATCATAAACATAAAAGCATAGACTCTATTGGCAGAACAAGACTGGTAGGTCAATCTTGTCTGCCCTTTTTCTCTGGCTGCTTCAATGCCTCTAACCTTATTTGGTTACTGGTGACCCTCCTTCCATCCTTCCTCTACCCAGTTTGCTCCTGTGCCTATCCCCACACATGCATGAAGCTCCCCACAGTCTTTGCCCCCACTACCTTCTCTAGCAGACTATTCCAGTCATTCACCATCCTTTCCATGTAGAAGTATTCCCCCACATCTCTTGTAACCCCCCCCCCCCAGCTTCACTGCATGCCCCTGTATTCTAGAGCCTTCTTTATTCTGAAAGAGACACCCCACCTGCACCTTGTTCACTGCTGTTTGGTACTTGTAGGTCTCAGTCTTGTCTCCTCTCACTCTCATCTCCTCCTGAGAGCACATGTTGAGTATCATATAACTACCCACAAACTATCCACACCCTGATGTGTCTTACTGCACTTATAACATGTGGAAACTGGGGAATCTTAAAAATAAACACCATCTTGTTTTATTTTAGAACCAGTATTTTCTTTTGTTAAAAGTGACTAGTAAAAATTAATCCATTTGACCTACAGTATAATCTGTTCTTCCACACATTCAGTAGATTGAATGTTTGTTTATCATGGAATGCAGGAATTCAAATTTCTGCAGAAATCTATTAACAGAATTTTCACCTCTGCCCCACAAACATTCAATAGAAAAAGGCTCAAAACAGCAAATGATTCAGTTTTATCTAGGCAGGGTTAAGGAGCAGATATTTTCCTGGTAGGCAGGTAAGACTAGAAAGGGGGTTTTGATGGTCAGGAAGGAAGCACAAAAAAGTAAAGCTACGAGAAGTGCTTCATTTTTTTAATTGGCGTATGTGTGTATAAAGGGTATTATAAAGGGAAAGAAAATTTAATTACTATTTTTTTTAAATATTTAGAGGGAGTTTCATTTTTAGCGCTTAGCTGAATTTTAGTGATTAAAGGTGGTGGCCATTGGTGCTATGCACTATCGTGTGGAGGGTATGTGCCAGAGGCGCATAGCCCTACCACTTAGCTGCACAAGCATGGACAGGTGAGCCCATACTGTCATTCTCTAATGCCGGCCACCTATCCACGGCCCCACCACCCGGCACCTAGGTGCACAGAGAACTGTTCTGTGGACTGAGCATCCATCCAGTGGGATGCCCAGACCCAGTGTGCTAGTGTATCCCTTGCACCCACAGAGCATGGATGGTGGCAGACAGCATGCTGTGTGCTGGTGGCACAAGGGTGGCAGGTGCTAGATCGGCTGCCATCAGCCCTCCGTGTGGTACCCATGGGCTGGGGTGGCATGTTGAGGGTGTATGATGTGGCTCTTCTTTCTTGCTGCAGCCCGGTGGTGGAATCCTGGAGAGGCACATATACCTTATGGCAGGGTGTTACCCAATGTAAGGTGCGCCCCCCATGCCCAGCACTCTGCAGTGTTGTGAATGGTGTAGAGTGCAGGCACACAACCTGGCACTCCCCCCCCACCTGCCCCCAACAAGTTGCTGTCCAAGCAGCCAGGGAATCAGGTGTATACCTGCCTGCATCCCCTTTGTGAATGCCACGTAGGGTCTGCGGGACCCCGCTCCATGGCATTTCAATGTAGCTATGCCAATGCACCCGGTTTACGCAGCATGTTGGCATAATGCATAGAGCCCCATATTTGTATCGGCAATCAGGATTTTTTATGAAAGGCATTGATATGTTAATGTGCTAAGTCCTGATTGCCAGAACTTTTTAAACTAGAGGTAGTACCCTGACATTGCACAGCCGCTGACCAGTCAAAATGCAGTATTTTCCCTACCCATTTTATAGTTGAGAACTACGGTACCATTTTATTCCCTGTGACAGAATATCTGTGGACAATTTGAACTATTATCTTCTGTAATGTAAATGATGACACCAACTCTAAGTGGTTAAAGCTAGTAACAAACCACTGACATGTTAATGAAAACCTAAACATGAAACATTCTTTGTTACAGGGGACAAAACTGGCAAAACATTCCATTACACTGCAGGGAATACGAGGAAAAAGAAACTGAAAACTCATCTAACCTTGAAATAGAACAGTTAATAGAAACATAGAAACATAGAAGTTGACGGCGGATAAGGACCGCAAGGCCCATCCAGTCTGCCCATTTCTTTTTCTACCTTATAAATGTGCCATTGGCCTTTGCTCTGTCAATGGCCTATCTATTCATACTCATCTGTATTGCTTCCTTATGCCTATATCATGCCTGTTTGAAGCCCTGCACTGTATTCATATCTACCACTTCCTGAGGTAGGCCATTCCATGCATCCACCACCCTTTCTGTGAAAAAGAACTTCCTCACGTTACCCCTTAATCGGCCTCCCTCTAATCTCATGATAGAAACACAGACATTACCTGATAACCTGAGATGAAGGCTCAGAAGTCCAAACAATTATTATTTTTGGGAGGTCCACTACCTTTCTCGACAGTTCTTCTTCACATAGCAGCCACCTGGCATATAATGCATGTTATGGATGTTCTTCTTCTCTAAAACAAATATTTCTTAACCTTATATAATGTTTTGAGTTTGCATTTGATGTTCTGTAGTGAAGTAATTTTGTACATATTGTGGTATTTATATTTATTCTATTAATCATTACTGTTTTTAATAGGGTGTTCAATGTTGATGTGATGAACATTTAAACAACTAATGAAATGTGCTTAGAAACATAGACTTTGATGGCACATAAGGACCACTTGGCCCACCCAATGTACCCATTTATTTACCTACTGGATAAGCTGCAGATTCTAGTTAACCAACAGCCTACTTCCTGCCACCCCCCACTACAATTGCCTTATGTCTGTCTCATGCATGTTTGAATTCCCCCACTGTTTTAGACCCAACAACCTCCCCAGGAAGGCGGTTCCATGCATCCACCACTCTCTCCGTGAAAAAAAATTTCCTCACATTACCCCTGAGCCATCCCCCATCTTCAAAATGCCCCTTGTTCTTACATCTCTTTTCTGAAAGATGCTACCCTCCTGGACTTTGTTGATTCCCTTCAGGTACTTGAATGTTTCTATCATGTCCCCCCCATCCCTCCTTTCATCAGGGGTATACATATTAAGCTCTTTCAGTCTCTTTTCATATGATTTCAGATGCAGACCCTGCACCATTTCAGTTGCCTTCCTCAGCACTGCTTCCATCCTGTCTATGTCCTTGCATAGATGAGGTCTCCAAAACTGCACACAGTACTCCAGATGGGGTCTCACCAACTGTCTGTACAGAGAGATAACCACTTCCCTTTTTCTACTTGTGATGCCCCTTCCTATGCATCTCAGTATCCCCCGGCTCTCCTTACTGACTTCTCACATTGCTTACCAACCTTTAGATCATATGATATGACTACCCCCAGGTCCCTTTCCATTTTGTTGTTGTTAGTACCTCCCCTGCTATTGTGTACTCTTCTCCTGGGTTTTTGTTTCCCAGGTGCATTACTTTGCACTTCTTTGCATTGAATCTAAGTTGCCATATGTCTGGCCATTCCTCCAACCTTGCCAAGTCCCTTCTCATCCTTTCTACCCCCCTTGTGTATCAACTCTGTTACAGATCTTTGTGTCATCTGCAAGAGGCATACCTTTCCCTCCAGACCCTCTGCAATGTCACCTATAAAGATGTTAAAGAGGACCATACCCAGTACTGAGCCCTGAGGTACTCCACTAGTGACCCCCCTTTCTACAGAATGTGTTCCATTCACTATTACCTTCTGTGTCCTGTTTTGCAGCCAGTTTGCTACCCAGGCTACCACCCTGGGACCCACTCCCAGGCTGGCTAACTTGATTATTAATCTTTTGTGTGGGACTGTGTCAAATGCCTTGCTAAAGTCTAGGTAGGCCATATCCACATCCCCTCCCTGGTCTATTACTTTGGTCACCCAGTCAAAGAAATCTATTAGATTATCTGACATGACCTTCCTGCTGTGAATCCATGCTGCTTTGGGTCCTGTGCCTGCTGGCCTCTAGGTACTCAACAATTCTTTCTTTCAGAAGTGATTCCATCATTTTCCCTACCACTGAGGTCAAACTTACAGGTCTGTAGTTTCCTGCTTCTGCCTTGCTCCCACTTTTGTGAAGGGGAATCACATTTGTCCTCCTCCAGTCCTCACGTACCACCCCATCCTCCCATGATTTGTTAAAAAGTGTGGTCAGTGGCGTCACTAGGTCCTCCCTTAGTTCTTTTAGGATTCTGGGGTGAATCCCATCAGGCCCCATTGCTTTGTCCGCCTTGAGTTTAGGAGTTCTTTCAGGACTCTTTCTTCTGTAAATGGACTGGTGTCAACCCCCCTACTCAGAGTGCTTCTATTGTCTGTTTTAGGAAACTCCTCCTTATCTTCTTTTGTGAATACTGAGCAAAAGTATTCATTCAGTATCTCTGCCTTTTCACTGTCTCCCTCTTCCCACCTCCCCTCTCCTTTATTAATCTTCACTATTCCTCCTATAACCTTTCTATGCTCCCTAATGTACCTATAAAAGGTTTTATACCCCTTCTTAACTGAATTAGTTATTTTTTCCTCTGTTTGGGCTTTTGCTATTCTGACTGCCTTCCCCACTTCTTTCTGCTTTAATTGATACAGGTCCCTGTCGTGCTCCTTCTGTAATTCCTTATACTCTTTGAATGCAGCCTTTTTCTTCTTAACCTTCCCTGCCACCTCTTTTGAGAACCATAGTGGTTTTTCACTCCGCTTTGTTTTCTTTTTCTGTTTCACACAAAGGCTTGTTGCTTCTATGATGGCAGTTTTGATTTTTCTCCATTGTTCTTCCACCCCTCCTTTTTGGCCATTTGCTAGTGTATTCCTCAGGTATTCACCCATTTTGCCAAAGTCAGCCCTTCTAAAGTCCAGTATGCTTGTTTTTGTATGGCTCCTTTCTAGGGTTGTGCTTATTGTGAAGCACACTGTGCAGTGGTCACTTGTTCCCAGATGTCTACTGACTTCTAAATTTGTGATCCTCTCTCCATTTGAGAGTACCAGGTCTAGTATTGTTCCCTCCCAAGTGGGTTCTAACACTAGCTGTTTAAGGCCTGCCCCCTGCAGGGCATCGAGAATGACCCTGCTCTTGCGTGTGGCTGCAGTACATGTCATCCAGTTAACATCTGGCATATTCAGGTCCCCCGTCAACAGTATCTCCCCTTTTTCAGCCATTTTGAGAATGTCCTCTATCATTTTCTTGTCCATTTCCTCCCCTTAAGATGGGGGTCTGCATACAGCCCCTGTGTGGATTGTGATGCCATTCCCTGTCTCCAAGGTGACCCAGAGTGCCTCTTGTCCTCCCCCTTTACTTTTTAGTTCTGTAGCTTTGATCTCTTCCCTTATGTATAGAGCTACTCCACCTTCTCTTTTCCCCTCCATGTCCCTTCTGTAGACCGTGTACCCTGGTATGTTGACATCCCAGTCATGGTTCTCCATGTACCATGTTTCTGTGACTGCCACAATATCCAATTGTTCATCTTCCATCAAGGCTACTAGCTCAGGAAGCTTGTTTTCCAGACTACAGGCATTGGTATTTATTGCCCTCCATTTAATGTTGGCTTTATCCTTTTTTCCCCCATGCCTGCTCTTTTTGCCCTTGTCTATTTTTCCATTTACTCCTGTCCTGCCCTCTGTTGAGCACTGTACCTCAGTGTTTACCTTACTGCCTGGCATGTTTTGTGGGGGAGGTTGAAATTTCCTACCTCTTATTAGCACCTCCCCCCATGGCTAGTTTAAAAGCTTGCCAAGGAAGCATTTAAACCCGTCACTTAGGATCTTGGTTCCCTTCATGGACAGATGCAGACCATCGTGCCAGTATAGACCTTCATCTCTCCAGGTGTACCCCCAGTCCCCAATGAAGCCAAAGCCCTGTGCACTGCACCAGTTTTGCAACCATTCATTAAACTGCATGGTGTGTAGTACCCTAGCCTCACCCCTGCCATGGACTGGCAGCACCTCTGAGAAGGTAACCATGCTTGCTGCCCATACCTCTCAACCTCCTGCCTCATAAATCAGGGACAAGGCTTAAAAAAATCAGGGACAAAGGACCAAAATCAGGGACACTTCTTCAAAATTGGAGATATTCACTCAGGAAGCTGGTAGAATAAAGGGCTTAGTGTAAAATGTATTTTCTAAGGAAGAACAAGTTTGTAACTTTAATGTTTGACATTATTTTGTGCTTACAAGCCCCACTGTTTGGTCACAGAAACACTAGTTTTAGGAGGGACAGAGTAAACTTTTGAGGCAAAATCAGGGACGTCCCTGAAAATCAGGGACAGTTGAGAGGTATGTTGCTGCCTGTCTGAGGCCCCTCCCCAGCTCCACAATTTCATCCTGCACTGCACTGATCCCATGCCTAGCAGGTCATTTGTCCCAAGGTGGACAATGATATCTAGTTCCTTCTCCTGTGATGTTGCTTCTGCAATCCTGAGGATTCGCTTCTCGTCCTTCCAAGCCATGGCTCCAGGCAGGCACCTTACTTCCATCTCCTCTCCCTTCCCCAGGTCTACCCTTCTAACAATTGAGTCCCCTATCAGAAGCTGTTTCCTTCCCCTGTGGTGTCCCTTGCCACCCTTCTGTGGGTCTCCCTTGTGGATGTCCTGAGCATTCTTCTTGTCTCCACTGAGGGTGCCATCGTAGAGGAACCTTGCTCTGCCAGACTGGCATATGGTTTGTGTAGAGGTACAACTAGGGAGCTTTGCCTCTGTTCCACCACCCACACCCTCCCAGAACCCATTGTGGTCCAACTGCTCTTCATACTTGGCAGCCTCTGAGGCAGTGGTTGTGGCAGTGGTGCTCTTTGGGTGGGGGAGGCCTCCTTAGTCCTTGCCAGTTCAGCCTGGAGGTGGGCAACCTCCTCCCTCAGAACTGACAGTTGCCTGCAAATAGGACAACAAGGCAGTTTCCAGAATGTCTCCCGGAAAACTGCTGCCCCACAGTCAGTGCATTGCATCACTCCCCACGTCTCTCTCCCTTTTAATATACAATATGTAAAATCTATATATATATATATATATATATATTTTTTTTTTTTTTTTTTTTTTTTTTTTTTTCTTTTTGTAGTGTGTACTTACTCTTTATGCACTGTGCTGGGTTATTAAGAATATGACAGTTATGTTGACCAAGACCTGTTGAGGAAGTGATGTCAGAACTTTGGCTATAAAGGAAATGCCACGCCTGGGGGGGAGGTGTGGGGAAGGGTGGGTGAGTAGTCCACAACCACTGGTGACTGTTAGAAACAATCAAATACACCACTGCTCCACCACCCTGGTGAGTACTGCCCTTTATAGTAATTCAACTAACCTCCAGTAACTGCTTTGTAAACTATTTAAAAGTAATTTGATGCAAACTGTCACAGAATATTAGTAGACAGTCCATTTACCCAAAAAGTAAAATCAAATATGCAGTTATTTCAACCTATCTGAAGTTGCTCACAAGATAAGCAGTTTTGAAAAACCCCTTCCTGATTTAAAAACTAAAATAATTAAACACAAAGCAATACCAATGTAAGACTGTAAAGTAAGGAAAACTTCCCTCAGATGTAAGCAAGAGAGAGATTTGTTGCAGATTTCTAGTCCAGTATAGTATATCCCATGCAGCTTCTCAGTTGTTTCAAAGCACCCCGTTACACAACTTGAAGAAGATGGGCTTACTTAGCTAGGATAGATTGAAAGAGCCTGCAGTGAATAGCAGCAGTGAGATTGTCTCTGGGCATGCCCCCAGATGACACCTGAGCAGACAAGAGGGGGGTAGCTTCTACCCACAACGTGCATTGTCAGGCAGTTAGGCAGGGTTCCCATGAGGCAGGGGCTACTACCTGCTGGATGGGAAGATCATTGTTAATTTAAGCTGCCTTACTTCTTCTTCTACCTCTCCAGTAGGACAAAACAGCTCCAGAGAGAACAGCAGGTGATTTTCAGGCAGCAGCAGGAATTAGACCTTTTAATATAGGAACACTTTGGTAACTGCCTTTTGTTTCAACTCTCGGGCTGGCCTGGATTTCTCTCTTAGTATGCAAGCAATCCCATGGGGGCAGGTAGTTCCTTTGTTTTTGTTGGCTGTATGAAAACAACAAAAAATAAAGGTTTGAGGGTTTGTTGATATGACTAAGTTGCTGGGAAGATTGTTGATTTCTGAGACTGTTTTGTTATTGGCTAGATAATTTCAGCTTCAAATAGACTTGGGGAAGTTTTCCCATAGCACATTCCACAACTTATTGATTTAATTAGAGCTATTTATAAAATGAGTAGGCTAACCAGCCTTTCAGATAGCAAGCTCACCATGCATGAAATATGTTCCATGCATGGTTGAAAAAAAGAACAGCAGTAAAAAGGCAAAAATCGCTAAGCCTTAGAATGTTGCCATTTAAAAATGCAGCCATTGTTGTTTCCTCCTTAAAAGCAGTCTCCCCTGCACAAAAAGCAAATGAACACGGCAGCCTGCGTGTATGTAAAATGTGGTATGGTTCTCCAAACAAAACTTGCTAGTCGCTCAGGGAGTTGAAGGATAAATGACCAACTGAAAAATTATATTTTATTTTATATAAAGACAACCTACAGCACCATGTAAATGGTCATATACAATGTAGAAATGAGAATGTGGCACTTCCTGTCTACTGCTCATTCACCGAGCCGAAGTCCTTCAGATTCCGATCTGTTTTGACAACGGTGGCGAAAGCAATGTTACTGAGCTGCTGCATTTCTTTGTACCAACTACTTTGTAAGTATCCAAGGGCAGGAGTTGAAAATTAAAATGACTAACTACTGTAGCAAGATGGCAGCACTATCAGGATCAGAGAGGTATGGAAGAGACATGCTGAAGGAGGCGGCCGCGTGATTGGCAGCTGAAGAAACTTTTAAATTGTGTTGCCCTGCTTCTGTTGGAGGTGTTTAAATAAAAAATGGATTACAGTCTCTAGGTCTATCTCCCTCTCCTATCAATATGCCTCTCTCTCTTCTATAAGTGATGCTGTATCACACTGGCAACATAGCAACTTGGAGTCACATGCAAATGAGCTCATGAATATTAACACAATGTCCGCGGAAGGACTATTTTATCATGCATTAGCATCTTTAAATCTTTTTTTTCTACATACAAGCAAGATTTTTCTACCAGTAAAAATTAAAATAAACCTAGGTGCCCATTTTATAAGCGCAATAAGACACTCAAGGTGTGTGCATGGAACATATTTTACCACACACCAGGGCTACAGGCACTCGGCCAAGGCCTTGTGCCTTATTATGCCCCTGGCTGTGCAATAAAATATATTCCATGCACACCCTGTCATGTCTTATTACTTACTTGCTTACTCGTGGTTGCTTGTTACAGATTTTTCTGGTTTGGAGCTGTTGAGTCAACTCCCCTCCTCCACTTTCTGCTTTGTCCAGTCATGTGTTTCTATAACTCCATTCTCTGGAGTCACACAAAGTTAATCAGTTTGGCTGGCAATTTTTAGTGTTTTTTGGCCATGTGACTACTTGCTGGAAGAATCAGATCTGTAAATATGAAAAATAAATATTTGAACGGTTCCATGTCATAACAGCGATTGCTAAACAGTTATCGCTGTTACAGTGAGTGTGCATCGCTGAAAATCAAGTATAGCCTAGAGGTTAGAGTAACGAGCTGTGAACAAGCTTGGTACATTCAGCAGACCAGACCTTAGTTTAATTCTCACAGCCTCCACTTGCATGCTGTGTGACTCTGAGCAAGTCACTTAACCACCTAGTGCTCCCAGGTCACCCCTGAAAACAGGCATTTGTGCTTAGTGGGCCTTACCCGGTAACCAAAGACTAAAATAAATAAATTAATTAATTAAATAACTAAAACTGCAGCTCACATACCTTTACTTCCTGATCCCTCCCATTCCTTTTAATCGCCCTCATAACACCTCACTATTTTTGTCACTAACCTGGCACTATAATCACGCCTCACTACCCTTTCAAGGTACCTATAGCTCATATCACAGGCGCTGAAACTGAGTTAGGAGGTATTTCTTCACAGAGAGGGTGGTGGCATGTTGGAATGTGTTTCCAGAGGAGCTGATTTCAAGGAAAATGGTAGGCAGCTTCAAAAGATCCTAGGATAGAGTTTAGGGGAAATAAGGGTCAGGGGAAGGGTGGATGGAGGGAAAGTGTAGATGGGGGGGCAGTAGAGTCAGTAGCTTATGCTGAGGACCCTGCAATACAAGCAGACTAGATAGACCTAATGGCCTCATTCTGCTGGCTTCATCATTTGTTCACATGTTCAAATGTTCAAATAGGTAGCACATTATGATAGTGACTGAAACTGAGTGACTCACTTGTGAGCAAATACCTCCTAGCCTCTCTTCTAAACCTCCCCCCAACCTGAGACTGTGTCCCCTTGTGTTTCAGTTCCTATTAAGCTTGATGAGAGCCTCCATGTCCACCCTATTTATTCCTTTCAAATACCTGAAGATCTCAATCATGTCCTCTCTCTCTCTCTCCCTGTCTCTCCTCTCCTCTCCTTCAGAAAGTACATGTTGAGGGCCTTCAACCTCTCCATGTATGTCCTTCCCTGCTGTCCCATGATCATCTTCACTGCCCTCCTTTGGGCTATCTCTAGCAAATTTATGCCACTTTATGGTATGGGCACCACTTCTGTAAACTGTACTCCAGATGTGGCCTCACCAATGACCTGTATAAGGGCAGTATTACCTGCATTCACCTGCTGCTGATTCCACCGGCAATGCAGCCCAACATTTAATTTTCCTTTGTTGCTGCTTTCCAGCATTGCATGGTGTGTTTCAGGTCACAATTGATCATCACACTCAGGTCCTCCTCTGATGCACAAACTTTCACATGCACATTCTTTTGATACTGTTCCACATGGAAGATTGAATAATAAGCTGGGTAGGCTCGGCTGGGTCAAGGCAGGTCAACTGGGTGGCAAACTGGTTGGCAAACAGAAAACAGAGAGTGGTGGTAAATGGTATACAGTCAGAAGAGATGCAAGTCACAACAAGTGGGGTACCTCAGGGATCAGTCCTGGGGCCAGTCCTCTTCAACATTTTCATCGGTGACATTACATATGGATTGTAGGATGAGGTTTGCCTGTTTGCAGATGACACCAAGATCTGCAACAGAGTAGATGATCCAGATGGGGTGGGCAGAATGAGAAGAGAGCTGGAAAAACTGGCAAAATAGTCTGGAGTGGCAACTGGGGTTTAACACAAAGAAGTGCAAGATCATGCACATAGGGAAGAGAAACCCTGAAACTACCTATAGGTTGAGAGGAGAGTTGTTGGGAATCACAAGGGAAGAAAGAGACTTGGGCATCATCATCATCACAGATGACCGAAAATCATCCAAGCAGACCACTAAGGCAGAAGGTAAGGCTAGAGGGATGTTGGGGTGTATATGTAGGGGTATCACAAGTCGTAAGAGGGAGGTAATAATCGCTCTTTACAAGATACTGGTTAGGCCCCATCTGCAGTACTGCATACAGTACTGGAGGCCGCAGCTGCACAAGGACATTAACAAAATGGAGGCAGTCCAGAGAAGGTCAACCAAAATGGTGCAGGGACTGCATCAGAAAACATATGAGGACAGTATAATGGAGCTCAATACAGTATGTATACCCTAGAGCAAAGGAGAAAGAGAGGTGATATGATCGAAACATTCAAACATCTTAAGGGCATTAACAAGGTGAAAGAGTCTAACATGTTTCAATATAAGAAAAATAGCAGAACAAGAGGACACGGCATGAGATTAGAGGGAGGCTGATTAAGGGGTAACGTGAGGAAGTTCTTTTTCACAGAAAGGGTGGTGGATGCACGGTGCAGCCTACCTCAGGAAGTGGTGGATATGAATACAGTGTAGGGCTTCAAATAGGCATGGTATAGGCATAAGGGAGCAATACAGATGACTATGACTAAATAGGCCATTGGCAGAGTAAAGGCCTTCGGTACATTCATAAGGTAGACAAAATGGGCAGACTGAATGGGCCTTGCAGTCCTTGTCTGACATCAGCTTCTATGTTTCTATGTTTCTATACCTGAACCCCTCACAGGTTATACTCAGTCTTCAGGTTTCTTGGCTCAAGTGTACATAACTTTGCATTTCTTTGCATTGAAGCCAAGCTGCCAAGTTCTGGACCACCTCTCTAGCTTTTCCAAATCCTCCTTTAGGTCTTGTATTCCTTCTCTGTGTCCACCCTCCCACAGAGCTTGGTGTTGTCCACAAATAAGCAAATGTTACCCTTAATGCCATCCCCAGTATTTGTGATGAAGACATTGAAAAACACTGATCCAAGTACCAACTGCTTTGGGACCTCACTGGTGACCTCCATGGTGCTGGAGAGCTCGCCTCCCACCACCGTGCTCTGGGGTCTGCCCCATAGCCAGTTTTCCACCCAGCCGGTCAACTTCTCACCAACTCTTAGATCCACCAACTTCCTGATCAACTTATTTTAGGATATAGAGTAAAAGGCCTTGCTGAAGTCCAGGCAAAGGATGTCCAGTGCTTGGCCCCTGTCCACTGTTTTAGTGACCCAGTCAGTGACATGAATCAGATTTGTTCAACATGACCTCCCTCACATAAACTCATGTTGTCTTCCATCCTGGAGACCATTCTCATCCAGATACTCTACTGATCTTTCCTTAAGTATGGTCTCCATGAGCTGGTACATGACTGAGGTCAGAATGACCAGACTGTAGTTCCCTGGGTCATCTTTGGTGCTGCTCTTATGGAGGGGCACTATGTGTGCCATTCTACAGTCCTGTGGCACCACTTCTAACTCCAGTAAACTATTGAACAGGTTAGTCAATAGATCTGTAAGCTCCTCTGCCAGCTCTCTTAGAACCCTTGGGTGTATGTCATCTGGACCTAGGGTTTATTTACCCTGAATGCTAGCAACCCTATCCTCACCCTAGTCACCTCTATCAAACCATCTGTGTCCCCGCCCCCCCCTTCTCCTTAGTGACACTGGTCCATCTTTCTCCCTGGTGAAGATGGAACACAAGTACTCTTCCAATACTGTACCTCTGCTTTGCCCTCATTCTCCTCCTCCTCACACCTGTCCCCTTTCCTGAGCTAACAAGCCCTTCTTTCTTGTCCCTTTTCTCTCTAATATAGTGAAAAAAAGGATTCCCGCCCTCTTAAATTCCTTCAACTGCTGCAACTGTGGTTCCTTCTGAGCTTTAGCATACTGGACAACCTTGCCTGCTATGCTAGACATCTTCAGGAAGTCCTCTCTGTCTTCCTCCCTCTGGATCCTCCTGAATTTTTTGTAGGCAGACCTCTCATCTCTTATTGTCTGGGTGACCTCAGTGCTGAACCAGCTGGGTACTTTAGCCTTCGAGTTCTTCCCTTTGAGCTTAATGCATTCCCTTGTGGCAACCATTATTCCCTCCTTGATAATGGATCCCCTTTGGTCCACGCCTATATCCATTTGGATGCTTGCCAGGTAACTCCTTAGCAGCTCACCCATTTTTCTGAAGTCCGCCTTTGTAAAATCCAGGATTTTACTCTTAGTGGGTGCCTTTTCCCCTGCCCATATCTAACCCAAACCATACTGTGCATTGATAAATCCCACCCTGGGGCTCCTTGACCTTTATATCCTGGATGTTGTCCCCATTTGTCAGAACCAGATCAAGGATTGACCCCTCCCTGGTGGGTTCTGAGACACCCCAAGTCAGGAACTCACTTTGCAGCACATCTAGGATCACTTGACTCCTGGTGCAGGTCATGGCCAGTACTCTCCAGTCCACCTTGGGAAAGTTGAAGTCTCACACTGTTATTACCACTCCCTTCCCTGTAGCAGTCAATATTTGTGAGTTCAATTCCCTGTCTCTTTCCTTTTTCTGGCTGGGTACTTTGTACATCACTCCCAACCTCACCTTCCTCCCTCTATGACAGTAATTGAATACACACTACTTACACCCTCCCCTCTTCTGACTTCTCCCTTGTACAAGTTATACCCTCTCTGATGTAAACCACCACCACTTCCCCTTTTCCTACCTCCCTATCCTTCCTGTATAATTTAAGCCCAGAGATCAAGAGGTCCCAGTCATGGTTAGTCTTGGCCATGTCTATGTGACCACCATGATGTCCACTCCCCTCTCTGCCAACATTGCCTGCAGGACATCTATCTTGTTCCCAAGACTTTGGGCATTCACAGATACCACCTTCCACTGAGAGTCTGAACCTTCTTCCTTTCCCTCCCATCTGCCTTTCTCATTTCTCTTCATTACCTGTGCCCTCCACCCCCTGTTGCTAACCCCTTCACTCCACCTCCACCCTTACCCTCCAGTCCCCCCTTCTGGTAGGTGGAGATCTGCTGAACTTCTCCTCCTGGAGACTCAGGGTCTGCAGGTCCACTTGCCCCCCTCAGTAGTTTAAATTAGGTTTTTGGTTTATGTAACCCCTCCCCAGCTTGTCCCTGAGGACCCTCGACCCCTCACTACTGAAGTGCAATCTGTCTGATACAAAAAGTGATTTATCTAACCAGGAATCCCCCCAGCTTCCAACACAGTTGTATCCTTCCTCTTTGCACAACTTCATCAGCTGCTCATTGAACTCCTCTATCCTTTTCTTCTTGACCATGCTGGTACTTGGTATTGGCAACACCTCTGAGAATACCAGTGATCTGGTTACCTCTGTGCAGGTCCTGTTTACCTCCCTGAATCATTCTGTACTATTTCCACCTCCTCCCCAGCTAGGTTGTTGGTACCTAGGTGTATAACTATGATTGGTTCCTCCAACTCTCCTCACCAACTCCCCAGGTTTTGGGCACACCATCTCTGTTGTTGTCCCTGGCATGCAAACCACCTTCCTACTTGTATTTAGACTCCCCTTCTTTCCCCACTGAATACCCTTAATTATGGCATCTCTAGGATTACCACCATTCTGCCCCCCAACTCCTGCCTCCCCTTTTCCTTCTTGGACTGCCACAGAAGCTTTGCTCCAACCTAACTGCTCCCCCTCTGTCATGGTTGCTACCCCACCCTTATTTTCCCCAAACCCTGCTTGCCTTACACCCCCACAGCCTCTACTCACTCCTCCATCAGCCTTTCTACCCAGCTCTCTGTCCTTTCCTTTCTGTTCACCACATACAACCTCTCCTTTCCCCTCCTTCTGTCACCTCACCACCTCTCTCCCCTCCTACTCCACTCTCCATAATCTCTTGTCCTTGCCCACCATGACTACTTTGTACTGTCCTACTCCCTTCTACTGTCCTACTGCCCTGACCCCATTGTCTTAACCTGACCTCTCTACCAACCTCCTATTCCCCCCTCCTCACTTCCAGATAAAAATATAGAGAAATAAATTTGATGAGTATACTTTTGGGTAGATGGCAAGGTTGAAAATACAGCATCCGTAGTTGACAAAAAAAAAATATATGCAGACCTTTTGGTTAGAGACCTTTCTGGAAATGTAGGACCTATAAACTAGCAACATTTTGTGCATGTTTGTGGCCTTAGTGGGAAATATAGGATCTGTGACTGGCAACAATTAGTTTTTTTCCCTTTGTGTAGAGAGAGAGACAGTTTAAAACATGGGATTTGCAACTGGAAATTTTTTACTTTTGTTTAGTGCTCCACTTTTGCATGCTATTATGTAGAGGACAATCTCTAGCTTTTAAAATGGTATACAAGTCTACTTTAGATAATTTTAGTGAATGTTTAAAAATGTTTCCACTGGCTTGAGGGGATGTTGAAATTACAGGTTAGTGTCTGTAAAATGGGGCTGCTAGGCAATGTGTTCTCCTCCCCCACTGGGTTTGCATCTGTATCTGGAGGCTGTATTGGACGAAAGTGTATGTTTGGAGAGTGGGCAGAATAACTGTATTTTTTCACAAATTCAGAGGAAACATGGAAGGGCATGCAAGGTGTAAGTTACATTTATTTTCCCAGCAGAATTAATTTTTTTAACACATACGTGAAAGAATGTTGGGTCTGAAGATGCAAGATGCATGAAAGGCAGGAAAGCAAAAATGTGGGACTGTTTGAGCAAAGAAACCACAACTTCTATGTATGTAGAGGACAAGCTCTAGCTTTTAAAATGGAATACAAGTCTACTGTGGTAATTTTAGTGAATGTTTAAAAAAGTTTCCACTGATTTGAGGGCCTATTTAAATTACAGGTTATTGTCCATTAAAGGAGGCTGCTAGGCCACATGTTCTCCTCCCCAACTGGATTTGCATCTGTGTCTGAAGGTGGCATTGCATGAAAGTGTTTGCTGGGGCAGAACAAATGGGATTTTTCACAAATGCAGAAGAAACAGGAGGTGCATGCAAATGTTTTAAATTACATTTCTTTTCCAAGCAGAATTACTTTTTTAAATACATATGTGAAAGAATGTTGGGTCTGAAGATACAAGATGCATGAAAGGCAGCAAAGTAAAAATGTGGGTCTGTTCAGGCAAAGAAACCACCTCTTCTTTTTTGTCTAATTCTTTTTTCTCCTGCCAGAACAGGCTGCTCCTTTCACTGACCCCCACCAGCCCCATCACCCAGTGTCCCAGGGACTTACTTCGATGCCGGTCTTCCCCCATGGCTTGCTCCCAGTGGTTGGGTTTGGCAGCTCCAGACTGCTGATAGAATGGATCCAGTTTCTGGGAGAAGGTCCTGTAGCCTGGGTGTGGAGCCTGTGAGGGGTCAATGTCATCCTACCCTACTGCCAGCCATTTTCCACCTATTTTTCCACTCTTTGGAGGAGTGGACATTTAATGCCTTCCAGACATGTCTATGCATGCTTCCATGCATAGGACATCAACAGACACTGCTCCTCTGTCCCCCACATTGTAGTCCTGGCTGCATGTACCCCCAACCACTGCTAGTGGTCAGATGAATACTGGGACCAGTATTCCCCCACAGAGAAGGAGAACTGTCTTCCAGATGCTTGAGCCTCCTCTCCCTGGCTGACCCCCAATGCCCCCCCACATCACTCCCAAACCTGAATTGTCAACATGGCAGCAGGTGACACTTGGTGCCTCAGCCCTCCACACCACTGGATCAGCTGAAACTACCTCTTCTAAATCAGCCCTAGCATTCAGTTGTCTTCATGTCATTATTTTCCAAAGCTGTCAAAGACTGGTTTAAACTACCCACTCACGTCACTGAGATCCCCATGCACAGACTGTGCCTTTTATAGAATTAGATTTAAGGCTGTGTGTAAGAGGGTGGCGTGTAACCTTACATTTCTTTTTCCAATTCAAACCTGTTGCAACAGCATTTCTCCCTATGCTATTCTTTTGTACCTTCCTTTCTGTGTTCTCTGCTCCAAGCTTAATTACATAGAAACATAGAAACATAGAAGTTTACGGCAGATAAGGACCGCAAGGCCCATCCAGTCTGCCCATTTCTTTTTCTACCTTATAAATGTGCCATCGGCCTTTGCGATGTCAGTGACCTATCTATTCATAGTCATTTGTATTGCTCCCTTATGCCTATCCCATGCCTGTTTGAAGCCCTGCACTGTATTCATAGCCACTACTTCTTGTGGTAAGCATTCCATGCATCTACCACCCTTTCTGTGAAAAATTTCCACATTCCCCTTAATCGGCCTCCCTCTAATCTCATGCTGTGTCCTCTTGTCCTGCTATTTTTCTTATATTTAAACATGTTAGACTCTTTCACCTTGTTTATGCCCTTAAGGTGTTTAAATGTCTCGATCATATCACCTCTCCTCCTTTGCTCAAGGGTATACATATTGAGCTCCGTTAATCTGTCCTCATATGTCTTCTGATGCAGTCCCTGCACCATTTTGGTTGCCCTTCTCTGGACTGCCTCAATTTGGTTAATGTCCTTGTGAAGGTGTGGCCTCCAATACTGCCGCAGTACTCCAGATGGGGCCTAACCAATGTCTTGTACAGAGGGATTATTACCTCCCTCTTATGACTTGTGATACCCTACTAATACACCCTAACACCCCTAGCCTTACCTACTGCTTTAGAGGTCTGCTTGGATGATTTCAGGTCATCAGTGATGATGATGCCCAAGTCTCTTTCTTCCTTTGTGACTGCTAGCAACTCCCCTCAGCCTATAAGTGGCTTCAGGGTTTCTCTTCCCTATGTGCATGATTTTGCACTTCTTTGCATTAAATCCCAGTTGCCACTCTTCTGACCATTCTGCTAGTTTATCCAGATCTCTTCTCATTCTGCCCACCCCATCTGGATCATCTACTCTGTTGCAGATCTTGGTGTCATCTGCAAACAGACAAGCCTTACCCTCTAGTCCATCTGCTAGGTCACTAATGAAGATGTTGAATAGGACTGGCCCCAGGACTGATCCTGAGTACCCACTTGTGACTTGCATCTCTTCTGACTGTATACCATTTACCACCACTCTCTGTTTTCTGCCAGTCAACCAGTTTGCCACCCAGTTGACCAACTTCTGACCCACCCCGAGCCTACCTAGCTTATTTATCAATCTTCTATGTGGAACAGTGTCAAAAGCTTTGCTGAAGTCAAGGTAGGCGACATCAACTGCTCCCCAGTCTCTGGTAGGCCACCGGCAGCTTTTCTCTCTGTCCTTTGTCTCTTTTTCCTGTAAGGTTGCACATTTTACCCTGTTGAATTTTCAAGAATAACACTTCTCTTGGAAATAAGCAGATACACTTTGTGCTGCACTAGAATGAGGACCTCTTGCCTTTTTGGAAGTAAAAAAAAAATACAAGGGCTTGGTTTCTCTGCAGCCACTTGTTCCTGTCCTTAGCTATAAAAGTATAGCAACTCACTGTAAGAAGCTGAGTCATGGACTCCAGCTTACTTTTTCATCCCTGCTTTGTTTTTTTTAAACAGGGTGCTAATGTTAAGAGAAAGCTTTACTTTAATGAAAATGTATTAGAGAATACAAAAGAGTCTGAAAGAAAGAGAATGTGTTAGTTTAAAAGTAGGCTTGTTTTTGAAGCAGAGAAAAACCCCAGAGTAAAAGAAAGCAAAAGGAGTTGCTTGCCTGCATTACAATGTTGGAATGCTTGTTGCAGCCTCTGTAGTTTGTGCTTAGGACACACCCTCTGGTCTGGAAAGCTCCTTAGAGCCGGCTGGCTGGCTATCATCTTGCTAAATTTATGCAGCAGACCAGGAGGCGTGGCCACTTGCTGTGCTTTCCTTGATGAAACTTTGTTTAACTGCAATATTATTGTGTGAAAATGTATTAGGGATATTTTGAATGTAACTGAATTATGGATTGAATGTATTAAGAATTGTTTTAAGGGGAATAAAGCATTTTTCACTTGAACTAATAGAAAGGGGGTGGAGCTATACACATCACATGACCTGGTCTGTATGTAAAAAGACCACCTCCTCAAAGCTTAGTTAGTTGGTGCTGGGGTGCTGACCCTAGCTGTGTCCTAGAGAGCCTACTAGGATTTCTACCCAGTGATGTAACTGGAGAATTTTGTTTTGCTTTTATTTTATTTTTTTTTATTTTATTTTTATTTTGTCATTTGAAGTCCATTTTTGTTTATTCCACTGCAATAAATGTATTTTTTATTTTATTTTATTTAAACAGCAGTTTGGAAAACCTTTGAGCCATAGGCTCATTTACAAAGGTACCTTGTCACAGTAAGACAAACCAAAATACACAGTATAGCAGTACAACACATAAGTATAACAGTAAAATTAAGACATAGATACAAACAAGCTGGTACAGGTAGGATGGATGCAAACAATACCAGAGTTATGTCGTCCTTAGCAGCTAGTAATAAGCTTTGTCATAAGTATTGAGTACGGCTTTGACTAGTGGCAGTTACAGCATCGGGTGTTAATAAGGTGGTTACGTAAGGAAGTTTTGAAGCACGATATAGTTGGAGCTTCGGAGATGGAGGGGGGTGTGTTGAACCAGGAGGGGCCCTAAACTGGGGGCTCTTTGGCCGTGAGAGGTCCTAGCTCTAGGGATAACAGAGAGGTTTTCCAGAGGTTGAGTATGAACTAGTGGGACAGAGCGGTATGGTGGTGGTCAATCCTGGTGGGAGAAAGCCCAAGGAGGGTCTTTTTGTAAGGGTACAGGTAAGATATTTGAGGCACTCGTCCGAGATCAAGTACCAGTGCTTTAGCATACAGGTGTGTGTCATCCTAGGTGCTCCAGTAATTAACCTGCAGGCCTTATTCAGAGTAGTGCAATTTTATGGAGTGAGGTCTGATCAGCAGCACCATACACCCGGCAGTCCATAGTCCACTAGGGACAGGATAGAGGAGGAAGGTGACTGCGAGTGAAGAGCCTCCGGGAGGCAGTGTTTATACTGATGTAAGATGCTTGATCGGATATTAGTGGCAGTGGCTAGGCAGCGATGTGTCCATGGAAGGAGAGCGGGGTCAAAATGGATCCCTAGGTATTTATAGGAGCAAACTTGTTCAAGTGGGAATGAGGACCCAGAGTGAATGAGGAGTTTGAAGTTGCAGGACTTGTTTTGGGGATGAGTGAAGAACATGGTTTTGGTTTTTTAAAGATTTATCACCAATCTATGTTCCTTGAACCAGCCCTCGGCTTCAGTGAAGGACTTCTGCAGCGAGTCCTGGAGGGCAGTAGGGTTACGACTTGAGGCAAAGATGACTGCATCATCAGCGTACAATAGAATGTTCCCTGAGCAAGAGCGTGGAAGGGTGTTAAGGTAAAGGGAGAATAGTAAGGGGCCCAGAATGGAGCCCTGGGGAACCCCAGAAAAGATGGGACAGATGTCTGAGTAGGTCCCATTAATTTTTACATGCTGTGAGCGGTCAGACAGATAACTGGTGCACCAGGAGATAGGCCCAACAGCAAACCAGAGACTAAGGGCATCAAGAAGGAGGGGGTGGGCGACAGTGTAAGCTTTCGAGAGGTCAATGAAGACAGCACCTGCCAGAGAACCAGTGTCTAAGGAGGAGTGGAGAAAGTTGGAGAACTCTAGGAGGGCTGTGTTGGTACTGTGGCCCGCTCGGAAGCCATGCTGCTCAGGACAAAGGACATTATAGGTGGAGAGGTAGTCAGAGATTTGAGAGCCACCACTTTTTCCAAGGCCTTGGAGAGAGGAGAGAGAATGGAGATCGGTCGATAGTTTCCAGCCACAGTCCTATCATCACCTTTAAAGATAGGGGTGACAGTGGTGACTTTCCAGGCAGTTGGAACCTTCCCAGGCAAAGAGAATGGTTGATGAGGCATGTGATTGGGGTAAGGACTGTGTCTAAGACCAGCCCAGTAGGATACACGGATCCAGGGTGTCACTGCCTGTACTATTACTCTTGAGGCAGTGACAAGGTCGACCTAAGTTCTTGAGGCAGAAACACGGTGGAGGAGAAAATAAGGCGAGAAAGATTCTGACAGGTGCTGGGGAGGAGGGTCAAAAAATTTGTAGGAGGGATAGGGCTAAGGTCAGTGAATGAGGTGTTGAGGTGGTTGGTTATGAGGGCTGGGTCTGAGGAGATCACACCATTAATGTTGATCTGGGTGGGTGGAGGAAGTGTGCACTCCCATTTAACTGTTAATGTTATCCCAGAAGGTTCTAGGATTCCCCATGAGGCAGTGAGTGAGGACCGATGAGTGCTCAGACTTGGCCTTTCTGATGGCCTGAGTGCACTTGTTTGGCGGCAGCATGTAACCGCCTGTCATTGGGCGTGACTCTCAATGGCACGGTGCCATAGGTTGTCCCTATGTTTGAGCTGGTGGATCAAAGCTGGGGTAACCAGGGGCATTCTTCCTTTTAGAACAGCGGGTCAACACTGGGGCAAAAGATATCACAGGCATTATTAAAAGTTTGGGTAAAGAAGGAGAGAGTTGTGTCGATGTCAGGAGTTGCCTGTATAGGAGACCGGTCAATTTGGGACAGAAGTTCCTTAAGTTTTATCAGTCCACCAGGTATTAGACGCTGCCGGCATGTGGACTGTGCTATGGGTTTGGGGACTGAGGTTGACCAGTGGAATAGAATGGGGGAGTGATCACTGAGAGAGTCTGGGAGGACTTGTACATTGGGGATCCGATTAGGGCGGTTGGTGAGTACCACATCAAGCAGGGTACTGGAGCCTCTCTTGGGGTTAGTCCTGGTAGGGTGGGTAACTAGTTGCGTTAGGTCTATTGCAGAAAAGGAGTCTCGGGTAGAGGAGGAGGAGGGGCTGAGCCAGTTGACATTTAAGTCACCACCAGAATTTGATCAGCGGAAGGAGGTAGAGAGGTAAGGTATTCTGTAAGAGAGGCAATGGCCTGCGTTTGGTCCCTGGGGGGCACGTATGCAGTAGTCAGATAAAGGGGTCCCTTTAAAGGGTCAGGGGTTAGTTTCAGCATAGCGCCTGGGCCCTGGAGTCAGGATGGGAGTGGGCAGGGCTAGTAATGGGAGAGATTCTTTAACATAACAGCGCAGGCCGCTCTGCCTCCCCAACACGGTCGGACCGGAAAAGGGTGGGAAAACCAGGAAGAGAGACTAGGGAGTCAGGGAAGGATTTTGACAGCCAAGTCTCAACCAGGGTGATGACATCAGGGTTAATTGATGTGACCAGGCATTGTAGTGAGTCAAACTTTTTTAGGAGGCTACAGATATTCATGGAGACCATGCATAGGCCTGTGGTGCGAGTTGGGGAGCTCCTGGGAACCGGGCCAGGGTTTGGATGAATGTTCCCTGACAGGAGTAGTAGCATGACTAACACCCTGGCTGGGAGATGGTGAGAGGTTTTCCTACAATTGACATGAGAGGGAGGGAGGGCGCTAAGGGAGCAGGGGTGGGCAGGAGGTACAGGAGGGGAAAGCAAGAATAAGAAGACACCCAGATGTGCCTGAGGTGAAGAGAAAGCTAGGGGGAGGGCAGGGGGGACGGGGACACACAGAGGTCCCAAGGGGCAGGAGAGGAGGTTCAGGAGCAAGGGGAGGGAGGGGTGCCAGGGCACAGTGTGGACTAGCAGATGGGTAAGTGGGTAAGTGCACTGCTAGTGGGGATAGGCACAGGCAGAGCGTGAGGCAGGGCCAATACATTGTGGTGAGCAAGATCCCAGGGAAGTAGTGCTGTACAGGTAGGAGTAGGAAGTAGTGAGACGTGTTTTGGAGACACTACCTATCTTGTGGACATTCTGTCCTTATCCCACATCCTCACACTGTACACACACTTTGATCTACCCAGCATCTACATATACATAATTCACAATTGAAAGAGGGAACGGGGTGGGCACTAGTAATGGCAAGGTAAAAGGACCTGAATGGGAAATGAGGGAGGGAGATAAGGAAAAAAGAGAATGTGAAAAGGGGGGGTGTTTCAGTAAGACCAAGGTAAACAAGAACTGCATGGGAAACAAGGGAGGGAGGGAGGGAGAATAAAAGTGAAAAAATGATAATATTCCAAAATGGGAAGAAAAATGCCAAACATAATATGGTGTACACAGTGTAAAGTGCAATCAGTCATACGTACATATGTGCTTTCCCTCATAATTCCAGATATTGTGGTCACCATACCTACTTACTCCATTACCCACCAGGATCATGCCAGTTGGGGTGGTGGTTTTTCCATTTACCTCTCCTCTGCCATCCAGTTCACCCCTATACTCTCTATCTCCTCCTCATCCACCTATGAAATTTTACTCCTCAAACTCTGCCTCTCCTTCTTTAGCCCCATTTTCATGGCTGATGTATACTGCTACCCAGGCCTGTCCCCCTCTTCTGTCACTGACCTCCTGACTACTATCTCTACTCATGGCTCGACCAGTGAATTACTCATCCTTGGGGACTTCAATTTAAATTTGCTCTTCCCTTCTCAATCAAAATTCTGCCAAAACATTAAGTCCCTTAATCTTTTTCAGCTGATCTCTTACCCCACCTACCACAACCATAAATCCCTCAATCAAACCCTACTGGGCTGGGTTCTTGCCTTCCACACTCACTGGATTATTGGTGCTGACCCCCTTTTGGATGCCCTCAGTGACCACCACCTGGTCTACTGTGTCTGCAAATTACACCACCCCAAGTCCACACCTAAGCTCCTCTAGATCCAGTCCTTCCAATCACTGGACTTATCCTCCCTCCTCATGTACTTACCAGCTACTGGCTAGTTCCCCATCTCCTCTGCCAGCTCCATTGATTCTGCTCTCAGTTATTTTAAGTCCAAATTTCAGTGTATCTGGGACTTGCACCCCCCCATCAGAAAAACCAGGGTCCATGGTTTCCACCTCCCTTGGATCTCTGCTGAATTGCTGGCATGCCTGCATGCTCAAGATCTTGCTGGAAAGGCTCACAAGTCCTCTGGCTCCCCTGCTGATATACTTAAGTACCATGCCCTTCACAATGCCTGTACCAAAGCCACTGGGCTTGCCAAGGTGAAGTACTTTGACTCCACCTTCCAACTCAACATTAACCACCCCTCCAAGTTCTGGAAGGTCATCCATGCCCTCTTCTCCGCCCCAACCCAGTCCTCCGCCCCGCTCCTCAAGGTAATTGATGCCACCATTTCTGACCCCCCTCTCTGTTGCCTCTGAGTTCAATGCTTTCTTCACCTCCTGTGCATCCTCCCTTCTCTTCTTCATCCCTCCCACCCCTCCACCTACCCCTTCCCCTTGCCCCCACCTAACCTCCCCATCTTCCTCTTTCTCCTTCTCTCCTAGATCTCCTGCTAACAATCTCAAGTCCCTCCTAGCCCTAAACCCTCTCAAGGGCAGGAACCCTAATGGACTTGACCTTAAACTAATCCATTTGTCTGCCCCAGCTATTGCTGTACCACTCTCCTCCCTTCTAAACCTCTCCTTCTCCTTAGCCTCTGTCCCTGATGCATGGAAACATGCTACTGTCATACCCCTCCCCAAAGGAGGTGACCCCTCCATTATTGACAATTACCACCCTATCTCCCTGCTACCTACCCTTGCTAACCTTCAAGAGCACCTAATACTTTCTCAGCTCTTCCCCTTCCTTGATTCATCCTCCTTCTCCACCCCTTTCCAGTCTGATTTCCATAAATCCCACTCCACTTTCTCCTCCCTCCTCCAGCTTATTGAATCTATTCTCTCAGGTATGGATCAGGGCCTTATCACCTCGACTTGGCCAAAGCCTTCAACACTGTGGCCCCCTCCCTACTCATTGACAATCTTACAGCAGTGGGGCTTTCCACATCTGCTACTAACAGATTCTGGTCCTACCTTGGTGGTAGGACACCATCAGTTAGAATTGGAGATTCCTTATCCCCTCCACTACCTGTCACCACTGGTGTCCCCCAAGGTTGTGTCCTTTGTCCAATTCTCTTTTCAATTTTCCTGACTGACCTTAGCTGCCTGCATCTCTGCACCCATCCATATTTATGTAGATGATATGGTTATTTAAGCCTCTGGTTCCTCCCCCTGATCTGATGGCCAAGCTCCAGCACTGGTTCCAATCAAATCAGCTATCCCTCAATGCCAGAAAAATGGTCTCCATGTTCTTTGGCACAAGGCAGAAGCTCTCTAGGCTTACTGACTTCCCCACCTTCCACACCCTAGATGGGACCACTATCGATGATATTCCCACCTTTAAGTACCTCAGGGTCTGGCTTGATCAACACCTCAACTTTTCTGAGAATGTGAATGCAATCCACAAAAAATGCACCCTAAATTAGGTGCATTATACACGAACCATGGTTGCATCTTCCTGTTGGCTACAGAGTCATTCTCCAGCAAATGATTGTCCCCATTTTAGACTATGGAAACATTGTCTACAGTGTTGCTCCTAAGTCCACCTTGACCAGACTGGATTCCCTCTTCCACACCTTCTGTCACTTTGCTTTGGAGTGCCCACCCTGCATCCATCATTGCTCCCATTATACTGTGCCTCCCTCTCCCTTCCCTCCCATCCCTTGAAGCCAGGTGCCTCACTCATTGTACCTCCTTTATTTCTAAATTCTGGCTTGCCTCTCTCACCCTTACCTCACCTCTCTCCTCTCCTCTCGCCCCTCTCTCCCACTATATCCTTCATACCTGTAACTCTGGCTTCCACTCCTTAGAAATCCCTAATAGATCATCCTCAGCTGACTAGGCTTCCTTCTCATATCACTTCCCCAACCTTTGGAATTCTCTCCCCCTGTCCTGCCACCCTGCTTCTTCCCTATGCTCTCTCTCCTCTCTTCTCTTCATGTTCTCTTCTCACTCCTGCAACTGCACCTGACCCCCACTATACCTCTCTTCCCCTCCTCCCACTCCCTCCACCCCAACATCTCATCTTCTTCTCCTTCTCTTTTTCCCTCTTACTCTAACTCCTTGCTCTAGCTCCTGCAGCCAACCACCATCCCCCCTCAAACAGTCCATTCTTGAATATCAACTGGTTAATTTCCCTGCCACCTGCCTGCATTATCTGCACTTGGCACTTTAATTTGCATCTTCTTTTTGTCCTCGGGTTGCATCCTGCTATATCCATGCCAGTGTACATATTTTGCTTAAATGCCTTTGGATGTTGCTTGTTATATGATGCTTAGTTATGGTTTTTTTGCCTGCAATGTAAATACTGTTCTATTTGTTATTCAAGACCTTCCTCTACCCCCTCACCCCAGCATGCATCTAGAAATGAGCTGTTACCAGCTCAATATATCTTTCCTGGTGAAAATTTTGAAATAAATAAATAAATATACATATATCATAAACATTATCATTCAGGTTTGGATTCAGTCCCTTGTTCAAACAGATGTGTTCTGTAGTGGCAGAGTGTAATGTTTCAGATACAATAAACAATACTAAAGGAAACATTGTTCTTGTTAGGGGAAACACTGCCCAGGTGCAAGGCCCAGCAACATAAAGGATATCGGTTCCTGTAAGCAAAATGGCAAGACAGGTATTGCCGGTATTAACCATGGTTTGTTTTCAAGCATTCTTTGCTGTTTTCAGAGATACAGTGTCCACAAATGCTTAGGTAATAGCATTGGTTGCCATTTTCTGTAAAAGGCTGAGGGGGACGGCAACAAAGTGTACAGTTATGGTTTATGGTTAAAAGTTAGTTAGCAAACACACAGAGTTATATTCTACTTTACCACCAAGGACAATGAAACATGGAGCACACCGAGCAGTCCATATGGTAAATGCCATTAGTAAGGCAAGGCCCAAAAGAATAGGCCAGCAAACCCCATGACTTTGGTGGTCTCCTGCAAGTGGAGCAATGTTCGCACATGAACCATGCATTTTAAAGTCTAGGGCAACTTGAGTTGCAGGATCTAGCTATACCACAGGCACTTAATAGCCTTAAGCCTGTCTGTGAAAATGGTCATCTGAGCTATTAGGGCTCAGTAGTATGGCTCTGTGGCAGGGTTGCTCAAGGTACAACATGGCCCTTAGTTAACTAAACATGAATGGTTTCACATTAGTTTTCATAAATGACTCTTACAAGGGAATGTGATGTAGGTGACTTCTTCGGCATGCAGTTCAATTTGTTCGGTTTCTTAGCCTTCCTCTGAGACATAATGTATAAGGGAGTTTTTGCTTTCCTGGCAGGGTAGCTGGGTGTGTGCAGTGGTTGTGTTTGATTGGCATCATAACCTATTGTGCTTGTGGGGGGGGGGGTTCATGTTCCACTTATTCATTTATTTTTATTTATTGAAATGTGTCACCAGGAAAGGCATGCTGAGCAACAATTTGCTCACCTCCCAGTGCATGGGAGGGGGTTACAAGGGGAGGGATAAGCATTCAACACGGTTCAAAATTCAGCACAGAGCAATGCAGTTAATACACATTAACCATTACAACAATTGTCACACCAAAATTATGCACACAGTACATATGTATGACAGGGTAAACAGTAAAAATTATACAAACAGTACAAATAACCCACCTAATGAACTCGCCAAAATTATTCACTCAGTACAAATGTACACGTGTATGACTGGGCAGTAAACAGTAAAAATTATACACGCAGTACAAGTAACCCACCTAATGTATCCAATAGGTAAGGATAGCAGCTAGTGAGTCAAGCTGGGGGGGACCCACAGTTAACAGATAATAGGTGGATAAGAGTATAGAAAGGAGGAGAAGATGAGAATTAGCTAAGTAATAAGGAAGAGAGGTTGATAAGTGCTGGTCATCAGGATTAGGGAGATCAGAGCAATGACGGGAAGGGGTTCAGGCATAGATATGGGAGGAGGGGAGAGGAGAGGGAACCTAGGAGCAGGGGAAGATTGGGAGAGGAAAAGTGTGGAGAGATGTTGAGAGGGGATAAAGGATAGCTAAGGATGGAGGTGAGAGGAGAGGGAAGCTAGAAGCAGAAACAGTTCAGGAAAGGTGCAGTAATTGTGGAGGGATGAAGAGAGGGAGAACAGGGAGGAAGAATGTCTGATTTAAGAAGGCAGTTGGTTCCATAGTTTGGGGAAGTGGTATGAGAAAGCAGACTGGCCTGCTGAGGTAGCATGATGAGGAACAGCCAAAGTGCGCGTGTCTTGGGATCTGAGGCAGTGTGAAGGGGGGAGGGATGTTGATAGAGGAGGGCAGGTAGGGAGGAAGAGAGCCAAACAAAAATGTGGAGATAAATTTGGTGCAATGGGATAGACGCCTGTTTTCTAGTGAGGGAAAGGCCAGGGAATGGTAAAGGGTGCAATGATGGGTGGTGAGGGAAGAGTCCAGGGTGAAGCGACAGAATGAGTTGAAGAGAGTGTTCAGTCTAGATAAGGAGGACTTGGGAGTGGCACTGTAGACTACATCACAGTAGTCAAAGATAGGGAGGATAATTTTCTGCACAAGTTCACACCTTACCGGGAGAGCTAAACACCCTCGGTTCCTGTACAGGCCGCCTAGCTTGGGGTGCAGCTTTTTCTGATGGCATCCATGTGAGCAGAAAAATTGAGGCATTGGTCAAGCCAAACCCCAAGGTGTCTGAAGGAGGTGTCCTCAAGTGTTGTCCCATCAAGAATGTGGAAGGTGGGCATATTTGGGAGCCTAGAGAGTCTCTGCCAAGTGCCAAAGGTCATGGAGACTATCTTCTTGACATTCAGCAGTAGCTGATGTGATTCAAGCCAGAGTTGAACTTTATCAAAGTCCACTTGAAGTCTGGTTGTGGCATCAGTGGGAGAGTGACCTGAGGTGAAAAGGACCATGTCATCAGCATACATGTGGATGGAGGATGTGATGCAGGCTGTCAGAAGGTCATTTAGGAATATGAAAAATAGTATGGGCCCAGCACGGGATCCTGCTGCACACCAGTATTAATTGGGGGGGGGGGTATGGAACCTGTGATTTTAACTTATTGAAACCTTCCAACGAGATAAGACTTGAACCATTTTACAGCAGAGTCTGATAGGCCTGCCAAAGTAAGACTGGTAAGAAGGAAAGAGTGAGAGATGGCATTGAAGGCCTTGGCAAGGTCAGTGAAGATGGCAGAAGTGATTAGACTACTACCCATCTTGGAGAGGATGGAGTCAGTGAGTCTAATGAGGGAGGTGGTGGTGGAGTGATTCTTCCTGAATCCATTTTGGAAAGGTGTGAAGAAGGAGGAATCAGAGAGGAAGGTATTGAGTTGGGAAAAGGGCCAGGTGCTCTTGAAGTTTGGCTAGGGTAGGGAGTAATGAAATTCAGCGGTAGTTGCCTGGGGTAGAGGGGTCACCAGCCTTGGGTAGAGGTAGCACAACTGCATACTTCTAGGCATTTGGACCTCAGTGGACAAGAAGGATAGATTTAGTAGCGCTGATAGTAGTGCTGCAATTGCAGGGGCAGATAAGTATAATAGTCTGGGATCGAGTCAATCTGGGGAGCTACTTTTAGAGGGGTTAATTGCAAGGAGCACTGCTAAGGTATCAGCTGGGGAGAAATTTGAGAACACAAAAGGGTCCCGTATAGTGTTTGTTTTGGAGAGCAGTGGGGGGGGGGTGCATGGTGGGATAAGGTGGATAGGAGTGAAGTGGCGCAGGAGGTGAAGTAAGTGTTAAATTCTGTGGCAACTGCAGGGGGACCTGGAATTAAGGAGCCATTTATTTTAAGGAGAGGCATCGGTGGAGTAGACCGGGGGAGAATAAGGCATGGACAACTTTCCAGAACTTAGATTACCTGTCTATTTTGGATTGGAATGTAAATTGAAAATATTCAGTCCATGTCAGCCTGGTAACCTTAGTGCAGGAGACATGACGTCTATGGTAATGATGAAGAGCATTCTGCAACTGCAAGGTTTTGTAGGTCTTCCAAGCCTGATCTCGGGCATGTTGGCAGGCTAGCTATTCAGGGGTGACCCAGGGATGGTGATTTCCATGTACCCTGATGTGTCTGATGGGGGCATACATGTTACAGGTGAAAAGGAATTTGGTCCTAAAGTATGCTAGGGCCTCATCCACTGAGTTAGCTGAGAGGATGGGGGACCAATCTGTGTGCAGAACAGCATGGAGGAGGGGGGAGAGGTTGAGGGATTTGAAGGATCTAGATTGCAGGACTTTGTGTGGGGCCTTGGGTCTGTGGATTTTGTGGATTAGGTAGATCATATGGTGGTCACTTAAGGAGTCCGGGAGAAGGCCAGATTGTATGATACTATGAGAGTGGGAGGTGAGAGCCCAACCAATAAGGGTATGGTTGAGGATTTTATGGTTTAGGTGAGTTGGTTCATGTATCAGCTGTGTTAGGTTCAGGGTGTCAATGTCATTGCGTGTCTTGCTAAGGGAGGTAGACAACCAGTTTAGGTTAAAGTCTCCCATGATGTACAGAAGAGGTAAGGGAGACTATAGTTTTTAGGAGGTCAGCGACTGTGGTGGAAGGAGAACCAGGACAACAGTAAACTCCAGCAATGAATATAGGGACAGAGAAAGGGAGGGAGAGGCAGTTTATAAGCACTTCATACACTAATGTTAGCTAGGTTAAGAGAACAGTAGTGTATTGGATTGAGGAGGAGATGTACATAGTCACTCCTCCCCCCTGCAATAACGATGTTACCAAGAGAAGGTGAAGCCAGGGATGGCAAGTGGTGAGTCTGGTATTTTAGCATTAAACCATGGCTCAGTAAGTATAAAGACATCGAGGCGAGGATATTGTGAGTGGCGGTAGCATGTCTATTTTAGGAAAAAGGCTCATATGTTCAAATTACACATTTTAAACCCACGAAGAAGTGTTGGGGGTGGAAGGGACTGGGTTAGGGTGGGAAGAGAAGGGCTAGGATTAGGGTAGATATTTCCAGATGCTAATAGAAGGAGTGTGATGATTAGGTAATTGAACATAGAATATTTGTACCACTGAAGGGCAGATGATGGCCATTTTTTTAAGGGGCTAGGAGAGGAATATTAAGAAATTAAGTTTCAACAAGTGAATTATAGCACTAGATCTAGGCAATGAGAGGAGGGATGCACAGGGTAAGAGTGGGTAATGGGCCCAGGGATGAAGGAAGAGGGAAGGAGGCACTGCAGATGAGAGTAGGGAAGCAGGAGGCATGTGAACCAGGTAGGGGGGCAACAAAGTGGATATGTAAGTGAGAGGATAGATGGAGGGAGGAGTATTTGCAAGAGGTATAAAGAGGGCGAAGAAATAGGTGAGGCAAAGCATTGTGCGTGGTATTAGTGATTAGTATTGGGAAGTTAGAGTGAGGTTGCTGGATACAGAATTGAGTTGGGGAAAGCAATAGACAGTAGCAGGAGAATCAGGAAAAGAGCAAAATGGGCAGTAAACTGGGTTAAGCTGTAGGGATGGAGAGGAGAGAGGAGAGTAGTGTGAGATAACTGGATGCAGAATCATGGAAGAAAGAGTGATATGAGCGCTAATAAATGTGACTCAGAGGGAAGGAAGATTGACAGGTGGCAGGATATTATAGGGTTGGGACACTTTCCACTGCTGCAGAGCCCCTAGTGGAATCACATTATAAGGTTCCAATGAGAGAGTTGACACTTAAACAAATTAGCGGCAGCTGAAATGGTCATATGACCTCCAGCAAGTATAAAGCTAAATGCATGGATAGGGCAGAAAGGGAGCCGGCACGTAGTGCTGGCAGGGCACTGACTAGCACCCACAATTAAGCAGTTGCTGCTCCTATGTAAAAGCTCTACTACCTTGTACCCTTAAAAAAACTAATCAAGTAGCAAAGGCAGAGAAAAATGCTAATTTGGTTCAGTGGAAAAAAATACATAAAATTGAAGCAGACCACAGAGTTTGAAAGCAGAGAGAAAATGGCAGAGCACCAATGCAAAAGAAGCAGGTTGAGTGAAGGGCCAATCGCTGACTCGCACCCAAAATTCAAAGCTGGAAAAAAGCACTCAGCTTCAACCAGGCAGTGTACCTTCTAGATGTGGCTGATGGAGTGTCTTGGGTGGGTGTACATCCACAACATCAACATGTTGACAGCAGAGTCCCCTACACCAACAATAGTGCTATGTCACTGTAGGGGACCCACTGGAACCCGGCACTGTCTGTCGAGGGTCCTGCACCTCCCGACTCAGCTCTGACTCAGAGTTGAGAATCCTAAGTGGGGAGGGTTCGGGGGGCCAAGCCCCCCAAAGAAAACATTTGTGGCTTTTGCAAACTGGCAGCTGACTGCAAAATGCAGTCAGCCTGCCAGTTTCACTGTTGGGTCGTTCGACAAATATTTTGTCAACGACCCACCGTAGATCCTCTGGGGCATGCGGCTGGTTTGAGCACTGTGCCACAGGAAGGTCTGGGGGGAGTGCCCTTGTCAGGGGCTTCTGAGCTGCAGATCCATTATGCATGTATTGACCCTCCTCTACTGTGTTTCAGTTGTGATTTTATATTTATTTGATTTCAAAGCATTTACATAAAACGATAAATTTCACTTAGCATTATACATCAGATAGAAGCAAAATATACATATAAATCAAATCCAAATATAACTCCACCCTAAAAGGTTTGTCCACTAGAGGTACGATTCTAAACAAACAGTTCAGCAATATGATATTAGATCTGAAAATAGATTATTGTTATCTGATCATCTAAAACTCCTAGGGGGAGGGTAATTATCTGAGAGGGGGATATTTTTGTTATATATGTTTTTTTGTCCCCTGATTGCCCCTGGCACACACCCATCCATCCCATCCTTCCAGGCTCATGCCTGGTTTCTCTGGGACTTACCTTCATACTGATGTCCTGGCTTCTGGACTATGGTGGGGTGCCCAGTCACTGGTGCAGGGCCAGTGAGGAGCCGGACTTCATCATATGGCCAGAGGGGTTTTTCCTCCATGATTTTAGCTTTCCCCCTGGGTCTGACTGTGCAGTAGTGTCCTAGACAGGCTCTGCCTCCACAGAGACATCCCAAGAATGCCTGGACATGGCCAGTCTCTCTTGACATCCCCAAACCTGCACAGCCACCTGGACTCCTTCAGATGGCAGTACTGCAATTGGTTACACTAAACCCCACCTCCCGAAAGGAGGAGAGCTGTCCTTCAGATGCCTGATCCTCCCTTCCCTGGCCAGCCCCTGAGTGACCCATGTCCATTCCTGAACTCAGGTCACTGGTGCATTGGGAGGTAAGGCACCAGCGCTCAGCACTCCATGCCACTGGGCAGCAGAAACAGGGACTGAAGCAGAAGCTGATTTACTAGTGTTAATTGTTTAAGCATGAGAACTCTCAGACAAACTAGTATTCTTCAAAGAGAAGACAGAGCCCTATCAGACATTTAATAAAATGGTCTGGGTGTGTTCTGTTTAAAGGCTCTGATCAACTATCAGCAGCAAGTGCACTGTCTATGGTAAACCCGAGGCAGTTAATGCAGATTTTATGCTGGCAATGTCAGTTCCTGAGTATAAGCATTTACCGCAATGGGGGGAAACTGGTAGAAGATAGGTAGAAACCACAGTTGATACTGGTTTGATAACTGTAGCTATCTCAGACCATATATCTCCACAGCATCCTGCCATCATTATTAAGTATGCATGGGACCATGTTTGCAAGGTGGTCGATGGGCTCCTTTAGTCCATGTTGTACAGAACTTGCTACCACTCAGTCAGTGGCGGAGCACCCCTTTGGGTATCGGAGCAGTGGCATTCAGTGTTTGCACCTTGAGAATTTTTGAATGCAAATGACACAACAAGGTCCTGTTAACCCTCAGTGAGTATAAAAAATGCATGTGGGTAAAACCGATGTGGCTGTCCAAAACTGATGTCTCAACATGATTATGCAAAGACATGGTAAAATGTGGTTACAGCATGGACATGCTGGTCTGGGATACCACAGGTCAAAATCACTGCTCACTCTGTCACCTAGGGCATGTCATGCGACATTCCCATTTTATTTTTTATTAATTTTATTTTAGTCTTTGGTAATGGGTAAGGCCCACTAGACACAAGTGCCTGTTTTCAGGGGCGACCTGGGAGCACTGGGCAGTTAAGTGACTTGCTCAGAGTCACACAGTATGCAAGTGGAGGCTGTGAAAATCAAACTCAGGTATGGTCTGCCGGATGTATCAAGCTTGTTCACACCTCGTTCCTCTAACCTCTAGGCTATACTGCCAGCCCTACTGATCTCTTAAGAGCAAGAAGTATATCTAAGAGAAGTTTATGGGTTAACCACATTCTATAGCATTTACATTTGACTGTCCCTTGTTCTCTTCCAAGATGAGTCAAGAGAACCAGAATACTCATTTAGACCCATTGCTAAAATTCACAGACGCAGTTTATCAAGCTATAAGAGAAGGTTCTTACCCATTCTACCAAAAGCCTTGGTTTGGGTTTCACTAAGCATTGTGATAAACCAAGATCACAACTGATTAGGGTTCTTTTATCTGCCACAGTATACCAGGGGAGGTGTGTGTTTGGCAGCTTTGTTCGGTTAGAGCACACAGATCATATGAAGAAGTGATGAGGTGGTTTCTGGACCAGAACACATGGGTGGAGTAGTGCATGGGCTTGCCATTAATAACAGTATTGCTAATGTTTTTCTCATTTTCAGTGTCGTGTCAGTGTCAGTGGCTCAGCAGGTAGCACACTCGCCTCTGAGGTCGGGAGATCAGAAGACTGTGGGTTATACCCCCACACCAGGCACTTGGGTTAATATCCCAATACGGACACTGTGGTGTAGCATGAGTGGGGTGATGCACTCCTGAGGTGCCGTCTTTCAGATGAGATGTTAAACTGAGGTCCCATTTGCCTGTTCAGGTGGATGTTAAAGATCCCATGGCACTTCTCTGAAAGAGTAGTGGAATTTTTTATTACAATAACATCAAAAATAAATCAATAACATAAGAAAAAACTCTGTACAATTAATGAAACTCAAAAGAAACACAACAAATATTACATCATATTTTTTGCAAATAATTAACTGAAAAGGTCAAAAGAAATCAATAGCAGCAATAAGGTAGAACTTTGTACAATAAATAATACTCCAAGAGAACACACACACACATAAAAAAAATGCCTCATATTTTTGTAAATAATAAATAAACTGAAAAGAACATCATTTCCTTAGGAGTCTTTTAGACAGGTTCCACCATAATATTCATATTATTATTGAAAACATACTTGCCCTTCATTTTTTGTTTTTTACTTGAATTTAATAAACATGGAAAACCCTTTCCGCCATTTATATACCTTCCTTGAGGTGTGTACAGCTATATCTGAAACATAGACTTGTTGCATTGCTTGCTGAATCAGAATACTACTAGTTTCATCGGGCATCATTCACTGATAATAAGGTCCACTGGCATCTAGCATGCCATAGATAGTATTTTAGAATACAGCAGAAAATAATCAAAGTGTCCGGATGGTATTGCGTGCCCTGTTGAGAAAACTGTCCCAAAATGAGGGTATCATGTGACAATGTATTCAGCCATCCCATCTTCCATTTGTCTGCTAGGTATTTCCAGAGGGATTTATCATAGGTACAATGGAAGAACAAATGCTCCATTGTTTCTTCCATATTTATGCAAGCTAGATAAGGGCAATTTCGCTCTTCCTTTGCTTTGTGCTTAAAAGTTCCCCAGACATTAAGCCTTCCGTACATAGATAACCATAAAAATTCCCACATATGAGTGGGAATCCTTTTATAGTTCAATTATTTAAGAACCTGAGGAATGAGAGTGGTGGGGCAGTTTTTGAAGCTAGGAACCTCTGGGTAAATGCTAGTCATTACATTGTGATATAACTGAAGCCTTGTTTCTTGCACTATTTGTTGTTTTGTTAAACCCCATTTATAGAGTTTTTGGGCTGCTAATCGGAAATACTCAGGTATGTAGAGATGGGGTGATACCTTTGGTGGAATATTTGCTCATGCTCTAAAGTATCCACTCAGATTCAAAGTTGTCCATTTGTGTTGCAAAGAATTAGAGGCACTTTGACCACATTTTACGGTTTGGGAGAAAAAGAGAGTATGACAAAAAAAACACAGGGTCAATCATCCCCAGACCTCCTTTTTCTTTATGTAAATAAGTATATTGTCTCTTTATAGGGTTGAGCCTACTGCCCCACAGCATTTAGAAAAAAAGACCATATAGTTTAGTTTCCACTGTTGTTGGGGGGATCATAGCTATGTACAAGATGATAGGAAAATAAACTACTTTATTATTTGGATTCTTTTGAGTTTTGAAATTTTCCACTGCTTCCATCATTGTACGTTAAGGTCCACATTTTGAAGAACAGTGTCCCAGTTTTCCATTGGCATAGTTTGGGGTCCAAAAGTGATGTCCAATATTTTTAGGGGTGCAGGGGAGATAATGATCCCTTCTATTTGTACAGACTCAGATTGGCCAGAGCCTATAAAGAGACCTCTACTTGTTCACATAGTGAGCCTCGCATTTGGAACCCGAGAATAAAGATCCATAAAGGCTAAAAAATGAGTCAATTGAAAAGGGCCAGAAAAAAATAGGCATATGTCATCTGCGTATGCCTGGAGGTGCATTGCTGTATCCCTCTGGGTCCCAGAAATGCCTCCCCATAGGAGTTGGTCAGTCAAGAGTCTGAGTAGTGGGTCTAAAGTGAAAATATTTAATAAATGGCTAAGTGGGCAGCCTTGTCTAACCCCCGCCTTTATTTTAAAACCCCTCTGTTACTTGATGATTTATAATTGGGTGCACTACTGCTGAGGTATATAACAGTTTAACTCAACTGATGACCTTTGAGGGCACACCATATGCTTCCAATGTACAAAATAAAAATGGATGATAAACCTGATTGAATGCTTTATACTGATCAAGAGAGATAATATAGCCTTTCCTGCCATGTAGGGATAAATAATATATGATATATCTTATGATCATTAGTGCATGCTGTATATTCTTATCAGGGATACCACTAAATTGAAACAGGGAGAGTACTATGGCTGCATAGTTTCTTAGTCTGGTATTTAAAATGATTTTGTAATCAGTATTTAGTATGGTAATCAGTCTCCAATTATTTATGGATGTCTTATCAAATTTTTTAAATAAGAAAATCAGCAGTCCTTCAGTGAACCATTCTGGAATACTATGTAAGGACAATACATAGGAAAAAAACAGGTTCTAAACATACAGCTAGCTCTTTAGCAAAGGTCTTATAGAACTCATTTGGAAGCCCATCTGATCCTGGGGATGTTCCATTTTTTAGGGTTTTTATTGCTTGCTCAATTTCAAGATCTGCAATGGGCTGGATCATATTATTTCCTGAATCTTGGGGAGGGAGGGGTTGTATGCTACTTAAAAATTGTTTTATTGATATTTCAGAGGGGGGATCTGATGGAGCATGGGAGTGTAAGAAATCTCTAATAATGTTATGGATGTCTGCTGTGGAGGTTTTAATATCCCCGTCAGCATCTTTCAGAGTTACCATAGAGACTGAATTTTTTAACCTTTTACAGGCTTCTCCATATGGGGATTTCTGGGTTCCATTTTGCAGTATTGCTTTGATGTTGTGAGCCCAGTCATACTGGTACATTTTCATGTCCTCTTTTAATTTATGTATTTGGACTGTGTAATCTTGTCTGGAAGTATTTGAAATGGAATATAAATATTGGAGCTGTTGCCAGAGTTGTAGATATTTAAGAAATTTCTGGTTTTCTTTATTCTTTCCATATTTCAAAAAACAGGATTTGAAGTCTGCTTTGGAATCTGCCCACCATTCACATACATCAGTGTACAGAAACCTAACTGATAGTCTCGCATTTATTATCCCCAACAGTTTGGCCCTTACTTGTGTGTCAGCCAAGACAGAGGAGTTCAAATTCCACCAAGGCCTTGTCTTTGGCAGACTAGGTGCCTCCTGAAGTGTACATTTAAGTAGGAGGTGGTCTGAGAATTCTATGGGGACTGTTTCAAAGGAATTATTTTGTACATTTTTTTGATGTGAATATATAATCTATGGTGGATTAATGTTTGTTTCTTTGGTATGTAAATGTTGGTCCTGCTATTTGATTTAAACTACAATTATATAGATCAGCAGTCTCAACTAAAAGCCGTAGTGCATTTGAGTCACAATACTGTTTTTTTCCAGAATCTTGTACGGCTTTCTTTTTTTGTGGTGAGATGTCACAATTAAAATCTCCACACAGAAAAATAGTATTAGTGGTAATTAAAAAAGGTTGCATAGCAGATAGTAGGGAAACCCTGTCTGCTTTGGTTTGTGGACCATATACATTCATGAGATGACAAGTCATCCCTTTCCATACACCATCCAAAATCAAACACCCTACCAGGAATTAAGTCAATCAATTTTAAGAGGGAAAAATCATAATAAACCCACCCCATCTGCACTGTCCGTGTCAAAGGACCAATAAGATGGTCCCCATTGCCATTCCCTCTGAAAAAACCTAGCCTGGTCCCCCGTGAACATCCATGTTTCCTGCAGGAAGAAAAAATCAAAGGCAACAAGTCTTACCTAATTATAAATAGAGAAGCGTTTATCTGTATTCAGCATACAATGTATGTTTAAAAATCCTATATGTTTAGAAAACCAGGGTTCAGCCTTTTAAACTACGGTCCTACTGATCTTTTTTCCATCTCTTTTTCTTTGTCCCTTTATAGCTGGCTGTATTCTGGGTAGTTGGGATATGGTCCGATACAGTAGACTGAACATCAGAGTCGCCTACTTCCATTTCCGAGTCTCCCCACTGTGTGGCAAGGGCTGCAAAGGAGTTCTCGGTCTCAACGTTGTCAGGAGGGAGTGGGGGGGTTTCACTTTCCTATGAGATCTATGTACTGGCAAGGGGGTTTGTGGGAGTTCTGGAAGAAGCATGTCAGGCTTGTCTCGTGGATCTGAATAGCAAACAGGGGTTAGGGGATGGGGGAGGAGCAGTCCTGGGTTCAGATTTAATAAAAGGAACAGGTTGGGGGACAGGAGCTTGCACCTCTGTTGTATTTGCATGTTCAGGAGGTGGGTTATGGGAATCTTGAGCTTGCTGGATTAGAAGGTCTGGACTATTGCAGCTAACTTTGTTCTTGGCAGCCCAAGAACATTCAGAAAAGGTATAGCCAGTATCCTCGCAGAGGTCGCACCTAGTGTGGTTTGCACACTGAAAGGTGGAATGACCTATCTCCCCACAGTTTTCACACCTGGGTTTGTCAGAGGAACTGGACAGATGGGTTCATGACCCACACTTGTAGCAAGCTTGGGGCTGACCTGCATAAAAACATACGCCCCTGTCCCTTCCCAACATAAAAGAATTTGTAATGTGATCTATTCCTGAGTCTGATTGCCATAGCTTCACTTTATACCTCCACCCACCCAGTCCAAAACATCTCAGTATCTAAAATAGCCTCTGGGCTACTGAGGACCACACATTTCTGTGAAAGCCAGTATGTAATGTCATCAACATGGACCCCTTGTTTCTGAACATAACGGTGACAAATTTAATGAGGGGTTTTGACAGGGGAATTACCAGGAAGGGAGACCATAAAGGGAAGAATTTAACTTGACATTAGTGCTCCCAAAATAAATCAAGAGCATGTGCAGATCGAAAGCTGACATCGAAATTACCCTCCCCTGAAATGTTAACAAAAGCAAACACTTCACTGGGGGAGAAGTGTAAAGAGTCTTTCAACAGTAATTTCCCAACATAGTGTCTATCCAGTCGATTCTCCAGTCCACCTTTATACTGGATTTTTACCGCATTTCTTCATGGTGCAGCTTCTTTTTTAATTTTTGAAAAGAGTTCTGATAAGAGTGGTCTCTGCTGAGCACTTGGTCCTTGATTATTTTCCATATGTTGTGGTGTTTCAGAGTCCTTGTGCTGGTTCTTATGCTCCTGCTCAGCCCCCTCCCTCAGGCAAAGAAGGGAGCTCAAGAGCTTTTTGTTCCTTTGTGGTTTGACAGGGTTGTGGAACATCTGTTTTAGAGTTGCCATTGGGTTGCAGCATTGGGGTTTGCCAACTGGTGGAGGGGTGCGACTCGGGAGAGTCCTGTGCGAAGTTAAGCTTAGGGTCCCAATTTGGGTCCAGATGCCATTATCTATCAGAGAGCTGCTTCCACCCTGTTCCACTCAGTGCTGTCTGGGGAGACCAGTGTTCACATGAGAAGTCTGAATCAATAGGTAGAGCACAGGCTTTAGAAATAGCCACTGTGGTAGTTAAATTCTGAGGCCCCATTGTCTCAGGAAGGGGGCTGGTAGTGGTGGATGCTGATAGCATTTTTGGGGATTCAGTAATATTTCTATTTGCTAGGGTTATCACTGTGCGTTTGGTCTTATGTTCTTCCCTAGCCCCCATTTTAGCAGAAGACTGTCGTGCAGAGAAAGAAAAGGTGGTTGCATCTTCCTGCAGTTTGTTAGAGGTTTGATAAACTATGCCATTATCAGTTTTAATAGGATCATTCACTGCTGTTTTCCAGAGAACAAACCCTGCAGTTTTAGAGAGAGTGGTGGAAGGCTGGCATTTCTCTCCAGTAACATTTCCTGTCTCTTCAGCGCTGACCTCCCCATTATCAGTAGTCATATTATTATTTGACAACTCCCCCACATCGGTGGATACAGAAGTTTGTTTTTCCCAGTAGTGGAGTCTGTCCGAGGCTTTAGGCACATGCCTCTCTCGGCGCTTTTACTGCCAGCCTGTTGCATATCAGTAACAGAAGGATTTCCCACAGAATGCAAAAGTACAATATTTGCTGACTCACCCGCCTTCTCGGTGCTCTTTGATGCTACTATGTCACTTGAAAAGGGTGTTGGCTTGACAGGTAGGCCAAGAGAGAACATTGATGGGTGGATTTCCAGCCTGCAGAGAAGCAAGCTGTGCAGCTAAACGGTCCTTCTTTTGCAAATGCCTGCAATTTTTGGCTTGAACTTTTAGCCAGATCACTTTCTCAATGGGTGTCATTTCAGAAAGGTCAGGACTTACTGTTTCGTTAGTTTTTTTCCACTGTACTGAGATCCTCAGTAGATGCAAAAATATCTGTCTTACTTTCCTCAGTTCTTGATGTTAACATGAGTTCCTCAATTCTAGATTCAGCATCCAAAGGCAGTTTCAAGGTAGATGTGGAGGTCAGCCCTCCATCATCTGGGACTTCTATCTCCTCCAGCATCTCACTCACTCTGCCACATCAGCACTTCCTTCTCCACTGCTGTCCGGCTCCAAACTCAGCTACTCCACTCCACAGGAAGTCAAGTCCCCTGCTGGCAGAGTAGGGGAATTTCCCTGGTGCCCTGGCCAAATTTCCCCCATTCACTAAAAATACCACCAACTGCTTAATCTGGTTCAAGGCCAGTTGACATTCATCTGTATTCCCCTCCCACAGGTCATGCCTGAAAATAGGCAGAATTTGTCTAGTGCACTTACCTGGTCAACAAAAACTAAATAAATACATTTTTCAGTGGGAGGGACTCCGAGAGCTGGCAACAGAAGTGGGGAAGTGCTTCAGGACAGGCCTTGTCTATCTCAAGGTCTGGTAAATCCCCTGCTTCTAGGTTCTTGACCAGACAAGATCATGAGCAATTTGAGCATAGGACTGTCCCACCAGGTTACCTGGTAGGGCTGTGTGAATACCGTTTCCTGAATATTCAGCCGAATATTCGGTATTCAGGTTCCAGGTATTCTGTATTCATTATTCAGTATTCGGCCAGAAAAGGTGTTTTTTTATGGAAACTTTAACAACACCATTAATCACTCATTAAACCTGGTGTAGCATATACACCTCAATGAGACTTCAACCACCAATGCAGAGCTCTCATTAATGCAACACAAGCTACATGCGGCACACTTGATCCACCATACCACACATATAGCACTCCGAAAACGATATCAAGCATTGCATTGGGTCCGCACTGGAGGGTGTTCATGGTCACAGACACAGTAGCCCATGACATGAGCATCGGCGATTGAGTGCTTGCAATAATGGCAACTCAATCCTGGTGCATGTCGAAGGGGCTACTGCTGAGGAAGGGTGACCGGATGGGGGAGGTGGGTGCATATAGCGACAGGACATCACTATATGTGTGTGTGTGTGCGGTCCAGCGTGACGGAAGGGAGGGAGAGTTGGCCTGGTGTGGTTGGTGTGGGGTTGCCAAGCTGGCCCCATAGTGTGGTTGGTGGTTGTCAGCCTAAAGGTGCAAGGGTTCCAGGTTTGGGTTTGGGCACGCCTACATTTTTGAGTGCCCATCCCCCAATTTTCTTTTCTCCAGATTTTGCACCCCCCCGACATGCACCCCCCTGGAGTTAAGAATTCTTTAGTAGGGGGGTATCAGCCAATGCAAGGGGCACACCCCACTGCATGAACAATCAAAATTTAAGTCCCTGGCACTGTTTTCCTGTGCATTGGGGATGTACATCACTGAAATAGATTTTTGGTGATATATACTTGCCTTGCCACCAATCGTGATTGCGCTTTCATGGTTATCACATAAATCCATAGACACGGGATAGACAGTGCTTTGTCCATGGGCATAAAAATAGTGGTAACTGGCTGCCATAGTGGTGACAGCTGAAAGGTTGGCTGCTGCATGAATGGCACTGGTGGTGGTGGGAAGCAAACTGACTGTAGATGTAGCAGCCATAGTGATAGCAGAGGAAACACTGGTGGTGGTGTCTGCTGCTTCCTGCACAAAGCATGTATGCACTAATGCCCTCCTACTACTGCACAAAAGGATGTGACAGTGAATGTATAGATGGAACAGGTGGTGACACCAGTAGTAGTAATAGTTCTGCTGGTGGTATTAGTAGTAGTAGTACAATTCCCAATGCTACAAGAACTAAAAGGCTTGCTTGGGGAGAAAAATATTTGAGACCATCTAATAAAGAGACATCTGTCTGTCATTGTCCATGTATTCTATCTCATCACCTTCTATGGAATTATATTATGTATCAGTAGTATACAGTGAAGCAAGACAAAATGCAATTCAATACTTTGCAGTAAATGCTGTCACAAAATATTGGATGACTAGAGATTAACTGCCATTGAATTACACTGCTCCTTGCAGCATACTGCAGCACTTTGCAATAATTTTGCAGTCATGGAAAATAATTGAGACTGGTGATGCCACACTGATAACCAGAATATTTCAGGCATGTGAAATACTTGAGAATGGTGATGCCATACTGGTAACTAGAATATTTCAGTCATGTGAAATACTGGAGACTGGAGATGCCATACTGGTAACTGGAATATTTCAGGCATGTGAAATACTTGAGAATGGTGATGCCATACTGGTAACCAGAACATTTCAATCATGTGAAATACTTGAGACATGTGATGCTATACTGGTAACTGGAATATTTCAGTCATGTGAAATACTTGAGACAAGTGATACCATACTCATAACCGTAATATTTTAGTCATGTGAAATACTTGAGACAAGTGATAACATACTCATAACCATAATATTTTAGTCATATGAAATACTTGAAACAAGTGATACCATAGTCATAACCATAATATTTCAGTCATGTGAAATAGTTGAGACTGGAGATGCCACACTGTTAACTGCCATATTTCAGGCATGGGAAATACTGAGACTGGAGATGCCTCACTAACTGCCATATTTTATGCACGTGAAATACCTGAGACTGGTGATGCCACACTTGTAACTGCCATATTTCAGGCATGGGAAACACTGAGACTGGAGATGACACACTATTAGCTGCCATATTTCATGAACATGAAATACTTGAGACTGGTGATGCCACTCTGGTAACTGGCACCTGGAAAGTTGTTAAAGGGATCAATGGAATATGGGCACAAGCAACACAGGGGATGAGAGATGTAGCAACACAAGTTGAGGATTTTGTATTGGGAACAGCAATCAATAGGTGGGTGGCAGTTTTAGGCACTGGGAACTGCAGGGCATGCTCGTTCAAAAAAATACACAATGGCAGTGGAAGTAATAAAGGAAAAGGGTGCTGGTCAGATTTGTGTTAGTATGACTTTGAATATAAATGTTAACATGTGCTTATTTGCTAACAGAACAATGATGGTTAGCACAAAATGGCTTGTGTATGGGTCAGTGCTACAACACACAAATGTTGTATCCAGTACAAGGCAATTATTTAATGCAATTGTTAGTGGCCGTGAGTGTACCCAAGGTGAGGTAGATTTATTTTTATAAACACAAGTTGTTCCACATGTGCTGGGTCAAGTGAGGATCGGTGAGGTTCCACCACATCCCCAGCAGTGCTGAACATTCATTAAGATGGTACGCTGGCAGGGCGCAACAGATATATTTAAGGGCCAAACTGTGCCAAGTGTGGAGATGCTTTCATCCTTTTGATCCAGTACTCCACTGGATTTATGGAGAATGACTCTAGAGGTTCATTAAAACAACTGTTCAGCAGATTGGGTGCCGACTGTGGCTGCTGTTCTGTTCTCTTCCACTGCTCAGTCTGTAGTGATGAGCTGAGTTCAACCCAACAGTCACCCTCCTTCTCAAGGTTTTCCATACTGCTTTCAGTTTGTGATTCTGAGACTGGCTCATCTATAGAGTACCTGCTGGTTTCATCGACCCAAGGATGCAGAAACTAAGTTCTGAGCACATCTGCTTCTGAATGTCTGTAATCCTGTGAGTGGGCATTATAAGGTGTAGTATCTCACACTTGAAACGTGGATCCAACATAGTGGCAAATATGTGCTTTTTATTGGAACAGAGATCAGAAAATCTAACTTCTAGTTCTGTGGTGAGGTTTTCCACAAGGGATATCACTGTTCCTGGTGTCTGGTTTGGATCTTTCTCAGCATTTTCACTGAATCTCCTCATGGTTTTTTTCTGGATCTGTACAGCAGGAATTACCTGACTTAGCAGTGAAGAATCAGAGCTAAGATCATGAGTGCTCCTTTCAAATGGGGCTAAAACCTTTACCAAGCCCTCAATCACAGCTCAGTCCTGATGTCCGAGGACTCCCCCTATATTAGTTTCCATGCTCATCTCATGAAGGGCCCTCTTTTGCTCCAGAAGCCTTTGCAGCATGTAGTAGGTGGAATTCCACCGGGGTCTGTACATCCTGGATGAGACGAAGCTGCGGCATTTGAAGATGCTCTTGTAGCTGATGCAGACAGTTTGTGGCTTTCACAGAGTGATGGAAGTGGCTGCATATGCTTCTGGCTACTTTGACTGTGTGATCTGCCTCCACTGTGTTTGCCAAAGCCTTTGTCACCACCGAATTTGGTGTATGAGCAAAGCAGCATATCCCCTCAAAATTGTCATCTCTAAGTGCTTTTATCATATTTGTGGCATTGTCTGTGACCAGAAACCCTACCTGCAAATTGTTGCCATCAATCCATGGGCTCAACATCTCTTGCAGGAATGACAGTATGTTTATAGCCTGGTGATCCTTTTCCATAACACTGACATTTAGCAAAGCAGACCTGCATGGAGAGGGGGGAAGAGACAGAACCAGCACCAGTACCACCGTCACCACCAGTGACTACCACATCTGCAACACACCAGTGTGCTGTCAGTGACATATATGCATGATTTGAATTCATGCTGGTCCATATCTCAGTTGTGCAGTGGAAAGCTCCACAAACAGCCTGTGCTAGTAGTCTGGCAACTTGGTCCGTGATGGTATATTATACCTAGGGTTCAAATGCTGCAGCAGCCTATGGAAACCTGTGTTTTCCACAATGGAAAATGGCTGCAGATGCAAGGCCATCATCTCACCAATTAAACTGGTGATCTGCTGTGCTGTTGGGTGTGACGCCTGGTATTTGGTGCGGGCATGGAAAGCTTGCATGATGGGTATAGTCCAAGCGGTACCACATCGCATTGATTTTGACTTTGAACCCATGGTGGAGGGTGTTACAATAATAGATGATTGAGCAGAAGAAGGCAGAATGGGTGATGCTCCTGTACAGGGATGCGCTATAAGTGGTGTAGGGGGAGTTGAAGGCACACTGTCTGTCTCAGTAATAGAATCACTAACAATACTCTGTGCATCTACTGGACCAGTACCAGAAGAGGGGCTGACAGGCACATGCTGTAGAGGGGAAGGAACAGCTGTGGATCATTGAAGTGCACTGGGATGTTTCATTCAGAGATGGTTCATCATTGATGTTGTTGTGAGATTTGAAAGGTTTTTACCACAACTTATAGTACAGTCACACACACAGTATACTGCCTTTGTTGAATCATATTTTACAACACTAAAGCACAGCCACCCACACTTTTCCTTGCACTGACAGTGGAAGTATGGGCTCCAATAGGGCGACCATGGGCATGTTTTGCCCCTTCCCCTTATCATACCTGGGTGCAGTGGATACAGTTGTTCTACCCCTTTCTTTCTCCATAACAGAGGTAGTTGTAAAAACCACTTTGTGTATCAGATGGAGCTGAACTTGACACAACTCTTTGAAAGGACAGGGTGGACTGTTTGTTTTTTAGGAGGAGGAGGAGGAGGGTGACCCTGACTGGCCTGCTTGCCACGACAAGAAGCACTGCATTTTTTGGCAGCTGCACATTCACGCTTCTCACACAGATATGTTGCATATTCGGCCTCATCACCAAATTCGCTTAGGTGGGTATCACTGTCAGATGATGTACTTGGCAAGTCTTGAGGCTCTGGTAAATATTCAGAACCAGATGAATGCTCTTCTTCAGAATCCTCCACATCAGCAAAAGGAAATGTGGTGAAAGAAAACTTGCGAGGCTGAGCAACAGTACATTTTGGCAACACAATCGGTGCAGTCATTGTAACAGTCTCATGGTCAGTATTAGTCACAGTACCTATGGTCATGGGCGCAGTTGGCAAGGTAGTAGCACTGTCGACCGTAGTCCTGTTGCCAGAATTACAATCAGGAGTTACAGCTGAAGAAATTGGCATCATATTACAGCTAGTTGTAATACTGGCAGCAGTAGTCATGGTGACAGCAGAACACTCAGGACTACTAATGGAGGCAAAGGTTGTGGTGACAGTGGCTGTGCAAGGAGCACAAATAACAGTGCACACTGTTATGGCAGTGGTGGTGTCCACAGTACAAAAAGGATTTGCTCTGGTTGCTGAAATCACGGCACTGGTGGTGGTGGGGAAGAGCACACTGATAGGTGATGTTACCTCTATGGGGGCAGTTGTGTGAATAGTACTACCACTGGTAGTGGGGGTGGGTTCTTGCTCTTGCATAACTAGAGATGTCAGCTGTAAAGCCCTCCTACTTTTATAAAATGATGGTGCTGCAATTACAGTACTAGTAATAGTTGTGGCAGTAGTTGAAGTTATAGTAGTACTAGTTCTACCCCCAATGTTACTGATACCAGAACCTGAAGGCTTATCAGGGGAGAGAACTATTTTAGAGCGGCGAATATGAACAGACCTTCTCTCACCCTGTTCCTCACCACTTATGACTGGTAGTGAAGATGACTTGCTTGGGCTGGACCATGCATGTTTACGGGATTGATGAGACATGGTCCGTAACTTACTGTGTATATTATTTGTGATTAGTGTCTTTGTTTATGTTGGTGCTTCTTGCAGAAAACAACAATAGCAACACCGCGTATGCAGCAGCTAATAAAGTCAAGCTGATACTAGAGAGAGATGGAGTCAGCAAACAACTTCTTACTTGTACGGTGTCAGTTGTGCAGTCATACAGTATAGCAATTCAAGCTTTGAAGGTGCACCAAACAACTTACAGCACACAGAACCCAGTGAGTCACACCTGACACACACAGAAATACTAAAGCTGTTCACAAAAAATTTATGTGTATACACTCACAGTAGTGCACACACAGGGGGCAAAGACACATAAAAAAGAAAAAACTCACATGCACAGGAGGCCACTCAGGTGCAGTGAGCTGTGGAGGGAGGAGTCACCTGTGATACCCTTCTTACTTAGTTGTACAGGGAACTGAGCCAAGAACCAGACTACAGTCAGCAACAATTCAATGGGCCAAGCCTGACCCAGTGAGAAAAAAATACGCTGCTTTATCTATCACAAAAAAAAATGCCAGCAGACAACTGTGCATGCACTTGCAGGACACAGATTACAAGAACAACAATACAATGTACACACGGATGATGTATGCACCGCGGTAAGCTGCAACGCAGATAAGAGGGAGTCAGATGACAATCACACCTCACTTCTGCAGGGAACCGAGCCCGGAACCTGATTACAGCAAAATACCAATTTGCTTCACAAAAGAAATAGAAAATACCACAGGGGCTGTGTGTGGATTTGGAACAAAAAGCTAAACAAGCACAGCAGTGGGGATGGGGCAGTCAGCAAAAGCATGAGCCACTCACTGTTGCTGAGCCCAGTAACAGTTACTCACTACATGCAAAAGCCAAACTGGACTTTGTTGACAAAAAAAAAACCCTGATAAGAACTAATTGGTTCTTAAGCAAAAAATCAAACCACAGTGCTTCAGCTGAGCTGTGAAACTGTAAGCAGTGGGGGAGGGGAGTCAGCATGCAGCAGCACACACACAGATTCACTTACACACAGACTCTCATTTTCCTTGAAACTGAGCCCAGTTTCAAGGATGAAAAACAAAACTGCAGTCAGATCCAGTCACAAGGTGATCAGATGTAAAAACTGGATCACACACAAAACATTTTTTAAACAGTTATAAAAGTTACAAGTGGTAAACTAAACAGAGCTAGCTCTGTGAGAAGCAACTGTCTCCTCTCATCTACACACTCAGAGTGAGGAGATCACATGGTGTTCCTGGCTCTGAGCTCCAAAAACAGCCTCTGATTGGCCAGCAAAGCTCTGTGAGATTTTGAAATCTCACCCACTGAATAGTACGTCCCGAATAGTAGCCGAAAGGTGAACTATTCAGAATGTCCATCTGAATATTCGGCAAGCCTACTATTCGTGGTATTCAGGAAATACTATTCGGACCATGCACAGCCCTATTACCTGGGTCCCAAGTTATTTTAGTTTATTAATTATACATGGCTGTACATGTTATCTGCAGTATGTCTGGCTTGGCAGGCCTTAATGAACTTGCCCCCTTTTCAGCCTGCAGTTACTTAAAAGACAGCTCAGTATATTACCAAGCAGAATTGGCTTTTAAGCTTAAGACCATTCCATTGTGATGCCTGATCCCCAGTTTATCTTAGTTGCTTAATTCAACATAGTTGAAAAGTATTAACTGCATAATGTATTAATGGTAGTATGTTTCTCTTGTTGGGCCTTATTAAAGCAGCAGTGCAACGAAAATGGCGAACATTTTACCCCACCTTTTTTTCTTCCTAATTCATGGCAGATGTCTTCCAGTTTGTTCTGGTTGTAAAATTTCCAGTTTTCATTGTCATTTAAGAATTTTATGAACGTTTTAATGTATTTATTTCTCAAGAAAAAAAGATGGCTGCCTCATTTTTCCATTGAAATAATATTGAGGACCCCAGGAAGGTAAGAATCCAGACAAAAATGCGAATGTGCAGTACACAGCATAGAAAGCACCCAGAAAGCCCAAATCAATAGTTCTGCCAATATTTTTCATAACCACAGCAGAAAATTAGCATTTTGGAATAACTTTTTCCATTGCACTGCTGCTTTAAAACTCCTTCATAAGAAGCTGCCTGCCTTGCTAGTAATGCATTCTGCCTATTTGTACCCTCCTCCCATGTGACATGAAACAGACAAAAATGATTTCTGGAGTAAGTCTATAACTGTCTTGCAGGGTAAATCCCAGAATACTTACCTTTTTTTTTTTTTTTTGGTGGCCCAGGCCCAATTTAAAAGTGTAAGCAGGAGTAGGTAGTGAATTTGTGAGCCATCTGCACACAGAGGATGGGCGCTTGACATTGCAGTAGCAGCGACCGACTCCCAAATCAATATTTATTAATGAGCATGATGTAAACACACAGCTACCATATATTATAAATGAGCTGCTGTATATTTCTGGCCCTGTTCTCAGATGCAGAATACCATATTAACTATATGGCATGGGATAATTCTTCTGCACATCTGTGTCAAAATCTTTCTTAAGACTGCTGCGTAAAGTGTTTTACCATGGCACTAGCAATCTATATCATCTTATGAACCTGTTACTAACCAGTGAAATATGTTCACAAATAACTGAAGAAATTAGCCAAACATTTCAGAGGCAATGCAACTTAACTGGTGCTGCAGAAAAGGCAGTTTGGTCAGAGGTAGGAATTACAGGACCAATGAACACATCATATACACTTGAAAGCTGCTGGTACCTTGCAGCGCTTTTGAGAAAGGGCCTGTTACATAATAACTGATGGCAGATAAAACCCAATGTCTAGGATGAGCTGGAATGCTGCTTCCACAAGGAATATAACAGTGAACCTCCAAGAAGGAGCCTCACTGCCTTCATGACTCAAAAAGGGAGGTGGGTGAAAGTGATCCATCCATCACCCAGCAATGGGAAGGTGAATAAGGTAGAGGGCTAGACAGATGTACAAATCTACTCCTTGGGATGATGGCAGTCCCAGGCTTTTGGTAGTGATGTGTGACCACAATTGCTTTAACCTCTCTGTTTCTGTTTTTTGGTAGGTCACGACATGCAGAAAAAGTGAGCTTGGATCTGCAGCCAGTTGTTGAGCACTGAGCAGTAGTGAGAGCATTATGGTGTCATGGAGCGGTAATCTCTCCATGGCCTCTCAGCAAGTATGAGATTGTTGTATGAGCTGAAATGGTATTATGTGGGGGGAATTTGCTACCATGGAAAACAGCTGAAGCTCACCACCATGGCCTGTGAGATACACTGGTTGTCCACCTGGGAGAAAATGACTGGGCCCTGGTGAAGTCAGTCGAACTGCAGCAGATAATAAGAGAGGACTTAGTGTTTTGGCATTGGCAATGACTGAGGATGGAAATCATATGGTTACACATGTTACAAAGGCAGCATTGCACCCAGCTCAGAATCCTGGAACAAATGAAAGTGCCTGGGTTGACAAACGTGTCCAGGAGATAAGTTGTGGATGCCATTTGTGGACAAGTGTTGCTGTGAGAGAATCATGGCAAATGTTCTACAGTGGTATGGAAGATGGGATGCATTTATCAGAATTAGGTATTGATAGATGTTTAGCAAACCTATGACATGTTTGAAGGAAGTCATGGCATGAGATGCTTGGTTGGGGATGAGCATCATCCCTTAGCTAGCACCCCAGCAATAGCAGCATGCACATTGTGTGGCAGCTTGGTAGTCACACATGATTGTACAGAGGGGTTAACAGTGCTTCTCACTCCACTTCAGACAGTTTGCCCTGAGGCTGGGAGGATGTGAGGCCTTGGCACCTAAGGTGCAAAAAGATAGCTACTTGAAATGCCACCAGTGCCGCAATGTAAATTGTGAAATCCAAGTGCAATGAAGTCTTGCCATACAGGTTACTGACCATGTTGTACCAACCATGCCTTGAAAAACATCAGTATGATGCAAAACATTGGCAGATGAGAGAGGGGGGCTGCTGTGTGTTTTTAGCAGTTCTAATAAATGTACTTTTAACAGTACCTATCGATATAGATTTTTATTTCAGGTCAGTACACCATGTGGCCAGACTTCATTGCACTTCGATAGGCAAAGGATAACTCTCGGGCTTCAGCCCACAGTTGGTAGCACCCTGACAGGGGAGTATGCATTCAAGACTGGCCCACTAAGAGTCATCTCTTATGCCATGGAGGCCAGAGTCCCTCACAAGGTTGTACCTAGTATGTCAGCCCTCCCTAAGGGGCATAGAGGACCTATAAGTATTGATTGATAGGTACGATTAACAAATGATCAGCTGCAACTACCTTGCTGCATACATCAAGTCAGATTGATACATATATGTGTGTGTGTATATATATATATATATATATATATATATATATATATTATATGTATATATATCTATAATGTATTTATTTATTTATTTAACATTTTGGTGACTTGGAAAGGCACACTGAGCCAAGGCTCATTTCCAGTTGGGACCTGGGGACATGGCAACAAAAGAGACAAAGATGATACAATAAAATTAAAAATACAAGGAAAGGAATAGCATTACAGGCAAGGATTTTTTATATGGCATATACAAACAAGTCATGGCATATACTTATAAGATATTGCAAAGCACTTACAATTCATACCACAGACATGCTAGCAAATATTGAGACATAGGGAAAGTGGAGGCACATATCCCTGGTTAGGGTATAGCAAAGGACTTGGAGTGGGAAGTAGTAAGGCAAGAGCACGATGGGGCAGGAAGGAGGAATAAGTGTTGCTGAGGAGAAAAAGAGAGAGTTGCAGAGATGGGGAGGAAGACAGTTTCAAAGGGAGGGAAGTCTGTATGAGAATGTGAATTGGCCGGCCAATGTGTGGAGACGGGGGAGGGGAAAGGTCGGGTGTCCCTGGCATGCAGATCATAGGAGGAGGGGGCCACAGGGGACAGCATAGTAGAGAGATGGGGGGAAGTTAACGAAACCACAATTTGGCTATGAAAGTTAGCAAATGAATCGAGGATCTATGGGACAGTGACAAGATGCCAAGAGAGGAATAGAGATTGCAGTGATGAGTTTGAGGGGAGGAGTTTGACGCAAAGTGACAGAACAAATTCAGAACGGTATCTAGCCTGGATAGAGAGGAAGCAGGGGCTGTGCTGTAAACTACATCAGCATAGTCAAAAACAGGAATAATCATCTTTGTCACTAGTTCTCGATGGATTTGGGGGGGGGCAGTCTTTGTTGCAATAGAGTGTTCCGAGTTTGGGATGGAGCTTGGTGATGACAGCATCTATGTGGACAGAAATGTCTAGGTGGGAGTCCAATCAAACCCCTAGATAGTTGTATGCAGTGACATAGTGGAGTGGGGTGCCATCCAGGGTGGTAAAAGGTTGGGGGCAGGGTGTTCTAACCACTTTTTACACGGTGATAAAGATCATGGTAATAGTCTTAGAGGTGTTGACCTTTAGTTGGTTTGCAAGGAACCAAGATTTTATCTTATTTAGGTCCTGTTGGAGAGGGGTGTGGATATAAGAGATGGTGGGCACAGAGGTAAATAGGATGGTGTCATCTGCATACATATGCATGCAGGAGCAGGAACACATGGAGAGGAGGTCATTAATAAATACCAAAAACAGGATGGGGCCCAGAATGGATCCTTGAGGTAAGCCTGCTAAGTTGGGAAGGGGGGGGAAGAGAAACCACCCACCTGCACTGACTGTAGGCTATCTCAAAGATACAACCTGAACCAGCCAACAGTGTGGGGAGCCAGACCAGCAGCTCTGAGCTTGGTGAGAAGGAGGGAGTGGGAGACAGAGTCATAAACCTTTGCGAGGTCCACAAAGATGGCAGCAGTCAGGTGGCCATGGTCCGTGGCAGAGTAAATATAATCAGTGACACATAAGAGGGATGATATTGTCGAACGTTGTTTCCAGAAATCAGATTGGAATTGGGAAAAGAAGCTGGAGAAGGATAGGAAGTCAGACAATCTAGAGTGAACATGTTATTTACTGCAAGTTACTGCTTATATTATAGTAGTGTGGTAGCGCCACTATAGTTAGGGTTGAGTAGGGTGTTCAGTGTTAAACCTCTAACTTTGCACATTAATATCTTTGGCACCATTTGACAAAATGAGGAAATTTACATGTGTTGTCTATGAGGCAAGGCCTTGATCTGTAGAAATATTTTGCTAAAGAGTGTAACAGCTGGTTCTTTTTAAATGATCTACTAGAAGTCATAGAAAACTGCAGAGGCACATGGAGACTGAAAGAGAGCAAACATGACTCTTGTGCTTCAGAAAAAACAAGCAAGGACACTGGTTTACTGGGATTGAGAAAGGGCAAATTCTGTTTTGCACATTATAAAAAATGGTATTGTCACCACTATCTGCTAAGCCAAAATCCAGTTTTACCAGTGTTTAGTTTTGTGTACTTACTTTATTAGCAATTTTTAACTCTGCTAACATGCATTTTAGCAATTTTGACCTCCACTATTGTACATTCTTCCATCCTTGTACCAATTTAAAGTTATTTTAGGTACAAGATGCAGCACTATGGCCCCCATCCTTGAAGTGTGATGGCAGCAGCAACAGCACTATGGCCCCCTTCCCTCAGGTGTGATAGAAACAGCAGCACTGCAGCCCCCATCCCTTAGGTGTGATGGCAGCAGTGCTACATTCCCCATTCCTGAGGTGTGATGGCAGTATCAGTACTATGGCCCCCATCCCTCAGGTGTGATGGCAGCAGTACTACATTTCTCATCCCTCAGGTGTGTTGGCAGTATCAGCACAATGGGTCCCATCCCCCTGTTGGGAGGGCAGCAGAACTACATTCCCTATCCACCAGTGGTGATGGCAGAAGCACTACGGCCCCTGCCCCTCAGGTGTGATGGCAGTAGCAACAATAGCAGCAGTAGCAACAATGCAGTCCATATCCGTCAGGGGTGATGGCAGTAGTGACAGCACTATGATCCCCTTATTTCAACACCCACACCCCACATGCACAAGTTACAAATTACTTGGTCTTTTTGCTTGTTAGAACTCAGATGTGCATTAATCTGAACCACCACTACTAAGGTGGACCACTTTTGTTTTTTCCTGTCATTTAACTGCCTGAATTGGATTTCTGCCTGTGACACCACTGGCCAGGGTCTGGGAACAAACTTGGGTGTTGGAGGGCCAGCCAGGGGAGATGAAGGCTTGAGTGTCCAATGACCACTTGCCTTCTACTGGGAGGGGGTGGGTTCACAGTTCAGCATTTTCTGGCCCTTGGTGGAAGCAAGAGGCATGGCAACACATCAGCTCTCACTGCAGGAGGGAGCATGATGGATGTTGGCTTGTGCCTTGACATCATGTGGCCTGTCATGCTCCCAAGAAAATGAGAAAACACCCCACTGGCCAATTGGAGGACGTCTGCTGGTCCCTTCATAAGCCCAAAGCCCCAGACACATGTGTCCGTTCTGACCCCTGCCATGCCTGGGATACAAAGGAAGCTCTTTGGGGCAATTATCCTCCCCTGGTAGCCTTCCACAGGGGTAGGGGCCCACCTAATGAAGGGTTACTTCGGGTTACCTGGTAGTATGGCAATAAGGGGCAGAAGATGGTGCCCAGAACTCAGCAGCGGTGGTAAGGGGCCTTGGCAGTCCTGAAGGAGTGGATGGCCAGGGGGTAGGAGGAGAAAAAAAAAACTGCCTGAATTTGCTTCTTTGAAATAAAGTGTCTTCACCTAAAAAATCCATAAGTGATTAGTGGAGGACCTTCAAATGAAAAATTATGGATCTCCCAAACATGTGGATGTCTTTTTTTACTTGGTCTCCATGAAAAGGGTGTCTCTCAGTTTTCATGTCAGAGCTCAGATGTGAATTGAGCATCACTCTGCCCACCAGCATCAAACAGCCCCTGGAGTCTTACCTTCTGTGTGTCATTGAATGTGCTTTCAGAATCCACTGACCAAGCATAACTACACTTAAACACTTAAAATTTGCTTTTTGTTGAAGCAATCTAACAGAGAATTTTTTGTTGTCACAGAGACTAAAACAGCAGGTAACAGAAAAGGTGCAAATGATCCTAAATGGGGTGCTAACTGTGAAGTATTTTTGTATGTAGTAAGGCAGTTTCTTCCTTGTAAACATACTTTAATTCAGACTACTTTTAATTCAAATAACTAAGGATTTTGGATGGCCCTGCTGATTATAAACTTGAATAACCTAGTTGGTAACATTGGTCCTTCGCTTAGCAATCTATTGTATGAGGCAGATGTTTTTATATTTTGGAAGAGGCAACATATCTTATCTGTTTAGGATTCATGTTAGCAACATAAGTTTGTCTTCATATTGAAAACATATTCAAGTATCCGTGTATTCATGTAGTAGTTTATGCTGACTAATATATGCTGCAAATCTCTGCCCATGTGTGCTGATACTTGTATTTTTTTTTTTTATCATCCAGTGTGATATAAATAGTAAAAGACATTTAGGCACATACTAAATGAAACCTGTGGTTTCAGGAAGGAAAGCAGTCCTCAGTTGATGGAGAGGTACCTGATGGGAAGCATGTGTGGTTAAACAGAATGGCTGGTTACAACAAAGCCATGCAGGTGGTTTCCTTCCTGATTCTACATGCAGCAGAGCAGAAAGAATGTGAAGCACAACAGTATTAATTTTAAGATGCTGAAATCTGGGCCAGCCGACCCACTAGCACTACAGTAGCACTACTGCTTGCAATGCCAGAGAACCAGGCTTGAAAGTGAATTTGGGTTGCTGGAGGTTTGGCCAAGAAAGTAGGATCACGCACCTGGGGGGGGCTGCTCTCCTCCTCTGGGGAGGGTGGGCTGCAGGTCCTGCTGCTCTACTGCCACCTGGGTGACCAAAGGTGGTGCAACGGGGCTGCAGAGCAATCAGGAGGGGAGGATGCTAGCTGGGATCAGGCGAAGTGGCTTGTCTCTATGTTCCCTACCTCCTTGGATCCCCTTGAGTGTCAGTGCCCTCAGGGACAGAGACTAGAAAACCAGAAAGAATCACCCACATTGGCCACTGGTAGATGGGACCCAGCTGCCCCAGACTTCATAACTAGGCTCCATGAGGGACCCACTAGGCTGCCTGACACACACTAAGGGACTGTGGGGATGAACTGAGGTCCCCTCCCTTCCCACCTGGGGGTACAACTCAGACAGGATGGGGCAGGCCCACAGGATCTCTCGAGCATTACCTAGGGTGAAGCTAGGAAATACCCAGCCTAGGGATCTCTGAAAAGTGAATACTGATGCTGTAAGAAGGGGGGCATAGAAAGAGAAAATACAGAAATTTAAAAAGATGCAAAAATCTTAGGGATTCTGTGCAGTGACATACAATTTCCATGAGGCACCGGTACAAGAATTCAAAATCCACAAACCAAACAGGATTCCATGATTTCTGCTGGTGTTACCAGTAAAAATGAAAAACTAGGGTCCCTGGAAACAAGAAGTGACTCAGGTACTGTAACTACAGCATAGGTAGGGAGTCTGACCTTAACTGTAGGAAAAAACTGGATATGATAATCGATATTAGCTTATAGAACATCTAGACAGGTTGCTGTTGTTAAAACAGAGTCAGCATGGGTTTACTAAGGATATATTGTGCCAATCTACAATAATTTTTTGACCTTCCTTGAGGAAGTAACCAGATAGGAAAAGAGAGCTGAAGTAATATACTTAGATTTCATTATAACATGTTCTTTATTAGAACAAAGTCAGCTCTGAAGTTGTAGAAATTGGGGCTAACAGAAAATATGACACAATGGATAGAGAGCTGGTTAAGCAGTAGAGCTCAGTGAGTAGTGGTGAATAGGATGCCAGACTGCAAGGACGTCACCAATGGAGTCTACTGTTGAATTTTTTTTGATGAACTGCAATTTGGGGCTCAAATAAGGCAGTACCATTTGCAGATGACACAAAGCTAATAAGGGTGGTAGACTCCAGGGAAGAGAAAAGCAGTCTGCAAAGAGATGTATTTGTACAGAGGAGTGGCCCAGTAAGTGGAGAATGTAATTCAATGTATAAAAGTGCACAATCATTCACTTAGATCCAAAGAACTCCAGCAATGGATAATTTTTAAGCAACAATGCACAACAGGCATGTGGTGCACTGGGATAACATCACACCTCACTGGTTGGGCATGAGGCCATGTGCCAAGTGTGTCCAACATCAGAAAAAATGATGTTATCCTAATGACACATGCCATTGAGTGCATTATTACAATTATAAAATGGCTTAATTGTGAAAAAAATAAAAAGGTGAAAAATATATTTTAAAAAAAACCTTTTAATTGCAATTTTAATAGGTGTGATGTTGTGCTGAGATAACACCACTGTTGAAGGTCAGCGCTGACCAGTCAGATTCCAGGAATTAGTCTTGCCATTTTATAATTGAGCAATAAGGCATGACAGGGTGTGTATTATTGTGTAATAACGTCACTCCTGGGGTGAGTTGAAGCATGAGGCAAAGCTGAGTGCTTCCACCACCCCAGGAGTGTCATTACTACACAATAGCACACACTCTGAAGTGCCTTATTGTTATTATACAATGGCTCATTTGTTAATTAAAAATGTATAAAATAATTTTTATGCATTTTATACTTGATTTTTGTGTGTGGAAGTATATGATTAAAATAATAGTCCAGAATATTTTTCAGCACTAGGTGGAGCTGCAGTCTGAATGAGCCTAACTTTTCAGCTGTGTGTGTGTGTGCTGTGCCCTGTGTTGTGTGATCTTTAGTGTCACCCCCCATGGCCACTCACCAGCTTGTTAAAGCAGGCTGTGTGTGTTTTTTTCTTTGTTTTGTTTTTTGGTTTAAATTATTCTTTGTGTCTGCAGTCGCCATGCCACTCCAGGCTTGTACAGCACGGCTGTCAATTGTGCATGCTTCAAAAGGATGTCGACTGTGGCAGGGAGGAGATGGAAAAGCCGTTTGTTGTCACAGCTTTGTTTCTACAGTTTTCGCAGGTGAGTACAGGAGGAGGAGGAGGGCAGTGACGGAGAATGTGTGACAGTGGACAAGTAGTTTACAGCGCGAGACACATGTGGCTTTCTCTTCAAAATCAAAGTACCAAACTACAAAGTGAAGCTGTTGGTTCCCCAATACCGCAGCAGTGCTGTGTGTGTTTTCATACAGAAAACAGTGGAAGTGACCACTTCAGTTTTCTTTTTGGGGCAAAAAAAACCCAACTGAGCATAGGAAAGTTTTGTTAAGTGGGTTGGGGGGTGGGACTGCTTGTCGCTGGCACCAAGGGAATTCTGTATACATGGCTTGTGTGCTGTGTGAATGTGTCCCTTTCTCAAATGCGTTGTGTCAACCACCGAGTCACAAGGAGCGGCAGTTGCAGCTACTAGTACTGAACAAATTGAGGTTTCACAAAGTAGCAGGCAGTGATGTTCGACTAAGAAATTGTGTTTTTTTTTTCTGAAGTTGGGATTATAAGATTTGGTAGGGGTGGTGATTTTACTGTGACCTGTTAGAAGGCAGGAATCGGGGGGAGGCTTGTACATGTACAGGGGAGACATGTGGGATTCGGGTAGTTCAGTAGGGAGGGATATAAGTTACTGTAGTGTGGTCATCTTTGAGCTTGCCCTAGATACAGTGAAGTTATTGTCTAATAACATCACTGCCTCTATGAGTCAGCAGCCAATAAGATTCTTTGAATTTTTCTTGCCATTGTATAATTAATAGTAACCAACTGGTAAAAACAGATAATGAAAAAGGCCTACAGTGGCTGGCCCAGTGGCGTAGAGGGCTGAGGCAGCAATGCCTACTTACTGCCATGCTGGCAACCCATGTTCATAGTATGAGCATGTAATCAGGGGCCAGCCGGGGAGAGAGAGGATCAAGCATCCTGAGGACTGCTCTCCTCTCCCAGGGAGGGTGGGGAACAGCGGCTGGCATTTGCCTGACACCTAGTGGAGGCTAGATGTTGGCATGCCTGGCCAATACAAGTGGGGCATGGAGGCGGAGCAGCTAGTAAGCACGCTACATGTGGATGTGTGTGTGGTACACCCATATCAGCATTACATGCCCTGCCACCAGGAAAAAAGTGAAAATTGGCAGCCCAGGTTAAGCGGCATGATGGCTGTCCACCTACCAAACTATCTCTGGGGGTGCCACCTGTACTGGATCTGGTCCTGGTGGGGAGTTGGGGGCTCCTTGCCACCCCGCCTTGTGGGGTAAGCCATGGGGCTAACAAGGTGGTGGCCCAACTGGGAGATGAGTGCAGATGGATGGTGGCAGGAGAAATAGGGCTGCCTGGAAAGTAGGAGAAACTGGGGGCCATGGAGGAGAAAATGTGAGTAAAAAAAAAGAAAAAGAAATACTGTAAAGGTCATCATTGCTGGGAAGATGAAGCTGTTAAAGCAATGTGCACTGGCAGAAAGAAAGTAAAACTGAATGCTGGGCGGCATTAATAGAGATATAACATGTTGGTAGAGTGATATGATTTTGTTCCTTTATAGGGCACAGAAAAGGTTATAATTGGAGTGCTGTGGGTCATTCTGGTCCCCTCAGTGCAAAAAGGATATTGTCACAATCAGAGGGTCCAGAAAAAAAACTACAAAGTTAAGGGGATAAAGAGGCTCTGCAGTAGTGGATGCCTACTGTGTAATGTCCAAGCATATTTTCCATGGATAAAAGAAAGTAAAGAAGAGAAAGGCTTTCATTTTTGTTTACTTTTGAATGGGCTGGGCAAGGATGAGCTTGGTAAATATATCCAGCTTGTTCAGAGCAGTAACACTAGATGGTGTTTCCTATGGTTAGGTGGGAATATAATTAAACAATAAGGTATGACAGGTGGGTTGAAGCATGAAGCAAAGCTGAGTACCTCCACCATTCGATAAGAGCCATTAGCCCACCATAACACAACCCCAGGAGTGCCTTAATGGGATTATAAAATGGGCCTCTTGTAGTAAACTGAATGTTTTTTCGAAGTATTTTTAGTATTATTATTAAAATTTTTTTAACTACTTGAATTAAGGTTTATGATAAAAAAATAGTCCAATTTGGACAAGTTGTACATATTAGCCTGTCAGTAGTTAGCGCTAATGCTCAATATAAACAGCAGTTTTGTAAGGGCAAGAAAAGAACAGGCAGTGGTTTCAGATGCTTGTGTAGCATCGGGAGAGAGCAGGCCCCATTAGTGTTACAGAGTCTGAGAGTCAGATCGGAGTGCTACGTTAGCATTGGGCATTGGGGAGACTAGGCCCGGTTAGCCACTGTTGAGTGTTTCTAGGCTGCCATTCAGATTGGAGAGAGTGGTGGGCACTTGCCACAGTCAGCAGCCAGCATGTCCATTTTAGCTAGTATTTTGTGGTTCATCTCGTTCTGTTGCAATCAGTGAGATGGAGCTACATAGCATCACTTGGTGACTGGAAAACAGGATTAAAAAAGTTTATGAGACACCTGTTTGGTGAGTAGAAGCAGGGACAGTGAGAATGTGTGAGACTGGAGCAAGTTCACTGGTATTGGGCATAAGGAGGGGTCCTGTGTGGGATAAGCAGCAATGTTTCTTCAGGGAATTTGCTCTTAACTAGGAGTGCTTGGGCATTTGCAATGTGCTGAGTCCTGCTTGTCGGGTGCTACTTTCTGCAGGGCTGTTGTACTGGGATAATGGCCCGGCTGAAAGTACCTCTCAACCAATTAGGAGCCAGCATTCTTTTTATCCATTACATAATTATTAGTAATGCAGCCAAACGTTTTTCATGCACAGAGTAGCAAACCTATGGAGCAATCTCCCAAAGAAAGTGGTGCAAGTGTGGCATGTTGGATATATTATACTCCACTTAGATCAATTCCACTTGGAGAATAACATGGCTGCATACAGCATTTAATTTATTGGTGAAGGGAGGTTCATGAAGCTCATAGCTCATACCAAAATTAGCATGCTCAGGGGGAAACAGTAGAACACCTGGCCTATGGTTCCCAAAGATTTTCACTGCTGGAGGTTTTCTTCTCCATAATGCCAATGCTCATAAAGTGTTCTGTATCACTTCACATTTAGCCTTGGCTGCAGGTATACTTCAAATAATCAGAAAGTCGGGGACCCGCACCTTTGCCAAGGCTCGAGAAATATTCTTCTCAGTCACAGTCTCAATGAAAATTTATGCAACTCACCAACTCCAGACTCCTCCTCTTTTTGTGCAAAATCAATTTCTATATTGGTGCAAAACAGCATGACATAAAGAAATATAATCCAGAGAAAGATTCGTCGAAGCACACTACACACTCCCAACGAGATGGTTCCTGCTTCCTGGTTGCGTCCTATGTCATCTGATGAGTTTTGCTCAATAGGAGCATTCTCAAAAGTGTGTGGGACGTAAAGTGCCAGGTGCTTAAATACAGAGAGTCATTAAAGGAACATACACTTATTAGAACACTATATAATATAGCAACACACCGAATATCTATATAATAATGTTTAAAAGCCAGTAAACCACTACGTGCAAGTTCAGCATTAAGTAATAAATCCATTCTTATAAGTGTAATGCATAATAAATATTGTACAATACATTTTCTAGGATTTCTACAGGTATTCATAATCTTCAGTCCTAATACTGCTAACAATAGGCAGGATGAATTAATTTCTGCCTCTGTATTGCACTCTAGTGGTAAAGCAAATAATAACTCATGCAAAAAGGAATTATTAACAGCAAACCTGGCAAGGTAAAAAGAGAGAGAAGGTTGCCCGCAGTTTTTTGATAAACTCAGGCAGCACTAGAAGATTCTGGTGCAACTCTGAATAGAAAGAAAAGAGAAAATTACAAATAATGTCAAAATACTTCATTCCCCAGGGACACCCATACTTTTGGGTAATAATTCTTTGAAAGAACCCCTAGCCAAATATGTTGATTTTTTATTGCTGATTTGGTGAAAGTTGTCCCCTTATATATTAAAGATACAGGGGACATTTTGAGGGCACTGGACAATATTGCAATAGAGGATGATTGGCATTTGGTCACTTTGGACATAACAGCGTTATATACTAATATTCCTCACAAACAAGGACTTCAAGCCCTAGAGCTCTATCTTAACACCAGAGGAATACTAGAACCCCCAACTGAAGCATTAGTGCAGTTATCTGAGTTTGTACTAACCTGTAATAAGTTCTTCTTTGGCAGAGATTTTTATCTGTAGAGAAAGGGTATTGCCATAGGGGATAGCTTCGCTCCCAACTATGCCAATCAATATATGGCAAAGTAGGAAAACGAGGCATTACACTCTGACAATAATCTGTTTCTCCACAGGATTGATCTGTGGAGACATTTTATTGATGATATTTTGGTAATCTGGAAGGGGACTCTGGATGAATTGACCTGTTTTGCAAATTACTTGGAAACAAGCAACCAGAACCTCAGATTCAGTATGGCAGTGGATTTGAATGAGATAACCATTCCTGTACCTGATTATAAAAAAGGATGGACAGGGTGAGCTTAACACTGATTTATATCGTGAGCCCACGTATAGAAATACCATACTGTTAACAAGTAGTAATCATCCCAGACATGTCATCAAGGCTATCTCGAAGGGGCAATACATAAGAATCAAAAGAAACTGTGGGTCAGAAGAAATATATCAGATGAGAGCTAAGGAGCTGACATTAAGACTGGAAGAGAGAGGGTAGTCACAGAGTTTGCTCAGTGAAACCAAACATATTGTTGATGAAATCCCTACAGAGTACCTTTTACAAGAAAAAGAAAAGATTAGGGTGAACTAAGTAGATCCACAACTCACATTTGTGAGTACCTACAATCCACAGTCAAAGCAGATAGCCGAATTAATAAAGAAGCATTTACAACAAAAGACAGGATTGTGCACTCATTACAGCCCACATCAGACAATCCTAGAATGTGGCTCCCTAAGAGAGACAGTAGCTGTAACAAGTGTGGCAACTGTAAATTTTGCCAGAAGGTGGTGACCACTAAACACTTCATAAGTCCTCTTAATGGGAAACATATTCCTATAAGAGGTTTCATCACCTGTAGTACTATAGGACTTATATACTCTGCAAACTGTAAATGTGGCCATTTCATATTGGAAAAACAAAAAGAGTGTTTAAGTTAAGGACTGGCAAACATGAAAGGGCCATAGAGAATGAAGATTTTACAAATTCACTGGCCATACATGTTTTCAAAACTAGGAATAAAAAGGAACATACATTCACCTATCTAAGGATTGAAAAAACAGTAATGTCAAAAAGAGGGAGTGACTATGACAATTTCTTACTTAAAAGGGAGCAATACTGGATATACACTTTTAAAGCAATGGAAGGCAAGGGCCTCAGTGGTAGGATTGAGGTGAAATCCTTCCTGAAGAAATGAATTTTTGGTGTAGTACTAATTAACGTGCATACGATATGATGTATTTTGACATTATTTTTCATTTTCTCTCTTTTCCTTCTATACAGAGTTGCACCAGCATCTTCTTCTTCTGCTGCCTGAGTTTATCAAAAAACTGCGTGCAATATTTTCTCTCTTTTTACCTTGCCAGGTTTTCTGTTAATAATTCCTTTTTGCATGACTTATTGTTTGATTCATCACTAGAGTGCAATCTAGATGAAGAAATTAATTCATCCTGCCTATTGTTAGCAGTATTAGGACTGGAGATTATGAATACCAGTAGAAATCCTAGAATATTTATTGTACAATATTTAGTATGCATTGCATTTATAAGAATAGATTTATTACTTAATGCTGTACTTGCACATTGTGGTTAACTGGCTTTTAAACATTATTAGACAGGTATTTGGTGTGCTGTTATATATAATATTATATAGTGCTCTAATAAGCGTATGTTTCTTTAATGACTCTCTGTATTTAAGCACCTGGCACTTTACGTCCCACAAACTTCTGAGAAAGCTCCTATTGAGCAAAACACATCAGGTGACATACGATGCAACCAGGAAGCAGGAACCATCTCATAGGGAGTGTGTAGTGTGCTTCACCAAATCTTTCTCTGGATTATATTTCTTCGTGCTTGCTGTTTTGCACTAATAAAGAAACTGATTTTGCACAAGAAGAGGAGTCTGAAGTCAGTGAGTTGCATAAATTTTCATTGAAACTGTGACTGAGGAGAATATTTCTCGAGCCTTGGCAAAGGTGCGGGTCCCCACCTTTCTGATTCATATCTCTGTATTTGACCACAGCCACGGCCATCATAGGTGCATTTGCATTTCACCGCATATTTGAAATAATATGGAATGTTGCAGCTGTACAATGATCTTATGATTTTTTTTCTGTCTTGCATTTTGCATATTCCTATGGTGTCAAGCCAAAAAAACACCACTATTAATGCCATTGCTCAGTCAAAGACAGAAAGGAGCAACATACAGCAAAGCCATCCATGATGCAACATGGTAACGTGCAGTAAATGACATGTCACAAAATACTGCATGACAAAAGGGCTTAATTGCCATTGAATTGCACTGTTCCCTGAAGTATACTGCAGCATTTTGTGATACACTGCAGCATTTATGCATTGCATCCTGCCTGGCACCACATATTGTAGCTCTCCCACTGCAACATAAACCTCTTTAAGAAAGGAAAGGAGTCACAAGTTGAACTTGCAGCATCAGATCATGGATTTTCGCCTTTATTAACACAACTGCAAAATGTTTGCTTTAGATGCTAAGAATGCTCAAAGACACTGGCATGGCAGGTTCAAACTTCTACTGTAACAGTGGTATTGGAGTGAATAGGAGCATATGCAATAGCTGACAGCCCAGGTATGTAATGGTTGCCTGATTCTAGAAAATAGGCCACCACAGCCCTTGTTACATTTGGCACAAGTAAGTGGGCTTGGGTCTTATGTGATGGTGGGAATCAGCTACAGTCTCAAAACTCAGAAAATAGAAAGTGCAAAAATGGCCACGTTATGGCTCTAAGTTCAAAACCCATTGAAATACATTGAACCACACATCTGTTTCTTCAGTTCATGATCCGACTTTGAAGAGTGAAGATGTGTTTACGGTCCACAGAAGATTATGGCGCTGGACCCCCAGTGGGTAAGTAAGAGCTTGGGGGACGTGTGAGGTGGTGGGTGCTAAGTGGAAGGGTTGGGTGGGGACAACTAATGAAAACAAAAGACATCAATGGATGTTTTTATTTCAGGTTTAAGAACAAAGAGATGGACAGAGGATTCCTGATCACAATACTGGGGGACTGGGCACCGCAGTGTCAGTGTTATGTTATGTTTCTGGTGTGGGGGGTTGCTGAGAGGGAGAGTCAGGTGGGTGGGAGGGGAAAAAATATATTTAAAAAAACACACATGTGTGGTAGTAGATAGGGGGGTCAGAAAAAAAGATGGACATAGGATTCGTGATGGCGACACTGGGGGATTAGGCACCCCCAATGTCACTCTTATGTTTCTAGGGGGTATGGGATCATGGGTGCTGAGAGGGAGAGTAGGATGGGGAATATCTTTAATTAAAATAAAAATAAATTGGCAGTCACAGCAGAATGCAGCACATGCTGCTGTGTCCAAGATGGCCGTCATATTGTACTGTGCATGCGCTAGTGATCGCTCGTGCGCGATATAGTTTTGTGGCCATCTTGGACATGGCCGAGTGTGCTGTGTTCTGCCATGACTGCTGATACAGTAAAACAGTGCAGTGTTACTTCCAATGGAGGGAACAACTGGAGTGCTTCACAGATGTGGAGGTGACTGTGGTGCAACTTCAGCATGTTGTCTGGTCAGAAGGAATGTGCTGAGTCCTTTCCTCAAAGCAAGAGGTCTGCAGGGCTATGCCCACTGCAGCCCTAAAAATGACCAGATTTTCTTAGTAAATGGTCAAAATCCATGTTTTCAGTGTAGTCCAACTTCCACCTAACATTTTCTTGCCCAGAAAGGGGAACTACTGCAAAGAGTGCCAAACTGAGGAAACGTATACCTGAATTGTGACTAATTGATAATTCCATGGAACAATGGCAGAAAGGAGGCAGTGGTGACATCCCTCCTGAAGAAAGCTTCTTTGGACCCAGAGAATTTAACAAACTACAGACCTATCTCTAACCTTCCTTTTGTGGGAAAGGCTACTGAGAAAGTTGTGGCAGCTCAACTGGAGAACCATTTAACCATCCATTATTTATATGAACCTCTCCAATCGGGTTTTTGTAAGAGGCATAGTACTGAGACTGCTCTGGTTCAGGTGCTCAATGATCTCCTGATGGTGAGAGATCAGAGAAACTGTTCCATCTTTGTACTCCTTGATTTGTCATCAGCTTTTGACACTGTGGATCATGGGGTTCTGCTCAAGTGCTTGAGGCTCATCTGTAGGCTGTCGGGGGCAGTACTCAGATGGTTTTTATCTTTCCTCACCTGTAGATCTTAGAGAGTTGTCTCGGGAATATTTTCTTCTGAGTCTTTCTCTCTGCCTTGCGGGGTACCTCAGGGCTCAGTGCTGTCTCCCATGTTATTTGCAGTGTACATGCTGCCCCTTGGAGACATTGTAAAATGGTATGGGCTGAGGTTTCACTGCTATGCTGATGATACCCAGCTCTACCTGTCTTTGGCCCCCGACCAGGTTAGTGCTATCTTGGTATTGAACTGCTGCCTTGTGGAAATCCAAGATTGGATGAGTTCTAGTGGTTTAAAGTTGAACGCAGGAAAGACTGAGGTTTTGGTGGTGGACCCGGGTTGCAGGACAGAGAGGCTGAGGACTGATCTCCCCTCTGGTTTAGTCCTGGGGGGGCTCATATCCTTACCTCTGAGCGGGTGCGTGACCTGGGAGTGATGCTTGATGATGGGCTGACCCTTCGTCATCAGGTGTCGGCAGTCATCAAGCTGGCCTTTTACCATCATAGGAACATTGCTAGGATCAAGCATCTCATTCTGTCTAGCAATCTGCCTGTTTTGGTCCACGCCTTTGTGACCTCGAGCCTTGACTACTGTAACTCCCTTTACTTAGGGCTTCCTAGGATTGACATCCTTCGTCTGCAGCTAGTGCAGAATGCCGCTGCACGTTTGTTGACTGGGGTATCTCAGAGATCTCACATTACCCCAGTGCTGCGTGATCTGCACTGGCTGCCTGGTCAGTGGTGGATCACCTTTAAGGTAGGTTTATTAACTTACAAAGCCCTACATGGACAGGGTCCCAACTACTTGAAAGAGCTCCTGGTTCCCTACACTCCTGTGCGACAGCTTCACTTGGCTGACGAGGGGCTGCTGGAGATTATGAGGGTTAGCCTAAAGTCATCTGAGGCCCACGCCTTTGGGTTTGTTACCCCTACCCTCTGGAATTCTCTGCCCTGTCAGCTACGGGAGTGCAGGACAGTGGTGTGCTTTAAGCAGGCATTGAAGACCTTTTTATGGGTAAAGCCTATCTGGAATTTCTCTGATTTTATTGGTATTTATTTTATTTGCTGAATTTGACTTATTTGTGCAGCACCTTGGTATTCGAAAGGTGCTATATTAAATAAAATGTATTATTTATTATCATTATTATTAAATGATCATTTCCAAGATTCTTTCCATTTTTCTGGAAGTACAGGACATTGCAGTCCCTAGTCCTCATTACAGCATGTTAGAAACAAAAAATAGCCACTGCCAGTGTGGCTTTCATAGCAGTTTTTGTACAAGTTCTAATTTCAATTGGTTCTAACCTGAACTGCTAAAATTTTCTTTTCTTTTTTTTAAACCCCTTATTAAGCCTAGTACTTTGCATGCATTTGCATCTAAAGCATATGTTAAGCACATGTTAATAAATACTTACCATTTCTAAACCCATTTACCTTTTTTTAAATAGCTTTTATGGTTGCGTGGGTGGAGCTCCATAGACATTATGCGATCATCCTTATCTCAGAATAGCACTTTGGAAGCACGTAACCAGACCGCTGTCTGCTGTGCTTCCAAAGTGCTCTAGCACAGTTTCCAGTGGTTGTGTTCATGCAGCCCTTCCCTCCGCTGGCCACATAAACACACCCACTTAGCGGAGCACTTGTTTTTCTTCCACAACTGTGGAAGTGTCGGCTGACTCAGACTGCACATGGACGATCGGTGGCACTCCGAATACTCTGGCAGCACTCCAAAAAGCTTTATTTAAGCTAGCTTTGCTAATGTAACATTTGTTATATGGGATGAAAGTTATGTAGCTATAAGCATGTACAAATGTGATGTTCCATTGCCTGATGCCCACAGTTACATGTTAAAGACAAAATGCATTTTTTATTAATGCTGTTTTTGAGTAATTCATTGTGCACAGACCAATGCACCCACATGGTCTATCTAGTTCTATGAATCCACTGTAGTGTGGTGCAGCAGGAATTCATTATAAATGTGCATGCATCAAGTTTTTTTCTAATATGCTGGGTAAGGTGCTGGTGAAAATAGGGTTTTAGATTCCTGAGACAGATAAGTTCCCTGGGATCCACTTATTCAGTGAGGTATTGGAATGGTGGTTGCTAAACTGGGTGTCAGAAGATGAGGTGAGTGGGGAACCGAGGCTGCATCAACCAATGGGGTTCACGGGGTTCAGGTGGACTGTGAACACCAATCGAGATAGCATGTAGTACTACACAGTCATTTATATGCCACTCCCCCACAGATCCCAGTCTTGTACAGAGACAACTGTATTCCATCAACCAGACCAGAAACGGCTTTCTAATTTAAAATATATTATCTTACTTTCTTATACTAAAGGGGCTCCTGGGACTCCTAAGAATTATCAACTGTTAAAAACTGTTTGAATTATTATATAGGACCTGGATGGGGCAGGTAATTAAATGTTTAGAAATTTGACTTGAAAAAGTACCTAGGGCACTGGCTGCAAATAGGATTCATTACTGCATTAGTACTGTACTTGACATACAAGAATCCCCCTTAGAAACATAGAAACATAGAAGTTAATGGCAGATAAGGACCACAAGGCCCATCCAGTCTGTCCATTTTATTCTACCTTATGAATATGCCATAGGCCTTTACTCTGTCAATGGCCTATCTATTCATACTCATCTGTATTGCTCCCTTATGTCTATCCCATGCCTGTTTGAAGCCCTGCACTGTATTCATATCCACCACTTCCTGAGGTAGACCATTCCATGCATCCACCACCCTTTCTGTGAAAAAGAACTTCCTCACATTACCCCTTAATCAGCCTCCCTATAATCTCATGCTGTGTCCTCTTGTCCTGCTATTTTTCTTACACTGAAACATGTTAGACTCTTTCACCTTATTAGTGCCCTTAAGATGTTTGAATGTTTCAATCATGTCACCTCTCGCCCTTCTTTGCTCTAGGGTATACATATTGAGCTCCATTAATTTGTCCTTACATGTTTACTGATGTAGTCCCTGTACCATTTTGGTTGCCCTTCTCTGTACTGCCTCCATTTTGTTAATGTCCTTGTGCAGCTGCGGCCTCCAGTACTGCATGCAGTACTACATATGAGGCCTAACCAGTGTCTTGTAAAGAGGAATTATTACCTCCCTCTTATGACTTGTGATACCTCTAGTAATATACCCCAACATTCCTCTAGCCTTACCTACTGCTTTAGTGCTCTGCTTGGATGATTTCAGGTCATCTGTGATGATGATGCCCAAGTCCCTTTCTTCCCTTGTGATTGCCAGCAACTTCCCTCCCAACCTATAGGTGGCTTCAGGGTTTCTCTTTCCTATGTGCATGATCTTGCACTTCTTTGCATTAAACCCCAGTTGCCACTTTTCTGTCCATTTTGGCAGTTTATCCAGATCTCTTCTCATTCTGCCCACCCCATCTGGATCATCTACTGTGTTGCAGATCTTGGTGTCATCTACAAACAGACAAACCTTACCCTCCAGTCCATCTGCAATGTCATTGATGAAGATATTGAGAGGACTGGCCCAAGGACTGATCCCTGGGGTACCCCACTTGTGACTTGCATCTCTTCCAACTGTTTACTGTTTACCACCACTCTCTGTTTTCTGCCTGCCAACCAGTTTGCCACCCAGCTGACCAACTTCTGACCCACCCCAAGCCTACCCAGCTTATTAATCAAGCTTCTATGTGGAATAGTATCGAAAGCTTTGCTGAAGTCTAGGTAGGCAGCATCAACTGCACCCCCTTAGTCCACCACTCTGGTTACCCAATCAAAGAAATCTATGACATTTGTTTGACAGAACCTTCCTGTTGTAAACCTATGCTGTCTTGGATCCTGTGGTCCCTTGGATTCCATGTGTTACACTATCATTTCCTTAAGGAGTGCCTCCATAATCTTGCCCACTACTAAGGTAAGACTGACTGGTTTGTAGTTACCTGCCTCCTCCCTGCTACCACTCCTGTGGAACAGGATCACATGAGCCCTTCTCCAGTTTTCTGGGACCTCTGCTGTGCTCAGAGACTCGCTACACAGTTCTGATAATGGCTCTGCTAGTTCCATCCTTAGCTCCTTTAGTACCCTGGGATGAATGCCATCAGGTTCTATTGCCTTGTCCACCCTGAGCTTAGCAAGCTCTTGTAGGACCCTTTCTTTTGTGAAGGGATTTGTGCACACCTCCCTCCTCCTCTGTCCATGGTGCTGAGCTGTGGGCCCTGCCATACCTCCTTCTTCTCCTCAGTAAATAATGAGCAGAAATATCTATGTAGGATCAATGCTTTTCCTTGGTCCTCCTCCACACACTCCCCCTTATCCCCTTTGATCTTAGCGATACCCACGCTGGACTTTCTCCTTTAACTGATGTATCTATAGAAAGTCTTGTCCCCTTCTTTTACTGTTTGTGCTAGTGTTTCATCGGTTTTGGCCTTTGCTTATCTTACTGCCTTCCCTGCTTCCCTTAGGGAAGTTTGGTATACTTCCCTATCTTCATCCTGCTGTGTTCCCTTATATCTCCTAAAGGCCAACATTTTGGCTCTGATCTTTTCTGCTACTGTTTTTGAGAACCAAAGTGGTTTTCTCCTTCTTTTGCTCTTGATTTTCTTCCTAACACAATGGGATGTTACTTCAAGTATTGCATCTTTAATGCTGGCCCACTTTGCCTGTACCCAATTACCTGTATTTCTTCTTGCCAGGGCTAGCTTAACTCTGTTGGCCATCTTATCAACGTCAGCTCCTCTGAAGTCCCATATTTTTGCCTTAGAATGGGATGATTTAGTTCTAGTCTAGGACTCTGGGTCCTCATTCCTGCTCGAACAAGTTTGCTCCTATAAATACCTAGGGATCCATTTTGACCCCTCCCTCTCCTTCCATGGACACATCGCTGCCCTAGCCACTGCCACTAATATCCAATTGGGCATCTTACATCGGTATAAACACTGCCTCCCCCCAGAGGCTCTTCGACTCGCAGTCACCTCCTCTATCCTGTCCCTAGTGGACTATGGACTGCCGGTGTATGGTGCTGCTGATCAGACCGCACTCCATAAAATCATTTCTCTGAATAAGGCCTGCAGGTTAATTACTGGAGCACCTAGGATGACACACCTGTCTACTGTATGCTAAGCGCTGGTACTTGATCTCGATGGCGCCTCAAATATCTTACCTGTACCCTTACAAAAGACCCTCCTTGGGCTTTCCCCACCAGGATTGACCACCACCATACGCCGCTATGTCCCACTAGTTCATACTCGGACCTCTGGGAAAACCTCTCTTGTTATCCCTAGAGCTAGGACCTCTCACGGCCAAAGAGCCTTCAGCTTTAGGGCCCCTTCTGGTTCAACACACCGCCCCTCCATCTCCCGGCTCCAACTATATCGTGCTTCAAAACTCTCACGTAACCACCTTATTAACACCTGATGCTGTAACTGCCACTAGTCAAAGCCGTACTCAATACTTATGACAAAGCTTATTACTAAGCTGCTAAGACGACATAACTCTGGTATTGTTTGCATCCATCCTACCTGTACCAGCTTGTTTGTATCTATGTCTTAATTTACTGTTATACTTATGTGTTGTACTGCTATACTGTGTATTTTGGTTTGTCTTACTGTGACAAGGTACCTTTGTAAATGAGCCTATGGCTCAAGGTTTTCAAACTGCTGTTTAAATAAAATAAAATAAAAAAATAAATAAATAGTGGCCAAATTGAACCATACCATGTGATGGTCACTGGCTCCTGGGTGACCTTCTACCTGGAGATCTGTGATCCTTTCCCCGTTAGTTAGTACTAGATCTAGGATAGCCCTGTCTCTTGTGGGTTGTTGTACCAGTTGTTGAGGCCCTCCCCATGCAGGGAATTCACTATGTGTCTAGTTCTGGCAGATGTTCCTGCTGGTATTGACCAATCTGTATCTGGCATGTTGAAGTCTTCTATTATCAGAACCTCCCCTTTAGCTGTCATGTTTTGTATTTCTTCTAACAGTAATGTGTCGATATCCTCCCCCTGGTCTGAAGGCCTGTAGACAACCCCAGTTCGTATGGCTGTCCAATTTCCTGTTTTATAGATACATACATAGATACATAGACAGCGTTGGCAGATAAGGGACTATGGCCCACCCAGTCTGCCCATTTGAGCTTGTAAGTTCAGTTTGTTTTCCTAGAAGTCTGTTTCCCCTTACCCCTGACCTCTAGAATTCCTTTATGTCTATCCCATGCATTCTTAAATCCCGTGATTGTTTCAGCCCTCACCACTTCCTCTGGCAGCGTGTTCCACTTGTCCACCACCTGTTCTGTGAAGAAATTCTTTCTCATGTTTCCTCTGAATCGTCCTCCCTCCAACTTCATCCCATGCCCTCTAGTCCTGGAACATCTTTTTCGCTTAAAAATAGTGTTTTCCTGCACCCTGTTCAGGTTTTTTCAGGGTGACCCACAGTTCTTCTGGCTCCTTATGTGTATTCTGAATTTCTGTAGCTTTGATATTTTCATTGACATAAAGGGCCACTCCCCCCACCCCCTTTTTGGCACCTTGGGCTCTTCTGAACAGTACATAGCTGGGTACTGAAGTCTCCCAAGTGTGGCTACTGGTGAACCATGTCTCGCTAATGGCTATTATGTCTGGTTTAGCCTATGTCATTGCTACCTGCAGGTCTGGGATCTTGTTTCCCAGACTGCAGGCATTTGTGTACATGATTTTCCATTGGCCAGATTTTGGTGTGTTAGTTGTTGGGTGAGGTCTGGTGTTTCCCCTGCGCAGTGTATGGGAAGCCAGACCTTTTTCCTTACCTGGTGATGCAAATGAACTACAAACATGCTGATCTCCTGTTTGATCACTAGCTGAGGGGGAAGGGGTGTTCTTCCTGTTCGATGTATTGGGTGCTGCACCCCTCTCCCCATTTGCTAGCTTAAATATTCTGCAAAGACGTCAAACTTCTGCCCCAATGCACTGACTTCCTCCTTAGTCAGATGCAGTCCATCGAATTTAAAGAACTTTCACTCCCAAACTGTTGCCAGTTACCTATAAATCTGTGTCCTTTTTCCGGGCACCAGCCCTTGAGCCACAAGTTTAGGTCCCCTATCTCCTCTTCTCTGACCTTCTGTCCATCTTCCCCCCTCTCCCAGACAGGCAGGATCTCAGAGAAGGAGATGCCAGATGAAATGGATGACACTTTGTCTCCCAGCCTGGTCAGGCGTTCCTTGGTCTCCACAACTGACCAGCTTGCGAGATTGTTAGTCCCTATTTGTATCAGGATGTCAATGTTTTCTCCTGCTTCCTGCTTGATTTTAGCAATGCAGTCAGTATCTCTCCATGTTGATGTACCTGGGAGATATCTGACCATTACCCCCAGCTGGAGGTAGGTATCAACTCCCCGAATCTTGGAGTCTCCTATGATCAGAAGTGTTTTGGATTTTGTTTTTGTTTTTTTTTGTTTTGGTCCCTCTTTTGGGCAAGTTCTGTAACACTAGCTCCTGTGCTAAAGTGTCCTGCTCTGCAGTGTCTCCCCCTGTTTGATTTCAGAGATAGAGGCAGATACCTGTTTTTAGTTTTTATATGGTTTGTGGAGGTGATGCGTTGGTGAGCATTGAGTTATGGGGCACCTGATTTGCCCCTCCTAACCACATGCTAACCTCCCAGACCAACTACTCTCTGTGGTCGAGGTGCTTCAGTTGGATGTTGGGGAAATGGTGGACAGTTCTTGTAATATATTTCCTCCTGAATAAGTGATTTGAGGTGCACAATCTCTGCCCATGCTGCCTGGAGTTGAGCCCTAAGATCTCCGATGGTCCAGCATGTAGGACAGCATCCTAAATCCTGTATGACTGCCTTTTTAAAAAGTATCCCATAGTGCCTGCAGTTAATAATATCCATTCCAGTTGAGTCGCTCAGTTTATAACCTGGTCCAAGTAATTAGAAGGAAAATGAAAGCAAAAGTTAAATTTAAAAAAAAATTTTTTTTTTGTTTGTTTGTTTTGTTTGTTTGTTTTTGTATAAATTTTTATAACAAGGTAAATTACTTGTGCCCCTGTAAGTAAGGTCACTCTGTGGATACCCTTCCGATCCTCCTCTCCCTGCTTTGCTACAGGAAATGTCATGACTGTGCTACTCTATAAAAGGAATGAAGCATGGGGTGGTTGTGTATGGGGGTGGGTGAGTGGGCCCTTCCCCTGCCAAAAAAGAAGAATCATGGATGAAAGAAACAAGGAGGTAACAGCAGAAACAATCAACCAACAACAAATGCAGTAGCCCTGAAAGCTTAGTCTAATGACAGATAAAACTGTAAAACCTTTAAGTACCACCTGTAAAAATTTCACAGAAGATATACCCTGCAAAAACACTTCACTACAGAGAAAAATAAAGCAGCAACAGAAGATATACCTTGCAAAACAATTTGAATCAGAAGATTACAGCAGTAATCTGTAAGCACAAACCTGTAACAAACCTGTAGGCACACCATGTAATAATGCAGCAGAAAGTATACCTAACTGCAATTTGAATCAGAGAACAATAAAGCAGTAAAATGTAAGCAAAAACAGTGACAAAACCTGTAAGCACAAAGAAAATAGTAACACATAGTAAATCTGCCTAGCCACAAAGAAGCCTTAATCTTTTTTCTTGCTCTGATAATGTTGTTCCTTGCTCTGTCCTTACAAGCAAACCTAGAAGAAAAGAGCTCAGGTGAAGCTAGGTGCCTTTGTCAGCAAACCTAGTCTTCCACCTCAAAAACACCAACTAACCTGACCTTTTAACTCTTCCTTCTGTTGGAAGTTACTAAGACTTTGTCAGCGCTACCCCTTCCCCCCAGTTACCCTCCTAATCTCCTGGAAGAGCTGTGGGAGGAAAACAATTAGCTCCTTCAATGTGAGAAGGAGATTGCAACACCTTTGAGACCAAACCAAAAACCTTTCAGCAAAAAAATAAGATAAATTTGTAGCAAACGGTAATTTTGTTTAGCCTAATGATAGATAAAAAAGTCGCAACACCTGTAAGCACCACCTGTATCAATTTCACAGAAGATATACCCGTAAAAAGTGCTTAGCTACAGAGAAAAATAAATCAGTAACAGAAGAAATACATTGCAAAAAACAATTTGAATCAGAGAAGATAATAGCAGTAATCTATAAGCACAAAACAGTAACAAACCTGTAAGCACACCCTGTAATAATGCAGCAGAAAGTATACCCTGCAACAGCAATTTGAGTCAGAGAACAATAAAAGCAGCACAATGTAAGCAAAAATAACAGTATCAAAACCTGTGAGCACAAAAGAAAATAACAACACACAGTAAATCTGCCTAGCCAAAAAGCCTTAATATTTTCCTTGCTCTGATAATGTTGTCCTTGCTCTGTCCTTACAAGCAAACCTAGAAGAAAAGAGCTCAGGTGAAGCTAGGTGCCTTTGCCAGCAAACCTAGTCTTACACTGTAGACAACATACCAACCAGGATGATATGCAACCAGTGCTCAGGAGATGTCCATTCCAGCATTATTGTTATCCTATGATGTGACAAAATGCATACATAACAAGCTAAAAAAGTGAGGCTTGATTCTCAAAGAGTGACACTTAAACAGCACTTGTGTTGTCTGTATTGTAACAACCAGTGTTATGCATTTTCATTTTGCTCAAGTACACACAGAGAACAAAAACATATTGTAAAGAGACAAGGCAGGGAAATTATGGTATGCAAGATACAGATGTTTCTAAAACCAATACAAGAGGAATCTGTTGTGAGCAGTGGCATCAGCAGGATTCTAGAAGTGGGGGAAGGGATCAGTGACTTCAGCCAAAAAGGGGTCTCCAGGAGAGTTGCCCCTGGAAGAAATTTTGAAGAATTTCAATCAATCAATCAATCAATCAATCAATCCCTTACAGGTGCCACTTCCCCCCAGGCAGCGGTCACGATCCATCCATAGCACCTCTATGGTGCAAGAAGCCTGATCCACCTACCCCCAAAGAGATAGATAAGGTGCCACTTGCCCCTCGGGCTGTGGTCATGATCCAGCCATAGCACCTCTACAGTGCAAGGGCCTGATCCACCTACCCCCAAAGAGATAGATAAGGTGCGATGCTTGAAAAATTGCCACAATTTCTCTGGGCTGTGTGAGCGCTGAACAGGATCATCACTTGCAATTTGCTGTTTTCAATTTCAGTGCCTTCTCAGGGTAGCGTTATTGGCTCCATGCCTGTGTAGAGCTCCCTGATTGGCTGGTCTCACTCACCTGAAACAGGAGCACCCGAGACGTGTGGCTTAATGTAAGCCTGCATCCCTGTACTCGGCTTCTAATTTATACAGTATATTTTAATTTAGCCTGTTCTGCTCGGCCTGTGTAAAGTAACTTACCATTCCCCCCTGCTGCAGTTTCTCTCCAACTGTATGTGCACTGATTCAGTGCTAGCTCTGCAAACTTCCTCTTGATTTTTCATCCCACCCCCCCGTCCTCCTCCCAGGCCTCCTTTTAATGCACACAGTCTCTGCCCACTCCCATCTGATGTTTCAATTTATTGGTTACTTATTGTCAACAACTGCAATTTCTCACATCCCCTTTTTGCAACTATGCCTTCTAGCAGCTTTATCTCATTCTGTCTTGCTGAGGTACACCATTTTGGCACTTTAGGTTTGCTTATTGCTGACTAGCATATCCTGTCTTGCTGACTACCATATCCTGTCTTGCTAAGGCACTGTTATACTTGAAAATTGTACTACAAATTACTGAACTGTGACTGAGTTGCCAAACAAACTGTGTTTATTGTCTAAAATGTTTGGAGCAACCAAGTGTTACAGCCCTTCATGACTTTGTAGCTCTTTCCAAACTGCAAGGCCAAGGAAATGGCAGGTTTTGGGTTGCTAATTGAGCTGTTTTCACTCAGACTGCTAGCCTTTGTGTTGTCCACTATTAATTTGAACTCCTCTCTCCTTTCTCTAGCTGAGAACCCACTAGGGATACCAGCTCAGATGCTCTCCGTGGACCGTGGACACTGGGCTTTGGTCGATGCCCAAAGCCGCCACCCGAGACCTCCTCATCAGACTCCTACCACTAAGAGGTAATGGCAAAGCTGCAATTTTTCACCTTCCCGCCATCCCCCTCCTGTGTGCTATTATATAGACCCGTTAGCACCACCCACTTCCATCCTGATGAATCTCCTGTCTTCTTTCTTACTAAAACAATTTGTTACTGCCAGGGTTCCACCACAGGAATCCTGCAACCAGCAGCCGAGAGCTACCCTTGTTATCAAAATTCCCTCATTTACCCAACAACTGCAATTATGGCAGCCTCGTGGCAATTCCTCCTCCTGACTGCACTGTGTATCACACCTTACTGGCTTATTAACTGAGAAATTTGAGACTGGGGTACACTACATCCTCATCCTGAAGACTGCTCACCCAATCTGACTCTACACATCACATGTTATGCCAAGGCTCCTTGCCAACTGATCCAGGTGGACTACCTTCCTTGAAGAGCAACTATTGCAGGTTTGTCTATGCCTCCTTCCTTATCTCTAATTAATTCAAGTTACTCCCACTGGCATTACATATGAGTATTAGCCCTCAGTGTCCTTGGGCTTGCATAAATCAAAAAACAAGCTTGCACTCGTTCTTCCTCTATGCCAAGCAGGAAAAGTCCTCAAGCTCATTGCCTTTCACTTGAATCCCTGAAAAAATTGTTACTCCTCCTCTTACTCTGCTCTGGCAATGTTGAGCTTAATCCAGGGCCCATAAATAAACTTACCTCCCCTTCTGAGTCACTATCTCTTAAAGGTAAAATGAGAGCAGAAGTTAAGGTCTGCACCAGGGTTCTGTGCTCAGCATTAAGCAGATGTAAATAAATGAAAATTAATTTGCCAGCACCAGGTAAAACTAACAGAGTGCTTTGTCCAAGCCTGCCAAATAAGGTTGTATGCTTACTGCCAAGTGAGATTATGTGCTAAAGTATGCACGAAGGAATCCACACCATGTCACATGTGCTTTCAAATCCAGCGTTCTTTATTTTTTCACACAACATATGAGGTACATATGGGAAGTGGAGTCCATCAGGGATAGTGACAAAAATCCATATAGGGATAGAATAGACCTGTATAAATGCTTTATAGATGATATATTCATCATCTGGACAGGAACTGAGGACGAACTCTTTGATTTCATTAAATATCTTGAAATAAGTGATTCTAACTTGCGGTTTTCCCCAACTTTCAGTACCAAACAAATTAATTTTTTAGATCTAATTGTTCAGAAAGATGGTAAAGGGGGAATTGAGACAGATTTGTACAGAAAGAGTACCGATAGGAATACACTGCTACAAGCTGATAGCAGTCATCCATACCATACCATAGCGGGTATTCCCAAGGGACAATTTATGAGACTATAATACTCAGTGGATTCCTATGTCTCTCAATGGCAAAGAGCAATGGTGGACACTGGTGTAATAGTGGTAAAAGTAGTGAGCGATAATCCATTTCATAATGTGTTTTAAAGTCAAAAATTAAAGTTGAATTTTAGGTAGTCTTTTCAATTTGGTGCACTGTCACTTTAAATGCAATACTATTTAATGGGAATTATCTTTGTAAGTGTCATTCCTATGATTAAGCACCAGGTGGTGTGAAAGCGTTAGGACACTGTGTGTGGAGTAATGGAGGAGGTTGGCAGCCTGTAAGCCTGCAGTTTGTAAGGAGCCTGTGAAGAGTGGGAGCACTTGTACCTCATATGTTGTGTGAAAAAATAAAGAACGCTGGATTTGAAAGCACATGTGGCATGGTGTGGATTCCCTTCGGTGCATACTTTAGCACATAATCTCACTTGGCAGTAAGCATACAACCTTATTTGGCAGGCCTGGACAAAGCACTCTGTTAGTTTTACCTGGTGCTGGCAAACTAATTTTCATCTCTTAAAGTATTAGTTTTATGCACGTTAGCGTGTGCAGCCTGCTGAAAAGTCACTTATCCAGGCTGGACCTAGCCCTTTAATGCCAGATGTGCTTGTTATCTCAGAATCCTGGCTTCAGCCTGCTATGCCAAATAGCGTGATTAATATACCTAACTACCAGATCTTTAGATGCGATAGACAATCCAGAGAAGGTGGGGTCGCCATCTACATCAAAGATAGATTTTTGGCATCAACACTTAATTCTAACTCACTGGTAGTGGGATTTGAGTGCCTGGACATAAAAATCAACCTATCCCCATCATTAGCACTCCGAGTCATAGGATGCTATAGACCACCATCTGCCAGCACTCAGCTCTTGTCCTTTCTTGCAACTATCTTGGACACTAACCCCCTGGAAAAAATTATCCTTGGGGATCTAAACTACGATTGGCTGTCGGAAGCTGGTCACCTGCTTAAATGTTTCTGTGACTCCCTTGGTTTCACCCTACTCAACGAAGAGCCAACCCATATCAACAAAAGAATTCAGCAAAAGTACCCTTCTGGATGTCCTGCTGTGAATAAACCCCATTCCTTCTCCACGTTGGAACCTTTGGCGCAGATATTAGTGACCATTGCCTAATAGCTGGAGTTTGGTGACCAACAAAATGCCAACTATGGCCAGATTCTCCACAAAAGTCAACCAGGTCATTCAACTCAAAGACATACCTACTTGACCTAAAAACTCCCCCTTGTGGCAGAGTTTTTTACCTTGCTAAAACAGTGGAAACTGCATATTCTATACTACATGAAATCATTACCTCGCCATGAATTTACATGCGCCTCTGTCAAAAATATGCATAAAGGCTAGAAATGCCATTGGTTCATTCAAGATCTCAAGGCTGCACTACTGTCCAGGGATAAACTCTGGAAAACTGCCGCAAATCCCAAAGAGAAAGACTGACGCCTCTTAGAACAGCCAGAAATCGCTGCACCAAACTGATTTGGGAAGCTAAAGCCTGCTATTACCAAGCAGAACTAGATACTGCAGCCAATTGTCCCTCCAAATTCTGGGCCACAATCAAAGAACTAGTGGGAGCCACATCACAAAATATGGTCCCTACAAAAATTACCTCTGACAATACAGTAATCAAGGACAAAAAAGAGATACTGCAGGCATTCAACACGCACTTCTCCACAGCAGGCTTAGCCTTTGATAACTCACCTGCATGTAGCCTGCGCACCCAACTTGGCATGACCCCACCAAATGTTGGCTCCATTAGTCAACATTTCTCATTCTCATCGGTCTCCCTCAAGGAAGTGGAAGACTTGATTCTCCACCTAGATACTAAGAAAAGTGCCGGCACAGATGCATTTGAACCATACTTCCTAAAGATAGCATGCCACATATTGGCAGTGCCTATTACTCATTTATTCAACCTGTCCCTAACACAAGGTACCCTCCCTCAAATATGGAGAATCATGGGTGGTACCTGGGGACTGGAGGAGGGCAGATGTGATTCCTCTTCACAAAAGTGGGAGCAGGACAGAGGCAGGAAACTACAGACCAGTTAGTTTGACCTCAGTGGTAGAGAAATGATGGAATCACTTCTGAAGGAAAGAATTGTTGAGTACATAGAGGCCAGTGGGGCACAGGACCCAAGGCAGCATGGATTCACGAAGGAAGGTCATATCAGATGAATCTAATAGATTTCTTTGACTGGGTGACCAAAGTAGTAGACCATGGAGGGGCTGTGGACATGGCCTGCCTAGATTTTAGCAGGGCATTTGATACAGTCCCACAAAGATTAATACACAAGTTAGCCAGCCTTGGAGTGGGTCCCAGGTGGTAGCCTGGATAAAAATTGGCTGAACAACAGGACTCAAATGGTAGTAGTAAATAGAGTCCACAATGAAGAAAGGAGGATTACTAGCGGGGTACCATGAGGTTCAGTACTAGGACGGTCCTTTTTAATGTCTTTATAAGTGACATTGCAGAGGAACTGGAAGGAAAAGTATGTCTCTTTGCAGATGACACAAAGATCTGCAACAGGGTTGATACACAAGATGGAATGGAAAGGATGAGAAGGGACTTGGCAAGGTTGGAGGAATGGTCAGATGTATGGCAGCTCAGATTCAATGCAAAGAAGTGCAAGATAATGCACCTAGGAAACAAAAACCCAGGGGATGAGTACACAATGGGGGTGAGATACTGACTACAGTAAAATGGAAAGGGACCTGGGGGTAATTATATTAGATGACCTAAAGGTGGGTAAGCAATGTGAAAAGGCAGTAAGGAAGGCTGGGGGATACTGGGATGCATAGGGAGAGGCATCAATAGTAGAAAACAGGAAGTTGTTATCCCTCTGTACAGACAGTTGGTGAGACCCCATTTGGAGCACTGTGTGCAGTTCTGGAGACCCCATCTCTGCAAAGACATAGACAGAGTGGAGGTCGTCCAGAGGAGGGCAACCAAATGGTGCAGGGTCTGCACCAGAAGACATATGAAGAAAGACTAAAGGAGCTAATATGTATACCCTTGAGGAAAGAAGGAGAGAGGGACATGATAGAAACTTTCAAATACCTCAAGGGAATCAACAGAGTCCAAGAGGGTGGCATCTTTCAGAAAAGAGATGTGCAAGAACAAGGGCACAATTTGAAGATAGAGGGGGGACGGCTCAGAGTTAATGAGAGGAAGTATTTTTTCACGAGAGAGGTCGTGGATGCATGGAACAGCCTCCTGAGGAGTCGTGGAGTCAAGAACAGTGGGGAATTCAAGAATGCATGGGACAGACATAAGGCAATCCTAGTGGGGGTAGGAGGAAGTAAGCTGTTGGTTAACTAGGGTCTGCAGCTTATCTGTTAGGTGGGAAAATGGGCAGACTAGGTGGGCCAAGTGGTCCTATCTGCCATCACATTCTATGTTTCTATGTTTCTATCACACATGTTATCCCTTATTTAAATCTGGAGACCCTTGCGACCTTAATAACTATAGGCCAATTTCTCTCCTACCCACACTCGAAGCTACTGGAAAAAATAGTAAATGGCCAACTAAGATCCTTCATCAACAGAGAAAAATTACTAAACCCCCTTCAATCCGGATTCAGATCCAACCACAGCACAGTCTCGGCATTAGCTAAAGTAACCAATGACTGGCAACTGGAGCTGGAGCATAAAAAGTCAGTATGTGCTGTATTTCTTGACCTCAGCAAAGCATTCGACACAGTCGACCAGGACCTGCTCCTTGACTCTCTAAAAACACTAGGACTGATGCTACTTCTCTAAACTGGTTCTCTGAATATCTGACAGACAGATACCAGCAGGTGAAAGCGGATGGCGAACTATCTGCCTTAAAACTCTTACAAAGAGGTGTCCCTCAGGGATCCACATTAGGTCCCCTCCTCTTCGCAGTGTATATCAACACACTGATGAGGGAATCAAGGATGCAAGTATTCACTTATTCGCGGATGACACAGTGCTGTACCTGAGTCATCCCACACCAAAAGAAGCTTGTACTGAACTACAGAAAGATTTCAACCTCCTGCAACTCTAACTCATCAATAAAAAACTGCTATTAAACGCTAAGAAAACTAAAGCCATGTTATTTTTCCCCGCAAACTACACAAGCGCTACTGACTCCTTCCCCCCCAATAACCACGATGCTGGGAGAGTGCTTAGAGTATGTTCCAAAATTCAGATATCTTGGGGTCTGGATCGACTGTCAACTCTCCTTCACTGACCACCTGGAGGATTTGCTAAAAATATTAAGGCAAAGACTTGGCCTTTTTACAGGATAAGAGGACTTCTTACAGCAGATGCAAAAGCGACTAGTCCAAGCCACGTTCCTGTCCTTAATTGACTATGCAGACCTCATATACAGTAGCTGTGCGGCTTCCTATCTTGGAAAATTGGATATGCTCTACCACAGAGCTATCGCTTCATCACTGACCTCCCTTCTCTACCCATCATTAGCACTATATACGCCACGGGCTGAGACCTCACTTCACTACAGGCACAACTTTAGTGCAGTACTCTGGACACTTAGAACCTTCAGTGCCAAACTCCTCAATACATCATCGACTGTCTGTCTCCAATTGTGCCCAGGAATTATTCCTTAGAAGCTGCTCACAACTCCTGCTAAATATACCCAGGGCACTCACACGAGTTGGGAGGCCGCCTTTGGATTCGCTCTCTCATCAATATGGAATAAAACCAAAAAAATACTTAAGCTGAAAACCCTGTAAGTACCCTTTTGTTCAAAAGCTTTACCATGATGGCATTATGGACATTTACAACTGCTTTACTAGACACTAACTAACCTCCTTCCCTCAAACGGCGGCCCGCAAATGGTGGCCCCCCCAACTGAAATGTGTGCCTCTGCCTCTAGCATGCCCACCAACAGATACACAGGATTTATTGCCGAACTCCCATATCTTATTCTTTGATGCTCTGAACAGCTGCAGCCTGATTCTAGCACATGCTACGCCTTGGGATAATTATCTTCTTTGCAAAAAAAATATTTGGTCCCTCATCCATACAACACCTCCCTCTGCCCCAACCTCCAGGACCCTCCCAGTTATGCCCGTGCTACTATATTCCTCCTCCTGCACTTAGTACAATGGCAGCTTTTCTCCTCCATATGTCGCGCGTTTTGGGCAAAAATCGCTTCATCACCTTTAAATGCGGTCCTCCGCCCTCCCAATCCCTCACTCTGCTCTAACAATTGGATCCTGTTAAGCGTGCCCCTATTCCCCACCTCTCCTACATTATGCACTTGATATCTTCTATCTGGTTTGCCTACCCTCTCCTAACTTTTCCCATGACAAAATACACAGTTTTTGAGGCTTGGATCCAACACAAGTTCATTATCCATGACTCCTTGTAGTTCTATGTTCAATGTATATTACCTGTAAATGTGCATTTTACTATAATAGCAGCTATTTTTACAGTTTGTACTTCTGTAACTTGTCTTTCTGTATTATTACTGTTGGACTGCAGGTCCACCTTGTAAATGAGCTTGCTCAATGGTGCCCACCTGGATAAATAAAGATATTGATTGATTGATTGGTTGCATAGATGAAATCCTGAGATACACTGCAGGTTGCCTGAACTAGGGAAACAGAACATACTTGGCTTATTGCCTTAGTCTGAGAACCAAGTGGTCACAAACACAAACAGAAAAAGATTAACAATGTTTTTCCCAAGCCAAATGGTGCCTGAGGCTGGACATGGGGTGCTAACTGTGGTATTTGTTTCTGCAATAAATTATGAAGAATTAGGTGGCAAATTGTGAATTTTAGAACCACGTGCTATGAAATTTGCAGCAAGACAAACAGGGATTTAGTAGCTGAAATGATAACATACACAGCAGGTGTAAGTTGAGCCAGTGTTTTTGTAGCTGAAACCCTGACCTGTCTGCTGTTGTGAGGGCTTCCCTTGCCCTTTGCTCTGGGTGGCGATCGTAGTTGGAGTGGAAGGTTGCCTGATTATTATAATACGAGTGGATTTGAGACTGGGACTGGGACTCTGGATATCTTTTTCACGAGCATTGAAGAAGGATGGAGGGCGACTCTCCAAGTTAATCTCAGGTCGTCTATGGTGTGTACGAGGTCACTATGAGCTTGGTTACAGGATTGTTCTGAGGCCAGACTCCGATTGGGATTTTCCACATGATTTGTGGTCTGAAGGGGGTATTGAAATTCTTCTAGCCAAGGAGTTGGCTGAAGTTTCTTGCCCCCTAGACTCCCAGGCTGGGCCACTAATGTGGCTTGCCCTGGGCATTTTATCATGCTACATTATCTCCTGTAGTGTTTTCCCAGTTGGGAGTGAGGGGGCCCTAACTCATATTGGAAACTTTGTGGATTTGGTGACTTAGACTCTGGATGTTCTCTGGTTGTTCCCCGAATTTGCTTTCTCAAATAAGTTTGCTTGGATGAGCAGACTGACTGTGTTTTCTACGTATGATCCCCATGGATTCTGGTTCTCCATAGCCCGTGGATATAATTGACTTTGTGCCCTGTGGAGCGAGGACTTCTTATTTTCCTCCTTGACTTGCTTTAAGTTTATTTTTACGGACGAGGTGGTGAGATGACATTGTGTCCATTAATTTTCTGAAGTTTGATTGTTTTTCCTATACTCCCTGGCTGGTCGTGAGAGGATTAGTGGGGAGGGGATATTTTATTTTATGTTTTTGTTTTTTAGTTTAAAATGTTATTTATGACTTGATTTGTAGAATACATTTGTACTTTGGCAGTGAGAGTGCCAAAGTAATCTTTTTTCCCCTCCTCTGGTTGTGAGAGGCTGGGCGGCAAATCATTTTATTTTATATTTATTTATTTATTTTTGTTTGTATAATTTGGGTGGTGAGAGAACCCTTATATTTATTTAAGTCTAAGGAGGATCTTTGTTGCCCTCTAGCTTGGCCCAGATCCGATTTTCTGTTGGGGGCGGGGTAGCTTTTTTATTTATCTAGTTTGTTAAGTTTTCTGAAATTATTTTGGGTGATTTACTGTAAGTGGGTTTATTGTTTGGTTTTAATTGTTTAGTAGCAGCATGTGTTGACCTTCAATCCCCATGGTGGTGTGCTATTTATCCCCCTTTCTTTGCACCCTCCGCCCTTTTTATTCTCCCCTCTCCAATTTGAGATGTATCAGTGCTATAGAACACTGGGAATTACTCGTTGCAGAGGGAGGAGGGTGGGGGACTGCGAACAAGGGAGGATGGGCGAGGGGGGCCACCGTATTAGGGTAGTTAGATCCAGAAGGCACTCTGGGGTGAAATGAAATCCAGATCGTGGTTCACCATGCCTGATGCCCATACCCAAGGGCACTACTGAGTTTAGTAGGCAGATGGGCCCGACAGCCTCTGAGGTTCATCCAACTCGGGCGGTGTAGTGCAATGCCAGGTCCATCAGGAATAAGACCGGCATTATTGCTGATCTTGTTTGTTCAGTGGACTTGGCTTGCATCACCGAGACCTTGCTGGATGAAAATCCAGGCCCCACGTTGGAGGCTATGACTCCAGCTGGGTACTCAGTGATACACCGCCCGAGATTGGATCACAGGGGTGGGGGAGTTGCAGTCTGTTTCAAGACTGAATTGGGCCTCACAAATGTAGTAGTTGTGGAGACTGAGTCCTTTGAGTGTACAGTGGTAGCAGGTGTAGGCGTTCAAATCATTCTCATATACCGTCCACCTGGGAATGGGAAGCGATTCTTACAGGAAGTAGCGAACTTCATTATCGATATGGTGTTTGAGTCACCCAGATTGATGGTTCTGGGCGACTTTAACGCCTGGGTCGATGGTGAACCCTTGCAATTTGGTAATCACTTCCTTCAATTAATGACTTCGTTGGGCCTTACACAGGTGGTTTCCACTGCTACCCATAAATCTGGACACTCTCTGGACTTAGTCTTCCTACTAGGGGTCGAAACATCTGACTTGGGAGTGGAACCAGTCACTTGGTCAGATCACTACACCATGAGGTTCAGTTTCTGCACCCCCCTGAGAAGGCCCACCCCTGTGGAGATGGTTAGATACCGCACTTTATGGGATATTACTCTCCAAGGCCTTGTGGCAGTTCTTGACCTCTCGTCCCCCACGTTGGGGAGCAATAGTCCAGAGTCTCTGGTGTCGGCCTATAATACGGCTGTTATGGTCTCTCTGGATTCTACTGCTCCTGTCCGTGTGCACCCCCATCCCTTCATGCCAAGTCCCCCTGGTTTGATGAGACATTGAGGGAGATGCAGAGACAGGGGCGAACATTAGAGTGGTGCTGGCGCAGGTCCGTCCTTGAAGCCGACCACCTTAGATTGATGGACAACTATTCAGTCTATCAATCTGCAATCACCATAAGAAGGCAGAATTCCTGTCCAGGAGATTGTGGTTGCTTGGAATTGACCAGCTCAGCTTTTTCAAACTGTAGACAGACTGTGCAACCCAGCCTGTCTGCAAGTTCGGAAAGCCTTTCGCCAATTAGAGTGTGAGGAGCTTGCTCAATTTTTTACAACTAAGGTGGCTGACATCAGGGTGGATCTGCAACCAGCACTCTCTAGGGGGGATGCTGTTCAACAGTGCGAGTTTACAGTACCTCAGTTTTCTTGGAGTTCCTTCAGTCGACCTGATTTCGTGGATACCATGAGGATTATCCATAGTGTGCGCCCTACATGCTGTAGCTTGGATCCTGGACCGACCTCCCTAATTTTGGGTTGTAGTAATATCATCAGTCCAGTCCTTGTGTGAATAGTCTGGTGCTCCTTGGAGTTGGGTGAGTTCCCTAGCTCCCTGAAAGAGGCGGTGGTGACACCACTCTTGAAGAAAGCTACTATGGACCCAGACTGTTTCACAAACTACAGACCATCTCTAACCTACCCTTCATTGGGAAGGTGATTGAGAAGTAGCGGCAGCCAATTGGAGGACCATTTAACCTTCCATAACATCTCTGAACCTCCAGTCTGGTTTCCAAAAGGTATAGCACCGAGACAGCGCTGGTTTGGGTGCTCAATGATCTTCTGAGGGCGAGGGATCAGAAGAGACATTCCATCTTGATTCTTCTTGATCTCTCTCTTCAGCCTTTGACACTGTGGATCACATGGTGTTGATAACACGCCTGAGGCATATTTGCAGAATATCAGGAACTATCCTTCAATAGTTCACTTCATTCCTCACTGGGAGATCACAAAGAGTTGTGTCTGGGGTTTTTTCCTCAGGCCCAATGTCTTTGTTGTGTGGGTTGCCTCAGGGTTCAGTGCTGTTTCCCATGCTATTCATGGTATATATGATGCCCCTTGAAGACACTGTAAGATGGTGTGGGCTGAGGTTTCACTGCTATGCAGATGATACCCAGCTATACTTGTCTTTTGCACCCGACCAGGATGGAGCTCTCTCAGTGTTTAACAACCGTCTGAAAGAAATCCAGGAGTAGATGGATTCTAGTTGGCTAAAGATGAACTCAGAAAAGACAGAGGTGTTGGTTGTGGACCTCGGTCACCAGATAGAGGGGTCATCTGTTGGTACACCCTCAGGAATTTTTCTTGGCAGCATCTCTCTTCCGACCTCTAAACAGTGCATAACCCGGGGGTTGTCTTGAATGACAGGCTGAAACTGCAGTCACAAGTGTCGGCAGTCATAAAGACTTCCTTTTACCATCTCAGGAATATCACCAGAGTTAGGCACCTAGTTCCATCTGACGACGTGCCAACGTTGGTCCATGCCTTTATGTCCTCGTGTCTGGACTATTGCAACTCCCTTAACTTTGGGCTTTCAGGGGTTGAAATACATCACCTGCCGCTAGTGCAGAATGCAGCTGCCTGGGTTTCGACTGGTTCCAGTAGGTCCTGTCATATTACCCCGGTGCTGTGTGAGCTGCATTGGCTGCCTATACGGTGGCGGATCACCTTCAAAGTCAGTTTACTGACTTTCAAAGCCTTTCACGGCCAAGGTCTGGCCTATCTGAAAGAACTTCTGGTTCCTTACTGCCCTGGCCGATCGTTCCGCTCGGCTGACGAGGGGTTGCTGGAGATTCCAGGAGTGAATCTTAAATCATCTGGTTGTAGGGCATTTTCTTATGCTGCGCCCACTCTCTGGAATCCTCTGCCTCGCTGATTACGAGAGTGCACTTCCTTGGAGGAATTCAAGAGCAGTTTGAAAATCCACCTTTGTCAAATGGCCTTTTTAGAAAATTGAATGTTCTGAACTTGATGATTTTATCAGTGTTTTTATTTGTGTTTGATATTTGATTTTACTGTTTGATTTGTATTGTTTTAAGCCATACAGCACTTTGAAAAATGAAAGACGCTGTATAAATAAAATTATTATTATTATTATTTATTATTAAATACATAGCAGGTGACTATGTGGAAGAACCAGGGAACATATGGCATCTGCACACAAAGACAGAAGGAAAATGGTCTAAGTAATGATTAACTTTTCTTTTAAAAAAAAAACAAATGTGGCATGGTGTGCAGGTCACTGGAGGGATTTGACCATTGGAAGAAATCAGCACAAAGAAGAATATGTGGCAAAGGGTGAACTTTAGAAGGAAGCTATGTAATGTGCATCAAGCCCAACACAGGGAATTAATAACTGAATAACCTGCAATACTGAACATGACTTGAACCACTGAAATAGTTGTTTGTCTCAGTCTTTATGAACTGTTAGATCCTGTAATATAATTTAGGGATTTTCTGCAGCACTGGCTGTAGCAGGAAGCAAAAGATCAACATGTCTGTTTGACAATTTGGCAAATCTGTCATTGACTTCATCTACATTTATTAGTTTTGCTGCCTCACCCTCAACTGCTAATGTAGCAAGACCAGTTAGTCTGTCCTGACCTATTGTGTTTCTCAGGTATGTCTTTATTTCATTTTAGAGCACTGAAGGATCATTCACATGAACATGTAGTGACTGGCATGGACAGTGCAGTAGTACCCAACTGGTGGATGTTGGGAAATATAACCAGTGGCAGTGAGTCAAGCAACAAAATAATGCTCCGTGGGGAGTTTTCTGTGGGCAACCTTTCAATAAACCTTTGTGCTACAAACAATTCTTCTTCAGGAAGTTGTACTCCATAATGATTCCACATAACATTTAGTGTTGTCTTATCTAAAAATAAAGGACTTGTTGGTTTCAAAGCCTGAACTGCTTTCAGTAGGTCTACCTGCTCTTTCGAAAATCACTGTCTCAATTCCGAAATCATGTTATCTAACACTGGATAGTAAATTTTAGTTCGGTATTCTGTTTCTGAAGTAACTGGCTGCTGTTCCCTAACTTTTCTGTCAACTACATATGCATCAAAATGAGCTGCTAAGCAATGGGTACATTGTGGATGTGTCATTTGCTTTGTTGCAGTGTCAGGAGCTATGTTAAGTGGCACAGCAAATGCTGTTCCTTCACATAGTAATTCTTTACATTTGTCTTCATTTCAGAATGAATCCAGAGTATCAATAAATGCTTCTACTTCAATGCCAGCACTGGCTAGATTCATCCAGTTCTGAGACTTGAACAAAACATAGAAAATGTTCAACAGGTTTATGATTGTGAACATATCTGACACATATGCTCATTTGTTCCTGACATGAAATGTCTCGAGAGTCGTCACATAAGACTGATATAAATTTAGCGTCTTTGGCTTCCTGCACAATTGCATCTATAATACAGGATGCAGCACACTGAATCAGATCACTCTGTGATTCGGCCAATATGTATGTTGCATTTGATGGGATGGCTCAACTTGGAGAACTCTATCAAACTTTTTAATCAAGTCTAAAGTTTCCCTGAAGTTTCCTTTATTAACATTCGTCTTATCATCATTGTGACCACGGAAAGGTAACCCTAGCTGACCCAAATGTAGAGTGACTTCTACTAGTCTTTTCATGTAATCCCTTCTTTGCTGAATTTCCTTAACCTTGCTCTTGTCTACCTGTATCATTATGTTACCTGTTTCCTGTGTGCATGTATACGCAGACCAAGCAGCCACTGCACTTCTATGAGAGTGACTTGATGTGTGTGCCCTGAATTTCTCCAATGCCCTTTTCCAGTTCTGAAACCCTCGAGTTGTAAAGGCTTCATCAGCACATCCCTGCCCATGCATGAAGCATCTACATGCAAAGCAGAATGCACTCTGTTTTTCACAGCTGTACTCCAACCACCAGAAATCTTTGTACTAGTGATGGTTAAAGCCCTGTCTTTTACCTCCATAAATTCTGGTACTGAAATTAGTCATTGGCTGAGTGGGGCCTTTCTCTTTATTACCAAGATCAGTAGGGAGGTCGTTATTATCAAGGTCAGGTACTGGAAGGGCCTAGGACAAGCCTAACTCAATAGAGGGGGTAGTACAATGTTCAATGCATTCACTAGTAGTGCTGATAGTACTAATACTGTCAACTCGATGACTTACTGTCTCACTTGTTTGCTCATTACAAGACACACTGTTATCAGCTATTATGTCTGTGCACATGATTTCATTCAAAGATGATGAGGATGCTGATGAAGAACTTATTCTTGGCCTTTTGCCAGCTGTTCCCATAGTAAAGAAAGAGCTTATGTTATAACTCATTTTGTTTTGGATGTTGTTCTACTTTGATTCAGTTGTAGGCATAATAATAACATTGATGATTTATTATTCTGTGGTGGTACCTCGTGTAGGTGGGCTAGCGAAACGGTGAGTCACAAACCCTGCCTGTTATGTATTTCTGGGGTTATATCCCAAGTCTGTGAGCAACCAAGGAATTTGCTACTGGACTACGCAAATAAATATGTCCTTTTTTTGTTTTGGGGCTATATACCGCAAGACCATGGGCAATCAAGTAATTATTGACAGTGGTGGGCAAACAACAAACCCTGCCTATTTACTTTATTCAGGGGCTATATCCCAAGGCCGTAAGTAACTGAGTAATTTGTGACCGTAGTAGGCAACTAAAAAACCCTGCCTATTTTTTCTGGGGCTATACCCCAAGACCATGAGCAATCAAATAATTACTGACAGTGGTGGGCAAAGAGCAAACCCTTCCTGTTTACTTTTTCTGGGGTTATATCCCAACGCTGCAGGTAATCAACTAATTTGTTTTCTGGGGCTATGCCTACACCAAGTCTGTAGCCAATCAAGTATTTTTTTTCTGGGGTGGGGCTACCACTAAGCTGTAGGCAATCAAGTAACTATTGAGGGTACAGGCAAGTAATTAAAAGAAATCAGACTGTGTCTTCTCCTCTTCCCTTTGAGATCCCTCTGCTCTCTTAGGCCCTGTACAGATCAGGGGGCTTAAAGTGGTTTAACTGCCTTAAACCGTTTTAAGCTCCCAGAACACAGTTTGCGTCCACACTGTAACACGGTTAAAACCGTGTTACAACCATGTGCTAAAACCATGCTAAAACCTTGCTAGAGAGGTGGTCTTTAGCACAGTTTTAGCTAAGCACAGTTGCCTTTATCCATGTTAACAGCAGTGTGTATGCAAACTGTGCTGTAACACAGGTTAAGGCAATCCATCCCATGAGAGAATCCAAAAAGATACCTTACAGGCACCACCATGCAGAGGAAGAATCCTCGATTCTAGCCATATATTTTTGCCCCAATTCATTTTGGTGCCCGTTCTGGGTATCCGTCATGCAATGCTGCACCAACCAGAGCCCATAATGCTTTGAGTTGGTGCATAAGTCATGCCTGAGAACCTGTTCCAGCTGGCACGGTTGTAGGAATACAATGTGGACACTGACACCTTGTAGGGACCCATTTATAAAACATTTTAATAACATTTTATAAATGGTCCCTAGTGTGGACAGGGCCTTAGTTTTGTTATATTTTTTATTTTGGGGGTCTTAAACTGTGGCCTGCAACAAGGTAGTACACTACTAATGCAGCAGACTACTAGTACTCTGCTTCATGCTGCTGCACACCTGCACCCACTTCCTAGTAGTAGCCACTAATGCCTAAAGCAGCTCCCAGTCCTCCAGCTCCTGATCCAGGCAATATTAATGCCACACAGCAGGCTGCTCAACACAGCAGCTTGGCTTCTGCTGCTCTAATGAGTCTCTGTCCCTTCTCTCTCCTCTCTCATAAGCTGCAGCCTGAGTCCCAACCATCCCACTCCCAGGCCCCAGTCTCTGTGTCAGTCTTTCTCCCTGACCGCCCGGCCTGCTTCCTCCCTCCTATTATTCAGATGTTGATGATGATCGCACCACCAGAAAGTCTGTAGTGTGTTTTAACTTTTTTACTTTTAGTCAGAAAGAAAGTGAAGTCCTAAAGATGTGCTGCTAGCTTCTCCACTATTCACTAGTCACTGTGAGGACACAAAATGATGACCACACTCTACAGCACAGCATAATGAAGTCATCCAGCTCCACCCCCAGCCTGCACCTGCTCCAATCAAAGACATTGCCCACACATATGTCTGCACCCTGATTGAGCAGGAATAAGTCTGTCTCTCTCTCTCTCTCTCCCGAGCTGTGGTGGTGCCTGACCCCAGTTCCCAAGTGATGATTATTTATTGGTCCTCCTCCATCCCATGTGATCATCAGATTGAACAACCTTGCTCAGACAGACTTCAGAGTGACTCAGGGATCATCATCTGGTGCTCTCTGGGAAATCAAGCCCTGTTGCTGTGACAGTGAGTGAATGCTGAGGTAGAGCGGGCGGGGTGGAGGCACAGGCAGTGTTGCCATGCTGGCTTAGTCATTCAGGACTTAAGCTGGCACTGCTGCTGTATTTTATTGATGTTAAGCCCATTAATTAAAGGAGGAAGGCTGGTGAAAACAGTGGGGAGGGCACTCAACATAAACTGAGGGGCCCATGGCCCCATTTTTTGGCTAAAACACCACTGCCCAGCGTTTAGAGGTTTGGATCAAGGGACCCTCCTACATTTATTGGGCAGAATGGCAAGCAGAGAGAAAGTTGGGAAAGCAGGTTTATGTCAATCACCAAGAGGTGCGCATTCTCTGGAGAGGAATATGGGGGAAGCGATGGGGCAATTCTTGCCTCTTCTGGAGGATACACACACAGGACCAATCCAGAGCTGCACTTAATCGTAGTTCATTTGAGAGGAAATGATCTGGGCTTTTGGCCTTGGTTGGACATTTTTTGTCAAATCCAGGAGGGCCTGGTAGTTGTAAAGATATGGAGGTCTAATGTCACCCTCACCTAGTCAGAAATGGTGCTAAGAAGTGTGTGGCAATATGCAAAAAGCCATAAGGCTATAGAGGGAGCCCAGAAAAGGATGACCGGGAGGGTGGAAAAATGCTTCAGGGGCCTTGGGAGGATCAGTGGTGAGTCACGAGGAGCTAGTGGAGAAGATAGTGGTGTTGTATAGGGTGGACAGGGTCCATCCATCACAGATGAGCAATCACATTTTTATAACGGAACTAGAGAGGGGCATTGATGCATGGCATAAGTAATCAGTGGGTATATAAAAAAAAGGGGGGGAGAGAGTGACTTTTCAGAAAAGCGGAGACACTTTTCAATGGAGGGGGAAGCCCACCTTCCAACGCAAGCTGGAGATAGGGTTGTGGAAGAAAAGAAAAGAAGGAAGAAAGTCCTTAATTGGGGAGGTGGGAGGAACCCAACTTTGGTGTACGCCAAGGTGGGGGTAGGAGGGCTACTCAGGGGTGTGGACAACCAAGGTAGCAAAAAGGGGGGATCAGGAATGTACACCTGGCCCAGGATTAAAGAAAAAGGCCCACTCAGATTCACATCCGGGGGTGAAAGGATAACAAAGTGATGTGATAAGAATATGTAATAAAAATTTAAATAATGGTAAACAAATTATGATGATGATGATATGTAGTGGATTAGAAATAAATGTATTGAAAGGTTTTGTGGATAAAAGGATTTTGGATTGTACTATGTTAATAAGAAACTTGTTAAGAATGTTAATAAAAGTGTGCTGACTGAGCAACCAACATAACAACATGTGCTCTCACTTCATTGGGATAGGGCTCTAGAACAAGAAGGTTTGTCCCTAAAAGACAGACAACATTGTTCTAGGCCTGGCCCCATGAAGAAGGCTCAGTAGGTAGAGAAAGAGAGAGAGGCAGGGAGGGAAGGAGGGAAGAAAGGGAGGACCATGACATCAGGAAGGGCGGGCTAAGCAAGAGAAGACCAAATGAGATAGGGGCTTGGCTAAGGGATATGAGGTCAGAAAGGGAAGAGCAAGGGACAATGGGGAAGACAAATTGGATTGGGTAAGGGGAGGGCGAGAGGGGAATTAGAGCTATGAAGGGATGGATTAGATGGGGTTGATAAGGGGCTGCAAGTGAGGGTCTCCCTCACTTTTACTAGCCAGAATTTTTGTTTCCCGCTCACCACCAATGCAAGAGGGCAAGGAGGGAAAGGGTGGAAGGACAAGGAGGTCATTCAAATGAATTGATTGTGGACTGCTGAAGGTGGACATCAGGTGGGAAGAAAAGATGGAAGGAAGTCATTAATAGGGAGAAGAGAGGAACCCAACTTTGATGTACACCAAGGTGGGGGTAGGAGGGCTACCAGGGGTGTGGACACCCAAGGTAGGAAAAAGGGGGATCAGGAATGTACACATGGCCCAGGATTAAAGAAAAAGACTTCCTCAGATTTAAATCTGGGGGTGAAAGGATAACAAAGTGATGTGATGACAATATATAATAAAAACTCAAATAAAGGTAAATAAATTATGATAAGGTATGAAGTGTATTGGAAATAAATGTATTGAAAGGTTTTGTGAATAAAAGGATCTGGGATTGTACTATGTTAATAAGGAAATTGTTAAGAATTTTGTGCCCACTGAGCAACCAGCATAACATCATGTGAGGTCTCACTTCATTGGGGTAGGGTTTTAGAACAAATTTGCAAAGTTTGGGGAAGGTGGACAAATAGAGATAGCTGGGTCCACTGCACACACGGAGTGTGGCAATAAGAAAGCCGTGGGACCAACAGCGGCTCAAGATGGTGAACAACGAGAGATCTGGTGAAGAATTCAGCAGAAATGGGACTGTGAGGGTTAGGACAGGGGAGAAGTTTGGGAAAGTGACCCCCCTTCTCCACTCCCCAATCGCTGCCAGTTTCCTTGATAAGATGGGCTCCACCATCCCCGGCCCTTGGCACCCGGCATCTACCTGGCAGCATCCAGGTCGTTACTGAACAACTGAGAGACAGGAGTCCTTGCTGTGCATCTCTGCTTCATGTTTGCTTTGCATTTCTGTGAGGGACAGGCTGCGATGTCCGTGTGAATCAAATTGATCATTACCTCGCTTACTCTGGACTCAAGTCTCTGCCACCACAACCGCTGCCCACTCACTGATTGACTGGGCTTGAACAGCAAAAGCAAAATAACCCAAAGCAATAAAAATTGAAGTGACAGTTTGCTTCAGAATGGTTGGGATTGTTGTGCCCTGCAGAGATGGGAACCTGACAGTTGGAGAGTTAATACATCAGGCCATTTAGAGATACATGAAAACTAGGAAGAAGGTAAGATACACCAATTTTTTTTTTGCTCCATACCCAGCCATCAGGATCCACTCTGGCCATGGACCCTTGCCTCCACCTCCGGATATGCCTGCACTCACCCTGTCACCCTGGCTTTCCCCCCAGAGGGCAGGGTCACTGCACCAACCCCTGTATTGGGGCCACGATACAAGTAACTGGTCAGGGATCTGGCTCAAAAGGCTAATCGAGGCCCGGGGGCAGAGCTTCATGTAAACAGCCAGGCACTGGATCTTTCTTCCCCTGTAAGCATGGGCGGGGAAGTGCAATGACGACCAGCGTCCATCCCGCCCCTGAGTTCAATTTGGCATCAGTGCTTGTGGTAAACCCAGCCTCTGCTAGGTGCCGTCACTGCACTGAATACACAGACTCCCCCTTCCCCCGAAGAAGGAGAGCAGTCTGAGGATGCTCGATCCTTCTCCCCAGCCGGCCCTCTGACAACCTGGTTCCATTCCCGAACCCAGGTTGCCGGGCCCACAAGAAATCCAACCGCTGTGCTGAAGGGCTGGCTTAACCAATTTTAAAGACATGTTTTATGAAGACCCTTTTGGTAAATACACAGTGCTCAGTTGCTTTAGATGTTCTGATTGAGAAAACTGAGTTGCCATAATATGGAACCCATAAGCAATAAAAGTGAGACCCAGAAAAAGTACTGTGGTATTCTCAGTTGTCTTTGTACTTTCAGATATGATGCCTGAAAATGGCACAGAAGTCACATTTATGGCTCTGTTATACACAAGGAATGACAACATAATAAGAGGGAATACCGGTACTGTAATTACTGCTAGAAAATGCTATAATAATATACAGTCGATCGTGAGTTTGATATTAACTTGGCTAGAAGCTGATGAGTAAATCAAGTCATGGAGACAAGAATACAGTTAAGCGAAGGAACAGTTAATTTGGCCCTATTACTAGGCAGGAACACATGTGCAGTTCTGACACGCCACCATCTTGTGAATGAAATACTCGCGGTGCTCTGAATACTGTGGTGGCCCTTCAAAAGCTCTGCACAGCCATATCAGCTCTACCAGAGCATGTTGCAGGGTGGGGCAGCTGCATTATAGGGGTGCTAGCTGCACATATGAGCAGACTTGATAGGCCATAAGGCCTGTTTCTGCAGGCAACTTTCATATGTTCATATGCTTTTTTTGGGGGGGCAGAGTAAATTCTATAGCTAGGAAGGATCAAGAGGGTTCTGTTTTTTTGAAAACTGGTTCAATGCAGGACATCCTGGTGGCCCACTGATAGCATGTCATACTCCTTTGTGGGTGATCTGGGTTTGGGCATGAGCCAGATTGTTCACAGGCATGTAGGCCAGTGTCTGAGAGTGCTACTGGCAGTATTGCATCTGTGACAGTGAGGGGGCATTCCTGTTCTCATCCCTTTAGTCATCCCTGTGGTTGACCCAGGAAGAAGTTTTTCATCTCCACCAGAGGGGCCCACTGGATGCCTAGTATAGTCACAAAACACCACAAGGGAGGTGGTTGGTGTGAAGAAAACTGGAAGTAAAATCTCATGTGTCTATGGCAGACACTGGTATACTCAAGCTCCAAGGTACAGTTGCTTAGCTGTGACTTCAGAACTGAGAGGTCACCAGTCACTGTCTTATGGGAATAAAATAACAATAGTAGAAGGGGTAAAAAGTGGATCAAAAACAAAATACCTGGATCAGACTGACTATCTCTAGAAAGAGGTAGCAATACTCAGATAGCGAAACATTCTAATCCAAAATCTGATCTGAATTTAAAGGGGGACATTCAATCATAGTGTCCATTATACTTTGCAAGCCCATGAAAAGTTATTTTAAATGAGGCAGTAGGTTCACCTGTAGTTTGAGGCAGTCCTGAGATACAGATTATTAAATCTGTTCAGTATCAATACTACATTTCACCATTCAATGAAATACTGTGACGTTATGGAGGAAGAAGCTGTGCCTAAGTACACAGAACATAGAAACAGAATGTGATGGCAGATAAGGCCACTGAACTCACCCAGTCTGCCTATTTTTTTAACCTTCTTTTTTTGCTGCAGGCCCTACTCGATCAATGGCTCAGTCTCTTCTCCCACCCTTCCTTTCCCCGACGATTCCCTTTTGCCTGTCCCATGCATTTTTGAACTCCACCACTGTTTTTGTCCCCACTACCTCTGCTGGAAGTCTGTTCCAGGTATTCACCATCCTTTCTGTGAAGAAGTACTTCCTCACATCCCTCCCGAATTTACCCTCCCCGGCTTCATAGAATGCCCCCTAGTACATTTTATCAAGCATAGCTTGTTCATCCAGGAAATCCCAATGTGCCATAAAAATGTGGCAATGTGGTACTGGTACTGAACAAACTTAATCTTGTATATCCTAGTACTGCTGCCACCTACAGGTAAGACTAATATCTCAGTTAAAAAAGTTGCAAAAGCCCACCTACTGTGGGTGGTGATGAAGCGCCACGCTGGGCTAGACAGTCAGAAATAGCAACAGCAGCAGTAAAAGTCATTGTCGATTCGTTGTATGCTCATTTTATATTTATTAAGTTTAAAGATTTATGCGTTTAGTGTGATAATATTATTTTATTTTTGTCATTTATTGTTAGTAACTAGTTCAGTTAGGTTTCAGTGAGATAGCCAGTTATTGTTCAGCATTCCGGTTAGATTTGGAGGTTGGTGGAGCATGTTAAAACCACCAAAATATTTTAGTATTCTTTAAAACAATCTACACAAACTAAGGATAGTGGATTATTTACCGACCAGCTCTGGGTCACCAGGTGGAGCTTGGTGAAAGTGACGGTGGAATTGTGAGGAGGATCAAGGAGTCAACTGAGGCCTGGGGAGGAACCTTACTGGCTGGGTTGCTGACCAGGATGTGTTACTTGCCTGAGAAAGCTATGTCAGAACATCTCTGGAGTCCTGACTGGAAGGGCCATGGTTTGGATCGATTGGGAGCTTATGGCAAGGGTGCCTAAGTGAGATTGGATGTCAGGCGGGTGGAGGGTCAGGTGCTTCTGGCAGTCATCCACCTGAGGGTTGTCAGTGCCTAGTCTCAGATGGGAGGCATTGGAGGAGGGTCAGCCAAGGGCTGGGTCTTTTCTGGGTGCCTCCATGGTCTTGGGGGCATACAGTGATGGCAGGCGGGCTGGGACTGGGTCTTTCGGGATAATTTGGACTGGTTCCTGCCTCCTGGGTGGTGGGTGGTTTGGGAGCTCTTCTGACTCTGGGCAGTTATCCTGTCCTGTTTTGGGTGCAGCCCAGGTATTTTCCTGGGCAAAGCTGAGAAGGTGTTTCGGCAGATAGAGCCTGCACTGAGTGGGGCTTCTACTTACGGATCCCAGAGAAGGAGTCAGAGGAGGAACATTCCCTGATAAGTCTTTGGTCTAGTTGTATTCCTGGGTGACTCTGGAGCTGGTTTAGACTTTCTTTTCTTTTTCCTCCTGAAGTGATTTCAGTAGCGTGGTAACTTAAAGCAGTGAGAGTGTTTTTTATTCAGAGTGCATGCTTTAGTCTGTCGAACTCCATGAAGCCCATGTGAGAGCTGGTTGCTTTCTGGAGTCCCTGTTTTGGTCCTTAAATCCTAAGAAGTGAGAGTTCAAAGGGACACATACTCAATCTGGCTTTTGAGAGACTCATTATATTATTTTGTATGGACATTTAAGTACTTTTTTTTTTAAGGATTTTTGCTTCGTGTTATAACTTATTAAATGTTATGGTTATTTAGTACTTTGAGGGTTGGATTTTGTAAATTGTGAGTTGATTAATTTATGTAATTATAGTGTGAGAACTGTTGTGTTGGGTATTGTAAGTTAGTGCTGCTGGGGGTACAAGCAGGCAGTATGTGGTGGGAGCGTTCTTCGGTGGGCAGGCACTGCTCCCCATACAGACTGAGGGGTCTACACCCCTTCGGCTGTCCCCCACTGTCAGCTGAGGTATTTGCATTGTTGGGCCCTCAGGATAATGTGGAGGGGTCGGAGGGATGGGGGCTCCAGGCCAGGTGGGGGGGGTGGAGCGGGGTGGGTCGATTGTGATAGTGGGTTCAAGGAGGTGCCCTGGGGTGAAATGGGTCCAGGAATGGGGTCCTCCCTGCCTGGTTCCCATACCCAAGGACTCCACTGTAGGTGGGCATTTAGCATGTTCTTCCAAAGCCACTCATCCAACTCGGGCGGTGTTATGCAATGCCAGGTCGATAAAGAACAAGACATCAATAATTGCTGACTTTGTTGGAACATCAGACCTGGCTTGCATAACCGAGACCTGACTGGATGAAAATGCTGGTCTGGTGCTGGAATCAGCAGTTCCAGCCGGGTACTCGGTGATACACTGCCTGAGATTGGATCGCAGGCCGGGGGTGTAACCATCTGTTTTAAGATGGAACTGGGCCTTGTAGAGGTACCAATGGGGGCCACCAGATCCTTAGAGTATATCATGGACATGGGTGTGGGTTGCAGGATTCTTCTCATCTACCATCCACCCCAAGATGAGAAAGTTTTCCTGCAGGAAGTTGCAAACTTCATGATCGACATGGTGTTGGAATCCTCCAGGTGGTTGGTCCTGGGGGATTTTAATGCCTGGATCAATGATGAACTCCCGTCCTTTGGTCAGAACTTCCTCCAACTGATGATCTTGTTGGACTTCACACAGGAAGTTACCACTGCAACCCATATTCAGGGTCACTGCCTAAACCTGGTGCTCCTCCTGGGGATGGCGGCCTCTGACCTGGTGGTGGAACCAGTCGGATGGTCTGACCATCACACTATGGTTCAGTTTCATGGCTTCCCCCAATAGACCTGCCCCTTCGGAGATGGTCCAGTACCACCCTTTAAGAAGTGTAACCCCCAAGGGTATAATGGAGGTGCTGGACCTTTTGAGTAGGCCATTGGAATGCTCTGATCCAGGGACCTGGTATTATACTATAAAGGTGCCGTATCGCGTGCCCTGGATTCTATAGCTCCTGTCCAGTTACTCACACTCAGTCTTCATCCTCAGTCCCCTTGGTTTGATGGGACCTTGAAGGAGTTGAGATGAGTGAGGAGAAGGTTGGAACAGTGTTGGCGGAAATCCAGCTTGAGGATGACAGGCTTAGACTGATGGCCGACTATTGGGACTATCAGTCAGCAATCTCCCATAAGAAGGCAGAGTTCCTGTCCAGAGAGATTGCTGCAGCAGGGAATCGACTGGCTCAGCTTTTCCTGACTGTCGACAGGCTGCAAAATCCAGCCTGCCTTCAGAATCAGATAGCTTTATCACAATCTAAGTGTGATGAGTTTGCTCAATTCTTTGCAGATAAGGTTGCCACCATCAGGCCAGAGATCCATTTGACTCATTTAAATGAGTGTTGTGGAGGTCGGTGTCGATCTCAGCACCCAGCCTGTCTGGACGAACTGACCAGCCAGCGATCATGGATATTGTGAAGACTGTCCAGGGCTTGTGACTGACTTGCTGTGATTTGGACCCTGGTCCAACCCACCTCCTATGTGGGGTGTCTGGAGTTCATTGGACCAGTCCTGGCAGAGATTTTCTGGTGCTCGTTGGAAAAGTTGTGTTTCTGAGCCCTTGAAGGAGGCAGTGGTGACACCTTGTTGAAGGAATCTTCCCTCGAGACTGTCCAGACTGTCCCCTAACCTGCCCTTTCTGGCAAGGTTATTGAGAAGATAGTCGCGTTGCAGCTCAAGGACTTTCTTACCACCCAGGAGGTTTATGATCCTTTTCCATCTGGTTTCAGGAAAAAGCATAGTACTGAGATGGCTCTTGTTCAGGTACTAATGATCTCCTGATAGTGACAGACCAGGGGAGCTGTTCGATCTTGGTGCTTCTCGATCTCTCTGCAGCATTTGACACCATGGCCCATGGAGTGTTGCTGGAATCTCCCATAAGAAGGTAGCATTCCTGTCCAAGGAGATTGCTGCAGCAGGGCATCAACCGGCTCAGCTCTTCCTGACTGTCCACAGGCTGCTCAATCCAGCCTGTCTTCAGAATCAGAGATCTTTTTCACAATCTAAGTGTGATGAGTTTGCTCAATTCTTTGCAGATAAGATTGCCACCATCAGGCCAGAGAGCCATCTGACTCATTTAAATGAGTGTTGTGGAGGTCGGTGTGTGATCACAGGTGCCCAGCCTGTCTGGACGAACTTTAACCAGCCGGAAATCATGGATATTATGAAGATTGTCCAGGGCTTGCAACTGACTTGCTGTGGTTGGAACCCTGGTCCAACCCACCTCCTTGTGTGGTGTCTGGATCATTGGGCCAGTCCTGGTTGAGATTGTCTAGTGCTCATTGGAAAATGGTGTGTTTCGAGCCCCTTGAAGGAGGCAATGGTGACACCCTGTTGAAGAAATGTTTCCTCAACCCAGACTGTCCCACAAACTACAGACCAGTCCCTAACCTGCCCTTTCTGGGTAAGGTTATTGAGAAGATAGTCATGTTGCAGCTCGAGTACTTTCTTACCACTCAGAAGGTCTTGATCCTCTCCAATCTGGTTTCAGTAAGAGGCATAGTACTGAGATGGCTCTTGTTTGGTATTTATTGATCTCCTGATAGTGACAGATGGAGGAGCTGTTCGATCTTGGTGCTTCTCGATCTCTCTCTCTCTCTCTTCGACATTTGACACCATGGACCATGCAGTGTTGCTGGAATGCCTGTGGCTATTCTATGGACTGTCTGGGACAGTCTTCAGGTGGTCCCAATCTTTCCTCTTAGGCAGGGACGAGAAGGTGATGTTGGGGATTTTTCCTTGGCCCTCTCCCTGCCTTGTGGGGTGCCACAGGGTTCCGAGCTGTCCCCCATGTTGTTTGTGGTGTACATGCTGCCATTGGGAGACATTATAAGGCAGTTTGGGCTGAGTTTTCACTGCTACACAGATGATACTCAGCTGTACATGCCCTTTGTATCTGAACAGAATGATGTTATCTCAGTCCTTAACAACTGCCTAGCCGAGATTCAGGATTGGATGAGTGCCAGTTGATTGAGATTGAATCCAGATAAGACTGAGGTGTTGGTGGTGGACCCAGGTCATTGGGTAGAGGGGTTATCTCCTGATCAGCTGTCCGGCCTTATGCTGGGGGGTAACCAGTTGAGATCCTCTGAATGGGTGCGGAACCTGGGCATTGTCCTTGATGGCGAGCTGACTCTTAAATTTCAGGTGTCGGCAGCCATCAAGTCCTCATTTACCATCTGAGGAACATCACTAAGATAAAGCACCCTGTTCCACCTGATGACCTTCCAATGTTGGTCTGCGCCTTTGTGACCTTGTGCCTTGACTCACAGCAGCTCTATACCTAGGGCTGCGGGGTTGGGCATCCATTGCCTGCAGCTGGTGCAGAATGCAGCAGCCAGATTGTTGATGGGTTTGTCGAGATGCAGCCATGTCTCAACTGTGCTCTGCGAACTGCACTGGCTGCCTGTGTGGTGGAGGATCACCTTCAAGGTCACTTTGCTGACCTATAAGGCGTTACTAGACCAGGACCACATTATCTGCAAGACCTCCCTCATCCCTACTGTTCCCTCTGCCCACTCCTCCGATGAGGCATTCCTAGAGATTCACAGGGTCCACTTACAGACCTCAGGGGCCAGAGCTTTTTCCTTCATTACCCCTACCCTGTGGAATTCTCTACCTCGTCAGATTAGAGAGTGCCTGTCCACTGAGACTTTTAAATCAGCATTGAAAACCTATTTATTTTATTTAGTGTTTGCAGATACTGTTTAGAAGTTAAGTTATTGCACTGCCTGTTTTAATTTGCATGTTTTATTTGCGAGTATTTATGTTTTATGATGTACAAGCACTTTGGTAATTGAAAAGTGTTTTTTAAAATAAAGTCTGACTTGACTTAACTTTTAATCAATGATGGCCACTGTGCATGAATGGTCCCCTTTTAATTTTAATATTTGATTACAAATATTCAGGTTTAGCTCTAATGATCTGAGCCCTGAAAAAATAAGGTTGAATTGAGGTGGGGACCAATGGAAACCAGGAGCACGTGGCATGGAAGTACCACTGGACACCAGGGAGTGCATGGCATGAGATAGGGTAACACAGGGTTGCTGTAGAGCACCATGGAGTGCTTGGCATGGACATATTTAGAGAGAGGTATGCCACTGAACACCACAGAGTACCTAGTGGCACAAGTTGAGGAGCTGGGGAGGGGATGCTATCGAACACCAATGAGTGCTTGTCATGCGATGAGGTGAGAAATGGGATGCCACTGGACATTGTAGATGCTTGGCATGTAGCAGGGAGAGGAAGGGGGAGTCCTACTAGGCAACAGGTAATGTTTGGTGTGGGACAGCATGAGGGATGGGTGACACTGGACACCAGGAACTGCTTAGTATGGTGAAGGCGAGGGATGGGGTACCACTGGACACAAGGTAGTGCATGGGTATCCAAAATCAACAGATATCAAACCCAGATCAGATTGCTGGATTACTGAATTTTAAGATCTGACCCAAGATCCCACTTTGATTAGATTTCAGATAAAAAGTACAAAGTCCAAGACTTCTGAAGTTTGAGAAATTGGGACATCTGAGGCATCCAGTATTTATGTTTCATATTTGAGCACAACTAGAGACAAACCTCTAAGTATGAAAGTTTGGTCTGTGACAATACATACTTGTAATGACAGAGATACAGAGACACAATGCAAACTGCAACAAGAAGAAGTAGGGTGGCAGGAAAAAAAGAACCTCCAGTTTTATGCCTATGAATATCAGGCAGTGAAATCAGAGATTGAGTAAATTCAAACTCAAGCTTAGTTGTTAGATCAGGCATAGTGTGTTCAGTCAATTTTAACAACTGTATTGTTTATTTCATTTGGGATGCCCTTCAGTCCCCAGTGAATTAGAATATTGCTGCCTTGTCCTGCCCAGGAGGTACTCAGCTCTGAAGTGAAGAATATCATCTGAAGAATAAAAATTTTAATCAACATGCTTCCTGAAGCTGAAACACTGTTTATGCTTTCCTCTTTCTTAGAGCTTTATTTATGTACTTAATTAGAGACAAAGTAATTTATTGAGACTACTGACAATGGCTTCTCCTTGTCTGTGACACTGCTGCAGGACTGCAGTACTTCAGTTTCTCCCAGCAATGTCTCTGGTATTTTTTACATTCTTAAGTTAGTTCCCTTTGATACTAGTCAAAAGGTTCTGTTCAGTGTAATATTCTCATAATGACTTATTGATCTGTAGCTGTTTAATACAGTAACAGTGCAATATTTAATCACTTTGCAATGTAGTGCTGTTCTCACAATTCTGTTCTTTGTATTTTCCTGTAACCATCTTAAATCACTAAATATGCTGCACCTCACATTTAGTTTTGTACAGATATTTACTGTACAGCTTGGTAAATGTTCAAAATGAGGTGCTGTTTACTCAGTCTTCGGGCAACATTTGTTTTTTCACCAGTAGTCATAAAGATGGAGAAAGTCTCACCACCATGTGTACTCCTCTCAGCAGAACATGGCAATGTCAATTGTTTTGTTGCAGTTGGAACCACAGATATTCTTGCTCAGAGATCACATTGTCCACACTATTTATTATGCACCTGGGGATTTCCCAGTTATGCAGAGCTTAACCTTATCCAAGGCAAATCTGCTTTTGGGACAAATGGTCAGGATCATATTTGATCCATCTGTAATCATTTTCTGTTGTCCTGGTTGTGTCTGTGTCTGTTGTGTGGGCCACAAATTAGATAAACTGATAAGCAGTGAGCTGAAAGTGGTGATAAAACATCAAAAAGGTATGTGCTGTCACCCAATGTACAGGGAAGCAGGCAGGTATTTTATCTTAGAGTGCAGCAGTGCACTTGTGATTTCTGATTCAACTCAGTTTGATACAAGGTGCCCCAGTACTAAAATTTAAGACTAACCAGCTTGTTTGCAGTCTGTTGTTAATGATCACTGTCTGCTAACTATGTAAACTGTCAGTTTGTCTATGCCAGTGTCGGTTCCACCAAGCCACATAGACAGGAAATTTGTTGATCTGCATTACAACAATGGCACAATGCTGACAGTCAGCATTGTGCTGTCGTAAAGACAGAGTTTTTACTTGGAGGCTTCAACCCCCACACCCCCGAATTTTTAGATTATCAACTCTGAGTCAGAGTTGTTTTGGGGAGGGGGGCAAAATCACCAGAGAAAGCAGTGTGGGAAATACCACAGACCATTGCAGTGAACTGCCGATTTTGTCGCTGTAATGGTCTTCATGGTATTTCCATCGCTGTTTCAATGGTATACTGTCAGGGTCATGTCATGTACAGTAATTGATTCCATGTGTATATACTGTATATTATTCAATTCAGGGTCACCCCCAAACATGTATTGTTAGTGATTCCATGTGTATATGTAATTAATCCCTGGTCGCCTCTATAAAAGGGACTTTAGCTCAGTGGGTCCACCTGGTTACCAAAATTCAATAAATAAAAACATAAAGGTAGCCCTGGTAAAGACAGTGGACCCAGTTTTAAAAAAAAGTTATGTTTGACACAGGTGTCTGCACCAAACGGGTATGATGCAAGTGGCACATTGCATCAAACTTTGTGGCAACCCCCCTTATTTGTCATTTTGGAAGCCCTGCCATGGACGCAACAAGGGGGGGTCAAGCTAGGTCAGCCAGGATGTGGTTTAAGGGATATGCGCCACTGCCAGACACTGTAGCAATTGGCAGGGGGACCTGAAAGAAGGGGTCTGAGGGGAAGAAGGAGCACATGGTGCCCTAAAGGATGTCAGGGAGATGCAGAATTGCAGGGTGGTGATGTGACACCTGGAGGGTGCTTTTGCAATACTAGGCAGCCAATGGGCTTGTAGTCCATGGAGAGTTGGCAGGGAGGGAAAATCACTTTGCCCCAGGTGGGCACAGCCCTGGCACCTGCCTCAGAGGTGCCATGATCCCCAACCCTTTAGGCAAGAAGCACTGGCTGCAACGTGAGTGCTGCCAATAGTGGAGAGGAACATTTTCCAGGCACAACAACAGTCTCCTGATAACCAGGCCACCTTGTTGTGGCAGACTGCCTCCCACCTTCAGGGTTGGGGATCGTGGCACCTCTGAGGAAGGTGCCAAAGTGGTGTCCACCTTGGGCCAAGTCATTTTCCCTCCCTGCCAACCCTCCACTGACCATGAGCCCATTGGTTGCCTGGTATTGCAAAAGGCACATCTGTTGGGTGTCACATCATCACCCTGCTATTCCACCATCTCTCTGATGTCCCTAAGGTACCCGTGCTCCTTCTACCTGGCCCTTCCTGGCATGCATAATCACACTCCCCACCTTTGTAAACCCTCTCTTTTGTGCCAGGTGGGGGTGGGGTGGTGGTGGTGGATTCCTGCCTCAATCCTCACAGGTGTTTCAAATGTTTGGTACAAGCCTGCAATTGTGGCAACTCCTGGTTCTTGGCACAGGGACCTCCCTTTTAATAAAATTGGGCTCAGGGTCCCTGATGCATCCAGAATTTTGCAGCCCTAGAGCAACACAACATGCATCACTCTAAGGGCTGTTTTAAAATTGAGCCCAGTGCCTTTAGTGAGAGATGAATGTTGTCATCAGGATAGTTTATGATCAGATGAAACAGCAGGAAGGATAAGTACTAGAGTTCACATGGAGGTGGATGGGAAGGGTTTGCTGGGCACCGTTATGGTTGTGCCCAAAGAGCTTAAAATAAAGTTGATGAGATGGTCACAATACACAGGAAAACATTTACCAACAAATTCAGACACACACAGGCCATGAACTCACAAAATGCCTCACTAGACACAATGAAAAAGTAAAAAAGATTTTTGGCCCTTCAAAAAAGTAGCAAGAAGTGAGATGTAAACATTGGATGATGATGCTGAGCCATATTATTTATAATGATTATTATTATTGATTTTTATTAATATGGTTTTATTATCATTACTGTTAGTGTTGATTGTTATTATGCGCTAAACATGCCCGGTTGCATAGTGAGGCATGAAGTCATAGCAATGTGCCTTCAGCACATGGAAGTGTGTTTTTTACATAGCAACCAATATCATGGAGTTTGTTATGGCACATATAAAATTATTTCCTATGACTAAATTCTAGAACATTTGAAGAAACATTTAAATGTTTAATATAGAAATTTTAACAAAATGTAATTATGCTTTGTATTAAGTAGTTCCCCATCAGTTGTTCTGTCACTAGGCAGCACTGAGATGGCGATGCCCAGCTAGAGTTACTCAGCCTCTCCCCAATGCTTCCAGCAACTTTTAAAAGGCCTACTACTTGAGTGTGATGTGTGTGTCACAGCTGCCCCTGTGTTTTTTTGATCCAGTTTGGAGGTGTACCAGTTCAGAAGCTAAGCAGTGTGGACTGTAGACAAGGAGAACAATCTGTGGATTCAGCAGTGTGGCCTGAAAGCAAAGACAAAAAACTGGCAGCTCAGCACTGTAGTCTGCATGCAAGGAGGAAAAAACTGCAAAGCATGAGAATGCCTGGGTTTGGTTCTAGTGCAGCCTGCATTGAATTATGATAAGCGATGCAGATACCAAATTAACTAAGTACAGCTGATCACTGTAGGAGTACAGTACTACAAAAATAAATGGTTTCCATATTAACATAGACACATAGAAACTGTCAGCAGATAAGGAATGTTAGGCCCATCCAGTCTGCCCATTGGCCCTATACATTGCATGCGGCCACTGACCCTATGTGATCAATTGCTCTTCATCACTCCCACCGCTCTCAAGCTTCCCTTGTGCCTGTCCCAGGCATGCTTAAACTCTTCCACTGTGCTTGCCCAATACCTCCTGTGGCAGACTATTCCAAGCGTAGACTACCCTTTCTGTGTAGAACAACTTCCTCACATCACCTCTTAATCTACCCCTTCCAATTTCATATTGTGCACCCTTGTTCTAGTACTTTTCTACATTGGAAAAGGTCTCCCACCTGCCCTTGTTTATGCCCTTGAGGTGCTTGAAAGTTTCAATCATGTCCCCCTGTCCTCCAGTGAGTACATATTGAGGTCCTTAGTCTCTCCTCATATGTTTTGTGGTGCAAGCCCTGCGCCATCTTTCTGGCCCTTCTCTGGATAGTCTCCACCTTAGCTGTGTCCTTGTACAGGTGTAGCCTCCAGAACTGCAACAGTACTCCAGGTGAGGCCTTACCAATATTTTATACAATGGCATCACCACTTCTCACCTCCTGCTAGTGATATCCCTGCCTATGCACCCCAACATGCCACTGGCCCTCCTTGCCACGTTTGTGCACTGTTTTGATCCCTTAAGGTCATCAGAGATGATAACACCTAGGTCCCTTTTCTCTTTGGTGACAATCAGCTCCTCCCTTCCCCCCAACCTGCAGCTCCCCCCAGGGTTCCCTCTACCCAGGTGCATTATTTTGCACTTCTTTGCACTGAACCTCTGTTGCCACATCTCTGACCATCTGTCAAGCATATCCAGGCCCTTCTTCATTTTCTGCACTCATTCTGGAGTATCCACCCTCTTGCAGATCTTGGTGTCTTCTGCAAACAGGCAGACCTTTCCTTCCAGACCCTCTGCAATGTCACTAATGAAGACATTGAACAGGACTGGTCCTAGTGCTGACCCCTGTGGTACCCTGCTGGTCACCCCCCCCCCAGATTTACTCCATTTACCACCACCCTCTGTCTCCTGTCTGTTAACCTGTTCCTAGCCTAGTTCACCACCTTGTCTCCCATACCCAGACTACCCATCTTGTTAATCAGCCTTCTATGTGGGATGTTGTCGAAGACTTTGCTGAAATCTAGGTAGGCGACATCTACCACCGTCCTGATTTACTTCCCTAGTCACCCAATCAAAAATCTATTAGATTCATTTGACATGACCTTTCTGCTGTGAATCAGTGTTGCCTCATATCCTGAGCACTGCTGGATTCCAGATGCCACTATCCTTTCTTTCAGCAGTAATAATATCAAATTGGAAATGGTACATACTGTAAGTATACATACCATGGTGTTTCAGTAACATCATTTGCATATGGTCTGAACATATTAACTCTCAAATAAATAAGAGTAGGCAAAATACAAGAGCAATTTTAAGATTTAATAACATATACGGTGGTACATCTGTCCTACCAGCCTCAACTACAGTACATAATGCTTTATGCTGCAGAGGTTTGGGGATATAATTGCTCTTACTCAGTCAAAATTCCCTTTTCATTGTTTTATTGTTTATTGTTAAGAGTCAGTAAATTCTGGCAGGAACAACATGTGAGGACAAAACTGGGAGTAGTCCCCATAGAAGCATTTTTTTAAGCTCAGAATAGTTGCATATTGGTTATATATCATGAATTCTACACAAAAGTCATGGCTGATAAGGTGCTTCCTGGAGAAAACAAGTGGTTACACTGTCTCTGACTTCCCAGTTGCTTGACATATTATATAATATTTTGGAATTATTGAACCTCTCAAATCTTTGGAATGATTGGCTAAATGGCATATCTATTTCCCTTAGTTTAAGCCAAGATTCAAAAATATTACGTTTTCATATTACAGGGACAAGGGCTTGAGTTCTATTAGAACATCCAGAGTGTCTCCTTGGTATGCACTATATAAAATGGTTCGAACTGTATTTATTATTGCCCTTAAAGCCCAAAGAAAAACATCTCATGGCACATATAAGATTTGAGTCTATACCTCTGAAACAAGTGAAATACAGATTTTCCAAAAGAAAAATGGAGACTGTATTACCTAAATGATCAGATTAGAGCCCTTAAGCCTCAAAGTGTCTTTAGTTTAAAAAATACATTTAATGATTGGTCACATTCTGTTGAGATTGCTGAAGTGCATAGTAGTTTGAATGTTTTTTTTCTTTTAAAAAGTGAAAAACAGACTGCCCGCCATACTGGTGTTACTACACAAAAACATGTTTGTTTACATGTTTTGATCAACACCAAATGCATCTGTCCCTAGCTTAGTAACACCCAAACAGAGTCTAGCCACATGTGATGCAGTGGGAGGAGAGGAGACTGTAACATCATAAGTTGCTGCACTACTTTGAGGTGTTTATAATGTTCAGGTAGTATGCAAGAGTAGAAAATGAAAGATTTGATACAAAAAAAAGTGTGGGTATAATTATGCCATTAGTATGTATTCCAGTTCTACTTAGAAAGGAAGCAGAGAACACAAGCATCATCAATAAATTTTAAAGAAGGTAAGCAATCATAAAATGTGGGTTTTCAGTTAGAAATACTAGGATGCAAAAATGATATATAGTCTCCCTTTAATGGATTGTATGGAGATTCTTCTAGATACTGATGATGATGAGAAAATTATAAATTACTGTATATCAATGCAAGTGCCAAAGCAGAGAAATTTGCTGCTATCCAAATCTTGAATTGATGTAAAGATGAATGGTTGTGTTGTAATATGTGATAACATCTCCTCAAATATTGTCATTCTGATATACATTAAAAATGTATGTCTTTTTAATAATTTCCAATAACTTTGTAATGATCAACAGCTGACCAAATAAAGAACTGAACTGAACAAAAATATGTGTTTTTTCAAAATTGGAAGTTTGGGGACACAGTTCTTTGATGTAGCAGTTGATGAGTGAACAGAGGTATGGCTGTGCATCACAAAACTGTCATTTCTAGAGCTGGAGTTTTACAAGTACTGAGGGAAGGATGGCATGAAAAATAAAACTTTATGGGGAGAGTAAGCATGTAGTATGTGTTTTTATTTGAGTTTGGGACAATTTGGGGTTGATTTGTTGATACATGGTGAGGTTTTTTTAAGTAGTGGGCTATACGAGGCATTTTATCATACCAAGCTGGCTGCCAGAGGGTTTTAAATTTTTTTTTATAGAGATGTTGATATGGACTGTATTGCATCCTGGCTAAATAATGGGTCCCAAAGTGTTGGTTGTCACCCTGTATGGCCATTGGTACTGAACTTCTTCAGCTAATCAGAACATAGAAAATCCCTTGCCCATTTTATAATTACTGTTGTCAGTGACAACCTCTGACATTTTAGGTCCCATTTTCACCATTGTAAATACCAAAATCTTCCACACTTTTTAGGGGAAAAAAACAATTAATTTGGAAACATGGATTTACAAGGGTGACAAATGGATAATCCTCAAATTCCCATATGATGATTTAAAAAAAATCCAAGTTCATTATGACTATCAGCCTTATCTAGCAACACAATGATATGGCATCACCTTTTTGCTAACTTTTTTGTCATGTCTTGTCATTTTAAATACAACAGGTAGATTCATAGGAGTTTACAAGTCAGAAGCTGTTAGCCATGATGTCTTGTCAGTCTATTTTCTAAAGCCCACTCTTCCCCTGGCTGTCATAAAAGTATCTAGTGCTTTCTTAAAGTGCTCCATGTTTTGAATCTGAACCTCTTCTGCCAGCAAACCATTCTCTTCTGCAGCCACCCTCTGATTAAACCATTGGCTTCTGGCACTACCCCTATAATTGTCTCCCAAGTTTCATTTGATGTCCCCTAATATCTCTTCTAGTTTCCTTTCAAGCTAACTACAAGCATTCCCATAAAGCACTGATTCTGAATGCCTTGTAAACCAGAGATCACCTTTTAATTTTTGTATTGTAATGAGTACATGTTTAACTCTTGTGTACTCTCCTAATAAGTCAACCCCTTGTGTCATAGATCATCCTAGTTGCCCTCCTCTGCAAACCCAATCTCAAAATAGTTGTCTTATTGAGAGGTGCCCAAAACTACACTTAGTACTTGACATGGGGCCTGATCAGGGCTCAATACAAGGGCAGCATCACCTCCCTGTCCCAACTCATTTTATTTTTTATTAAAATATTTATTAAAGAAAGTATTCACAATAAAGGTACAGATAACACACATTTTCATATGCTGCTGACATTGTTCCCTGTGAAGAATTATAATATCTGGCTGGCTGATTAGTCCATTGAAGAATATGATATTGTCCTTCGGGCAGTAGGCTTCACATAAGTTATAAAACCAGTCGATGATAGTCAAAATTATAGATGGCTTCTCTCCTAGTCTCAGCTATTTTAACATAATAGCGCGTAAGCGTTTTGCTTTTTCTGTGATGTCTACCATCATAAAGCTTCTACTGGAAATAAGACTACATAAATTAATAACTGTTTGGTGAGTACAGATGTACTTTCCTGTTATATTTTAATAATACAGTCTCATTAAAATTAGCTTCCTACTAAAATGATAATTTTATATCACAGCTCGTTGCAATGACAGCACAGACAGAATGTTAAGTTAGAAAAACAAAACTTATAAAAGAAAGAACCAGAAACAGGAAAACTCAGAAACAAGGACTATGGCAGGTAGCGTTGTAGGGCTAGGAGACAGAAACCACTTTTAGAGAACATCAATAGGCTGTCCTCCTGACCCGAGGTCATACTGAATGATGGTCAAGAGAAGGCCAGAGGATTATTGTGTACCCACCAATACCACTAATTAAGCCTCATGATACAAAACCAGAGAAGTTATCCAATTGATCGTGACCCACTTATGCCATTTAAGTTCAAAGTTCTTGGAGTGGTTAAGCATCCAAGCTGAGAGTCTCTCCAAGGTGTATACCTCCACAGTAATGTTCCTCCAGGATTCTCGAGTTGGGACTTTATTGGTGTGCCAAAGCCTACTAACAGCTTTCTTTGCAGCCAGTAAGAGTAATGCAATTTGTTTATGTGTGGCTTTATTTATATTACACTTCTCTGGTGGTGCAGCCATGAGAATATATGCTGGAGTGAGAAGATCTGGGCAATCATAGATTGCTATTATAACATCCAAGACCTCCCGTCAATATTGAGTAAGTTGGCTACAGGACCATTGAACATGTTTATTGTCAGCTGGCGCAAAGCCAAACCCCCTCCAACACCAGCCCAGGAAAGACCTTTAGTATTTAGCCACAAAGGCTGGGTGGAAAAAGCACACCCTGCTCTTCCATGCATACTCTTTCCAATATGTACCATAAATACCTTGTGAGTTATATAAGCTGATTTACTCCAGGCTTGTGGTGTTATCACACATTGTAGTTCTTGTTCCCACTTACGTCTCCACATTTCTGTGGATTCATAATGGCTTAGTCCCAAAGCCTTGTATAATAAACTAATAGTATGGTCCTTGGGGTCATTTCCTAGATGGTGTGGGATGAGAAGACTAAGGGCATTGGCTTCACAGTCAGAAGGCCCACATTCTTTTCAAAAGGTTGCAAGTATGATTTAATTTGCAGAAATCTGTGGAACTCCATGGATGGTAACTGAAAGTTTGCCTGAAGAGACACAAAGGAGAGTAAATCAGTGGGGCCTACCAACTGCAGTACATATCCTATATTATATCTTTGCCAGTTCTTGAGAGCCTGGTCAGTTTTGTTAGGGAGATAGTCAGTGTCATATGCAGGGCGCTAAAGATTTTCTTTCTGCTGATGTCAGGTATTTCTCCAGCATCCTCAGCAATGGTCTGAATGTCTCAGCAGTGTACTGGGAAATTTAGTTAGCAGCTTACACCTGGGAGGATTCCCAAATATATAGGTCATCAAATTATGTATCACTGATGGTAAGTTCAATTTGTTTCCAATGTGCCCTGTATGGTGCGGCAAGCCAGTATAATATGGTAGGAAGTTGGGCAGCAAGGGTGTATTGATATAGATTTGGGAGATTTAATGCACTCCCATCTCTCGGGAACTGAAGTACCAGGAACCTCACTCTCCGGGAGGTTCCCCACCAGATAAACCACAAAACTAACCTGTCCCTGGCATGAAAATAAGTCCTACTGGGCATGACGGGGAGTGTTTGAAGGAAAAAAAGGATTCTCCACCCTTTCTGGCCAGTCTGGGTACTCTCACCATTTCCCTAAAATATGGAACTCTCTACCTCCCCAAATCCGACACTCCTCCTCCATCTACTCCATCAACTGCCCTCTCCAACTATCTTGCACCTAACTGTTCCTGTTATGACCCACCTTAATTTCCTTTGTCTTGCTCCTTATAGTTCATCCCCCTTTGGAATATACCCAATGCCTCTATTGACTCTATTGCTTCTACGGACCTTGTTCACATATTACATTACATATGCACTTGTTCACATATTACCATTGCACTTGTTAATTGTTCTCACAAATTACATATGTACAGTATGAAACACTGTTTGTAACACTTGCCTTAATTGTATGCTATGTTGATCTTTATAACTTGAGTGTAAAATGTCTCATCCCTATTGTACCCTTCCCCAGGTCACACCAGGAGACACACAACCTGTTGCTCAGTGTGCATTTCTGGTGAAACATTTCAATAAATAAATAAATTCTGGTGAGACTGTTCTGCTGTATAGCTTCACCCAACTTAGTAACCCCAGTGGAAGTTAGGACCATCTAAACAAGTCTTCTATTATTTGTTGTGTGAGGGTTCATAATTTAGCAGTTCGTATGTGTCAGATTGTTAGTTAAGTTTATTCCCAGATACCTTAATTTTATCCTATGCCATCTAAAGGAATTTATCCTTTAGGATTAAAGAAGGCTTGTAGTTATAAAGAAGCACTTCCGTTTTTGGTCATTCGCTTTGTAACCTGAAAGGTTATCAAAAGTTCTAGCTGTTCCCAGACCGCTGGAATGCATTCATTAGGTGAAGTCAGGGTAAGTAAAATGTCATCAGTGAAGAGCGACAATTTTGTAGACCGACCCCCTATCGGAATACCCTCAATCCCAGGATGGGCACACATAGCTGCTGCTAATGGTTCCAGATACAAAACAAATAATAAAGGGAAAGGGACAGCCTTGACACATTCCACTAGTAAGAGGAAACTGGTCTGAGTGAGCCATCCAATTTTATATAAGCTTTGGGGGAACTGTAAAGATTTTGAAGTTGTGTTGTAAATTCTTCTGGAAATCCAAAGTGTCGAAGGGTCACCCATAAAAAAGGCCAGGCGATCCTATCGAACGCCTTCTCAGCATCTAGTCCCATGAGGGTCAGTGATACTTGGTGGGTTATGGCATGGTCTAGGAGCAAAAAGTGCGTCTGTCAGTGTCCTGGGCTGACGAAGCCTACCTGATTGGGGCCTATGAGTTGAGGGAGCAATGAGTTATTCTATGGGCTAAAATTGAGGTAAATAATTTGTAATCATAGTTTAACAAGGGTATGGAGTGATAGGCTGGATATCGAAAACCTTTTACGGGTTTTGGAATAGCAGCAATGGTGGTATAATGCCATGACAGGGGTGGTAAATCTCCCATTTGGACAGCTTGAAAAGCTGAAATGAGGAAGGGGAGAACCTGTTTTCTAAACTGTTATAAAATTTGGTGGGGTAGCTGTCAGGGTCTGGGGACTTTAAGGTTTTGCAGTTTTAAGAACCACCACTACCTCATTACTAGTAATTGAGGCCAGGAGGACATCACCTGCATTTCTGTTAGTGTAGGTAAAGACACCCCTATTTACGTAGGCATCCAACTGTACTGGTGATGGAGTGGGATCTGTCATGTATAATGAACAGTAAAATTTAGCAAGGCGTTTCTTATTACAGTGAGTTATGAAAGAGGTGGCCCGTTTGAGGAGCAAACATATTTGACACACAGGATTTGGCTTTAGCTACACTAAGTCTACATGCCAAATGCCTTCCCCCTCCCCCAATAAGATATCTTCAGATATATTAATTGTTGCTCTATGTTTTGGTCAGTCAGTTTTTGTAATTGTTGTTTCACCTTTTGCAGCTGGGCTTTAACTGTTGACTCTCCTGCATCATAAAATTCTGCAAAGTGTGAAGTTCTGATAATAAGTCCCTAGTTCTTGACTATGTCCTTTTTCATAGCTGAGTATTTTATATTCTCCCCACACAACACAGTTTTGAGGGTGTCCCAAACTTTTGTGTGTGTGTGTTGGGGTGGGGGTGCGGGATTATTATTGTCTTCAAGTATTCTGGGAATAGTGTCCTGTCCTGTACTGTTTAAATTCAAGGTTCCGGAGGTGTAGTAAGTTGAGACTCTAATGTGAAGCTCGGATTTTCTTCCTAAGAAAAATGTTGCTAATACAGGGGAATAGTCTGAGAGAATTGTTGTGCCATGTTGAACATCCTGGAGAGTATCCAGATGTTCTGCCATGGTAAAAATGTAGTGTAATCTATAGGAAACCATTGTTCTGGATGATTACTATGTATACCCCCCCCCCCCAAGTGTAGGAAAAACATGACTCCAGGGGGAGGATTCTCAAAGCTTTCAGAAGGTGCAAAACCTTCCCTAAGTCCCCAAAACTTCCTCAGCTACAGAAAAGAAGGTTAGTTTGCTCCAAGTGCTATTCACAAAACCATCTGCAGCTGTGGGAAAAACTACTATGGACTGTGGAAAAAGTGCAACTGGGAAGTCCCTCAGGACAAAAGGTGTGAGATAAGTAAGACACAGCCCCTGAAAGGCTATTCACAGCCAGTTTTTCCACAGCTGAGGAAAGAATGTTACACACAGTGGAATGAGGTGTAACTCTCCCTCAGCACACTGTAGTAGTGCCCCAGCAATTGGAATCAATTAAGGTGGAGGTGTACCACAGGTAATAACATCTTAGACAGTACAGCAGTGCCTGATGTTACAGCACTGAAAGCACACATTGTCATGATATGGCAACAGGCAACAACCACTAGACCCAGTGCAGCTCATGACAGAGCCCCACAAGTAGTAGAACCTGACCAGCCAGCAGAGAGTGCTACCTCCGCAGGCCACAGGAGCACCCCAGGGAGGGACGACCAGCAGGGACAGTCAGCCTCTGTGGTGCCAAGGTATTACTGGTACCTGTGGTGCTGCTGTGGTCCCAGTTGGGGACTGGTTGCTGGTGTGTGTGTGTGTGTGTGTGTGTGTCAGCTTCATATTATAGCAGCACTGTTACAGTCTGCTGCTTCAGCTACTGTGGTTCCCTATTGCTGTTCCTTCACAGCCTCCACAGGTGTGGATTCGCAGCACTTGCTCAAATCCTGCAGCAGCTAAACTGCTGCACCTGTGGCACTTTTTATGGAAATCAGCAGCTACGCTGGTTTTCTTTGAGAATACAGTGCAACTGCATTTTAGCACTGCAGCAACCCTTTTCCTGCAGCCGCGGAATTTCAACTTTCTTTGTGAATCCTGCCCAGGTATCTATAATACCTAATGAGACAAGATTAGTACAGACATATTTCTGAAGGGATTCATCTGGTGGGGTAAGGTTTTAGAGGCATCCAAGGTGGGTTAATGGTTATATTTAAATATCCCCATGATGAGTTGACCATGTAAAACAGTAAGTAGTTGATTCAAGAATTTCTGGGTCACCAACTTGGAGGATCTCAGTGGGAGATACACCGTGGCCAGTGTGACCAGGAGACTGATAACTGGCTCATTGCTACTGCATAATGGCCCTTAGGATCTACGACTTGCTCATGAACCTGGAAAGGAATCCCATTAGGGATTAAAATATCTACCCCTCTTCTTTTACCCTCATTAGGGATTAAAATAGCCACCCCTCTTCTTTTGCCCTCATTAGGGATTAAAATAGCCACCCCTCTTCTTTTTCCTGAGCCTTTGGCTGATGATATCACCTCCTGGAAACCATCCAGAAGCAAATGGTTTGATAATTTTTACTGGACCAACATAGATGTTACAAAAAGAAAACAATGTCTCAGCCTGTGGACCAACCAAGTCCTTCCTCAGACTTGTTTGGTCCGAAAGCTTAGACATTGGTTTCTTCTTGTAACATCTATGTTGGTCCAATAAAAGGTATCAAACCATTTGCTTCTGGATCTGTTCTTATAAGGACCAATACAGCAACTAATCTATTTCTGTATGCCCTCCTAGAAACAAAACTTTTTAAAGTTATCATGCTCAGTCTGAGACAAGTGAGTCTTCTGTAACATAATAACATCTGGCCTCTCCCTCCTCACATACTGCAATAAACGATAATGCTTAATAGGAATATGTATCCCATTAATATTAAATGACAACACTACTGATGGTTTATCCATAAAGCTCGGTATTAATCGACTATGATTGTCCATTGTCTCTGTCTCCAGGTGCCTGTCCTCATGGAAGAAAGATAATATACATTTAGTCTCCAAAACTGTGAAAAATAAGAGAAATTGAAGTAGCCTCTGATTCTGGTAGTTACCAAAAGTGTAACAAACCTTGAACTAAATAGGCTACGATACAATTATTAACTAACTGCCAGTTTCACCAATTGGGCATACAACTAGTGCAACAACAACAGTGCAAATTTAATAACCTTTCAACATATTGAATAAATCTTTGCTCAGATCCCTTTACACTAGGATCCTCCCTAAACAGTGACTTCCAAGATTGGGAGGGCAAAATTAGCCCTCCTGTTTGGGAGTGAGTGTTTACTCCCAAAGGGGGTAAGTCATAGCTGAGCCATGGGCCCCTATGCCATTGAGTATCAATATGTCAGTGTTGGATGGGCTAGCCTATTCAGATAAGCACAGCACACAATAAAAAGTAACATGTGAAACTGTGTCATCCACAGGCCAGCCACCAGCAGTCATCAGACCAAGGGCAACACAGGGACCACTCAACTACAGGAGAAACTAGCACAGAGCACTTGCCCTGACAGTGCCCCAGATCCCTTGCATGATAATCAAAGATTCATTTAGGGTGATACTCCAATATCTTGAGCAGATCTAAAAAGAAAGGGTCTAACGGGCCCCTCATGAGGATGGGGAATGGGGGGATGCCCTGAAACATATTTTCATTTCTACTTATCTGTCTAGTATGTAAATCTAAGTATTAACTGGGGCCATATATTGTATCATTTAGGAGGGTAACCTCTTCACCTTGCTTAGGCATTCCTTCTCCCTGATCTGGGCTCCCAATTTTTGATTCCAACCATTTCTGATCTATTGAGCGCGTTGTTACATGTGACCCCTTCTGGGTTTCAGGAGCTCAATACAGCCCACTGAGAGTGTGTGTGTGTGGGGGGTGAGAACAAGAAGTGGTAGCCCAAAGAGGAGGGGAGAGGCAACCTCCTCTCATCATGGAGAGCAGGGGTTCATACTCCCAAGCATCTGCCCTCGGTAATTGTGTACCTAAACAATAGTAACTCTCCATATAGAGAGAGGAAACACTGCTTTTGTGGGTGAGTCAATGGCCTGTTTAACCCCGTCAATAATATCATCAGTTTAGTTAATATTCTAGGGGGTTTAAATGACTGTGAGCCCTCAACAGGTTTTGGTGTTTGCAACTTGCAAAATTCCCATCCCCTCCCCCCACAACTGCAAAAACCACATTAGTGCCTCTAAAAGACCCATCTTTGGAATCTTGCTTTTATTACTTAAGATCATTGCTTTCTCATTTTACTCATATTTTTCTTGTTTTTATTGTTAATTTTTAATATTGTTGTGATTCTGATTTTATATTTTTCTTGTTTCATTGTTTTATTTGTACAGTGCCCTGGTGTTTGAAAGGCGCTTAATAAATAAAGCTTATTATTATTATTATTAAAAGAAGATGTACAGACTGGGATTCCACCTCTGAGACAATAGGGAACCTGTGAGGAAAGAGATTTTCAGTTGAGCTTCACAGACTGATTTCAAAAGTTCCATTAGGATCCAATTTGGAAGGGAGCAATACAATAAGTAAGTATCCCTCCTTGAGAAGATTACAGTGCCTGCTCTTCTCCTCTGGGTTTACCCTACACTGCATTCTTTCCACCCCAGAATAAAATATCCTCAGGACGTGTCCCACATCAAATTGAAATCTAGTCATTTGTCGCTGGGTTCAGCCAACAGTCACTTGGTACCTGACACCAAAAAGAAGAACGAGTCAGTGAAGCTGTATAATCATGTTGGAGTTGTTCTTTTAAATCGCTGAAATAGCTCTTTTACATCCTGCAAGGCTGAGAGTCCCCAATGTTTTCTGCTCTGCTGGTCTGATACACACTCCCAGGCATTCTCACAGAGGGATTCCTCTCTGCTGACATTTGGTCTGTTTAGTAGCGGAACCGGGATTCCTTTGGTGTGCAGAGCTTTGATGGCCTCCTCAGTTTGTCAGAACTTTGCAGTCCATCTGGAAACATGACAGTTAGACATGCTGGTGTGGAGTTAAGACACAGCTGTTGTTGCTTTAAGACCCGTAGTGTTTGTGTGTTTGCTGTCTATTTTAGTGAAATATTGGAGGAATAGTCATTATCAAAATAAATTATTTTCCCTTTGTACTTCATTACTCTGATCCGCCATGCTCTAGTAAGCAATTGTTTAACCACATAATTCAGAAATTTCAACACTATAGAGTGGGGCCGTTGGTCTGGGTGTTGCATTTTAGAGTAAGTGCCCTATGTGCCCACTCTATATTCAGAGAAAACAGAGTCAAGCTGCAGTACATCTCAGAGAAAGGAGTCCATGAAGGCACATGTACCTGACCTTCATCATCCTCCAAGACCCCATGTATTCGCACGTTGTTCCACAGCAATCAGTTCTCCAGATCTTTGTGTTTGTTCTCCAGGTCTTTCTGCTCATCTAATAAATGAACAATCAGCCATTCCTGCTGATCAGTACATGAGTCCAGGGCCAAGTGTTGGGCCTCCAGGTCAGTTACTTTTGGATTAACTTTGGTGAGTTTGGCTGTTAATTCTGATCTAAAGGTCAGAACCTCACCACAGAAGGCTTGCAGTTCTGTTAATATTGTGGCATTGCTTGGTTGTTCAGGTTGGATGTCAGGGCCTGCCATGTTGGATTGATCCATCGTGGTGGTTGCAATTTGTTGCTGAATCCAGAGTCATCCAACATTTTACCTGGTTATTTTTCCTCTGATGTCCACCCATTCATTAGCTGAGCTCCTCTCAAATGCTTTTATTTATTTATTTTGTTGGTTTTGCACTGTTATAGAGTGGTTTTAGGTCTGAGACACTGGAGCTTCCTGTCTAGTGCCACATGACCCTCGGTGATGTCACCAGAAGTGCCTGTCCTGATTCTTAATTTTATTGCATTTTTGTTGACCAGGTAGGCCACTGAGACTAAAGTCCCTTTTTCAGGGGTGACCGGGGAGGGAAAGGATACAGATGGTAAACAACTAAAATTGAACCAAATTGAGCTGCTGGTGGTATTTTAGTGAATGTATGACATTTGGCAAGGACACCAGGGAAATTACCCAACTCTGTTGTAAGGGGTGCTGTTGTTCCCCCAACTATCATGGTGGACAGTCAGTCTAGAGAGATAATAATAATAATAAAATGTATTTGTTATAGCACCTTTCATATTTCAAAGCACTGCACAACCAAGATAAAAAACAGAATACAATAAATACAATAAAATCAGGAAAATACAGAATAAGCTTTCCTCCACAGAAAAGTCTTAAGAGCCCACTTGAAATACCCCACCATCCTGCACTTCCGAAGCTGACGTGGCAGAGAATTCCAGAGGGTAGGTGCAACAAATCCAAAAGCATGTGCACCCGATGATATTAAACTCACCCTCGGAATCTCTAGCAACCCTTCGTCAGCCGAGCGGAGCTGTCGCAGAGGAGTGTAGGGAACCAGGAGCTCTTTCAAGTAATCAGGACCCTGTCCATGTAGGGCTTTGTAAGTCAATAGACCTACCTTAATGGTGATCTGCCACTGGATAGGCAGCCAGTGCAGACCGTGCAGCACAGGGGTAATATGAGTTCTTCTTGGTACCCCAGTCAACAAATGTGCTGCCGTGTTCTGCACTAGCTGCAGGCGGTGGATATCAACCCCAGGAAGCCCTAAGTAAAAGGAGTTACAATAATCAAGACACAATGTCACAAAGGAGTGAACCAAAACAGGAAGATGTCTGGTGTATCTGCAGAAGATCTGATCTCTATCCCCGTAGGTCCAGTGCAGGAGAGCAACACGATGGAAACAGAACCTTTAGTGCAAACCAAACTAGAAAATTACATTTCTATGGATTTGGATGAGGCTGAACAATGTTTGCAGAATAACCTTGCTGCAGAGAAGCTACATTTGGCAGAACTGTTCTCCTCTGTCGAGCACCAGGTTTTGGAGAAAAAAAACTGTTGGAAGAGGAAAAGAAAAAAAGAAAATGTATTGCAGCGAGCCCTGATGCTGTGAGTAGTAAAAATCTCCCTACCTGTTTTTTTCAGTTCAGTGCACCACACCCTAAAAAGTCTCCAGGACTGCCTACCTTGCAGAATTCAACTGAATCAAACTGGACACCAGGCACTGCCCTTCAGGATGCACGATGGGTCCTATCAGACACAGATATATGGATCCTGGACCCCAACATGCCATTGCCAGGATCGAGTCAAATGGATTACGTGGCAACCCCTCGTACCTCAAAGGAACAAAATTGTCTCTTGATAGATAAACAGTGGAGGAAAGGACAGTTTCTGACTAACAAACTACCTCTTCAGGTAATGAAACTGTTGCTGCTTACTTTGGAATACAAACGGAACATCATAATGAAATTTCAGACAGCCAAATGTTACAGTCAGAACCAGTGGTAACTAATGATAAAACTGATGTGCCAGGATTGTTAAATATTGAGTTTGATCAGACAGGCATAGAAATAGAACAAACACTGAAACTAGACAGGTAAATACAAATTTAGAGCAAAGTATGAATGAAAATGACAATACCCAGTCTCAACAAAAATCCTGTTTTGCTAGCTTATTCCACAGACCACCATAAAATGTAAAACAACGGCATGCTGTATGGATACGTTACAAGGAGGCCTTGAAGAACCACCAAACAGGACTTATCAGGAAATACCTTATAAAAACTCATTGTATTTTCCCATCTGAGGTTTTGCTTTCATTCACGTCCTGGGAAGCAAAGTTTTGATATCAGTTTTAATTCTGCTAGTTTAATGAACAGGTTTTGGCAACAGTACCAGCAAGTAAAAGACAGCCCAATTTGGGGCCCTTTTGATAAATATCCTTATTAAAATCTACCATCAAAGTCATCACGGTTCTCTTTCGTAATGAAGGGGTAAATGTTAAGATATCCTCAACTGGTTAGCGCAAAATGTGAGGTCCCATGTTTACCAGACCCGATTATTGATGGAGAAGGTTTTTGGACTGGAGGGGGGAGTGGAAGTTCAAAATCCAACTTAGGCTCACTGATTCTAGCAATCAGGACCTACCTAGCAGTTTTTTTCTGGGGTGGATTGTGGAATTTTGTTTTACCCTGGACAACCCCATACCTGTTACAAATGTGGCTCCCCTGGGCATGTGAGTAGCAGTTGTGAGAAAATGAGATGTTCCATATGTGGTTTAATAGGATACCCTGTGGTTCACTGTACCTTTACATCAAAATGCAGTCTGTGTGACACTGAAGGACATACCTTTACTAATTGCACTTGTGCATCACACAATACCTCAGATGCTGATTTTGCTGAACACGATTTCTACATAAACTCAGCTATTCACAAAAACAATTGAACAAGAAGCCAGACTCCCAACCTCCCCCCTTTTTAAGGTCTACACACCTACAGCACAACCCCAACCAGATAAACAACCAAATACCGCTGCACAAGAAGAACAGACTAGTAGACCTATGAATCCAACAGCTAGTCCAGAGGAAGCAAGTACCAGTGCAGACTCCACCCCCCCCCTGCAGCTTGCATCTCAGGACTTAGTGTCTCCTCTGACATGCCCCCCGACCTGAATCGCTTCCAATGGGTAACACAAACTAAAGGGAAAGGAAAGGAAAGGAAAGGCAGAGAAAGCACCATCCAGTTCAGTACAGCTTCAAAACCAATTTGAAGCTCTACAGTGGGGGGATACCAGGGTGGAAGATTTTTCAGACACCTCTTCCATAGTAGAACAATCCTCAGACAACGAAGATCTTTCCTCTGTCACTCCAAAGGTTAAAAAAAATGCTTGGATACAAGATCCACGGCTAAATCTTTTCCCATTATCTAATCTTACAGTAACAGTTTCTTCTTACACTTATGCATGATCTATCAGTTGCTTCGCTCAACACCAACAGTATGAAGAATAAAATACTAAAAATTATGACATAATCTTCTTGCAAGATACAAGGTTACATATGCAAACCAAAGCAGCTAGAGCATCTGCAGATTGGAAATGGGGCTCTAGTTACTGGTCCTTAGGTACTGAACTTTGTAGTGCATTAGGTATCTGTTTCCAAGACTCCAAGCTTAAGAATTTAAAGATGCTGGAAATCCATCAAGGGAAAGCTTTTCTTTTAGACATTTGGGTTAGAGATCCAGTATTTTATCTCATTAATTGCTATGCCCCACAAAATAAATCTGCATGAATAGATCTTCTCAAAGAAATACAGCCATAACTATTTACTGCTAAAACAATTATCTTAGGTGGAGATTTAATCTGTGGCCTACTGAGGTCAGATAGGGGTATCAGGACAGACAAAGTTTTTTGTGATGTCAATTTTCTTAAAACTTTACTTATGCAATCTAAATTAAAATATGCTCACGGATCATGCACTAAGTCACCAGTTCACACATTTCATAAAGGGAAGCTATCAACCAGGATAGATTATTTGTTTGTATCTGAAAATGCACCAGTAAAACACCTAAAAACTCAGGTAGTAGCCACATCAGATCACTGCCTTATTAGTATTTCTCTAACAAACATCTTAGAGTTTTCCAATGGGAAAGGAGTATGGAGGATGAATAACAAACTGTTAGAACAAGATGACACAAAGGAACTGTCTTAGAATTAATAGAGGCTAGAAATCTGTATTATGCTTATACAGTGACATAGTTCTTTGGTGGTTAGATTCCAGAAAGATCTCTCAGTCTTAAAAATATCACCAGGAACCAGAACTACACTAAACAAAACAGATACAGGAATTATGGACCCTACTACAATGTTTACAAGAAAGATCTGGTAGTATAAGGAATGCCACACAGCAAATTAACAACATAAAAGAAGAATTAAAAGTTCTATAATATGATAGATTTAAATCTCTAGAGGTGGAACAAAATTTGGCACCCAAGGGAAATCCTACATTATAAACCCCTTACAAAACTGTAAAACAGGGTACAGAATAAAACCATCTCTCAAATAAAGACTGCTTCTGGACAATTAATTACAAACTAACTGAGATCTTGAAAGAAATCAAGAAAGTTATCTCATCACATTTTGGGACTGAGTTCTCTCTAAACGAAGCAACACAAGACTAGTTGAAGGAAATAAACTTGCCCCAAATATCTCCAGCACAAATACAAGTATTGTTAGTCCCAATCTCCAGTCAGGAAATAGCATAAGTTATTAAATCTTTAAAAACAAATACGGCCCCAGGCATAGATGGCTTATATTCAGAATTGTTCAAATGGTTATGGGAACAGTGTCCAGATTAACTACTTCTGGTATATAACAACATGCTTTCAAGAGAGAACATTCCCCCTGAAATAAACATACGTATCTTATTCCTTCCATTTAAAAAGGGGGACAAGACTGAACTCAAGAATCGGAGGCCAATTACGCTCCATAATGTAGATCTTAAATACTAGCCAAAATATTTAGTAATAGACTTTCAATCATATTACCTCATATAATCCATAAATCTCAAACTTGTTCAATTCCTAAAAGGAAAATAACTGATAATTTACTTCTTTTATGGAAATAACAGAATACAGTCAAACAACACAGATTAAAACTTATGGGTAGGATTCATGAAGTGTTCTCTTCAAAGTCCCACTCTGCAACTGCTGATGCGAACTGTAATTGCCAGCATGCTGTGGCGGTTGCAATTCACAGCTGCACAGGGTGTTACAGCTGCTTCCACCAGCCGTTGCCCATTCCCTCGGCTGCGGCCATCACCCTGGCGACACCACTCGCAAGCAGCCATAACCCATGGAGCCGGTCATAATCTGGTTCCAGCTTTGTGAATACCCACTGCTGCGGGTAACCTGCGGCTCTGTAAGTGGCAACCCACTTGTGCAGTGGTTTACCCGCAGCTGCGGGTCTTTCGATAGCTTTGTGAATCCTGCCCTATATTCTGAGCTTAGACCAGTCTCAAGCATTTGATAGACTGTCACATGAGTTTGTCTGGCTGTGTTTACAACACTATGGGTACCCTTATTTTTTATTTCATGGTTACAGAAGCATTATGCCACCGCAACTCTGAGACCATTATTACAGGGATGGTTAGGACAGAAGAAAGCTGTTAGAAGGGGAGTGAGACAAGGCTGACCCCTCAGTCCACTTCTTTATATTATCACCCTGGACCCAGTAATCAGAATTTAAAACACTTCTAGGGAGATCACAGGAATCCATCTTCCAAATTCAGAGGATGTTAAAGTTTGCACCTATGCTGATGACCTGGTAGTTATAGTAACAGATCATAGTTCAGGTCAACATGCACTTCAGGTCTTACACACATTTTCTAAAGTGACAGGAGCTGCAGTTAATTGTGCTAAAAGGTTTTGTCTTATAACTGGTAAAGTAGATAGACATGAAACTCATTTTAAAAAGATCCCGGTTACATATGAACCCTGTAAATTCCTGGGTGTATTTTTTGGACCAGGTGATATGTCAGAATTTAGTTGGAATACCAAACTCAATCTGGCCCTCTGGAGAATTGCACTCTGGCAGAAATGGAATATGGGGAAAGAAAAAATAATTCATGTAATAAAAACCTTCCTTATACCAATGTTTCTGTATATCAGTCATGTCTTTCCCATTCCCAAACAGTTAGAAACCAAGATCCTTGGTTGTTTATTTTCCTGTGTGTGGGGTAGCTAGCTAAATCTGGTTAAGAGGTATTACCTATTTAAATAAAAATAAGGAGGACCGGGTATTATCCACCCAATAGTGTTTTTTTCTATGTACACAAAAGGTTTCGGGCACATACAACTCATTAGAGAAATGCGTAAAAATTAAAAACGTTTATTACACAAACAAGTATCCTGACATGTTTTGGACTGATCCCTCAGTCCTTTATCAAAGGTAGTAAAAGACAAACACCAGAGAACACAGGTATTTATATTGTAGTGATTAGCTTGTCCAGATGGAATCCATCAATATAATTACAATCACTTAGTGCACAAATTGAACTTACTGCTCATTTAGGCCCTTCTTGGCCCTCACAGAAAGGTTTCTCATTAATTTATATTTTATAAATTCCATCATCTTACTAACAGCAATAATAAATACATAATGAACAATATAATATCACCATTTAAAAAGGACTTTTTAATATTATGAAATACCTGACATCATTATAATTACAATGCAAAATCTAAAAGGTAATGGGAGAAGACAAGGGGGGACCAAAAACAAATTACATTAATTTCATGCAAGCCTTACTTTAGCTACGATCTTTTAAATATGGATATAACTCTAAAGGGCCATTAAGCCCCGGACTTTTGTTAGCTTTCAAAGTTAAAATCCAATAGTTTTCTCTTTTTAATACTAAATTATTATAATCTCCACCCCTTGGGTTTTTATTCACCTTGTCAATAGCCATAAATTTAAAATTATGTCGTTCAGGTTCTTTTGCCGAAACAACATGTGCTGCCAGCATAAGTAACATCTCCTCTCTGGATAGCTCGTAAATGTTCTCCAACCCTAATTTTAAAGCTTCTAATCATTTTCCCTACATAAAATGCATCACAATTACATTTAGCCAAATATATGACTCCTGATGTATCGCAGTTCATAAGACCGTAGCTAAATTAAGGCTTGCATGAAATTAATGTAATTTGTTTTTGGTCCCCCCCCCTTGTCTTCTCCCATTACCTTTTAGATTTTGCATTGTAATTTTAATGATGTCAGTGTATTTCATGATATAAAAAAGTCCTTTTTTAAATGGTGATATTATATTGTTCATTATATATTTATTATTATTGCTGTTAGTAAGATTATGTGGAATTTATAAAATATAAATTAATGAGAAACCTTTCTGTGAGGGCCAAGAAGGACCTAAATGAGCAGTAAGTTCAATTTATAGCACTAAGTGATAGTAATTATATTGATGGATTCCATCTGGACAAGCTAATCACTATAATATAAATACTGTGTTCTCTGGGTTTGTCTTTACTACCTTTGATAAAGGACTGAGGATCAGTCCGAAAAATGTCAGGATACTTGTTTGTGTAATAAACATTTTTAATTTTTCGTGTTTTTCTAATAAATTGTATGTGCTCAAACCTTTTGTGCTAATAGTAATTTGTTGGTTTTGGGTCATGCTCGTCGCAACTCATTTGGAATGAAAGTATTGGTATTTGAGTGATACGATCGGTTACGGGAAGGAATGCAGTTCAGGTAAAGGTTTTTTTTGTGGTTAGGAGCTCACCTTGCCTGTGACCTTACCCTATAAAACTCGAGAACATACGAATTTTTAAACAGATAATTTTGTTTTAACAAGTAAAGATGTCTCTAGAGAACACTCCGAATTTATTTTTTAACTCAGTGAATGATGATATTCAATCAAATCCTTTGGCCTATGTGGAACAATTATTGAAGTCTTCAAATGGTTGTAATCCGTTTCTAAACCCTGAATTAAGATATGCGGTGGACCAAACTGGTATGCTATCATCTGTGGAGGCTTTTAGAAATTTAGAGAAATCCACACAACAGCTGAGGTGACTTTTTTGGAATAGTACAAATTTAGAAGCATACCTAGAAGTCAAAAGAGTTCCGAGAGGTTTAAGATTGTTAAAAGAACCAGCTTGTGGAACTGAAAGTCCTCTGTTTATACAAGAATGGGAAAACATTTTATTGGATGCAAGTTTCAAACTTATGCAACTCATTGTTAAATATAGTAAGGAGAGAGAAGCTGTGCTAAAGGAAGAAATTAAAAGCATGAAACAGAAGTGTTAAAATTTATACACATTTGGACTTTGAGAGACTGAATCTGAGACTTAAAGATTCAATTTTAAAACCGATTCAGAAATTGAAAAGATTAAGATGACTAAGTTCCAACCCGACAAAGGGACTTTGAGAGAGACTATTTTAAATGGAAAATAATCAGAAGAAAGGTATTCTGAAAATAAAATCAAGAATGTGTCATTTGAGTATTCCACAGATTTTAGTACGGACCATAGTGATACAGAGGAGAAAATGTTACTACACGCCCTTTTCAGAAGAAACAACTGACAAGAGAGTTACAACCAGTGGGGGAACATCACATTTATACTGCACCCTATATTCCACCACCTTTGCAAAGAAGTCTGAGATTTCAGGAAGAAACAAGGGAATTTCGAAGAGAAAGAGAACCCGACGTGGGAGAAGAAACAACAAGACAATATGGGAACAGGAATTTCCGAGGAAATTACAGGGGGCGGAACTCATGGAGAAAATCCTTTGGGAACAGGGGTTGGAATCAACAGAGGAGGTAAGAAATGATTCTTCTGATACCCCATGACTCAAATTATTAATTTATCGAAACATGATTTAACATTTGGAGAGAGGAACTTATTAAAGAAAGGCCTGAGTTTTGCACCAATGACCCCTTTAAATCAGGTACAGACTTTAATAGATTTGAATCTTAATTGTCGTAAACTTAATATTAAGGCATTTTATTCTCGGAGAGAAATGTTGGGCCTGAAAGAAATGGGACATGCTACTAAGTAATTAACTGTTTTAAGAATCCATCAGTTTGGTCCCCCGTACAGCAGTAACTATTTTAAGGAACTGGTTGAAAAAGATATTGAAGTTTTATGTACCTCATTGAATAATTTTTCTCATCAAAATTTAAGTAAAAGTGAAAGAGAAGCTATCCATACCCTACAAAAGGACACTGAAATAATAATAAAGCAAGTGGACAAAGGCAGAGCAGTGGTCTTAATGGACAAAGAAAATTATGTATTGGAAGTGCGGAGACAAATTTATAATACCCAATACTATATTAGACTTAAAGATGATCCAACATATGAGTTTAAATATGGAATTGATGAGATTATTGAAGGTGCTTTTTCTATGGGAATTATTAATTAGGATGTGAAAGACTACCTTACAGTTTCTAATCCCACCAGGGCCACTTTTTATGTTCTTCCAAAGGTTCACAAAACTCTGGAGAACCCGTCTGGTCATTCTATTGTTAGTGGTATAGGCTCTCTAACAGAACCACTATCGAGATATGTGGATTCATTTTTGAAACCTTTAGTGTGGAATTTACCCTCATATATTAAGGATGCAAAAGAAATCTTGAACTTTTTGAAGTATGTGACATTACCAGAGGATGGACTTTTAGTCACTATGGACATTGAATCACTCTACACTAATATTCCACATGAGGAAGCATTAGATGCAGTGGCTTCCTTTTTAAATAAACCGAAGATTAGTGGCTCTGATATTTTACTGAAATTTCTGGAATGCATTTTAAAATGTAATGTGTTTATGTTTGATAGGGAACTTTTTTTACAGATAAGGGGAACAGCTATGGGAGCTACATGTGCACCATCGATTGCTAATTTATTTGTGGGAAAGTGGGAAGAGGATTTTATTTTTAAAAATGATATGAATGTTTTTCATAAACATATGATATGTTGGAAGCGTTTTATTGACGATATATTTATTTTATGGAAGGGGGATGAGAATAGTCTTAAATTATTTGTAGATTTTCTTCATAAAACCAACCCTTTTTTGAAATTTACAGTTACCTACTCGAAGGAACAGATTACATTTTTAGATTTAGTGATTGGGCATAAGGAAAACATGGAAATTAAAACTGCCCTATATCGCAAAGAAGTTGATGGTAATACTATACCTCGGGCCAATAGTTGTCACCCTATGCATATTAAAAAGAATATACCGATTGGTCAGTTTTTAAGAACAAAATGAAATTGTACAGACGTAGAAGATTTTGAGAAGGGAGCAGAGGAACTGACCAATAGATTGGTACAGAGGGGATATGGAAAAATAACATTAAGGAAGCTTATTGTAGAGCTAGGAATACTGATAGGGATGACCTTTTAAAAAATAATATTAAGGCACAGAATGATGAATATCGCTTCAATGTTGTCATAGATTTTTCAGTAAAAGTGAAGGAACTTGAGAATGTAATTAGCAGGCACTGGCATGTACTGGGAGCTGAACCAGGATTGCAAGAAGTGGCCAGAAAGCCAGCGAGATTGTGTTTTAAAAAGGTTCCTACTGTAGGAGATTTATTAACAAGAAGCCATTATGAGAATAAACAAAAAGGAACATGACTAGATAATAAAAAATGGAATTTTAAGTGTAAACAATGTATTTATTATGGTCATATGATACAGGGGAACTGTTTTTTTCATTTAAATAGAAACAGAAGTTTTGAAGTTAGACAGTTTATGAACTGTGATACATCAGGAGTCATATATTTGGCTAAATGTAATTGTGATCCATTTTATGTAGGGAAAATGATTAGAAGCTTTAAAATTAGGGTTGGAGAACATTTACGAGCTATCCAGAGAGGAGATGTTACTTATGCTATGGCAGCACATGTTGTTTCGGCAAAAGAACCTGAATGACATAATTTTAAATTTATGGCTATTGACAAAGTGAATAAAAACCCAAGGGGTGGAGATTATAATAATTTAGTATTAAAAAGAGAAAACTATTGGATTTTAACTTTGAAAGCTAACAAAAGTCCGGGGCTTAATGGCCCTTTAGAGTTATATCCATATTTAAAAGATCGTAGCTAAAGTAAGGCTTGCATGAAATTAATGTAATTTGTTTTTGGTTCCCCCGTCTTCTCCCATTACCTTTTAGATTTTGCATTGTAATTTTAATGATGTCAGTATATTCATGATATAAAAAGTCCTTTTTTAAATGGTGATATTATATTGTTCATTACGTATTTATTATTATTGCTGTTAGTAAGATGATGTGGAATTTATAAAATATAAATTAATGAGAAACCTTTCTGTGAGGGCCAAGAAGGGCCTAAATGAGCAGTAAGTTTAATTTGTGCACTAAGTGATAGTAATTATATTGATGGATTCCATCTGGACAAGCTAATCACTATAATATAAATACTATGTTCTCTGGTGTTTGTCTTTTACTACCTTTGATAAAGGACTGAGGGATCAGTCCAAAACATGTCAGGATACTTGTTTGTGTAATAAACGTTTTTAATTTTCACGCATTTCTCTAATGAGTTGTATGTGCCCGAAACCTTTTGTGCTAATAGTAATTTGTTGGTTTTGGAGCACTACGTCCCGTGTACACTCATTTGGAATGACATTTTTTTTCTATGTAAATTCTTGTTTACAAATTTGGTTCCTATTCTGAAGCAAGAGAACCCACCTTGGGGGTCCTGGATATTAAAGATACTACAACCCATATTAAACAATTGGGAGGTGAATTATATGCCTTCAAAATCCCTTAAAACCTTTATGTTACCCAAGCATTTTAAATATAGCACTGCTAAACTTAAACTGTGGGGTATGACAAAACAATTGTTAACTAACTGTTCCAGGAACCAGATATATACCCTTGTTATTGAGCAACACTTTATTCCCATACCTTTGAGAACAGGAATGAATCCAAAAACAGAAAATCTGTCAAATACTTACAAATACTAGAATCCCAAAAACATGGGATGTTTTATGGCTAGGAGCCCATGGGAAATTAAATGTAAAAACAACCTCAAATATAAGGAAGTCACTGAAAGATACTGTCCTAGACTGAGTTGCACTACAACCCTGGAGACAATGGCACATTTGTAACTTAAATATCCATACATAATAGAGATTTGTAAAACAGTAAATACCGCTTGGACCTATCTTCCTTTTCAATATTTGAATTATGACACTTTCATACTTGGACTCATGTTAAATCACTGGTCCTTACTAAATAAAAGCAGTGTTAGTCTTATTTGCCATTTTAAAATATTAGATCTGGCAAAGCAGATGTAGATACTCCATTCAGCAACAAGTGATCACTCTGGAACAACTGTTCCATATAATAAAAAAATGAATTTAAGGAGTATTTTGATAAAGATAGAAGAATATTAGCATCCAAAACAGTTTCTAAACTGTGGAAAAACATCCCCGTATTATAGAGGGGAATGTTTTAATATCAAGGAAAGGTATGTAGTTTTCCAGAAAACAAGGAGGGTATCCTAAAAACAAAGGAAATGGGATGTATTTGAAAGTGCAATTATGCCTTAGTTCTCAGAAAGTATGTGATTATAGAATATACTTATGAAATATAAATCTTTTTTTTCGTTATTTGTATTTGTATTCACTAGCCATTCTGTTTCCTTTTTCCCTTGTTTATGGACATATTGTTTTTGCTTATTGGTTGTTTTTTTTTTCCTTTCTGTATATAAATGATGTGATGTACTTTTATCTGATCGCAAATAAAAATTCCCCTACTCACAGTTAGAGGGTGCTGTGGTTGGTGAGCCCATGGACAGTTGAGAGTGTCAGCAGAGCAGCACGAACGCCAAAGAGGCTAGGAGTGTCTCTTGCCTCTGATCCTTTAGAGACCATTCAGGATGAGGAAGAAATTGAGTTTTTCAGAAGCCCTACCTTGTGAGGAAACCATGGATGTGCAGCAGCAAGTTGTAAGAAATCCAGTACCAAGTGCTTCAAGCCAACAGCCAACCACGGAGAAGATTTGGCTTGCTAGATGAGGAATCTTGCCATTTCTAGTAAAGAAAAGCACAGCTAAAGGAGATGCTCAGGTCCCATAATGAAGACGGACCCAAGGCTCCTGCAGTAATTGGGTCTGCAGTTTCATCACCCATACGCAGAATGGTTTCAACATATAGAGAGAGTACAATAACAGAGTGTTAATGCACAGAAGCCGGAGCCCTCAGGCACTTCATCAGGTACATTGCATGACTTCTTCTAGTGGCGCTTGGCACTCCATTATTAAAGGACACCACTGTTTGTAATACAGAAATCCAGTATGAACTGATTTTGACTCTCTTCTTGTGCTGCAGTTACTGTTGGCTCCTATGGGGTCCAATACTGTAGCATTTCCTCCTGCTAAATTTAATATTGGTATAATTACCAGAAACCATTATAAGTGTGAGGAAAACCCAGTGTGGCTGGGTTGTTTGCCAGAGTGGGGGTTGGGGGGGGGCTCAAACCTCTCTTCTACTGCAGTTTGAAGTTCTGGGACTGGCTCCATAGACAGTATGCCACCCATGCCAGCATGAGTCCCTGTAGCCCTGGTAAAAGTGGGGTAGAAAAAAAAGGCTGATGGAAAAGGTTGGGATGCAAATATCCATACTCCCATGAGTGAAATAATGCAACAGCCACTGGCTGTTTTTACTGGCAAGGGAAAAACTGTGTGTGCATCTACTAATTCATCTTTACAGATTCTCCCTGGACAGCAAACTGCTGCATCAGGACAGCAGAGTGAGAATACAAACATGCTGGAGCAAGACTCTATGCTGCATGACACTCGGATTTTAGAGGGGGGATGGGGAGCCAGTGACGTGATTTCTGACCCTGCTGCTTTCCTCTCTGTAGTTTAAACTGTGGCCTCATCTACACAAGTATCATATCCTAGTGCTACTGCTCAGCAGGACTTTGTTCCATAAGCAGGGCAGTTAGTTCCTGCCCCTCCTTGACCTGCATCTCAGAATGTTTGTAATACCAATGTTCGGAAATGCCTCTTCCCAGCAACGACCAGACTTGCCTCAGAGCAAGCAAAAAGGTGAAATGTGGTTCATTTAAAGTATTAGAGTGGTTTACCTGACATACCAGACTGTCTCTGTGGGACGCTCTCTTATTAAAGAAAGTATGAAGTTCTATGTCTACGAAGTGTATGCTCTTATCCATATGCCCAGGGATTCACTGTACGATATAAGTTTTAAGCATTCTTCAAGACTACAATGGTTCTGGAAACAATATCAACTCTTGCAAAACACCCCATTTTGTCAACCCTTTATTGCAAGTCTGTTGATGAAAGCTTCATTCAAACACAATACGGTGCTCTTCTGTAATGAAGGGGTCAACATGGCTGACATTACTTGTTAGTTCCGACAACATTGCACAGTTAATTGATATCCTGAGCCAATATTGGATTATGAACATTTCTGGACTAGGGGATGGTGATTCAACATGACTTTAAAGCAAGTCCAAGGGGAAACACAGCATGTTCCCAACTGCTTCTTTTTGGGGAGTGGCCGAGGAGTGGTGGGGACACTGGGCATCTCAGCAATGCCTGTGAAAAACTAAAGTGTGGCTTATGCGGCACTGTGGGGCACAACAGTGCCCAATGTGTTAGTCCTATGAGATGTCATCTGTGTGAGGAGCAGGGACACACATTTTGTAACTGCTCCTGGGCTTCTCATAACAGTTTGGACCAGGCTGTCTGTGCAGAGCAGGATGTGTACATCACTTTTGCACAAAAAGAATAATTTTAACAGATTACTACTCTGAATGAGACCAGACCCCCAGTGAGTGAGGACAGGGTGGGGTCTGTAGTCACTGGACTGACAGACCCTGCTGCCTTTAGACCCTCAGCCCAGTTCTCCCCAGAATCTACTTCCGCCAGTGCTACCTTCAGGTGCTGCAACAGGAATTTGGGTCTGTATGGATTCCTGCATCAATAATGCCTGTAAATATTTCAGTACAAGGTGAGACCCCCAGCTGTGAGTACCTCCAGTACTACTGAACAGAATACAGTGGCAGCTGTCCAGATGCCCCTCCCTCAAAGGGCAGGAAACACCTTCTAAATGGTCACCTGCTCTAGGGCAGTCTCTCACGCCCCAAGTTTGGCATCTGCATCTGGCATTGCTGATCCTGTGGTGACACAAAATCAATATGCAGTATTATAGGAGACAGACTGTGCTACATTTAATGGAGAGTGTGAAGTATTCTCAGTGACATCTTCACAGCCGGATACGGCAATGGAAATTGATAAGGTGGTTTCTTTAAAGCTGAAGAAAAGAAAAGAAATGATGATTTAACTGCCTATGTTACCTACAGTATGATGTTTAATATGTTTTCCTCCTTCTCATGGTAGCTCTTAACATAATTACCTACAATGTAAACAGCATAAATTCCCGAGTTAAGAGGCGGGTTACTTTTCTGCTCTGCATGATTTACAGGAGATAGTTTATTTATACAAGGCACTCATCTCCATATTATTGGTAATAGTGGTAAATGTTTTCCCTGGACAAGCTTTGGTAGTTGGCTGAATGTATGGCACTAACTCAGTTAGACGTATTAATTTATATGCTCCACAGGTGAAGGCAGAGAAAGAATGACTTTATTCAATCAACTGGAACCTTTTCTGCATTCTTCTAAGTTAACTCTATTGGGGGGGGAGACTTTAATTTGGGAATTATCCAAAAGGGATTGGGGAAGGAAAACTGACAAACTTTTTTGCAATTGTAATAGTAAAGTTACTGGTGTCATTCTGAATACTGGAAAAAGTACTGCAGTGGTAGTGGGACAAGCAGATGCTTCTTAGGATTTTATGATTCCTGTGACGACCGGAGCTGTGAAAATCTTAGGGCTATACTTTGGTGGCCAAAATGATGCCCAGGATAATTGGGAATGGAAATTCTCTGTCACAGATGCTAAAGTTCAGAGATGGAAATCATGGGTCATGACTAAAAGGGAAGGTTTTTTTTTATCAAAGAGCTAGTGTACTGCCTAAAGTCAATATTAGGTTTTAAAAGCAGCTAACCATTACCTTTTATATCTGAGGTACCTTTTCTTTTCCCTTTGTTTAATTAGAAGATTGTTTACCTGATGTTAGTAGGTGCGATGTATGGAACAGCTCTTAGCCTGGCAGCTGACATATCTTGCTCTACTGCCCCACACAACATCATTAGTATTGTAACTTCACTGACTGTGACATCACTGTTACCTAGGAACAACAAGTGAGTGACTACCAGGTCATTCACCTGTGATGTCACTGTCAGTGAGATCATGATGCTGATGATGTAGTGTGGGGCAGTAGAGTTAGATATGTCAGCTACCAAGCTAAGAGCTGTTCTACACGTCCAGCACAATATTATCACATGGAATACTTTCTAATGAGCAATATGAAAAAGATCAATAATTCAGAAGTAGAAAGTTACAACTGAATACTACTTATAATTTGTATTATTTTCCTGTCTGCCAGTTTTGGCTCCACTAGCTCTTTAAGGACTTTTATAATCCTTATTTTTTCAAATGTAGCCCGTATTTTTTCTGCTGCCATTTTCTTTTCATACAAAGTTGCTCGGATTGTTTTTCCAGCTACAGTCAAAGCCGCTTAATGCGTACACATCGGGACTTGTGAAATTTGTCCGTATTAGACAATGTCCGTAGTTGCTGGTGGATGGCAGTAGAGTGCTTTGTAATTTACTGAACTGTTAGCTTGCCATTATGTGTTTTATTAATGCTCTGCTTATACAGCTTATACAGGGCAGGTGAGGGTATTGCAGTGTTGTGCAGGGTACTGTGTATTATTTTTCACTTTTTGTGTTGGGACTGTGTAGGGATTGAGGTTAAAAACATATCTTTATTCATTCTTTTGTTTTAAAAAATTCATTAATTCTAATTTGTTTGGTGTTGCTTGTAGCATATGGTCAGAAACTCCATTCCACACCGACCATCAGGTTCCAATCCGGTCTTACCTCTGCACGCTGCTCAATGGCTCTGCGAGGTGTGTTCAGAGCCTCTCTCCCCCTTACCATAGTAAACCACAGCAAGAAAGCCTCCTCAACCTCGGAGTCCTTCCCTTCCCTTCCCTTCCCTTCCCTTCGTGGCTTCATTTGGGGATTCTGATTAGAATGCCACTCACCCCATAGCTTGTCTTTGTCTCTTATTAAGTCCGAAGCTGTTGATTTTGGTATGGACAGCCGGGCTGAGAGGTCCCTGATGCTAATTTTTGGCAGAGCTTCGATCAGCTTAAGAAGTTCAATCTTTCATGATAACGGGATGCCGGGGCGCTTAGACATGTCTGTTTCATTCATTAGCAAAGAACATGTGTTTCAGAGCATTTTGCACTTAAGTAGCTGCACGGAAATAACTTAACTGCCTAATTGACAGCTCAAGAAATGTGTTAATTGCCAAAGCTAATCTCACTTCCGCTGTCCGTGTTTGCCAGCACACCAGGTCCACATTAAGGGGATAATTTAATATATAACAGATAGATCATGGATTCAGTTTCTGAAATCTGTCTGAGGTACCGATTGTCCACGTTATCCGTGTCTGCACAAAGTGGCTTGGACTGTACTATGGGGTAGCAGACTAAATCCAGTCAAAAGAAGCCACACTTATAAAGGATGGAAAAGCGGACTTAATATGGTTCAACCCATTGCCTTCTTTTTAGTGTTTACTTCTATACAGATATTAGACCCCTTTTAGTAGGATAGACAGCATTGGGTCCCCACTGGTACGAGGATAGTTGCCAGGCTTTTTTCAGCTTGGGACCTTGTAAATGGAGTATGCTAGAAAAGACCTCCCACAGCATGTACAGATGTGTCTTAAATATGTCAGACTTTGGAAAATCGATGCAGCATGGTTTCAAGAAGTCCCTCAGAAGCAATTTTATTCTGTTATGCTTGTGAATTGTTGCTTTGAAGACCCAGTTTTTAATGTAGGTCCTCTTATACAGACCAGATATGTTTTGGACACCATGTTGGAAAAACAAATTCCACCTAAAATGCAGGACACTATGTGGCTGTGTGGACATGGTAGACTACTGTAAATGTCAGCACCAATCACAAACATAAGGCAATTGCAGAGCGTATGTGTTTAGTACCCGGTTGTTCAGATCAACTTGAGACCATGCAACACTAGTTTTTCAATTGTTCCTTCATAGGTACCTTTTGGAAATGACTAGATAGTTTCTGGGATACTTCTTGTTTCACTGCGATGACATATGAAATGTTGGTTTATGGACAATTGACGGCGACATGGTTGAAATGGCAAAGAAGCACTATATATGTCCTATTTGCCTGTATAAAGTGGGGGTTTCTGGCAAATACGCTATGAGGTATTTTTGAAAGGGGAAGAAGTCACCTTGACAGATTTACTCTATAAATTGTAGGCAGAATTGGATGCTGTTTACCTGTATGAATAAAAACATCTGGGAGATGCTGTGTGTCAACAGTATTGGAAGGGTATTGATTGGGTGGGACGATAGGGCTGTAGTTTGTTATTTCTAGGTTTTGATATAGTATAATTCTTTTCATTTATTTAAGTCTAGAGCTTTACGTCCTGTTGGCGAAAGGTTAGGTGGTGTATGAACCTCTCCTGGGATGTTTTTTTTCCTACATACTGTTGATATGTATTATGCAGTACTGAGCTTAGATAGTCTTCAGGGAGAGGAATGCAGTTTAAGAGCTAATTTCTAGAAAAGGTTTCATCCTTGTCAGTATGCTTTAAATACTGTTTTTTTATTTCCTTATTACTTTTTGATTTGAGTTTTTATTATTTTATGAGATGTGATGAAAACATGTTTGTTATATGATTTGATTTGATATGATTTGAAGCTCTAATAAAAAATTCCCTTCTCTATTACTGCAAAAAAAAATGGCTGACCAACATACAGAAATGTAAAAGGAAAGTGACAAAGTGGAAACATTGGGTCTTATTCAAAGAAAAAAGGGTATTTCTGATAAAACAGTACTGACTTCCAATTTATTAGGGCTGCAGATAGGGAGCCTGCAGCCCTCTTGCATCAGCTCTAAAAATGAGCTACCCGATTCAGCCTATGGAACACTTACTTTGGAGTTTTCAAATGATCCTTCCACATCTTTGTAGCCCTTCAATTTAACCTTGCAGTGCTGCAGACTGAACATCTGTCCAGGGCTCAGTCAAAGGTATTTGTAATCCTAGACTGAAATAAATAAAAAAATAGATTCATTCTAGTTCTTTCAGCAGCCTAGGGGTTAAGAAACAAATTCTCTGGGCAATCACCTGTCCTCCCAACCTTGTAGTCCTTCAGTGAGTACAAGAAAACATATTTTCTTTGAATCCAGCTTGGTAAACAACACTTGTAGTGCTAATCCAAGAGGGCTCTTGAGTAGACACTATCATCTACTTTTTTATTGCAATGTGACTTGCTATCTTTGGAGACTAATAATTAATTGACATGTCTTTCAACAGATAATAGCTTCTATCTGCAGAATAGTTTCAAAGTACACTCTGTCAAGTGTGTGTGTGTGTGTGTGTGTGTGTGTGTGTGTGTGTGTGTGTAGCAATGATTTACTGTTTTTCCTTGATTTATGTTACCCCTTTCTGGACCTAACTGATGTCATTGGAACTCTCAAGATTTTATACTTGTAGGAAGGGTTTTAAATGCTAGGCAGCTAATGTTTTAGGGGTTTTCAGAGGTTGCAAGGGGCATCCTAGGCAATTAAAAGAATGATAGCAGTGTCAACTGCTGTGTTCCCACATTCAACAAAGCATTTCCCTGTATGGCACCCTCCTTTCCCCTGTATTTTCCATGTAAAACTGGGACACAACTCCTGTACATTTTCCTGTATGCTCAAATCAATACATGTACGCAACTGACTTCATTATGCCTGTCAGTAAAATCACTATAACAAATGTTAAGGCTATTTTTATTTATTTTAAATGGTAAAACGCACTTGCAAAATATCACAGAGGCTCTGGAAAAATATTGGAATCTCTCAAGCTTTGCTCTCAATGTTCACATGTCTCTAGAACCTCTTGATGGTATAATAGCATTGTTACTATGTACTGACACAGCCAGATAGCCTGGCTGAGATGCAGTATGTCATATTCAGTGGTATCATACTTTCATCCATTTTGGCAATGTACTAACACAGGATAGCATGGATGAGATGCAGGATCTCATTTTCACAGGGGCCCTAATTTTACCCACTTCTACAGTGTACTGATACTACATCTTAGCCAGGCTAACGTGCATCTCATTTTCAGTGGGGTCTTACTTTTACCAGTGCTGTCTTAAACTATGTATATGTGAGTATGGCGCATATATAGTCATGTCAGTGCTGCCATGATAGGGCTGACTACGGGGGGGGGGAACTGTGCATGAGCGAATATCATGCATGCACAGTTCTGTAATTGCAGTAGTATCAGTTACATCTGACTCTGATGCAGCAAGAGCACCTCATATTCTTTTCAATGCTCTTGCTGCTCCTAAAAACTCTCCAAATCCATATTGGCTCACTGCCAGCAAAGATAAGGGATGGGCAACACTGGGGACTGCTCTGCTCTCTTCATGTCCATAGTCTGTATTGACAGGTCAGTTTAGAAGGCCATCACCTTCTGGGACAAAATATGCTTCCTAATGCTACCCCTAAATGTGCCATCTGTGACCTTCAGAGCATGTCCCTGTGTCCTGCTGGAGAACATATCCATATGTTCAATCCTGTCAATACCCCTGACAATGGGAAGACTGAGCTCATGTCCCATCTCAGCCTGTTGTTCCACAGGGACAAGGGACAAATCACCGAGATTCAGGACTGGATGACTGTGAGCTGGTTGTGGTTAAACCCCGAAAAAACTGAGGTGTTGGTTGTGGACCCAGGTCATCAGGGGGCGGGTTTGCTGACTGGGCCACCTTCAGGTCTTTGGCTTGGGGGGACCCAGTTGGTCACCTCAGACCGAGTGTGGAACTTGGGTGTTATATTTGATAACTGTCTGACCCTTAAATATCAGGTGTCAGCCATTGTCAAAACTTCCTTTTACCATCTGAGGAATATAGCCCTAGTGAAGCATCTGGTTCCTGCTGATGACCTTCCAATGTTGGTCCATGCCTTCGTTACCTCCTGCTTGGACTACTGCAATGCCCTGTACCTAGGGTTACCGGGGGTAGATATCCGCCGCTTGCAGCTAGTGCAGAATGTGGTGGCCAGGCTTTTGACTGGTATGTTAAGGACCAGTCATATAATGCCTGTCCTTCATGGACTGCACTGGCTGCCAATACAGTGGCAGATTACCTTCAAGGTTAGTCTTCTGACCTATAAGGCCCTACATGATCAGGGACCTAGGTACCTGCAAGATCTTCTTCGTCCCTACTGTCCTTCCGCCAGCTCGATCCACTGATGAGCAATTGCTAGAGATTCCCAGGGTTTGTTTAAAGACATCTGGGGCAAGATCATTTAGTTTTATGGCCCCAACCCTGTGGAATTCTCTACCTCATTGGGTGAGAGATTGCCTGACTGTCCAAAGTTTTAAGTCAGCCCTAAAGACATATTTGTTTAGTCTGGCATATCCAGATTTTTAAATATATTTATTGATTGATTTTAGGATTTTGTTTTCATTTTATGTATTGATTTGTTGGAAAAGCGCTTTGGTTTTGGAAATGCACTTTTTAAAAATAAAGTATTCATTCATTCATTCATATTCATTCATTCAAAGGACTGAAGCATCATATACAGAAAGAATAGGACCACAAAAATATTATTCAAAGTCCTTTATTTAACAAAGTGCATAACGAACCCACACATATTGAGCATAAAAAGTGGTGGTTGAGCCTTTCTGAACTAATATTTCCTGACCCTCGCCAAGCATCATCACAATGATTCACTCTGATGATGCCTGGCAGGAGGTGGAGAAGCATAACTTTCAGAGCAGCCCAGCCACCACTTTTTTATGCTCACTATGTGTGGGTGCACTATGCACTTAGTCAAATAAAGAACTCTGAATAATATTTTTGTGGTTCTGGTGCTTTCTGCATATGTGGGTGCTCCTTATCTTTTTGCTTGTTTCAGTTTTTTCATTGCTGAGCACCATATTACTTGCCCCGCCACTCCAAATCCATTTTGCTTTGTTCCACAGGGAGAAGATGGTAACTACTAGTAAACATAAATGTGGATATTATCGGTTAGAGCCTTCCAGGTATTCCTGTTTTGAAAATGCAGCTTCCCCTTACTAGTGGTATCTAAACAGAAATCCCACCAGCAAATTTATTTTTAATTTTAGTACCAAACATATTCTCTTTATTGCCACAGTGAATGTAAACACTGGAGGAAATATGAATAAACTGATAGAGGGAAGCTTACAAAGGATGTCAGTTGGCATTTTATATGACTGTATAAATATGCAGAACTAAATGCTACATAAATTCACTGCCACTAAGAAAGTAGCAGATGGTGTTGGGGGGATTTGTCAACACAAAACGAGGGCTTGCTTTGCACTCAGAGAGGAGTGAGAAGGTCAGTTTTCCTATGTGTGACAGTGATCTACAGGGTGTAAAAAGTTGGGGTTATTGAAACTATGATGAATCATAATGGTCTACATAGCCCATTTTCTTAAAGCAGCAGTTTTGTCATCAAAGAAGAAAAAAGGTGGGTCAAAATTGACAACCATCTGACATTTTTTGACAATCCCTCACTCAAAAATGAATATGGACACAATTTAACTTGCTGCATTGTAAGACCGCACCAAGGAATTCAGCATCTATGCCAAGCTGGTGTTTCTCTGCTTGACATATGGGTTTTATTCTTTCGGCAGGATTTTTAGTGAGTATAGTACCACAATAAATGTTCTTTACCTTATCCTCACTTCTATCTTAATGCACCCTAACCCCCTTTCTGCCCTGATATCATGATATTTAGGGCTTGATTAAGTAAAGCTGTATCCAAATTTCCTCCCTGTGGACCAAATTAAACTTTTCAATGCCCCCCAAAAAAACAAAAACTAGCAATGCATTCCCTGGCTTTGAATACATTTAATATGGGGTAGTGTTATATTTAGCACATTCTTGTGTTGTATGATTCTAGTATGTTCATCTATTTAAACAGCAGTGCAGTAATCTGGTTAAAAATTGGACCTATGCTTTTTTATGCTATTTTAGATTGCCCCTTACCTTCTGACTTATGTGATACCCTTCTTTCCCCCTTTTTGAGTATGCTTTAATATTTTGTTTCATGTCTGAAATAATAAGAGGAACACTCCTTTTAATACGGTGCTGACCAGGTCTTCATCAGTATTTTCAGCTGTTTCTGTCCATTTGTTGTTTATATATCACTTCTGTTGTGACTAAAATGAACTATTATGCAGCAAGCAGTGCTCTCTAACCTTACAGAACAATAATTGTTCAAAACAGCTACAAATACTGATGAAAACCTGCTCCAAGCCATATTAAAAGGAGTTCTTTTATTATTTCAACATGAAAAAAAGTATTCACACAGACTCAAATTGTGGAAAGAAGGGCACCATACAAGTTAGGAGGTAAATGGCAATCTAAAATAGCATACAAAAGTATAGGTCAATATTTTCACCAGATTGTTTCACTGCTGCTTTATGTTATGAGGCTATGATGAATTTTACAAATGCGTGCTCATTACTTTGGTAATACTCAGTATTTTTACCACAACATTTCAACATAGCCATTTTGGTACAATGACTCATTAATGTGACAGCTGTCATTTTTCCAAGTGCTGCCCAAAATGTGTGTTTACAGCCCAGAATTTGATTTTGCAGCCCCTGCATGACATTACTTTAGGCCAAGAGTTGAACATTTTCTGCCCTTCTTTATGAGGCAGGTTCATCACAAGGCTGTGTTGAAAAGTAGGTGTAAAAAATATATATATATAAAAAAAAATTTCAATATTTTTAACCCAGATTCCTCTCCTGCAGCCCTATCAGCTCTGGCCAGAGGGAGTTATATGTGGATGGGTTAATCCATTTCCTGGAACTTAAAGACTAGAGTCTACAGTATGTTCTTCCATCTTTATGGGGAGTAGACTCAACACCATTAAACAAAGGTTCATGTACCTTTCAAAACAAAAAGGAGGTGTGGGAATGATAAACCCTGTGATATTTTTACATACCTTATATTGGGCAGGAAATATCAAAAAGGCCTTGCAGGTTGGATTTCAAGGAATGGATTGGACATGGAGTGTCCTCCAGAACTATTTTATGGCCTGGCAGGCAGAACCATTGAAAACTGTCCTGTGACTGTGAGTTCCGGAATATTTTAAACCAACTTTAAAAAAATTATTTATTTGGAAGGTAACCAAATCACAGCTAATTACAAACCAAAGACAATATTTATATGACATGGTTATGGACACAATGGATCCTTCAGAACCTGAATTTAAGTTCTGTGCCCCTGGGAAACAGAAATGGACACTACAACAGCTAACAAATGTAAGGATACCTGAAAGGAAGTGGGATAATTTATGGCTCAGTACCTATGGTCGGATAAATGCAAAGGGCAATTTGAAACACAAACCTATTGAAGAGATATATTGTCCTTATTTAGAGTTCTTGACCCCAGAGGAATCTATCACCCATTTTAAGTTAGATTGTGTTTATATCAAATATTTATGGAAGCCGTCCCGGTGGCACACAGGGTTGAGGTGCTGGCGCCTTACCTCAACCATACCGGTGACCCGGGTTCAGGAATGGACTCAGGATGCCGGGGGTTGGCTGGGGAAGTAGAGGACTGAGCATCCAGAGGACTGCTCTCCTTTTCTGGGGTGGGATCGAGGGAGGCATCGTTTAGCAGCAGCCCTTAGTGGAGACTTGGGGCACTGCACGAGTGGCGTGATGGGGACCCAGAAAAAACAGAAACAGCTCCAGGACTGCCGGATGATGGCTGCCACACTCTGACACTGCCGAAGGTCCTCTAGGAAGCTGCCTATCCACCTCAGCAGCACCCAGAGGCCTAACTTAGAGTGCGTGGTGATCCCACTGGCTGGTGCCTTTCCCCTCGGAGGAGGGGGACCCATCCGGCAAAGGGTTACACTGGAATACCTCGGGGTTGGCTGTAATGTGAGGACAGAGAAGGTGGCTCTACTGAGGGCAGTAGGGGTAAGTCAGGGAACTGGCAGTCTGAAGGAGTGGGGGGTTGCTGCAGAACGAAGGAGGGGAAAAAAATAAATATTTATGGAAATTTCTGGCCAATAGATGGCACTTACCATGGATCGAGAGGCTGACATATCAGCAATTAGTCCTGGGAGAATATGGTGGTAGCCTAGCTAAATATAATGCAAAAACACTAAGGGCCAGATTCCAAAAGGCCCACAAGAGCAAGTCGCAAGTTACGACAAGATGGAAAACTACACCCAAAACACTGCAACATGCGACTTGTGCCATATTCCAGAAAGAGGCCACATTATGTTGGAAATGCCTGGAATTATGCATGTTGCAAGATGAGCCCAAGATAAAAGACACACCACATAAAGAAGATGTACAGAGTTATGCACGTTGCAAAATATGACCAATACCACATAACGCAGAGCGCAAGCAGAGTGTGGTGGGAGAACGCCGGACAACACTGGAACGGGGTCTCAGGCTGCAAAAAAGAGAACCAGAAAGAAGAACTTCACTAATGAGGAGACTGATGTCCTCCTCGATGAGGCTGAGGCCCAGGCAAAACTCCTGCTGGGGGACAGGAACTGCACAAAGTGTGAAGGGAATGCCTGGAATGCAGTGGGCTAAAGGCGAACGCGGTAGCCATGCCAGTGTACAGTCAAGGACCTTCAAAATGCATCAATGACATGAAGCACCACAGTAGTGAGAAGGAGGCTCACAACAAGAGGTGTGCCACAGCTACTGGTATGCCCAAGTTAAGAAATGTCCTCACTTTATTTATTTTTACTTATTTATTGAAATCTTGGATAACACCAGTGAGCTGATGCTCCTTAATTGGTTCCACATCAGTTAACAAGTACAGAGTGATACATAAGCATTCAGGTACAGAGTGGTTTGGTGGCAAATATACAAATACATGTTACAGTACAACAATACAGATAGAGTACATGGTTATACTATACCGAGGCATTGTACAATGTATGCCCGCATCAAAGAGAGACAAAAATCAGTAGAGTAAACTGAGGGAGGAGACGGGGGGAGAAGATAGACAGGTAATGGTAAGAGGAAGGGGTGGGTTGGGTAGGAGGTGGAGGAGTAGGGAAGAGAGGTAGAGTGGGGTGGGGTGGGGTGTTGCAGCACCATGGGAGAGGATGGGGGTCAATGAAGTGCAACGTCACGGCTACCCAGTGGAACAGTGACAGAGTTAAAAAGTGCTAGTGGGTAAGTACAGACTATGGCAATGGGATTACTGACATGAGGCAGGATTTAGTGGTGGCAGGCACAGGAACCCTTGGCATGAAGGTGTTGGTGCAGTTTGTGTTTAAAAGAGCCAATCATTGCTACATCATAGATGCACGAAGGTAGTGCATTTGTCCAGAAGGGGGGCCCGGTATGAGAAAGCCCACTGAGCCAACGTAGTGCTGCACTTTGGCACATGGAATACCTGAGAGGGGGTGCTTCTGGTTTGCTGCGTGTTCCGGAGAGGGGTCAGTAGGTTCCATACTCCTGGTGGTAGAAGGTTTAAGGAGGCTTGTTTGGACAGGAGGCAGGTTTGGTATCTGATTCTTCCACTGAGCTAGCCAGCCAGCCATGGTATAGAGATCACAGGTGTGTGTGTGAGTGTAGCAGCACCTGTGAGGAGACAGCAGGCTTTATTCAGTGTGGTTGAGATGCAGTGGAGGGCTGTGTCTGTTGCAGATCCATAAATCACCAGCCCATAATTGATGAGTGAGACGATTGAGCTATTGATAGTAGTGATCAGGGCTCTGTGTGTGAGGCAGTGCCTGTGCCAATACAGGATCCCGATTCTGGAATTGATGGCCCTTGCAGTAATGTCGATGTGCTTGGCATATGACAGGGTGGAATCAATATGATGCCTAGGTATTTGAAATGCCAAATAAGTTTGAGAGTGGCACCTCCAACATTCATAATTACAATGGGGAAGGTTCTGTGTTTGCTTTGTGGAGTGGAGAACATCATGGTCTTGATCTTTTTATAGTTCAAGACCAGTCTATGGTCCTTAAACCACCGTTCTGCGGATGCAAAACCACTTTGTAGATCCACCTCTAGATGTTCAGGGTGTTGGCTGCTGGTGAATAAGACCACATCATCTCCATAAAAGAGCATTTGACACAAGCTAAAGGCCAGGAGGTTAGTTAAGAATAAACTAGACAGCAGTGGTCCTAATATGGATCCTTACAGTACACCGGATCAGACGGGTCTGCTGTCAGAGATCACATCCCCGATACTAACCTGCTGATAGTGGTTGCTCAGGTAGATAGTGAACTAGCGCAAAGTTTCCGAGGAAAGCCCAATGTCAGCCAGTTTGAGGATGAGCCCATGATACACCATATCAAATGCCTTTGATAGGTCAATTAATGTGGCTCCTACCAGGATGCCTAGGTCTAATGCATGGTGGATGTATCCCATAAATTCTAGCAAGGCCATAATGGTGCTGTGGCCACCCGTGAACCCGTGCTGTTCAAGACACAGCAGTTGATGGTGGTTGAGGTACTCCACAAGTTGATCAGCCACGATCCACTCTAGGGCCTTGGAGAGAGGGGGGAGTATAAAAATTGGTCTATAGTTATTGTGCAGAGTCCGATCACCACTTTTATGCACCGGGGTAACTGTTGCAGATTTCCAGCATTGAGGGAATTGTGAGTGACAGAATGAGAGGTTCATAATTTGCATCAGTGGGCAAAGAACTTCCTCAAGTGCCAGGCTAACAAATTTTAGGTCTAGGGAGCCCCTGCTGCATCTTGACTTCCCTAGTACCTTTTCCAGGTATTTTCTGGCATCTGCTTCAGAGATTACTTTGAAGTGAAATAGTGGCTTGTCATGGGGAGGCAATCGTTTCCCTTGTGGGTAATTAGTGGTGCGGGTATTGAAGAAGCTAGCAGGGAGCATGCTGCCTAGGTCTGTGAAGGCATGATTCAGGGAGATGGCAATCAGAAGAGGGTCTAAGGATGGCACCCCATCAACTGTGAGCATAGCTGGAGCAGTTTTTGGGGTCTTTCCCAGTGATTTGCTATGGAAGTCTCAAAAGGATTTGCTGCTGTTCCATGAACTGCTGAGGGCTTCTTTGTAGTAGGTGCTTTTTGCACAACGGATGCCTTTTGTGCAGTCATTCCATGCTTGTTTGTACCATTGGATGATTGCTGCTGAGCCATGTGCTTGTGCCACTTGCCAGAGATTATCTCTTGAGGAGAGTTGCTCTAGCAGATCCAGAGTAATCCAGGGGTTGTAATGTCCTTTTTGGCCAATCTTGTTTTTATCGGGGCTTGCTTGTCACAGACAAAACTGAATTTGGTTATGAAGAGATCAAGGGCTACATCCACGTTCTTGGCTTCATACGGGTCAGACCAGTCTTGGTACTTGAGGTCTGTTTTGAGTTGCTGTAGATGGCCTTTTAGGAAGACACAACTTGATATATTTCTGGCAGAAGGTTTGCTGTAGTTATTGCAGGTGCATGTGACAGGGGCGTGGTCACTCAGAGAGTCTAGGAGTACAGTAATATTATAGATATGTGCAGGATGGTTAGTGAGTATCCAATCCAGCAGGGTGCTGGTGCCAGTTTTGTAATTGACTTTGTTGGAGATTCTATCATTTGGGAGAAGTGATGTCGACAAGGTGTCCTTGATACTGGTAGATGATGAGGAGAGCCAACTGATGCTGATGTCGCTTGAAGTATAATTTCTGTGTTGAGGCTGAGGATACTGATATAGTCCATAAGGTTGATGGTGCCAGCTGTGGTCTGTTTAGATGGGATGTATACTGACAGCAGGGTGAGCACTCTATTGTGTGCACCTAGGATCAGTTTGATGGCCAGTGCTTGTAGGCTGTCACTCACGCTGGGGGGGGCAGACCATGCCCCAGCAGATAGCCTTTGGTGTCTATGACACAGCCACCACCTCTTTTTGAGAGGCAGTTCTGCCTAAACAGGGTATAGCTAGGTAGTGTGATGGCTGTATCTGGTATCTTAGGGGAAAGCCAGGATTACACTACAGATAGCACATCTGGGTTATGTCGAGATACCCACATCTTCAGGTTGTCCATCTTTGGAAGAATGCTGCAGATGTTTATTGAGGCCAACCTAAGCCCAGCTTATTTAAGTGGTTGTGCACTCAAACCATAGGGAGGACCCGGGTTCAGGTGTATATTGCTCTATGGTAGTAGTAGGAGAAGAAGCAGTCCAGTGAGATGGTCCAGAAGAAGTTTGTTAGTTCAGAATGGTGATCTCTTGCTCGGTGGTCTTGATATTGTGGATCCAAAGTGAGTAACATATCCATGGAGGAAAGTAACTATAGGAGGGTCAGTGACTTGGTGCGCTCGCTCCCAGAGCGTGAAGGATTTTTGATGACTGTAGCTGGTCACCATGTGATAGGTTGAAGTCATGGATCCATAGACATTTACCACTACCCTTGGGTGGTAGAAATGACCATTTTGGTTGGATGCAGTAAATGGGTGTCCCAGGAGGCAAATATGATAGGGTAGGATAACACCCCGTACAATACTGATGGCTGGGGTGGCATTGCCGAGTACTTTGCTTGGTGAGGTAATGCAATTGGTAGGGGTAAGACAATGGTTACTGCTTGGATTAATAGAGTTATTTTCAGAGATTATGGGTCTAGGCTGCTGATACAAGTAAGGGTGGGATATTTGTGAATGAATCCAGTTAACAGAACAGTAGTTGAGGTAGTTATACACCTCTTGTGGCAGTGACGTATGAGATGCAGATGGGAGATCAGACACTTAGTAAATTACAGGGGAAAGGCATGTGACCCCTGAACATTATATAAGAAAGTGTCCAGATAGGGTAGGTGGGTGGGAGGTGGGTGAGGAGTTGACGCACAGCGCCGGCAGGAACAAATGAAGCATGGAGTCCTGCAGAGGAGAGCCAAATCAGAGCTTCTCTGGGAGCTTGTAGGTGGGAGCAGAGGTGGACTTCAGCTGTGCTGAAAAGCACACAGTTTGCTTGCTGGGTCTTCAGTCCTGTAGATCCTGTGGGGAATGAATCAAGGCTTTCCCATAGTTGGTGGTATGAGCGAAGAGAACCACTGCTGGAGTGCCCAAATGGGCTGGAAGTTTCTGGTGAGGGAAGGAAGAGGAGAAGATTAAGTAGAGGAGCTTAAGAGGCTGAGCAGCTGGGCATGGGCTAGTGCAGACAGCCAGTAGGGGTTAGCAAACAATAGGGGATTAGATAAATTAGAGTGGGAGGCCAGGGGCCAAGAGCAGGAGGAGTTGGGAAAGAGGCTGGTTTCAGGCAACTTTGCTTTCTCTTAGGGCTGAGGCCTGGCAGTTTGACAGAGGTCTGAGCAAGGAGGCGTTACAGCGGGAGGGGTTTAAGCAGAAGTTAGAGTGCAGAGATAGGATTTCTGGAGATAATAAAAATTTAAAGTACCGAACGGCTGCCACAGGATGAGGTTTACACAAGAGAAGACTTAAGTGGTGCCAAGCGGCCATCTCAGGGACAGAAAGCTGAATCACTAATTCTAACAGACACTAGCAGTATTACACAGTAATGGCAGTTACAAACAATAGTCTTTTGTTGTTTGGTTAGACTAACAATTTTACAGTTTCAACAGTCATAAAAAATTCAGCAGAGACAGAGGAGAGCAAGGTGCTTATGGAGGATAGAAGGGATCAATCAGCAGGCGGCAAGAATAGTTAAGCTTTAGCTTGCAGAACTATAGTATGGTTGGAGCAGGCTAGGTGGACAGCAGTGTGCAGTGGCCAATGGGAAAGCAAAATGAAGTATCCACAAGGGTTGGCCAGAGGGCGATTGAGGGAGGCCTATAGCTGACAGTGCAAGATTCTCTTACTTCAGTCATGCAGCAAAAAAGAACTAAAGTCTCTCTAGCGACAGATCTTTATAATCTGCTGATGGAAAACTGAACACAATAAAAAAGTTAAGTATCTCTAAGCAGTAACTAACAGTGGCAATATTTGCCTAAATAGCTCTACACAGTAATTAACCACTTAGCCAGGAAATAAAATAATAAAATATTTATTTTTACCTTGAGAAAAAGGAAAGCAAAATGCAAGCTTGAACTGCCAGTAACTGCATTTTCTAGTGAGGCCAATGGGATAGAGGTAGCAGGGAGAAGTGTCCACTCAGGAGCTGACAGTGTAGGGCGCTCAAATTCAATTGACTGCCCACTAGTCACAAACAGAGAGTGCTGGCCTTCCTCATTAGACACAGTGTGCACTGGGATACTGACCTCGACACGACAAGGATGCAGAGCAGTACAGGTAGGCCTCAGACACATACAGAAACAGCAGTGTGGGGTGTGGTGTGCCAGGGGTGTCTGACTATGTGTGAGGGGGGGCAGGGGGCAAAGTAGGGCACACACAGGACACAAACAGTAACAACAAAGGTGTATATCCCATGCAAAGGTGACACAAACCCACAGGGCAACAGGACCAAGGGTCACACATGTGGAGGTACAGTTGTGCTGAATGTGACACACATAGTACACACAGGAGCATGATTATAACTGTACAGTATTGTGCAGTATGTCAGTGTATCAGACAATACATGCAACCAGTGCTGCCATAGCAGCATGCAAAAGGAATAGTGTTGTGTGAAAACACTGACAGAGTGTTAAAAGCCCACAGGCACAGCGAGGGAAGATGGAGAGGATGGAGACAGCAGTGCTGATGACAGTGAATCAGAAGATGAGGCCCACACCATGGGAACAGACACACAACAGACGGCCATCACAAATGGTGAGTACACAGGACAAGGCACTGTTGGAAGTTGATGTCACAGCTGAGGACGAGATCCAGATAGTGACAGAAGGGACACTAGAGGAACTCACACTAAAGGACTGTGATGTAAGCAGTGTGCAAAGCATATCTGGAAACATTGCCCAAGACCTCAGCCCAAACACCATTGAGGAGCTGGAGACTAGACTGGATGAGGCTACACGGTCCCTACAGGAGCAAAGGGAGCAGTCCCCAACAGATTACAACACCTACTGCCAGTCAGTGGTGGGCAGGTAGGAGGAGCAGGCAGAGATTCATGGCTGCATTAGGCTATGCTTGGAAGAGCACCATAAAAATATGGATGAACACATGGCGGGCCTAGTCACAGCAATAGAAGTGGCCACGACCAGCACCCAAGCATCTCTGAACACCCTTGTGGGGGTCCTGCAAGCCACACATGTAAGTGTCCAGGAGCATACGAGGCAATCACTAGACTTGCAATGGCTGTGGAGAATTGGTCACAGCACCACAGACAAACAGAGCAGATTGCAATGGCGCTGCAGACCATAGCAGCAACACAGCCTGAAAGGCTCCCGCAAGTGCACAGCAGGAGCATGAGGAGACCACCAGCCACAGGACACCATGCAGCAGGCAACAACACATGCACAGGGCCAGGATGTAGAACCCAACATCCCCACCACCAGTGGGATGGGCACACGACCCATGGCCACTGACATAAGCAGTGTTGCACAACAAGCCACCACACAGTAGCCTGAAGTGGCAAACACAACCGGAAGCCAGCAAGGCATTCCCACTGCTGTGCCTGTCACAGGACAACAACCAGGGGACACATGGGACACACTGCAGCCACATGATGAGCCTGCCCCACAAACAGGTGCCAAGAAATGAGGTAGGAAGCCACATGCAGCTGCTGTGCAGGACACAACAGTGGCTGGGACAAGCACACCAATGGTGCCAAAGGGTGCGGGGGACACAGGCACCAGAGGGGAGAAATGGACACAGCAGCAAGCTGAAGGGACACAGGACTTTCAACAACAAAAGAGAAAGAGAAGTGTCAAGAAGTCATGATAAAATGGACACAGTTGAATACATGGGACTAAGCTGTCAACCTGGGGGGGCAGTGTACAAAGGGAATAGTGTGTGTGTTGCTCATTGGGTGAGGGATATGACTGTGTGGGTGTGTTGTCACAGGGTGTATGTGTGAGAGTGTGTAGCCACAGGGTGTATGATCTGTGGGTGTGTGTGTCATCACAGGCTGTAACAGAACAGTGTAGCCTGAGTACCACACATGTATGTAATAAAGATGACATAGCGGGCATATGTGTAGTGCAATTGTCTGACACAGTCTGACACTCTGGGATGTGAAGGGCATGTCATGGAATATGTCCCCATAGTGGGCTGTGCCAGCTGTGCATGGCCAGAGGACACTGGATACAGCTGCACACTAGTGACAGTCACAGGACCACAACAGTGTGCAGTCAGAGTTACAGGACACCATTGATGGCGGACTGCATGTAACCTGGAGCAACAGACACATGTCGGACAATACCGCAAGGCAATGGTGCATGTGCCTGCAGTATGCCTGCCACGATCTGTGTCCCAATGGTGGCATGTCCCTGTGGCAACATCCCCACACTGTCATGCATGGCACAGACACAGGGCACATGGGCACACATGTGAAAGTGGGGTATGGGCTGCAAGACACACATCTGTGTGGCTACACCTGTGAGCACATGCCCGTAGCCTTGACTGATGTACCTACTGGGATGACAAGGGTGGTTGTCCATGGTGTGATCATGGCTGTGGTCTACTTGGACAACATTAAGGCTCTGACATGGTGCACCACAGATGACTGGGTGACCAGTAGTGTAGGCTGTGTGTGAGCAGGGTCAGTACATGATTGGTGGGGAGGTGCATGCAGGGTGGCAGACACAGGGTGGTCAATGGGATCACTCTGTGTTTACAAATTGTGTCCCCCAAAGTATGTCCAACTACACTAAGCAGTGCACTAGGTGTGGGCATGGTGGTGTGTGCCTGGCTGCTGTACAATGGGTGGGGGGGCCCCCTGCATCACAGGTGCCTGTGATAGTAAGTGGACAGGGTCACATGCTGCATGCCACATATGCATGTATTCTCCCAGCAGGAGCATCACATGTCACCCAGGAAAATCACATGCCACAAAATGTGGACTATCATGCACATGCAACATGCGGCATAAACTGCACGATTATGCGGTAATAATGAGCATATATGCGGCATGCGGCGATGAATGCCTCACATGCGACCTGCACTTGTCTCATGTGTGAACATGTGCCATCACAACAGAACAATGCCACAGTCCTCATACAAAGACAGGCAAGCAGCAACCGCGGTAAAGGCCTGCAAACACTGTCCAACACGAAGGAGAGGGCAGCCTAAGTGGGAGGGCACCCACTCACGGCTGCTGAAACAGCCCACCTCAACCTGGTGCAGCAATGACATACCACATTGCTGCCACCTAGGTGCAAGAACCACCCACCCACAGCCAGGGACAGGGTGTGGAGGGCCATCGGTCCACCTGTGTGAACTGTGTGGGGTGATACACCACTCAGACAACTCAAACACAAATGGCAGGACATGACCAGGCGGCACCCTGCCATTCTGACCTGCCTGATATCCATGGCCGCAAGATGGGATGTGGAGATCAGAACTGGGCAGCAGCCTGTTGAAGGTGAGCATGTTACCAGGTAGGCCAACATACAGACATCGTGGCAACCCACAGCATGCCCATGGGTACATCACATATAACAATGTGTTACCTGTTCCCACAGGTTGGTGCAACAACAACAGAGGGCCAAGTAGAAATCACAAGGTGGCTGACCTTTGTGGTGTATGACAGGGTAATGTATACAGACAGCACAGGCAAGGCAGGTGCATACATGGCAAATGGTGTGTTCATAAAGACAGATCATGCTATGGCACACATAGACTCGGAGGCAAAGGGTTGCCTAGGGTGCAGCTTTTGGCAGTTATGGTGTCTGTAGTGTGTCATGTGTGAAACATGGGCACCACCCAGTCAAACACCTGTACTGTAGTTTGTGCAATGCCAAAAATGCACACTGACATGTGTCGTTCCCCTGTTATAGGTGAATTCCCCATGTCACCCCACACTACAGGGCACTGCTAAGAGCCATGGCAGACCTCAGGGAGAGGGATGCCAGGGCATATGCGCTACACACCTTGCATAAACGGAGGAGGCCATGCCCACTGCCACCTGAAATGGAGGAGGAGGAGGCGGCCAATGTGGTGGAACAGGGGAGGATATTGAGAACACCACCATGGAGGAACCAGCACAACCCACAAGAGAGGATGTCCAGGACACCACTGGAGGGGGGCCTTTGACATTGCCAGCACACAGCAGGACAGCCAGAAAGGTGGCACAGATGCTGCTGAGACTGTTGAGGCAGCCAAGCAAGAGGGGATGGTGGCACAAGGCCACATGGGGGGGCATGAGGAGCCAGTGGTGGAGGTACTGAAGTGCAGTGGCGGAGAGGTCGCCATGGCACAGCTGGATGCTGTGCCACAAGTGGAACCCCCAGAGGTGCACAGGTAGCTGCTGACCAGGGCCAGGAACAGCAGGACACAGCAGAGGATGGCATGCGCAGGCCCACAACCAACAGCAGGACAACAGGGACCGTAGTCTTGTACACCTAGTGGAGGCTATCATGGAGGACATGGCCCACCTCCACAGTTCCTCAAGGCCCTGCTGTCCACCCTGAGGGACCATTAGGACTGTTGTGTGGACTCTGTATAGTTTAGTTGCATTCTGGGGTTGGGGAGGTACATATGTTCAAGTGTTGTTTCACTGGGATGGTGGGTACAACTGGTATTGTTTTATTGTGGTTTGTGGGAGTGGGTTTGACTGTAGATTACTGGGTGTATGCTATTTTGTCATATGTATGTTGTCATGCTGGGGGGGGTTATTGTAAATAGTATTGCTCCTTCATGTTGTTGTTGTTGTTTTTGACCTAATGGGGGTGTGTCGGTATTGATTTCCTGTTGCTTTCTGAATAAATGTTTGTTGTTTAGCACATTGACCGTGTCCCTGATTGCTGTCTGCATGGTGGTTCCTGTGTGTCGTGCATGTGTGACTGACATTGTGCACATGTGGTCACATACATGCCTCACTATTGTACTATTGTATGTGTGTTGGGAAGCAACACATGGCCCATGTGTGACAGCTATACACTACACAGCTGTAGTCCCAACACATGGTACATGACATCATGGGGCACTGCTGTGGCAGCAGGGTTCTGTGGTGTGCTATGTACACGCCACGTCACTAGGTCACCCACATCACTGGGTTGTCCGTGGCCTGTATGGCACCACTCCATCAAAGGTGTACAGGGCCATCCAGGTGGCACTGGTAGCTCTGGGCATGGCGGGTCTGCCCACCGTCCAACAATAGAGATGTGCTGCTCTGTGCTGCACACCTGTTGTGGTGACACTGTAAACATAATCTGATGGCCATGGCTGGTGCGTAGTGCCTAGTGGCTGCAGCAACAAGTTGTGGTGCTACTGTCCAGGGTGCCATGTGGTTTTGCACTATACAAGACTGCCAGAGGGGTTGGTGAGGGCCAGCACAGTGGATGATATCAGGAGGGCCTTGGACACTCACAAGGGCATCTGCAAGTGAGTGTGGGGAGACTTGGGGGGGGACAGCATGGTGTGATCTGCATTTAACATGGGCCTTGGCTGTCATTACAAACGTCATATGACCATGTATCCATGGACAGATGTGCAACAGTATTCCAGGATTGTGATAGTGTCACATCCACCACAGTGGTGGCATTCCACTGCCTCCAGCATGCTGCTCACAGGTCAAGTCAACTCACCCCTGGCAGACCACACATGACTCTGCATCCAGGACTTGTTGTACTGTGCAGCTGCCAGCACTACCAGCAGCTTGTTCCAGGCCACTGTGCAGTGAGGCACTGTGGGCAGCTGCAGAACTGTGGCACACAACATGCCACAGGCATTGACACAGGGACATGTGGGCAACATGAGCCAAGGGCATCACAACAAGCACACCTCAACATGGGATCTTGCAGCCGCACGCCTACCAAGAATGCTCTATTGGTATGGTGTGTTGGTCACAGAGATAGTGTGTGCAGCTGTCCAGTACAGCACCTACAGTATACACAGTGGCAGGTGTCATGTACATTGTCTGTTCCCCCCACCCCACCCTGTTTTAGCCAGGTTCACTCTCAGTCCCCACAGATATGTACCATATGCCTATCTCATGTGTATGTACAGCACATCCCCTGTGCATGCAGTAACAAACTCCTGTGGCAGGGTATGCCATGCCACCACTACACACTCTGTGTGGAGGGACATCTCCACACAGCCCCTTCAGTCTGCCACCATCCACTGTTGTGTCGTGCCCCCTTGTTCCTGTGCATCCATTACAATGGATGTACTCCCAGCACACTGTATACCTATCTATGCCATGGGGGTACTTGACTGTGTCTAGCAGGTCCCACCATCCCCCCAACCACCAATGACTACATCCTGTTGCACTGTGGTCCCTCAGCAAGTGTAGTGGTTTGATCACTGAATGTACCAACCTATTTGCCCCACTCTAAACAACTTACACATCACCTAGGCCACTGGAAAATTGCAGAAATTTTTTTCTGAAATTCAGAGTTTTGCGGGGATTTTGCGGGACTGGATGTTTTTTATGGGAATTTTGTGGTATGCTGCATGCACAATTTTCCTGTGTGAGGAGCAATATTGGGTTTCCATTTCAGTTGCTCTGTGATGCACATAAAGACAGACAGCAAAAGGTTTAAGTTTTTATTTAAAAAAACACACATGCACACAAACTGATGATCAAAAACAGTAGATAAAGGGTTGCGGGGTCGGTGGGGCAAGGAGGATTGAGCATCCTCGGATGCTCTCCTCCTCTGGGAGTGTGACACCAGGTGTGCTTCAGCACCCCAATGCCCCTAAGCCGGTGGAGCATGGGCTTCAGGGACATGAGTTCTGCTCTCGAGAGCCGGGAGGGTATGCTGTTAGGTGGTTGGCAGTCGATGCAGCCAGCATGTCTTCAGCCTGACATATGTCCTTTGCACCAGTCTCCCAGGGGATGGAGAAAATGTGGGAAATGCAAAAACCCTGGCCCTATGTGCACAATGAAACTCGGAATGGGATGCCTTGGGGACTGCCCTGGCAGACGGAGTAGGAGGAGGTACAAGACCTCCTCTGAAGCCATCGGAGCTGGGCAAGTAAAAAAAACAAAAACAGTAGTTAATATAAAATACATATATACAATATACTATATACACAATACTAGTATCATTGTCAAATTAGAAGTGTAATAAACCAAACAGTATTCTCGAGTGAAAGTATACCATATCCTCCTCCACCACCACCAGGGCCAGAATAATTTTTTCCACCATGTGTGCCAGTCAGCCAGGCCCACCCCTCCACTCCATCAACAAGGAACCACAGCAGTGAGGCACGGACACACCACAGGAGTGAGAAATGGACCCAGGCAACTGCCATACATGGAAAAATTGTTCTATGCCATTCTGGTCTCCCGCCCACCTCTTCCTTCGCCAGAGGCCAGAACAATTATTTACAACATGTGTGCCAGTCAGCCAGGCCCAACCTCCACTCTCAGCACCAAGGAACCACAGCAGAGAGGCACGATCAGCACCGCGGAGCGAGGGATTTGGACCTAGGTGACTGCCATACATGGTCGGAAAGCTTGTTCTGTGCCACTCTGGTCGACCAGCCCACCAAGCTCCCTCACCAGAAGCCAGAACAATTATTTCCAACATGTATGCCGCCAGCCACGCCAACCTCCACGCCCATCTCAGTTTGACATGTACATTTAAAACAAAGCATTTTTCACAGAACGTACATTTCATATCTCTTTCTCCTTCCTTCGCAGACCCACCACAATTTTGTTTTACACCACTGCATCCCTCTCCTGGACCCTTTGGGGATCCTACTTCCTCCATGACCAATTTGATTTTTTAAACCACCTGCACTCCTCACTTGAATCCTCTGGGACTCCCACCCTCCCTCTGAGACCAATGCAGATTTTTTTTTTTTTTACACCACCTGCACCCCTCGCTTAGACCCTCTGGGGCTCTGACCCTTCCCCAGAGACACACACAGAAACATTTTTACCCTACTTTCCAGACCCTCCAGGGCTTTCATCATACCCCTACAACTAGTATTACAACATTTTTACATTCCCATCACCTCAATAACATGCCTGTTAGTCTGTGAAGATGACAGCAGAATCTGGTGAAAGCAGGCTGGCGGAGGGACCCACTGCTGGCGAGGATTGCAGCTCTTTTTTGAATAATGTATGCCAGCAGTAGACAGCACTGGTGCCAAATGAACCTGTCCCTCTCATCCTTCTGGAAGTCCAAAATGCAGTGCTATAGGATGGAAATCAAGTTGGGTCAGGGCTGGACTTCCAAGGCCATCGAGTCACTCAAGCAGCAGAAGGTGGGCTCAGAAAGCCATCGGGTCACTCAGGTAGCGTATGATGGGCTCAGGAAGCCATCTGACAACTCATGCAGTGCAAGGTGGGCTCAGCAAGTCATCCAGTAACTCAGCCAGGGCAAGGTGAGCTCAGCAAGCCATCCAGCCACTTAGGCTGGGCAGGGTAGATTTAGGAAGCCATCGGCTGAGCTCACACAGGAAGCCCAAGGTGTGCTTAGCAGGCGGTCAATCAGAAAGATGCATGGGGTTCCATCTCTGAGCTCTGTGCACTTTCCTGTCCACTTGCATTTAAATTGGTTTCGAGGACCTGAGGGGCACAGAGCATTTAAAATGTCACCAAAAATAAAAATATATAGACTGGCTGTTAGTGGTATGTGACGCATGTAGAATGATGTCAATAGTGCATCACACGCCAATCAAACACAAGGGCCTCTGGTGCTTTTAATTAGTAGGTTGTCAGACCCAGCAGCATGAAGCAAAGCACAAAGCAGATCAGGGACACAACTGGGGAACAAAGCAGATTAGGACCACAATGGGGATCAGAATTGGCGGCACAGTGCTCAGGGAAGCACCAAAAAGGTACTATTCTATCAGGGATTTTGCAGGCGCGATTTGTAGTGGAACATGACCAAAATCGTGCATTCCGATTAAATGGTGGCTGCAATTTTCCAGTGGACCTTGCACATTACTAATGTCCACACAGAGACACAGCTCTGCCGCACTGCACACAGTACACTGTTAAGGCCTCATGTGTGCATCGTACAATGGCAGCACCATCACAGCACTGTTGTGACTCATACCTTACCTATGCATCCCACCATGCACCTTGATCCCCAGCTACTATTGGACACATGCAACGACACACTATCTTGATTTCCAGTGTTCCATTGCACTCTGTGGACCGTGTGTCCACGCAGCTCTCATTGCTTACTGGGGTGCTGTGTACATGTCAGGAGCTTCTCAGTGCCTGCTGCTGTGTTGGCCTGGAACTGTACAACAGACATGGGCACAGGTCCTACATCAGTGCTGCCATGTGTGTTGCTTAGCACCTGGCAGACAGTATTTCATCCTGTGGTGTCATGTGGGTGGTGTATGTGGTACCACAGTATTGTTGTTCTTCCTTCCACATTGTTGTTCCATATTGCTGCTGGTACCATCCTTGGGGTGTTTACCAGGTTTGTTTTTCGAGAAAAAGAAGGCGAGGCCAATCGCGATTTTCTCCACACATTGTGGACTAGTATGTAAGGTTAGGGTTAGTAGTAAGCCAGATGTCCAAATGTTTCTTAAATGTTTCAAAATTCTCAAGCTCAACTATTTCCAGTGGGAGAGAATTCCATAATCTAGGTGCACAAATTGTTAAAAAGTTGTTTATTTTATTAGAATTTGCATTTTTAATTGTGATTTGTTTATTATATGACCTAAGTACCCTTCTAGTAGTGGAAATAGTGAGACCACACTTTAACATAAGCTCTGAGGATTGCAAAACCTTATAAAGAAACAGACTGTCCCCCCTATATCGTCTCTTCTGAAGAGTGTGTAGACCTGTAACTTGGAGTCTCTCAAAGTAAGTTCTATGATACAAGCCGGACATCATTTTTGTGGCACATCTCTGGACATGCTCAAGTTGTACTATGTCGCCCATTGGGTACGGATTCCAGAGAGGATCCATAGTCCAAGTAGGGTCTTATATGAGATCTATAAAGGGAATAAGACATTGCTCTATCCTGGTGACAAAGGAGCGCTTTAATTTGGTTGAGAAGGGAGTTCACCATCCTAGTGATTTTTAAGCAGTGGTCATGGGTTGTAAATTTATTGTTAACAAGAATACCCAGGTCCTTTCAGTATTAGATGCCTTTAATGGGATATTATTTATTTTATATATATTTTGGGGGTTTTGGGTCAAAGTGATGAACGATACACTTATGAACATTGAATTCCATTCGTTGATCAGGACCCATTGTTCAATGATATTTAGGTCAGAGATTAGATGTGATAGACTTGCAGCAGTGTCTACATATCCTCCAAGTTTTGAGTCATCTGCGAACTTTGTTAGCCAGTTTTGGGAGTTGATTTGCATATCGCTTATATACAGATTAAACAGAATGGGTTCCAGTACAGATCCCTGTGGTACCCCGCTACTAACTGGGCATTGGTTGGACAGGGAGTTGTTTATATTCACCCTTTGAGTTCTATTAGTTAACCAGTGTTTTACCCAGTTGGTGAGGCAATGTTAAAAACCAAAGGCTTCCAATCTAGATACTAATTTCCCATGTGGGACCTTGTCAAAAGCCTTGCTAAAATCCAATAATATGACATCAGATGAGATGTTATTATCTAGTCCAATACTTATGTTGTTGTAAAAAGTAACCAGATTAGAAGTGCATGAGTATCCTGTTTTAAAATTGTGTTGTGATTTGTCAACCAGGTTAAGTATACCCATTTCTTTTTCTATAAGTGATTTAATAATTTTTTCCATGATTTTACAGACAACAGAGGTGAGACTGGTAGGTCAATAGTTCTGGCAGTTAGATTTGCTACCGTTTTTAAAATGGGAGTTACTGTAGCTGTTAACCAATCCATGGGAATCTATCTGTTTACAAGAGATTTGTTAAAAATGATATTCAAGGGAGCTAGTATTGCCTTTGTTGTTTCTATTAGAAATATTGGAATAATATTGTCTGGGCCTGGGCCAGGGCTGGATGATTTTTTTAAAGTGTGCAAGGCTGAGAGAATCATAGTGTCAGAAATGGAATATTTAATAGAGTTATTAGTTGGGTGAAAGTTAATTGGGGTAGGGATATCCTTAGGGGAGAATGCAGATGTGAAATAAGTGCTGAATATGTTTGTAGTATCTGTGTCTGAGTTGACAGTTTTGTTGTCCTGGGAGATTGGTCCAACCTTTCTAGTGTTCCCTTTTTTGTTATTTAAATATGAATATAGGGTTTTGTGGGAATCCTTGGTGTGGGCTATTCTGAATTTGAGTTTTGCTTTGGCTTGTTTTATTGTATGTTTAAGGGAACGTAGAGTAGCTTGATATTTTGAGTAAATGGTTTCTTTGTTGAGTAAGCTCTTATTTTTTTAGTTTTTTGAATAATCTCTGCTTATGCTTTATTAAAGAATTAATTTTGTTATTAAACCATCTGGGGATCCTCTCTTTAGTGTTATATTTCTTTTTGGTAGGAACCCATAGTGATTCTATCTGGTGGATTGTTGTTTTAACAGATTCCATGCATCTCAGAAAGGGTGGTAGATGCATGGAATGGCCTACCTCAGGAAGTGGTGGATATGAATACAGTGCAGGGATTCAAACAGGCATGGGATAGGCATAAGGGAGCAATACAGATGAATATGAATATATAGGCCATTGACAGAGCAAAGGTTGATGGCACATTTATAAGGTAGAAAAATAAATGGGCAGACTGGATGGGCCTTGCGGTACTTAACTGCCGTCAACTTCTATGTTTCTGTTTCTATCATTGGTAGATAAGTGATGCATTAATTTACCCCAGGGTTTATAAAAGAGCAGTTTATTAATTTTACTAAAGTTTGCATTTTCATAATTTTTAAACGTAGTGGGCTGGATATTCAAACTGCGCCATTCTGGGGCACAAGCCCTTGCGCTGTGCAAAATAGTTGCGCAGGGGTGTGGCTCGGGTGATATTCAAAGGAGTTGCGCTATTGAGCATTCCTTTGAATATCACCCCCAGCCACAGCCACTGTGCATGGTGCAGTGGAACTTGCGCCACCGCAAGTGGTCAGAGTGGAGCATTCAACTTGCGGTGGCGCAAGTACCATTGCGCCATGCGCAAATTTCCGATATTCAAAAGGTGATATGCAAATGGGGCCATAATTCATGCACAGGGGGGGCCATTTGCATCTGTTTATGGCCCCATTTGTATGCCATTAGCATGCAGGTGCGCCGATCCCCGAGGACTTGCGCCTGGCGCCCTGCCAGGCAGCAGCCATTGGGGACCAATGCCTTGCAGCCCGATCGGGGCAAAATAGTAAATAATCCCCCACCCCCACTGGCCCGATCTGGTCAAAACATTACATCCCCTCCCCACTGGCCCGATCGTGGCAGCAAAGTGTCCCCGAACTTATCCCTGGTGGTCCAGTGGACCGATAAGCCCAATCGCTGGCTGCATAGATGTAAATAACCCCCGAACTTATCCCTGGTGGTCCAGTGGACCGATAAGCCCATCGCGGGCTGCATAGATGTAAAATAACCTCCCTGAACTTATCCCTGGTGATCCAGTGGACGATAAAGCCCAATCATGGCTGCATAGATGTAAAACAACCCCCACCCCAAGACCATATCCCTCAGGATCTAGTGTCCCCACCCCACTCCACCAGGAAGCCCCACCACCGCCTCCGCAGCCGGCGGGCGGCAGCATCCTGACTGCCTGACGCCCGCCACTCGCCGATTGACGCCTTGTGGATCAGAGCGTTACTGGTGAGAGCAAGACCAACGGAGCAGCCCATACCGTATAAGATAGTCCAGATTTGTGAATGAATTCATTCACAAATCTGACTGCTTTGTACGGTATGGGCTGCATGCCCATTGGCTCTTGCTTTGCACCAACGGGAGTGCAGCCCTACCGACAGTCAGTTGGTGGCAGCGGGCGGCAGGCAGGTGGATGTTGCCCCCGCCGCCCGGGGAGCGGGTGGCGGGGCTTCCTGGGTGGTGGGTGGTGGACACTCAGATCACCAGGGATATGGTCTTGGAAGCGGGGTTATTTTACATCTGTGCAGCCCGCGATCGGGCTTATCGGTCCACTGGACCACCAGGGATAAGTTCGGGGGTTATTTACATCTATGCAGCCCGCGATTGGCTTATCAGTCCACTGGACCACCAGGATATGTTGAGGGGGACTCTGCTGCTCACGACCGGGCCAGTGGGGGGTGGGGATTTTTACACTCTGCCCGCGATCGGGCTGCAGGGGGCACAGGGACGGGTGGGGCCAGCCACAGGTGGCAGCTGCTGTGTTGCACCCTGCAATGCAGCAGCTCACCTGTGGGTGACCTCGACAAGCCTTTTGGGGCTCAAAGTCCTGCAGGTGCAGGTTGGGGGATTCGCCTGCAACTCTGCACAGCCCGGCTGAATATCGGGCTGTGCAGTTTATGCATGGTTCCTCCCTCCAGTTCAGCATGCATTCATTTGCATTGCGCTGTTGCTCAGCATGTTTTCTGTGGCGCAACTGCTCCTGCTGAATATCACAGAATGGAGCAAGTTTGGATTTGCAGGCGCAGCCTAGTGCGCGTAGCGCAACCCTTTGAATATCTGGCCCTGTATTTAAATAGATTTGAGTGCCCAGTTGAAAGGGAAAATAGGATAGCAAAGTGGTCACTAGTACCAGAGGTGCCCTGATATGTACAGTATATCAGAGATAATGTCTTTGGTGTTAGATATAACAAGATCAAGAATGTTGACACCTCTGGTGGGGGAAGTGATGAACTGTAAGAGGCAGTGTTCAAAAAGGCACGAAAGAAACAGTCTGTCCTGGTTGGTGGTGCCTAGTAGGGATGTACAGTCTATGCCAAGAAGATTAAAGTTGCCTAATATAATAACATCCCCTTTATCTGATAGGCAGGAGATATCATCCAAGAGTTGTGTGAAGTAGACAGAGTCTGAAGTAGGGGCCTATAACAGTTCCCAAGGGTAATTTGGGACTGACCTTTGAATTGGATGGATACCCAAATGCTTTCATTTGTAGTTGTGTGTTGTATTTCATGGGAATTAATGTCATCTCTAATATAGAGACAGACTCCACCACCCTATCTGTCTTGCCTATCTTTAGATAGAGTTTATAGCCCTTAATTTCTTTCAGCAAGGTAGAGGTTGTGTCCCACCAAGTTTCTGTTATTGTGATTATTTCTATGTTGTGGGTTATTATAGTGGCTTCTAATTCGGCCTTTTTAGACTGATTTAATGAGCGTGCATTCAATGACAGCATTTTACAAGGGGATGATGGTTTACTATTTTTGTTCAGAGACTTGGGAATTTTCCCATTCTCCCCCTTCCCTTCTAGTTTAAAAGGTTGTTAATTTTTGCTAGGAAGGATTTACCAAGAAGGGTACTACCACGACTACTGAGATGCAGTCCATCCCAGCAGTAGAGGGAGGGTCTGTCTACGAACTTCTCCCAGTGGGTTATGCATGGTATTTATTTATTTTATTTATTTATATGTTTTTGGAATTACAACCCTTTGAGTCAGGGACTCATTGCAAAGGCTCCATGTCTTACATTGAAATAAGGACAAACATGGGGTTTACAGGGTACAGAGATTAAAAAACAGAGACAAAAGGATAATACATAAGGCAAAGGCTACATTACAGGTGAATAAAATTAGAAGTTAATACAATAAGAATCTGGGGTGAAGCAATTTACATTGGAAATCTTAGCACAAAAAGGGGGATATATGTGCTTGGCACAATATGGGGAGATTATATGCAATCACAGCAGCAGCTTGAGATAATATGGGTATGCAGCACAGGTTTAAAAGGCCCTAACCTAGGAATGGCAAGACAGTGTCAGGGATGGAGTTCATCCATAGTGGCGCCCTGTAGCAAAAGGACCTTTGGCAGGCGGAGGTCCTGGCAAACGGGATACAGAAGGTAGTGCAGTTAGAATGTTATGTAGTATGCAGAGGCAGGCATGTTTGTAGGAGAGAGAGACAGCCTGGTGGGGCTAATCTTAGTTTGATTTTTGGACATAAGCAAGTCTGATAATGTAGTCGCCCTGAAAATTTAGCCATGATGTCCTTTTGTAGAGTTCGAGGTATGTGTGAGGCAATCGCAGCCAGTGGTAAGCCAGCATGCTTTGTTCTGGGAGCTTTATGCCGCCAGGCAGTGTCAGAGGCAGCACTATGTATGACAATGCCATAGTCTACCAAAGGAAGGATGGAGCTAGATATGGCTAAACAGAGGTGTCAGGAGGGAGATAGGGCCTATATTTATAGGAGTCCAATCCTAATGTTTATAGCAGAGTAGGTCAATGCTATCTGCTCCCAGAATGTAAGGGCAGAGTCCAGGGTGATCCCTAGATATTTAAAACTGGTAACTGCTTCCAGCTTGGCACCCTGGGAGTTTAGTATGGATAGTGTAGACGTGTTATGCTTGTGTTGAGGGTGGGTGAATAGCATGACCTCTGTCTTTTTGCAGTTCAGGACAAGTTTATGGGAGGTAAACCATGTTTCAATTTCAGTGAATGAGCCCTGTAAGACTTGTTAGAGCAGGGTAGGGTCAGGGTGTCAGCTAAAGATCATGGCATCATCCGCATAAAGAAGCAAGCGTTCGGTGGAAGCCAAGGGGAGGGAGTTTAGGTATTGGGAGAAAAGGAGCGGGCCAAGGATTGATCCTTGAGGGACACCAGATCATGCTGGAAAGCTGGCAGAGATAGTGCTATTTATTTTAACGTGTTGGGTACGGCCATGGAGATAGTTGGAGAACCAGTCAGCAGTCTTTTGGGAGATACCAACAGAGAGGAGGAGTTTATCAGCATATTGTGATTAACAGTATCAAAGGTCTTGGAAAGGTCAATGTAGACAGATCTAGCCAAGGCTCCCTGGTCAAGGGCTTCAGAAATGAAGGAGGTGAACTCAAGCAGGGCAGTGGTTGTGTTATGCCCTTCCTGAAGCCATGCTGCTGTTGGAACAGGAGTTTGCAAGTCCAGGTAGTCAGTGAGTTGATCAGCAGCTATTTTTTCCAGGGCTTTTAAAAAGGGTGTGGACTATTGAGATGGGTCTATAATTACAGCAGGACGTACGGTCACCATTTTATGGACAGGAGTGATGACCACCCTTTTCCAAAGGGTAGGGAACTGCCCAAGGGAAAGGGACATGTTTAGTATTTTTGTTAGTGGTATTAGGACTGCATCAAGGGTTAGCGAGAGCAGTTTTACATCAAGGGAGTCGCCACTCTGCCTGGTCTTTCCAAGGAACTTGGCAATATATGGGCGGGCGACACTGGTGGAGATCATTTTAAAGTGGAAGGAAGGGGCACTAGGGGGTGACGGGAACTGTCCAGTGCTTGGTGTAAAGAAATCAGAGGGGAGGATAGAGCTGAGGTCGGAGAAAGATGCATTGAAAGCGTTAGCTATCTTACTAGGATCTTTGTTGGGAATGCTGTCGATGACAATCATTGAGGGGGGGGAGGTGACTTGCTGCTTAGTTTCTTCATGTTTGCCCAGAATCTCTTTCCATCTCCCCAGGTGGCAGTAAGGTTAGACTGATAGAAGGCTGCCTTTGCTTTGTGGATAGCCCAGGTACATGTGTTTCATGCGGCACATAGAAACATAGAATTTGACGGCAGATAAAGACCACTTGGCCCACCCAGTCTGCCCATTTCCCTACCTACTGGATAAGCTGCAGATCCTAGTTAACCAGCAGCCTACTTTTTCCTACCCCACCCCCTAGAGTTGCCTTATGACTGTCCCATGCATGCTTGAATTCCACCACTGATTTTGACTCCACAACCTTCCTCCGAAGGCCGCTCCATGCATCCACAACCCTCTCTGTGAAAAAATACTTCCTTAAATTACCTCCATCGCCCCCTCATCTTCAAATTGTGCCCTCTTGTTCTTGCACACCTCTTTTTTTGAAAGATGCTACCCTCTTGGACTTTGTTGATTCCCTTGAGGTACTTGAACGTTTCTATCATGTCCCCTCTCTCCCTCCTTTCCTCGAGGCTATACATATTAAGCTCCTTTCATCTCTTCATATGTCTTCCGTGCAGACCCTGCACCATTTTAGTTGCCCTCCTCTGGACAGCTTCCATCCTGTCTATGTCTTTATGGAGATTGGGTCTCCAGAACTGCACACAGTACTCCAGATGGGGTCTCACCAGCTGTCTGTACAGAGGGATAATAACTTCCTGTTTTCTACTGGTGATGCCTCTCCGTATGCATCCCAGTATCCCCCCAGCCCTCCTTGCTGCCCTCTCACATTGCTTGCCCACCTTTAGGTCATCTGATATGACTTCCCCCAGGTCCCTTTCCATTTTTGTTGTTGTTAGTATCTCACCCCCCATTGTGTACTCTTCCCTGGGTTTTGTTTCCCAGGTACATTACCTTGCACTTCTTAGCATTGAATCTAACCTGCCATACATTTGACCATTCCTCTAACCTTGCCAAGTCCCTTCTCATCCTTTCCACCCACCCTGTGCATCAACTCTGTTGCAGATCTTTGTGTCATCTGCAAAGAGACATACTTTTCCTTCCAGTCCTTCTGCAATGTCACTTATAAAGACATTGAAGAGGACCAGTACTAATACTGAACCCTGCGGTACCCCACTAGTAACCCTCCTTTCTTCTGAATGGACTCCATTTACTTTACCTCTGTGTCCTATTCTCCAGCCAATTCTTTACCCAGGCTGTCATCTTGGGACCCACCCCAGGCTGGCTAACTTGTATATTAATCTTTGTGTGGGACTGTGTCAAATGCCTTGCTAAAGTCTAGGTAGGCCATGTCCACAGCCCCTCCCTGATCTACTACTTTGGTCACCCAGTCAAAGAAATCTATCAGATTCTGTCTGGCATGACCTTCCCGCTGTGAATCCATGCTGCCTAGGGTCCTGTGCCCCTCTGGCCTCTAGATACTCAACAATTCTTTCCTTCAGAAGTGATTCCATCATTTTCCCAATCACTGAGGTTAAACTAACAGGTCTGTAGTTTCCTGCTTCTGCCTTGCTCCCACTTTTGTGAAGGGGAATCACGGTACCGTTGGTGATCCAAGGGGTGACCAGACTCAAGGGCATGATACCATAGGTTATCACAGGCCTTCATTTGGTCGAGCAATGACCGATTTAACCAAGGGAGGATTTAGTTTTTTCAATTCACTTAACAAATGGGGCAAAGATGTCACAGGCGGTTTGAAGGAGCTAATGAAGAAGGGAGGCATCCACTGACAACTGGTGATCTAGTGGGGACCAGTTGAGGTTGAGAAGGTGGTCATGGAGATGTGCCAGGGACACTTTTTTTAGTTTGTGATACACGGAGATCCGAGGGGGGGGGCTTCCAGCTGTTTGACCAGCAGCAGGTAACAGGGGAGTGATCACTGATTGAGTCAGGAGGACCCAACATCCTGCAAGCACTCAGGTGGTTGTAAGAATGAGGTCAATGAGAGAGCTCGTGCCTCTGTGTTGGTCAACTCTAGTAGGCTTAGGACCATCTGTGAGATTTAGGCTGTGGCTGCATCTTTGATAGGGATGACTTTGGGACAAGCCAGTTTGTGTTGAAATCTCCTAGGCAATGATTTCTGAGTTTTTTGTAGTTGTGCAATGATGTCAAGGATGGAGGAGAAAGCTCCTTCTGGTGTCAAGGGGTATGTAGACTGACATGATGTGGAAAGATTTGCCTGACTTGCCAACTGCTATCTTAAGGGTAAGGGACTGGGCACCAGCCACAGGGTCTAATGTAGTAATTAATGTACCTTTAGAGGTTCCTGGTGCAGCGTGCACCCACCACCTGCCTATCTGGCCTGTCTGACCTAAAGAGTGTGTAGCCCGTATATGAACAGCCAAGTCTGGGGTGCTTAGAGATAGCCACATCTTGGATACAGCTAGCACATCGGGTTGTGGAGGCAGACCTATGCTTGGAGTGATGCGAGATTTTTTATGGCTACTTATATTAATGGCAGCCAGTCGTAGGTCTCTGAATTGCATTGAGAGGCAAGTGGTGGGGGTAGGGCTGGATTTGAGGATATTTCCCATAATTAGCAGTAGGATAATGGCACTCCTAGACGGGTGCTTTTATGGTCAATCTATGATTTCAGAGAGTAGAACCTACATATCGAGAAGTTTGTTTATGCAATGAGAATAGGTGAAATGCAGTATTTCTGGGCTAACAAGAGGGACTGCTGCATCTGGAGCCGATGGGAAGAGCAAGTTGGGGTAGCGTGGGAGGGAGATGGTTTCTGAAGGAGGAGGAGGAGTAATAACAGGGTGGGACAGTAAGGGTTGTGTATTAGTAGCAGAAGGGATAGTGCGTGATTTAGTTAGGAAAGGGTAGGGGGAGTACACTAAGTGGCAGGGTTATGGGGAGGAGAGTAACTAAAGTCATCATTCTATGAGAGAGAGAAAAGATTTTAAAATGCATCTAGCAAATATGATACATAGAATAATATAGGGGAGGATTTAGATTGTGCGCTCAGACACTGGGAATGGCAATGCATTTTGTGGCTGAGAGGAGTGGGGGGTAAAAGAGGCTAGTAGAAATAGGTGGCAGTATACGTTTTCTAACATCAGGCTGAGAGGGAGATGATATTTATTTGAAATAGCAGCCACTAGTGGCGGATGTTGTAGCCTGCAGATAGTAAAGTGGCCTGCTTGTTTTTTTAACGTCACCTAGTTACCACTATATAGTACCAAGTCGACCAAGGGTGGTGGTGAGGGTGGGTAGGGCAGCTGATGTGTAGCGTCAGTGGGGCTTCAACTACTGAGTTTTTCAGCAAGACTTTGGGTCCGTGCTTCAGTATGCTTTAGTGCTGCAGAAACAGAGATGCTCGTTTACCTGGGGAAAATGCTGCAGGGGTCTGTTTTGCTCGAGGGAGGGTTGTCGTACCCTCATGACCTGCACCTACGGCGGGGAGCACTTGAAATGCTGGGGAAAGAGAAAACAGGAAAGGAGTTAAGAGACAGGTTGCAACAGCCTCAGGTGGGGTGGGTGGGGTGGGTGGGGTATATGAACCGAATTACACCGGCTTTGTCTTTTTTTTTCAATGGAGTTGGCAAAAGACAGAGATTTAGTAGGCTTCAAAATGCTGAAGATTTAGCAGACTTCAAGATCCTATTAATTTGAATCTAGGAGGGCAAATTTAATAGATTTCTTAGCGATTTGTGAGAGAAAAATTCTATTAAGGAAGACAACAGATAGCAGTTTCTACCATGCTGAAATCAAATTTAGTGAAAATGCAAGGTTTGGTGTATTAAGTATATCTAACAGTAATTCACTAGCAGTGACCTGATCTTGCTTGCAAGCAGAAAGGCAGAGTTTTTGCAAGGATGCCCAGATAGGCAGTGCAGGGTGAGGGCCGCTGAAAATTCAAACTAGTAAATGGCGCCAAACCAACAGCTCTTAAGGCACACACTGGATCCTGCTCAAACTGAGACAGGGAATACGCTGAGAAATTACAGGAAAATAAACTATCTTCACATGTGTGGGGCACACAAAACCTTTAAGGCATTTAAAGTCAGCATTTGAAATCACTAAGATGAAGCAGGTGGAAAATAGTCCGTGGCTCAACTGCCGAGTTTTTCAGCGAGTCTTCGGGTCCGTGCTTCAGTATGCTTCAGTGTTGCAGAAACAGAGACGCTCATTTACCTGGGGAAAATGCCACAGGGCTCTGTTTTGCTCGAGGGAGGGTTGTCATACCCTCACGACCTGCACCCATGGTGGGGAGCCCTTGAAATGCTGGGGAAAATGCTGCAGGGGTCCGTTTTGCTTGAGGGAGGGTTGTCGTACTCATGACCTGCACCCATGGAGGAGCCTTGAAATGCTGGGGAAAATGCTGCAGGGTCTGTTTTGCTCGAGGGAGGATTGTGGTACCCTCACGTCCTGCACCCACAGTGGGGAGCCCTTGAAATGCTGTTGAAAATGCTGCAGGGGTCCGTTTTGCCTCGAGGGAGGGTTGTAGTACCTTGCTATCTTGTTTGAGACATCATTAATGCAACCATTCATTTATAAGTTTGATGTTGCTAGTGACAGACTCGGTGGCTCTAGGGACTGGCAGGATTTCAAACAGACAGAGAGTACAACCCCTATCAATAAGTACATTGCTTAGTGAAAGAATATCTTGTTTTATGTGGGCTGGACTATAGTTCAGTATATTGTTAGTGCCAGCATGAATGAGTACTAATAGATTACTACCTGCATTGTGTAGTATGTTAGGAATCATAGCTTAGATGTCTGCAGTCCTTGCCCCTCTAATACTGGAGCACGTATGATTTATTTCATCTGTGTTACATATAGTGCGATGTTCCAGCTCAGAAGTGTTGCTGGATGAGTTCACATCTTGCACAGTGTCCTACAGGCACACCTCCATGTCTGGCTTCAGTTGCTGTACTGTCAGGCTCAATGTCCCCTTCCTGTGCAACGCCTTCCACCTGGCCTGTGTCGGCAGTGGCACACACTGCGACAGTGCAATGTTGTGTAATATGCAGCATGCAAGCATGATCCTGCAGGCTATCTCTGGCTGTACCGCAAGGCACCACCAGAACGGTCAAGGCATCTGAATCAGGCCTTTAGAAGTCCAAATGTCCTCTTGATCACAGATCTAGTGCTGGTCAGGGCTCATTGTATCGCTTCTCTGCTGCAGTCTATGGATGTCACACAAGTGTCATCAGCTATGGCAGTTGAGGTATCCACTGTCACATGTTGAGGTGGTGAATATCATAGTTTACTTGCCCAGTCAGTTGTGCTCTGCAACACATGTGTTATCTGTTGATGCACACACACACTGTGACCCATGTGCCTCCACAACATGGCAGTCATGCGGCCATGTGTGGGTGACAAATGTCCATGGGTGGTGCACAGGCTGCAGTCTTTGCCCCTTCATGGTGGACCGGTCTGTGTCCCTTCTGAGCTTTTCCACATGTCTGTCCTACTGTCCCTTCACTGCAGCACATTTCCCTGGGCATCTTGTGGTGGTGTTGTGCTGTGCTGTGCTTACACCCACAGACATGATCACATTTCCAGTGCAGATGGTATTGCTGACACTGATACCTACCAATCAGCCATCCGCCAGTGATCTCCCCTCTCTCAAAGGCCTCATATAGGCCACAGTGGTGGAATATGTGGGAGTTATGGCAGGGTCCCGGGTATTTGGCAACCATGTCCAGTATGCGACAGCCACTGTCACATACTACCGGTATGCTCATGGAGTGGTACCTTTTGTTGACATATACGCCGCCATCTGATGTTGGTGCCTTAATGGCCACATGTGTGCAGTCGATCACCCTAGCACATGGAGGAGCTACAGCACGGCGCAGGCAATGTCTGATTCACATGTAGCTGTTGTACTGCCTCACATGGGAAGCATATGTACTTGGAGGTGTGGCGTATCAGTGCTGTGAGGAACCTCCTCAGGCACTTGGACACAGCAGGCTGGGATATACTCACTGTGTCACCTATGGGGGTTTGGAAGGTCCCTGTGGCTAGGAAACATAATGCTGCACTTACTCTCACCTCCACTGGTTGTGGTTGTCCCCTGTTTTTAGCACTGTGTAGGTCCTCCCACAACTCCTGGCACAGCTCCCTTATGGTGGTCTTGTTCAGGCGATAGCAGGGAATACATTGCTCATCAGTGAGCTCCTCAAAGGATTTTCATGTGCAGATCGGATGTGGCACCATTATTCTTGCTGCTTTCCCCTTCACCGGTGGTTCACCATTCCTCTGGATCCTGCCATGCCACCTGACATGCCTCTGATTGTGTTGTTCCACCATCATGATGCCCAGTAGGGCTAGTGGTGCTGACATTGTCTCTGCTGCTGTGTGTCTCTCTACACACTGCTGCCTTAACAATGGCTCACCTGGTTGGGGGGGTGCTTTTATATGCTGTTGTCTGCTTACACCACCTCCACCCTGGAGACCCTGGGCAATTTCTTGTTCCACAGCTTTTGGAATAGCTTCAGGGTCATAACTGGTATTTATGCATGTCACAGGTCACATTACACATTTGCACAACATTCCTTGGACACAAGTAGATCATAACTCATGTTTGGAGCAGCCATTCCATCCATGGAAGTAAGCCTCCTTTTAGAATACCACATGTCACAAGTCACTGGCATAACGTGCAATTTGCATTATTTGTTCAGGGTACAGGTGTCTTACGTCCTCACTGCTTTGGAATTGCACCCTAGGTGTTTTGTTAACTAGTATGACTTTCTATTTATGGCAGGTTAGGAATAAATATGTCCTTCAACAACTGAGAATGACTTATCAGTCTGTGGGTATTTTATGTGAATCTGCTTGCACAGAGGTTTATCATAAAGATGTGAGAAATTTTCCAACAGCTACAGTGACTAAAATGTGGAGAGGGCTGACCACAGTGTTGCGCTGATGAAGCAGTTTCTCATGCTGTTGAACTTTACTGACTGATTTAGGAATATGAGGAGGTAACAATTACATACTTTGAAAGGATGCAGCTGGCTGGTGTTGAACAGCCAATCTGATCTCACTGTGCGTTTCACAGGGTGGGGAGTTTTGGCGGGAGGATGGGACACTATCAAAGAGAAATAATAAACAGGATATTTGGGATTTGTTTGATGATTTTCTGAAAGAGAGTGTATTTAACAGGGAGTGATGAGTGGGTATAGAATGGATAGGGGACTTGGGTTGGTGGTAGTGGTGGTGAATTTAGGTGAATTTCTGCAACAAGTATGAATATGGGGAAGTGTTTATGCCTGTTCTGGGATGGTGGGATTTTGTAATGTGGCACTTCGGTTTCTTTCTTGTATTTTTTGTTGATTTCTGAATTATTGTATTGATTCTGTTTTATTTCTGTATTGAATTTCTTTTAATAAAATGCCTCATTCTTTTCGAGAAGTTCCATGGGCTCTTTCACCTAAACAACCACCACAACAGGCAGATGGGACCTCAGTTTAACATCTCATCTGAAACACAGCACCTCAGGAGTGCAGCACCCACTCATGCTGCATTACAGTGTCTGTATTGGGATTTAACCAAGTGCCTGGTGTGGCAATAGAACCACAGCCTTCCAATCTTCCAGCCTCAGAGGCAAGCGTACAACCTGCTGAGCCACTGACACTTAATGTTTTTTCTTATGCAACCCAACATTCTATTTCCTTTTTTTTCAAGACATCCCTGCATTGCCCTTCAAATCTTAGTTTGTTGCTAAAGTTTACACCCAAATCTTTTTGTTCCTCAGTAACCTTAAGTTCCATTCCATTTAAGTAGTACTTGGCTTTTATATTTTCTGACCCAAAATGCATTACTTTACATTTATCTGCATTAAAATGGAAGTTCTAATTATTAGCCCAAGTTGCTAATCTATCAATCTTGACTTGGAACCCCTCTGCATTTTCAATGGAATTAACCAGGGCTCCCATCTTAACATTGTCCACAAATTTACTTAACCATGCTTTACTACTGCAATGTAGAGATGCAACAAATATGTTAAATAGTAGAGGGCCCAACACCAAGCCCTGCAGTACCCCTCTCTTCACATCAACCCATTCAGACTGATATCCTTTCACTATGACACATTGTCTCCAGTCTCCCAACCAGGAGCTAATCCAATTTAAGAGTTTTAGATTTATTCCAGCATCAGCCAATGTAAACAATAATGCAACATGTGACACAGAGTCAAAAGCCTTTGAGAACTTTATAAAGACTACATCCACAGGGACTCCTTGATCAAGTGCCCTACAGTACTCACAGGTTCAAAGAAACTCACCAGACCCATAAAGCATGACCTGCACTCTCTAAATCTATGTTGCAGAATGTCCACTTGACCAGTGTTTTTCAAAAACAATTCTATATTTTCTTTAATTATGGATTCCAGCATTTTCCCCAATATCAGTGTTATACTAACTGGTCTATAGTTTTCTGTCATTCCACTGTCCCCTTTGGGGTCACATGTGCCAGCCTTCAGTCATCCACCAGTAGACCTTGATTTATGGAACTCTGGAAAATATCTGTAATAGGGGAGCTATTTGTACAGCTATTTGCTTTAGAAACCCCAGATGCAACCTATTCGGCCCTGAAATTTTTATTAGATTAAGATTTTTATTCTTGTGATAATATCCTGCTCTGTTAAAGTGATTTTACTTCCTCATTTCCGCAGTCTTGTAGTTTTAGTTCCTTATCTCTAAGTTGGTTAACATTGATGAAATACTCATTTAGTTCATCAGCCATTACACCACAGTCTGTAATAGCAGTTCCATTCACCAAAAAGGTCCCACTTGAACCTTGTCCTTTCGTAGGCCCCAAAATAACTAACATTTTCTTTTATTATCACAAGTGTTGGTAGCCAGCTTCAGTTCTTTTGGCTTTTTAATTAACTTCTTACATACCTTAACTTTTAATTTATAATGTGACCATGCTTCCTGTGTTTCCCTTATTCTGGCTAGGTTATAATGATGAGAGAAGTGATCTGAATGGGTGGCTCTTACAGTAGCATAAACTGAGGTTTGTAGGGTAGCAGGATACAAGTGTTTTTCATCTTCCACTGGCTGTAACTTGAACTAATATGTTCACCTTGTCTAAGTTGCAGTTCATCAAAGGCTCAATTACTTTGATGACCCAGGAGTCACTCAAACATAGAAAGAGGAAGTCGACCTATTTTGGACAGCCTATTTAAGGTGGAGCAGAATATGTTTTTCTTTTCCAGTTCCAAAACAGCTTAACAGTCTTTGAAGGAATGACAGGAGCAACTGCAGATAAAGTACATGCAGTGCGCACTAGCTTCAATACATCTGTTTTTCATCAGGATGTCATTAAAACTATTAAGTATATTTATTGCCCCAAACACTGCATATGAGCAAAGCCCTATCCCTCATTCAGCTTGTTATCATAAACAAAATAAACCTAGTGGACAGTTGGGGGTAAGCCACTTGACAAATGTGCCCTGGATAAATGTTGATATATTCTGATTCTGATATATTGGTTATGTTGTGGTTGTTCTCAAAACCTGAAATGTCAGTTGTTGTCTGGTTCCAAACACTGCAGCCTTCTCAACCATCCTCGGGAGTGGCTGTGAAAATGAGGGTTTAAAAGATATTCAATTAATAGTTAAAGGCATATAAGCTGTAATTTGTCCACCGTTGCATATTAGAGTGGTCATTAATTCCTCTGCAGTTTTACATGTTCGTGTATGTCTCTGTACAAATTATGGATAGTTTTGCTGGTAAAGTAAGTTTTACAAGGTAGTTGGTACATTTGACTGCTACCGTACCTCTGTAACCTAAAGTAATTAAAATCTTAGTCATTAACACGTGTGGATGATAGTGCAGAATAACAAACCCATTACAATAGGTCTTTCTACTTCTGTTATTTCACTACTGGATGATACTAACTAATCTTTGCATACTTTTCAAAGGATTGTGCTAGAGAAGTTTGTGTCAATTCAAATAGAAATTTATGCATACATTTTGCCAGCATTATTTCTTGCAACCACTGGGTTGTTGATTCTACTGTGACTTGCACTGTATGTATTCTTATGTCATTTCTTCAGGTGGATCAGGTATATTATATACTGTCATACCACCTTCACTCTCACTAGTGTCTCCCAGTTCCATCTTCTCTTCTCTTCTACCAGCTCCAATCTAATATCTTTAGATGTGTTCTCCTCATTATTGAGCATGCTTAATTATATACAGTAAAAGTACTCAACATTTTGGTGAAAGGTACTGTTGTTTCCCCTTTACTGGTGAATCTCTGACATACTCAAGATGGCATACCTAACATACTTTTGAGTTTATGTAGAAAAGAAAAAACACATGCCAAATGTTATAGTTTTAGCTCCCCAGGAACCTGTTGGCAACATGAGGAAATCTGGTGGGACAGCCATCACTACAGACAGACTGATGTACGTCAGCAGTTAAACCATGATCTGCTCCAGGATGTCCCTACTACAGTACAGTACAAAGAGCTGCTTGGGCCTTACTTTTTATACAGTATGAAAATAATGGTCTGTAGTCCCTTATTGCAAGTGTAAGTGTTTTGTTATTTTATCATCAAAGAAAAGGTACAAAGAACTACATCTTTTAATCAAAGCAGCTTTGCAAGACAGCCAATACAAAACTCCTGGTTGTTCTGTACACAGAGTCTGGCATCTTCATGAAACATAACTTTGGTTAGAGGGGCCCTTGGCCAGAGAAGCATTCTGACAAAACACAGGTGTCTTTTTGTAACCTCAAAAATCTCTTCAAAGCTGGGTTTGGTACCAGTGGAGTGCATTGTGCTCCCCATATGGGAGAAACAGGTTTGTGACCCCCAACTCCTCATGTCTGATCAGTTAATGTTTATATAGTGTATGGTGGAACACTGTTGAGCATGGAAATCCATGCTCCCAACTGCGTTGTTGTGCTCACCTCAGTGCGTCATGATCTTGTTGTGCTGCACTGGGTACATCACTGGTGCAGCACAACAAGATCGAACGCATTCGCGCATGTGCGATTTAAAAGCCACGTCGGTGGGGAGCTAGTAGCGCGATACGAGTCTGAACATGTAGCCAAGTAAGGCATTATTTTAAAAATGCTGCTTCCATTCGCTGTTTTGAAATGAATAGACTCCCCATACACTATAAAGATTGTCTATGGGAGTCATTCACAAATAAGGATCTTCTCGGATCTCGAGGTATCCTTAGCAACGGACAACCTCTTGAGCTTCGCTCTCGAGGTCAAATGTTGCCAAGGATACCTCTCGATCGAGAATATCCTTGTTGTGAATGACTCTCCATAGACAATCCTCTATGGTGTAGTTTAGTATTCATCCTCAATTGGTTTTGCTTCCACTATTTTCTACAAACTTTCCCCATACTATAATTTGAGAAACTATCTAGCTTCATCAAAGCTGAAGTCTAACTTCTTGCCAGAACATATAATTTTTCTTCTTTTGCTTCTGTTCTGCTTATATTCTGTCATACAATATTCTTTTATTATTTTAAGCTAAGAAAGCATATTTTCCATTAGTGCAATTGTTCTAAATCCAATTTTAGGTAATAAGCAGTCTGCATAAGCCTTGCAGCAGCGAACCATTGTCTGTGACACCTCTGCTGAAACACGGTCTTCAGGTAGACAGACAGAGTATCTACATTGGGATGGGGAGGTGCTCTGGCACCATCCAAGGAAGGAAGCACTGGGGCCACTCACAGGATGGGGGCATTTGGATGGGGAGGAGATGGTTAAAAAGACCTATGCCTGAAGTTCTTCCTATCGCTCTCTTTTTCTTTCCTGTCAAAAGTTTTCAGGACTTCCTTGCTGCCAGAAGGATTCTCAGGCAATTATCTTACAGTACTCGCTAGCAGCATTCCAGAAGTATCCCTGGTTGGTCTGAAGTCACAGGCCCTGGCATTCTATTTAGGTAAGACTTCAGAAATCCTGGCTACTTTTTTTTTTTGTTGTTATCAAACTGCTAATAGGGAATCTTGTGCCTCACTTAGTAGTGTACTGGTATATTGGTTTTGGCACCAGTTGCTTAACTCCCAAACTAACCTTCCAGCCCTGCTTACCTGGTTGCTTGCACCTGGTTGTGAGGTGCAACTTGATCTGATTGTGTGGCTGGCAGGTCAAGGACCCCAATACGGCAAGCACATTTTACAATTTTGGTAATGTGGGCAGGCATGTGGCTCACCCCCCAGCCAGTCTAGGCCCTGGTTATAAATAACAAATGAGGATAAGACATTCAAATGCCATAATATCCAGTGACATTTGCTGTCAGCCTGAAAGGGTTGGAGTCAATTGCAATGGCCTGCAGGATGACCAGAGATACTACCAGATGCCACATGGTCAGGTGTCTGGCAGTTTCTGCCCTCTACCGATATGGGATTTGTACCTACTCTCAGTGGCTCTAAACCCTCCCCCTCTTGCAGTCCTCAGTGATTATTAAATAAAAATATATAGATATATAAAATACAGAATCACACATACCCCCACAATGCAAAGCATCATGGGCTGTATATGTAAATCACCACAAAATGTTATGCTGGTTCAACTTTAAGCAGGAATGCTTGGTACTGAAAGGTCTCTCACACAGTCTGCAAAGGGTGCCAACAGAAGACACAGACATGTGTTTCGTCCTACCAGGACTCATCAGTGTGCCTCATCTGTATGACACACCAATCATATATACTATATATATATATATATATATATATATATACACACACACACACACACACACGCAGTCGTGCTATATTTTGGGTTGTTGCTAACCCCCCAGATTTGCATTTTAATAACTTTGCAATTGTTTAACAGATTTGCATGACATTTTGTATGCACAGTCTCATGGGTTAGATCCCTAGATGTGCTGAGTTTTGTGCCAGTCAAATGTGTGGATTCCGAGATACAGAGAGTGGGAAAAAGTGGATTTTCAGAATTGTTCCCCATCAGTTAAAATGGGTTTTCTGTCAACTTGGCTAGCACCCAGATGGTTTGGAATTTTGGTCTGAAATTTACAGGGTAGAAAGGGGCTCACCCACAGATGTGCCTTTTGCTTCTTTGATGAAAAAATATTAATCCATTCCAACGTTATTTAATTTTGAAATCTTTGATACTTGGTTCAGTGCATGCTCAGTAATAGCTGTATGGAACAAAAAAATAATTATTTTTTCATATGACATCATCCTTTTTCATTTGAGGAAAATCCTTTTTCATTTGGCAACTATCTTGTTTTGAATTTTGGCTGAGAAATTCAAATTTGGAAACCCCCACAAATTATATTCTGGGGAGAAACCAACACATGTATCTTGCTTACCTGCCCCCCACCTTAACTGCATTTTGCACTTTACTGCTCAAGAAATACCTTTAAAATGCATTTTTTTAACATTGAAGTTCTTTTTTCTAAGGGCGTCATGTGAAAAAAGATCTTGTTTCATATGATGACTCATGGAAAAAGATCTTTTTTTGTATGGGAACTCATTCTATTTTAATGGGATTTTGAACTGTAGTGGATAACTTGGCCATTTTTGCATATTTTGACACCAAATTTTCAACATACCTTTTTAGAGACCCCTCGCCATGAACAGTGGGAGTGTCATTTCACAAATCCTGCCTGAAAGGTGATTTCACAGTCATTTGGTGAAATCACATTTTTGGCAGGATTTCAATATTTTACAGTACGTGTTCATGAGGTGAGGTCATAAGAAGGAAATGTTGAAAGTTTGAAGTCAAAAATATGCTAAAGTGGCTAACTTGTGTGCATCAGTTGACATTTCACTACGGTCACTTAACTTTGTTAATTTCAATATTTTATCTTCAAATTATTAACATAGTCATTTCTTTATACCTCCTCAGAGTGACAGCTGTCATTTTTCAGATCTTGCCCAACATGTCTTTTTCGCCACTGTTGCAGAATAACTCTGCAGTGGCTCGGAATTATGTTTTGGGGGATTTGACAATTTTGCTATTGGGTTGATGAGGTGAGGAATAGAAAGGTTTTGCTGGCAATGTGTTTGGTGTTGTCTTACAAATGGAAGTGCAGGTCCAGGAGGGCCTTGTGCTTCTCCATGAAGATACATATACACGCCTATGCAGGAATGGGAGCAGGTGAGGAGAGGGCCCTGTACTCCCACAGGAAAATCAGGATACTATTATACTATCTCAAAAGTAAGGAAATTCTTTGCAAAATCCTGGGTTAATGCAACATTTGGGGTTCAGGCTAAAACAATAAATGTAAGAAATGTGGCTTTAGGGTTTCCAACACTAAAACCCCAATGCCACCCTAAAAGTAAATCAAGGTAAAGTCTTCCTGAGGTTGTCAACCTAAGCTCACCCCATTGTTTACTCTCAGAAACATACACACCTAATGGGGGTGAGCTTTGGGATGACAACCCTAGGAGACTCCCACCCCTGATTTGCTTCAGGGTGGCATTGGGGTTTTAGTGTTGGAAACCCTAAAGCCACATCTCCTACTTTTGTCATTTTAACCTGAACCCTAAATGTTGCATTAACACAGGTGTATGCAAAGAATATATATATATATATATATATATATATATATATATATATATATATATATATATATAATTAGGGTTGAGTAGGCAATTTAATGTTAAACTCCACATTTTGCATGTTAATAACTTTGCAACTGTGCAACAGATTTGCATACAATTTGGAATACACGGTCTCAGATGGTAGATCTCTTGATATGCCAAGTTGTGTTCCATCAGACATTTGGTTTTGTGCAGCAAAGCAACACAAATTTGCTTTTCACTTTTTGGCAAATGCCAGAATCATTTTTCAACATTGCGCTGCACCCACACTGTTTTGAATTTTGCCCTGAAAATGTCAGGATAGAAAGAGGTTATACTATGGAATAATCCAGCATTGGCTTGGTAAAAAATATTAATCCTTTCCAAAGTTATTAAATTTTGAACTTTAGGGTTCTGAGCATGCACACTTCAGTCTTTGGGACAGATGCACAGTTTCGATTAAGGAATCCTGGTCGTGAATGGCTCACAAACAGGGACTGCAAAAAGTATTGGGAAATCTCAGAAAATCTCTTTTTGATGAGAAAATCCCTGTTTGACGGCCACCATTTTGTTTTCTCGCTTAGCAAGGGGAGAAAACAAAACCTTATAATTTGTCCCAGGGAAGTCTTTTGTAAAAACCAAGGCATGGGTTTTGGTGAGGGGAACTACCTCAACCTGCACATGCCTTCGTTTTTTTTTTCTTTATTTTAAAAATGGCACTTTTGAACTTTATAATCCCTTTTCACAATCCCTTTTCACCAGCTGATCCCTTTTCGCCAGATCGACTGACGAAAAGGGATTGCGATGAGGGATTTATAAAGAAGACTGCCGTTTTCCCTGGTATGCCCACTCTATTACTTATTTTCACCAAAATCAAGGTGTGCAATCCCCTGTGTTGGCATTTATTCCTCCCTCCATACTGTAGCACATTGGGGAGCCCACCCCCAGTGTGCTGAAATAATTAAATAATTTCAAAAATATTTTCAACACCGGGATGCCCACTCCCAGTATTGGATGCCCCCCCCAAGCCTGTTCTATTTTCACTGACATCGGGGTGCCCGATCCCTGTGTCAGCATGATGAAGCCCCCAACCCCCAAGCACTGTGGGGCCCACTCCCAGTGTCCCAAAATACACATTATAAACCTGTGAAAAAAAGAAAACTGTCCCCGATGTCTTTTTTTTCACTGTAAAAAGAAAACAGTTCCTCATCATCTGCCTGTCCCCCATCCCACCCTCCCACTGAGCACCCATCTCCCCACACCCCCTTACCCCTTATTTATATCCAGAGGTCAGCGTTGTCATCTTCTCTGGACTGGGACATGTCTGCACTCTTCAAAGCTGAACCGCAAACTGAAGAATCAAAGGTAAGTGTGCTATAATGGCAGTCAATGGGGATTTCAACTTATGTTGATAAATCAGCCATTTTTTGAAATTTTGGCCTCAAATATTCTGCATGGGGTTCTTAGGACCCCACCTCATGAACACTGGCACTGTCATTTTGTTACTGGGTCCTGAAAGGTGATTTTGTGGTCACTGTGTGGAATCACCTTTCAGGACTAATTAACAAATGACAGTGCCACTGTTTATGAGGGGTTCCAAAAGGCCATATTTAAAATATTAATGCAAAATACCCTAAAACGCTGAGTTATGTGTAGTCATTGAAATTTTGTTATGCGATGCATAACTTTGACACATTTTAATATTTTCACTCCAAATTTTAATTATTGCCAGTTTTTCACACCACCTAATGAACAGTATAGCTGTTGTTTTCACATCTTGCCCGAACATGTTTAAGCAGCAGACATAGTTGCTGCATGAAATCAGCTTTTGGACTGAGTAACAAAATAGCAGTGTCAGTGTTCATGAGGTGGAGTCCCAAAAGGCCATGTTGAAAATTTGGTGCAAAATATCTAAAATGCCTGAGTTATGTGCAGTCATTGGAATTTTTCTATTCATGCGTGTGACTTTGGGGATTTATCATATTTTCACGCCAAATTTTTCAACACTGCCATTTTTTTCACACCAACTTATGAAAAGGGCTGGCAGTATAGTCTAGAGGTTAACGTAATGAGCTGTGAATGAGCTTGGTACATCCAGCAGACCAGACCTTGGTTTGAGTCTCACAACCTCCACTTCAATAATGTGTGACTCTGAGCAAGTCACTTAACAATCCAGTGCTCCCAGGTCACCCCTGAAAACAGGCACTTGTGCCTAGTGGGTCTTACCCGGTTGCCAAAGACTTAAAAAAAAAAAAAGGTACAGCTGATATTTTTTAAATCTTGCCAAAAAATGTTTTTCCACACCTGTGGCACAGAACGGCATTACAGTTGTGCAGAATTATATTTCAATGGAGTTTTGAAAATTTTCTGTACTAGGTATATGTGGTGAGGTGATAAGAAGTTAATGCTGAACATTTGGGGTGAAAATTATTTAAGACGGCACAGTTATGACTATTTGTTGTAATTTCACTAAGCCTGTTCATAACTTAATGTGTGGAAGTGCAGAGTCTGGAGATCCCGTGTTTCCACAGCTAGACACATATGTGTAACTGTGGGAGATGGGAGACACAGGGTCTGAAGGACCCTGCACTCTCGCAGTAAAATAAAGATACTATTATACTACCTCAAAAGTAAGAAATAAATCACAAAAACTTTGTTAATGAATCATATAGGATTAAAGCAACAGAAGTAGGGGAAATGAAACATTAGGGTTGAGCCCCTTCCCCCTCTCACAAACCCCACCACCCTCCACTCCCACCCTCCACAGACCAACACATGTCAGGGTGTGCCTTGGGGTCATTGGGCCTAAATCTCACCCCATTCTATGTGTAAGAAAGTTGACATGATACAGTATAGGAGAATAGGGTGAGAGTTAGGCCCAACAACTCCAAGGCACACCCAGATGCATGTTCATCTGTGGACGGTGGGTGTGGGGTGGGCTGGTGGGGTTGAATGGGGGGGTGTTAGCGGCTCAACCCTAACATTTCATTTCCCTACGTTTGTCACTTCAACCCTAACTGATGCATTAATGAACTTTTTTGCAATATCTCTATCTCTGTCTCTCACTCTTCCGCACTCTCTCTCTCTCTCTCTCTATATATATATATATATATATGAATTTACCATATAGATGCAGTCGCACCCGTATAGTAGGGTTGAGTAAGCACTTTCATGTTATACCCAAATTTTTGCATCTTAATATCTCTGCCTCTATTCAGCTGATTTACATGACATTTGGGAAGCACAGCCTTTGTGCCAGGATCTCTTGCTCCTGGACATTTCATGTAGATCACTTCAGGAGGGACAAATTTACAGAGGTGCAAATAAACATAAAAGCCTCCAGTTTTGAAAATGTCAAGACTTTTTGCCACCCAATAATTAAAAAATATCAGGCTTTGAAACTTGGTATTTTCAGGTTTGATAGAGGCTGGTCCAAGGTGTGCTTTTGTTGTTCAGAAATCTAAATGTTAAGTTTTTTAATTATTTAAGGAAAATGTTCTTTTTCTGAACATGCACAGTTCAAACAATTAACATTTTACAGATAACTGAATTTTTGTGACAACAGTTGATTGCACTACACAACACAGCTGTCTACTAACAAACAACAGTTGTGTCATACAGTGTAATTCCAGCTTTTGTCATGACTCATTTGTCAGGGACGGGGCTACTGTCATTATAGCCATGCCCTCCTAACTGTGCTGTATCTGCACACCGAGGGCCCCAATCCTTGGTGGCAGTGTATTTATTTGTTTATTTTTTATTTATTTATCTGGTCAAATCTGACACTGGGATGCCCATCCCCAGTGTGTGATGCCCCCCCCATGCAGCCAGTTGTTTTATTAATACTGCCAACATCAGGGGCCCCAATCCACATGTCAGCACTTGCAAGACCCCCAGCAGTGTGGGATACTGGGGAGCCCACCTCCAGTGCTCTGAAATACTTTATTTATTTTCCTTGGCCCCTGCAAAAGGAAAACAGTCCCTGACGTCTTTTTAAACCAGAAAAAGAAAAACATTCCTCATCACCCCCACTGTCCCCTCCCCATCCCGACTCTCCCACTAAACATCCACCACCTCACCCCCAACCCTATACTTACCACCGGAAGTCAAATGCTGTCATCTTCTGTGGATTGAGACACATCTGCACTCTTCAAAGCCAAACTGTGAACTGAGGAACAACAGTAAATGCCGTATAATATATTTCAATGGGCATTTTAAACTTATGTTCATAAATTTGCCATTTCTAAAATTTCTTCACAAATTTTCAACATAACCTTTTGGGACTCACCGTGTGAACACTGGCAGTGTCATTTCATTAATTGAGCCAGAAGCTGATTTCATGGTGTGCATGGAAATCACCTTTTGGTGGATAATGAAATTTCACAGGCAGTGTTCATGAAGAGGAGTTCCAAAAAGGCTATGTTGAAATTTGCGGAAAAAATTCCTAAAATTGGTCGTTATGAGCATTTGTTGAAATGTTTCTACGCTATTACGCATAACTGGTAATTTTTAATATTTTGACTCCAAATTTTCAACATAGAAATTTTTTTGCACCAACTCATGAACAGTATAACTGTCATTTTTTCACATCCTGCCCAAAATGTGTTCTTGCATATGTGGGGAGAATGGTGTTTCGGCATGGATTTGAACATTTTTACCTACGTGGAGGTGGGGTCATAAGAAGACTATATTGAAAGTTCAGGGTCAAAATATTAAAAAACAAAGAATTTATAAAGTAAAATTGTTTGCAGGGATGTCCATTGCACCATTGGGCAACATGCTGCCTTACCCTTCCAGTGATCTGAGTTCAGGTGTGAAGTCAGTGAGTCAGTTTAATGGGACATGGCTAATCAGGAAGGTGCTGGAGCATGGGTAGAGATGAAGCAGTGTTTTGTCACAGATGCCACACCCTGTGGTGACTCAGAGAACCTCACTCACAAGGTACTGACATGTGTGCTGGGGCCTGCTGGACCCATGCACTGGGTCAGGAATGCCTCCAGTATTGTATTTATCTCATTTTGTGCAGGTCCCAAAGGCACCAGCACAAATGAGGATACAATTCCACTATCAGAAAAAGAAAGGAAATTCTTTGCAAAAAATTACATTAATGTTGACACTAGGGTTGTAGAATGCAATGTGTACAAAGAAGGGAAATTAAATACATTAGGGATTTGGGTCTCCAGAGTATTAGTGAATCAGTGGTGGGATCTTACTTGGGGTTACTTGGGGTTGTCAATCCTAATGTCCACCCCTCCCCTGATCAGATGAAGTCAAATGTGATGTCTTCACATAGGGCCCATAGGGTCCTGTGTGAAGAAAGCTATGACAGATTATGTTGGCCATACTGTATCATTATGAAACACTAGGTTGGAGCTGTATCTTGTGTTTCAGGCAGAAGGCTACAGGCTGGAGGAAGAGGTGGGCATTAGAGTTGACAACCCCAAGTAATATCCCACCACTTATTCACCAATACTCTGGAAACCTAAATCCCTAATGTTTTTCATTTCCCTTCTTTGTATGCTTTGCATTCTACAACCCTAATGTCTGCATTAATGTAGTTTTTTTGCCAGGAATATCTATCTATCTAGTGATTTGCAGAGTAATGCAGAATCCACAAAGTAATCCACAATGTGAAGCAACGTACTTTACGTCATAATGCAGAACACAAAGTCCACTGAAACGAATGACTTCGCACTACTCCGCCTTCTCCCAACCACTTCTGCATCAATTTTAATGCGAAGTACATAGAAATCAATGTACTTTGCATCACTTCACCTTGTAATTGAACTCCAAGGTGAATTGTGCAGTGATTCATGGGATTGCAGGTCACATGAGCTCTAGACTGTTCTGCACAGCCTCAGTTCTGGGTGGTGTGTGTGTAGTGGTAGCTGGAGACAGTTTGCTCTCAGAGCTCTGAAAGCTGTTTAAAAAGCCTTTTAGAGTCATTTATTTTGCTCAACATTTAGTACATCAATTGTAGGAAACCCTCATGTGCTTATATCATCAAGTGTTTATTGTTTGTGTGTGGATTTTAAATGTTAATTTGGAACATTCAGGGCCAGATATTCAAAACTTTGCGCCAGGCAAAAAACGTTTGCACAGGTTTAGCGCGGGATTAGCGCGGGTCTGCTACATTCAAAAGGCCAAATAGCACAGGCAAACTGTATTAGCGCCGGGCAAAATTATAATGTATGCAAGGGGCAAACTGACATGAATACAGGCGCAATGCTGTATTCAGCGACTAGCACCGCGCTAAGTGGTTTTGCATGACTTAGCGCGACACTTAGTGTGGTGCACATTACTGCCCAGGAAAAGCTTGTCTTAACTCTGGGCAATCAGCTTTGCACGACACTATGGCTTTGCACGGTGTTTGCGTGGGTTTAGCGTGACCCTAACAAATAAATATGACACATAGATAAAGCCAAACATAGAGGAAGCATGCTGCTAACTGATGGCATCACAGTGATGCCATCATCTGCCACCAGTCCCAGCCATGCCAGGCAGTAAATGGTGACACTGCCGCCAGTGGACAGCATGGCAGTGTGGCCATACAGCACACACCTGCGGACCACACTTCTGTGGACACCAACAGATGCCAGCACACACATGCAGTACTTTGGGCATGGAGGATGTTGAGGGGAGCGTGGATGGGTGGCGAGGCTGTGCCACAGACCAGGTGTGGCCACAAAGCTGGGACACATCATGCAGTGCACATGGGCCAGTATTGTAAATACCCCACCACCTGTGTGTCTTTCGGATAATATATGCCCCCCCCGGCTACATACCGCACAGCTGTACAACTGCCACAGCACACAAAGCCAGAAATGTACATGTCATCAGGAGCATCCCATGCCACAGGTGCAGCATCTGCAGGTCACACAACAGCCGTAACAGTAATGTCCACTGTCAGTAAACACCTGCAGGTTGTGTCTCTCACTGTGTATAGTGCAGTCATCATCACTGCCTCACACACCATAGGCATTGCTGTGTCCACACACTACTGGCCCCTTGCTACTGTAGTTTCTGCTGTGCACTGTAGCATGACCTACAATGTGACAGTTGCATGCAGCACCACCACCATCTGTGCCTATGCTGTGTTGTCCCAGTACAGCTGCAGGCAGCAGCGCATGTGGAAGTAGTGTTCAGAACTGTATAATATTCCCCAAGCTGTTTGCGCAGCGCTAACACATTTGTGTGGGTTTAGCGCAGGGCTAAACAGTTAGCCCAGTGCAAACTGCATGCAAATCAGGGCATGAGATGCTAATCTGGATGTTTGCCCACAGACTACCTAAGTAGGCTCATTTGCATGTCACTTTTGAATATGGCAAAGTTTAGCGCCGGGCAAACGTGTTTGCACCTGGCTAACAGTTTAGCCCTGCGCTAAACCCGCGCAAACGTGTTAGCGCTGCGCTAACAGTTCGGGGAATATTTTACAGTTTTGCACACTGTACTTTCACATACACTGCTTCCTGCAGCTGTACTGGGTCCACGCATTTGCTGGCACACACATTGGCCACATAGTTCATCTCTACCTACCTTCACATCGCTGTGCACTGTGTTGCTGTTGTGGTTTGCACTTCTGGTTGCCATATTCAGAGCTGTCTTATTCCAGGGCTAAGTTTGCCCTGCACTCCCAGCCCAGTTTGCCCGGCCTCATTCCCATACTATATTCAGAAGCTGTTTGCTCCGGGCTATTCCTTTTGAATATGGCTTGTTTTGTGCCCCGGGCTAAGTTTGCCTGCCGGGCAGTGCTAATTTAGCCCCGGGGCAAAGTTATGAATTTCTGTCCCTCAGTCTGTGTACTGACAGACACTTAAAGTGTGCTTTGGGGAGGGGTGTATCTGTGGTGCAGGTAGATTAACTGGGAGAAAAAGGCAGCCTTTCTGTTTTGGTTATATTTTTCTTGTTTAACTGTGTTAATGTACACAGTAATATTTTCAGTAATTCTTGAAATGTTTTTGCTGATTGTTGTAGTAGCAGTGCATAATTTCAGTTTGTTTAAAAGATTTGGTTATATTACTGAAGTTTTCAATTTACTACACATTACTTGTAGTGTGTGTGCGATATGTGCCATCAAATCAGACACCTTTATTGTGACACAGAGTAATTGCAGCAGTGTGAACCTGCTATCCACTGCACCTGTGTGATTTTGTACTGCTTTATATCTTGGTTTTGACTGTTACATGCAGTTCACCTCCCTCCCCAAACCGGCAAAAGGTATTCTTTTCCAGATTGGATTGTGGCTTGTGAGCACTGGTTAAGGTGTTGTTGTGACTTTGCCTCTGTATCTCTTCTTGATTGCACAGTGCAGTCTTAATCTGTCTGTGCTTTTGCATCTGTTTAGTGCCCAATCCCCATCTGCAAGCCACAGTTGTTTTGGTTTTTTTTTGGTTTCACATCTATCGGCCCAGACTGAAAGTTCAGAAATCTAAATTTGTTTAGAATTTTCTTGGTGATCCCCCAAAATGCCTGCAAAGAGAGGTGCAAGCACAGCTGTTTCTGGCCATGGCACTGCTGCCAGTGGCAAGATTGTGGGTGTGTGGTAATATGCAGAGTAGCTTCACCTACAGTTGGAGGAGATGATGTTGTACCAGCTGGTGGTGTTAGTACAGTTTCTGCTGGCATGAGTATTGCTGCCTCAAGTTCCACTTGTGACCAGTTAACCATTTCAAAAAATATAGTTGAGTCTAAAGCTATGACTGACAGTGTAGATGATGTCATATTCCCCATTAACATCCACATGGTAGCTGAATATGATTCGGATCCTGGTGATGATAACTCACAATGTCACATTTCTTCCAGTGCTATTGAGGCCATGCCTTTGCCATCCAATGATTCTAAGTGTGGCGCAAAAATTATCTGGTGATGATAATAATGATGATACTGTGTTTGGAACGTGTTCTCCACATGACAGCATCCAAGCTGAAAATGTGGATGCGGATGATATTGATGAATACGATGATGATGTCAATGACCCCTGTTGGGAACTGGAGAAAAAGAAAGTCAAGGTAGCTGTGTCTGGGTCTGTTGGCGTTAACCCCTTCTCCTCAACAAAGCTGTGATTTAGCAGTTCCTGTTGATGATAATGATGATGACCCAGTAATAATCATAGGTACTCGTGGTGGTCAGTTGGAGTCCAAGTGTGTCCGGTCTGAAAAATCATGTAGCACACCCCCCGTTTCAAGGGTTAAAAAAACAGAGTCCAATAAGTAGCATCAGGGACATGTTAAAAGTAGGGGATCACAATTCCTTGTTTGGGATTTTTTTGTCCAAGATGCAAATGATGAGTACATTGCAATCTGCCAGCTTTGCCATGTGTGTGTGAGTCGAGGAAAAAGGGGAGCCATCTGGGCATGAAGGGCCAGCATACACATCTTAATAACAGGCACATGGTAAGGTGGACCTGGCACCAGATGACAGCTAGTGCCATAGTGGGGCATTCACCCTTATCATCAACTTTACTGGGCATGTTATCCCCTTCCATGAGTGTAAGACCAAGTAGGAATGTCTGCAGGAGCGATGAAATAACACCAGAGGATTACTACAGGCATGATGAGGGGGAGGATTATGATTTAGAAATCTTGTCAAGTGGTGGTCAGAGTAGCAGTGGTGGTGGTGGTGGTCAATGCAGTATGTCTAGTGCAAGTGGTCCATTAACCCCTGTATGTAAAACAGGGAAAATAACTTTACTTGGGACATTCACCTGTGCACCCTCTTCATCACATGTCCACACCCCACCCCGACCATTCACAGAGCAGAGCCATTTGTCACACCCAGTGCAAAACATGTAAGTCAGCCCATGTTGTAGAGTGTTTCTGCCCATAACCTCCTGCCTGCCTGAAGCATGTGACCTACACTGTGTAAGCCATGTGATGTGTGTGGGCTGCCTGTGAATTCTCACTCTGCCCAAAAGAGGAATAAGGCAGAGTGCACAATGCAAAGTCATAAATACAATGCAAAGTGGTGAAGTGAGGGTTTAAAATTGGCACTTCACCTAGTGGGATACTAACGCAAAGTGGCCACTTCGCGTCCACTTTGTGGGCAGAATGTTACTTTGCTGCATCTCTAATCTGGATTTATCTCACTGTGGTGGTATCACCACAGTGAAATATTTCACTGCTGCCTGCAGCTAACTCAATTAGCATTGCAAAATGCTCTCAGCTGTTTCCCATAGTGTTTTTAAGACTCCCAGCCCATTATTGTGATACTCGCAGTTTGACTAAAGCCTGCATTCTAAATTACATTACTTCACAAAACAATTTGTTTCTCACTGCTACCAAATACTAACTCCATTACCATTGGAAAACACATTCAGCTGTTTCTAAGACTCCCAGCCCATTATTGTGATAATCTCAGCTTGACTGCAGCCTGAATTCTAAATCACACTGCTTCACAAAACAGTTTGTTTCTCACTCCTACCTAAAACTAACTCAATTAGCATTGCAAAACACACTCAGCTGTTTCCCACAGTGTTTGTAACACTCCCAGCCCATTCAGAAAAAACTCACGCACAGAAAGAGCAAACACACAGAAACAGGAAAAGAACACAAGAAAACATAACAATACTTCTGAAACTCCTACTCCTATTGTATAAATTCAACACATGATGCAGGAGTGAGGATATTTTCCATATCACACCCTGCCCATCATGTATCCTCTTTCTCTCTCTCTCTATCTATAAATATATATATGTATGGCATGAGTGAGAATGCACAGCTCACCTGCAGGACCGAGAATATTTTCCACATTCTACCATCTGCCCATGATGTGTGCGATTTATAACACAGGGGGAGAGCTTTTAGGAACATTTTTTATGTTTCTCTGTGTTTCCAGCTCATTCGCTGTGGGGGTGTGTGTGTGTGTGTGTGTGTGTGTGTGTGTGTGTGTTCTGAATGGACTGGGAGTCAAAAACACAGGTGAGTGTGTTTTGCAAAGCTAATTGAGTAAGTCGGAGGCTCAGTGAGAATGACAAACTGCTGCAGGTAGCACTGAGAAAGAAACTGCTTTGTAAAAGAGTTTCATTTATAATTCAGGTTGTTTTGAAGCTGAGATCAGCACAGTAATGGATAGGAGGAGAAACACAATGGGACACAGGTGAGAGTGTTTTACAAAGCTAATTGAGTAAGTTGCAGCTTCAGTGAGAAAGAGAAACTGTTATCTGAAGCAGTTTCCATTAGAATGCAAGCTGCAGTGCAGATATTCTCACTTTGGTGACAACAGCAGAGTATGGATAAATGGCATTTATCCTCACTCTGCTGATGTCATCAGAATTTATCCTCACTCTAGTGGAAATAACACAGTATATCCTACTGAGAAAGCTCTCGCCCCCATGGTATATCCCGTGGTGTGTGTGTGTGTGTGTGTGTGTGTGTATATATATATATAATATGGATATATATATATATTTATACAATGGGGGTGGGCTATTCCAGTGCAATAAATGGAAATATTCTCACTGCAGTGAGATAAATGGTGACAACATCAGTGGAGTGAGATATATTCCATTTATCCATACTCTGCTGATGTCACCACTCACTCACTCACTCACTCAAGCTAGCATTCTAAATAAAAGTGCTTCAGAAATCAGTTTCTGTTTCTCACTGAAGTCTGCAATTTACTCAATGAGCATTACAAAACTCACTTACCTGTGCCCCATAGTTTCTAACACTCCTAGCCCATTACTGTGCTAATCTCAGTTCAAAAACAACCTGAATTCAAAAGGATACTCATTTACAAAGCAGTTTCTCTTTCTCAGTACAAGCTGCAACTAACACAATTAGCATTGCAAAACACAATCACCTGTTTCCCATAGTGTTTCTAACAATCCCAACCCATCATTCAAAAACACTTCCACACTCTCAGATCATACACAAACAGTGCTGCCAGTATAGCCCAGAGGTTAGAGTAATGCACTTTGAACAAGTTGTATATTCAGCAAACCAAACCTTGGTTTGATCTCAACAACCTCCACTTGCATATGGTGTGACTCTAAGTCACTTAACTGCCCAGTAATCCCAGGTCACTCCTAAAAACTTACTTAATTACCAAAGACTAAAAATTAAAAAAAAAAAAAAAAGCACATAGAAATAGGAAAAGACACACCAAACATAAGAACACTTCCTAAGCTCCTAACTTACTGCATAAATACTGCAGGTCTTGTGTTATAGTAATATTCTACTCCTGCAGAGTGAGCTGTGCATTCTTACCTATGCCATTAGCACTCTTGATAATACAGAGCTCACTCTGCAGGAGTGAGAATATTTCCCATATCACACTTCTGCCCATCATGTTATATATATATATATATATATATATATATATATATACACACACACACACACACATCTATACAGTATATATATATATATATATATAGAAGTACAAGATCACACATGCCCCCACATCACAAAGCATCATGGTCTGCATATGCAAATCACCATAGAATATTATCCTGGTTCAACTTTAAACAGAAATGCATGGTGCCAAAAGGCCTCTCATGCAGTTTGCAAAGGATACCAAGACAAGCCATAGACACATATTTCATCCTACCAGAACTCATCAGTATGCCTCATCTGTTTGACACCCCCAGTGGAATGAACCTGCTATCCTAAGATGGTCTATCTGGGTTATGTTGTGGTGAACCCAATTAAAACAAAAAACAATTTAAAAGACAAAGAACCTCTGTGCGCAAGCACTGAGACAATGGTTATCCCAAAGGGCATTTGGTCGGGAAGCCAAGTTTCAAAGAAATACAAAATCACACATGCCCCCACAATGCAAAGCATCATGGGCTGCAAATACAAATCACCACAGAATATTATGCTGGTTCTTGGCTTCCCAGTCAAATATATATATATATATATGTATATATATATATATATATATATATTCTTGGCATAAAAACTTTATTAATGCACCAGTTAGGGTTCCCAGCATCAAAAGTTTGGAAATGTGGTGTTAGGGTTTTCAACTCTAACACCTCACCTAACCCACCCTCCACACGCCAACAGGCACCAGGGTGTGCCTTTGGGCTGTCAGCCCCTAACATGTACTCCATTCTGTGTTTAAGGAAGCTGAGATAGTACAGTATAGGAGAACTGGGTGGCGTTAGCCTGACATCACCAAGGCACACCCCGACATCTGTTGGTGTGTAGAGGATGGGGGTGGGGTGGGAGAGTTAGGTTGGAAATCCTAACACCACATTTCCCAACTTTGATGGTGGAAACTCTAACTGATGCATTAACAAAGTTTTTGCCAAGAATGTTCCTTACTTTTGAGAAAGTATAATCATAGTCTTATTTGCTTGGGGAAGCGCAGTGCCCTCTGGTCCTGTGCTCTCATCCTCCACATACATGCGTATAGCTATGTAGTGCAACAGTGATGAAATTGTCAACATAGCCATGTTAGTACCCCCGCCTGATGTACCCTGTACAGCAAATTTCGAATCCCCACCAAAACATAATTCTGTGCAACAGTAACCTATTCCAGCACCAGAGGTGCGAAACACATTTTGGCTAGGATTTGAAAATGACAGCTCTGACATACATTTTGTGGGGTAATAAAAAGTCTAAATTGCAAATTTGGTGCCAAAATATTTTACATTTGCAAAGGAAAAGCGTCCGTAGAAAATTGCAGTGAGTACTCATAAATTAGTCATTGTTTGACCACTTGACCCAAAATTGTCTATATGTCCTTTTGGAGCCACCACCTCATGAACAATATGACTGTCATTACAGAAATCACATCCAAAAGGTGAATTCACCAAGCAAACGCGAAGTCACCTTTTGGGCAGGAGTTGCATAGCAACAATTATATTACTCATGAGGTGGGTCCCCAAAAGGCTACAATGGAAATTTTTGGCCAAAATGTTAAAAATGGCTGAGTTATGAATCAAAGTTGAAACCTCCATTGAAATACATGACGACATTTACCTTAGTTACTCAAATTGCAGTCGCCAGTTCCAGCAGCAAGGTGTGTCTTCGATTGGGAGAGCAGATCTCAAACCTGGGACCACTTCAAGTGAGTGAGGGTGTGGGGCATCAAGGGGCATCTGGGGAGGTAGGTACAGTTGGAGGTCAGGTCGAGGTGCGGGTGTGATCGGCGATTACCTTTTTACAGGTAAAATAAATAAAGACATCGAGGGACGGTTTTTCTTTTCAGCATGCAAGCAACATGGGAGGGTGGGAGGATGCCACTAGCCACCAATGAAAACCAAAATGGGCATTGAGGATCGGGAGGGAGGGCCACTAGACCACCAGGAAATTACATTACAATAATTATAAGAGCAATATTGGGGACCGGAAGGAGGGCAAATAGACCATCAGGAAAACATATATATTTATATACTACAAAATATATAAAATATAATACATATACAAAAACACAAACTACATGACATTGGAGATGTGGTGGTGGGTTTCATATAAGGTGGCAGTTTGGGGCTGGAGGGTGCTCAAAGATGCGCTGTACAGCCCGCTTGCAGCACAGCACAGAACTTTCATGCAAGTACCAAATGGTCTTTCGCGATTTGCAGAAACAAGATTGTTCTTTCATAAATAAATAAATAAATGAAAGACAGTGCTGCAATTTACAGCAAAACAAGGCCTCGGATTAAATAAGCACATTTCTGGGCATTGTAGGAAAAAACTGACCCCAGAATCCAATTCTTTGGGCCCCGAATAGGTAAAGACAACTGCTGGTGTTTACCAAGGGGCAGTATTTTTTTAAATATTTAAGTTTGTTTGCCTCGCTAACTGAAAAACAAGATGGTGGCAGCAAGAAAGAACATGCCTCATTTGCAAAAGAGAATGACACTTTTGTGAAACAGAAACACGCTTTCGCACAGGGCATCTAACTTTTCCTGTAGGAAATAATGGAAACTTTGATATTTAATAACTTTTGAACGGAATCATATTTTTTTACCAAACCTTCAAAAAGCACATCTGCGACCCAAGCCTGATATACCCTAAAAATTTGAGACCAAACCCCCAAGCCATTTCTGAGAAACGACGTGACAAAGAATTTACACAAAAATGGTAACTTTTCAAATTTTTTTACACTCCACATCTCCGCACTTTCACATCCAGACAGGACAAAACATGCCACTTATCTTTGATCCCTGACAGTGCATGCAACATTTCATGCAATTCAGTCGAACGGTACCAAAGTTATTAAAATGCAAAATTTGGGGTTTAATATAGAAGTGACGATTGAACCCAAATTATAGTGGCACTATTGCGCCACTGTAAAACATCATTATTTTTTATGTATATCAGAACTGTCCTCATAAAAGACAAGGGCCAGATATTCAAAACTTTGCCCTGGGGCTAAATTAGCCTCGAACCAATAGCCCACTTTATTCAAAAGGGATAGCCCCAGTGCTAAACCTGCTGAATATAGCATGCTAAGGAATTCAAGCAAACCGGCCTGGGAGTGCAGTGCAAAAATAGTCCAGGAAATGAAACAGCTCTGAAAATAGCAACCAGGAACTGCAAACCACAACAGCATCCCTGTTCCCGACAATGTGTAGGAAGGTAGAGGTGAACTATGTGGCAAATGTGTGTGCTAGTAAAGGAGTTGATTCATTAAAGTTGCAAGCACCAGAGCATGTGAAATTAAATTGTGCAGAAATGTTCAATGTTTCTGAAATGTTTGCAAGGTGCAAACACATTTGTGCAGGTTTTGCATTTAGCTAAGCTCATTGCCTGGCGCTATCATGTTTGCCTGGGGCAAACGTTTGCTGTATTTAAAAGTGACATGCAAATAAGCTTCCATTTAGGCAATCTGTAGGCAAACATCCAGATTAGCAGCTCATTATGTCCTAATCTGCATGCAGTTTGACCAGTTCTGTTTCATGGCCCCACAGCTCCACCTGTAGGTCAGTCTAGAAATACAGGGGCTAGCTGGGTCTGCCCACAGCTCCACCTGTAGGTCAGTCTGGCAATGTATGGTGGTAGCTGCAGGCTACATTTGTACAGAACCACATAGAATAATGTTCCCCAAGGGACTACACAGCACAGGCACAGGTGGTGGTGCTGCATGTGATTGTCAAACTGTACTTCTTTCTACAGTGCACAGCAGACACTACAGTAGAAAAAATGGAAAAGGACCTGGGGGTAATCATATCAGATTACCTTAAGGTTGGCAAGCAATGTGAGAAGGCGGTAGGGAGGGCTGGGGGATACTGGGATGTATAGGGAGAGGCATCACCAGCAGAAAACAGGAAGTTGTTATCCCCTGTACAGACAGTTGGTGAGACCCCATCTGGAGTACTGTGTCCAGTTCTGGAGACTCCATCTCTGCAAGGACATAGACAGGATGGAGGCAGTTCAGAGAAGGGCAACTAAAATGGTGCAGGGTCTGCAAGAGAAGCCATACGAGGAGAGACTAAAGGAGCTTAATATGTATACCCTTGAGGAAAGGAGAAATAAAGGGAACATGATATAAAAATTTAAGTACCTCAGTGGAATAAACAAAGTCCAAGAGAGTAGCATCTTTCAGAAAAAGAGATGTGCAAGAACAAGGGGACACAATTTGAAGATAGAGGGGGGACGGCTCAGGGGCAATATGAGGAAGTATTTTTTCACAGAGAGGGTGGTAGATGCATGGAACAGCCTTCCTGAGGAAGTTGTGGGATCTAAAACTGTGGGAGAATTCAAAATGCATGGGACAGACATAAGGCAATTTTGTGGGGGTAGGAAGAAATAGGCTGTTGGTTAAATAGGATCTGCAGCTTATCCTCTAGGTAGGGAAATGGGCAGACTAGGTGGGCCAAGCGGTCCTTATCTGCCATCAAAGTCTATGTTTCTATGTCTATGTTTCTATGTTTTATGCACATAGTACTGCATGTGTGTACTGGCTTCTGTTGGTGTTCACCGAAGGGTGGTCTGCAGGTGTGTACTATATGGCCACAATGCCATGGTGTCCACTGGGAGCCGGGTCACCACTTACTGCCTGGCATGTCTGGGACCAGTGGCAGATGATGGCATCATAGGGATGCCATCCATGAACAGCATGTTTCTTCTCTGTCAGGTTTCTTTCTATGTTCAATACCTACTGGTTAGGGTTGCGCAAAGCCACACAAAAGTCGCACAAAGCTGGTTTGCCCAGAGTTAAGACTACCTTTTCTTGGGCAGTAATTTGCATCACACAGTGTTGAATAAGTCACGCAAAACACTCTGTGTGGCACTATTTGCTGAATATAGCATTGCGACTGTATTCATGTACACGCCCCCTAAGTTTGCCCCTTGCTTACATTATACTTTTGCCTGGCACTAATGCAGTTTGCCCTTGCTACTTGACCTTTTGAATATAGCGGACCTGTGCAAACCTAGCGCTAACCCTGTGCAAATGGTTCATGCCCAGTGCAAAGTTTTGAATATCTGACCCTAAGAGTGCTATCATATATATATATATCTAGATATATATATATTATATATATATATATATATATATATATATATATACAATATACACACACACACACACACATATATATATATTATATATATATATATATATATATATATATATATATATAGGGATACATGATGGGCAGGAGTGTGATATAGAAAATATTCTCACTCCTGCAGAGTTAGCTTTGGATATTCATTAGTGCCGAAGCCACAAGTGAAATATTCAGAGCTCACTCTGCAGGAGTGAGAATATTTTCCATAGCACATGATCTGCACATCATGCGTGCTGTTTATACAACGGGGGTGTGAGCTATCTCAATGAGACATATATTTGGGGATTTGAGTTTCATTCGAGTTACAGTCATGCTGTTTCTGTGTGCTGCTAGTGTGTGTGTGTGACTGTGTGAATGGGTTGATAAAGTGGGCTGCTATTGGTTGATTTTGCTGTGTGTGTGTGTGTGTGTGTGTGTGTGTGTGTGTGTGTGTGTGTGTGTGTGTGCTGCTTTCTAGTTGCTAATGTTGTGAGGGAGGCAGGTTCTTAGCCCTCAGTGTAGAGAAAACAGTGCTCATTTGTGTTTTCAGGTATTTATTTTAGTTGTGGATATATTTATTCACTTGTCATGGGATACAGTGGCGTGAAAAAGTATTTGCCCCCTTCCTGATTTTCTCTATTATTGCATATTTGTCACATTGGATGTTTTCAGGTCTTTAGACAAAATATAATATTAGATAAAGGGAACCTGAGTGGACAAATAACACTTTTTTTTTTTACTTATTTCATTTATTTAATGAAAAAGTTAACCAACACCAACTGGCACTGTGTGAAAAGTAATTGCCCCTAGTTAAATCAACCCAATTAAAGGGATAATTAGAGTCAGCTGATTGAACACAGCCAGGCTTGATTACAGCCAGCCCTGCTCAATATAAACCTCACTTATTTTGGCCCTACCATCAGAGTCATTGTCAGGACAAAGATTCAACAAGCACATTATGCCATGATCAAAGGAAGTTCCTGAAAAGATCAGAAAAACATTTTGTTGCCCTCTATCAGTCTGGAAAGGGTTACAAAGCTATTTCTAGGCTCTGGGACTCCATCGAACCACAGTGAGAGCCATAATCTCCAAATGGAGAACACTTGGAACAGTAGTGAACCTTCCCAGGAGTGGGCGGCCTGCCTAAATTACTCCAAGGGCGCAGTATAAAATCATCCAAGAAGTCTCAAAGGATCCTAAAACAACATCCAAAGAACTGCAGGCTTCTCTTGCCTCAGCTAAGGTCAGTGTTCATGACTCCACAATCAGAAAGAGACTGCAAAATGGGCTTCATGTGAGAGTAGCAAGGGGAAACCACTGCTAACCAAGAAGAACATAAATGCTCATCTCTCATTTGCCAAGAAGCACCTGGATGATCCACAAGCCTTTTGGGAAAATGTTCTATGGACAGATGAGTCCAAAGTGGAACTTTTGGACAACATGGATCCCATAATGTCTCGCGCAGAAGCAAACACAGCATTCCACAGTAAGAACACCATACCAACAGTCAAACATGGTGGTGGTGTGTGATGGTGTGGGGATGCTTTGCTGTCAAGGACCTGGATGACTTGCCATAATTAAAGGAACCATGAATTCTGCTCTGTACCAGAAAATTCTTAAGGAGAATGTCCAGTCATCCTTCCATCAGCTGAAGCTGAAGCGTGTTGGGTCATGCAGCAAGACAATGATCCAAACACAAAAGCAAGTCCACATCAGAATGGCGAAAAAGTAAAATTAAAGTTTTGGAGTAGCCTAGTCAAAGTCCAGACTCAAACTGATAGAGATGCTGTGGCAGGACCTGAAACGCAGTTCATGCTCGAAAACCTACCAAATGTTACTGAATTAAAGCAGTTCTGCAGGAAGAGTGGGTTAAAATTCCTCCACAGCGATGTGAAGACAGATATTGAATTATAGGAAGTGTTTGGTTGCAGTCATTGCAGCTAAATGTGGCGTAACCAGTTATTAAGTGTAAGGCAATTACTTTTCACACAGTGCCAATTGGTGTTGGTTAACTTTTTTTCGTTAAATAAGTGAAATAAAAAAAACAAACAAGTGTTATTTGTTCACTCAGGTTCCCTTTATCTAATATTACATTTTGTCTAAAGACCTGAAAACATCCAGTGTGACAAATATGCAATAATAGAGAAAATCAGGAAGGGGGCAAATACTTTTTCACACCACTGTAGATGTTGCATATGCTGATGTAGTATTGACTTATTTTGTGCTGCTTGCTGCGTTATTTTCACAAGAGAGTTCAGCACAGCAATCTTGCTTTTGTGAGATACTTTTAGTTTTATTTCTTATATGTGGAACAAGTGTTTGAAATCAAAGAAGAAGTTAAATAACAGATTGCAATCATGTTCGATATAAAGTAAATGGAATATCTGTTCAAGTTTGGTGTTGTAAAGAAGGTGACTTTTTCTCTGAATAGCTGCCATTTGGTTTATTTCAAGTCCAAGTCAGATGATAGCACTCTTTGGGCCAGATATTCAAAGCTTAGCGCAGGGCAAAAAACGTTTGCATGGGTTTAGAGTGGGATTAGCGCAGGTTTGCTATATTCAAAAGGCCAAATAGCACGCGCAAACTGCATTAGTGCCAGGCAAACTATAATGATATGCTAGAGGCAAAGTGAACATGGATACAGGCACAATGAGATATTCAGCAACTAGCGCTGCGCTAAGATGTTTAGCGCAACATAGCGTGACCCATAGCGCAGTACAAATTACCGCCCAGGAAAAACTGGTCTTAACCCTGGCAAACAGCTTTTCACGTCATTAGTGCATTGCGCGGTGTTTGAGTGGGATTTGCGCAGCTTGCGTAAAACCCTAACATAGGAGTATGACACTTAGAAAATGCTTGACATGGAGGACACATGCTACTCACTGATGGCACCACCATGATGCCAACAGCTGCCAACAGTCCCAGCCAAGCACAGACAGTAAGGGGTGATCTGACCCACGGGGGACAGCATGGTAGTGTGGCCATATAGCACACACCTGCAGACCATTTGTCTGTGGTGCCTAACAGGTGCCAGCACACACATGCAGCGCTGTGGGCATGGTGGCCAGTGGGGAAGGGTGTACGGGTGGCCAGACCTCACCACAGCCCAGGTGTGGCTACAAGGCTGGGGCACATCACCAGTGCACACGGGCCAGTAGTGGGAATATGCCACCACCTGTGTACCTGTCGGATCTTACATGCCCCTCAGCCACCTACCACACTACTGTACAGATGCCACAGCACACACAGCTGGCCATGTACATGACACTGTGTACATCCCATGCCACAAGTGCAGCATCTGTGGATCACACAACAGCGTAATAGTACTCTCCACTGTCAGTAATTACCTGCAAGCTGGGCCTGTCACTGTGTACAGTGCAGTGGTCATCACTGCCCTACATACCGTAGGCATTGCTGTGTCCCTCATACTACCAGTTCCCTTGCTACTGTAGTGTCTGCTGTGCACTGTCACATGACATACAGTGTGATGGCTGCATGCAACACCACCACCACCTGTGCCTATGCTGTGTTGTCCCTTGGGGTATGATTTGCTATGGTATGCTGTACTGTTCACATGTAGCCTGCAGCTATCATCATGCACTGCCTGACTAACCTACAGGTGGAGCTGCGGTCAGACCTGGCCAGCCCCTGTACTTCTAGACTGACCTACAGGTGGAGCTGTGGGACCCTGCAGTAACACTGGGCAAACTGCATGCAAATCAGGGCATGAGGAGATGCTAATGTGGCTGTTTGCCCAGAGACTATCTAAAGAGGCTCATTTGTATGTCACTTTTGAATATGGCAAAGTTTAGCGCCGGGCTAACGTGTTTGCACCAGGCAAACCGCATAGCTCTGCACTAACGGTTCGGGGAATATTTTAAAGTTTTGATCACTGTTCTTTCACATCTGCTGCTGCCTGCAGCTGTACTGGTCCACACATTTGCTGGCACACACATTGGCCACAAAGTTCCTCTCTACCTACCCTCGATGCTGTGCACTGTGTTGTTGTTGTGGTCTGCACTTCCAGGTTGCTATAGTCAGTGCTGTCATATTCCAGGGCTCGTTGCCCTGCACTCCCAGCTCAGTTTGCACGGCCTCTTTCCCATGCTATATTCAGAGGCTGTTGCCCTGGGCTATTCCTTTGAATATAGCTTGTTTTGTGCTCCAGGCTATGTTTGCCCACCAGGCAGTGTTATCTTAGCCCAGGGGCAAAGTTTTGAATATCTGGCCCTTTGTTTTTGATGAGGACAGTTCTGATATACAGATAAAAGCACTGCTGCAGGTGAGTGTGATTATTTATGTTAATGGCGCTAACCACAGTCTAGGGACTACTTAGGAACTAGGGAGGTTAGAGGGCTGTGAGTGAGTGGTTTTACATGCAGGTGGCTGACGTCAGCAGAGTATGTATCAACAACATTTATTTTAACTCTGCTGATGTCAGCAGGATTTATCTCACTGCAGTGAAAATAACCTGCTTTATGTCACTGAGATAGCTCCCACCCCATTGTATAATCAATCAATCAATCAATCAATCAATCAATATCTTTATTTATCCAGGTGGGCACCATTGAGCAAGCTCATTTAAAAGGTGGACCTGTGGTTCTACAGTAATAATACAGAAAAACAAGTTACAATAGTACAAACAGTAAAAATAGCTGCTATTATAGTAAAAATGCACATTTACAGGTAATATATATTGAAAATAGAACTACAAGGAGTTGTGGATAATGAACTTGTGCTGGATCCAAGCCCAAAAACTGTGCATTTTGTAGTGGGAAATGTTAGGGAGAGGATAGGCATACCAGATAGAAGATATCAAGCGCATAATGTAGGGAGAGGTGGGTAATAGGGGTGCAAGCGAAGAGGACCCAATTGTTAGAGCACAGTGAGGGATTTGGAGGGCTGAGGACATTCATGGCAAAAAAAATCCATTTAATGCATCAGTTAGGGTTGTTCCACAGTGACAAAAGTGAGGAAATTCTGGTGTTAGGTTGAAAACCCTAACTGAGCATTTAACCTCAGCTTCCACCTTCTAGACCACCTTTCCAGAGTCTCCAGGTCCCACTGTAGGGTCACCCTCCCCTCCTCCCCATCCACCACCACCCCCAGTTTTAAGTCATCTGTAAAGAGACTCATCTGACTCCTGATACCCTTCCTTATGTCAGAGATGTAGGGGTTGAACAGGAGGAGCCCAAGGACCAATCCATGAGGGACCCCACTAATGACCCTCCTTGGGGATGAGACTATCCTGCCAACCAGGACTCTCTGGGTCCAGTCCTGGAGCCAATTTCCTATCCATCTGATCATCTGGTTCCCCATCCCCATTTCTCCCAGCTTATCCAACAGGCCAGCGTGAGGAACAGAGTCAAACACCTTGCTGAAGTCAAGAAAGAGGACATCCACCGGTCTACTCAGGTCCAAGGCACTCGTTACCCAGTCATAGAACTCCACAAGGTTTGTCTGACATGATTTTCCTGGGATGAATCCATGCTGTCTATTGTCCAGGCACCCTGACTTTTCCAGGTCCTCCCCAGCCTCTCCTTGACAATGCCCTCCATCACCTTGCCCACCACCGATGTCAGGCTGATGGGCCTGTAGTTCCCTGCCACCTCCCTTGATCCCCCCTTTTGGATAGGCACTATATGCACCACCTTCCAGTCCTGGGGCATCCACCCTGTCCTCAGAGAGATGCTGGAAAGCTCTGCCAGGGTGTTTGCCAGGACATCCGCCAATTTCTTCAGCACTCTGGGATGTAATTTATCTGACCCCAGTGCTTTCTCTGTTTTAAGGGACCTGAGGGCTTCCATCACTCCCCCTGCCATGATTTCCACCTCTGCTACCTTGTCCCCCTACTTTGCCTTTCCCACTCCTGCCAGTGATGGCCCCCCCTCCTCAGTTTCACCATCTCCTCCTATGTATGATGCAGACCCCCATTTTCCTTGGTGAAAACTGAGGCGAAGTACTCATTTAGCACCTCAGCCTGCTCCCCCTGGTCTTGTGCCCATCCTGCTAATCTGCCCCTTCACCCTTCATTTTTCCCCAATGTATCTAAAGAACCCCTTGTTCCCTCTCCTAATTTCCCTGGTCAGGTTCTGCTCCTCCCTTGCCTTAGCCACCCTCACCACTCTAGTAGCCCTTCTGGCCATCAGCTCGTACTCCCCTTGATCCCTTTCACTCCTTGAGCACTTGAGCACATGGTGATGCAAATGTAAATGGTAACGGAAATGGTAAGAGAAACGCAAGTGGAAACATTCATAAAAACAGAAATGGTAAGGCAAATGGTAACACAAATGCTAACAGCAACAGAAATGCAAACATTAACGAAAACAGTAATGGAAATGGTAACGCCAATGGAAACGCAGACGGTAACAAAAATGCAAATGGTAAGAGAAACACAAACAGAAATGCAAACGTTAAAGGCAACGGCAATGCAGAAGGAAACAGTAATGCAATCAACAATGGAAATGTTACCGAAAACAGAAACGCTAAGGCCAAAAGAAAGGAAAACAGTGACGAACACGCAAATGGAAATTTAATTGGTTACAGTAACAGCAATGATGATGCCAAAGGGAAGAGTAACACAAACAGAAATGCAAATGGAAGTGCATACGCAAACGCTAATGGTAACACACACGGTCACGGTAATGCAATTGAAAACACAAACGCTTACGGTAAGACCAACGATGACGGAGAAGGAAAGAGAAATGCAAATGGAAATGCGTGTGCAAATGCAAATGGAAATGCACATGGTGACACAAAAGGAAATGCAAACAAAATCAGTAATTGAAACACAAACAGTAACAGTAATGCAAATGCAAAGGGTAATGCACAGGGTGCCGTAAACGGAAACAGTAATGCAAACGGTAACGGAAATGCGAGAGGAAACACTGACTGTAACAGTAACAGTAACGCAAAAGCACACACTTTTTTTCCCAAAAAGGTGTATTCAGAAGCACAGTGAATACAAAGAATGTATGCATAATAATAGACCTCGGAGCAGAAAATGAACACTTGGAATAGTAAATTGCTTATATCTCAGGAACTATACGATGTAGAAAAAAACTTAAAATCTCATATTATTTATCACTTTCCTGGCTAGTTTTTTACTTAGCTCCCTAGTGGGGAGCTAAGCATTTTTCCCATGAGAAGTCCGTATCTCGAAGCGTTTTCAAGATACAGGCCCCGAAATGCACGGCGGACGCTGTAATGTTAGCCTATGGGAAACTTGTCAAGTTTGGAGTGTCGTAACTTTGCAGCCTTCTGATATTTTGTCACCAAACCACCAAAAGGCACATCTGTGTGATCTTGACTTTCTTCCCTCCAAATTGCAGCTCAAAAGACCAAACCATTCTTTTGTAGCAGGGTGGCAAAGATGTCCTATTGTTTTGGGCATATTGTCGCAAAGTAGTGTCGTGATTTGCGACACTTTCAAAAACAAATCATGAAAGTGTTGAATGTGCACACTTCTTTGCAACACTACTGTTTACAAAAATTTTAAAAACATATTTCTGGGGTATTTAACCCCACAAAAAAGACATGGCTAACATCCTCAGGGCTCGACTAAGTGAACACAAGAATTGTGTCCCTAGAGGGTCCCAAATTTAAATACCAAGCATTTCTGTGACCACCAACTGAAAACAAGATGGCAGATTTGTGACACTACAGGGGTCATTTGTGACACTAAAAACTGCATTCGTGACAGTGTCAAACTTTTTGTTAACGTTTTCCATTAACTATAATGGGAAACTTGTTTTCTGAAGAACTTTTGAACCGTTTAATATTTTTTCACAAAATCTTTGAAAGACACATTGGTGACCCTGGCTGCATGTTTCCTGAAGGTTTTGGACCAGTCACGCAGACTGTGCAACCTGTAGGCGCTAGCAAAGAATGCGCAAAAACCTGTAATTTGTGCATTTTTTGGCGTTCTGTAGCTCCGCAACCATACATCTGACCATAATGAAACTTGACAGCAGATATGGAGATCTGTGGTACCAGACCATGCATGCCAAATGTCAGGCAAATCCAACATACAGTGGCAAAGTTATTAAGCTGCCAAATTTTAGATTTAACCTTAAATGGGGTACTCAACCCTAACTATAGTGGCACTACTGTGCCACTATAATATATATATATATATATAGATATATATATATATATATATCTATATATATATATATATATATGAAAGAAAAGGTAGGAGGTAAGCCATTTATGACCACATGGCAGATGCTGCTGAGTGGGCTGAGAAGAGCCCGGGCATGTCAGCGGTGTCAGAGCCTGATTTTCAGAAGAGATGTGAATGCCGCAAACCCCTGGTGTGCTGATCATATGGCGAAGGGGGCTTGTGGCATTCTCTCAGTTCCGGTCTGGAATTTCATCCCCGTGAGCCAAATGCCAAAGTTAGACCAGTTCCCCCCGATCTAACTTGTGCTATTTGGGGGGCCCTTTTCAAATCTTTGGTGCAAGCTCCAGTAAGTGGGAAAACTGTCGCAACTGTGCTTAATGTACTAAAACTGGGTGCAGCTGCTTCAAAGGAGTTTGGCGCAGATGCGCCAAACAATGTGACTGATGCAGGACTTGAGTCAAGCCCTGCATCAGCTGTTGAATATCGTGCCCTCAGTCTTCATGACTGTGACAAACGAATACAGATACAAATCCCAAGTATGTTATTTACATAGATACTGTACACAGAAGGTGATGGCAGAAGGGGACCACAAGGTCCATCTAGTCGGCCCATGTTTTATAGTTTGCTACCCCCCTCCCTGATTATTCATTCTGGACAATGATGCCCCTATGCCTGTCTCATGTTCGCTTAAAGCCCCTGAGAGTTTGAGCCCCAACAGCCTCCGGTGGAAGGGTGTTCCAGGTGTCAACCACCCACTCTGTGAAGAAAAACTTCCTGACATTTGTCCCAAACTTGCCCCCTTGTAGCCTCAGATCATGCCCTCACATTCTACTACTTTCTTTGAAGTGAAGAAGTTCTTGCACCTGAACCTTGTTTACACCCGTGATGTATTTGAAAGTCTCTATCATGTTACCCCTCTCCCTCCTCTGTTCCAGGGAGTACATGTTTAAATCCTTCAACCTTTCCTCGTATGGCTTCTGGTGCAATCCCTGGATCATTTTTGTTGCCCTCCTTTGTAATGTTTCCAACCTGTCTATGTCCATTCTGAGGTATGGTCTACAAAACTGTATACCGTACTCCAGGTGGGGCCTGACCAATGCCCTGTACAGCAGCAAAACCACCTCCCTCCACCTGCTAGTGATCCTCCTCCCAAAGCACCCCAGCATGCCACCAGCTCTTAGTGCCACCTTTTCACACTGTCTTTCCACCTTCAGGTTGTCTGTTATTATGATCCCCAGATCACTCTCCTCCCTAGTTTTTGCTAGTCTCCCTCCCCCAGATAGTAGTCAGTTCTGTGGTTGTTCTTTCCTAGGTGCATAACATTGTACTTTTTTGCATTGTATTTCAGCTGCCATGCTGAGAACCACTTGTAAGCATTAAGCCATGACAAAGGAGGGTTCTACCATGGAATTAATGCATGTTTGGGGGGGTTGTGGCACGATGCCACAGGCTGACTGCCTACAACCACCCAGCCATTCATTAATTCCACAGTAGAAGCCTCCTTTGGAATGGCTTAATGCGCTTGTAACATGGCAAGCGCTGATATATAAATGTGATATACTGTAAAAGAAGACAGACTCAATAGTAAAATAAGGCAGACACAACCATGGCTTTGTAACGTTTCATTGTAAAGCATGATTAGAAATGCAGAAATATAGTAATATGTATTGTGAGTGGTAATTGCTATCATTTTACAACATTCACTTGCAATACTACTGATTTACTATTTCTGTATATGTGAGTAATCATTTCTAAATACTTACGGGACATTATCTGTGGTCCTCGAGAAATGGCGTGAATGTTTTTTTCGCAACTGCAGTAATGCATTGTGGGAAGGTAAATGTCACCTTTATTTCCATAGAGGATCAATTCAACTGATACTGTAAGAAGTAGTATATAACAAATATCTTAACCCATGGAAGTGTAAGAGCACCTAAACTAAGTAACTAACATGTTAAGCTACAAACATGTAAAATGAACAGATTAATCATATGCCAATATACAGTATATGGAATGAAATGCATCATTAAGCGAAATCGCTTACTATGCTTAACTGCGTAATGTGACATCACTTACTATCAAACGAATGGATTACAACAAGAAAACATTAGAAGAGTGCATGAACTACAGTGGAAAAGAAAATGAGCTGCTGTTGCAGTGCACACATAGTGTTGATTTATAACTGATTTGTAACATGGCAAAAAACCATCAGGGACAAATACATTCATTTTGGATTCTACTGCATTTCCATATCAAGCATTTCTGAACAGGGAAAACTGCATTCATATCTGATAACATTAGACATTGCTGTATGACAGCTCTCTGTGGTGATTCTAGCAGATTTGGAGGTACACCATAATAACTGAAATTGACAGGCCCGTTGACTGTGAAATGACTAAGATTAAGCAGGCTGCTGTTCGGAGTAGATATCATGCTGGAAGTTGGTCCTGATTCAGGAAGGTGGCTCTTATTGTCATTAGGGAGATCTGATGATTCTGTGTTACTTGGGCTGGTATTACTGCTACTTTGAACTGGATTTTCAATTGCAATATTCAGTGGTGTCTCCAGACTAGGTGTCGTGGCACAGGTACTATGTTTGCTGGCACTGCTTGTAGCTTTTGACAGGAGAGAAGACCACTTCTGTCTATCACTTGTTGAAGGGAACCAATAGTTTTTAAAACTAGACTCACATCGGTGACCGATCACCAACATGATCTCTCTCGATGCTAGCCCAGCCTCAGATAATAAGTGCGCAGCAGTGTTTCAAGTGCTATGATTTGTGTATATTTGACTGAGCTGGGTATCATTTGAGACCTCTGCCATCATGTTACCCAGTTAGTTCTCTCCCATTGGCTGCATTCCATACCAGCACTGTTTCTTATTAGGTATGTGCTGTGGTACTTTCAGAGGATACAGATAAAATGAAGGAGGATTTGCAGGACAATGAAATATATATTCTTTAAGTAAGGCAACTGGACAATGCTCATTATCTGGCTGCACGAATTCGATGCCTCGTAGAGCACCTCTATCAGGTTCAGTGGCTGAGTTGTGGTTTTTCATTGCCTCAGTAAATGTGACGGCTACATATTCTCTGCCAGTGTCATCAGTCTTTATGCAAAATGGTTCTTGTTTAAGTTTAGCAAGTCCCTCTCTGCCTCTTCAGGCAAGACCTACTGTAATTGCAGCTCAAACCAGTCTGCATACTAGTCTGTATACAGACTCAGGGTTTAATTTTTCACAGTGTTGGATGCGGTGCAGATCAGTATCAGAAATATGGGGATGGTGTATGGCTAGATTATGACCCGCATGGTGATATTCTTTAAGAACTGCAACAAAAACATTATTTGCTGCTTTACATTTCCCTACTAGTCCTCTGAGTAATTCTTCCCACCCTCTGTTTCATGGTGACCTCTGTACCTACATGTGTTATTTTTTTCCTTACAGTGATGCTTGCCTGTTGAATTCCTTGTACTCTCTGTGAATGTTCTTTGTATACCATGGCCCAGATATTCAAACTGTGCCAGAAAATAGCGCAATAGCAGGAGCAGGTGCAAGTCCACTGCACTGATGTGCAATTTGCGCGATATTCAAACACTGCGCAAGTCAAGATGCGCCTGCAGCACACGACTGAATATCATGCCAACTGCACCATAGTGCAACCAGGGATGTGCAGTGGCGCAGGTCAGATGCACAATAGCACAACCAGGGATGCTCAGTGGAGCAGGGCAGTGCAACAGCACAACCAGGGATGCGCAGGGACAGGATGCAGGGGCTCACCACCCATGGTAGAGATGGGCAGAGGAGCACACAGCAGAACAGACATCACCCTCCACACCCCATGCACTGTACAACTGGAGGAGAGCTGGAATAACCACCAGCCCATGGACACCAGCAACAATTCCACAGCCGGGGCATGGTGCCCCAGCACACCCCCTGGCAAGCTGTGACCGGCACACAAGGATGTCCTGCCACCCCGTGCCACACCATCCCACCAATGCAGAGCACACCCTGCACCATGATCCCCAGACACCCTGCCCAGGAGTAGCACCCAACAGTGCAGGACACCCCATGCACGCCACCACCACCACTGTGACAATGCAACCCTGTGCACCATGGAGCCATGCAAGGCAGCCCCACCACGAGCACCCTGCAGCGGGCACTAGCAGACACCGATGCAACAACTGCATACACAGTGCTTCCCTGCACGTCCCCCCCAAGGTACAGCTGAGAGACCGACCATGCGTCAGCACATGAGGTACCCCACATGCGACAAGACCTGCCCTGGACCCCCCCACCAGTGGTACAGCACCCTGCACACCCTCCCAAGGACACAACCCATCCCAGCACTAGCCACAACAGCCAGCACAGAGACCCACAATGGTGTATGGAAGCATGCGCCACACAGGATGCAACACAGTGCATGGACAAACACCCACCCATACCCAAGGGCACACCAACACAGGGACACAGTAGTGGGTCAACAAAGCCACTGGTGTGTGGCCATGGCAGCCGTGTACACATGGCCAGCATCCCTCCATGGCACAGGTGTACCAGCCACCCTGCACAGGCACCATGAAGCTGTACGCCACCAGCATGCGGCTGGAGCACAAGTGACAGACAGTGGAGCACATCCCCTGCAACAGACACAAGCGACAGCATGGAGGGGGGACAACAACAGCGGAGGCCACAGTGCCACCCGAGGCAGACGTGCACCATACCGGTGACAGGAGGCAACCCGGCATTGTGCCAGGTACAGTGGTTGTCCAGCATGGATATCCACCACTGACATGCCAGCAGACCGTGTAGATCACAGACATGCAAGGGTATCAGCTGCACAGGCCATGGAAGGTCTGACAGGGGCACCATGGACACAGTGCATGCACCATGGACCACTGCACACAGGCATCCAGTGCACAGGGAACAACACAGAAACCCCAGACTGTGACTGATTCCCATGCCCACACCATAGACGGTTCCCCTCCGGACACACACACACACACACGCCCATGCCTGCACCACCCCTGACGCCATGCACACCACTGCAGCTGAGCACCATTAGTCCACTGCAAATCAGAGACCACCACAGTAGGCATAACAAAATAAATGTATTATTGAAAGGTAAACCAAACTATTTACAATTATGTACATGATGGGGGGGAAGGCAACATACCGGGGTGGGTAAGGCAGGGGTGAACAAATGGGAGAGAGAAGAAGGGTGGGTCCAGGGGTAAGTGAATCTGGGGCATGGAAGGCCTAGTCCTCCCTGCTCTCCACCCCTGTTGTACCTCCTCGACCTCCGCCTCCATACACCATGCTGCTCCATGCACTGGAGTATCTCCAAGGATGCCCATGCGATTTGCAGGAGCTCCTACATGGCCCTCTCGAACTGCATCATCTGCCATCCACCTAGGACAAGGGAGCAGAGTCAATATGTGTGAATGTCCATCCCCCTGCAGCCCACCCATTGTGCATGGCATACAGCCGTGGGCCATGCCCCTGTGATGGTGTGCGACCACCCACAGTGATCGTGTCCACAAGACCTGCCTACCCAGTCACACACAGCCATGCGGACCGCTGCACACACCCACCGCCCAAGTCCCACACAGTACCACTGTGGCTGTACAGTGACATGGCTATGCGGTGCAAAGGCAGTGGCACAGCCATGTACCCGTGCACGCATGGACCACCAGCAATGCACACCCACACATGCAGTGCTGAGTGTACCGTGTGGCGTGCATGTCAGTGGTGTCAATGGATGGTGGCCATGCCACTCCACCTACCCTGCAACACAGCATGCACAGAATACCCTGGAAGAAAGGCACTCACCTAAAGTGGCTGGATCCGGGCGTTGATGCTGGATGGGCCCGGCAGCCCGTGTCTGTCACCCTGCATCCACTGCCTCTCAGTGTTCCCATGCCTGTCTTGCTCGTCTCCACTCCTCAGGGCCTAGGGTGCAAACATGGAGAGGGGAACATCAGTACAAACCAGTAGCAAAGGCCCCCCCGGGTGTGTGCAATCCCACACAGCCCAGCCATGCCGCAACCCCACCACCACCACTGCCCAAACTGGATGCCCCCCATGTGGTGGACACATGCCCACCGTGATACCAGTATGGATGCTACCAGTATATGGATGGAGCACCTACCTGGACGTGGCACTGTGCCTCGCCTGGCGCTTGCCCATAGATGGGCAAGCCTGTCTGGGTCCCTCCGCCGGAGGCCCCCATAGTGGTGGTGACACTGCTCGGCTGTTCGGCCGATCCCTGTGGCCTCCTCAAGTGCCACTGCCACTTCCTCCCAAACTGCACTCCTTGCCCTGTCCAGGGGGTCATCCCCAAACAGAGCCCCAGCACGGGGCTCCACAATGGCCACCAAATTGGCCAGCTCCAGTGGGCGCCATAAAGCAGCTCTCCTCCTTGCCATCACTGCTTCAGGTAGGATCACAAAATGGCGCTCTGTAGCGCATGTCCACCACGTGCAGATGCTGTGCGGTACAGTGCTGCCATTCCCCATCAAGCTGTCACCGAACAGCATGATAGGGGTGCACCCATGTGGATGCATGGTGCCTAGGGGGCAAAGGTTGACCACAGAGTCAAGGGTCTGTCGTGCACGGACCACCACAGTGCGACTGGGACTCCCTGCGTGTAGCGTGGTTGGGTGCCTGTGTGAGATGCCCTGCAGTGGCCTACCATGCTGTGGCACCATTGTGCTTACGGCGCTTCAGGGCATGAGCACCGTACGTGTGAACAGTGCACTAGCGCCACTGGCACAGTGGTGGCCAAGCCGTGCACTGCCTCCTGTGCTCAGCACATCAGCAGCACGGCAGGCATTGGTGTCAGCACCCCGGGCATGCACCGTGCGGTTCCTACTGCACACGTCACTGAGCTGCGCCATTGCCTGAGCACACTCAAGACAACTGCGCAAGGCGCAACAGCGCAATATTCAGCCAGCATATGCAAATCAGCTCATCAGCAATTCCATGGTGCAGCTACTGCATTAGCATCCACTTAAATTTGTGCCTCGCCTCATTAGCATGCGTTGTGCTATATAAATGCGACATGGGGCTGCAGAGACCATAGTCTGGTATTGCAGTCTATTGTGGTGGGTTGCATGCTGTTTGCCAGTGTGGACTGTGGTGTGTGGGAGATGCATGGGACTGCACATTCAGAGGTAACACCTGTCATTCCCACAGGATCAATAATGACCGAACATGAGGAGGAACAGAGACGTGGGAGACGGAGGAGGCCCAACTTCACCAGGGCAGAATCAGATGCCCTGTTTGTGGCCTATCCTGACCAGGAACCGCTGCTCAGCAGACAGCGGGGAACACCACAGGCCCATGCTGCGGCATGGGACGAGGTGGCATGTGCCATCAACCAGCATGGCAGCCACTAGCGGTCTGTGCAGGAGTGCAAGAAGAAGGTGGGCACAGACAGGAGGAGGATAAAAGATAAGGTGGCTGCCATCAGGGCAGCATGTGCTGTGACTGATGATGGACAGCCTGATGTGCTACGCCTGATGTCACAGGAAGCGTGGGTGGCTGGCAGCATGTGGCGTTGTGCCCTAGAGGGCATTTCGGGTGGTGGCTTCCAGACAGGTGGCAGCCCGTCACTGCATGGTAGGTCCTGATCTGTCACTGTGTGGGGGGTGGGCGTAATGCCACAGTGCAGGGCAGAGACATTAATGTTACCGTGTTCCCTTACAGCTCCTGAGCATCTACATGGGTCAGCAGTGGTGGGTTCATCCACTGCGGGTGATATCTTGGACACAGAGGAGCACCCATCCACCTCCACAGGTGTCCGAGGGTCAGGACAACAGTGTACCCACCTGTCTGTCCGGACTGAAGTTGGTAGTGCTGGTGCAGAGGAGGCCCTGCCCATGTCCCAGCATGACAGCATCCATGGATGCCAGCATGCTGAGACTCAGACTGGTGCCGGATCCGTCACCGATGATGATGGAGCTAACTTCATGGACAGTGATACGTGTGGGCCGGAGGATGGCCCCATAGCAGGTAACAGCACGGGACATAGCCGTGGGTGGTGCCGCCGTTGAGGCCTGCATGACATTACAGTCCCAGCCTGTGTCTGTCGGCACCAGTGGGGCAGCACTGGTGTGCGTCCAGGCCTGTGGGGCTGTTGTGGCCACTGCGGTAGCACCGTTGAGCCCTGGTGAGTGGCAGCCGGAGGGGCAATGTCAGCAGCTGGCCAATGGTGACAAGGGGACAGTGTTGGGGGTGGCATCAGTGCACCATGTGTGGCCATTCCCCGGCATGGCTCTGGTGTGCAGCGCCCATCATCAAGGGGTGATGCCCAGCAGGGCCAGGAACACCATGAGGGACATCATGCCGATCCATCGGATGACCTCTTTGATGAGCACAGCCGACTGCTCCAGGCTTCCATGGATCAGCAGTCGCAGCTTGTCAGGGTGGTCGACGCACTCAGTGCGGTTCTGTGCCAGGCAGAGGAGCGGCGCAGCAGAGACCACGCTTTGCTCCTGGCAGAGATGACCCATCAGCGGGAGGATGTGACTGCTGCCATTGACAGGCAGACACGTGTATTCGCAGATGTCATGGCCACATTGGGAACACAGTTTGTTGCCCATGCGCCGCAGACACCGCACAGTGTCATGTCCACCTCCCATTCCCGGTGTGATGTGACACCATCCATGTTGACACCAGGTTCGGCTGTGGGCATCCCGAGCATGCCTGGTGCAGGCATGTTATGAACTGCAGACCCCTGCTCAAACAAGGTTGTGTTCCCACAGTGTCACCCTTGGGGGACCATCGGTGCCACCCTATGAGGCCAATGGTCAGCCTGTCATGGCAGGCAGATCTAGGCGGGGGCCGCCCACGCATCCGTGGTGGCCGTGGCACTGTGCCGCATGACTGACCTGTCTCCCACCATGGCTACTGTCTGACGCTGCCCTGTGTGCAGTGTGTTATTCAACGTGCGATGCACAGGTGGGGTACCCGGCCCTGCACACACACACACACACAGTTCATGCGCACACCACCCCAGCTGCTGGCTGCTGTGGCATGTGCATGATGATGCCTGCGTTGTGCTGTCTGCCACTGTGCAATGGTGCCCAACATCTGAGACATGCACAATGATGGGCACTTGACGTGGTCGTCTGTGGACCTGTGTGTGGCTAGAGGTAGCGGTCGGGGTCGGCCTGCCTCCTACCCCTTGTGCATGTCTTGTGGTGTGTGTGTGTGTGTGTGAGTGTGTGTGTGTGCATGACCACATGTCGTGTTAGGCCTTGCCCATCCCTGACGGCATGTGCGGCTCCACGCTCAGCCTATTCCCTTGCCGCCATGCGCCCCTGGGGTTCATCCATGCGAGTTTGTGTGTTGTGCCCTCTCCACTGGTGGCTGCACATGGCCCCATGACTTACCTGGGTTGGTTGAAGTGCTCCTCTGTGATGGTGTCCCAGTGCAGCTGTGACATCCGGATCAGGCAGAGGTCCTTTCGCCCAAGGGGGGCTGCCCATCACTGTCTGCACCGGTGCCCTCATCATCCCCATCGCTGTCCCCCTCTTCGACCTCTACAGCTATCCCACAGTCATTGGCCATGTCGTGCAGGATGCAACAGACCAAGAATAGCCTGCAGGCCTTTGAGGGGCTGTACTGTAGGGCATCGCCAGACGTGTCCAGGCAACGGAAACATGCCTTAAGCATCCCAAACACCCGCTTTATGACATTGCATGTGGTGGCATGTGCCTCATGTACCTTTGATGCGATGGGGTCACAGGCCGCTGGTATGGTGTGAACAGCCAGGGACCGAGTGGGTAGCCACTGTCACATGTGTGTAGAGGGTGGACATTAGTATGGTGGTCAGCGTTGCTCTGCCATGGGCTGTCAAGGCCAGTACCCATGGCACCTCTGACTATGTCCCCCCCCCCGGAATCCATGTCATCCTGCGTGTTTGCATACTCACCCACTAGGTGGCCAGTGGGGATGTCCCCACTCTTGAACCTGTGGCACAGTGCAGACTGGTGCCAGATGAAGGCATCATGTGCTCCCCCAGGGTGCATGGTGCAGACATTGGTTATGTGCCCTCTAGCATCGCACACCACCTGGCAGTTGATGCTGGCATAGCCCTTTCGGTTGATGTAAGCGGCACCTTCTGGGCCAGGTGGCATGCGGATGGCCACATGGGTGCAGTCAATGGCCCTGAGCATGCCAGACATACGTGCTACCCTATGGAACTCTTGTATGTGTGCAGTGTGCTCCACCGGTGTGCTGGGGAAATGGATGTACTCCGCAGCATGTGGCAGCAGTGCGCTGAGGAATTGTGTGAGTAGGCGTGACGTGGCCAACTGGGGTATGCCTGTCATGTCCCCTGCTGGTCTCTGGAAGGTGCCCGTGGTGAGCAGGCACATGACAGCTGTCACCTTTGTCTCCACTGACAGAGCATGGATCCATCATGTGGGTGCCTGCATCTCATCACTGCACAGCTCACAGAGCCACCTCAGGATCACCCGGTTCAGGCGGTACCAACCCACAATCTCAGTGCCACTGTAGTGCTTGAAGCTGGTGTGGGATTGGTACCACCTGTTGGGGGCATACCGCTGATGGGCCCTTCCATGGCCGCACCCCCCCTGCTGCCTGCCTTCTCACACCCTTCATTAACGCCTCCATCTGGAAGATGGCACTGGCCATGTCCCTGGCTGGTGTTCCCCCCCTGGCAGCTGTTATCCCATTCCCCCCACTGTCCTTTGTGATACTCCCCCTGCACTGGGTACACCTCCAACTTTGGCTGTCCTGCCCACTGCCAATGCCCTCAGTCCACTGTGGCACTTCCCCTGTCTCTCCTACACAGTGGCACAAGCTCCCCACTCCTGTCCTGTTGCTGGTTGTTCCCAGGTGTGCCCTGTCCTGCTCCTTTCCAGTCCCACTCACTGCTACCCTGTTTTCTGTTGCTGTCACCTTGCTCCCACCTCTGGCTTCCCTATAGCATTCTTGTGCCTCTCTCTTGTTCCTTTTTATTTTGGATCATTTCCACTATCGCGCAACTTCTGCTTGCTCCCCTATTGTGCATGGCGCATGCTGTTGAATATCGCACTGCGCCATTTATTCATGGTTCCTCCCCCTATGGTTGTGCATGCATTCATTACCATTGTGCTCTTGCGCATTGCGATTTAGGTGCAGCTGCCTCCACCTGAATATCATGAGTGGCGCATTTTGGACTTTCGCAGGCACAACTTTGTTGCGCATGGCGCAACCCTTTTGAATATCTGGGCCCATGTGTTTATCGTACGCCCCACTGTTTACTGTGCTGCATTCTGTCTGGAACTCCTGTTTGCTGGTTTGTCTGTAACTCTTCCGGGTTGTGCCTGAAAATAGATGATGTTGTTGTTTAGTGCACTTACCCAGTCAACAAAAACTAAATAAATAAATAAATTTTGAATCAGTCGTTATGCTGATTTCCAATTAATTTCAACACTATTTATACGCCAATTAATGCCAGCATGCAGTCCGATATAGGAACTTATGCTGTACTGCTTCCCATCAGCAGTACACACAAAGCCATTAAAGCACCTCAGAAGTTGAGCTAGCTCATCTGTGGATGTGGTGGAAAAATCGACTACAGCATTTATTCCCTTTAGCCAATCTGTGAAGACATTAAGAGCCCAAGATGTAGTTTATGCGCATTGGGCTCATTTTTCTTTCTTTCCAGCTCCTCTAGCTCTTTAGCAGATAGAGTTACATGCCTTTTGATAGGAGTACTGTTAGGTTTGGAATGATCACTCATTTCACTGACCTTCACACTTTTGGTTTTGCAGGAGTGCTTGCTGCCGGAAGGGAATGTAGGGGAATTGTTTACTGCCCATGTTTCGACGTACAGGACTACTTGCTGACAGATGGCATTACAGGAGATAGCACGTTCTCATCCTTTCTTTCTCTGCAGTAAGTATCTACCCATCTGCTACTCCCCATGACTCCACGAATTGAGAAGGTACCCATATAATCATCCATTCTCAAGTTCACTCACAATTTATTTTTATTCAGAGAGATATTTCCATACTACACAAATTAAAACATAAGAGTAATTCATCTCGAAGTATAACTTAACAAAAATAAATCCTGGAAGCATAATTATTTATCTTTTTTTCCAAGGGGTCAAAAAGAATAACCATAAGTTGTTGTTTTTTTGGGGGGGAAATTTACAAAAATGATTCATTGTCAATTATTCATTGTCTGTCTGCTCCAGGCTTTTAAACCCTTATTAAAGTATTAACTTATTAACAGTAATCTTTTAAACCCAAACATCTCTGGAAAAAAAAAGAATAAATTAATAAGTCCAGAGAACTAAAAAAGAGATAGTTTTCTTGGAACATTTTTAAGTAACCACTGGCATATAATGGGTCTCATCCACCACTTCATCTTCCAATTTCAAGCCTATCTCTTCCAGGAGTGCAACATTTTTTTCATAGAATCCCTTTGCCTTGTTCACATCTTGGAAAAAATAATCTTTTCCTTGAAAGGTGATCTTTAATTTGGCAGGTGCTTGGAAAACAGCTGGTATCTCAGCCTCTATAAATTCTAACTTTATGTTTAAGAATCTTTTTCTCCAGCACTGGGTAATCATAGAAAAGTCAGGGTACACAGGCAGTTTGGCTTCTTCATAAACAATCCCTCTTCTCTGTCTGGAAAGACTTAAAATCTTATTTATTTCCGAGTTTGATGAAATGAACAGATGACATAATGTGAGGTTGCATTGGACCCCCGCTGATCCCCTTTAGGTTGTGGATGGAAAACTGACTCTAACACAAGGGGTTGATCTAGTGAAAACACTTTAGTCAGAAGTTGTTTGATGTGTACCTTCAGGTCAGAGGCTGTCATGTCAGCTGGGAAACCAATTATTCGTAAGTTTTTCAGAAGCAGTGTGTTCTCTTTTTTTCTCCAGCTTACTCAATGTGGCTAGTTGTTTGTGTAGGACAGCATTCACCATACTCTCGGCAGTCAGAGCTTGGGCTGAGAGTTTCACTATGGCTTTTTTGGCAGCTTCCACACATTCCTCCATAGTAGAAATTATTTCTTCAATTTGCAGGCAGCAGTTTGAAATGTTCCCCAGAGAAGAATTAACCTTACTTAAGGATGCTTTCATTCTTGTTGGAATTCCAAAATAGTATTTTGTATAGATTGCAGTGAGGACTTTGAAGATTGTTTAGGTTTTGTGTCTTGGTCCGGGCGTCCAATGACCGGGGAAGCCATTCCTCCTTCCGAACAGGGAGCTGTGACAACCCCCCATGTCAGAGTTGCTTCCTCCTTGTTGTGGGGTAAGAAACTTCTCAATAGTTGAAGACTTGCCTTCAGCAGCCTCCTTTGTGGTTTTGGCTCTTGCAACCAAAGACATTCATTAAATTCAGCTCTGACTGCGGTCTCAAAACAGCAGAGCTCTCCATCGGACGTGCAGCCATCAAAATCTCCCAGAATGCCTCAAGTTCACTCGTAATTTCTAATGTCAGTTACACACAGTGCTTCTCACTTTCAGTCACTGCTTTGGGATTGTTGATTTCATAACAAACATTGCGTTTCTATTGGTTCATTAATAGCAAACAGATTACTTTTGGCTTTTTACTCTCAGAATGATGATCCTGCTGAGTGGGTGGGTGGGAAAGACCACTGCTACCAAATCTTAGTGGTAAGACTCAGTACTACAGCACTAACTGTGCATTACTTGGAAATTAATGCATGGCTCTTTGCTATTTATATACCAATAGAAATGCTCCATTTCCACATTTTTGTTTTTGCCATGTTGCAATTCCAGTTTTCTAGGTCTGACTTTATCCTCATCACTCCCTCTGTAGAGTCCACTCTGTTGCATATTTTGGTGTCATCCGTGAACAGACACACTTTACCCTTGAGACCCTCTGCAATGTTGGCTATGAATATATTGAAAAGTAGAGGTCCCGAAACAGACCTGGGGCACTCCGCTGGTTACCTCCCATTCCGCAGATAACGCGCCGTTTACCTGCACCCTCTGCATTCTATCATGTAGCCAGTTTTCTACCCATCTTACTACCTCCTTTCCTACCCCCATGTAATCTAACTTTTTTACTAGCCTTCTGTGTGGGACCGAGTTGAAAGCCTTGCTAAACTCAAGGTAGACCACATCGATGGCCTCTCCCTTATCGACAGCCCTAGTCACCTAGTTGAAGAACTCAATCAGGTTTGTTTGGCATGATCTTCCAGATGTGAACCCATGTTGTCTATGGTCCTGTTGTCCACTGGACTCCAGGAATATTATTATCCTCTGCTTTAGTAATGCTTCCATCACTTTCCCTACCACAGATGTAAGACTCACCAGGCAGTAATTTTCTGACTCCTCCCAGCTTCCAGATTTGTGCAGCGGAACCAATGTCACCTTTCTCCAGTTCTTGGGAACTTCTCTGATCACCAGTGATTTGGTGAAGAGTTCTGCTAAGGGTTCTGCCAGTTCTTTTCCCAGTTTCTTCAGGATTCTTGGGTACATGTTATCTCACCACATGGCCTTGTCCACCTTCAGATTGTTTAGTGCTTTCAGGACTTCCTCCGCTCCGAAGGGGCACGTATCAACCCCTGTACCTGGGGGGTTGTCACTTTGTATCGCTGGTCTGGTTCCCTCTTTTTCCTCAGTAAATACTGAAAAGAAGTACCTGTTTAGGACCTCTGCTTTTTTGCAATCCCCCTCCACATTAGCCCCCACTTCTGCTTCTAGCCTTATTTTTCCTCCCTTAGTTTTCCTTCTTCCTTTTATGTACCTAAAGAAGGTCTTGTCACCTTTCTTTACCCCTTCTGCAGTCTTTTCCTCGGTCTGGGCTTTATCTTGCTTTACCACTTTTCATGCTTCCTTCATTTTCTGTTTGTATGTTTCTTTATCTTCCTCCTTATTTTTCATGCTACACTTCTTATAGGCTGCTCTTTTCTCTTTTACAATGTTTGCCACCTCCTTGGAGTACCACAGTGGATTTCTTTTCCTTTTGGCCTTACTTATTTTTCTGGTGTATTTGTTTGTGACTGTCTCAATAGCTCCTTTAATGCTCTCCCACATATCTTCTACATTCCTTGTCTTCCTACCCTTTAGGATTTCTGCTGTTTTTGTTCCTCATTTCCTGGAGGTCTGTTGCTCTGAAATCCAGTACCTTAATATTGGAGTGCGAACTTTCTTTTGCAGTGATAATTTGAAATCCAATCATACAATGGTTGCTATTTCCCAGATGGCTCCTGACTGCTACATTTTTAATCCTCTCACTGTTTGTGAGGACCAGGTTGAGGATGGCTTCTCCACTTGTTGGAACCTCCATGAGTTGTCTTAGATCTGCTCCCTGCAGGGCCATTAAGAGGTCCCTACTTTTTGCTAATGCAGCTGTTTTAGATAACCAGTGAACATCAGGTAAGTCAAAATTCCCTACTATTATTACCTTGCCCTTATCAGCTAGTTTTTAGATTGTCTTGAGTAGTTCATTGTCCTCGCTGTCACCCTGCATGTGTGGCCTGTAGATGACTCATATTCTGATGCTTGCCCCTCTTCCAGTATCCATTGTCAGCCATAGTGCTTCCGTGAGGCTGGAAGACCCTAGAATCTCAGCAGTTTTATTTTCTCCCTGATGTACAATGACACCTCAACTTTCTCCCCTCCTATCTTTTCCCAAAAGAGAGTTCCCTGGCATTGCTGTGTCCCAGCTGTGGTTCTTGGTGAACCAGGTTTCCATCACTGTCACCCAGTCCAGACCTTCAAATGTCATGGTAGCCATGAAGTCAGGAAGTTTGCTTGCAAGGTTTCTCGTGTTTACAGCTATTGCCCTCCATACATGGTCCCTCTTTTTTGTATGATGGATTTCAACACCATTTAGTTGTGCTGATTTGCTGGGCTCCCCTGGGGAGTTATGTAGTCCCTTAACTCCTTTGGTGTTTTGGGTAGTGATGACTGACACACTGTTCTCTGTTGTGTGTGCCATCCCCAGCTCCTTGACTTTCAGTTTAAATGACTCGCATAAACATCACATTTCTGCCCAATGCCCTCACCCCCTCCTTTGTGAGGTGCAGGTCATCATACCTAAAAACGCCTATCTCCCAGAAGCTCTGACATTTCCCTATGAAGCAGTTTCCCTTCTGTTGAAACAATGAACTTAGCCATGAGTTTAGGTCCTTGATTTTGTCTGTTCTGGGTTGATTTGTGCCTTTGCCTTTCTTCCAGACTGACAGAACTTCTGAGAAAGCCAGTTTGGACAAAAGAGGGGTCAGTTTATGTGCTAGCTCTGTGAAGTGTTTTAATGCCTCTTCCTTTGTTTGGTTTGCCAGGTCATTTGTCCCAAGGTGTATTACAATGTGTGAGGTTTTACCCCCCCCCCCTTGGACAAGCTTAACTATGTGGCTTGTGTCTCTTTCTGCTGAAACACCTTGGAGACACCTGACCACTACTTTGGTGTTCTCTCTGGGGTTAGGTGAGTTTCCACACTGCGGATCATGGAATCCCCAATAATGACCAGTTTCTTTTTCTTTTTTATGTTGTTGTTCATTTCTTTATTTATTTTTCCAGATGCAGCATGATGTTTTTTTTTTTTTCACATTTAGACAGTCTGGTTTGTGGTGTCCCTCCAGTACTGTGTATCTATTCCTTGTTGGTATGCTGGTGTTACATTCGGAGTATGGTTTGCAATATCCATTTATTTTCCCATGCCTGCCCTCCTGACCAGCTGCCATCCCTTAGACTCTGTAACCTGTCTAGGGCATGGTTTGACCCTTTGGTCTTGGTGGGTTGGAGGTGGAGATGGTGCAGCATGCAGTGATATAGTGTGCACCACAGTTCATGTATTAGCGACCAGGTCTCCTTCAGTTGGGTTCTGAGGTTTGCAATCACCCAGAAAGCAGGGCAGGGGCCATGGTGCTGGATGTAAGCCCTAACATAGAGTGAACCGCAGTGAACACAGTGCACAATATCCATCCTTTGTTTTAAGAAACAGAAAATAAAACACAAACAACATTTTTTTTATTGGTTTAGTTCTGTTTTGTTAGGTAATTTGTATGATCTGGTCCTGAGTGATATGTCCCTTTCCTTTCTTTTTTTTTCTTTGGTCCCGACCCCAACCCCCTTAGATGATCAGCCCCTGCCCCACACGCTACCCCCATATGCCCACGTTTACTCCCTTGGTTGGGGCCACTGGGTGGGTGCCCCCTCCTCAAGGACAATGGTCTCAAGCCCTGGCTTACCCTCCAGAATGGGGCCACAGGAGCTAGACCCCACGGTGGACACAGATCACAGCGGAAGCAGCAGCAGGCAGGGCATCATGGATGTGGGATGGATTTTGTGGCTGCTGTGGAAATCCCTGGTGGCAGGGATGTGCAATGATGGCCAGCATCTGCCTCACCCCCCCTTATATGAGATGCCAGTAGTGGTGGTACCCCCAGCCTCCATCAGAGGTCCGCAGAGTGTCGGACACTCTATCCCCCTTCCCCTGGAGAAGGAGAGTAGTCCCTGGGATGTTCAATCCTTCTCCCCCCAGGCAGCCCTCCAACTCCTGAGTCAGTCTGCGAGCCCGGGATGTCTGCTGCTGGTTGGCTGAAAAAGAATCAGTTGGATCAACTGATTTCTTTGTTTGCACCTATTCACCTCCTATTGTGGTCATCTCTGATGTGCTCCTGACCTGGGGTGAGTGGAAAAATACTTCTGAAAAAAATAATTATGGCTATGAGGAACTGGGGCAGGCTGCGAGCTTTCAAACCAGCACTAACCAATAATGAGGTAGAGTTCCTTGTTTGGACTCTTTTCACACTAAAAGAGTACAGCTAGTGGTGGCATGTTGTTTAAACATTCGATTGCAGATCAAGAACCAGTTAACGGCAGTTAGTCTCACCCCACAGGCTGTGGTGTGGTTTGAACTGTACCTTTAAGCACAATGTTCCTAGACATGACTTAGGCACATTAGCAGGAAGATAGGGTCTTGGCCAGTTCACATTACAGTGTATGGTCTACTGAATGTGGAGTGGAGTGGAGCCTGGTAGTTGTTACTCAGCCAGCTTGTATATGCATGCCAAGCAGTTCTAGGATGAAGCGCACACTACTTTCCTCCAAGATACTGCAGTCAAATAATGAACTAGAGAGCAGGAAGGAATTGGGCACAAGGCAGATCAAGGAGATAGATATTTTATATCGGAGTAAGGCTAGCCGGCCTGAGTCAATACAATACGTAGGGGATATGTGGGGGTTTTAGTCTATTTTTAGTCATGCTGTCTATGTTTAAATAATATAAAACATCTATCCCATTGATCTGGTGTTTGCGCAGTTCTTTCCTGCTCTCTTGTGTATGCATGTGTCAGACCAAGCACAGGAAGAGAGTGCCCCAAGGATGCCAGACCACGCGGTCCAAGCCTTAAGCCCAAAGCGGCTTGCAGCCCTCCAACTACTGCATTGCCTTCTATTGTTTCCTCCCTGGAATATAAGACAAGATATAAAACAGAAAGAAAAAAAGGAATATATAGAATAGTGGATGGGCGCCCATCCACAACAAGGCTGTGTTTCCATCGAGGGTGTTGATGATAATAGAGAGACCTCGAGAGCAAAGCTCGAGAGGTCTCCGTGATGTCATCAACTACCGAGATGTGAAACACAGCTTTGTTGTGGATGGGTGACCATCTACTATTTTATATAGTAGAGTATATGGTTTCCCACAATGTGTTTGTACCTTGGTAACTCTTGCAGACTGGTCCTGGCTAGATTCCCATTCTCTCCACTCAGTCCCCAATAATTCCAGTATTCGTTACTGCAGTCCTGTTCCGAGTCCTGTCCCCGAAGATTTCCAAGTCCTGTCCCCGAAGATATAGGTCCTTCACGCAGCAGTCACAGTCTGCTCCAGCAACTGTGCCAGTAATTAAAAAAAACAAACCGCAAAGTAACAGTTTGGATACATGGAACTGAATTTAGTGGTCCGTGTCCAAACTGTGTCTATGAATTACTCAACCGACTGCACCGCTCGCTAAGTACAGTTGCCATTTTCGAGTGAATTTTTTGAAAACAACACTGTTGCAGCCAATCAGATGGCAGGTTAAGGGTAAAAAGTTGTTGTACTATCAATGTGATGTCAGAACAATAGTACAACAACTTTTTTTACCTTTGAACTGTCCTACAACAAGGTTTGGTAAACCTTTGTTTTCCATACACAATAAGCCCTAACCATATACTATAACGCAATAGATAGACAGACAGACAGACAGACAGATAGACAGATAGATAGATAGATAGATAGATAGATAGATAGATAGATAGATAGATAGATAGATAGATAGATAGAAGGTTCTCCAGGGAAGCAACTGTCCTTGTACTGTATAGCTGCCTCTGCCACTCTTTGTGGTTCATTGGTGCCACTTGGTGGACAGCCAGCATAACATAAGATAATCAAGAGCAGTGGGCTGTGCTGGTGGTGCTTAATCTAAGAAAGAGACTGGGCTGAGATCATACAACACAATCACTTGTAAATATAATGTATTAACATAAATAAATAACATATTAAAAAAAATCAGAGCAAAAGATCAGGAACTCGACTGATTACAACAATGTATATAAAAAGATGGAATTGGGGGAACATTTGTTTAAAGCCAGACTGCAATGACAAGGCCCACTCCCTCGAGCTTGGGTGTGCTGAGGCATACTGGCATAGGATGTTTTCAGCAACACAGGTAATATAATTTTTCTTTCTCTTCTCATGGCAGCAGATTCTTCTTGTTTTTGCTTATCTGTGGACAATGCCCAGCAAAAAGGCATCATCCAGCAAGGCAGCAGTGAAAGAGGTGCAAGAGGACTGCCTGAAGATGATGTGCATGGAGAAAGGCTAGGGATGGTTGGATGCTTGCTTGACACTGGCTTCAAAGGGAAACCTAGCCACCAGAAAGCAGAAGCAACCAGTGGGATTTCTGGTGATGCCAGCGTCTATGGCAGACTAAACCTACAAGGGCTTCTCCATGTGAATCTAAAATCCACCTCCATCCCTCACCAATCCTGACTATCTGATCCAAACAATGAAGAATTGATGATATAATGGCATCTACTCACCAAAGACTTAAAGATTTTGCAGCTGGAATGGCTAGAAATGCTGAAACAATGAATATGCAGTCGCTTGGCCCAGGCCATCAATCTCCCCAGCGTTCCACTTCACCCATTTCCAGCTCTGTGGTGGACAGCAGTTCTGAAGAAGAAGCTGCTTTTACTATCACCTCAAAAAATGGTATAAGGAGCTGCATTGGCTGGGTGACACGCTAACTACAATAAGAAATGAATTAACTGAGATCTGCTCCAAGCAAAAAGAACATAGTTGGAAAACTGTGGACCTGGAACATAATGTAATGGACACCTCCAAAACTGTTGATCTTCACAATGGAGCTATTTTACAACTCCACGATAGAGAGGTTTGGTTACAACAAAAAACAGAAGATTTGGAGAATCGCTCCAGGAGAATTAATATTAGAATCCATGGGCTCCCTGAGCAAACAGATTTGGGAAACATGGTGAAATTTATAAAAAGCTTCCTACACAAGATTCTGGGCTTGGAGGCAGACTATGCACTAAATATCATACTAGCACACAGATCATTAATTACATGACCCACAGACCCTAAAGCATGGCCCAGGTCGATTATATTTACATTTCTGGACTACTGCGCTAAAAGAGATGTTTTCCATAAAGCTTGGGCCAAGAAAGAAGTGATTTTTGGCAATTCACGTCTTTATTTTGAGCATGATTATACTCCTACTATGATGAATCATAGACGCAAATTATTCCCCATATTAAAATAGCTGTGGGACAAAGGAGTTAAAGCATGTTTAGACTATCCGGCTGTTCTCAAAATTACCACATACTCAGGGACACGCTCCTTCCCAAATATTTCTGAGGCCTCCAAATTCCTAAGGCAATGGGACATAGAGGTGGATTCCATACTAGATGCTGACATGATTAAGGAGTTGAAGAACAAGCAGTGGTACACAGCAACAGGTCCTTGACAATGGCGAACAACTACTAAAGATAAAGCCAAGGAATGCTGGCCGGCAGAAATCTCTGAGAGTCCCCATTCATCTGCATCGCTTCCCAAGAGCTTGTTACCACAGAGGAAGGCAATAGGGAAGCACAGAAACCAACCAGAAAAGTTGGAAGCGGCCACCACTATACCACCTGAAGTGTTCTCTTGAAGAGAAAGCCATCGAGAAGACGATGGTGGTGGTTGCATCTTTAGCATTGGTCCAGTTATGGAGGGCCAGATATCGATCTGGCTTGATGTAAGACTTCTCCCCTTCTGTTTAATTTCACCCGGTTCTGCTGAAAAGGACACAGACTCAGACCTGATTTCCTAAATTCTTGTTATTTTCTTCTTAAAGGAAATCTTATGAATGCTGTCCGGCCCTGAGTTGACTCCAAAGATTCAGGGGGGATAATATTCAAACTACATGACTTTAATTTGGATCTGCAGCACAGTAAATTTTGCTTTTAAAGACATTTTATCTCTCTCAAAGTTTGGGACATTAATTTACTGTTATAGAAGACAATATTATGTATGACAGAGATTTAAAAAGGTCCAGGGTCATAATTGGTATTTGGGTTTAGTTATAATAGCAGGGAGAGAGGAAGATGCTTACATACATGTTTAATTTGAAAGAGAGAATAAGAATCAAGATGGGAGTCAATGTTATCCATTATGTGTTATTCTAAATAGCACGTTTGGATCTGTTCTCCTTTCTTCTTTTTTTTTTTGCAATAAAAGTTAGTTAAATCAGGGGTGTGGGGGGGACGTTCGGGGAAGGGTGGAGTGGAATGGATTGGTCTAGCTATTCTCAGCTGATGTACCACCTTTGTCTGCAGCCCAGTTTGGGTTTCAGCTTTGTGCAGCCTGGGTTTGTTGCACTACTTCTTGCTAGTACAGCTTCATGCAGGAGGGGTCAAGGTAGCACTTTTGGAAGTATAATTGTTTTTGTATAGTTGTTAAATGTGTTAAGGATGATGGTTCAAATGGTTACTTTGTTTGCACGGTTAACACTAGCCAGGAGGGTGGGAGGCAGTTTACCTACAATGGCGGGGAGGGATGGAAGGTGACATTGCTTAGGGGGTGCTCCTAAAGAAGGAGCTTTGGCTAACAATCCTTTTTATTACTTGATTATTTGACGGAATTCAGGGTTTTAAATAATTGATTAGCAGTTTTTTTCTTGGAATGATACTAACTGTACAGAAAGTATTTATATAGATTTTCTAGAAGTGCTGTGTTTGTTAAACACAGTGAGGCAAGATCTATGCATTTTCCCAAAGATTTAGCACTTTTATGAGCAAAACGCTAATCAGTTTTTAGAGTTAAATAAAACCCTGGAATTAAATGTTAAAGGCCTTAATGGACCTATAAAAAGAGCCCAAATCTTGCAGGAGCTGGGTAGACTCTGGATAGACATAACTTATATTCAGTAATCCCATCTGACTGAAGCTGAACATATTAAGTTGCGAAGATCCTGGTTGGGGGAAGTCCATGCGGCCACATGGACACCACATCCCCATAGAAGGGAAACAGTAATATTAATTAGAAAGGACACCCCTCTGAAAATCATTAAGGTGGAGAGAGATCCCGGGGTCAATTTGTCTGACTTCATGCCTTATTTTATGGTGTTAAGAGTATTTTTCTGAACCTTTATGCACCCAGTGAGGCCAGGGATAATCAAACATTCCTCTGGAACCTAATAATGGACCCTATCATAAACACAGAAGCCTTTTATATCATAGATGGTGACTTTAATAGAGTGATATCAAATCACTGGGATAGTAGAAGTGGAAATTCCTAAAATTTTGAGACCATAGGAGGCAGCTTCTTGAAGCGAATCTTGGACGAGGTAGGACTGATAGCTATGTGGCGTACCTGCCATCCTACACAAAAACTATACCTTCTTCTCCCATACACATAGGAGCTAGTTTCAAATAGATTTGTTTCTTTTGCCCTTAAAGAGGGTCCCCTATGTCCAGGAATGTTTGATTTTACCCATGACATGGTCTGACCACTCTCCGGTGCACCTACGGTTGGTTGTGCCTGACTCTGGTGATCAGGAATTCTAACTGATGGCTGAATGTTGGCCAGTTGAATTCCAAGGGTTTTAAAGAGGAAGTGTCCAAACAGATAAAATCCTATTTTGATATGCATAAGAAAGAGGATCTCTCCCCTTCGGTCAGATGGGATGCTCTCAAGGCTTATTTAAGAGGTCATTTTATTTCCTATAGTTCCCATATGAAAAGGAAGTGAGAGGAGTGTCAAAGGGGCCTCGAGGAGGATCTGTGAGACGCTGAGTTCAGATATAAACTAACCCTAGACCCAATTGATAAAATCAATTGGCAAGTGAAAAAAAATGCCCAGAAGCACCTCCTAGCACAACTGGTGGAAGGAGCCCTGGGAAGAACTAATGGTAGATACTATGAAGAGGGAAACAGGGCTGGATGGTTATTGGCCTCTGCCTTGAGGAAACAAATTAGCAGTAGGGCAGTCCTAGGAATCAGGGACTCTGATATGGGGATGCTCTGAGGTCAAGTGCTGTGCAAATAGCCCAAGTCTTTGCTAGTTAGTACACATCCCTATATAGTCAGGAGCACAGAGCCGATAGCGCTACTGCAACAGAGGAGTTTCTGGCCCCTCTGGTACTACTCCATTTGAGCTCAGAAGAGAGTGATCTTCTAGGACTCCCAATTACGCCCAAGGAAATTGTAAATAAAATAAAGGATTTAAAAACACGGAAGTCTCCCGGCCTGGATGGCTTACCGGCTGAATTTTATAAGTCCTTCTGAAAAGATCTGGTGCCACGCCTGCTGGTCTGCTTTCACCATATTCTGGAGGGTGGGGAATTCCCTGAGTCTTGGTGCTACGCACAGATCTCAGTCTTGCATAAGGAGGAGAAGAACCTGGAGCAGTGTGCTTCCTATAATTAAATCTCCCTGTTAAATGTTTTATTTATTTATTTATGTACAGTATGTATGTATGTATGACTAGGATTATAAATACCTTTGAGCTTGGGCTGTTTTACAAAGGTTCCATGTCAGTTAACATTTCGAATACAGTAAGACAAAATGACAACAGTATGAGCAAAACAGTAACAATAATCTGAAAACATGTAGTTACAAGAACTATAAAAAACAAGTGAATTTAGAGGGTAGTAAACAGGGGGATAGTGAAAGAGGTGTGAAGAGGTAAGGGAGCACATAGGGAAAAGGTAGGAGAGGGAGGGGTAACAGGAAGGGATAAAGAGTAAAGGGGGGAGAGTGGGGAGGGGGAACAAATGGGGAGTAAGAGCAGCTGAGGGCTTTGTCAAGACAAACAGGGGAAGTGCAAGAAGGGGGGAGAGGGCAAGTAGGGAGGCCAAGTGCTAAATAGGAAAGAGAAATGAATGCAGCTAGAGCAAATATTCAAGGGGGTCAGCTAGTCGAGGCAGTCACAGAAGCTGGAGGCAATGAGAGAGAGGCGGAGCCTTGATTTAAAAGCACCAAGTGAGGGAGTGGAGGAGATGTCACTGCAGAGTCCATTTAGCCAGCTAGGTGCCCTATAAGTAAAACCTCTTTGACCTTGTGTTGTGCGACAGTGGGGAACTTACAAAAGCTGTGGTTTAGACTCCCCGGTGTTGTGGGGGTTGTTTCTAGGGTGTAGAAGAGCACAGACTCCAGGGGGTTCCAGGCCCATAGTTATTTTCTTCACTACAGTGCAGGTTTGGTACTTTATCCGACTGATGAGTTGCAACCACCTAGTTTGAGCATGGAGGTCACACATATGAGTGAGACGGTGGGATCCAGTGATGAGCTGACATGACTTATTGAGGGAGGTGGATACACATCTGAGAGCGGTAGCGGTGGCTGAGCCATAGACAATAAGTCCATATACACTAATGGAGATGACAGAGCTATGGACAGCGACTGACAAGGCTTCTGGGGTAAGATGTTCCCCGTGCTAGTAAAGTAGGCCAAGATGGGTATTAGCAGCTTTGGCTACATACAGTAGTCAATGTGGGCACCATAAGAGACATGAGGGTCTAGGGTGATCCCAAGGTATTTAAAGGCTTGTACCTGTACCAGAGTGATTCCTTGGCTGGTTTTGATGGAGAGGGGGTACTGCTTATGTTTGTTATGGGAGCTGCTGAAAATCATGGACTTTGTTTTTTTATGATTTAGGAAGACTTAGTGCTTTGTGAACCAGTTTTCAACTGAAGCAAAACCAAGCTGGAGATTGTCTTGTAGTGGTTTAGGATCCTGGTGTGAGGCAAGGATTACAGCATCATCAGTGTAGGGGATGATTTGTTCTGGGCAGGAATTGGGAAGCGTGTTCAGGAATAAGCTAAAAAGTAGGGGGCCCAGAATGGATCCCTGGGGGACTCCTGAATGGACAGGTCTGGCATCGGAGAGGACATCCGCGGTTTTCAGTCTTTGAATCCAGTTTTCCAAGTAACTTTTGAACAAGGCTGCTGAGTAAGGGAAGAGCCCGGCATTCTGAAGCTGAACAAGCAGGAGGCAGTGGTGGACAGTATTGAATGCCTTGGTCAAACAATAAAGACACACCCAGTTAGCTGACCTTTGTCCAGTGAGCTATGAATGGCACCAGTGAATTCCAGCAGGGCCGAAGAGGTGCTATGTCCTTTCCTGAAGCCATGTTGCTGTGTACACAAGATATTATATTTATCCAGAAGGTCAGTGAGCTGGTCTGCTACAATACGTTCAAGGGCCTTGGAGAGGGGGGAGGCAATATGGAGATCAAGCGATAGTTCCCATGGGTGGCCCTGTCACCACTTTTGTAGATCGGGGTAACAGTGGCAGATTTCCATTTGTCGGGGAACTGGCTGAGGCTAAGAGAGAGGTTTAAAATACTGGTCAGCAGCCCAACCACCTCTTCAAGGGTGAAGGATAGCAGCTTAAGGTCAAGTGTATCATTGCTAGATCTGGATTTACTGATTGCTTTAGTAACATATTTGTGAACTTCATGCATCTTGACCGCTTTGAAGTAGAAAGGTGGGTGGCTAGTGGAGGCTGAGGAGCTGGGAGAAGTGGGAGCGTCATTGTTCATTGAAAAAGTCAGGGGAAAGAACACTGCTGAGATCCGTGAACGCGGTGTTGAAGGTATTCGCTATGATTTTAGGGTCAAGCGTAGTACTCCCATTTATGTTTAGCAAGGTAGGGGAGAATTTGGACTGCTTCCCAGTGACCTCTTCAATATTGTTCCAGAAATCTCTCCCATTACCCAGGTATCAGTAAGAGCATTCTTGAAGTAGGCAGATTTCTTTTGCCGGATAGATTTGGTGCAGTCATTCCACGCACATTTGTTGTTTTGGATGTCAACTTGCTTACCGGTGGTTCTAGCCAGTTCCCAGAGGTGGTCCCTTGATTTTAGTTGACTTAGGAGGTCGGCTGAGAGCCATGGAGTACAGAGTGCTTTAACTTGCGCTTTTTAAAAGGAACGTAGGAGTCGCAGGCTGCATTGAAGGTGTTGATGAAATAGTCCAGTGCAGTATTAACATCTGTTGCACTATAAATAGGTGACCAGTCTTGCAGAATGAGGTGTGACAAGGTGAGTCAACTGCCCACTTGGTAAACTCTAGTAGTGCTGATTTTAATGTGGATTTAAACATTTTTACTGGGATAATGGCGGATCGCTTGCAAGGTGTGGTCTCCAGAGTGATACACCCAAACCAAACCAGCTTTATAGCCGGCAGACATATTCAGGATAATATTAGGAGACTCCTGAATATCATTTCAGCACAGAACGGACAGAGGGCATTTCAATTGGCCATCTCCATGGATGCTGAAAAAGTGTTTGATAGGGTAAATTGGCATTTTCTACAAAAATCCATGGAGAAGATGAAATTTGGCTCCAAATTCTTGAAGATAATTTTTAATCTATACTCCACCCCCAGGCTCAAGTGCGGGTGAATGGAGTAAACTCTGGCAGGTTCCCTATTGGCTGAGGAACTTGTCAGGGATGCCCTCTGTCCCTTTTGCTGTTCGTAATCTTCCTGGAGCCATTGGCTGTGACAGTCTATCAGGACCCAGATATTGAGGGGGTGATGACAGGGGGACTGGAGCAAAAAGCTGCTTTACATGCTGTCCTGAAACCTCTGTAGGTTGTGGGGTCTAAAGCTGTGGGAGAATTCAAGAATGCATGGGACAGACATAAGGCAATTCTTGTGGGGGGTAGGAAGAAATAGGCTGTTGGTTAACTAGGATCTGCGGCCTATCCTGTAGGTAGGGAAATGGGCAGACTACATGGGCCAAGTGGTCCTTATCTGCCGTCAAAGTCTATGTTTCTATGTTTACCCAGACTGCTCTGGGTCCTGAGCACTTTCGGTAGGGCCTCTGGCTATAAAATTAATTATGATAAATCAGAGGCTTTGGTATTGAGTGGGACTTGTCTGGGGGGGGGGCGACTTCAGAGCACATTCACTTTTTTGTGGGCTAAAAATAACCAATTCAGATATTTGGGGGTGCAGGTCTCGACCTCTTTGCCAAGACTGCTTGATATCAATTACAACAAATTATGGAATGATATGCAAAGGGATATGACTAGATGGACTTTGCTACCATTATTGCTTGCTGTCAGGACAGATGCTGTGAAATTAAATTTTCTTCCAAGATTCCTGTTTTTTTTCTCTACGTTGCCTCTGCGGTTTTCAGCTGGCTTTTGGTCCTAAGTCAACACAGGTCTTGGCAAGTTTATATGGAGAGGACACAGACTACGGGTGGCTTTGAAGATTTTACAACAGCATAAAACCCGAGGAGGTCTAGGGTTGCCAGATCTTTACCGGTATTACTTAGCTAGTCAGATGGTACCTGTTTGTACCTGGGCCAAACAACGTGGGGCCTCGGAGTGGTATGAGATAGAGGAGGGGGAGGGGCTCCCTCAGCCCTTATTCACTCTGGCCTGTTACGACCTTCCTAGACACTTTTGCAGCCTGATTTCTAACCTCTGGGTGAAACACACCCTTAAAGTACTAAGTCAGGTGAAACACATGTTAGGGTCGGATAGTCAACTAGGCCCATTATCCCTGATCTGATATCACCCAGATTTTGTAGCCCCCAGACTAGATCTAGGTTATGTTTTTTGGGGAAAAAAGGGCCTTACTAGATTGTTGCAATTCCTGGAGAGGGGGTCCTGTATGTCCTTTCAACAGCTTCAGGCCAAATTTCATTAATCCCAGGAGGATTTTTTTCACTTTTTGAAAGTAAGACATTTCATCAAAAATGTAGATTACAAGACCCACCTGACTTGACAGCGATCACTTTGGGAGGATTTTGTCTATAGGATGATGACCTTAAACATTAAAATAAAATGTATTTTGGAGCTATATGGTAAGATGGGGGACATAAGTACCCCACCCCTACAAAAAATTAAAGAGGCCTGGGAGAGGGAGACATTTGTACAGATCTCTGGGGAGTACTGGGTGAGGAGGTGGAAGGTGGGCTGGAGAGTTACTTCTTTACTGGGATGAAGAGCATTTTATTGGAAAATTCTAGTTCAATATTTTCATATCCCCCACAGTGATCAAACATTTCCTCACTTCCAACACTGATAAGAGCTGGTGGAACTGTGGGGCCACAGGCATGCATCATCAAATATTTTGGACATGCCCGGCCATTCGAGGATTCTGGATGGGAGAACAAAACTCAGTAAAAACAGTTTTTCAGGTAGGTATTCTGAATGAATTTACAGATTGGATCCTAGGTTTCCTCACAATGGTTAGCCTCCCCTCTCCTCGTAGAGTGTTATTATTTATCTTCATAGTGGCAGCTCTCAAATGTTTAACCTCAGGATGGTTAAAGGCTGATCCCCCCCCCCCCACTCATGCAGAATGGCTTAACTGGGTGAACAATATTTATGAAATGGAATGACTCGCAGCCCACCTACATCTCTGAGAGGAGAAACATATTGACCTCTGGAGTCCCTAGTTGCAGGGGATTGGGGCTGCACCACAGGGGGTCTCTGTCTAGACCATCTGACCATCAGTAGTTTTAAATCTTTCTGCTCAGTATTTACTGAAGAGAAGGTAAGGGCAGGGCCCACAGCTTAGCACCATGGACACAGGGGGAAGGGAGGTGAGCACTAGTCCCTTCACAAAAGAAAGGGTCCTACAAGAGCTCGAGAAGCTCAGAGTGGACAAGGCAATGGGACCTGATGGCATACATCCCAGGGTACTAAAGGAGCTAAGGGTGGAACTAGCAGAGCCATTATCAGAACTGTTTAGTGAATCTCTGAGCACAGGAGAGGTCTCAGAAGACTGGAGAAGGGCTCATGTGATCCCGCTCCACAAGAGTGGTAGCCAGGAGGAGGCAGGGAACTACAGACCAGTCAGTCTTACCTCAGTAATGGGCAAGATTATGGCAGCACTCCTTAAGGAAAGGATAGTGCAACACCTGGAATCCATAGAAGCACAGGATCCATGACAGCATGGGTTTACAAAAGGAATGTCCTGTCAACCTAATCTCATAGATTTCTTAGACTGGGTAACCAGAGTGGTGGACCAAGGGGGTGCAGTTGATGTCGCCTACTTTGACTTCAGCAAAGCTTTCGATACTGTTCCACATAGAAGCTTGATTAATAAGCTGGGTAGGCTCAGAGTGGGTCAGAAGTTGGTCAACTGGGTTGCAAACTGTTTGATGGGCAGAAAACAGAAAGTGGTGGTAAATGGTTTACAGTCAGAAGAGATGCAAGTCACAAGTGGGGTACCTCAGGGATTAGTCCTGTGGCCAGTCCTCTTCAATATCTTCAACAGTGACATTGCAGATGGACTGGAGAGTAAGGTTTGTCTGTTTGCAGATGACTCCAGGATCTGCAACAGAGTAGATGATCCAGATGGGGTGGGCAGAATGAGAAGAGATCTGGATAAACTAGCGAAACGGTCAGAAGAGTGGCAACTGGGGTTTAATGCAAAGAAGTGCAAGATCATGCACATAGGGCGGAGAAACCCTGAAGCCACCTATAGGCTGGGAGGGGAGCTGCTGACAGTCACAAGGGAAGAAAGAGACTTGGGCATCATCATCACCGATGACCTGAAATCATCCAAGCAGACCACTAAAGCAGTAGGTAATGCTAGGGGGTTGTTAGGGTGTATTACTATGGGTATCACAAGTCGGATGAGGGAGGTAATAATCCCTCTTTACAAGGCACTGGTTAGGCCCCATCTGGAGTACTGTGTGCAGTACTGAAGGCCACACCTTCACAAGGACATTAACCAAATTGAAGCAGTCCAGAGAAGGGCAACCAAAATGGTGCAGGGACTGCATCAGAAAACATATGAGGACAGATTAACAGAGCTCAATATGTATACCCTAGAGCAAAGGAGGGAGAGAGGTGATATGATAGAAACATTCAAACACCTTAAGAGCATTAACAAGGTGAAAGAGTCTAACATTTCAATATAAGAAAAATGGCAGGACAAGAGGACACAGCATGAGATTAGAGGGAGGCCGATTAAGGGGTAATGTGAGGAAGTTCTTTTTCACAGAAAGTGTAGTGGATGCATGGAATGGCCTACCTCAGGAAGTGGTGGATATGAATACAGTGCAGGGCTTCAAATAGGCATGGGATAGGCATAAGGGAGCAATACAGATGAGTATGGATAGATAGGCCATTGACAGAGCAAAGGCCGATGGTACATTTATAAGGTAGAAAAAGAAATGGGCAGACTGGATGGGCCTTGTAGTCCTTATCTGCCATCAGCTTCTATGTTTCTATGTTTCTATGTTTCTATGTTAAAAATGGATTTATTTTCACAGGCCTTCCCAGACTGAATGATTTTTATATGTATATTGCGCCGTTTTAAATATGTTGTTAAATTTGTGCAGCTCCTTGATTTTGAAAGGCAGCATATAAATAAAGAATGATTTGATTTGATTTGATTTAGATTGGAATGGACTATTTTAATAATACCTGTAATCACATCATTCACTCTTGGTTCAGACACCCCTCCCCTCTGTTGACTGGGCTCTTCCCTCCCTTCCTCGTGGGACCCCCTAAGTGGGAAACTCTTCTGGAAGAGTTCTTAGAAAAAAAGTGAAAACTCCCTTTTTGTCCCTTATCTTCCCCGTCCAACTTAGAGTGGAAGATTTACTCAATATGCCTCATTCCCCCCCTTTATTTAACATCCAGGTGAACTGTTTGTTTTGTAATTGGTTTTGTAAGTTGTTTGTATTAATTAATTGTGGTTAATGGTAGACCTGCTTGTTTATTAATTACTTTCTCTCAGTGCTACTTCACAGAGTATTTTAAGATATATTCTAAACATAGAACTTTACAGCAAATCTCTCATGGGATGTATTATATACATGTCTATGTTGTATTAAGATGTATTTAGAGATTTTTTGAAGGGATTATTATCACTGGTATGGAAAGTATGTTTCATCTTTTTTAATGCATTAATAAAGCTGAATTACAAAAAAAGAAGCAACCAGTGAAGGAGCCAGCAGCACCCCCCCACCTCCATCCCGAGCATGGTAGCCAAGAAATCCCCCAAAAAGGTAAGGAAAGCCAGGGGATACTGCGTTGCCTGAAGAGGAGTTCAGGAAGGTGATTTTGAGAGTTTTAAGGGGTGAGGCTCTAGCAGTTCCACCCCCCCCACCTGGCCCACACCCAACAACTGAGCAAGAGGTGCTTCCACTCCCAAGGATTCTAAGCCTGATGTGGTCATGACAGGGGATTCGTAGCCCTCCCCATGATCCCCACACTGATCAGGCCAGTGCAACTGGTTCTCTCCCCAAGTTGCGTGAGCCTGCAGTGGCACCACCTTCGACTGATCTGAGCAAAATGCTAGAGGAGGTTGTGGGATCACAGCAGCTGTTCAGACAAAAGAGCAAGGGGGTCTCAGGTGAGATGGCATCAGGGATGGGGGCCAGTGGATCTGCACAATGGTGACGTTTGCCTCCTAGCACTATATCAGCATAGCCAGACTGGTGGGGACACATCTTGTGGACAAGATCTGACAACAAATCCATGGGTGAGAGTATGTGGACATGTTCTTATTGCCAAACTGGCCCAAGGAGCCAGAAGAGAACAAAAACTAGAAATGAAGAGGACCCGGATGGTAAGAAGTTCATGGTTGACAGGACATTTGACAACTGGTGTAGGGCTTTCAGGCAGACTGGATGAGCATGGCAGTCCTCATCTGCTGACAAGTTCTATGTTTCTGTAGTTGGTTGGGTTCATAGTTTTCACCAGCACAATTTGTCAAGTGGCCCCTGTAAGAAGTATGGTCCTGTTCAATTATTTAAACAGATTCATGTGTGCCCACAGATGCAAAGAGGACTCTGGATAGCTTGAGTATGACGAGGAGATCCACCATCAGATGACTACAACCTGTCTAAGGAATGGGGTATCTGGACATACCCTTGTTGGTCAATGTTATGCATGGGTCGGAGTCCTACATATTGATAGTGGGTTGCCCATCAGAGTGTCCCAGTCCCACAGAGACACGCTAGACATCTTCCAGACACAGACATGCTTTGGGTTCAACAGAGGGTCCTCCATGAGTGTTTGGCATGTGGATAAAAGCACCCATTCAGTCAGTGCAAGTTTAGCAAGCAGAACCAGGGTAGGCAGTGGCCCTTTCAGAGGAAGCAAAGTAAGCTCAACCATGGGACATCTGCCCACACGTAAACCAGGCTGTGAGATGGCAGCCCTGCTGGTGGATGGCTTCTTGGTTGGCTTCAGGATTCCGTACAAGGGGCCCCCACCAGAGATATGAAGAAGACAACCTGAAGTCAGTGAAGAAGAGACCTCAGGTGGTCCAGGATAACCTCAAGAAGGATATGAACCTTGGCAGGATCAGTGGGCCCTATTCTGTCCCACCAGTTCTTAATCTATGGGTCTCCCCTATTGGCTTGTTACCCAAGAAGGTCCCAGATGAGTACTGCATAATTATAGAATGGCAATAAAAAATCCTGGAACCTGATTGGCTCTCGGCCCTAGGCAACAGTGAGGTTATCTGAGCACAGTCTCACTGTATAGATTTATTGCTGCCAGGTTAGCATTGTTTTCATCTTCTCTTAAGAAACAAAGATATATTGCCACACTAAAAATCTACTAAAAACATTTTAATTCATTTTTTTTTATTTTCTATAACAACGAGCCATTGTATAATAGCAATAATGCTTTCCAGGGTGAGAGTTGTGCTGGAATAACCTCACCTCTGGGACATTGGACGCACTCGGCTTGCGGCCTCGTGCCCAGCCACCTAGGTGTGAGGTTATCCCAGCACGACCCACACCTTCTCATGCATTATTGCTTAATTAACCACCTGTCATACCCAGATAGCAACTCAGTGAATGACCATATCGACCCACATTTTAAAGCAGTACAGTATGTGTTGTTTGACATGCCAGTTGAGGTGGTGCCAGTAGCGGGTCTGGGGGCTCTTATGGCCAAAGGGGACAGTGAGACACCCTTCAGGCTACTCCTGTCTATCTGATGCAGATGAAGTTCTATGTGCAGTACTACACTGACAACTGCATATCCACGGGGTGCTCAGTCACCTGTGCAGTGTTCGAGCACTTCAGCAAGTTCTTACACTGGGCAACAGCTGAGAACACAGGTGAACAGGGGATTGTCCATTGCATGGATGATTTCCTGTTCATAGGCCCAGCCAATTCACCAGACTGTGGATGGAGACCTTCCTGCAGTTGTACCACAGTTTTTGGGTCCAGGCAAAGTGATAGCCCCTAACCCTGTAATGACTTTCCTGGACATTGAGATTGGCACAGAGGTGCAAGAATGTTGCCTAACCCAGGACAAGTTCAAGACTCTCAGGAACCTTCTGGGTCAAGTGAAGATAGCTATGAAGATTACCCTGGAAGAGCTGTGGATAGCAAGAAGCTGCAGCTCTTTATGAATGCATCCGAAGGATTGGATTTTGGGGGCATACTTCAGGGGGCTTGCTGTGCCTCACACTGGCCACTGAGTTAGGAGGCAGTGGTATTCATGAAGCAGGTCACCCTGCTGGAGTTTTCCCAATAGTAGTCACACTTGTGGTGAGGGGGAACCAACTGAGCAACAGGAAGGTTATCGTTCACTCTGACAACTCTGGTATGATCCACACCATTAACAGGGCAGCTAAGGGCCAGTGCCCATTTGGTGGTCTGATAAGGACTTTCATCATATTCCCTGGTGTTCAGTGTAACCCTTCCCCTATCCAGATCCCTTGTATAGTAAATATAAACATTTCCCTGGTGTCTAGTGGACCACCCGGCCTATTCCCTGTCCCATGTATAGTGAATGTAAAATGTTCCCTGGTGGTCTAGTGGACCCCCCCCACCACAGCAGGCAGTGTCCCACCAGCCCACAACACTATGGATACTGGTTTAGGGTATGGACATACATCGATCAGGGATCAGTGTATCCATGGCTGGATCAGCGAGAGGGTGTCAGGGCAGGGGAAGGGGGACCCTAGACTTTGGGAATGGCACGGGGCTGTGTTCTGTTGCACTCTGGGTTGAGGGTTGGGGTGGGCACTGTACTAGGGTTAGGATGGGGTGGGTGCTCTGGTGTGCTTCTGTGAAGAGGATCGGGGCCAGCCTGGTGCATCCAGCTGGGCGCAGCCATGCTAATGTGCCCATACTGGGCATGCATGGGTCCCATATGCACCATGCATGCCCAATGAGCTCATTAGCATATGCTGGCTGAACATCGCCCTTGGTGGAATGGCGCTTACAGGTCTGCGCCACGCATCCCCACATTGGCAGTGTTCAGCCCTGGCTCTGGATATGCCCACCATGGCAGCTGCATACATTGCGCCACACAACTGTGGTCCCAAATTCAAACAGGATCTACGATCTATACCGATCATGCATACTGTTTGATTATTGCTACAGTGCTGGCTGGCGCATCAGTTTTGCGTGGCGCATTGTTATGCACACACAACCGTCCGGCACTGTTATTTGCAGAATTCAGTGAGGTATGTCTTATACTTGGCATTGATATACTAAATGTATATGTTTTGTTATACTATCAAAGAAAATATTTTGTTTTACTTTTTAATGTTTTATGGACTCTAATGAAAATTTATAGTTGTATGCAAGCGAAATTCTACTCTGTAATTTCTACAATAAGTATAAGTTAGCAAACATATATTTTCAATACATTAGAGAAGTATTTTCAGAGATATATTTCATATATGTTAAAATGGGTTTGGTCTGATATATATCTGGAAAGTATCTGTAATACATGTAATAATACTGATAAAACATCTTAAATATATGTTTTACAAAGCAAGCAAATATGTTTTATAGTTTTAAATATGTCTGGAATATATATTAAATATACCTTTATAATATAAATAGACTACATTCTGTAAATATATACTGAAAACACTATTTCTACATATCTTCTTATAGTAAAATAAAGGCAGCTCCAAAATGTAATGGTGCTCACAACGTAAATGTAAACAGCACTCATGCTAAAAGCTAGGTGCACACACACACATACACCAGATCTGGAACTCCAGAAGACAATTCTTAGATTTTCAACCACAAAGTTTGTTTGTACAAAAAATAAAATATTGTAAAACCAAAGCCAAAAGTAGAAATAGTAACAAGCATTTGTCAATGTCGAATGTTGCTTGCTTGTATGTGCTGTTTAGGTATTTGGAAGTGATAGTTCCATGCCTTCCTCCCAAGACATCCACTGTGTCTTTCCGTTCAGTATTCACAGGAGAGTGGGAGGGGCAAGAGCCACAACAGTACAGCAGTTGCCAAGGGGGTGAAGAGGTGGACAATAGCCCATTCAATGGCAAAAGAGTCCTGCAGGAGCTCACTAAATTGAAGGTGGACAAAGCAACGGAACCAGATGGCATATGCCCAAGGATATTAAGAGAACTGCGAAGGGAGATAGCAGGACCTCTGGAGCCATGTCCACTGAGTCATTCAACACAAGTGAACTTGAGGAGGGCACATGTGGTCACTCTACAGAAGTCCGGCAGCAGGGAGGAGGTGGGGAACAATAGGCCATTCAGCCTCACCTCAGTAGTGGGGAAGATCATGGAGACACTGCTTAAAGAAAGGATAGTGGGGCATCTAGAAGCCATCGAAGCCCAGGACCATAGATAACATGGATTCACAGTGGGGACATCATGTCAGACAAATCTGGTTGATTTGTTTGACTGGGTGACAAAGGAAGTGAATCAGGGTGGGGCAGTGGACAATGCTTACCTTGATTTCAGCAACGCCTTTGACACCATCCCACATAAGAGGCTGATAAACTAGCTGGGTAGGATGGGCATGGGGGAAAGGGTGGTAAATTGGGTTAGAAACTGGCTAACAAGACAGAAGGCAGAGAGTGGTGGTAAATGTGCTGCAGTCTAGGGAGAGGGAGTGACCAGTGGGGTGCTGCAGGGATCGGTGCTGGGACCAGTCCTGTTCAATGTCTTCATTAGTAACATTGTAGAATGTCTGAAGGGAATTTTTTCTCCAAATTTTCAACATAGCCATTTTGAGACCTCTGCTCATGAACGGTGTCACTGTGATTTTCTTAATCTGTCCCAAACATTGATTGTGCACACCGAATGCGCCATTGTCTGCGCTATTACGCGACTTACATTTTGGGCGACGTAATAAAAGCAGCTGTATTGCTCATAAGGAGGTGTGGTAAAATGGCAATATTGAAAATCTGGAGTGCAAATATTAAAATTTGTGAACTTCGGCGTGGGTAGAACTGCGCAAGCGCGCTGGTAAAACAGTCATTTTTAGGAATTTTTTCACCAAATTTAAAAAATAGCCATTTTAAGACCTCTGGTCATGAACAGTGTCACTGTGATTTTCTTAACGTGTCCCATACATTGATTTCACACACCGACTGCACCATTGTGTGCTACATGGGTGGAAACATGTTTTGGGCGAGATGTGAAAAATGGCAGTTGCACTGCTCATAAGGAGGTGTGGTAAACTGGCAATGTTGAAAATCTGGAGTGCAAATCATGAACTTACGAGCGTGCGTAGGATCAGTGCAACAAATGCTCGTAAAACAGTCATTTTGGGGAATTTTTTCACCAAATTTTTAGCATAACCATTTTAACACTTCTGCTCATGAAAAGTGTGACTGTGATTTTCTTAATCTGTCCCAAACATTGATTGCACACACCGACTGCGCCATTGCGTACTACATGCATGGAAACACATTTTGGTGACGTGAAAAATGACAGCTATACTGCTCATAAGGAGGTGTGGTAAACTGGCAATGTTGAAAATCTGGAGTAATAACTTTAAAAATTCGCGAGTTTACGAGCGTGTGTAGGAACTGCTCAATGCACGCTCATAAAACAGTCATTTTTAAGAATTTTTTCACCAAATTTTCCACATAGCCATTTTAAGACCTCTGCTCATGAACAGTGTCACTGTGATTTTCTTAGTGTGTCCCATACATTGATTTCGCACATCGAATGCGCCATTGTGCGCTACATGCACGGAAACACATTTTGGGCGAGATGTGAAAAATGACAGCTGTACTGCTCATAACGAGGTGTGGTAAAATGGCAATGTTGAAAATCCGGAGTGCAACTATTAAAAATTTGTGAACTTACGAGCGTGCGTAGGAACTGCACAACGCACGCTCGTAAAACAGTAATTTTAAGGAATTTTTTCACCAAATTTGCAACATAGGCTTTTTAAGAGCCCACCTTATGAATACTGGCACTGTCGTTTTGTTAATCGGTCCCGATAGGTGATTTCACACAGTGACCACGAAATCACCCTTCGGGCCCGATTAACACCATGACAGTGACAGAATTCATGAGGCGGGGTCCCCAAAACCCCGTTGAAAATTTGGTGTCAAAATTCCAAAAAATGCCTGAGATATGCTGCAAAGTTGAAAAAACCCTATCTATCCCATTATACAGCTTACTGGCATTTCCTCAGGTTGCAGTCGGCTTTGAAGAGTGCAGACGTGTTCCTGGTCCACTGAAGATTGTCGGCCAAGTCCGGAGGTAAGTATGGGGTGAGGGTGTGGGAGGCAGGATGCGCAGTGGGTGGGTGTGGGTTGTGGGAGGGGCCAGGGAGAAGCGCCGTGGGACAGTTTTTGTTATTTACAGGTTTTTTTAATAAGACTACGAGGGACGTTTGCCACGCTGGGGTGGGCTTCCAGTGTAGCAGCTGGAAGGCTGTTGGAGGGTCTGGAGCTGACAGGGGATTGGACACCCCTGTCGGGCATAACATCATTTTGCCATGCTGGGGTGGGCTCCCAGTGTGGCACCTGGATGCTTTGGGGGGCATGCAGCTGACGGGGGATTGGGCACCCTCATCGGCCGTACAGTGTGGGGAGGAGGTGGAAGGCTCATGAGCACGCAGTATGCATGCGTGCATGTGTGCGTGCGTGTGTGTGGAGGGAGGAGCTCTGCTCACTGAAGCTGAGCTCTCCCTTTCAACTGTACGACCACTGCATTTTCGACTGCTGTCATAGACAGCTGCAGCAGTGATTGGGGAACTGGGGCCGCGCCTGCAAACACACTGACTGCATTGGAAGATGGGTGCCACACCTCCGAAAACTCGGATGCTGGCACTATGTTTCTTGCACATGCATGTAAGCAACATAAAAATGAGACCTCCCCACAGTATTAACATTTTGTGCTGTTCCTGTGCTTTTTCTAGAACAGTGAGAAATGTCAGTCCTGTAGGGAGGTTTGTTTTTTACTATTGCTACTTTTGGCTCTAGTTTTACAATTTTTTCTTTACTGTACAAATACATTTTGTGATGCAAAATCCAAGAAGTGCCTTCTGGAGCTCCTGGCCCAGTGTGCGTGTGTGCCCAAATTCTGCTGTGAGTAAAATATGTATCTTGTTTGCTTGCAAGATACAGTACAGTATGTGTAGAATATATGCAGAATATGTATTTGTATATATGTCAAATACGGTATATTTTTGCAAATGCCTGCTGTGGTACTGTGTACATATTTGTATTGCATATTTCAAAAGTCCAGTTTGTCATCCAAAATCATGATAATTTCTATTTTTAAAATAGTTTTGAATTGACAGCATTAGTTTACAGACCACAGGGAAAGGGAAAGAGTGAAAAACAAGTACATGTAGGAACTCACTCTCACATAAAATGAAACCAAATAGGGGTGGTATTAATACCAATTTGAGCTTTTATAAATTGTGAAGTCAACAGATAAATCCTATGTACAAGTATAAATGTATATAATCTGTAAGTCTGTGATCATGGTGCATTATTAAATGATAATTATGAACTGGATTAAAAAAATTAACGAACCTGATTGGCCAAGAGAATTTTCAAGCCATGATGATATCGGGCTACATCATCATGGCTTAAAAAACCTCCAGCCACCAGTCTCCTCACTGGCATCAGATCCTCTGACCACAATGTTCACCACGTCCAGAGGCCTAGAGCGAGTCACTCACAAAGATGACCAGTGCAAAAAAAAAAACCCTAAAAACTATTCCTACCGCTGAAATGAAACTCCCACCAAGTGTGGCATACATAAATAGAGCACCCGCTCCCAAACAAGAAATGCTGCTCAACGGACACTCACGAGAAAACACCCACAATACCACAACAGCCCTTCCAAATCAAACATCTGCCACCTGGTGGACAAAACAACCTCACCATTTTAGCTGCTGCTTCTTATTACTAAAACTGATTTTGCCAACCACACCTGTTCCCTTCAAAAGACAACACAGGCAGTTTACCCCTCTGCTCCACGCAACAATCGCAACACAGCATCTCGGAGGGACAGGTGGTGGTGGTGAGGTGAGGAGACCAGAGCACAATCGACATAATCACAGTACCGTGTCAGCAGCACTTTTACGGAAAAAAAAAAATCCACAGATCTTCACCGGGTCCCAGATCATGCAGCAGGACCGGGTCAATGCAAAGAAATTACAGTTCAGGAGTAGTGTTGAGAGATTGACACTGAGTTCACAGCTGCACTCCTCCATGAAATCCACTTACAACAGTGCCTCTGCTGCCCATGCTCTCCAGGAACTATTTATTTTAAAGATATTCCTCCATCATTCCAAAAAAGGCATTAAAATATTTTAAAAGTGTATTTTTTTATCATTTTCTCCAAGAAAACTATTAAACCAATTTATAATAGCAATAATGCACTTCATGGTGTGGTATATCGTGGGATATCATCACTTCTCGGGTCGTTGGATGCACTCGGCCTGCGGCCTCATGCCCAACCACCTGAGGCGTGATGATATTCCATGATATATCACACCCTGTTGTGCATTACTGCTTAATTATACTATAGATATCTAAATGGTTACTAATAAGAGGAATTTCAAATGTACAGTTAAAGATATGTTACATCAAGACTGATCTATTGTCTGGGTATTTTAAGATATGTTTACAACTTACAATATTTAAAAAATATTTTAGAAATATGTCAACTACACAAAAATTATATCTTAAATATTCAAAATATATAAGCAGATATATAAAATAGATGTCATGCACCTATAATAAATATATCATGGAAATATATTTATGATGTATCTTAAATTTATCTATCACATGTATTCTGCAAATTAATCAGATATTTTAAAACCAGCCAATTTGAGATATTTTGCATGTACTCCAGACATATGATCAAACATGTATTTAAAATACACTTTTCTAAATATATCCAAAATATATTTCTTTTCCATATGGGATGTCCTCCTTTCCTTTCCCTTCCTGACTCCTCTCCTTCCCTTCCTGCTCCCCCCACCCTTCACTGGATTTCCACATTCCAAAGGTCACCATCCAGGAAACCTTACTTGCCCTTTCCTCCTCCAACCCAAAGAAGTCCAGCCTCACTAGTCTGGACCCCAAGCTGCTCCATCTCTCAGTCCTTTACTCACCTATGCAATCTTTCCATGGCCCACAGTGCTGTTCCTCTACCCTGGACATTGGCCAGTGTCATTCCACTTCACAAAGGGGGTGACCCTTCCTCACCTTGCAACTTAGATGCCATCTTCCTCCTTCCTTCCCTCTCAAAGATGCAAGAGAAACTGGTGAATTCTAGACTCCTAGACTTCCTTTAGTCTTCCAACTTCCTCTCACCCTTCCAATCTGGTTTCTGAAAGCACCATTCCACTGTCTCCTCCCTGCTGCATGTCACAGATTCTGTTTTCTCTGGGATGGATCAGGGGCACATCATGGCTCTTATATTCATTGATCTGGCCAAAGCCTTCGATTCCATGTCCCATCCACTCCTCCTGGACAAGCTGACCTCTGCTGGCACCTCAGCTCCCACTGCTGCTTGGTTCCACTCCTATTCAATGGGCTGACAATGATTAGTACAGACTGAAAGTGTTCTGTCACCTCTACTTACTATCTAGGCTGGGGTTCCACAGGGCTGCATCCTGGCTTCCATCCTTTGTTCCCTTTTCCTGAAAGACCTCCCCACTGCCTGTGTCAACTTGCATATCCACATGTAGGCAGATGACATAGTCATCTTCACCTCCAGTCCATCCACTATAGCTGTGGAAGACTTTCCCCAGCAGGACATTTTAACAATGTTCTGCATTGGTTCGAATCCAACCAACTCAAAGTCAACACTAAAAAAACTGAGTCCATGACCTTTGTTACCAGTCAGAAATTGACCAGACTCACTACATCCATTGTGGGTAAGCTAATGGAGACTATCCTGAAGGAGAGGCTGGTGGCCCTCCTAGAGGCCAAAGGACTACTGGGCAGAAGACAGCATGGCTTCATACGTGGCAGATCCTGCCAAACCAACCTGGTCGAGTTCTATGACTGGGTAACTAGGCAACTGGACAGGGGCCATGCAGTGGATGTCCTGTATCTGGACTTCAGTAAGGCATTCGACTCAGTGCCACATGGAAGGCTGGGAAGGAAGTTAGTAGGCACAGGGGCAGGTGCAAAGCTGGTGAGATGGGTAGGAAACTGGCTGCAGGGAAGGCAACAGAGGGTGGTGGTGGGTGGTCTCACACCCAAGGGCAGTGACGAGTGGTGTTCCACAGGGCTCGGTGTTGGGACCAGTGTTGTTTGGGATATTCATTGCAGACATATCATGGGACATCAAGAGCAAGATCAGTCTGTTTGCTGATGATACCAAGGTAGGTGCGGTGGTGGATGACCTAGGGCAATAGTTCTTAGACTTTGTCACAGTGAGCCTCCCCAAATCCATGGAAAAGATTTTGAGCCTCCCCTTCAAAATTGAAATAATCTTGGGCCTCCCCAAAGAAAAATAACATACTGTACTTTGCATAGTACACCATGAATAAATTGAAATGCCTCCGAGTACTTGGCTCACATTCAGTTCTTTGTCTTATACTGACATGGAACCTTTGAAAAAGAGCTCCTATGCTCAAAGGTGTTATCTGAATAACAAATAAAATAAACAAATATTATTATTTAGCTTATTATAACCCCCAACAGACTAGCATTCTTGCTCTGCTATTTTCATTCCTGAACCATTGTTACCCTTGTTGAAGTATCTTCATGGTTCAGACTATTTTCTATGTTTCCTCTATATGAAATAACCTTCCTACATACTTTGCTTCTTCCCCTCTTTCCCTGCTCCTAAGCAACTTCTCTGGGATTACATTGCTCCTTCCTGCTATTGCTCTTAGCACTTCTGTGCTCAACCCTTGTATTTGGGCTGTTCTACCATCAGTCTACAAATTGATCAATTACTACCCCTCATTATTAGTTTATTGTTCGTATTTGTTTGCACTATTCATTGTGTATTTCTTGATTGTTTTGCAGTTACCTTTTGAAATGCATTCCTCCCTACCTTTCCCGGTACACCTGAAATCAGCCTTGGCTCATTCACCTTCCCTTGTCACCTATTAGTAAATAAATACATACAATTCACCTACTATTATTCTCTTTCAGTTTCCTTCCTCTCTTCACACAAAATACATAAAACTCAAAATTTAAATACAGTACTTTTTCAGACTTTCTTGAGCCTCCCCTGGAACAGGTTGGGGCCTCCCAAGGGAGGCTGGCCTCACCATTTGAGAACCCCTGACCTAGGGGGATGGCAGGGGTTGCAGGATGATCTGGCAAAGTTTGAAACCTGGTCAGACACCTGGCAACTGGGCTTTAATGCCAAAAGTGCAAGGTGCTGCATTTTGGGATGAAAAACCAAGGAGGAGTTACCAGCTAGGGGGAGTGCAGCTAGCCCAGACAGAGGAGGAGAAGGATCTGGGGGTGCTCATTACAGGGTCAATGAACAACTCGCCACAATGTAGGAAGGCAGCTGCAAAGGCCAACAAAATGCTGGGTTGTATTGCAAGGGGTATATCCTCGAGGAGGGAGGAGGTGATTCTGCCACTGTATAGGTCATTAGTTAGACCACACCTGGAGTACTGTGTGCAGTACTGGCGTCCGTATCTGAAGAGGGACATTAAGATACTGGAGGGGGTGCAGCACACAGCGACAAAGATGATCAAGGGGCTGGGGGACTTATCATACGAGAGGAGGCTGAAGGAGTTGAACATGCACTCACTGGAGGAGAGGAGAGACAGGGGTGACATGATTGAAACCTTTAAATACATGAAAGGAATAAACAAGACGGGTACAGAGGGGCTGTTCAAAGTAAGGAAGGGGAGGGCCACCTGGGGCCATGATATGAGACTGGAGCGAGGAAGGTTCAGGATGGAGATGAGGAGACACTTTTACAGAGAGGGTGGTGGCTGGGTGGAATGCGTTACCTGCTGAAGTGGTATGCAGTAGAACAGTGGACTGCTTCAAATGAGGATGGGACAGGACAGGGGAGGGTTAATGAAGGGAAGGGTGGAAGGGAGGGGCAGCTGCAGAATAAGGGGTGCTAGCTGCACATTCGAGCAGACTTAATAGACCTCTAGGCCTTTATCTGCTGGCAAATTTCGTATGTTCGTATGTTTGTACACTGTGTTTCCACCACTCTGGATGGCACACCTCTTGAAACAGTTCAGTGCTTCAAGTACTGATCACTCAAGTGAGAATACATGTCTGGGTACCACACTGCAGCCAACTCCATACAGACAAAACAAAAACACTTGAAGACAAACACAGAATCGAAGGTGCTGTGTGATAAAATACAGGCTGGCACAAATAAAACTTCTGTGGGAGCTGTTATTTCACACCACAAAGCAAACCACAAGCATGGCTATCAACCCCAATGCTTCAGCTTGCTCTGAGCCTTCATTGGGGGTGGAACCTAAGCCATGATAGCTTATCCTTTTAAGGTACAGCCATAAAGGTACAGTGAATAGTGACAAGAGCAGCTAAAAAATTAATGTGCAAATAATACAAACTTTCAACCACTGAGTTTGGGTAGTAAGGGTTAGAGGGAGCTGGACTGGAGCTGGACTAAATGGCCCCTATGCATGAATGGGTGGGAAATACGCACCAGAGGTGTGTATCCCACCTGTGTAGATCCACACCCCTGGACATAGAAACATAGAAGTTGATGGCAAATAAGGACCGCAAGACCCATCCAGTCTGCCCATTTCTTTTTCTACCTTACGAATGTGCCATAGGCCTTTGCTCTGTCAATGGCCTATCTATTCATACTTACCTGTATTGCTCCCTTGTGCCTATTTCATGCCTGTTTAAAGCCCTGCACTGTAGTCATATCCACCACTTCCTGAGGTAGACCGTTCCATGCATCCACCACCCTTTCTGTGAAAAAGAACTTCCTCACATTATCCCTTAATGGGCCTTCCTCTAATCTCATGGTATGTTCTCTTGTCCTGCTATTTTTCATATATTGAAACATGTTAGACTCTTTCACCTTGTTAACGCCCTTAAGGTGTTTGAATGTTTCTATCACATCACCTCTCTCCCTCCTTTGCTCTAGGGTATACATATTGAGCTCTGTTAATCTGTCCTCATATGTTTTCTAATGCAGTCCCTGCACCAATTTGGTTGCCCTTCTCTGGACTGCCTCAATTTGGTTAATGTCCTTGTGAAGATGTGGCCTCCAGTACTGCACGCAGTACTCCAGATGGGGCCTAACCAGTGTCTTGTAAAGAGGGATTATTACCGCCCTCTTCTGACTTGTGATACCCCTGCTAATACACCCCAACATCCCTCTAGCCTTACCTACTGCTTTAGTGGTCTGCTTGGATGATTTCAGGTCATCAGTGATGATAATGCTCAAGTCTCTTTCCTCCGTTGTGACTGTCAGCAACTCCCCTCCCAGCCTATAGGTGGCTTAAGGGGTTTCTCTTCCCTATGTGCATGATCTTGCACTTCTTTGCTTTAAACCCCTGTTTCCACTCTTCTGACCATTTTGCTAGTTTATCCAGATCTCTTCTCATTCTGCACACCCTGTCTGGATCATCTACTTTGTTGCAGATCTTGGTGTCATCTGCAAACAGACAAACCTTTCCCTCAAGTCCATCCGCAACGTCACTGATGAAGATATTGAAGAGGAATGGCCCCAGGACTGATCTCTGAGGTACCCCACTTGTGACTTGCATCTCTTCTGACTGTATGCCATTTACCACCACTCTCTGTTTTCTGCCCATCAACCAGTTTGCCACCCAGTTGACCAACTTCTGACCCACTCTGAGCCTACCCAGCTTATTAATCATCTTCTATGTGTAATAGTATCAAAAGCTTCACTGAAGTCAAGGTAGGCAACATCAACTGCTCCCCCTTGGTCTACCACTCTGGTTACCCAGTCAAAGAAATCTATGAGATTAGTTTGACAGGACCTTTCTTTTGTAAAGCCATGCTGTCTTGGATCCTGTGCTCCTATGGATTCCAGGTGTTGCACTATCCTTTCCTTAAGGAGTGCCTCCATAATCTTGCCCATTACTGAGGTAAGACTGACTGGTAGTTCTCTGCCTCCTCCCTGCTACCACTCTTGTGGCGGGATCACATGAGCCCTTCTCCAGTCTTCTGGGACCTCTCCTGTACTCAGAGACTCACTAAACAGTTCTGATAATGGCTCTGCTAGTTCCACCCTTAGCTCCTTTAATACCCTGGGATGTATGCCATCAGGTCCCATTGCCTTATCCACCCTGAGCTTCTCGAGTTCTTGTAGGACCCTTTCTTTTATGAATGGACTAGTGCACACCTCCCTCCCCCCCATGTCCATGGTGTTGAGCTATGGGCCCTGCCCTGCCTTCTCTTTAGTAAATACTGAGCAGAAGAATCTATTTAGGATAGATGCTTTTACATTGCCCTCCTCCTCACATGCTCCCTTATCCGCTTTGATCTTAGCAATACCCACTCTGGATTTTCTCCTTTCACTAATGTTTCTATAGAAAGTCTTGTCACCTTCTTTTAAAGTTTATGCTAGTGTTTCCTCAATTTGGGCCTTTGCTTGCCTTACTGCCTTCCCTGCTTCCCTTAAGGAAGTTTGGTATGCCTCCCTATCTTCATCCTGCTGAGTTCCCTTATATTTCCTGAAGGCCAGCCTTTTGGCTCTGACCTTTTCTGCTACTGTTTTTGAGAACCAAAGTAGTCTCCTTCTTTTGCACTTCCTTTTCTCTCTATCACAATGGGATGTTGCTTCAAGTATTGCATCCTTAATGCTTGCCCACATTGCCTGTACCCCCTCACCTGTATTTCTTTTTGCCAGGGCTAGCTTAACTCTGTTGGCTATCTTATCCAAGTCAGCTACTCTGAAGTAACATATTTTTGCCTTGGAATGGGATGATTTAGTTCTAGTGGCCAAATTGAACCATACCATGTGATGGTCACTGGCCCCCAGGTGACCTTCTACCTGGAGATCTGAAATCCTTTCCCTGTTAGTCAGTACTAGATCTAGGATAGCCCTGTCTCTTGTTGGTTGTTGTACCAGTTGTTTGAGGCCATCCTCCTGCATGGTATCCACCATGTGTCTAGTTCTGGCAGATGTTCCTGCTGGTATTAACCAATCTGTATCTGGCATGCTGAAGTCTCCCATTATCAGAACCTCCCCTTTAGCTGTCATGTTTTGCATATCTTCTAACAGTAATGTGTTTATGTCCTCCCCCTGGTCTGGAGGCCTGTAGACAACCCCAGTTCATATGGCTGTCCCATTTCCTGTATCCAGGGTGATCCACAGTTCTTCTGGCTCCTTATGTGTATTCTGAATTTCTATAGCTTTGATATTTTCATTGACATAAAGGGCCACACCGCCCCCCTCTTTGCACCTCGGTCTCTGCTGAACAGTACATAGTCAAGTACTGAAGTCTCCCAAGTGTGGTTACTGGTAAATCATGTCTCACTAATGGCTGCTATGTCCAGTTTAGCCTCTGTCATTATTGCCTGCAGGTCTGGGATCTTGTTTCCCAGACTGCAAGCAACTGTGTACATGATTTTCCATTGGACAGATTTCGGTGAGTTAGTTGTTCGGCAAGGTCTGGCGTTTCCCCTGTATGGACCTTTTTCCTTACCTGGTGATGCAAATGAACTGCAAACATGCTGAACAGGTGTGCACAGGCTGGTATTCACCAATGGCTGCTACCTGTCCATTGCCCCAACCTCCCCAGCATCCAGGTCCACAGAGTGCAGCCAGGGGTAGAGTAGCGGACCCAGTTGGGCATCCAATCAGATGCCCATCCTGGGTCCAGGAGTAGATCACAGGTACAGTGATGCACAGGTCTGGGAATAGCAAACATAGGCACTCAGACCCATGCAGCCACATTGGCCGCAGTCCCTCTGCCTGAACCCCATGGGCATTGTTGCCCCCACCATTGCACAGCCCCCAACACAGGACTGCCCTGGCATAGTGCTGCCCCAACCCCAACTGTATCAATCACCTCCCCAACACACATCAGCCCAGATCCTGGTACTCCATGCTGGGCACCCCACCAGCACCAACACATGGCTGCCCTGACCCCGGTTCTGCAGTGCAGTCCCCCCAACACATGTTAGCCACAGCCTCAGTGCAGTACAAGATCCCCCAACTGGCACCTCCTCATCTGCGCCTGCTGTGAACCCCCCCTGCCACACACACAGGTGCCCTGAACACCACTATCCCATTCCCCAACCCTGGTACCCCGCCCCATTGTTGGCAGCCAGTGGTCCCCCTGCAGCACCAACAACCCCCCCCTCCCAAATCCTATACCTGACTCCTGGTGCTGTGGTTCTGGATAACCAGTGGCACAGCCCTTCACACACACCCTTGGCTGCTGGCTGTCTAACAGATGCTGGGAGCGCACCACTATACATAGGTGGTGCACTCCCAGCATCAGTTAGATGGCCAGTGACCAAGGAGGTATGCGTAGGACTGTGCTGCTGGTGGTTCAGTGCTGTGGCACCAACAATCAGGTATGGGGTTTGGGGAGGTTATTGGTGCGGTGGGAGGTGGGGGAACACTGGCCACCAATGATGGGCTGTGGGTACCAGATTAGGGGAATTGGATAGTAGTGTTTGGGGCACCTGGGTGTTCTGTGGGGGGGCATCCTGTATGACACCGGTGGGAACCTGGGCAGGCATGTGTTCGTGGTGCATGGACAGCACCAGGATCAGGGATGGCATGTGGGGAAGTATGCCTGGCACTACGGGGACAGGGCTGCCATGTTGTGGGGGGATGCTACTACTGGGACACAGCACCTCAGTGTCCGGGTGCTCACCCCTTCAGCAGCCCCAGCTCTCACCAATGGCCTCATAGGCTGGGGAAGTACAATGGTTGGACTCTAGGGTCCACCGTGACTGGTGGGTCATGTCCATGGGGGCACACAGTGGGTTACAGCAGTGTCCCGGCAGCTGTATCCTGCTCAGTCATCCACCCCCACCATGTACAGCACCACGTGCCTTAGTGAATGCTGCATAGTACTGGTATGCTTTCAGCCCACCCCCAGTGCATTGCGATCCCAAAGTCTGGGGGCTCAGGTGCGTAGTTGTTGCACACCCCATTGGTAAATGCTGCATGGACACCACTCTATGGCATTCATGTGTAATGATGCCAATGTGCTCGGTTTACATGGCTCATTGGCATCATGCATAGGGCCCATAGTGAGAGATATGGGTACAGACAAATTTCCCCAGCTAGATAGCCAAAATTAGTTTTTGGTAGCCCAAGTGGGCTAGTGTAATCCAAAAATGGCTGACTAGCAACCATACTGGTATAATGGCTCACAGGGAAGGGGAGTTGTTCCCAGTTACTGTGGAAAAAAGGGGGGCCCCCAGTTTATAAGTTTAGAGCTTAGTATCTGTTAAATACACTGGGCCAGCCACAACATGTCCCACTACTACCTCTAAGACCTTAGGAAAAGTACAAAATACTTAATCACTCAAAGTGAAATATGGTGAACTGTTTGCAGGACTTAAAGGAAAACTACATCCTCATATCTTGTACATTTTATTTGTTTCCATGTCAACAGATAACTCTTTTTGTGTAGCTGTTAGACATGTATGCAGTTGCCTTAGTTTGTTTTATTATTTATTTATTTATTCTTGAAAGTTGAATTTACAACCTTTGAGTCAGAGACTCATTTACAAAGGCACCTAGTCACAGGGGGGGTAGACATGATTACAGTGTGATACAACAGTGGTAACATACAGGTGCAATACAGATAACAAAAAGAACACAGTATAACAGTGGTTTATGGGATAAAGTTACATGCAGTAAATAGCAATCGTAGAAAGTATAACAATAGTAGAAGTCACAACCCTGGTCATACAGGGGAAATACCTAAGTGGAAGGGTGAGGGGGAACAGGGTGAGGAAAAGAGGAAAAAAAGGGGGAGAAAAGAAACACATTGTCAAGGCTATAGGCAAGAAAGGGGGGGCAACATTAGGTTAATTAAGGGCAGCGACAGCTTCGGGCACCAAAGAAGTGGTTATGGAGAACGACTTTAAAGAGACCAATTTTGGTAGACTTAGTGACAGAGAGCGGAAGGGAGTTGAACCATGTGGGGGCATTGTAGTGGAAGGACCTTTGGGCCTTCATACTAGGCCCTGTAGCTATCCTGGGGGTCTCCATTAGCTTGATGTTGAAATCTCATTGTCCCTGAGAGACGCATTAACATATGTGAACATGATGTGTAATCATCCTTTAGACTCCATTGTATGCCTGTCTGCTTAATTAGACTTCAGAAAAACAAGGTTTCAGGAAGGTGTGAAATACCACATTTACCTTTGCAAACTGTCTGAGTTGTAATGCAGCGTTTTCCTTTTGGACTGCAGTTATTTGTTTCCAGAGAGTTTTTGCAGGGTATTTGTTTTCTCAGCTGAGAGATACATGGCATAAATGAGTGATGTAGGATCATGGTCTCATATGTTTATACAGCTCTCATGGACAAAGAGATTTCAACAACCATGAAATGGAGACTTCCCAGGGTAGTCACATGGGCCTACCATGAACAGTGAAAACAAACTAAAGTATACACGTATAGCCTTAACAGCTACAAGAAAAGAGTTGTCTGTTGACATGGAAATAAATAACATTTACATGATATGAGGGTGTAGTTTTCCTTAAACAAATGGACATAGTACCAGAAATATTTATTTATTTGTATTTATTTAAAAAACATTTCACCAGGAAAAGCACACTGAGCTGCTCTTCCTCATTTCCAGGTGCATGCTGGGGGAGAGGGGAGAGGGAAATCAAACATTTACAGTGGGAATAACAGTGGTTATACAGGACAGTTCAAGAAACAATTGCAACAGACATACTTAGCTACACAAATTCAATAAAGAAACAATTTAGGACACAGTGGGATCAATAGTAAAGTAACAGTTTTAACAAACAGTTCACACAGTCTAAAGACAGATATTTATATTGATACAATGAAAGTGCAGTTTGGGGGCTGACATGAGCAGAGAGGAGTGGAGGGGAGAATGGTACACAAGGAGAAGGGGATGAAGGATGGGGGAGTACCCAAAGGGAAGGGAGGGGACCGTAGGATGGAATGGAGTTAAAAGCAGCTGCAACTGGAGGTGACAAAGTTGTGTAAGTGGGGGGAGATGGCAAAGGGGTAAAATAAATATTTTAATGATTATATTAATATTTAGCTAAGCAAATAGGTACTCAATAATTCTAAACAAGCATTCATACTAAGGTTCATACTAAGGTAATATGATGCAAAGGAGGCTGTGAGGCCCATAACTGCACCTTATCAATTATAATATCACAAATTTGTTTTATTGAGAAACAAATTGTCAAGGTGATTTTTAAAGGTAATTTTGTCATTACTAGTAACAATTTCAGATGGCAGGTTATTCCAAGGATTAATAATTCAACGAAATATTATTATACACAAAGGATTAATAATTCTTTGTGTATGATAATATTTCCTTGAAACATGAAAAAATGTAGCCCTGTTAATCTGTAGTGGGTGACCTCTAGTTTTATGTATATTGATTTTAAATTCAAAATCCATTTGAGTAAATAGATATGGGTCATTTACTATATCGAACATATAAATTAAATCTCCTCGAAGACATCTAAAAGATAGGGGCATGAGATTTAGCTTTTCTAAACATTGTTCATATGGAACATTAGAGAATCCTTTTATATTTTTTGTAAATCTCCTCTGAATGTTTTCAAGGGATGCAATCTCACTCTTTTTATAAGGATTCCATAGTTGTGATGAGTATTCTAAGTGAGGTCTAGCGGAGGCTCTATGTAAGCAATAATACCCAACAGGGTGGGCGGTATTGTGCTATACCAGACCGCCCAGGGGCATAATGAGGTCCGATGCCGCCCACCCTGGAGGGTATTATTGCGCTTAGAAAATGGGTACTGTAAAAAAAAAAGGTCAATAAAAAACTGTTAATAAAATAGTTCCATGTAAGTTTTGAGATAAAATATTTCCTCTACCTGGATCAGAATGACTAGAAAGCACCCCTCCCCCAACCTGTTAAGATGAGGCACCTTTGCTTTTCTATACCATTTTTTTTTTTTTTTGTTCATGCCACCCCCCATCGCCACTGTCAACAGAAGTTTGTTTGTGAGACTTCAGCTTAAATAGCGTTTCATTAATTCAGTGTGATCCACAATAGCGTTTTGCTATTGTAAGTCATCTGCTTCATTTTTTATTGTCTGTTATGTGTAGGGCTGTATTTTTTTCATGGAGAAAAGAGGACAATTTCACGGCACCATCACGGGAAAAAATCTCTTAATTCACGGCATACTGTAGAAGGAGAGAGAGATGCTGGAAATTGATAAGGCGCTCTCTCGCTCTCCCCCCCCCGCCCCACACAAACAGTCCGTAGCTGTGTCCCGGAGCTCACACTGAAGCCTTTACTGCGGTCTACTCAGAGAGAGAGAGATGCTGCTTTGTTTCAAAAAGGAAAACTAATATACTGCAGTCTCTCTCTCTCTTTCCCACCACCAGAAAGAGTCCCTGAGCTGTCTCCTGGAACTCACACTGAAGCCGTTACTGCTGCCTACACAGAGAGAGCTGCTGAAAATGATAAAAGTGCTGTCTCTCTCTCTCTCTCTCTCTCTCTCCGCCAGCTGCAGCTTGTATAGTAATAAACTGGGCTGTGTAAAATAAAAATGGATTATTGACACTCTGTGATTAATGACACTCCTGTGCCCTATAGTGCTAGGACTTGTGCTGTTCAGTCAGTTTTTTTTCTGCAGCGAGCGTGAAGGGGGTAGGGCATGTCTGGAAGAAAGTTACAGAATGTGGTAATGGTGCTGAGCACGTGACTGTGCTGGCGCTTTTTTTTAAAAGAAGATCCACACGGTTGAAAGTTTGAAATGGGCTGCTGGAAAACCGAACCTCGTTTTTTCAATAAAATAATTTTATTTATATTTTTTTGTGTAGTGGGTGGGAGATTAGTCACCTGGAGCAATCAAGTTATGGGAAAGACATCGGATTCTGCTGACGGGGCGGCTCTCGCTAACTGAAATTTAAAAGATGGCAGTGTTTATTAATTGAAAGTTCTACTGGCACAAGCATTTGGAATGTAATCAGACAACAGAGACTGGGTCTCACTATTTTCTGGTCTCTGTTGCCTGATACCGGACCGGGTAGCTGGTTGCCTAAGCCAATCAGATTTAGGGCTTTTCCCAACCCATTTTCTAAATAGAGGCAGCATAATCCCCAAATCCCTTAATTTAATGTTTCTCTTAATAGACCATATTATCCAATTTGTTTTATTAATTGCCTCATTAATTTGTTTGTTATGCCCTAGATCATTTGTTATGTAAATGCACAAGTCTTTTTCATCAGTAGTAGTTTCTAGTGGAAACCCATTTAACATATATGCGGTCAAAGGACTATTTGGACCAATGTGCATCACTTTACATTTTGATGGGTTCAAACGCATACTCCAAGTATTAACCCAATCAGATATGCTATTGAGATCCTGTTGTATTATGAATGTCATAACATCACTGCCACCAGGCCCACCAAGTTTTTACTTCATCTGCATATTAACGGAAGTGGACATACAGTTTTTTGTTAAATCAACACTGAATATTAAAAATAAGCAAGGGCCCAGGATAGACCCTTGGGGAACTCCACTACTAACAAATTGGAAATCAGACAAGTGACCATTGATTAATACCTTCTGTGTTCTTTGGTCCAACCAATCTTTGATCCATGCAATAATATATTTGTTGATGTTGGTATCTAATAATTTAACTATTAAGGAATGATGAGCCATCACATCAAATGCCTTACTAAAATCTAAATAAATAATATCTCCAAGAGGTGCCATAGGCAGTGTTTCTACTAAGATTTTCATAGAAACACATCAGATTACTAAGGCACCCTCTGCCCTTTTAAACCCATGTTGTTCTATGTCGACAGTGTTCAATGTATCACTTCTGAGGAAGTTGCTAGTTGTAGCTCTGAAACGTAAGCGAATTTGATGATGCCGTTCAGGTCTCTGCGTTTTGCATGTCCGCGGGTAATTTAAAAGTGTTTCAAAACCACTATTGGACTTTTAGCAAAGGATTTATACCTGAGAACCACTCGCAAATACTGCTGCTGCTGGATTCATGTACAATAATGTGGTAACGTTATTAAAAATACTTCACTGTGGCAAGTTATTGAGGAGTGCTGACTTTCATTTTGGATTCTTGAATCCCAATGTGTGCAATGTATCACTTATAAGATCTTTGATTAGACTCTCAAGTATTTTACAGATATAGACAGGCAGTAACCTTTGAAAAATTCAGTTGTGATCCTAATGGCCAAAAAAACTCTGGTCAGTGTAATAATAATAATACTTAATACTAGGCATGGGTTACCTGACAGGTAGCTGGGTCAGGTAGTGTGGGTGTCACCAGGTACGGTAGTTCGGGTAATGTACTACACTACCCGACATAATAGTGTTATTTTCAGGGCGGATAGTTTGAGATGGGTAACAGGGAATTACTAATGTTCCTCTTCTCTGCCTCAGCTAGTAAAGAGTTAACAGTTTTAGTCAGAAAAGAAATACCAACCTACTGCAAATACTGCAGTGCTTGGTGTTTACTGTTTGCAGGGAGCTCATTGTAAGTTACAAGGAACAGGGTGTTGTGAAACTTGTGAATGTTGAAACATTGGGCTCCCTGAAAACAGTAAACACCAACCAGTGCAACATTTATTCTGTCTGTCTTTTCTGATTAAAACCTAATAACACATTACCAGCTGGAGCAGGGATGAGGAACACTATTAATCCCTATTGTTTCTATTACATTTTCAACATATAACAATAAATCAACAACAAACATATACATCATGTGTATTTAGAGTGTCTTTTTGAATTCAGTCTGATGGGGTATTAGTAATGTTGTAAATAGTATTAGAAGCCTGCAGCAACATCACCAGTGGTCAATTGTGATTCATTAATAGAATCACACTGAGCCCCTACATTTTTCCAGTCCCTGTATGTTCAGAGACCTTTGGTAAAGCCAGAAGAAGCTTCACTGTGAGAACCTGTCCCTAGATAGCCTTTTATGGCTATATAAGGCATTTTTCTTAGGGCCACCATTTGTACTGACATTAAAAAATTTAGAGGCTGGCTCTTTGGCACCAAGTGATGGGGGATCGCTTGGCACACTGGCTACCTGGGTTTGCACCCTGAGCCTGGATGTCAGGAGTGGAGATGAGCAGGGAGGGTATCAGAACATCCAATGGGCACTTCCCTCCCATGGGGATGGGGCAGTGTTGGAAAACTTTACTAGTGGCTCCTGGAGGTGGCTAACAGATGCATTCTAGGTGGTGTGAACCACCACACATTACATAATGTTTCCGACCCAGGATACCGCTGTGGCTGCATGAATGTGGGAGGTGAGTGGGACCAGAAAAGTGGAAATCTCTCACCCAGCTGCCGGATGATGGCCTCCTTGTTTCCCCAAGTTATGTAACTATTCACAGCCTCCTGCAATCCTCCTAGCCCCCTCTCCTCAGTCAAGGTAGCAGGAACTATCTCCTTTTCTCTGTGCCCCCTTGGGGAGGGGGCCCCCCGGAAGGGTGACAATAGGTCTAGCAAGGATGCAGACTGAAGAGAGGATGGTATGGATGGTAATGGGGATGGCCCAGCAGGCAAAGGTGGGGGTTAACACTGAGCAGCCTGAAGGAGTGGCTGGCCAGAAGGGCAGGGAGAGGCAGAAAAAATTTGGAACAAAAATATAAAATTTGCCATAGCCAGCTCAACTCTTATCAGGGTTTAATTTTTAGAAACGGCAGCAGGCTCACTCAGAGCAGCTGCACCTCTTGTGATTAACTTTGTCACCCAATGGCCCAACAGACAAATTATTTATTTAACCATTTAACGGCTCTCTGCTTCACTAACTACTGCAGACAATCCAGCTGTCAAAGGCACATTAATAAAGAAAAGCTGGTGCATAGCACAGTGGCCCTATAGAAGAATGCCTTATACAGCCATAATACTAAAGACTACATTTTGGAAACAGTAGCAGCCTTGCTCAGAGCAGCTGTGCCTATCTTATGTAACTGAAGACAGATCCTTTAGAGTAGTTTTATATGTTTAGGGCCATCAAAAACAAAGTCTTTCACATTTTGTTATAGTCAGGGTAGAGTAATAGGATAGTAGAATGATTAGGGTAGTAACTACCTGACCCTAACCAACAACCCATTTTGCATTAGAGTAGTTTTAGAATAATTTAGGGTAGTTTGGAGGTACCTGCTGGTAGTGTTTCAGGAAGGGTATTTGACTACTTGCCCATGCCTATTTAATAATGAACAGAATTAAAGTGGGGGAAGGGGAAGAGGAAGGGAAAAAAGGAGTGGGAAGGGTTGATAAAGAGTGGGAGGGGCCCTTACAAGGATGGAATTCAGCCATCATGACGATAGAGCCTGGTAGCAACCAAATCGCAGCCAAATACAGTTATTGTAATACACCATGTAATGGAATCCTCTAGACATTATAATTCAAAAAATCAGTTATACTTAAAGTCAGTTGAAAATAGGTCAGAAGAATGAAGTGAACATCAGAAATGTGGAAAAGAAAAATTTATTAAATTAATTAATTAATTAATTAAAATTATTTAGGATGGGCGGGTCAGCTATGACCCGGTTCTGATTCCGACTCTAATTTTTTTTCCAAAAGGTTCTGATTTCTTCTGATATAATCTGACTTACCCTGATGAATTGTAGACCTATTTTAATCTATTTGAGTATGATAAATGTATTGAAATTATTCTTTTAGATCCCTGTTAAAAAATAAAAATTTGATTTAACCTTTTTAAAAAAAAAATTGTGACTGCATTTTCATGTTATTTTTCAAGGTCAGCAAGCAACCAACAACAATAAAATAAATTGACTGTTACTCTTGCCAGTCCTGTGTGTCAGCCACCACATGATGTTGGTAAGAAATAGTGGACTGGATTCATAAAAATCTTTTTTTTTAATTCAATATGCTTTATTAGATTTTCACAAACAACAGTAAAATATACAGCAGGTAACAACTCGATACACTACAATACTCTATACTCCTTTAAACCTACAATAACCAAGACCCACAAAAGCAATACTCCTTCCCTCCCTATACCACTTCTTCCCCCCAACCCTTTACCTACAGAGAGCCTAAGGACACCTGGAAAGAAAAATAGGGGGAGTTATAAAAGCTGGGCTATCTAATGGACAGAGAGATTAGTTGCCGTAATTGAAAATATATGGCTATTCTTTCTGCTCACTCACTTGGAGGGGTACACTCCATGATAGACTGTTTCTAGGTTGAAACCTGTTAGAAAGAAAAGAAAAGAGAGTCAAAAGGACACCATAACATTCCTCTAGGAATTCAAGGAAAGTAAGAGCAGAGCTTGAAGCTTGTCCCACTTTTTCTGATGCACAAAAAGCCTGCCCCTTAGGCTAGCTATCATTCTTTCAAGATGAAGATTAACCAGGATTTCACTTAGCCAATCGGGATATGAAATAGTTGCTTGGTCCTTCCAGTGACATAACACCACATGCTTTACAGAATGGGATATTAGTGACATGAAGTATTTCCTCTCCTTTACACTTATCTGTGAATAGTCCCCCACTAGACATATTTCTGGTTTAAACAGATTCTCCAACCCTAAAAGGGGGTCCATCTTGGACTGAAGGGTCCTCCAAAGAGGGACAATTTTACAGCAGTCCCACAGAACTTGAAACAGAGTGCCAGTTTCCTGACCACACCTGAAACATGCAGAGGAGGACACTTTCCCCATCTCTGCCACTTTGGAAGGTGTGATGTAGATATTATGCAGGATATAGAACTGTGTGAGGTAAAGCTTGTCATTAGAGGTGTAAGTGTAAAGATCCTGCCAAATCTGTTCCCAGGAAAAGACTTTATCAGGAAAAGAGGAGGACAAATAAGGGGAATGACGTCACTTCAGGGTAAAGTTTGGGGAACAGGGTAGCCACAAGTTTGGACACAGAATGGGGTTGCCAAGCTATAGCCTGGAGTGTGTGGATAAGTTTCCATGGTCCATAGGCCAAGGACCTGGACTGAACCAATTAATTAGAAGATGCCGAGTCTGACATATACCAAATGTGCAAGTTGGTGGAACTTGTAGTTTAGTCAAGAGCTCTGGAGTAACACCAATCTTCCCTTGACTGACCAAGTTACGGACACAGAGCCCTGCTACAGGAAGCAATTCTCCAGGAGTTACCATACACCCTCTTACACTAAGGTTTGTGTTGTGGCACAATGATTGAGTGATATCTTTGCAGTTATCATACTGAATAATCTGACACAATTGAGTGTGAACTTTCAGAGAGGTAGCAATAACCAAGGTATAGCTGGACCATGGCAATTACTTTGGGGCAATAAAAAAAAAGGCTATCTGGAGAGATAGCCAACCCAGCGATAAGGTAACTTTTGATCTGAAGCCAAAGGGAAAAGTAGTTTGATTCCCCCATGGGGAGCGGAGCTTCTGCCTACCTGAAATATTTAGCCATGTGGCTAGTCAGGTAGTAGAGGAAGAAATTAGGCAGCTTGAGGCTGACAAATTGTCTTGAGGCTCCTAAACGAGAGTAAGATTGCTTTGGGGGCTTCTTCGACCTATGGAACCCAGAAATGTGGCCATGAACTTTGTTGAACCATTTTAAAGGAAGGCAAAGATTCAGCACGTGTAAGGGGTAGAAAAGACAGAGAAGGACATTCATTTTGATGACACAGACCCTGCCTTGAAGAGAAAGAAAGAGGGGGGAACACCTATCCAAATTGTGAGGAATCGCAGTGAGAAGGTCCTCTAGGTTAAGCTTTTGCAATTGGGCCACAGTGGGAGCTAGGGTAATACCAAGGTACCCGAGATGGGGGGCCCAGGCCAAATGAAACATGGCAATGTCTAATCTGAAAACATAAGAGTTAAACAGCATCGCTATTGATTTTTCCAGGTTCATCTTGTAGTTGGAGAATTTCCCAAATTCCTCAATTAAAGATAACACTGCTGGGAAGGAGGTCAATGGGTCAGAGACGTGAAGTAGTATGTCATCTGCGTACACAGACAGCCTGAGGTCAAAAGGGCCCAACTGGATGCCTTTGAGAAGGGGGGGAAGAATTACATTTCTGGAACAGAGGTTCAAGGTATAAATTAGAAAATAGCAGAGAAAGGGGTCACCTTTGACGGTGTGCTAGAGTTAAGCAGGAAGGTAGAAGAAAAAAACCCGTTACAGTAGACTTTAGTGCTGGGATGTGAGTATAACACCTGTATCCACAGGATAAAGGCAGAGGGGAAACCAAACTTGACCAAAATTTCAAACAAAAAAAGCCAGCTAACCCTGTCAAAGGCTTTTTCCACAGCCAGGGAGACCAGTGCCGTGGGTCGAGGCCTCCTTGGATACAGAGAAGATGTAAGAAAGTTTTGTTAAATGATCAGAAGAAGAGAAGCCTCTCATAAATCCTGCCTGTTACTGGCTGATAAGGCTTTCCCATACATGTGCCACCCATGTAGCCAATATCTTGGCTAATAGTTTGATATCATAATTTATGAAGGAATTTGGGAGATAATTAGTCATCAGGTCTCGGGACTTGCCTGGTTTGGGTAACACCTCTGTCATCATCTCCAACAACGTAGGATCTGACAGGCCAAATTCGCAGAAATATGTGTACAGTTGGTGCAGCAAAGGGGTTAATTCTTTCTCAAAAACGTTGTAAAAGTTGGAAGGAAAACCATCCGGTCCTGGAGCCTTATCCTGTGGTAGAGAGTGGATGGTATCCACAATCTCCTGAGGCATAATAGGATTAGTAAGGAACGGTTACTGTAATAGTGTTAGAGAAGGAAGTAGGGCATCTTCCAAGTAGGTTTGAGTCTCAGACCTAGATGGAGCCTGATCAGGGGTACTGTACAAGAGATGGTACTAGGCCTCAAATTCCTGGGCAATATCCCTCAGGGTGGTAATGACAGAACCATTATCAAAGGAGGTAAGAGTAAGCACAAGGCATGACTCTTCCTGCTTCCTAAGTCTCAAAGTGAGAAGGTGACTCACTTTGTCCCCCTGCTCTACATATCGGTCATGAGTTTTAAATAGGGCATACTCAGCCTTTTCCCACAGACTCTGTTTACTGTATATTATTCCTTAAGGGCTGCCAGCTGTTCCAAGTCCCTATCGGGGGGTTCAGTGGGAGGGAGGCTTCCAGTGTTTTTATTCGATTGAGTAAGACGAGGGAAGAAGCCTCTCACTTACGCTTCCGAGTGGAAGATAACCGGATGAATTCCCCCCTTAGGACACATTTCAGAGAACCCCATATCTTATCTATTGCTGGAATAGACCCAGTGTTATGGCTAATAAATTGGGATATGGCCTGCCTGATCCTGTCCAGGACAGCTTCATCCTGAAGGAGCTGGGAGTTCAACTTCCAAGTACTATCTTTTTGAGGAGTAGGTGATATCGAGCTCTCCAGCCAGATAAGTAAATGGTCTGAGAGCACTCTTGGTGCAATGTCACTGCCCAGAAGGCCTGATAAAACTACATTGTTGACCAGAAAGTGATCAACACCTGAGAGGGATTTATGGAGGGAGGAATAAAAAGTTTATTTTCTAGCTGTGAGATTCAAAACCCACCATGGGTTACTGAGACCTGGTGAGTCCTGAAGCTCATGGAGGGATCTTTGAGCAGGGGAAAGCCCACCTCCACAGTGGATGGATTTATCAAACCTAGGTGATTGGACTAGGTTCCAGTCCCCTGCAAGGATGATGGATAGTCGCAGAAAGGGGGCTAGGGAAATAGACAGTGTTCATGAAAATCTTGAAAATCCCTCAGCTGCAGGAAAAACTTGGTGCAAGTGGGTTGCTACTTGTGGAACCACAATTTCTCCTGCAGCAATGATATTCTCAAAAGTGGAGCTGGTTTATGACTGTCTCCATAATTTATGGCAGCTTGCAGGTAGTTTTGCCATGGAAATCCCCACAGTTGTGGAAAAATGTTATGGCAGCTGCTATGGATGTGAATAGCAATCTCCGCAACTGAAGAGATTTCGGTCTGCAACTGGAGTTGCAGTGTGGGACTTGGTCCCAAAAATATTTCTGAATCCAGCCCAGGGTATGCAGCTCATTTGGGCCCTTGCAGTGGAAGGAGGCAGTGTGTCAAACATTAGTCAAAAGAGAGGAGGGAGGGAGGGATGGAGAGGCAAGAGAGAGAAGAGAGAGAAAGAGAGAGAGAAATTCAACAACAGATACATAGATACATATACAGTACAGTATTGGCAGACAAGGACCTACGGCCCACCCAGTCTGCCCATTTGAGCTAGTAAGTTCACTTTATGTTTTCCTAGAACTCTGTTGCCCCTTAACCCTGACCTCCAGAATTCCTTTATGTCTATTGGCAGAAAGACAATAGAAGAGTGCAGACCTTTACTGAGTCTGGCATGCTTTTTGGTGGGAGACAGGCATCATGATCAGAATATGTGATGGGGCCCCAGCCATCTCTCCTGCTCTTTTGACTTGAGATGTTATTTTTTTTTTTATATGTAATTATTTTGCTTGTCTACTTTATGTTATAGAAGGCATTATCGGACCCAAACCATCCCACATTTTGCTCGCCTACTTGATGTTATAGAAAGCATCATGGGCCCAAAACTATGCCACACACTCCTGCCTAATTGGCCAATTATTTTTTATCACTTGTGTTTTGTAACTGATGTGGTTGACCTTGCCCCTCCCCAACCCAGCACTGCAGTTTCTGGATATATCCTACAAGCTTCCACAACTAATAATTGTAGTCAATTTTTTTATAGAGCTGTTTATCCCTGGCCACCACCTACTCCTGCCATGAAGCCCACTTGCCAGTCCACAGCCCCATCATCACTTCCCCCATTGTCAAGCCAGCGGGGATCTGCATGGTACAGGACTCAAGGACCATGGGGGCTGGCACTCATGGCAGCTGTGTGTGCATATAGGTATCATTCCTTGGTGTTGTACCCTTGGTCCTGCCCTCCACCCCAGATGTCCAGCAATTCACTGCCTGTGCCCCGTTTTTATTTTTAACTTGCTAAATAAACAAATTACACTCCACCTGGGTTCCTGAATTGAATGTAAAAAACACATTCGGCAATACATCTGGGGCCAGATATTCAAACTTTGCATTGGGTGCAAACTAATTGCACCGTGATTGACCCACATTTGCACCAGATTGCTATATTCAAAAGGCCAAACAGCACCAGTGCAACATGTTAGTGCTGGCACTAGAAGATAATGTATGCATGATTCAAAGTAAGGGGCTGGGACATGCATACATGCACAATGGTATATTCAAAACTACAGCGTCGCACGACGTGCGTTAGCATGACATGTAGTGAGGAGCAAATTACTGCCTATGAAAATGTAGTCTTAACTCCAGGCAAATCAAGGATGAGGGGCGTGGACATGGCAGCAACAGTGAATAAGGCTGTATGCAGCCAATGAGGAGGCAGCAAGGGCAGATGTCCACCCTGGGCCACTCCATATGCACAGTCATCCACACCATGGAATACAATGCCACAACATCGCTTGGAAGCTAACAATCATGCACAGTATACAACAGAGCTAAAACTCCACTTGCAGCAGCAAATGAACTGCTTTGCTATGTGTGACATGTGTGTTGTTGTACATTGTATGTATTTATTGTACACTGCATCCTCACATGTAGTGGCTCTGGGTCGTTCCTGACTATGGGCCGTGGCCTACTGTGGCTACACAGTGAACACAGTGATAAATACATATAAAAGTATTACATAACTGGCAGTGTGGCCATCCAGTACACACCTGCAGTCCCCCACATTGGGGTACACCAGCACACTCCAGCACACACACATACAGCACTGGGGAACTGGATGATGTGGAGAGGAGGCTGCACAGGTGGCCAGGCTGCACAATATAGTGGGTTTGCCAAAAGGCTGGGGCCATCCCCACAGTGCACATCTTCCAGTATCGGAAATACCCCAACACAAGTGTGCACGTCTGATGGTATGTGTCACCCCCCATGGCACATATCTCACATCTGTACAGACACCACTGCACATGCAGCCAGCCATGCGTAAGTTACTATGTGTATCCCATGTCAGTTGCACAGCATAAGTGGGACACAGGACAGCATGAAAGTGGTGTCCACTATCAGAACACACCTGCCAGCTGGTCCTGTCACTGTGTGGAGAGCTGCAGTCATTGATGCCTGACACACCATAGGCATTGCTGTGTCCCTCACTAAACTGGCCACTATGGTACTGTAGCATCTGCTATGCACTGTAGCAGGGACTACAATTAGAGATGCAGTGAAATTAAATTCCACTGGCAAAGTGAATGCTAAGTGGCCACTTCGCGTTGTCCTAGCGCTACGTAGAGTGACCATTGCAAAGTGCTCACTTTGCTATGTTACTATGACTTCGCATTGTCATTCCACCTTAACACGAAGTAAGGTGAAGTGACAACAATATAGGCAGCCCCCACACATCGCATGGCTTATAGTACTGTAAGTCACATGCTTTAGCCAGGCAGCAAGGAAGTGAATCATACAAGCAGATACTTTCATTTTTTCCTGTGCTGAGTAACAGAGAGGAGGCATTTTGTATGTGTAGGAGAGGAGAGGAGAGGATTGTTGTTGTTCTTAAATGTGATCAAACCCAAAGACTTTTTTAAAAGCTAACTGTTTAGGGGTTTTTTTGTACTGTTTTGGCAGTTCATTTTTTTTTTGTGGTGACTGATTGTGTGTGTGTGTGTGTGTGTGTGTGTGACTGTGTGTGTGCCTGTGTTGTGTGGGTGTGTGTTCTGCGCTGTGTAATGTGTGTGAAGTCACTGGTGATGGCATTGCTAGTCGGAGAGGGAAGGAGGGATTATTTTTGAAATGGAGCAGGGACAGGATGTGTACCATCTAAGTCAGGACTCGGAGGGAATGTGTGGGACTGTGCCTGGGGCAGTGGAGCGTCATGTGGCAGCATTGCTGGAAGGAGGGGAGTAGTGCGCATGCATGGGGGGCATGGCCGGGTGGTGTTGGACTGCTCTAAAGTTTTTGGTCCTTCCCCCCCTCCGGAAGCAGCAGCACCACTACATCCACCAAGTCCACCACCACCACCAGTGGCAGCTGCAGCAGCTCCAGCAGCACCATCTTCACAGCAGCAAGTCAAACCCCACTGTGACCATGCTGCATGCACTGCATCTGCCCCTCCCATGCCTGGTCCCTTCCCCCACAGCTCCCCAGTTTGGCAGTTTTTCAACTGCATCAGCGGGGACAGCAGCCTTGTGGTATGTATACTTTGTGGCATGGAGGTGTGCCATGGCCCCTGGGGGCACATCTGGGGACTGGGGGCCAGTGCACCCATATGTTGAACCAGCACAAGGTGGAGTGGCAGGCTGCCACAGAATGGGCCAGGCCTTCATCTGTTGGCCCTACTGTGGCAGAGGGTGCTGCTGTAATGCATCACTGCAGCAGGAGGAGGGCCACAGCAGCAGCTGCTTCACCACCACCACCAGCACCATCCTCACCACCACCACCTCTCCCCGGTGTACCACTACCAGTGGACCCCACAATGCCTGCAACTCAGGCAGACATAGCGTTTTTGTGGGCCGCAGTGGAAGAAAACAATGAGAGGGTGGGTGCTGTCCAGCAGCAGTTGGTGCAGATAGAGCAACACCAATTACAGATTGTGTCGATGCTCCATCTGCTGCTGGACCAGCAGGAGATCCCCCAATAGCTTTTTTTTGCAGCACCCTCCCCCCCATCGCTGTACTGTTTTGTCTTTTGTTTAGTAACAGAGAGATGGAAGGCCACAGTAGTAGTTTAAATATATACATACACATACATACATACATGCTCCTTATTGCCCTGTTATTATATTCCGGTACCTCAGTAATGTTTACTTTCTGTTGTGGAAAAGCAGGACTGAGCAGTACAAGTATAATGTGCTAAATTGCATGTGTGCAGTCAGTATTGTTTTCTGTGTGTGTGTGACATCAGACATTGTCCAGCTTCTTGCAAACATATATATCCTGACTTGCTGCAATGTTTATGGTATAAAGAATAGAGATTAGAATATATAACGTATATGTTATTGTCACCATCATCATCATCAGTGGACTAAGTGATATGATATTTTTTTAGAGGTGTCTGGCCAGAGTGCACCTTAGTCACACACTGCACACATGACTTTTAGGAGAGCATGTGTTTTTGTGTTATTATCTCCACCAAGTCATGTGTGCACTGTGAGTGACAGGTGCACAGTGGCCCGAGACCTCTGAAAAAATATCATATCACTTACTGTGCCGGTGCTAATGGTGCAAATAAAATATATATCATATATTCTTTCTTATCTTTATTCTTTAGATACCGCAACAAGTCACACCACCTGCCCCCCCTTCCTAAGTAATGACTTTTTACCCTTTCATATCTGTTTTGCTTGTTATTAACTAAATTGTACTCTGTATCTATGCCTTCATGTAATATTGTCTTGCCTTGTATGTGTGGTTGTACTTTACTTGACGTGGAACCTATGTAAAGAGCTTCTAGCTCAAAGGTACTAATCCGAGACTGGAATAAATCAATCAATCAATCAATAAATAAATGTTTGCATGAAGCTGGACAATGTCTGCACACACAGGAAAGAACACTGATGGCACACATGCAGTTTAGCACAGCATACTTGCACTGCTCACAGCCCTGCAATGACTAACACTTTGAGGCCTGACACAAAGTAGACATTACTGAGGCTCCAGAAATATTTCTTTATAGAAATAGACAATAAAGCAGCAGTGCAACAATCTGGTGACAATTTTGACCTATGCTTTTTATGTTATTTTACATTGCCACTTTGATATCATTCTTCCCGTATTTTAGTCTGCTTTAGTACTTTTTTTCATGTCTGAAATAAAAGGAACACTCCTTTTAATATGGTGCAGACCTGGTCTTCATCAGTATTTTCCACTGTTTTTGTCCATTAGTTGTTTATATATCACTTCTGTTGTGGGTAAAATTAACAATTATGCAGCAGGCAGTCTTTTCTGACCTCACAGAACAATATTTGCTCAAAAACAGCTGCAAATACTGATGAAAACCTGGTCCGAGCCATATTAAAAGGAGTGCTCCTTTTATTTTTTCAAACATGAGAAAAAGTGTTAAAGCAGACACAAACTGTGAAAAGAAGGGTATCATACAAGTCAGGAGGTAAGTGGCTGGCAATCTAAAATAGAGTAAAAAAGTATAGGTCAAGATTTTCACCAGATTGTTGCACTGCTGCTTTAATTTATAATTTAATTATGACATAATGTACTCACAACACACAAAATGCAACTGTCTTGTGTCCAGAAAACTCACAAGTGCTGAAGAAGTGAAATGGGAGTGTTACACCACATGCAAAGTCCCTCAGAATGTATTGCACAGTCACACATGCACGCAGTGGTCACACAGAGTCCCCAAAATTTTTCTGCATCCCCAAAATGCAACTGTCTTGTGTCCAGAAAATTCCCAACTGCTGACAAAGTGAAATGGGAGTGTTACACCACATGCAAAGTCCCCCAGAATGTATTGCACAGTCACTCATGTGCGCAGTGGTCACACAGAGTCACCAGCATTTTTCTGCATCCCCAAAATGCAACTGTCTTGTGTCCATAACATATTGTGATGATAATGTCATGATGCACAGTGTCTTGCCAAACCATGTGAAGGAGGGATAACATGACATGAATCCATTCAATGTTCTATCAGAAATGATGACCATGAGAGAACTGTTGCTTGTCCAAAGTGTGCTGTGATTCCTGCGAAAGTGATGCAATCGCCTCAGCCGGATGGAAGGGTGCCCTTTGTGTATACACTAATAGTAGACTTGTTGAGTTGATATATATATATATATATATATATATATATATGTATTTTCTAGGTGGGGGTTATATATACATGCACTCATTGTATTGTTTTTTATCACAGGTCACATACTGTTGGTATTCACATGCCAATGCTTGATGAGAAATGTTGGCATTGAAATTGGAAATGGAATACTCTCAAGCCAATGAAGGTAATTATTTTGTTTTGGGGGGGTATATTTGCAAGAAGATCTCATTAATGGTTTATTATTTGGTTACTTCTTCACAGATTTCATCTGCATCCTTCTCCAGTCCGGTAATTATGGTCACGGTCATCATCGAGTTAAACGACTTCTGCTTGTGGCATGTCTGCTCCAGCCCGGGGGGGGGGGCATGATGTTGAAGAAGTTCTTTGGATAAGGCAACTATGACACCACAAAGCATCTGGAAGTTTCATATAAAAACAAATGAATGACTTATTGCAACTTGATTGCAGCAGTAAGACATTATGTTTAAGCCTTGGCTGTTTCACCATGGGTATCTGGATTAACACAGATAGCAAGCAGTCCCACTGCAATCATCAGATCACAATTTAATTTAGTACCAGGCTGTGTAACAAATACACTGTGTCAGTATCCCCTGTGTCTCAACTCAAGTTACATTTTAAAACCACATCTTGTCAAGTAAAAGTAACACGACCTGAGTCCAACTTTTTCAGCACTGTCATGGCTGCACAGCTGCAAATTTAGAATTCAGTGAATGATATGTTGCAGAAATAATTTTTGTGACATACATGTCACCTAGTTTATGAATCATCAATCAGGTTTTTTGCACTCTTATGAAAAAAAAAGGAACAGATGAAATAAAATTGATACACTTACCAGTATGGGTTAGAAATGGATATCCCATAGGTTCCTGTAGACAGTACTGCTGCTGTACCATTAATACAGACCTTCAGCGAAGGAGAGTTATTTGTTGTTAACCTGTAAAAAAAACATAATAAGTTGACCGTATGTGTTTGACCATTGCAGTTCAGAAAACCAACAGAAAACAAAACATACAGCTAAAGGAAGTTGAATAGCATGAAAAACATTAGTACACAAACTCACTTTACAGTTTTAATAGTAAGAAGCCTTGTGCCTGTGGCTCATGGATGTGGTCTCCTGTTTCGACTACCTCTGCCTTGGCATGGTCAAGACATGTAATGGAAAACATTGTCACAATGGTGGTGGTGGGTGGTGGTGGTCGTAGCTGAGGCACTTGATGACAGTCCCTCTCACTTCTTCCTACATCTGGTGGTGGTGGTGGCAGTGGCTAACAGCAGTCTTATGGTGGTGGTGGTAGTCCAGGGGACACACGGTCACATTCCCTATAGTGACAGTGGTGAACAGTGGTGTTATGGTGGTGGTAGTCCAGGGGGACACACAGTCACATTCCCTATGGTGAGAGTGGCGAACAGCGATCTTATGGTGGTGGTAGTCAAGGGGGACACATGGTCACATTCATTATGGTGGCAGTGGTGAACAGGTAACAGCAGTCTTATGGTGGTTGTAGTTCAGCAGCCAGGATATACTGTGCTCTGTGTTATAAATGTGATGTGACATATGGAATTGGAGTCACTATGAGTGGGACACTGATTTAACTTTATGAAAAAGAAAACATGTATCATACAAGAAATGTGACAGCCTTTTAACGAGTTAAGATAAAAACTTGCCAACATTAACCTCATCACCATTCATCATCATTCTCATAAAGAAAGCTGCCCTCGCAGTCTTCTATGTCTGAATTCTGACCACTGGAAAATTCTTTCTCCATTGTGTTATCATCTATGTCAGTGGTAGACCATTTCATGCTGCCACTGCCACCAGGATGGTCCCTTTCTACAACATCAGCAAAACCATGACTATGCCGGGGTATGAATACTGAGATTGCAGTCTGAGCTGGTATGTGCCTCTCATTCATTTTTATGAATGTCAGTAAACTGACATTTGCAGGAGAGAGGTTTGTTGGATGATCCCAAGCTATTGCACCTGCTAAGCTGAATACCCTCTCAACACTCACACTGGAGGGTGGGCACGTCAGGTACTTCAGTGCCACAGTGGTCAGCTCTGGCTATTCACTGACCTTTCCACTCCAGTATAAAAGGGGATCATCAGTGATTGACAGATGCCTGTTTTCAGACAAATATGACTCAACCATTCACTGTGCTGCTCTAAGTCCAGTGGCTGATGCACCATCCACTTCTCCGGAACCATTTATGTCACAAATCCCCACTTGGGACAAAGCCTCCCAAAGTGGGTTAACACCAACTACTTTTGATTACAGACTACCTGGAACTGCAGTCCCCTTCTCATTACAGGATATGCTTAATACTACTCCCCCAGGTTCACCTTAAGTTGGATTATGCTGCTGAGGTTTGCTGACGTTGGCATGTGACTTCTGTACCCCATGAACCAAGTGCACCAGTTGCCCACTGACAGTTTTTACCTGTTCAGGCCCACCCTCTAGTACTGAGGCAATTCCACGTTTGTATCGTGGATCCAGCATTGTTGCTATTGCAAAGTTGTCACTATGCTGAATGTTCAAGATATGATGATTCTGGTCAAATACTGTCAGAATGTGTTTCAGCAACACACTGCTAGCATAGGCTATGCTGTACATTCACCAATGTCTGCCTCAGCACCCACAACAGTGGAATTGATTGGCTAATGGAGGGAGACTCGTCACTCACTGCCTGTGTGGCATGTTCAAAAGGCCTCAAGATTGTCATTACAGAGTCCATGAGGCACCACTGTTCAGTCAACATAGACATGGAGGCCCCAGAACTGTCACGGCTAGTGTGCATGACATGATATTCTGAAATGGCTTTGTACTGTTCATACAACCTCTCTGCCATGTATAAAGTGAAGTTCCACTGGGTGGCAACTTTCAGCCTCAAGCGGTGCTGCAGGAGGTTGTTTCGTACCTGCAGCTGCTGAGGTTGGTAACGGGCCTTTGCAGAGTGTGAAAAGTGAGAACAGATATGGCGTGCAACTGTCAGCATTTCTTTTATATCAGGGTGCTGCAGAAACTCCTGCACTACAAGATTTAAATGGTGGGCCATGCATGGAACCCGAAATAAGCCACCATTTGTGATGCATTTCACCACATTTGACCCATTGTCACTTGCTATGAACCCAGCTCTCAGGGACAGGGGGTTCAGCCACTTGTCAATTTCAGTCACTACCAAGTCCAACATGTTTTCACCAGCATGTGAACAGGTCACAGTGCTCATAGCAATCGTTGCATGCTGTCGAATTCCTGGAAGATTGCTAAAACGACACTCCACCTTACTATACTGATTATTCACACTACCAACAGCACAAACAACCCCCGGCACCTGCGCCCAGTGTGCAGTTATACACAAATATGAACTCCTCGCTGTTTTGCCACTTGTCCACATAGCCATACTTAAATGGATGAATGGAGAGGAGGAATGTTGAAGGGCATGTCTTACTGAGTCAGACACAGTACGGTATAACTCGGGGACAGCACGGGTCGAAAAGTATGTCCTGGATGGGACTTTTTATTTTGGACAGGCACATGCAACAAACTGCCAGAACCAAGAATTCTCCACAAAGGAGAAGGGCAAAAGATCAATTGCCAGCATTTCAGCTACAGCAGCATTAAGTTCCCGTGGCACTGTATGATTGGGTGGGTACTTCAGCTTATGCACAAAAACACTCTGCAACATGGGCTGACTTAAATGTTTTACACGTGGTGTGATGACAAATGGTTCTGCTCTGCGAATCGCAGAGGGTGGAGTGTGGATGTGTGATGAAGATGGTTGCACAGGTGATGACAAACCCAGAAATGTAGTTATTTTCCCATATTTACCAACACGGGTTGATGTACCACTTGCACTAGACATACTGCATTGACCACCACCACCACCAAAACTGCTACTCTCACCGTCACTGGACAAGATTTAAAAATCATTCTGCTCCTCCACCTCATCATGCATGTAGTAATCCTTTGCTCTTATTTCATCACTACTGCACACATTTAATTTTCTACTTGATGTTACAGTCATGGAAGGGGATAACATGCTCGTTATGGTTGATGACGAGGGTGAACGCCCCACTGTGGTACAGGTATTAGGTGCCATCTTGTGCTTGGTCCACAGTGCCATGTGCCTGTTCTTAAGATGTGTATGCTGTCCCCCTGTGCCCAGATGGCTCCCCTTTTTACCTTGACTCACATGCACCTGGCAAACCTGGCAGTTTGCAACTGACTCATCATTTGCATCTTGCACAAAAAAATCCCAAACAAGGCATTGTAATGCTCTAGTTTCAACATGTCCCTTATGCTGATAATTGGACTCCGTTTTTTTTTAAGCCATTAAGTGGTGGGTGTGCTACATGATTTTTCAGGCAGGACACACTTGGACTGCAACTAACCACCATGACTACCTATCATTATTACTGGGTCATCATCATCATCAACTGAAACTGGTAAATCACAACTTTTTACGGGGGGGGGGGTAATGCAAACAGACCCAGACACAGCCACCTTGAATTTCTTTTTCTCCAGTTCCCAACAAGGGTCACTGACATCATCATCATATTCATCAACATCATCCACATCTACTGCTTGGATGCTGGCATGAGGACTGCATGTTGCAACCACAGCAACATCTTCAGCAGCACCACCATCACCCGAAATTTTTTCACCACACTGTGAATCACTGTATTGCAAATGCGTGACCTGAACCACGGTGGAAGAAATTTCACATTGTATGCTATCGTTGACATGATGATCAGAATCCTCATGTTCAGTTACTGGGATGTTACTGGGGAGTATGACATCATCTACACTGTCACTCACTGGCACTGCTTCACACTCCACTATATTTTTGGACATGGTAAACTGGTCAGAAGTGGAACTTGAGGCAGAAATACTCATACCACCACCAGCAACTGCACTAACACCACCTGCTGGGACAACATCATCTCCTCCAACTATGAGTGAAGCTGCTGATTGCGCTGCAGTGCATTGGCGAGAAACAGCTTTGCTTGTACGTCTCTTTGCGGGCATTTTGGGGGATCAACAAGAATATTCTAAACAAATTTAGATTTTGGAATGTTTATGCTGGGTGGGGGCCGGGGGAGGGACGCTGGATGTGAAGCCAAAAAACACAACTGTGGCTGCAACAAGAGATACAGACGCAAAGTCACAACAAATTCAACAACACCTTAACTAACCAGTGGTGCTCTCAAGTCACAAACAATCCAATCTGGAAAAGAATACCTTTTGCCGGTGGGAGGGGGGAGCACTGACTGCAGATTACAGCAGTGAAAAACCAAGAAAAGATACCACAATGGCAGTACAAAATCACACAGGTGCGGTGGATTGCAAGTTCACACTGCTGTGCCTACAATTACACTGTGGCACAATAAAAGGTGTATTATTTGATGTCACGCACCGCACACATGTTCAGACACACACACACACACTTTGTATACAAGTAATGCATAGCAAATTGAAAACTTCAGTAATATACCACGTATTTTAAACAACCTGAAATTATGCACTGCTGCACCAGGTCCACAACACACACAATCAGCAAAAAAATGTCAACAATTACTGAAAATATTACTGTGCATACATTAACACAGTCAGTTATACAAGAAAAATATAACCAAAAAACAAAGAACTCCCTATTTCCCAACTTAAGTCTCTGTACACCACAGATATGCCCCTCCCCCAAAGCATACTTCCACTGTCTCTCAGTACACAGACTGAATGTTGTACATTAACATTCAAAATCCACAAACAAACAATAAAATCTCGATGATATGAGCACAGAAGGGTTTCCTACAATCGATGAACTAAAGTTTCAGTAAAAAAATGACTCAAAAAGGCTTTTTTAACAGCTTTTAGAAGGTTTGAATCACAGAGAGCTCTCAGAGCAGACTGTCTCCAACAGCTTCCTACACACACTACCCTGAACTGAGGCTGTGCAGAACAGTCTAGAGCCCGTATGTCCTGAAATCCCACGAATCACTGCAAAATTTGCCTTTGGAGATTAAAACAAGGTGAAGTGAGATGAAGTACATTGTTTTCAATGTACTTTGCCCTAAAATTTGTGGAGTAGTGGTTTGGGGAAGGTGGAGTAATGTGAAGTCATTGTTTTCAATGGACTTCGTGTTACCTCTTATGATGCAAAGTATTCCGCTTTGCACTGCGGAGCACTTCGTGAATCTGCTTTCACTCCATGAATAGCTCTGCAGAGAGAATTGAAGCCACTTGGCCCACCACTAACTACAGTATGTCCATGGCATGCAGCACCAACACCTGTGGCTGTGGTGCTAGTCCACTGGGGCACACTAGACTCTGCTGCTGTGTACAGACGGAGCCTGCAGCTACTGACATGTTTCTCCAGTCTGACATATGGTGCTGTGGGGACACCCAGTCTGCAGCTATCAACCTGTAGTTCCAGTCCGACCTACAGGTGAAGCTGTATGCGCCCTGTGATAGTGCCAGGCAATCCATATGGAACTACATGTAAATCAGGCAATAATGACATGCTAATGTGACTTTTTGTCCACAGATTGCCTAAGTAGGCTCATTTGCATAACACTTTTGAGTGTAGCAAAATTTTGCACCGGGCAAACGTGTCGGCACCGGGGTAAACGTGTGAGCACTGTGCAAATTAGTTTGCCATGCGCAAAACCATTAGAACCATAGCACAGTTCTACAGTATTTGGTCTGCACTGTTGTTTGCAGTTTTTTGTGAATCCAATTATTTGCTAGCACACACATTGGCCACGTAGTTCACCTTTGCCTTACTCCACATCTGTGTGAACTGGGCTGCTGTTGTAGTTTGCACTGCCTGGTTTCTATATTCAGAGCTATCTTATTTGCTGGGCTATGTTTGCACTGCACTCAAGGCCCTGTTTGCACACCATTGTTTGCACACTATATTCAACTGATTTAGTCCTGGGGCTATTCCTTTGAACATAGTGTGCAAATGGTTCCGGGCTACTTTTGCATGCTGTGCAGTTTTGAATATCTGGCCCCATGTGATGTCATATACACCGTGACCTCATAAGAAGGATTTTTTTTTACTTGATCTTTCTGTTATGGTTGCAGACCTTTGCCCTCTGAATTAAAAAATGTAATAATTAAATTAAGTATTATCATCACCATCGTCTTCAAACACCAACATGGAAGTACCCTTATTAGGAGACACCTGTTGCAGCTGTTCGTCATTATCGCTTTTATGTTTCTGCAACTGTTCACCGAACTGGTAAGAGGATTTTTTTGAGACTGATTTTTAGGAAGGTAAGGTGCTGTACATTTTCAGGAATTAGCCTTGTTCAGCCATCAGAGACAACATTTCCAGCTGTACTAAATATCGCTCACAGTAAACACTAGTGGGAGGGCAACTAACACGCTTAATAGCAAAGGCAGATAGTGCAAGCCAAATGTTTTTTTTTTCCAGCCAGTACTCGAAAGGGTCATCAGTAATATTAATGAGTGGTTCTCATAAATAGGCATCCACAACATCAAACAAAGACAAAGAAGGCGAGATGGCCCGGCGGCACTGGAGGTTAAGGTGCTGGTCGCTACCACTCACGCCACACTGGCGACCCGGGTTCGGAAAAGAGTCCGAGCAGCTGGGGGTCAGCAGGGGAGAGAGAGAATTGAGCATCCGGAGGACTTCTCTCCTCTGTCTTGGGGGGAAAGGAGGTTTGTCAGCCTGCTAACTGACTGTCCTCTGGTGGTGGCCAGCAGGCATTGGCGTTGTTACATTAGTAGGGAGAGGAGATGGGAGAAAAAAGGAAAAAGGAGCCAGCAGGCTCCACAATAGCCACACCAGTGCCCCGGCCAGCTCCTCAATGTCCAGATTTCGCTCCAGGGTGGGGGTGAAGCTGGTGCCCCTTCACCCCAGCCCTGCCATGGGGGGAACCAATGGGGAATTTAGGGGGCTGTCAGGTCAGGGAACAGTGCGGCTGGAAACTGAGTCCCTCTGAGGAAGGGACTGGAGCCACCTGCCTGGCTCGGGGAGCCAAAAATCTATATAAAAAAAAAAGACAAAGAAGGTGGCTCCACAACAGACACATCTAAATCTTCAGTTTCCATGAGTTTTGACCAAAATGTGTGAGAACCATCTGTGTTCTTTTCAAAATGACATGCCATTTTTAAGGGCCAAGAAAGAGGATTTTTTTTCAGAACTATCTAATGTTGATGAAGGAGTACATAGTGACACTAAATGGAAATTATTGTTGTCTCCACCAATAGATGTTGCATCATCAGATGCAGCATCCACATCACGTACTTCACTTGTATTGTCATCTGGATCACGTGAAAGAAGCCACCCTACAACTGCTTGGTTAAAGAAACCTTTATTTTGAGCAGATTTCCATGATACAACCATTTTCTTTATATTTCAAACAATCACCACGTTTCATTTCATATACAAATTCACCACATTTTCCACATTCTTTGGGGTTGCCCCTTTATTTACAATCCCCCCCCCATTAAGGATATTATTTACATTTCCAATCTTCTTCTTCTTCTTCTTCTTGGCTTGGGTGTATGTCCTGACACCTCTCCAAAATTAATTATCATCTTCCTGAGGTCAGGTGTCCCACCTGATACCCAGCCCTGTTCCCCCTGGGGTGACTACCATATGGGGGCCCTCCCCTTGCCCACCAGATCCTTTTCTGGCTGGGGCTGTTGTTTTTCCCCTCCCCACCCGCACACTGTTGCCCTTATCTTCAACTCTTGTCTATACAGACCCTGTCCACAACCAAGAACCTGCTGTTCTCATTGGGCAGCCCTTCCCCTTGCAACTTAGCCTCCTTTTTTTTGGGGTGGGTGGGTGGGTGGGAACTTGTCTTGAACTGCAGAGAAAAAAGGTATCCTTCTCTCTGCAGTCCCTTATCTAACCCTTTCTAACTCCTTTCCCTCAACTCTTCTACCTATCCCTTCCCTTGTCAATCATCCAGCTGACCCTGCCCCCCTCTGACCTCATCCCCCCTCCCCTATCCTTCCCTTTCTCTGCTTTCCTATCCTCCTTCCTTCTCTCCTTCCAGGAGACCCATGACAATCCAGGTTGCCCTTTAGGAGGCAACCCCCATGTCGTCTGGATCACCTGAAAGAAGCCACCCTACAACTGTTTGGTTAAAGTAACCTTTATTTTGAGCAGATTTCCATGATACAGCCATTATCTTTATATTTCAAACCATCACCATGTTTCATTTCATATACAAATTCACCATATGTTCCACATTCTTTTGGATTGCTGATTTATTTATAACCCCTCCCTTTCAGGATATTATTTACATTTCCAATCTTCATCTTCATCTTCTTGGTTCAGGTCTATATTCCAACACCTCTCCAAAACACCTTATCATCTTCCTAGGGTCAGGTGTCCCACATGATCCCCAGCCCTGTCTCCCCTGGGGTGATTACCCCATGGGGGGCCTCCCCCTGCCCAACAGATCCTTTTCTGGCTGGGCCCAGTTTTTCCCCACTAGCCCATATCTGCCCCCAGCAGACTATGGGCTTCCCCCATAAAAATGGTCTCACCCCCTTCAAACCCTGCCAAGTCTCATTGGTATCCTTAAACTCTGCACTGAGGGCCATATTCCCCACCTGGGACATACAGTATGTACCCCATCACTCCTGTACATTCCCGGTGTATCATGCATGATGACCTCATGTGCAACACATATATATACCTCCTATCTCCCTAGCCCATGTGGCCATCTTCCTATTAAACCCCTTACAAGATTTTTCTACTGCCCTTACATCCCTAGCCCATCTTCAAACTCTCCTGGGTATTATCTCTGACCATGCTATCACCAGATGTGGCCACTAAGATTTTATAATTCCTAGGTCCATCTGTATTTGGTGCACTAGCACCACCCATAGTATGTCCCTGAGGTCATTCCTCCCAGTGTTGACTATCAGGAGGTCAGATATGGGCCATACTTCGCTTGTCTTTTTCAGCAGTGGAACCATCTGGGTCCATCATAGCCATCGCACCTCTTTCCACTTGAGTCTGTTTTTTCCTGCATCCTATCTCATCTGGCTTCCCCCTGGTACTGCCACTGCAAATTTCTCGGTCCAGCTGACAAAGGAATGTTCCCACTATCCATACCACTGTATGACAGTACACCCCTTCAAAATATAAAACAAATGTTAATCACTTTCTGACGTAATGCTTGAAAACTTGAGAGGTCCATCTACCCACCCATTTTATGTCCTCCTCCAACACCCCTTGTGCCACCATTTCCATTGTGGCCCTGATTCTAAGTGAGTGGGAAGCAAAATACCTGGGATCCTCACCTAGGAAAACCATTCCTTTTTTCATCACTGCCATTACCTGATATGCTGTTCCCAGAGTCCCGTTTCCATGGAGGAATGCCCCACTCCCCCAGGAGAGCCTGACCTCCCTGTACATCTCCAAGGCTGCTGATGCACAGAGCCCAGTCCCATCACCCAAATTAATCACAACCTTGGCTCCCTTCCCCCTTGATCCATCTTGGACCTGCACAGCCATATGTCTACCCTGCCATCCCCCCAGGTAATGTCATCCCATTGCAGGTCCCCGGTTTGGTCCAACTTATTCCAGGCCACCACCTCGCTGACACGGAAAGTACCTCTCTACATAATTAGAAAGATTGCCCTGAATAGTCTGGCCTTGTAATCTGTCGTACATACTTGTTTGAAGCTGGCTAGAAGCCTGTGGAATACCTCCCCTTTGAGTGGCCTCCTGCTATCCTTCCTCTGCCCCTGCAATCGGCCCCAGCCCAGCTGCATCCTCCAGACCGAAAGTATCCTGGTGGGTTGTCCCCATCTCAGCAACTGGCATACCATGCCAATTCTCACCAAATATAACCCTATAGTGGAGCCAGCCATACCCTCCTTCCAATGCTCTACCATGTACCTCATGATTTGGGTTTATGTTACTGGGTTACTTACTTCTAACCCTACCATCTGCCAGAACTTCTGGAACCCCCGCCATGTGCTCTTGTATGCCTTCAGTGTGTTGGGTGCCCAGGAGCTCTGAAACAGTAGCTGGGCTCGGTCCATCTAATCTCCCAGAGGTGTGTCAGTGCCTGAGTTCTCTGGGTGGCTACCACGAGGCCAACAAGTGGAACCTGTCCAACTGTAAACATGAAAGGCTGTCAGTTAAGGTGTTCTTAGCACCCTCAATGTGCCTAGCCTTGAAAGACATGTTCAGCCTGAGCCCCTCCAAAGGCAGCTGCCTGGCTACCCTCAGGACTGCCTCTGAAGCCCCGACTGTCTGTTCAGGACCTCCACCACTGCTTTGTTGTCACATCTAGAAATGACCTTCCTGTTCCTGAGGTGTTCCCCCCATACTACTAGGGCTACCCAAATGGGAAATGCTTCTAAGAAAGTGAAGTCCTTCATGAGCACCAGTTCCACCCATTTTGGGGGCACTTCTCTGAGATCCATTCTCCTTTAAAGTATGCCCCCAGTCCATGGCCCCCCACCGCATCCATGTAGAGCTCCAGATCATTATCCCAGAGCCATTCTCCCTGTCTAAAAGTTATAAAATTATACTTCAGGAATCCTCCACACATGCACAGATCATTGTTTACCCCTTTGTTAATGTCCATCCAATGGTAGGGTAACCTGGCTTTTGCAGTGGCCCTGGCTAGCCTGCGGGTGAACACCCTGCCCGGTGCAACTGCTCTGCAGGCAAAGTTTAAATGTCTGCATCTGCTGCACTACTTTCAGTGGGACCCTTCTTTTCCAGATGACTTCCCCTATGAGCTCCCTCATTCTTTTGACTTTGCCTGTGGGAAGGCAGGTACACTTCTGCTCCATGTCCAACTCTATGCCTAAAAACTCCAACCACCTGGCGGAGCTCTCCATCTTTTCTACCACCAGTGGCACCCCCAGGTCTCCACACAATTCCTCGAAATCCCCCAGCATCTGTAGGGTCTCCCCTTTTCCTTCTCCTCCGAACAAAAAAATCATCAAGGTAATGCACCACTGCCCTGTGTCTGTACCTGTCCAAGAAAGCCCACCTCAGCCAGGTGCTGAACACCTCGAATGTGGGCACACAACTGAACAGTCCATGGGCATGGCCTTATCAAAATAATACTCCCCAATAAGTTGGAAACCCAGCAAATCCTAATCCTACTCCCATACCGATGATAGCTGGAATGAGGACTCAGTATCAGTTTTTGCTAACAATGCCCCATTTTTCCCTCATACCAGGCCTAATGCATTGCTCAATGTTGTGTATGACACCCTGCTGTCCTCTGGTGCAATGGAGTCATTCATCGTATCTCTGTCTGGATAGGACAGGTGGTGGATAAGCTGGAATTCCCCTGGCTGTTTCTTTGGCACTAACCCCAATGGGGCCACCATCAACAGCAGGAAAGGGGTGGCAGTGGAAGGACCCTCTACCCTGCCTACTGCCTCTTCCTTCTGAATTTTGCGTAGCACCATTGCTTCCTTCCCTTTTATGGAGCCCAAATTCTTTGCCTTCATGTGTTTCCTTACCCCATTGTAATGAAGACTGAAACCCTTATTGAAACCCTCTCTTAACATTCTTTTTGCATGTGTGTCTGGTTAACTTTCTGACCAAGAGTATAAGACATCCACCTTGACGGTGGAGTAAGCCATACTAAAACCTCTCCCTTTATGTCTGTTGGTGAGTTGTGCCTATCTCCCACCTGAACCCCCCTGCCCATATTGCCCCCTGTGACTACTGTTTTGCCCCATATAACCCCCTGTCCCTCCCTATTGTTCCCTCGAAAGGAATGACCCTGCACCTGGTATCCCTATTTGTTCACCTGCGCCTGCACTTGATCATTGGGTGGAAACCTCCACACTCTGAGCATACATGTTTGAATTTACAACTAGTCCATGAGCCGGCGGTCTTGTTGCATGTTCAGCATGCTTTTGCCATTATGCCCCTGTTAATATTTCTTGCCTCATTCCCCATCCCACCCTGTGCTGACATGGTTCTGCTCCACAGCTCAGTCAGGGTGACATCCCACCTGACATCGCCATGTGATGCCATTCTCTGACAGAACCGTTCATCATAAACTAACCAACAATACTTGCTTTTTACTCTATAGGCAACCCTTATGATCACTGAATATGTCAATAAAGGGGCCACCAGTGCTGAAATATGTAAAGCCCTCCATCCATACCTCGAAAGTTTTCCTTTTTGTGGTAGTATCCTCACTGGTTTTTCCAACAATTGCCAGTGCCACTGCCATCTCAGACTTGCCTACCAACTCTCTCTCTGTTCATATTTTTTGGCCATGTCTTTGTTGACCAAGGCAAACATGTCCACAAACTCACCCTTCCTTATTTTCTCTTTGATAGACTATGAGACATGGTCACCCAGGGTCAAACCCGGAGGCCCCCATGCTCCCCCCTTTGCTGGTCCCCTCTGCCCCCCCGGTGCTGCTTCCGCTTTCTTCTCCCCTTTTAACTCCTGCCACACTTCAACCACCTTCTCCCAAGCATCCTCCCCTTTTCTGCCATAATGTTGAATGGATAACCTTTTAGGCTGCCATCCACCATCAGGTCCACTGGCGGCTCCTTACCATGGTCAGGAGGTGCCCCCACACCCTCGCCAGGGTTGATCCTCATGGGCCGCTTTTTTGGTGGCTCCTTCTGCGGTGGTGGGGTCTTGTTTTTCTTGTTCTTTTCTTGTCTCTGCTTGGCTTCTGCCTCCATGGATTCCTTCAGCAGCATCTGCACCTGTTCCATCTATTCCAACACTTTTAGTGCCAGCTGATCGCTGGCCTTCTCTATCTGCTCTGGAGTCTTTTTAGGTGCCATCCTTCAACTATAGAATTATAATGTTATTCCTTGAACCTTTGGCAGTGCCTCCACCCCCTGTTGCTCCTCGTATTTTCCTATTATTAGTTTCCCCTGGTTTTTTTTTGCTAACTGCATCCCCCCTTACTGTCTACTCCTGCCTAGGCCTCCCTCTCTGCCTCTGGCCTTAAGCCCCTCCTCCCCCTCACCCCTAGCTCTGAGAGGACCCAAGGTCGATACCCTGTTTTCCATGGAACCCTTACAAATATACGGCTCCTGTGTGCCGTGTTGGTCAAGCCCCTCATCCTTGTGCACCTCCTTTCCCTTTTATTATTGTTTTTTTTTTTTTAACATGGCTGGGATGAGTCAGCAATTCCCCTGAAGTGGCCCACCTCCAACAATCCTCCCTTGTGAAAGCCTGCTCATGGCTATTCCTGATAACCCAGTGCCGCCGACCTGTTTTACACATGTGGATGCATCACCCATTAATTGTATCCCTGTCCTCCTAAATCTCTATATTTCTTTCTTTATCTAGTTTCATTTTACTTTTTTTTTTTACATGCCACTCCACTAGTGAAAGCCTTGTCAGGCTGCTAGGCCCCTGCTGTCTTTGCTATATTTCAGGACAGTGTTCCCTGACCTGCGCAGCTCGACGGCTGTCCCTGGGTTCAATTTCTTCATTAGAAAAAACTCCACCTGTATCTAGGCCCAAGTCTCCCATGCACCCATATAGCAACAACTGGGTTATCCTGGACCACATCACGTTGGACAACCACCACGCCACTGGACCTTGTCCACCCGCTTCAGCACACCATGCTCCACCATTCACTCATCCTTATTTGTCTTTTTTTTTTTACTTCTATTTCCCCTTACACCTTCCAGTCCCCATTTTCCGTATCTCAGGCCATGACCCTAAGCAGGTCTTCTGCCTGCGTGGCTCCACGGGGTCTGTCACAGCCACATGTTGGGCCCACTGCTACGTCCTCCATCCCAGAGGAAAACAGCCCAAAAATGACCAGAAAACAGCCCACAATAGCTCCAATCCAATCACCCTCAAGCGATGCAGCTGGCTGTTGCTGTTCTCAACCAGCTCTGAGCTTGCGACCCCTTGGCCCTGCCATGCGCTATTCCACCCCCAGACCTCTGCAGGCCTCATGGCCCGATTCCAGCCTCACTATCCCCTGGCATCCCCGCTCAAGGCAATAACTCAGAGCAAACATTATTACACAAACATACAGGCTTGTCTTTCACAAAGGCCCCTGGACAAACTGCATGGCTCACATGTTTTGTTTTTTTTCACATTCCTTACCATCTCACTGGTAATGCCACAAGGACAAGAATAAAATACCATCTCGCTAAGGAAGAACACTTACTTTTGTAGGAAGATAAAGATATAACCACATAGTAAACATAATCACAAAATTCTCTTCCCCTTTGTGGACTTCCAAACTCCATTGGATCCCTTAGTGTTAGGCCTAGAGCCTGCTACTTACCTTGGATAATCTGCCCAACCTTATAAAAGGTCTTTTGTGCTGCTCAGCAATCTTGTCTTGAACTGCAGAGAGAGAGGGGTTATCCTTTTCTGTGCAACCCTTATCTACCCCTTTCTAACTCCTCCCCCCTCAATCCTTCTACCTATCTCCTCCCTTGTCAATCATCTGGCTGACTCTACCCCCTCTGACCTCATCCCTCCTGCCCTATTCCTTCCCCTTTATCTGCTTTCCTATCCTCCTTCTTTCTCTCCTTCCAGGTGACCCATGACAATCTAGGTTGTCCTTTAGGAGGCAACCCCCTTTGTCAAATACATTTCCTTTCTTTTCCTGTGCGATTGCTGAAATCAGAATGTTTCTGTATTCAGATAAGATCCACCAAGATCTGAAGAAGTCAGCTGTTGCAACTTAAACCGAGGATCAAGAGTGGAAAGAAGAACATCTTTGTCTGTCATGATATTGTGAAGTCTTCTGCAGTTTTGGAATTGCTGTATCAGTCGGTTCATAAGGGATACACCAGATTTGTCTCTTTTTTGATCAAAACCTTGACACAGCCTCCTGAGTTCCTTGTTCAGTAAATTTATGATGGGAATAACCTGGCTTAGTGTAGCATTTTCTTTGCTAATCTGTGAAGCTGCTTCTTCAAATGGAGTCAAGAGCAATGTAAGATGCTCCATGAGACTCCACTGGAATGACTTCAGCACAACACCTTCTGCTACGTTGTGCTCCATGGTATATTGATGGACTGCCTTCTTTTGTGTGAAAAGTCTCACACAAGTAAAATGTTGAGTACCATCTTGCCAGAACATCTTGTTTTAGTTGCTGTATTGGCAAGCTATTTTTTTTCTGGAGGTCAGCCAAAATACCACGTGATTTTACAGAGTGACTAAAATGGCCACAGATTTTCTTTGCAGCTCCCTCTAAGGTTACTATATTGTTCTCACTGAAAAGGAAAGCTCGTACTAACAGATTTAATGAGTGTGCAAAGCATGGAATGTGATAAAAATCACCATGCTTCAATGCACTAACAAATATTGGTGCCATTGTCTGAAACCACACATTCAGGGTCCACCCATGTCGTGGTGACATGAATCTGCTTGCCATAAATTAGGGTGCCAGAAACATGTCACCTGCAACTACCATGCCCATACATTCCACCGCAACCCCAGTAGGTCAACAAGGACAGCAGGGGAGAACAGCTTGTTTTTGGAGGGGGCTTTGCTCAATGCAGGGGAGCTCCACCTCCCGATACCCCCCAACACTAAATATAACCTCCTCTGGGTTGGAGCATGAGTGGACCAGAGGAGAACAGTGTTGGCGGTGAAAACAGTTGTGAGCGCAGAGCACTGCGAAATTCAGCACACCCCTGTCAATCATCACCCTAATTGAGTCACCCACATAATGGCACATGCACATTCAGTAGTGAGTCCCAGGGGCTCTAATGACTCAGAAAGTTTGTCATGCAACTCTTCTAAAATATTGTCGGCGGTATGATGCTTACCAAACATGATAATGCAAAGATCTTGCATTCTTTGTCTTCCTTCTTGCACTCTGCTGCTTGTGGTGGTATTTGAAGATGATCATGACACCCAATGTGCTGCAATGCATATATAATCAGTGGTTTGAGAACTTGTCCATGTCTGTGGTCAGGTGCACAGAACCACATTCACTCTGTTCAAAATTCAATTTTATTTTACTTTGCATACATTAGTACATTTTGTGAACAGCCACAGTCGCAAAATATTTATGGCTTGGTATGTTGTAATGTGGAGCAAAATATTTTGAAAGTGCTCTAAAACTGTCATTCTCCAGCACAGAAAATGATTGCAGGTCCTTGGCAATAAATTCAGCTATTAACTGATTAATTTTTAATGTGACTTAATGTGATCCACTGTAGACTGTTTTCTGTTCAAGCATTGCAGTAATGGTTTACTATTTAGTTCATGCAGGGGCCAAAAACCAAAGGACTGCAGTGGTGAAGCTGCAGTGTGTCCAAATACCGTTGTCAGTGAAGCTGAACATGTTTTTTCTGCCGTCTCTCTGTCGCTTCTTCATCACTATTGTCTGTAGGATTATTTTCATCACAGATATTTTCCCTTGCTTAGGACTGCTGCTCATCAGAATGGTTGGATATGCTCTTTGCAAATGCCTTTTTAGTGATGTTATCCCAAGCTGGGCCCTCACTTTCCCTCTGCTAACTTCCCAATGACAAAAAGTAAAGACTGCAAAACATTCATTTTTGGGACTTGTATTAAAATAGCTCCACACACCTGAGGTGGAACGTTTTGTTGCCATTCCAGGAACTGCAGCAGTTTTGGTGGCAGTTGTTTCTGAGCTGGATTCATGTGTATTGTGGCTGTCCCAGAAGAACTACCATTATTATTGACTGTTTTTCTACTACTGCCTGTGGCTAGTTGTGGTGCTTGCTGTATGTGCTTTTTCTTTTTGGGTGGGGGAACCCAGGTGGCATCCTTTACCTCGTCAGTACCACATTCTGATTCATCACCTTTGGAAGAGCATAAATGTGATACATTGTGATCTTGTTCTTGTACGTTTACAACTTCTTCTTCATCAGAGGCATTGCTTTCTGATGAAGGACCCCAATATGCATGAGTGGCATATCATGGAGTGCTACATCTAGTGGTACTAGACACAGCCTTTTCCTCAATCATTGACTTTCTAGGTCTAACTGCTTTGGCTACCTGTTTTTGTGTTTTACTTTTATCTGATTTTTCTTGCAGTGCCAACAGTGCTGCACTACTTTGATTAGGGGATGCACCAACATTCTTTTCTTTTTCTGTTTGTGTTGCTTTAGATTTTTCTGGTTGTGTTGCTTCACTTTCATTAATTGTATTAATTATATGTTCAGCAATGAATTTCCCTTTTTTTCTGAATTTGTTTTCCGGAAATATTTTTACTGTTATGTGTACCAACTTCAGCCATACTGCTGGTGTTGGCCACATGTTCCATTTCCATAACAGACTAATTCTGAATCCAGTTTTTTGGGGTCCAACTTAATTGCTTATTTGACAGTATTAGTTTGGATGCAGAGATGGGCAACATAGAGTCTGAGACATGACCCCCACCCTTAATAATGTGTATGGCACTATGACCCAGTAGTAGTTCAGGCACAGAAATAGGCAACATAGAGTCTACGCTATGACACTATGACCTAGTAGTTGTTCAGGCAGAGAGATGTGAAACACAGAGCCTGAGACATGACACTCCCCCTTCACAATCTGTATGACACAATGACCTAGTAGTAATTCAGGCACAGAAATGGGAAACACAGAGCCTACTTCAGTATGACCAACCCTTCAGGGCAACACAGATATGGGCAACACAGAGTCTGAGATGTTACACCACCCTCTCAACATACGTGAGGCACTATGACCTAGTGGTAGTTCAGTCAGAGAGATGGGCAACACAGAGTCTGAGGCATGACCCCCTCTTTCACAATCTGTATTGTACTATGACCTAGTAGTACTTCTGGCTCAGAGATAGCAACACAGAGTCTGAGGCATGACCCCCTCTTTCACAATCTGTATTGTACTATGACCTAGTAGTACTTCTGGCTCAGAGATAGCAACGCAGAGTCTGAGGCATGACCCCTTCTTTCACAATCTGTATTGTACTATGACCTAGTAGTACTTCAGGCACAGAGATTGCAACACAGAGTCTGAGACATCACTCCCCCTTCAACATCTGTATGGCACTATGACCTAGTAGTAGTCCAGGCACAGAGACAGGCAACACAGAGTCTACACTATGGCAGTATGACCTAGGAGTAGTTCGGGCACAAAGGTGGGCAACATAGAGTCTGAGACATGACCCTCCCCTTCACAATCTGTATGGCACTATGACTTAGTAGTAGTTCAGGCACAGGGATGGGCAACACAGAGTCTGAGATGTGACACCCTCCCTTCACAATCTGTATGGCACTATGACATAATAGTAGTAGTTCAGGCACAGAGAAAGCCCCAAATGTGCTTGATACACTGTTTCTTATGGATTTCCTGTGGTAGCTGACACACAGGATTGGCTAGCACATGAGTCAATCACAGAGCAGAGATCCTCATTGGTTGGCTACTTTCAGTGCCACATTATCACGAGTCTTAGCCTTTGTTGCTCATGTGATGATCCAGGGGCTTGGGAGTATTTGTTTGTGACTTGCATGCAGTACTGGTCGTGAGAGTGTTATTTCCAGACTAAACTGAACTTCTGAACTGGGCCAACTTGGTAACTTGGATCAAGCCATGAAAGGCTTGGTTTTCCCGGTCACAGCTGAGTCAGCCTAGTCTGGGGGGAGGGAGTTAAAAGTGCAGCAGAGCCAGTTTTCCCATCCCTAAAAGTTATGCAAGTTCACAACTGGAGGATATCCAGCTTGCTGTAGTAACCAAAATTTACAGTAACATCTTTACTTACAACAGTGACCCACAACAGTATCGTAAGCATATATATGTATCACAAAATGAAGAAATCCAGCACTCACCAAACCTTATTGAAAATGCTGCTCACATGTTTTTTAAGGTACCAGAAACTATATTCCAGGGGTGGGATATTCAGAAGGGTTGCACATGACGCAACACAGTTGCGCCATGCACGACCCACTGATGCACCCCAGCACGATATTGAAAAGGGGAAAGTGCCTGGCACAAATCCCGATGCACCAGAGCGCATCAGTAATGTATGCGGTGCAAGTAGGGGGGGCGTGCCCATGCATGCTCTGCACATCCCAATATTCAGCCCGGGATGTGCTGAGCCCATGCAGGTGCAACCCCTACTTGTGCTGCACACAGTTGAGCTAGAAAAAAAAAGGAGCAACAGCTGGCCACCCACAGGTGAGCTGCCATATTGCAGGGCGCAACACGGCAGCTGCCAGCTGTGGGTGGTCACCCGAGCTCCGGCAGCACCGTCCATTGTGGTAGTGCCCCATGGCCGATCACAGGCAGAAGTATTAAACAAACAGTCTATATCCTTGGTGAGCCAGTGAACTGCTTCCAGCCTGATCGTGGGCATATGTAATAAAAAGAACAGTCCAATATCCCTGGTGGTCCGGTGGACTGCTTCCAGCGCGATTGCAGGCATATGTATGAGAATAAGAAGTCCAATATCCCTGGTGGTCTGGTGGACTGCTTCCAGCGCGATTGCAGGCATATGTATGAAAATAAGAAATCTGATATCCCTGGTGGTCCAGTGGACCGCTCCCAGCCCGATTGTAGGTGCAAGTTTTAAATTATTATATACTGATTCATCCCTGGTGGTCCAGCGGTACCCCCCTCCCCACCCAGCCACTGAGCTCCACCATCCCACTCCCCCCAGTCAGTGGTGGGTGGCAGTTCCCCACCTGCAAGCCGCCCCACCGCCCGCCAACTGACTGCGAACAGTAGGGCTGTACACCCATTGGTCCACAGCATGGGCCAATGAGCGTGCAGACCGTAGTACCGTACTACACAGTCCAGATATGAGAATGGACCCATTCACATTTCTGGACTATGTAGTATGGTACGGTCTGCACGCCTGGCCCATGCTGTGATCAATGGGTGCATGCCTCACTGTTCGCAGTCAGTTGGCTGGGCAGTGAGGGACTTGAAAGCCGCACCCACGAAAGTGAGCTCGTAAAGGTGAGCCACCAGAAAGATCAGATATCATTAAAAACTCTCCCAGGCTGGGTGATCTGAACTCTCACATCATGCCACAGGCAGAGCAGTCCCAACCACCAGGGATCTCGCTGTATTAGTTGTCACCATACCCGCATCGAACAGTGGAACTGCCGGATGTGCGGGGCATTGATTACAGTGAAAACGCAACCTGGCAGGGTGCCAGGTGCAGAATCACGAGGATCGGCACACCTGCATACAAATGGGGCCATAATGACATGCAAATGGCCCCATTTGCGCCTTGCATGCATTATGGCCCCATTTGCATGTGCACTTTTGAATATCGCAGTTGATGCACCCAGCGCACGGCAATTTAAGGGCCACGCATCCCTCGCCCTCTTCTGGCCACTTGTGCTGGTGCAGCCACTGCGCCATGCACAATGCGGGCGGCCACAAAGCGATATTCAATGGTGCTGAGCCATGGTGCAGCACTGTTGAATATCACACTGTCAGCACCCTGGCACATCCCAATTGCGCTGCACCCAGGCTTGCACCACAGCCTGGTGCAGTCTGAATATCCCACCCCAGGTGCCTAAAAAAATACCCTGACATGTTTCAGACTGAATGTCTTTTATCAAAAGACATATCACAGTGCAAAAACAGACCACTTTTTATACAGTCAAATGACTTCATAAGATGCCACAATGATGTCACATCAAATGAACATTGTTCCAATAAATACCAATAATTCAAATACAATTTAAAATTAGCAATTGCATAAGCATAGAAAAAACACATTATAATGCAATTCATTGGCAGAAAAGAAAAATATTGTTACACAGGTCCTTAAAATACAAAATTAAAAAGCACTTTCTTTGCTTTCTTTCCATATTTTTTCAAAGAAGCCCAAAGGTGAATTTCATTGATTATTTTTGCTGGTTGCCACTTCAGGAAAAGATCAAATCCTGATGCTAACCTGGAACTGCAATAGAAACACAGCTCATAAATATCAAGTTACAAAGAAGTGTGTGTGTGTGGGGGGTACTTAATGTAGGGCATGACATCAAACATGACATTTACTCCAATGTTCTTGCATGCCCCTAAAGTATAAATCTAAAAAACTTCCCTTTTAAAAAGTAAGTTATCAAAATCTCCCCCTTTTGGCTTTTTACACTGTTTATCACATTGTATGAAAAACCATGTTCTCCCTCATTTCTGGTGTTCATAATATGTACTGCAGTTGCATATTTTATATCCATTCTTTCTGTAGCTCTGCAGTGCTCACCCACCCTTACTTTAACTTGCCTTTTGGTCTTACCAATATAGAAAACACTGCACTTACATGTTGCAGGATAGATGACTCCACAGTTGTTGCAGGTAATGAATTGCCTGTTCTCATACTTTTGACTGCTGTGAATATTCACAAAAAACTTGCCTGTTGAAATCACTTTACAGTACATGCAATTTTTACAAATGTAACAACCTTCATTTTTATTTTCTAGCCATGTTACCCTTGAACTCACTATCTGTCTGCTGTGGACCAATTTATCTTTCAAAGTTGAAGCCTTCCTAAATGCCATCCGTGGAGCTTATTTCATTACCTCAGAGAAGCCAGGATCCCCTTCCCCCACAGAACAAGTCAATTGCTTTTAATAATGTTCTCAATAAGTGATGCATGAGCCAAATATGTTGTGACATAACTGAACCTTTTATTTGAAGTGACATTCTCAGTTGTTCCACATAAAAGTTACTGTCACTATTTCTTGTATTTACACATGATTCTTCCAAAACCTGCTTGGTCTAGCCATGTTCCCTGAATCTTATTGTAAAATCATCTGCTGCTCTGTCATAACTTTCAGGAGCACTGCAGTTTAGTTTAAGTCTTGGATACTGTCCTTTAGAAATATTGCTGATTATATGCCTCAGATGGTAACTAGAGGCTTAAAGAAGTGTATTTCGATTGGTTGGTTTTCTATATATATCTGTAGTAATATTACCTCGAGTACCTTTCCTGATTGTTAGATCAGGGTAATTAACTTATTTCTTGCTTGCCTGGAATGAAAACCTGAGATATGAATTAGTGGAATACAGGAAATCAACAAATGCATTGAATTCAGTAAGGTCTTCTCTCCATGTTATAAAGATATCGTCAATTAAGCAGCACCATAGATCAAGTTTGTCAAATAAAGTATTTTTGTCGTGATCTTTAACCACCTTTGACTGCCACTTACCGACATAAAGGTTTGCAATGCTAGGGGCAAAGGTCACCCCACTGCTGTTCCCTTGGTCTGCAGGTAGAAACTGTCTAGAAAAGAAAAAACATATAATTTTAAAACAAATTCTGACAGTTTTACAAGGAAGTCTGTTGGAGGCACTGCATCATTTTCTCTGGTGTTTAAGTAATCTGCAATACAATCTAGGTCATCTTCCTGCAGGATATTAGTATATAACGATTCAGTATCCGTTGTTATTAAAAATGCATTCTGATCTATTTCAACATCATTCAAAATCATCAAAATGTCACTGGTATCTTTAATGTAGGATCCCAATTCTTCACCAAAGGGGTGAATGTAAAAATCCACATATTGGGACAATGATTCTGTCAGAGACCCCATTCCACTAACGATCTGTCTGCCTGGGGATGATACAAGAGACTTATGTATTATGGCTAAAGATTGTAGACCTTATCTAATGTTCCACCATCAAAAACTGTTTTACTTGTTTGTCTATGAAGCCCATTTCATATGAATCATTTATGTATTCATTGATCCTCCATTTAAACCCCTCGGTAGGCTCATTCTGTAGTTTTTTTTTATAGAAATCAGTACTGTGTAATTGTCTAAGCACCTCAGTGATGTATTTATGTCCTGAAACACAGTGCTGCCACCTTTATGCACAGGCTTTATTATAATGTTTGTATCCATTTGTAAATTCTCCAGAACCATTCTTTCTTCTTTAGAAAAAGTATTGTAATGCAATTTAGGCAGGTTGTTAAAAGAGGATTCCAGCTGTTGCTCACACAATGCTTTAAAAGTTGACACTGCAGCACTGGGTGAGGGATTAAATTTGAATCTCCCTCTGAAAATATGATTCTTGGTCTCTTTCATTTCACTACTTTCAGTTAAATTAGTGTCCACCTTGGAGTCAATTGTGTTGTTACTGTAAATGATACAGTGTTCCTGTTCCTTTCTTTGAAAGAAAGATTTGAGGCTAAGGTTTTGGCATGCCACTTGCAAATCTATATAGGTTTGGAATTTATTTATGGGGATGGTAGGTGCAAAGGAAAGACCTTTATTCAATAAGGTGATCTCAATGTCTGATAGCATTCTTTCAGAGAGGTTAATTATCTTTTGTTTTGGTTGTTCCATTGATTCCTCTGTGGGTTCAGTGCTGGCCTCTAGTCTTTGTTGGGTAATTGTTGGTGATATTGTTGCTGTCATTGTTGACACCTTTGACCTCCTCCTCTTCTTGTCCCTCCTCATCCTCCTCTTCCATTTCGGAACTGGCACTCTGTTTGGAAGCCTGAGTATCTGTTCCATTGGGCACTTCTCTATAGGGGTGGTGGAGTTATTTCCTGTCAAGAGATATTTTGTTCTAAAAAATACTTTTGAGAGTCACTAGTCTCTAGCCCACTCCTTTCAGTACTTAGATTAAATGAAACACATATTTCACCCCTTAGAATGCTGTTTGGATGATTGTTTTTGTTTCCAATAATAAATTATATTTAAGTCATAAATATCCTGATCTCTTTTAAACTTTTTTTTTGTTTACCTGTCTTCAGTTCTTTATCAAGTTTCTCAATGGTCTCTTTCAATTTCTCATTGCATCTGTCAAATTCCGTGTGGTTTGGAAATGTTAGAGCGATAGTTTCACATATTGTTATTTCTTTTGTCAGTTCATTGTTCACTTCTCTCCTGTAATTAATTAGTAATTGCATTAGTTTATTTGATGCCTCATTTAGTATGTCCGGCCACCTTTTCATGAAATCCTCAACACTGAGTCCCACCATGGGATTTTTAAGTAACCTACACCTGCTTGGTATCCTCGATACCTGCAAGTAGGCTACTAGGCTAACTTGGCTCCAATAAATCTTTCTGGACCTAGTGATCAGTGTTTTCAAGGTTTTAAAAGCTTGTAGGAGTGATATTGCTCCCTCACTCTCTGGTGTGTTCATTTCTCCTTCAGTGTCGGTTAAAAAGGGGTTAACTTTCCTCACTTCCAACAGGAGGTTGTCCACATATTTTAAGGGGTCAGTGCGAGGAGATGCCAGATTCTGAGTCCTTTCCAAGGACATTTTTACTATGCTATAGTTCCCCACTCATGGTAAAAACAAACAGACACTGAGGCACCTGCACAATGGCTACCATAAGCAATATATGAAAAAGGCACCAAATAGTGTTTATAAATGGTTTTTACATGGAAAAGTCTCAAAAACTGTATCCTGTGCAGGTTAATCAAAAAATACAAAATGTGCCACAGTGAGATGCCTCTAGTTGCCATCTGAGGCATATAGTTAGAGACTTGTGTTTTTCTTAAATAAGAAATAGCAAGAAATAACAAGAAATTGAGGTATAAAAAGAAATAACAAAAAATTCAAGGTATAACAAGAAATAGCAAGAAATTCACCATAAAAAAGGAATAAAATGAAAAAAAAAATGAATAAAGAGAAAAAAACTGCTTTTTGGCAGACAAAATTTAAATAAATACTTACAGCAGTTGTTGTTAAGGCTCTTTTGTTACCACAGTGATGGTCCACAAGGAAGCAACAACGGAATTGTTTCAGTCACAAAACCTTGCAAGACCGTAGCATAGTGCTGCTTAATACAATGTAGTATACTAGGAATGTGATTTCTAGTGTGTATAAGGTAATTTTGAGGTAGTTTATGAATGTAAATGGGTTAAGAAGAAATACAAATAAATTTTCAATAAATAAAAAGAAATAAGAAATTCCAGAAAAATAAAAATAAAAATGATAAAAAATAAAAAGAATTTCACGGGTCTCTACATGTAGTCAGCAATATTCCTAAAGGGCAGTATCTAAGACTTAAACTTAGCTGTAGTACCCCTGAAAGTTATGACAGAGCAGCAGATGATCTTACAGCAAGATCCAGAAAAACGTGACTATAGCAAGCAGGTTTTGGAAGAAGCATGTGTAAACACAAGAAATAATGACAGACAGGAAGTTTTATGTGCAAAAACTGAGAATGTCACTTTGAATACAAGGTTCAGTATGTTACTATATATTAAGCTCATGCATCACTTGTGAAATTATTGAAAGCAATTGGCATGTTCTGGGGGGCTGGCTTGTCTGAAGTAGTGAAAGAACCTCCATGGGTGGCATTTAGGAAGGCTTCAACTCTGAAGGATAAATTGGTCCACAGCAGACAGGTGGTGAATTCAAGAGCCACATGGCTACAAAATAAAAATGTAGGTTGTTACACTTGTACAAATTGTATGTACTGTAAAGTGATTTCAACTGGCAAGTTTTTTGTGAATCCTCACAATAGCAAAACGTATGAGATCAGGCAATTCATTGCCTGCAACAACTGTGGAGTCATCTATGCTGCAATATGTAAGTGCAGTGCTTTCTATATTGGTAAGATCAAAAGGCAAAATAAAGTAACAGTGGGGGAGCACAGCAGAGCTACAGAAAGAATGGATATAAAATATGTAACTGCAGCACATATTATGAACACCAGAAATGAGGCAGAACATGATTTTTCATACACTGCGATAAAGAGTGTAAAAAGCCAAGAGAGTGGAGATTTGAATGACTTACTTTTAAAAGGGAAGGTTTTTGTATTTATACTTCAGGGGCATGCAAGAACCCCTGAATAAATGGTATGTTTGATGTCATGCCCTATGTTAAGTAATCCTATGAGCTTTTCTATTGCAGTTCCAGGTTAGCACCAGGATTTGATCTTTTCTTGAAGTGGCAACCAGCAAAAATAACCACTGAAATTCACTTTTGGGCTTCTTTGGAAAAATATGGAAAGAAAGCAAAGAAAGTGTTTCTTAACTTTGTATTTTAATGAATTGTATGATGGTATTTTTCTTGTCTGCCAATGAATTGCATTATAATGTGTTTTTTTCTATACTTCAGTTGTGTTTACACAACTGGATAAGATGATGCATGTGTGACTTGATTTACATTGTGGATTTGATTTATGTTGTGGCTTTCCACCTCTCTATCTGTGGGATATACCACCCTATTAGGGGTATGACGCAAGGAACACTAGAAGAAGGTTCCCCCCATAAGTGCTGCAGGAATGATTCCATTGGTTAAAGGCAGATTAGGGAAAAAAACATGGGTAAGAGAGATGAGCCACTGGAGGAGGAGGGGTGAATGGTGGGGCAAAGAGAAATGAATCCTGGGAAGGCCCAGGGTGAGGTACCTTATAAAGCCTGATGGGGGAGTGAGGTAGTTGCTCCACACAATCAAACCTCAGGCTTACAACCTTCCTATTCAATTGTGCTTACGCAGCTGGATGAGATGATTCTTGTGTGACTTGATTTACATTGTGGATTTGATTTACATTGTGACTTTCTGCCTCTCTATCCATGGGATATTCCACCCTATTAGAGGTATGATGCAAGGAACCTGAGAGGAGGGTTCCCCCATAGGTGCCATGGGAATTATTCCATCTGCTAAAGGTAGCTTAGGAAGAAGCCCAAAAAGAACACCCAATTGGGTGTCAAGCATCGAAGAAGCAAGAATGATGAATGAATGAATTCTGAGAAGATGATTAAGGTTGGACTTCCTAAGGAGAGAGGGGACAACTGGGGCTACCATCCGCATCCACCCAACAGCGGAACCTAACTAATTCACCTAAGAAAGCACTAACCCTAATTAATATTATGACCGTTGGCATGGAGGAGAGGAAGAAAACCCTTTGAGGAGGAAACCGCTGGGAACCAAGGCCTAGGTCGCCTTCCATCCAGGCTGACAATGTTTGATTTAAGGACATATGTCATCAAAGAGAAGGATATGAGTAGGGAGGAGGATGATGATGGGATAGGGAAAATCCCCAAAAGAAAGCACGGACAATGACAGAGGGAAGCTGTGAAGGCTTTAAAGGTTAAAGAGGAGACATGACATGATCCTAAAATTGAACTTGAATGATGGTAGAGAGCAGCCATCCAGCCCTTAGCAAAGGGCAATGGACAGAAAGGCATATCCGTGAGTGGAGATCGAGTCGATTCAAGGTATTGGGGACCCAAGAGGGATATGCTTGAGTAGTCGATGTGATGGAACAGACTTACATGAGGGTTGGATCAATGGGAGGGAGTAGATCCATGTATAGGTCAGAGGAGCGAGGGATATCCAGAGGTGCTCATGAGAAGACTGAGGATGAGGATGATTACTGCAGGAGCACAGCAGGTCAATGAGGTAGCATAAGACCCAATGAGAGGTATGCTCGATTCAGCGGTGTGATGAAGTAGACTCAGAGGCCAAGAAGGCATGCCTGGAACCAGAGAGCAAGTACCCAGATGGGTGGGAGAAGACAGATGGTGATAATAACTGCAGGAGAGCAGCAGTTCAATGAGGAGCTTGCTTATGCGATAGGAATGAGAAGACCTTGAGGTCAGATGTGATGTAAACAGAGGAACCATGAGGTAAGGGAACCAGAGGGAGTCAGGAACCCGAAAATATATATATATATATATATATATATATATGTGTGTGTGTGTGGCAGGAGTGCCGCTGTTGGATGAGGTGGCATAGGATTCATGATAGGTATGCCCAAAAGAAATATCGATTGTCAGACAGAGTCAGCCGAGGCATACTGATTGAGCGATTGAAATAGATGAGCAGGTCAAGGTGAGGCATCATGGAATGGCGGGCAGAGGGAACAGGAGGAGGAGGGCAACAAGTGGAGATGACGGGGTAGACACCCCTGAGATAGTGAATGAAGGCAGGGAGAAGGAACGGGGCCGGCATTGAGGAGTCCCGAACATAGGACTGCGAGGACAATAGTAAGCAAAATAGGAAAGGAGCCAATTCTTTTTTTTGCAAGGCACAGCACAGTGAGTTGCTTGCATCATATCTTGTTGGTGCAAGATCCTTGCATCATTCCTGATGCATTGAAAATGAGCCCCAGTAGTCAACTGGTGAATTGCTAGAAGAAAAGCAAGTCTAAAGTGAGGGCTTGACAATTTTCGACTGGTCTCCCCTCAGAACACTGACTAATGTGAGGGACTCTAATGCTGGGCTTACCAACAGTGAGACAGACCACAGTGCAACTCTTTCATGGGGAAGAAACATGAATCAAGTGTGCAAATGAAGGGATTTCCAAGAGCTGCAGACAGAGCAGAAGGAAGAAGGTGCAACGCAGTCCTTCAGTCCTCTAATAGCAAAAGTGAAAAGAAACACTCCAGACAGTGCTGAGGCACCCAGTGACTGTCAGTTGGCTCTGTGTTGCAAAGAGGCTAGAAGATTCCAGGTGTGGGAGCATCGGTAATGCCCAGGTCAGTGAGAGATGAATGAAAAGGCTGAACCGAACTGTCACAGGGTGCTATAAGACCATTTGTATTTATGGAACCTTCTTCTCTTCCTCCTGCTTCAAGTCTGCTGCAGCAGTACCTTCTGTATCTATCCTGTCTCTATTGACTTTGCTTTATTTTCCGTTTCCCAGACAGACCACCTGGGAAAGCTCTTTGTACTATCCCCTGTGATTCTTTATGGTTTCAGGAAGAAAAATGTCTTCATGCCCCCCCCCCCATGGAATACCCATAATAGTGAACTGACTAAGTCAGTTCTTGCTGCAGAATGTATTATAAGAGAATGCAGCTGGCAACAGTGATGTAAATGATGTCCTTTCCTTACTCATTAAAGTAATGGTATGAGTTCTGAGGGAGTAATGTAAGTGAAGCATATTCATGCTGAATGGGAAACATGACACTGAGGTACATTTTTAGGTTCTGAATGTCTGTTTCTACAGTGTAATCTTTAACAACTCAGTGCAGGCATAGCATAGATAAGTGCTGGAATACATGGAACCCTTCTTATATACATACCAGTGCACACTAAAAACAGAAGGTAGAATAGGAGGTTTGTTTTTGATAGTTGCAGCTATCTTGTAACTCTCTGAACAAAAAAAAAAAAAGAATACTTATTTGTGGTTTTATGTTTTTGAATGACAGTTAGCTAGCAGCTAGACAAAGTTTTGTGGTACTGTGCAGATATGCCAGGCATGTTTAAGGTAAAACAGTAAAAACCCAGTCTATATTTATGTTGCTTTATGTCTCTTTTACTTATGTATAAATAATACAAGTCTGGTGTATCACTCAGTTGCTTTTTACTGAACTGAATAAACTGAATAAAGTGCTGTAAGAAAAGCATACAGACAATGAATAGTGACCAGAAAGACATTACCTAACCTGGCTGTAGAACTTCCTCCTTGGCCTCTCCATTGTTTCTAGGAGCTGGCTGGCCTTGTTTCTCAGTCCTATATACTGCTCAGTTCAAGTGGAGGAGTCTGCTACCAGGAACAGCATTACAATAAAAGAAACAAAGCATATTTATTGATATTAAAAGCTATACTACATAGCCTTATGCTGACTTGAAGCTGTCCTGTGTTTAATATGTGAAAATAATGGTTAGTTTTAAAATTAAGGATTTTGGAAGTAAGTGGGCGGAGCTTCAAGTAAATCACCTGACCCCCACTGAGATAAAAGGAGCAGCTTTTATGCATCTCCTTAGATAGATATTGAGTGGAGAGGTTGGTAGTACACTGATCTGCTGTTATGCTCTAGCCATTTCTAGAGAACTGTATATTGATATATTCTTTCTCTTTTGCTTCTGTTTATTTTTGTCGTATTCAGTTCTTTTTTTTATTATTTGCTTTGCTTATCATGCTGGCTTAAAATAAATTTGACTAGCAATTGCTTGGTCCAACCTGATACCTTTTGACTCTGCGTCCATCCTTGACCACTTCCCTCCGACATGAACCAGCAAGTTACTTGCCAGCTCGAGGAACTGGCAAATCAGAAATGGGATGCTGCGTCCCGAGGATGAGGCAGGGTGGTGTACCGGAGGCAGTGGCAGGAATGAGGGCCCAGAACAGAGAAACCAGATAACTGAAGGAGAGAAGGGGTTGAACAGGAGGACACGAGGGAAGCAAACGACTGAGCAGATGCCCCCCTGACCCAAGGAGAAAAGCAGGTATGGGGTGGTGGGTGGGCAAGGGTACAGGGGAGCAGAGACAGCTGTAAGTGGTAGCTAGGAAAGGAAGACTGTGCAGAAGCAGTGAATGCTGCAAACCAATAAGGGAATGGGACAAAACAAACAAAATAGTGAGGTCATGACTGAAGGCGACCACAAAGAGGGGATACAGAGAAGCAGTGGGCCTAAGATTGGAGTGGAGAAGCGGGTTATGGCACAGAAGAGTGGTGCCTCCAGCTGCAAAGAGAAGCAAAGAGAAATGAAACCTGGGAAGGCCCACGGTGAGTTACCTTATAATGGGGGAGCGACGTAGTTGCTCCGCCCATTCGAACCTCAGGCTTGCAGCCTTCCCATTATGTGACTGTTCATTTTAAATTGTTTTTGAATTATTTGTATTTATTGGAACAATGTGCATTTGATGTGACATTATTATGGCATCTTGTTACGATGTAATTTGACTGTATTAAAAGTGGTCAGTTTTTGCACTGTGATATGTCTTTTAATAAAGTAATAGTAATAGTAATAATTCAGTCCAAAATGCATCAGGGCATTTTTTAGACACCTAGAATAAGGTTTTTGGCACCTTAAAGAACATGTGAGCAGCATTTTCAATAAGGTTTGGTGAGTGATGGATTTCTTTGTTTTGGAATACTATTGATAATTATCCTTAGCATCCCAACATTGTGTGGGTATCTCATTGCGGTACACCTATGATAAGCACATGAATATTTAAGAACTGGTACAGCAATTGTAATAGTACATTATTCATACTAGTCCCAGGGTAACAAACATGAATTGCTATACCAAAAAATCACATCATGAAGAACATGGTTCCTCCAGCAGAAGTAAATAATGACTAGATCCCACTGTACTGTACTGTACTTTATTGTACTGTACTGTACTATCCAGTCTAACCTATCCCAACCCATGATGTAGAACAGGATTAACATAGCTTGAGGTATTGTTTCTGATGGTTAATCTTATTCTATCTTAGGCATGGTGATTTCTGTAAAAACATAAAACACATTAATTAAGCAAGCAACTGAATTTAAGTAAGGGTTCAGAATGTAGTAGTTTCATAGACATGGTGTAAAATCAATATCCTTGTTTAGGCCTTTTGGTTTAAGGGAACTGAGAGTATAAATCCACTGTGTTTCTATTTGAAGGAGAATTTGTCACCTGTGTCCCTCCCTCGTCCTGATGTCACGACGACAATGCTCAATGCCCATCAAGCTGAACCCCTCTGCACTACCAGCATGTACCTCTCCAAAGTACTTGCCAACTAGTATGTCATTCCTTCCTTTACTAATGCCCCTTGCACATTCCTGTATCCTGTATTTTAGCTTTTGGATGGTTATACTCATATAGATTTTTTTGTATGGGCACCACAGTACATTTACAACAAATTCAGTGTAGCGGTTAATTAATCATCTAATTTCCACTTTTGTTTGGTTAGTGGGATGTTCAAAGGTTCTGCCATTAGTAGTAAACTTGTACACATTACACCTACCACAGCAGTGGAAACATGTACATTTTGGTCCAAGATAGCTAGGTTATATGCTTGGCTGAAAATGACTAGCAGTGAGGAGGTTCCTTTTCTTCCTACCTCTGCTGAATGTCACTCTTGGTTGTGGAACAAAGTTCTGTCCTAGTACCAGGTTTTTAATGAGGATGCCCAGCGTTTCCTAACAATCTTTCCCATTTATTGGGAAATACTAGTATATGTTTTTGCAAACGTGACAGTTTTGTTACTCTCTTCTGGCTTGTTTTTGGGTGTTAACAGGCTATGTCTGTCAGCTTGTAAAGTCTTAGTGAATGCTTCTTTGAGGACCTCTGTGGGGAATCCTCTCTCAAGAAATCTTCTCCCCAGTTTGACTGATTGATTTTTTTAAAGTTTTTGTATCAGATCAACTTTGCCTAATATGGAGGTACAGTATTGCCCATAAGGGATACAGTTAATCAATTTTGGTGGGTAGGCACTGTCTGACTGAAGCAGGGTATTGGCTGCCATTGGCTTTCTGTAGCCCTCAGTAACAATTTTGTTTCTATCCTGTATTTTGATTTTCAGGTCAAGAAAACTGATTTTCATGGTGATACTGTTGTGTGTAAAGGACAGGTTATACGGGTAGGTATTCTCATATTCTAAGGATTTACTAATCTCACTATCCAGTATTCTCCATACACATAGAACATCATCAATGTATCTATGCCAGCAATGTATGTCTCATAGAATGGGTTGTTGTTCATGTTATACTGTTCTTCCCATAAACCTATAAATAAATTTACATGTGAGGGTGCCATAGCCACCCCAATAGCTGTCCCCTTGTCTATAGGTACTACCTGTTTTTAAAAAGGGAGTAATTATGACTTAAAATAAATTTTACAAATGAAACCAAAAAATCAACAGGTATGGTTTATTTTTGTGAACTTTTCTTCAGGAAGTAGTTCACTGCTTCAAGGTTATAGACATGCTGAATGCTGGTATATAATGATGTTACATCTATACTCAGCCAGCATTGGTTATATTTCCATTCCAGATCATTTATTTTATTCAGCACATCCATCGAGTCCCTGAGGTAGAATGGTAGTTTAATTACAAAATCCTGCAAAAGGAAATCAACAAATTCAGACAAGTGTTCTGTAAGGGTCCCAATTCCTTAAATAATCAGCCTACCTGGGGTGTTCCAAATTGTTTTGTATTTTAAAGGAGTGTTTCAAGAGGAATAAATAAGTCTTAAATTACAAGAAGCCCAAAACTATGCTATTTGCTGGACCACAGATGAGGAAACGGGCTCTCCTCCTTATTGTTCTGAATGAGAATGGTAACACACTAGAACAGGTTATCTACTTTAAGTGCCTTGTGTCACAATTGATGACTCCCTGTCTTTTGTGCACCATGTTGACAATATTGTCAACACAGTGAGCAAGAAGTTAGGGCATTATATAAACATAGACACAATCTCTCCAAGGAAGTCAAGCATGTTGCAGTGATCAATTATGTCTTCCCTATCATCAATTATGGCCTCAGACACTGTCCTCAGTAGAGTAAAACTAATACTGAATAAGGCCTGTTGGTTTGCCCTTGGAGCTAAAAAGTTAACACACACCTACTCCCTGTACGGTCAGATCAGTTGCCTCCCCCTATAAAACAGAATCAAATTCCAAACTTACCACCTTGGCAGGAAAGCACTAATGGGACTCACGCCCCTGGGAATATGGAATCTCCTGTACCTTGTCCCAAATATACCACCAGGCGTGTATCCAAGAATAGTCTCAGTGTCCCCTTCCACACTACATCTCTGGCCATGTGCTCTTTTGCCATTAGGGTGTCAAGATAGCTGATTGTGCTCCCTGACTTCTTAATGAGCCTTCCTTTTTTTATAATTTAAAGTTTATTGTTCCTTAAAGTTACAACCAAATAGTGCACAATCTTAAAACAGAACATTGGAAGAATATCTAACATTAACACAATATGGACAAGAACTATGAAATAGAAACAGTAATGATATAACACAAACAATCCCACATACAACACCCCATCTCCCCCTTCTCCCAGAGCACTCATAAGTCATGGGAAGAAGAAATAAAGAAAAAGAAAAAAACAGGGGTAGGTTTGAAACAGCAAATTATTAGGGTGCTACATGGATAGCTAAAAGGGTTTGCAAGGTTTCCCAATGCTGCTGATAGTGCTGGAGATTCAAATGCCTTCTGGCAATTTGCCTTTCCACCACCAGAGCTTGCAGAATCTTAGAATACCATTCTTGAAAGGGTGGCATCAAGTCTAATGAGCCTTCTTAAGACTGGTCAGTTCAGAAAAGATCTGCAACAATTACTTACCCCTAACAACAACTGTAACTGCCATTAACACTATTCCACCTACTATTCTTGTACTCCCACAACTCATGATTTGTACTCACACAGCTCCTGGCAACACTCCTGGAGCTGACTTTCCCATGCTTTGAAAGTTGCCTCTTCCCCCCTGCCTACCCCCTGGGTCTTGCCTCTCACCCCATAGTACATGATTTTACCGTGACAATGCTGTGCTGTGTGCTGCCTCTGCTCTATGGTTGGAATGTACTCCATTGTCATTTAACTGTATACACATCATGGGTTAGATATTCAAAGTGGTTGTGCATGGTGCAACTGAGATGCGCCTGAGCAAGTGTGGAAATGGGCCAAAGAGCGATATTCAGCGGGAGCCAATGCACTGTGCAAATCTCAGTGCACCAATGTGCAACCCTAATGAATGTATGTGAAAGTGCTGGGGGCATAGCCATGAATAAGTGGTGCAGTGCGATATTCAACAGCAAGCAAACAACACAAGCACAGAGCAACAGGGACATGCCCGGAGCAAACTTGAGCCCATAAAAAGAGGGAGCAAGCAAGGGATGGAGGCATGCACCACAGGGCAGCAGAAGAGAGAGAGGGAGAGTGAGTGGGCAGGCAGGACAGCAGGAGGGGTGCAAGACAGAGACAGAGGCAGGCAGGAAGTGCAACACAGTGTGGGACTGTGCATGTGACACTGAATGAGCCTGTGTGTGTCTGTGTATGTGAGACAGGTACGGGGGTAACTACAGCAGCGTGAGTCTGTGACACAGGGTTGAGAAGTGGCAGTGAAAGTGCCCGGATGGGTGGGAGGCAGAGGCCACAGCCAACAGGCCACCAACTGGGAACCCCGAACACAGGTGTGCAGCCAGCACAGGGACACATGTAGCAGCACACAGCCGGGGGTGCCTGGGGAGACAGCCACCCGGGGGGGGGGAAGGACAGCCCAGGCCATGGCCAGTGCCATCTTCCAGATGGAGGCAGTATTGAGGGATGTGAGGAGGCAGGAGGTAGAGCATCATGGCCGTGGAAGAGCCCATCGGTGGTATGCTCGGAACAGGTGGTACTGTGCCCACACCACCTTTGAACAGTACAGTGATTGTGGGCCTGTACCACCTGAACTGGGCAATCCTGAAGCAGCTTAGTCAGCTGTGAAGTGATGAGATGCAGGCACCCACAAGATGGAGCCATGCCCTGTCGGTGGAGACCAAGGTCATGGCTGTCATGTGCCTGATCGCGATGGGTACCTTCCAAAAACCAAAGGGGACACCACAGGCATAACCCAGTCAGCTGCATCACAGCTCCTCACACAATTCCTCAACACACTGCTGCCACATGCTGCAGAATACGTCCATTTCCCCAGCACACAGGCAGAGCATACAGCGAACATGCAGGAGTTCCACAGGGTGGCACGTATGCCTGGCACGCTAGGGGCCATTGACTGCACCCACATAGGCATCCACACACCACCTGGGCAGGAGGGGGTAGCCTACATGCAATACAATGAGGAACATGTCAGCACACGGAGCATCATCAAGTGTGTGTTTTAGCTGCTGAAGGCCCGGTTCCATTGCCTGGACAGGTCTGGAGGTGCCCTACAGTGCAGCCTCTCAAAGGCCTGTGGCCTATTCCTGGCCTGCTGTATGCTACACAACATGGCCACGGACCATAGGATAACTGTTGAGGTTAAAGAGGTGAACAACAGTGGGGACGACATGGATGCTGGGCCAGGTGGTGGTGGGCAGCCCCCCCCTCGGGCGAAGGGAACCCTGGCTGAAGAGGATGGCCCAGCAGCACCAGGACACAATTGTGAGGGAGCACTATGGTGCACCAGCTAGGTGAACATGACCACATGCATGTTCCAGAGACCATGGCACAGTAGTCAGGCATGCAAGGCCGGGTCCCTTGGCAGACAGAGCAGGTGGGTAGCATGGGCGGGCATGGGACTGGACCCCATGGAAGCACCCTGTACAGCACTTAAACCCCCCCACACACACACACCCACACACACATTCACATGCACACGGGCACCCACATGCGCACGCCCGGAGGCCACCAACGGGCATGAATCAGAAGCTGAACACCAGTGCACAGTAGCAGCCAGTGTTGTGTTGGCACCATCATGCACATCCCACAGAGGCCAGCAGCCGGGTGGGTGTGCACAAGGCCTGTGTGCTGTGTTGAACATAGATGACATGTCCTTGGAATGCACATGCACACGCCACACCAATGTGCACACTGGGTGGCAGTAGACAGTGGACAGGGAGGATAGTGGCTCAGGACCGCCGCTAGTCGCAGAGCCACTGCAGACACATGGATGGCCCCACTGAGACTGCCCAGCAGATGCAGGCTGTGCGACGGCCACAGGGGGTGTCTCTGATGGTCCCCTGGATGTGTCACTGTGGGAACGCGACTGGTCTCTCGCAGGGGTCTGCAGGCTCCCGAACATGCCCGCTCCAGGTGTGCCTGGAATGCCCACAGTGGATCCCGGCATCAACACTAAAGAGATCGTATGATGCCATGACTGAGGGGTGGATAAGGCACTCTGTGGGGTCTGTGGTGGATGGCCATGCACCAGGGTGGCCAGTGGTACTAGGCCAGCTGTGACCTCAGTGGTAAGCCAACCCAGGGCTGTGGTCGTGTCCTCCCACATACGTGTGGTCTTAGCCAGGAGCTGCTCAAAGTACCTGTCACACCTCCCTGTGGACCGGTGCAGCTCTGTGTGGAGTGCATGCACCCCTGCCATGACCAGCAACTGTTGCTCCATGGAGGCCCGTCGGAGATGGGTGTGCTCGGTCAAGGGGTTGGCACCCTGGGGGGCATGGACATTGCACTGAACCACGGGTGGTGCCTGACCCTGCAGCACAGCCCCCTGCACTGGTGGAGGCTGCACAGCGGGGCCACCTTGAGGCTGATCAGTCTGCAGTGTACTGTTGGCAGCCACTGCACCCGGTCCCCCATCGACCTCATCCTGCTGCAGCTGCTGCCCCTCCAGCCACTGTGCATGGATCGGCGCCGTTGCGGCTTCACCTCCACTGCCACCCCCTTCAGACTGCTTGCAACAATGTCGCCCACAGCATCGCCAGGTGTGGTGGCCGGTGGACAGACAACCGCCACCAGGGCACCATCTGCGCTGCTGTGGTGGGTGTATGGTATGGGTGCCTCCCATTGAATGGTAACTCCACTGCCCAGGATACTAGCCACGTCATCATCATCATTCCCGGACCCTGCCCGGATCTGTGTCTCAGCATACTGGACATCATGGCTGGCATCCTGCTGAAACACAGTCAGGGCCTCATCTGCAACCATGCCACAGGCATCTGGATGGACAGTGGGGTTGGGCTGCCCGCAGTCTGGACTGGTGTAGGTGGACAGATGGTCCTCCAGGTCCAGGACCACCTCCATGGTGGACACCCCCACCCCTGCCACTGCATGCAGGTGCTCCGGAGCTGAAAGGGAACACAGTCGCATTAGTGGCACTGGCACACACCTCTGCCCCCCTGCCCCTTCCCCAGGCACTGCCATACCCACCATGCAGTGATGGTCTTCCCCCCATCTGAAACTGTCTGCCGGGCACCCCCTTGACAGTGCTGCACCACATGGATGCTGCCACCAACTCCTGCAGTGACAGCTGTGGCATGCCAGGCTGTCCACCGCCCATGACAGCATGTGCGGCCTGGATGGCAACCATCTTCTCCTTAATCCTCCTCTGGTCAGTGCCTGCCTTCTTTTTGCACTCCTGTGCTGTCTTTTGATGGCTGCCCTACTGGTTCATGGCCCTGGCCACACCCTCCCAAGCTGTTGCCCGGGCCTGTGGGGTGCCTGTTGAGCCACTCAGGAGAGGCTCCTGGTCCAGGTAGGCATCAAATAGGGCATCGCTGTCTGTCCTTGTGAAGTTGGGCCTATGCTTCCGTGCAGGCCCACGCTCCTCAACCTCCTCATGTTCCATCATGCTTAGTCCTGTGGGTATGAACCTGTGGTCAGTGATGGCTGCAACCCACACTGCCCTCCCATTCCACTGTCCTGACAGGCCCACGGCCTGCTGGCTTACCTCTGTAGGATGCAATTCCGGTCGAGTGCCTGTGCAGTCCCGTGGCACATTTATAATGCATCACATGCAAATGAGGGGATGAGCAACTGAAATGAGATGCAAATGCCTCTGATGCGCTGCCGATATGCTGAATAGCTAATCTGCATATTCCGGCTGAATATTGTGAAATTGCGCATGGCGCATTGGTGTTGCACATGCATAAGCCATGGCGCAACGGTTTGACGTGTGCAATAGGCCCGGCAGTGCACATGTGTGCAGTGCCACTGCGTATGTCAGTGGTGCATCCTACTCACACTGCGCCATATGTGGTACAGCCCTCTGCCTCTACTGGGCATGTGGCGCTCGTGCACTATATGCCCTATGGCACCCGTGAGCGATTGGCCCATGGCCCATGGGGACCACATGCCCCTATTGCACACCATGCATGACGTGGCTGTGCATGGTGTGCGTGCCAGCCCTTGACCCCATGAGTGCCCTTTGACCTTCCCGGTACCCTCTGACACATGCCAGTGCTGCACCAGCTGTGTCATGCAGCACCGTGTATGCACGATTGGGGATGGCAGTGCATCACCAAGTGGATCGCGCACCCACAGCACATGTGGGTCGTGTGCTACTGGGCACCATTTTGGTTGTGCAACTGCAGGAATGACAATGACATGCTGCAGCACTGCAAAGACACCCAATTGGTCACAGGTGGAGTTAGTTAATCTTGTAGCCCTTGTAGAGCCACATGCAGGTAACTTGTATGGCCATGTGCCACTGGATTGGCCACAAATGGACGTGTGGCAGGAGGTGGTTGAAGGGCTTGAGGAGGCCACTGGGGTGCAGCGCAGTGGTGAGCAGTGCCACCACCACTACAGTGACCTGCGGAGGAGGGACCCTGAGAGGTTATGGGCACTACTGGCATGCATCCAGAGGGGCGCCGTGCCATGTCCAGGTACGTGCACTACGCCCATGTCCATGCCATTCTAGTGCTCTGTGGGGCCAGCAGGGTATCACACCATGCTGCGGGGGGGCTGTGGCTGTGCATTCTGTTGACCGTAGCAGCACACCATGGGTGTGCTGTGCCACTGCACTGCCACTGCGCAGGGCCAGGGGGCTTACTGTGCTGTGGGGGGGGCATGTGGTGTTGCCAGGTACTGATGTGTCATTCTTAGTGTCTCTCTACTAGGCTCTAAGGATAGAAGATGTGCACGTCTGGCTGATGCTGCAGGTGGGTGAGGGCAGGCCAATGTAGGGGCACAGATGCAGGATGCAGGCCGCATGGGTGGTGCTGCCGGACAGGCACAGGGTGTGCTGCAGCAAGCAGGTAGGCACTGTTTCAAGGTATGATGGTATGCAGGGTGTGGGTGGGCCACAGCCCCCTCTGCACATGGCCATTCCAGCTGTGCACTGCCGGCAGAGTCCATTGCACCATGTCATGGCTATCGCACATGTGTGTGGCTGCTGCAGGTGGGCTGTGGGTGCATCCAGATTCCAGCTGTGCCACTGCGATCCTGCCGCTTAACCCTGTTGCTTGGCTGCCATGGTTGTGGTGTGCGGCACATGGGTGGTGTTGGAGTGCAGCACTCTGTATGGCTGTGGATAGTCGGGTTGGAAGCTCATGTGGGCGCACATGCTGCGGGAGGCTACGTGCCATCTCAGGGGCACATGTCACCGCTGTCCACTGCACACGGTGGGTGGGTTACGGTCATATGGACATGCACTCATACCATGTACCCTCCTTTGTCCTTGGTGCCCATCACCCTGATGTCCACACCAGGCTGCTGAGGAGGATCCTGCAAGTCTCCACTGCCACGCTCCGGGTGGCATGTCTGATACAGTGGGACCTGTGCAGGCCACAGCAATGAAGTCGGCGTCAGGCACCAGAGGGGCGTGGATGCCCATAGGACCCATTGGCCTAAACCTGCTTCCCTTTCTTTTCTCCCCTTTCCCTTCTTTGTACCCCTGTACAGCCGTTACCCCTGTCCCCCTGCCTCCCTTCCTTGGCCTCCTGGTTTGTTTGTGGCCTCCATATTCCTTGCTCCCTGTACCTGTTATTTGTTTTACTGTATATGGTTGTATCCTGACTGGTTTTAATACATTTTTTTATGGTTAGCCATCTGTTTCTGTGTCTGCTTTGCAGCTGGCTTGTGGAGCCATGCTGCAGTGGTGTGCATGGTGGACGAGTGTTACGTCTGGGGTTGACTGGGGATTGTGCCTGGGGGTCTGTGCCCAGTGGCTGGTGGCTGTGCCCTGGGGTGGCCATGTGCTCTCTGTTCGTGTTGTGTGGCATGTGAGTTGTCTGCTGTTGGCATGTGTGTTGCCAGCTATGGTCCGGATGGTGTGTCCCATGCCTTCCTGTGGGTGTTGCTGGTGGCTGTTTGCCAGTGAACATCGGTGCTAGCCTGCCTCCATGCACCACTGTGGTGCGCATGGTCGGGGGCCTGCTGTCCTGTGCCTGCCATGCCTCCCTCCTGGTATTTTCTGCACCCTGGTGGTGGTCTATCTTGCCTGGTGGCATGCTTCTTGCTATGCCTGTTGTCCTGTGTCCTGGTGCATGGGCCTCTGCCCCTTGTGCAGTCCTGGCTGCACTATGGCGCATCTTGGTTTGCTCCCTGGCACAGCCCTGGTTGCTTTATGGTGCATCCCTGCAATATTCAGCTGTGTTGCACAAGTGCTTGCCATCATGCACAAGCTTTGAATATCCTGTTCGGTGCGTCATGGCGCAGTGTACTTGCGTTGCACCACTACTACGCCTGCCTCTGACACACTTCTAAATATCCCACCCCATGTGCCTTATGTATTTTATGTATTTAATTAAAACTTGAATGTGCTATGTATATATTGTAAATAATGTCTCTCTATTGTTGCCTGCTGTTGATGAGGAACTTTGTAAATGAGCTACTCTAACTCAAAGGTGTTATCCTATTGTACAAATAAATAAAAATAAATACATTTTTGGCAATATTAGTTTTTGTTACCTATTGTGTTAGAAATTATTTCTCCTTATTATTGATCCACCCCCTCATATACTGCTATTTCCAGGAAACCATACAATTCAGCAACAGAAACAGATGGTGAATCTTTATTCATGAAAAATACCACCAACAGCTTAATCTGGTTCAAGGTCAGTTGGCATTCATCTGTATCCCCCTCCCCCGGGGTTGTGCCTGAAAATAGGCAGGATTTGTTTAGTGCACTTACCCGGTCAACAAAAACTAAATAAACAAAATAAAATATCCAATTTACAGTAAGTTTTCCCATCACTTAGGAAGCATAAAGCCTCTTTGACATAGTCAGTCTCATTCATAAGGACTATGTCACCTCCTTTATCAGGGGATTTAATGATACATCCTTTAGCCTGTTGAAGTTTTTCCAGGCTTGCCACTTCCTCATTGGTTAGGTTTCTATGGGTAACCCTTCTGGATTCTAGCAGCTTGTCAATGTCCACTTGCACAGACCATTCAAATAATTTAATATGTGAACTACCCATATTTCCAGGACAAAAAAGCGACTTAACTTTAAATCATCCTTTCCTTTCTTGTGCCAAGTGTATATTCAAGTTTTCATAGCTTGCTCTTTAGTCACATTGGAGCTTATGCACAAAAAAGGGATGCCTATGCCCTGTGTATCCAAGGCACATAGGCAACAGTACGCATGAATGCAAACAGTGGTGGTCCCTGCAGCATTCACCAGCAGTGTGCGGTCCAGATGAGCACCTGATTCCCAGGCTGTACAGGCAGCTACATACCAGGGTGGTCCTGGGGAAGAGACAAGGGCATACCCACGTTATGCGCCATTCACAAAGGTGCATAGTGCTGCACAAAAGGGGGCACAAGAGGGTGCTTAATATGGCAGGTGGCACCCTGCCACAACTGCGGTACGTGCCAGTTCTGCACACACAAAGCCTCTGCCTGGTCCCACAAGACAGTTCACCCCCTCACACACACATCTGAGTGCAGGCCCCATTCTGGTATGACATATCACCCCCACCACACACATCTGAGCCCTGGTCCCAATCTACAAGTCATTGACATTACCCCCAAAGTCAGCCCCATCCTGGTGGACCCTGTCCAGTACTGCACAGCTCAACCACCCCCTGCTCCCCGTTCCTGGCCCCCCTGCCCCCTCATTGGTGGTTAGTGGCCCCTCCAGGACTGACAACACCAGCCCTATAGATAGGCCGCATACTCCCAGCATCAGATGGATGGTGGGTGGCTGAGGTGATGTGTGGAGGGATGTGTCACTCACCATCCAATGTGGTGGCACTGATAGGCAGGTACGGGGGATGGGGAGGTGATGTCAGTGCCACGGGGGCCACTAACCACCAATGAGGGAGCAGGGGGACAGGGTTGGGGGTCAGGTGGTTGAACTGTGCAATACTGGACAGGGTCCACCAGGATGGGGCTCTGTTTGGGGAGGGACATCAATGACTTGTGGACCAGGGCTCAGATGTGTGTGTGGGGGGTATTCTGTCATACCAGAATGGGGTCGATACTCCGAGGTGTATGTATGGGGGGAGGTGAACTGTCTTGCTGGACATATAAACATAGATTCTGATCACAGAAAAACACTGCCTGGCCCACCTAGTCTACCCATTTCCCTACCTAATTAACTCCCGATCCTAAATGATCAACAGCTTACCCTCTTTTTCCTACCACTAGGGTTACCTTCTGTCCATCCCATGCATTCTTGAACTCTCCAATCATTTTAGCCTGTACAATCTCCTCTGGGAGGGTGTTCCATGCATCCACTACCCTTTCTGTGAAAAAATACTTCCTCACATTTACCCTGTGCCCCCCATGATCTCATATTGTGATCCTGTGTTCTTGCACATCTCTTGTTTTGAAAGATGCTGCCCTCCTGGACCTTGCTGATTCCCCTGAGGTACTTGAATGTCTCTATCATGTCCTTTCCCCCCTCCTTTGCACCACGGTATACATATTGAGGTCTTTCAGTCTTTCCTCATATGTTTTCTGGTGCAATTCTTTGACCATTTCCTCTGTTTTGTCAATGTTCTTCTGGAGATGCAGTCTCATGAACTGAACACAGTATTCCAGATGTGGCTTAACCAATTGTCTGTACGGTGGCAACACTACCTCCAGTTTTCTTCTGGCGATGCCCTTCCCTATGCCCACAGCCTTCCCTATTGCCTTTTCATAATGCTTGGTCACCTTCAGGTCATCTGTTATGTTTACCCCAGATCTCTTTCCAGTTTTGTTGTTGTTAGTATCATCCCCCCATTTTATATTCCTCTCCAGAATTTCTGCAGCCCAAGTGCATGACTTTGCACCTTTTTGCATTAAATTTGAGCTGCCTCTCTCATGATCACTCCTCCAATTTGCCTAGGTCTCTTCTCATTTTTTCCACCCCATCTGGAGTATCTACCCTATTGCAGATCTTGATGTCATCCGCAAAGAGGCACACCTTCTCCTCTAGCCCTTCCACAATGTCAGTAATGAAGACATTGAAGAGGACTGGCCCCAGAACTGAGCCCTGTGGCACTGCACTGGTCACCTCCCTCTCCTGGGATTGTACTCCATTCACCACCACCCTCTGTCCTGTTGCTGACCCATTGTACCAGCTTGGGACCTACTGCCAGACTGCACAGCTTGTTTACTAGCCTACTATGTAGGATGGTGTCAAATGCCTTGCTAAAATCTAGGTAGGTCATGTCCATAGCCCCTCCCTGATCTACTACTTTGGTTACCCAATCAAAGAAATCTATCAGATTTGTTTGACAAAATCTCCCTGCTGTGAATCCATGTTGCCTCAGGTCGTGTGCCCCACTAGCCTCCAGATATGCCACAATCCTTTCTATTAACATGGATTCCATGATTTTCCCCACCACTGAGGTCATGCTGACCAGCCTTTAATTTCTAGCCTCAGCCTTGCTCCCACTTTTGTGTAGTGGTACCACATTCACCCTCCTCCAGTCCTCCAGCACCACTCCCTCCTCCAGTGATTTGTCAAATTGGCTGTCAGTGGTGCTCCTAGCCTAGTACCTCCCTGAGTTCTTTCAATATTCTGGGATGCATCCCATCCGGTCCCATTGCCTTGCCCACTTTTAGTTTCAAGAGTTCCTTAAGGACTCTCTCCTCTGTGAATGAACTGGTGTCCACCTCCTCCTGTGTGTCATTCTATCCCCTTATTGTGGTCCCTCCCCTTACCTTCCTTTGTAAATACTAAGCAAAAGTATCCATTTAGAATGTCTGCTTTTTCTAGGTTCCCCTCTGCACACACACCCCTTTATTCAACCTCACAGTTCATCCATTGGTCTTCATCCTTTCCCTGATATACCTGAAGAAGGTTTTGTGACCTTGTTTTACTGACTTTGATATCCTTTCTTCAGTTTGTGCTTTTGCGCACCTGCCTGCTTTTCCTACCTCCTTCTGTCTTGCCCAGTACACTTCCCTGTCTCCTTCCCTTTGTGTTTCCTTGTACTTTCTGAATGCTTGTTTTTGTCCCTAACCTTTCCTGCTACCTCATTTGAAAACTATAGTGTTTTATTCATTCTGTTTGCTTTATTTTTTAGCTTTACACAGAGGTCTGTTGTCTCTGCTATGGCTTCTTTAAGTTCATCCCCCTCCCTCCCCCTTTGCCAGGATTTTCTGGAGGTGTTCCTCATTTTTGCAAAGTCTGCCTTCTTGAAGTCCAGGATCTTTACTTTTGAGTGGCTCGACTTTACTACTGTCTTTACCTTAAACCACACTGTATGGTGGTCGCTGGTCCCTAGATGACTGCTCACTGATAGATCTGTTATTCTGTCACCATTTGTGAGAACCAGATCTAGTATAGCTCATAGAAACATAGAATTTAGGGTAAGGACTGCACCCACATGATCTTTTCAAAAAGGGTATGTTTTTTGTGCTCTTTTCCTTTATGTTGTTGTATCTTTCTGGATGTGGTCCGTTGTTTGTGGAAAACCTTTAATAAAAATTGAATTGAAAAAAAAAAAAAAAGAAACATAGAATTTGACTGCAGCTAAGGACCACTTGGCCCACCTAGTCTGCCCATTTCCTTACCTAATGGATAAGCTGCAGATCCTAGTTAACCAACAACCTACATCCTCCTACCCCCACTGGAATTGCCTTATGTCTGTCCCATGCATTCTTGAATTCCCCCACTGTTTTTGACTCTACAACCTCCTCAGGAAGGCTGGTCCATGTATCCACAACCCTCTCTGTGAAGAAATGCTTCCTCACATTACCTCTGAGCCACCCCCCCTTTATCTTCAAATTGTGCCCCCTTGTTTTTGCACATCTCTTTTTCTGAAAGATGATACCCTCTTGGACTTTGTTGATTCCCTTGAGGTATTTGAAAGTTTCTATCCTCTCCTTCCTTTCTCGAGGCTATACATCTTTAGTTCCTTTAGTCTTTCTTCATATGTCTTCTGATGGAGACCTGCCTCATTTTGGTTGCCCTCCTCTGGACAGCCTCCACCATATGTCTTTGGCGGAGTTGGGTCTCAGAACCCATTACAATGCTCAGATGTGGTCTTACCAACTGTCTGTACAGAGGGCCAACTATGTTTTCTACTGGTGACGCATCTCTATGCATCCCAGTATCCCTAGCCCTCCTACTGCCTTCTCACATTGTTGTCCACCTTTAGGTCATCTGATATGACTACCCCAGGTCCCTTTCCATTTTATTGTTGTCAGTATCTCACCCCCATTGTGTACTCTTCCTGGGTTTTGTTTCCAGGTGCATTACTTGCACTTCTTTGCACTGAATCTAGCTGCCGCACATTTGACCATTCCTTCAACCTGCCAAGTCCCTTCTTATCCTTTCCACCCCACCTTGTGTATCAACCCTGTTGCAGATCTTTGTGTCATCTGCAAAGAGACATACTTTCTCTTCCAGTCCCTCTGCAATGTCACTTATAAAGACATTAAAAAGGACCGGCCGCAGTACTGAACCCTGCGGCACCCAACTAGTAACCCTCCTTTCTTCACTGTGGACTCTATTTAATATTACCCGCTGTGTCCTGTTGTCCAACCAATGTTTTACCCAGGCTACTACCCTGGGACCCACTCCCAGGCTGGTTAATTTGACTTTTAATCTTTTGTGCGGGACTGTGTCAAATGCTTTGCTAAAGTCTAGGTAGGCCATGTCCACAGCCCCTCCTGGGTCTACTGCTTTCATCACCCAGTCAAAGAAATCAATTAGATTTGTCTGACATGACCTTTCCATCATGAATCCTTGCTGCCTTGGGTCCTGTGCCCCACTGGCCTCTAGGTACTCAACAATTCTTTCCTTCAGAAGTGATTCCATCATTTTCCCTACCACTGAGGTCAAACTAACTGGTCTGTAGTTTCCTGCCTCTGCCCTGCTCCCACTTTTGTGAAGTGGAATCACATTTGCCCTCCTCCAGTCCTCAGGTACCACTCCATCCTCCATGATTTATTAAAAGGGTAGTGAGTGGTGTTACGTTCTTCCCTTAGTTCTTTTAAAATCCTGGGGTGAATCCATCAGGCCCCATTGCTTTATCCACCTTCAGCTTTGAGAGTTCTTTTCAGAACCCTTTCTTCTGTGAAAGGACTAATATCACCCCCTTATCCAGAGTGCTTCTATTGACTGAATTAGGTATTTACCCCTGCTTTTCCATTGTGAATACTGAGCAGAAGTATTCATTCAGTATCCCTGCTTTTTCACTGTTGCTCTTTGCCCAACCACCTTCCTCTTTGTTTCAGCCTCAGTATCCCTGCCTTAGTCTTTCTTTGCTCCTAATGTACCTATGAAAGGTTTTATCCCCTTCTTAACCGAGTTGGCTATCTTTTCCTCGGTTTGGGCCTTTGCTATTCTGACTGCTTTACCACTTCCTTCTGCTTTAACTGGTACAGTTCTCTGTCCTGCTCCTTCTTTGTTTCCTTATACTTCCTGAATGCTATCTTTTTTCCCTTACCTTCCCCACCACTTCTTCTGAGAACCATAGTGTTTTTTTCTTTCATTTTAATTTGTTTATTTGCTTCACACAAAGACTTGTTGCCTCTGTGATGGCGGTTTTGATGTTCCCCCATTGTTGCTTCACCCCACCTTCTTGCCTGTTTGCTAGTGCTTTTCTGAGGCACTGCCATTTTGACAAAATCAGCCCTCCTGAAGTCCAGTACCCTCACTTTTGTGTGACTTGACTCTACAGCTAAATTTATCATGAACCACACTGTTTGGTGGTCGCTTGTTCCAAGATGGCTACCCACTTCAAGATCAGAGATCCTCTCTCCATCCCCATTTGAGAGTACCAGGTCTAAGATTGCTCTCTCTAGAATGGGTTCCAAAACTAGCTGTCTGAGGCATGCCCCCTGTAGGGCATTGAGAATGGCCCTGCTCTTGGATGTGGCTTCAGCAAAGGTGCTCCAGTCAACATCTGGCATAGTCAGGTCCCCCATCAGCAATATCTCCCTTTTCTCTGCCATCCTAAGGATGCCTTCTATCATTTCCTTGTCCATTTCCTCCCCCTGAGACGGGGGTCTGTATACAACCCCTGTGCGGATTGTGGAGCCATTTCCAGTCTCCAGGGTGACCCACAGTGCCTCCTCTCCTCTCCTCTCCTCTCCTCTCCTCTCCTCTCCTCCCTGTTTACCCTTTAGTTTGGTTGCTTTGATCCCTTCCTCATAGAAAGCTACTCTCCTCCTCTTCTTCCCTCTCTGTCCTCTCCCAGATTGTATAGCCTGGTATGTTGACATCCCAGTCATGGTTCTCTGTGTACCATGTTTCTGTGACTGCACAATATCCAGGCATCCTCTTCCATCAAAGCCACCATTTCAGGGAGCTTTTAACCTAGACTACGGGCATTGGTACTCATTACCCTCCATTTTTTTTATGGCTTTATATCTTTTTGCCCCATTCCTGTCCCTACTGCCTTTGTCTTTTTCTTCATTTACCCCTGCCCTACTCCCTATCGACTGCTCTATTTTGGTGTTTACCTCATTAATTACTCTGATTTTTTTGGGGAGGGGGCTAGGATTTCCCTTCTCCTCTTCAGCTCCCTCCCATGTGGGCTCCTTCACCAATTGTCTGAGGCACACCCCTTCCAGGGTATCCAGGCTGTCTCTGCTCCTAGTAGTGGCTGCTGCATATATGTTCCTTGTAACATCAGGCATGTTTAGGTCCCCCATCAGTAACATCTCCCATTTCTCTGCCATTTTGTGTACATGTTACACTAATACCCTGTCTATTTCTTCCCCTTGTGTTGGAGGTCTTTAGACAATTCTAGTGTGGATGATGGTGCCATTTACTGTCTCTGATGTGACCCATAGAGCCTCTCCCCCTTCCTGTCTTTCCCTTATCTCCATTGCCTTGACCCCTTCTCTGATGTACATAGCCACCTCTTCCCACTTTTTGCCCTGCCTCTCCTGAAGATTGTGTACCCTGGTATGGTAACATCCCAGTCATGGTTTCATATGTACCATGTTTCAGTGAGTACGGCAATGTCTAGGTCTTCCTCCACCATCAAGGTCGCTAGGTCTGGGATCTTGTTTGCCTGGGGGGACATGATAGAAACTTTCAAGTACCTCAAGGGAATCAACAAAGTCCATGCAGGTAGCATCTTTCAGAAAAAAAGATGCACAAGAACAAGAGGGCACAATTTGAAGATAGAGGGAGGATGGCTCAGGGGCAATGTGAGGAAGTATTTTTTCATGGAGAGGGTGGTGGACATATGGAACAGCCTTCCTGAGGAGGTCATGGGGTCAAAAACAGTGGAGGAATTCAAGAATGCATGTGACAAACATAATGCAATTCTAATGGAGGGCAGGAGGAAGTAGGTTGTTGGTTAACTAGGATCTGCAGCTTATCCAATAGGTAGGGAAATTGGCAGACTGGGTGAGCCAAGCGGTCCTTATCTGCCATCAAAGTCTATGTTTCTATGTTAGGTTCTGGGCATTCGTACACATGGCTTTCCATGTTTTGGTCCCCTCACCTGTACCAGCTACCACCCATCCCAAATCCCTATGTCCTCCCTCGAAGCCTCCCCTGTTATTTCCTTCGTGTTTCTTTTTGTTGCTTCCACAGCCCTGGTATCAACCTGTTTGGAAGGGTCAGTTGCTTTTCCTACTTAATCTGTCATCTCCCTTGGCTTGTTTAAATGTTCCTTTCTTGTCTCTCTGTCTGTCTACCTTAATCTGGGGGGGGGGGGGCAGTTTTTTTATATTTAGTTGTTTAACCAGGTATAGCACACTAAGCTGAAAGCTTTTTTACAGGAGCGATCTGGGAGCACAAGGAGGTTAAGTGACTTGCTCAGGGTCACACAGTATGCAAGTGGAAGCTGTGGGATTCAAACCCAGGTCAGGTCTGCTGGATGTCACCAAATTTGCAGCTCAGAGCCTTAGACCACTGCGCTATACTGCCTCCAGTTGGTATTTCCTTGCTTAATTCCGCCACCCTCCTTGGGTAGTTTAATTGTTTACCAATTAAACATTTAAACCTCTCATTAAGGATCTCAGTTCCCCCCACTGATGGATGCAGGCCATCGCTCCTGTACATGTCCACATCTCTCCAGATGGTCCTCCAGTCCCCAATGAAGCCAAATCTTTCTGCTCTGCACCAGCTCTTCAGCCATTCGTTGAATCCCCTGGTGCAGAGTACCCTGTCATCCCCCATCCCATAGACAGGTAGCACTTCTGAGAAATGTACCACGCATGCCTGTGAGAATGGGTTCAGTACAAGGGACCTCTATCCTGTCTTAAATCTGTTGCAACAGCATTTTCTCCTTTGTTCCTTCTGTAGCTTTAATTTGTATTTCTTTTATTATCAGACTGGCTACCTGATATCGTTTTACTTTAGTATACTTTATTTTTATTGTATTCTGTCCTCTCCTAGAAATCCCTTGTCAGAATCCATTCAGCATGCCCTGCCTTCTAGTACCCACGATAGTGGGATACAGTTTGTTTGTCTTAGTTCCTTTAAGTAGTAAGGAAGTTGCCCACTAATTCAGCTCAACGTTGTGCCTGTAGCTGTAAGTGGAGCTGGCTGCAAACAGTGCGTTCTCCCCCCCCCCATAACAGTGTACTGTGAGCCAAACACGCTGAAGCAGCTCTGTGGCTTTGGCTGCTATTAGTAATGTGTACATTTAAGAAGTTTTTTCACACATTTCATTAATAAAATTACACTTCATTCGGTGAATTAAAACCTCCAGCTTTAAATCTCTCTTGAAAAGCCAGCTGTATAAGGTCATAAAAGTGCTGCAATTACTTTAATAAAAATAAAACCTTGTTTCAGGTTAAATATTTTATTTACACACCAGGGTTGTTAGCTCCCTCCTGTAACTTCTCCTGTAGCAATGTGTAGTAGTTTCTAGGGGAAGGAAGGGTGGAGAAATAAGACCTCAGGCTGAATAATTGCCTGGCAGTTTGAGTTTTCACATACAGCACAGTTTTAACTTCATGAAGTTCAAGTTGCTTATAAGCTTAATTAGAAGCTAAAAATAAATACTGTGGGCTGGATATTCAAACTGCACCATTCTGTGGCTCAAGCCCTTGCGCTGCTCAAAATAGTCGCGCTGGGGTGTGGCCGGGACGATATTCAATGGAGTTGCGCTATTGAGCAACTCCTTTGACTATCACCCCCTGGCCACAGCCACTGTGCATGGCGCAGTGGAACTTGTGCCACCGCAAGTGGGCAGAGTGGAGCATTCAAGATGTGGTGGCGCAAGTTCCATTGCGCCATGCGCAAATTTCCGATATTCAAAAGGAGACTTGCAAATGGGGCCATAATTCATGCAAGGTGCAGGGGGAGCCATTTGCATCTACTTATGGCCCTATTTGCATGCCATTAGCATGCAGGTGCGCCGATCCCCGACGACTTGCGCCTGGTACCCTGCCAGGCAGCAGCCGTCGGGAACCGATGCTCCCTGCAGCCCAATCGCGGGCATAACTGTAGAAATCCCTCCACCCCACAACTGGCCCGATCGGCGGGCATAACTGTAAAATCCCCCACCCCGACCGGCTCGATCACGGGCAAAACCCGTAGTAACCCCTCCCCCAGTAGCCCGATGGGCGAGCAGAACAGGATTCAGCCCCAAGAACAATGTCCCTGGTGGTCCAGTGGACCGCGAAGCCCAGTGCAGGCATTAAGTCCCGCCCCAGGTCCAAAGTAGCCTGGTGATCTAGTGGCCCCACCCACGGATCCTACCCCGCTCCCCGTCCAGCCCGGCTGGCAGCCCCTACCCGAGCGGTCAGTGGGTGGGTGGTGAGGTGGCAGGCGAGTGAGGTGCCACCCGCCAGCTGACGGGGGTGGGTGGTGGGGATCCGTGGGTGGGTGGAGGCCACTAGATCACCAGGCTACTTGGACCTTGGGGTGGACTCTAATGCCCGTGATCGGGCCACTGATCCACTGGACCACCAGGGATATTGTTCTTGGGGGTTAAACACTGTTCTGCCCACGATCCGGGCTAGTGGGGGAGGGGGTTACTACGGTTTTGCCTGATTGGGCCAGTCAGGGGTGGGGGATTTTGTAGTTATGCCCACGATCGGCCAGTCAGGGAGGGGGATTTTACAGTTATGCTCATGGACGCCAGTCGGGGGGAGGGGATTTACAGTTATGCCCGCAATCGGCCAGTAGGGGAGGATACTATTATGCCCGCGATTGGGCTGAAGGCATAGGAGTAGTCAAGGGCCACCCACAGGTGGCAGCTGCTGTGTTGCGCCTGCAATGCTGCAGCTCACCTGTGGGTGGCCCCGACTTACTCCTTTTTTTGCTCGTGTTGCGCAGGCGCAGGTTGGGGGTTGCGCCTGAACTACTCTGCACAGCCCGGCTGAATATCGCGCTGTGCAGTTTATGCATGGTTCCTCCCCCTCCGGTTGAGCATGCCTTCATTAGCATTGCGCTGTTGCTCAGCATGACTTGGGGGACGCAACTGTCTCCTGTTGAATATGGCAGAATGGCGCAATTTCAGACTTGCGCAGGCGCAACCCTATTGCGCATGGCGCAACCCTTTTGAATATCCAGCCCTGTATGTTATAGTTGCCAGGTTATTTTGTATTCTCTATCCTTCCAAAACGTGCTGTAGGAAGGGATAATTATGAACTTGTATGGATTTACCTGGAATGGTTTGTAGCAGACTGTATTGTTGCCGAGCCAAAGTTCTAAGAGCCCCACCCTTCTCTGAGTTCAGGTCTATACCAGCCAGCTGGCCTTGCTTTGCTATACTTACAGACCTGACACATAAGGGGTGGAGCTTCTGTTAGACATTTTCAGTTATATTCTTTAATTTGTACATTTTATTTCGATTAGGAACCTAAGTTAATATGTTAATGGAAAATAACATTATAATTCACGTTTAGAAGTTAATAATTTATTGATTTAAAGACTTTATATACCTTATGACTCTGATGGGTGGAGAGTTAAACTTCTCCCCTATCAGATCCCTATAAATGGGATGCTTTACTTCATTTCAGGATATAGTTTTGTGAAGAGCAGACAGGTTCTGTTCTGAGTGTTGACACTAGTTGGTTCTAGTGTATTTATGTATTATTTTGTATGTTTCTGTTTTTTTTATTTGTTTTGTTGCCCAGTCCGTTGAATAAGTACAAAGAAATAAAACATCAACTTATCCATAACCTGCTGCCTGGAGTCCTAACTTATCCCACACCTCACAATGCCACCTGTCTAAGACCCCTCCCCAGCTCTATGAACTCCCTCTGCACTGACCTCACTTCATCTCCAGCCAGGCCATTCATCCCCAGGGGGACAATGACATCTGTCTTGCTGCCCCAGCAATCCTTTAGATTCACTTCTGATCCCTCCAAGCCATGGCACCTGGTAGACACTGGACCTTCCTGTTTCCTGCCCCCAGGACTACTGCCTTATAATAGAGTTCCCCACTAGGAGTTGCTTCCTTCTCCTCTGGGGTCTCGCACCATCCCCCTGGGGGTCTCCCATGGGGAGAATCCCCTCATCCACCACTGTGGGTGTCTCGTTGAGACAGTACCACCCTGCCAGAACAGTGTAGGAGTTGTGGATTGGAACCTCAGGTTGGATGCACCTCTGCCCCACCTCCCTCACCCTCCTGAGCCCACCTTTGTCCAACTTTTCCTCATTCCTGGTATCCTTTGAGGCAGCGGGTGTGGATTTGGTGGTCTCTGGGTCAAGGAGGAGGCCTCCCAAACCTAGACAACTCATCCTGGAGACAAGTAACCTTCTCCCTCAACCCAGAGAGGTGCCTGCAGATGGGCAGCACCGCAGTCTCCAGAATGTCTCCCTGAAGACTGTCGCACCATAGCCACTGCATTGCACCACTTCCAACATGATTATTCTTGACTTCTCTCTCTCTCTCTCTCTCTCCTTTATACTCTGCCTTAATGCAAGTGTGCAGTTCAAAAGGCATCTGGCTTGTTGTTGTAAATGTAGCTGTACCTCTGTCTTCCTGTCCTGAAGCAGAAAGGACCAGTAAGAAGCTCTGATGTGTATGTGTGGGGGGTGATGTATAATACCAGAATGGGACCAGGGCTCAAATGTTTGTGTTAGAGGGGATGAACTGTCTTACAGGACCAGGCAGGGGTTCTGATATGGGGGGGATTACAACTGTCATCTGGGACTGGACAGTGGCTCTGATGTGGGGGGTACATCTGTGCACCAGGCAAGGCGTGGCGTCACGGTGACGTATGTCAGCGGGGGGGGGAGGACAACCAGACAACAGGGACTGGCTGTGCATTCTCTGGGTTCCTGAGTGTGGTTATGCATGCACCTGGTCCCATGCCTTCCCACAATTCCCAGCTCCCACAGAGCAGGGATCCATTATGGGACTCAGGGTGGGCATCGGGTTGGCTGCCCGCCTGGGTTTGCTATCTGTCCCTGTCCTTCCTCCATGATCCTGCACACTGTGGGGGGGGGGTGTTGATAGTGCATACTGACCTGTGCACATTTGTCCGCGGGCGTGGAGCTATGTTGGTGGGGTACGTGCCTCTGGCATGTACTTTTTGCCCTTTCGTGCATAGGACCCATTGTTTTTCCATGTCCCCCATATCCAAATTAAGTTGGTCCTCCTGAATTGCATCAATCAAATAATCCAAATCCTCGCTAGGTGATGGTATTGTCTCTGGGTCCGCCAGTAAATCATGTAGGTTAGTACTGCCATACCTGCTTACTCATTTATCATGGAGCCTCCCACATTTCTGATGTTCAGTTCATTCTATAATGCCCGGAGGGTTCTGTTACATAATGTATTGCAATAACTGTATTTGGATGTGACTTGGTTGATAGGGGTCTCTATTGCCACTAGGCCTGATTTCCCTCCTCGTAAGGGCCCCCTCTTTCTCTACCCTCCCACTCCCTTTTCCCATCTTTCTCTTCTTTTCCCTCCCCCACCTGAATTCTGTTCATTATTAAGCATTATGATTACACTGGCTGGTGTTTTCCTGGCCATAGGTATCACAGTTGAATTTTTCAAAGGTTACTGCCTGCAGTGCTTGTTTAGAATTACTGAGTATCTATATCACTTTTTTGCCCTTCTCCTTGGGTTTAGATACATTAGATCTTCGAGGTAAAAGTGGGACATATTATTGTTGGCCGATTGTATTTTAACGTGCCTCTAAACTTACACACTTGGAGGGCCTCCTTTTCCACAATAACTAGGAACAACTCCCTTGAGTCATTATACTAGTATGGTTGCCAGTTAGCCATTTTTGGATTGCAGTAGCCCACTTGGGCTACCAAAAACTAATTTTGACTAACTAACTGGGGGATATGTCTGTACTCCTATCTCTCTCTATTAGTCCAGTTCCCTCTAACCGCTACTGCCCAAACTCTCTGGTTAAAATTTTGTACTGTTTGCACGTTAATTTTTTACCTGCTCTTGTCAGTATTGTTCACTGTACCTTTCTCACTGTACTTTAAAAGGACAAGCTATCATGGCTTAGACTCCATCCCCTGATGAAGGCTCAGAGTGAGCTGAAGTGCTGGGGTTGCTAGCCATGTCCATGGTTTGCTTTGGGCTATGAAAAAAAGTTCCCACAGCAGTTGCCTTTGTGGCAGCCTGTATTTTTCACACAGCACCTTCCACGCTGTGTTTGCCTTCATTCGTTCAAGAACAGTGGTAGCCACAGACATTGCAAGCTATTTCCAGATATTTTGTGAAATTTCTGAAGAGTTCCTCTCTGCTGCTCCTACTGTTTAAATGCAAAAAGCATCAGATATTTCTGGAAATATCACAGAAATTTCAGGAAATAGCTGGCAGTGTCTGTGGCTACTACTGTACCTTGGAGTGTGGTTTGATAGTAAGCTGGACTTTTTAGCCCACATCAATTCCATTCATGAAAAACTCCATCCTAAGCTTGCTGCCCTCTACCATAACAAGGACTGCTTATCATCACATGCATGCAAGAAGCTTTTTATCAAGATTGTGTTCCCTGTATTCGACTATGTGGATGAAATCTATGACTGAATCCCTTTCATTTCCTTTGCCAGACTGGACACCCTCTGTAATTTCTTATGCTGCTTTGCTGCAGAGTCCTTCTCCCTCCCACACACCACGGTTCAATGTATTCATCCTTATCCACCCTCCATCTGCCTTCATGTCACCAGGATCATTTTACTGCCTTCATATCCAAACACTGATTCTGCTCCCTTCCCTCTTACCTCTCCTCTCTCTTCTCCCAACTCCCCCAGCATCCTGCTCCCTCCATTCCAGAGACCATCGTACTTTTGCCACTCATCACGCCCATGCCTCTGCTGGGCAATCTGCCTTCTCCTATTGACTTTCTTTACTCTAGAACAAACCCCCTCCTCCCTTTGCCTCTCCCTTTCCCCTAGCTCTCTTAGGCATCTGTTGAAACTCCACCCCCTCGCCACCTGTTCCCATCTCTCTTTCTCCTGACACCTTCCTGGACAAGCCTAAACTACTCTGTTTCAGCATCTGGCTGGGATCCCACACCCGTCTTTACTTCACTTCCACACCACTTCAGTTATCTATCCTTTACAATTTCAGATAATCTTACTCACCTCTCAGGTCATCCATCGTATGGTAATTTTGTTTTTATTGACTATGTGCTGCTTCCACTGCTGCATAGTCATTTGTAAAGTGTTCTTAGTGAGCTGTACTGCATTTTATTTCTATGTATGCACAATTTCAGAGTTTGTATTTATTTCTAATGTGTACTAACTTATTACCAATTCTGTACTGTTTTGCTATTTTGTTTGGTGCTGCTGTTCTTCCTCTGCTCCTCCTTCCCTGGGTCACACTTGGAAATGAACCTTGGCTTAGTGCTCCTCTCATGGTTACCAATTTTCAAATAAATAAATATCCCAGTCTCAGAACAGAGCATTCTTGCTTGTTTGATGGATTAGTTCAGAATTTCTATAGACAGGATTTTAATAAACAACTTTAATGACCTATCGAAGTTTGGTTGGTGGTGTCAATGGGGAGTATTGTGCTCTCACATGGGAGACATACAGTGCCGCTTGCCAGAATAAAGCACTTTTATCATAGTTTCTGCCAATGAAACATTGCTGGATACAGCAGGAACATGATGTAATCCTTTGGGTATTACTCCAATATTTCGTGCAGTAATATGTGACTTCTGCAACAGAGCTGGCCAGGACACAACACAACACCCTGCAGTAAAAGATGTGAAACAAAATATTGCATAACAAAAGGGCTTAATTGTCATTGAATTGCACTGTTCTCTATATTCTAAATTACGCTATTCTCTACAGCATATGGCTGCAATCTGCAATAATACCTTAAGGAGTTGCATTGCATTCTGTCTTACTCCACTGGATATCACAGAGTGTCCCATCATAGTGGACAGTACTGTTAGTTTGCATCATGAGCCCACTTGCTTGGTTCAAGCTAGTGAAACCTAGGACCTGTTTTAGCTTTAGAATGTGCGGGTTCTTGAATAGTGTGCTATGCCTGCTGGCTACCTAAGCACCTTATTTGATTTCCTAAGGATGCCTTGGCATCATGGGTAACCATATGACATTGTGCTCCTCTTAAAGGACAATATAAATGGGTGGAGAAGATTTTTTACATTAAGGAGGGGAGGGTACTTATAGGGGTAAACTGCCCCTGGCTGTATAAATGGTGACAATCCCGTTTCCCAGTAGCAAGAGCATAGCACAACCCTCAATCCTTCTGTCCCGCAGTGGCAAACATGTCCTCCTATGCAAGTAAAAAGTGCTACCCTGGGCCCTATTGCAGAAAGAACTTTTTGCTGGGTGCCTGTGCTGATGCTGGTTTGGACAGAGGTTGGTTGGTAAGGGCTGATATTCCAATGGGCAGCAGCAGAACAAAAGTGACTAGATACTGTAGCAGATAACACTGGAGATAGGTGATCAGTGGGATGATAAAGAAAATATGCAAGAAACTGCTTCAAAACACATATTATTTTCCCCAACTTGCATGAATTCTACACAACTGGAGATAACAGGTCATCCTGGTGTCATATTGCAGAGGAAACCTTTGGGCATGCAGTACATCCTTACACCCCATCTTGCTTTCTCAGGTCAGCTAGAGAGGCCCTCCTGGAGGTCCCCGGGCATGGTTAAAATCTTCTGGGGACCGGGCATTTTAAGTGGCAGCCTCGGTCCTCTGGAATTCATTGCCAGGCACCTCTGGGAGGTGCCTTCTATTGAGATCTTTAAAAAAGGTTTGAAGGCTTTCCTGTTTGAGCAGGCCGTGGTGCCTGATATAGTTACTGGGACTGTTGGACAGTTTAGAAATGAGTCTGTTTTTAGATTTTAGAGGGTCTATAAAAACATGTTATGTACTGTATCTTGACTGTCCTGCATTATTTTTGTATGTTTGTACTTTTTTGCTGTAAGGGTGCCCTGTGCCTATGGGGAAGGGTGCCCTATGTAAATAAACTCTACTACTACTACTACATGTTGGTCTTGCCCTAAGACTCCGTCCCGGTGGCGAATTATATGCCAACACAGCTCCACTTTTCTTTGGAACTAAAATAACTTCCAGCCAATGGATTTCTGTTGGGAGACTACTTCAGGTTGACAGAAGTTCCAAACAGGGGACTGATCTTGCTCAAAATAGCATTGGACTTCACCATGAAATGTATGGTCTTCTGCTGGAAACAGCATGATTAGGGTTGTACTTTTGTCATGGTAAACGGAGAAAATCGTGGCATTGTCATAGTCAAACTAACAAAAATCATGTAAATCATTGTAAAAGTAGCAAAAGTCATGGTTCCATTGTGTGTTAAACATATTGTGCTAGATTCACAAAACATTTTGGGACTAAGTCCCACACTGCAACTCCAGTTGCAGACCAAATTCTCCACAGCTGTGGAGACTGCCATTCACAGCTGCTGCAGTTGCAGATTATATTACGCTGGTCCCACCGGCTGTAACAGTTTTCCACAGCTGTGGGAATTTCCCTGGCAACACCATCCACAAGCTGCCATATATCATGGAGCCAGTCATAATCTGGCTCCACATTTGTGAATACCTGCAACTGCCGGAGAACTGTGGCAGTCTGTGGACCTGCAAGTGACAACACACTTGCACTGAGTTTTTCCCCACAGCTGCGGGAATTTCAGATGGTTTGTGAATCTAATCCATTACCTCTGTTTTGATATATATTTTATACAAACACATCAGCAAAGGTTTATTTTTTTTAAATGACCGAGTTGCAGGAGGCTGCATTTGGCTTTCCTATCTTGGAAGGGGCCCGATTCTCAAAAGGTTACTCCTTGTGTAACTTAACTTGTGCCAAAGAAAATATTGCAAGTAGCAAGTTACGCCAGCAGTTGCAACATACAGTATTCTGCAAAGCAGCCTGTGACATGCTGCAGGCTGCTTGCGCCAAAGTGGACTTAAGCCACCAGTTATGCTGTAAGCCCCCTGCAACATGATGCTAGTTGATTTATGGCAGCAGTTGTGCCCTATCCTGGAAGGGCAGCAACAACATCCCCCATTCTACAGCAACCCCCGGGGAAGAACCATCAACATAAGTTACACCAGCATATAGCTGGTGGAACTGTACTTATGCACCCGGGGGTGTTGCCTGCATGTGCAGCCCACCCATCCCTCCCATGGTATGCCATCCTTTCCCCCAACAGTGCCTGACCCCAGAACAAGATTGCCCTGTGGTGCTCCTCTGCCTCCCCATACTACAATGCCCCACAGGGCTGCCCCATGCCCCCGACCCCCAGTACATGCTTTATAGCCCTGCAGGGCTGCTGCATGCCTCCAGACCCCAGTACATGGTGAAAGCCCTGCAGGACTGCTGCATGCCTCCAGACCCCAGTACATGGTGAAAGCCCTGCAGGACTGCTGCATGCCTCCAGACCCCAGTACATGGTGAAAGCCCTGCAGGACTGCTGCGTGCCCCCGACCTTAGTGCCATAAAAGAAAACACACAACCCGCAAGCTGAGAAAATGCCCCCCATCCCCGATCCCCTTAATTGCAGCCATTCACAAAGTTCCAGGCATCTCTGGTAGTCTAGTTGCCCATCCCTCCCACCCAGCAGCACCTGACCATACACTACCCCCCTCGACCCATCTAAGGCCAGTGACTGGGATAGCCCACCTCTCACCACCACAGCCAGCTGCCAACTGAACACTACAGAAGCGCATACTGCACATACCATGCATATGTACAGTATGCACTCCTGCAGTGTTCAGTTGGTGGCTGGCTGCAGTGGTGAGATGTGGGCTGTACCAGTTGCCGGCCTCAGACAGGTCTTGGGGGGAGCGGGTGGTGAGGTGCTGCCGGTGGCAGGGGTGAGCCACTAGACTACCAGGGATGCCCAGGACATTATGAATGGTTGCAATTGGGATCAGGATCAGGGTGGGTCATTTTCTCAGTTTGCAGGTTTCTTTTATGGCACTAGGGTCGGGGGCATGCAGCAGCCCTGCAGGGCTTTCTGAACAGGGGGGATCTTGGCATAAGGGGGCACTTGCACCCTTCACACCCAGGGTTGTGGCTTATGGCAAACCCTTCAGGTACACCCTTTGTTTGGCGTACCTGTGGGTTTGTTGCAAGTAGTGGGATTTAGCTGCTGGGACCCTGCCCCTTATAGAATTGGATGCAGGGTCCTTGGCGCAATTGCACCCCTGGTATGTCGCAACTTGTGACATGCATCGGGGTGCTTATAGAATAGGACTCCAGGTCTCATGTACAATTCTGAGAATCCCACATTGGGACTGACTAAGGCAAAGCACATTGCTGTGGTGAGGCACAACACTGTGGGTCTGTCATTTGCTAACACCAAACCATTTGGTGTTTTCATGATAAATGCGAAAAATTATGGGATTGTGATAAAACATGCCAAAAATCAGCGTTTTCATGAAAATGGGAAAAATCATTGTATCCTTGACTTCCTTGAAAGGTACAGTTTTAAACCTGATTCACCCTCACTAGCAACCTTATTCAGTGAAATCAATTCCTACTCTTTGATACATCAGAGACAACATGACCTACCCAAATATAGCAGAACCCTTAGGAAACTCTAATAAAAATGATAGGTCCTGCCTTTCTTCCTAGTAGTATTTCTCATATCTCTGCTTGAGTATGTAATGTCCCTATTTGTTTTATTATTTCCAAGCTGATGTATTAAATCACCCATTTATATGTATATCCACAATCAAAACTGATAAAGACATTTAAAAAGATCTGGCATACATTCCAAGTCCTTATTTTCAGGGAGTCTCCATGACTGTGTCCATTTTGTGATGTTCCACTGTATTTTATGATACCACTCCAAGCTTATGCATCAACAGAACCAAGCAACTAACTGTTTGTATTGCCTAAAAATGTCTCTGTGGCTGAATTTCTGCTTTGCTGCATTCAACAAATTAGGATTCTGTGAAAATCTCCCCGTCACAATCAAATCTCCCTCATTTGAGGGATGCTGACTTAGAAGCTTTGAGTTCTCTGGGTTTTGCTGATAAATCCCCTGAAAGCTAACTTGCTTTTCCTTAGCATTTGATGAAATGAGATATCAGTGTTCATAACTGGAACAAATAGTCACCTTGTTGAAAATATCTGGGGAAAAAGTACATTTTCAGTAGAGTCAAAGACAAGCAAAGCAGGGCAAGGATTTTTTCTTCTTTATTTGAAGCAGAACCCTGCATGAAGTCTGCACACCCAATACAGTGAAATAGTCAGTTACTCAAATGAAGCTCAGGTTTAAAGATCCCCTAACACCATTTGAAATAATATACGTTTCTGACACATTTCAGTTTATATTTATATATTTCAGTAATTATTTTCCTTTTTTTATTATTACTGAGGACAGCTGCAGAAAAATGAGATCACTGGCTCCTAGACATTATCTGCTCCAGTTAATGACAGCATAGTTATCTCCACAGTGGCAGAGTGTGATGTCATAACAGAAGTATGATGTCTGGTATAAACAAGCAGCCAGGGCAGATATGGTAAATATCTTGATTTTATATAACTGCCCTTATAAATCAAGAAATAAGTATAAACAATGCAAAAACAAATGAAATATAAGCCGAATTGTGCCTAGATAGTACATTATTTACATCTCACTTACAGTAGGAGTGCTATTTGTGAACATGGAGGCTGCGCTGGGCTAACCGAATGCAGCATTTGTAGCGGTGTTATTTTTACTTTTTTTTACTTTGCTTATTCTAATTCTTGTTTGTTATTTGTTTATTTTATTTATTTATAGTAGTGTAGGTCTAGGATTAGACTAGTTAGGGACTTCTAGTGAGGTAGTTTAGCCAGGCAGATTTTTGGGTAGTCTGAGGCATAAACAGAGGCTCTGACTGTGGAAAACTCTGTCTCTGGGCTTTAACTTGTGCTCTGCAGTGAAGGTGTTTGTGCTGTTTAACCTCTCAGTGCCTCTCAGCACCTGCCTGTCTGCATCAGAGCTACTTGATGCTGGCTGGCATTTTTTCTGACTGGTTGTGATCCTGCAGTTTGGCTGTGGAAGCACGGTAGTTTGGCTGTGGAAGTGGTAATGGATATCTGGAGTGCGGAGGTGTCCTGGAGGAATATTGCTACTACCTTTGGTTTGGAACTGGTTGACCGTGAGTACCATCGAGGGATGGTGGTGTCTGGATGATATGGATATTATTGTCCTGCCTTGGACTGTCTAACTGCCTGACCCACGTGTGTGGTAAGCCCTGTGAAGGGTTTTGTTTGAATTTTGGGCTGGATGGGTTGGTGCGGGGGCTTCTTCTTGACCCATCCCAGTTTGGTGATTCCCCAGGGTGTTGGTGGCCATGCAGAGAAGTTTACTTTGGGCCTGTTGAAGGACGGGCATTAATGGTGGTTTCCCTAGATAACTTGGGAGGCTGACTCAAGGGCCGTCCACACCAGGTTATTGAAGTGCTGGTCTCCCTCCCCCGTGGGGATTATTCCTTGGCTTGGGGTTCGGGGGAGCACTCTTGGCACCTCCTGAATTCTGTGCCCTTACTTTTCCCCTGTTTGGGGCAAAGTAGAGTCTACTAAGAAACCATGGAGGTTTTCTTTCTTGGGTCGAGAGTTGGATATTTACTCAGAAGACAAGCAGACTGTTCCCCATGAAACTCTTTCATCTGCTGGGAACTGCTATACACCTCCAATGACTGGTTTGATTTGGTGCCAGGTGTTGTAAGCCCAATCTGTTGGGTGGGCTGGATGTGGGTTTAAAGTGGTGCAGGGGTCTGCACCCTATCTGTTAGGGAGCTGGTGGTTGGGGTTGTCAGCCTCTAGGGATCCCCAGGGGATCTACTTGGTGGGTGTGTTTGGGGACCCATGTTAGCTGCTGTGGATTAGCACCAGTCGCCCACAGATTTTTTTGGGTTTACTCCTAGCCCAGAGTGATCCATCCCTAGAAGAGGCCTTTGCTGGATTTTCTTCCCTGACTTCTGGATTATGGTTTGACTGTCTATTTCATATACTCGATTGGCAGTGAGAGTGCCATATGTTCATTTCCAAATTACAGTTGGTGAGAGCATCTGAGGTTTGGGTGAAATCTTCAAGATATTTTCATCTGTCTGTTTAGGAAGTGGGAGCTCCTGAAGGTTTTCTCAGCCTCCATAGGTGGTGAGAGGCTCAGTGGGGCCTGGACAACTGAATTTTTCCCCAAATACTTTAAAAGTGCAGTGACATTTAATTGTTGATTTTGATTGATATTGTTTTTAGGTGTAATTTTGGATTTCATGATTTAAAGTTTAATATTGTTGTTTATCTCCTGGGGCTATGGGAGGGCAGGGGGAGTTGAATATTTTGTTGCTCTAGTTTGTAGTTTGTTTTATTTTGATTTGTTTGTTTGTTTTTGAATGGTTAACTTTATTTTCATGGGGGTTGGATTTTAGAGGAATTTTTATTCTGTAGTAAGTGAGTTGTGTAATTTTATTCTATTGTGTATGCTGTCTTAAGTTGATAGTAGACTTGCTGAGGGAGTGTTGGCTGACATTTTAGTCACCAGAATGTGTTGGAGCCCTGCCCTATGGTTGTGCGCTACTCACCTTCTGCTCTTCACTCCCTCCCTCCATTTTTCTCCCCTCCTTTGCAGTTTATAACTTACCAGTGCTGTAGGGTGAATGAGTATTGCTCGCAGGGGGAGGAGCAGGCCGGGGGGTTGTGAACAGTGGAGGGCAAATGAGCGGAGCCACTGTATCGGGATTGTGGGATCCAGAAGATGCCCTGGGGCAAAATGGAACCAGGATCGTGGTCCTCCATGTCTGGTTTCCATACCCAAGGCACCACCAATTTTGATGGGCAGGTGGTTCGGGCAGCCTGGGAGACTCATTCAACTCGGACGATGTTATGCAATGCCAGGTTCACTAAAATTAAGACTGCAATTATTACAGATCTTGTTATAATGGTGTACCGGGCTTGCATTACTGAGACCTGGCTGGAAGAGAACTCCGGCCCCATTTTGGAGGCCTTAACTCTAGCTGGATACTCGGTGATTCACCGCCCGAGATTGGATCGCGGGGAGGGGGGGGTTGCGGTCTGTTTCAAGACCGAACTTAACCTCACGAATGTACCAGTTGAGGAGGCTGAGTCATTTGAGTGTACCGTGGTAGCAGGTGTAGGTTGTAGGATCGCCCTCATCTACCATCCACCCAGTGACGAGAAGTGGTTCCTTTAGGAAGTTGCGGACTTCGTCGTCGACATGGCATTTGAGTCACCCAGGCTGATGGTCCTGGGTGACTTCAATGCCTGGGTCAATGATGAACTCTTGCAGTTTGGACAACACTTCCTCCAGTTGATGACTTCTTTGGGCCTTATACAGATAGAATCTACTGCTACACCCAAACATGGTCACTCTCTTGACTTAGTCTTCCTCCTGGGGATTGATGCCTCTGATTTGGGGGTGGAACCAGTTGTATGGTCTGATCATTACACCGTGGGGTTTAGTTTTAGTATCCCCCTCCATAAGCCTACCCCTGTGGAGATGGTCAGGTATCGCCCTTTACGAGATGTGAGCTCTGATGGCCATGCGGCAGTACTTGACTTATCTACCCTCCCAGCGGCAAGCAGTGACCCAGAAACTCTCGTGGTGGCCTATAATTTGGCCATCTCAGTTGCTCTGGATGTCATTGCTCCAGTCCAAGTTCACCTTCTCTCCCTTTGCCCTCAGTCCACACGGTTTGATAGGACTTTGAGGGAGATGCAGTGACTAGGATGAAGGTTAGAGTGTTGCTGGAAGAAATCCACCCTTGATGTCGACTGCCTTAGATTGATGGATCATTATCAAGTCTATCAATCCGCAATCACCCATAAGAAGGCAGAGTTCCTGCCTGGGGACATTGCAGTTGCTCAGAATTGACCAGCTCATCTTTTCTGAACGCTAGAGAGACTGTGCAACCCAGCTTGTCTACAGGTTCGGAAAGCTTTTTCTCAAATAGAGTGCGATGATCTTGCTCGATTCTTTGCGTCTAAGGTGGCCGACATTAGGGTGGTACTCCAGCCGGCACACACTATGGGTGGTGCTGTGGATCAGGCTGATGCCTCTATCCCTCGACTTTCCTGGAGTACCTTTGACCGACCGGAGTTCATGGATGTCGTGCAGATTGTCCAAGGTGCTCACCCTGTGTGCTGTAGTTTGGATCCTGGACCAACTTCTCTGATTTTGGGTTGTCTTGATTCTATCAGTTCGGTCCTAGCACGGATAGTCTGGTGCTCCTTGGAAACAGGTGAGTTTCCTGGCTCCCAAAAGGAGGCAGTGGTAACACTACTCTTAAAGAAGGCTTCTTTGGACCCAGACTGCCATGCAAATTACAGACCAATCTCTAACCTTCCCTTTCTAGGGAAGGTGATTGAGAAAGTAGCGGATGTGCAGTTGGAGAACCATTTGACCATCCATGACATCTATGAACCCCTCCAGTCCAGATTTTGTAAGAGATATAGTGCTGAGACAGCATTGGTTCTGGTGCTCAATTATCTCCTGATGGCTAGAGACCAGAAAAACTGTTCCATCTTGGTTCTTCTGGATCTCTCATCAGCGTTTGACACTGTGGACCATGGGGTGCTACTTGATCACCTGAGGTTCATCTGCGGACTGCCAGGGACAGTTCTCAGGTGGTTTTCATATTTCCTCACTGGAAGAACTTAGAGAGTGGTATCTGGGGTTTATTCCTCTGACCCAGTTTCTCTGTCTTGTGGGGTTCCTCAGAGTTCATTGTTGTCCCCCATGTTGTGTGCAGTGTACATGCTGCCCCTCGGAGACATTGTAAGAAGGCATGGGCTGAGATTTCATTGCTATGCCAATGACACCCAGCTCTACCTATCTTTTGCACCTGAACAAGATAGAGCTCTCTTAGCTTTTAACAGCTGTCTCGCAGAAATCCAGGAATGGATGGATTCCAGCTGGCTAAAGTTGAACTCGGATAAGACTGAGGTGCTGGTTGTAGACCCGGCGTGCCAGATGGGGGGCAAGAGAGGGTTTGCCCTCTGGGCTTTTTCTTGGGGGCATCTCTCTCTCTCATCCTCTGAACAGGTGTGTAACCTGGGGGTTATAGTTGACAAGGGGCTGACTCTGCATTCGCAGGTGTTAGCCATTGTCAAATCCTCTTTTTACCAACTGAGGAATATCTCCAGGATTAAACACCTTGTTCCTTCTGATGATCTTCCTACACTGGTTCATGCCTTTGCGTCCTCATGCCTGGATTACTGCAACTCCCTTTACCTAGGGCTACCTTGGGTGGAAATCCTCCGCTTGCAGCTAGTGCAGAATGCTGTGGCCCAGCTTTTGATTGGAGCTTCTAGATCCTGTCATATTACACTGGTGCTGCACAGACTGCACTGGCTGCCAGTACAGTGGCTGATCACCTTTAAATTCAGTCTTTTGACTTTTAAAGACCTACACGGACTTGGCTCAGATTACCTGAAAGAGCTTCTGGTCCCCTACTGCCCGGAACAATTGCTTCATTCTGCTGATGAGGGGTTGCTAGAGATCACAAGGGTTTGTTTGAAATCTTCTGGGGCCCATGCATTTATGCACGTGGCCCTGACCCTCTGGAATTCTCTAACCCAACGGTTACGGGAGTGCACAACCATGGAGGGATTTAAACAATCCTTAAAAACATATCTGTGGGCTCAGGCCTTCAGTGAAGGTTGATTTTGTAATGGTTTATTCTGTTTTATTTATTTTAGTATTTTATGATCTGATAACTGATGTGTTTTAAAATTTGTTAGGCACCTTGACATTTTTGAAAGGCACCTTAAAAATAAATGTATTATTATTATTTCAGTGCCATAATGATGACAGAGGCTCTTTAAATTTGTAAAGGATAAAAATGGGCAGAACTGCACTGTTAGCAACCAATTTCAAAAAGACCCTTCCCCTGCACAAACAATTTCAGCAGTGATGATGCAAATTTGTAATCTATATGTTATGGTAACACAGTTACTATGAGGGTGAGTGCAAACTGCTGGATTCAAAAACAGATTCAGAAACATAAACTTTTTTAGAACATTTTCAGGTTATTAGAACAAGAAAAGGTCTGTCTATCCTAAGCACAAGAGACAGAACTAGAAATGCTTATTCTGGTCAGTCCTGTGTTGCTTTGAGGTAGCCTGCATTGCTCCTGCTCACATTCTACAGTACCTGGCTCTAAGATGGAACAGTAAGCCCCAATTCTTTGCGTTTCCCCCCCCTTGCAGTGACATTTCTCCAGCAAGGTCCCTCACAGTGACTACAGCGCCTAGCCACAGTGGGAGACCCGCTGGAACCCGGCACTGTCTGTTGGGGGTCCTACATCCCCCTAGTCAGCTCCAACTGGAGTTGAGACTCCTTAAGTGGGGGGTTGGGGGGAAGCCCCCTAGGAAAACAAAGACAGCAATAGCAGAACGGCAGCTGACTGCAGAATGCGGTTGACCTGCCGGTGTCACTTACGGGGCGTTCAACAGAATTTCTGTTGGACTTCTGTCATGGATCCAATTTTTTGTACAGTGGTTCTCAAGACTCACATCCTGGTGTTTTCAAAATGCAGCTACCAGAACTTTATGGTAGCCTCACTCTTGTTTTACCCAAACCTCGAGTGCAACAATCTATTTCACATACTATACATATGGTATAATAAATAAAGCTTCTATAATCTGCGCTCTAAAGACCTGCATTATGTGACAACATAACACTGGGCCAGCAGCTTCATTTGAAAACACTGTTCTAGTCCTGTGTCTCACTGTCACTAACATTTACTTGCGCAGTGACTGTACAATTTCAAAGTGAAACAAAATGTAATAAGTATTTATTACAGTTGTGACATGCTAACACTCATTCACTCACTCACCATCTCCAGTTTGACAGAAAATTTCCCTGTTATTATCAGTGTTGATAATGAAGGTCAAAACAAACTGCAGCTGTTACTTGTGTTTTCAAAGTTACTAATTGCTAGTCGTGGTTTTTACTTTGCATGTAAAAAACATTCTGATGAGCCACTTCCTTAATAGCTCCTTTATCCTGATTGATAATCAAAGAAGAAATGTCTGTTAATCCCCCGTTGGTCAAAACATCTCTCTGCTTAAAGAGAAATATGATTAGTTAGGGTCTGTTTGTTCCTGGTATGCTGACTGGAGGTAATTAAAATAATTTTCTTTCTAATGTTGAGAGATAATTGCTTTCTTCCTTGATTATCCTAAAATGGTAACATCACTCAACATGTTACATCTTCTATTCAATAGAATGGACTGCAAGCAAATAAAACAAGCATTTGTCAATGCTGGATGTTTGCCATGGGTGTGTGTGTGTGTGTGTGTGTGTGTGTGTGTGTGCGTGCGTGTGTGTGTGTGTGTGTGTGTGTGTGTGTGTGTGTGTGCGCGCGTGTGTGTGTGTGTGTGTGTACTGAGAGGGAGGCCCTGGCTGTCCTTTCCTGTACTGTCAACTGTGTGACCACATGTGGATGTTCATGGACAGGGTAGAAAACGACACCAGTCCACTAGCCAAATGCTGTTAGACTTTCTTTTGGGATAGTCAAAAATCCTTTTGAGTAGCCAGGAGGGCTTGAACTGGAAAAGGTAATATTTCAATAAGTAGATCATTTATGCCAGTAGAAAGGTCTGTGTGGCTAGTGGATTTTGCAAGTCACTACCCTGCTGGCTAGTAGCTACAAAACTTAATCTGACCCCTGCTTGGATCAGCCTGAGATGGGATTTTTTTTAATTCTATTTATTCTCCCCTAGCCAGCTATTGGTAAGGACACAGTCTAAAAAGGAATGATTGCCAGATTTAATGTTGAGCCTATTGGGTTCAGTTATTAATTGAGTTAGGTGGGCTTCAGATATAGAGGTGTGAGTGATACCAGCTCCTGTTTCCAACCAATTTATATTGAAATCCCCACATAACACCAAGTCGGGGGGGGGGTCTAGACCAAGAGGAAATAAGGGAGGGGAGACAGATGGATGGGGGATTGGGGGAGTTAGACACAGCCTATGGCAAGTTTCTTTCCTTGGCCCAGGGTGATTTGTAAGTAAACAAACATATGAGGAGAGGCTGAGGTAACTGAACATGTACACCCTGGAGGACAGAAGGGAGAAGGGGGATATGATCAAAACCTTCAAGTACCTTCAGGGCATAAACAGGGTTGGTACAGAGGGCATCTTTAGTGTAAGAAAGGAGGGTACAACAAGGGAACAGAACCTTAAATTGGTGGGGTGTAGATTCAAGAAGGAAATGAGGCACTTTTTCACTGAAAGGGTGGTGAAGCAGTGGAATCAGCTATGGGAGGAGGTGGTGGCAGCAAAGACAGTGGCCAGTTTCAAAAGGGGTGGGATAGGGTGATGAAGAGGATTAGGACTGAAGGGGGCTCTACTGGGAAGGGGTTTGGAGAGGGGAATGGGAAGGTGAGAGATAACTCCCGGTGGAGTTGAGGAGGGTGGCAGCCCCAAGGAAGTAACTGAACTGCACACTCAAGCAGACTCAATAGATCATTACAGCCTTTTTCTGCTGGCAGTTTCATATGTTTGTATTAAATTTGACCAATATAGCATTCACCTCACGGCAGCATAAACATTCTAGTACTGTGTCCATGATAGCATAATAATTGCAGGAACTCCAATATAAACAAAAAGGATGTGATGGAAAGGAAGTAAACATGCTGTTAAAGTACACACTGAAGCAAAACCAACAGCCACAAAGAGTATGTATAAGATGTGATGCAGCAAAAGTGACGTGCATCTGTCATGTCCTTATGAAATTGCTGTTTTCACAATTTTTCGTTACTACAGTCTCATCCTAATTCCACAAGCTTCTGTTTAGTCATACCCGATGGGAGTTGGCGAAACATGACTGCCCCAAAGTAGGTGGGGAACCTTGGAGAACAATGGCTGGAAGGTAGGTGCCATTATATGTCAGGTCTGTCTGGCAAGGGAGAATTAAGAAAATTAACAGGAACAAAAAAAAAACAACAAACATGCAACATCATTGTGCATTCCTGATGCACACTGTCGACAACAGGTAACAACAAAACATCAACTTGTCATACTGATTCTTGAATCACGGCATGTGGTCACCAAGATGATGGCACAGAAATGGACAGCACAACCACAATGTGTAATAATGGGGGACTTCAATCTTAACTGGAACAATGCTTGTGCCAACAAGCTCAAGGATTTCTGTGATGAGCATGGGCTAACCCAGATTACCCCGAGATCACCCCACCTAATATAAAACACCCTGACCGAAGCTCCTTACTGGATCTTATGCTTGTTAACAAGCCACATAACTTCTCCCTTGCAGGGTCTTCCATAGTGATTTAAGTGACCACTGCACCATTGCCTGTGTTAGGTGCTTCCCACACTTACTACCTATAACTTGAAGTGCATAAATGCTGTTACAAATATAAATATATAGAATGGATGTTACTGAGGCATGTAAAAACATAAAGGTTGTAGGGATAATCACCTTTACCAGTGAGTAAATACCATTTGCCAACACTGTGTGTGAGAGAGAGAAAGAGAGAGAAAGGAAAAAAAAGAAAGAAAGAGAGCGAAAGAAAGAAAGAAAGAAAGAAAGAAAGAAAGAAAGAAAGAAAGAAAGAAAGAAAGAAAGACATACATTACTTTTAACAACTGGTGTCTGTGGATCCATGGAATACCTAAACCAGTCTAAGAAGGAGAGGACAGCATACTGAACAGCTACATCAAAGGAGACAGCAAACTCATGATTGGGTTGGCTTTTTGTTTTGAAGTAGTCGCAGCTTCCACCCAGCAAGCTAAAACTCTGTTATATTTAGACTGGCTGATAATTGGTCTGCTACAGACTAGAGATGCAGTGAATTTAAATTTCACTGGCGAAGTGCATGCGAAGTGAGCACTTTGAGTTGTCACTCCACTATGTGGAGTGGCCAATATGAAAGGCTCACTTCACCTTGTAATTATTACTTTGCATTGTCATTCCATCTTAACGCGAAGTAAGAAGAAGTGACAACAATATTGGCAGCTCCCCACACATACAGTCACCAGAATTAATGTGCATCCCAAAAATGCTACGGTCTTGTGTCCAGAAAACTCCCCAGTGCTGACAAAGTGAAATGAGAGCATAACAAGAAATGCAAAGTCTCCCAAAATTAATGGCGCCCTCAGTCATGCATGCAGTGGACACACACAGTCACCAGAATTAATGTGCATCCTCAAATTGCTACTGTCTTGTGTCCAGAAAATTCCTCAGTGCTGCTGAAGTGAAATGAGAGTGTAACAAGAAATGCAAAGTCTCCCAGAATTAATGGCACACTCAGTCATGTGCACAGTGGTCACACACTGTCACTAGAATTAATGTGCATCCCCAAACTGATACTGTCTTGTGTCTGGAAAATTCCCCAGTGCTGATGAAGTGAAATGAGAGTGTAACAAAAAATGCAAAGTCTCCCAGAATTAATGGTGCACTCAGTCATGTGAGCAGTGGTCACATACAGTCACCATAATTAATGTGTAGCCCCAAAATGCTACCGTCTTGCGTCCAGAAAATTCCCCAGTGCTGAAAAAGTGAATTGAGAGTGTAACAAGAAATGCAAAGTCTCCCAGAATTAATGGTGCACTCAGTCATGTGCACAGTGGTCACACACAGTCACCAGAATTAATGTGCATCCCCAAAATGTTACTGTCTTGTGTTGAGAAAATTCCCCAGTGCTGACAAACTGAATTGAGAGTGTAACAAGAAATGCAAAGTCTCCCAGATTTAATGGTGTACTCAGTCATATGCCCAGTGGTCACACACAGTCACCAGAATTAATGTGTATCCCCAAAATGCTACTGTCATGTGTCCAGAAAATTTCCCTGTGCAAACGAAGTGAAATGAGAGCATAACAAGAAATGCAAAGTCTCCCAGAATTAATGGTGCACTGCAAATGCACAGACAGATTAAGATTGCATTGCGCTCTCAAGAGATGCAGATGCAAAGGCGCAACACCTAACCAGTGCTCACAAGTCACAAATCCAAATCTGGAAAAGAATACCTTTTGTCGGTTTTGGGGGTAGTGCACGGCAGTAACAGTCCACTACCAGTAAGGGTACCACAAAGCAGTACAAAAAATTAATGGAGGTGTGGTGGATAGCAGGTTCACACTGCTACAAATACTCTGTGGCACAATAAAAGGTGTCTGATTTAATGACACACATTGCACACACATTCACACACACACTTCAGTAATGCGTAGTAAATTGAAAACCTTTAGTAATATAACCAAATGTTTTAAAGAAACTAAAATTATATAGTGTTGCACCACAACAATCAACAAAAAATTTCAAGAATTACTGAAAATATTACTGTGTACTTTAACACAGTTATACAAGAAAAATATAACCAAAACAGAAAGACTGCCTTTTTCTCCCAGTTAATCAACCTACACCACAGATAAGCCCCTCCCACAAAGCATACTTCACAGTACACAGACTAACTGTTCTAAATTAACATTCAAAATCCACACACAAACAAAAAACACTCGATGATATGAGCACAGAAGGGTTTCCTACAATCGATGTACTAAATTTTGAGCAAAAAAAATTACTCAAAAAGGCATTTTAAACAGCTTTTAGAGGTTTTAAATCACGGCGCTCTGAGTGCAAACTGTCTCCAGCTACCACTACACACACACTACCCAGAAGAGAGACTGTGCAGAATAATCTAGAGCCCAAGTGACCTGCAATTCCATGAATCACTGCAGAATTCACCTTGGAGCTCAATTACAAGGTGAAGTGATATGAAGCACATTGACTTCAATGTACTTCACCTTAAAAATGGTGGAGAAGTGGTTTGGGGAAGGCAGAATAACGTGAAGTCATAGGTTTTAATGGAATTCAAATTCTCATTATGATGCTAAGTACTCGCTTTATGCTATGGATTACTCTGTGGATTCTGTGGATTCCGCCTTACTCCGCAAATCACTTTACGGAGTGAATTTTAGCCACTTTGCCCACCTCTACTACAGACTTGCCCATTAAACACTGCTCTGTATTGGAGGGACAGCATCATGCCCCTCAAAAGCCACTATCATAGAAAGATGTTTCCTTGCTGCATGCAAGCATGCTTGGCAAACATAACAAGCATTTGTCAATGCCAAATGTTGTCGTGCTGGCATTGGCATTGGCAGTGCCAGAGCTAGAGATGCATAATAGGAATGGCAGTGAAGTATTGAAGTGACGCCAACCCCACCCCCACCCTGTAGAGAGTGACAGGCATTGGGGTGTGCCTTTGGATAATCAGCTATAATGCTCATGCCATTGTACCTCACCCTACTCTGTAGACTGCAACAAGTGTTGAGGTGTGCTTTGGGGTCTTTGGGAATTATACTTACCCCATTCCATAAGGAAATATGCTGACATGGGTGCAGTATAGGAGCATGGGGTGAACTTTGTGGCTGAACAGTGCAAGGCACACCACAATGCCTGTCAGTGGCTGCAGGGTGGGGGTGGAATGGCATGAGCATTACATCTGATGATCCCAAATTACACCCCTGATGCCTGTCAGTCCATACTGGGTAGGGTGCTACAGTTGAAAACAGGTACAAAAAAAAAAACACATCGCAGGACCATTTTTCTGTTTACAGGGGCATGTGGCATCCTGGGGTGGGCTCCCAGCATGCCAACAGAACCCTGATTTTTTGGGGGAGGGCAGCTGTAGCCAACGGGGGATTGGGCTCCCTCATCGGCACACAACAACAGGGGGGGTTACTTTATGCTGACTGGGATTGGGCACCCCCGTCGACACACAAGGAAAGCGGGGGCAAGAGCTGAGGGGTTTGGGCCCCCCATGGCATATAAAAATGGGGGGTTCTTTATACCAACAGGGTGGGCTCCCTGTTGGCACATACATTGGGGGCAAGGTAAGCCGACAGGGGGATTGGGCACCCCTGAAGTTGGCAGTTTGGCGGGCAGTGTGCCACCATGTTTGTGTCTCTGGGTAAGCACATCGGGAGGTCTGCTGTGTGACGAGCTTTGCTCGCATTGCAGTGGACCTTTCCTTAGATGTGCTCGCCTGGGTGGTGTGGCACCAGCATGCAGGCTGATTGGGGAATGAGGGATGCACCTTCTGATGCATACCCTGCATTCACTCAACAGTGACCGCACCTCCAAATCTGCACTACCACAAGATGTTGGCTGCCCAAGTGTGACAACATAAAAATGGCAGTACCCCACTTTGTAGCATTCCAGTGACTTTGACCTAAGGGTATTACAGCTGTAAAAAGTGAAAGCTAAAAAAAAGACCCACTTGGGAATTGCACAAGTAAACTATCCCATAAACATGAAATTAGTTGAGGGGCAGGCATCCTTGCAATCTAATTGTGTTGCATTAAAACTACTGAATACATTATTTTGGATTCCCCATGCCTTGAATGCTGGTACTTCCTTATTTTCTGACCTAATGTGTGTGTCGCTGTCCCTCTCCATCTTGCACAATCACATTCCATAAAATATTTGTTTCACTTTTGCACTGTCTACGTCAGAGTCAGAGACTGGTTCCATGAACATGCATGGCTGACTGAAGCTAGGATTGCCACCCTTGGAAGAGGCAAACACCGGACACTAAACCACACCCTAAACTCTGCCCCTAGTCCCACCCCTTTTCATGACTGATCCTGCATTGCTCACCCTTAAAATTCATTTGTTACATCAGTGAAGACTTTAATGGAACAGTAAAAGACAACACTTAACACAGTAGTTCAACAAAAATGTTAACATACTGTTCCTGTTAAATTTGCTTTTCTTGGTTCTTCCTAGTTATTTATTTAGTTATTCATTCACTGGAATTATTTTTATTTATTTATTTAGCTTTTGTTGACCAGGTAAGTACACTAGACAAGACATTTGCCTATTTTCAGGTATGACCCTGGAGAGTGAAATACAAGTTCATATGGAGGACAACATGATACAAATTAGGCATTACACAGAATTAGGTGTAGAACCAGATGAACATAACACTCGTGTGCACCCAGGTTGTGGAACTCACGTCCGGTCCCGGTCTGCTCCTCCCCCTCACAAGCATGCCTCAGATCCTCCCTATGGAATCACCTTAAGCTCTTCTCTGTGTGTGGTTGTACCACGCCTTTTTAATCGCATATGACCTCTGGAAATTTTCCCCTACTTCTTCTTGACTGTGTGGGGTATGGCTCTGCAGTCAATGCCCCCACCCTGTAATCTGGGCATGTCCCTGACTGTCCATCACTCCTCAGGGCTCCTATAGTTGTAGATAAAAGTATTTATTGCACCGCTAACTGCATAATTTGTACTGTATGAATCTCTATAGACATGTTCTACTATGCATTCCTATTTTGTATGTATAATGCATTTCCTGAATCTATAATCCGACTGTATCTGTATTTTGTTGGCCTATGTATGTGAACTGTATTTCCTGTATTCTCCTGGGTCGTACCTGAAAATAGGCAAATATATTGTCTTGTGTACTTACCTGGTTGACAAAAGTTAAATAAATAACACAAGCAGGCAGTAAACACAGCTAAAATAGAAACAAAATATATACATAGAGGTATATACATTTTACCAGGTAAACATGCAGGGATAAAGGAATTCTCATTTACAGATGTCATTGGTGGGACAGGGAAATACTCTAAATAGTATACAATTATATATGATAAACAAACTGCTTGTTTCATCTAATGTGTACTTTATATTTTTCCTGGATCCAATTCCTTTTCATGTCCAAAATACTATTTTGAAGTCAAAAAAGTGAGCATATTTTTTTACTGGAGGAAACAACTATTTTATAAAAAATAATTTCAAAATACTGAAATTCTTTTAGAGATTAAAATGTTTACCAACAATTAAAAATGGAAGATAACTGAATCTTTTACTGTTGCAAAAAGTAGGGTCAGAATTTTTGTCCAGCTTTGCTGCAGTTCTCCTTTTGAGCTGCAGAGTGGAAAAGATTAGATTAAGTATCTGCTAATGGTCTGAATGGCAATGCTTTACACCTCCCAGGTTGACTGCTTTTACAAAGAAAGGGCTATACTTACAACAAAACTTGTTTGTAACCTGGAAATGCAGCTGAAACAATTAATGATATGACAGAATCTGTTTCTAAGGTACTTGAAGACTCAAAATGGCTCAAAAACCTGACTATCACTTAGCAAAACCAGATTACCTGATAGGGACCCGGAAAACCTGATCACCGGTTAAAAAACCTGACAGGTGGCAACCCTAAAGTAAATTTTCAAAGTGTCAGAGTAAAACTAAAGAGGCAACTGGAGCTGATGGGTAAGTCTTAAACAGAGTGCACAAACTGTAATATTTCTGTTGCTTTATATTAAACCATTACAGTACTGTAATCTCCTTTCTCCAGAGCAGCAATGTGTATTTAATGGGTCATTGACAAATCCCAACATATAGACAAATGTGGGAATCTATGGAGTTTCTGAAACTCGCTCTTACTTTGTTCTTTACTACCAAGGACATTTGCTTATAATAGGATATTTCTCACACAGAATTCAATTGTTGCTTTTACTTGGCTGCCTCTGAATTCTAATCAAGAGCCTCTGACATCACAGTACAGAAACATCAAAACACAGGAAAGAGGAGGACAGAAAAGGACCTGAATCATGAAAGGCATAACAAGCTCAGCCTTGTCTAATCACATTTTTATTATACATTTTTCTCAAATTTGATAGGAGTGCTGCTGGAGTGTGGCCATCAAAGCAAAACAAAATGCAATGTGCCTGCCCCCAGCGCTGCTCAAAAGAGCCTGCAGATCATTTAAAGTTATTCGAAGTTCTCACTCATGTTCTGTCTTCTTTCCAAAAATAGAATTTTTTAAATTTGTTGTTGCATTAGTGTCAAGTATCTAAATATATATGATTAACTGTTTTTATGTGTAGCACTCAACACTTTTCACTGTGTTCACATATACCCTGAGTCATCTGATCCTCCTAGACCAACATAAAATGGTCACTGATACCTTTACCTGTATGTAAGGAGGGGCCAGAAACTAGTGGATGTACTCCCTTGAAAAAATGCCAAGTGCAGGTGCAAAACATTGGGGCAAGCTGCGCTCCCACCTTGCACCTTGATTTTTTGCACTGTATTTTGTACCAGCACCAAAGTTGTAGGGTTTTATTTTTTTTGGGGATCTACAAGTTGGAGATGTTCCTGTTTTATGAATGCAACCAATGACCAATGAGAAATGCGTTAGCCTCTTTTATCTTTAGAACAAAAGGAACACATGACAATTTCTGCCATGATCCATAACTTCTTAGAATGCCTCAAAACCCAACACACCACTGGCAACACAGTGGCAGATCCAAATTAAGCCAGGCCATAATGAGTGGTGCCCACAGCACTGCACTCAGTGGATAGTGCAGTCATGCTTAATACACCAACAGGCCACAGTGCCAATGCAAATGAGGGAACTCTCTTGCACAGAGGAAACAGTGGTATATTTAGCAGATTTTGGAAGAGGTAAAAGGTTGTCTTGGCAGCACTATTAACTGCTTCCAAAATCCTCCCTTAACACTGTGCATGGTGGTGTGTGACACACCCAACCACTCCACTACTACTGGTGACAGCAACACCTTCCACCTCCTGCCCTGATCCCCTAGTAAATAAATTAAGTTACTCCTGGTATTCCAGTGCCCCCCCCACACTGTTCCCCTTCAAACTAGCAATTGACTCTCTATTAGTTCAGCAGTCCCCCTTCTGCCCTGATCCCTGTAAAAATAACAGCAGACTCCCATGCAGTCCAGTTGTTGCCCCACCTGCCAGATCCCCATTACAGTAACAATGGACTCCCTTGCATTCCAGAAATTTCTTTCCCACTCCAATCCCTGCTGAAATAATAACAGATTCCCTGGCAGTCCTGTGGTTGCTCCACCCACCCTGATTCCAGTTAAAAAAATAATAATGGATTCACTGGTTGTTAAGTGGTACCCCCTTCTGCTATGATCTCCATGATGGCAGTCATAAACACTAGCAAACTTAACAGCCCATGCATTCAATACCTATCAACCCCGAACCCCCATCTGTCTCAATTCTCCAATGAGTAGAAACTCTGATCCACTGCAGTGCTGGAGATGACGACTGGCACAGACTCACCTCTTACCACCTCAGCTGACCAGAGTCTGAATGGAAGGGAGCAAGTGCATTTGTACTGAAAAACAGCTGTCTCAAAAGTGCATACATGCTTGCTCATTTGTCATTCAGCGCAGTTGGCTGAGGTAATGAGAGGTGGGACTGTGTTGGTTTCCATCTCCAGCATTGCTGGTAGACTGACATGTCTATCGATGTGCTAGTTTGAGGGAGATAAGGGTCATGAGAAGGAGCTGAGTAAGTAAGTAAGGCGAGGATGTGGGTGAGGGGTTTATGACTGCCATCATGGGGAGGTGGGGTTGGTAACACTGGACTTCCAAGGAGTTATCATTTCAACAGGGATTGGAGTGGGTAGGGGGAACCACTGGTCTGCCAGGGAGTCTGTTCCTAGTTCAACATAGATTAGGGTGGGAGGGAGACCACTAGATTGTCAAGGAGTCCATTATTATTTTAATAGGGAAGGAAGGGGAAGGGGCCAGGGACAACCATGGAGTCTGTTATTATTTCAATGGGGTTCAGGGTGGAGGGGACCACTAGATTGTCAAGGAGTCCATTATTATTTTAATAGGGAAGGAAGGGGAAGGGCCAGGGACAACCATGGAGTCTGTTATTATTTCAATGGGGTTCAGGGTGGAGGGGACCACTAGATTGTCAAGGAGTCCATTATTATTTTAATAGGGAAGGAAGGGAAGGGCCAGGGACAAACCATGGAGTCTGTTATTATTTCAATGGGGTTCAGGGTGGAGGGACCACTAGATTGTCAAGGAGTCCATTATTATTTTAATAGGAAGGAAGGGAAGGGGCCAGGGACAACCATGGAGTCTGTTATTATTTCAATGGGGTTCAGGGTGGAGGGGACCACTAGATTGTCAAGGAGTCCATTATTATTTTAATAGGGAAGGAAGGGGAAGGGCCAGGGACAACCATGGAGTCTGTTATTATTTCAATGGGGTTCAGGGTGGGAGGGACCACTAGATTGTCAAGGAGTCCATTATTATTTTAATAGGGAAGGAAGGAAGGGCCAGGGACAACCATGGAGTCTGTTATTATTTCAATGGGGTTCAGGGTGGGAGGGGACCACTAGATTGTCAAGGAGTCCATTATTATTTTAATAGGGAAGGAAGGGAAGGGCCAGGACAACCATGGAGTCTGTTATTATTTCAATGGGGTTCAGGGTGGGAGGGACCACTAGATTGTCAAGGAGTCCATTATTATTTTAATAGGGAAGGAAGGGGAAGGGGCCAGGGACAACCATGGAGTCTGTTATTATTTCAATGGGGTTCAGGGTGGGAGGGGACCACTAGATTGTCAAGGAGTCCATTATTATTTTAATAGGGAAGGAAGGGGAAGGGGCCAGGGACAACCATGGAGTCTGTTATTATTTCAATGGGGTTCAGGGTGGGAGGGGACCACTAGATTGTCAAGGAGTCCATTATTATTTTAATAGGGAAGGAAGGGGAAGGGGCCAGGGACAACCATGGAGTCTGTTATTATTTCAATGGGGTTCAGGGTGGGAGGGGACCACTAGACTGCCAGGGATATTTCATTAGGGATGGGTGAGAGTGGGGGCAACAGCCCAGCCTCTGGACAATGCCTCTGCTAACTTAGCTCCATATTCATACAGGCAGTGTACGCCAGAGAGGATGCGCTGCCTTTATGAATATGGCACCATCAGCCAAGAACCATTTCATGAGTTGTGCAATATTTTGTGCGGTACCAATGGTCCTCTTTGAATATGAGGCCCAATGATTATTTTTAGAAGTTAACAATGGCCCACCCCAAGTAAAGAGAGGTGCAACAAAATAAACAATGTGCAGTGTCCAGAGAATGTTTGCACTCACTAGACTGTCCCAAAAAGAAATCAATCAATATAAGTATCACAAAAAGATTGTTTTATTTTACTTGCAGTTTGATTTGTCTTCAAACATATTTAAATAGTAATACAGCAGTGGCAATATAGGCAGTCCCTCCTCCCGTAGACAAAAGCCTGATTCCATTTCACATCTCATGTTGTGCTCTGTCAAGGGTTGCAAACCAAGTAAACTCAGGCACCCTCTTCAATAACAATGGCTCAGTTCAAGCAAATGCTGTGCAAATAAGACATGTTTTATTTGTGTGCAAGAAAATCAATGGGAGCACTCCACAGGCTGAATGTGGGCCAAAGGATACATTGGTAGAGGTTATATTTTTGTTTAGTTGTCCTGATGCTGCAGTGTTTAAAGTGATCAATTATCTGTGGCTATGAAGTCTTGTCTGAACAGTGGAGTAGTTCAAAACACAGTATCCTTTGCAAAAGAACAGGACTCTGCAGTTATGTCAAGCCATAAAAGTTCCATTGCTGCATTTAGTGGGCCATTGGATTCAGTTTGAGAAACCATCTCACCCCACAAAGAGTTGACTGGGGAATGCTGAGGAGATCAGGGGAAGTGAGGGGTCTCATTAAAATAGTGGCAGTCGTTTAGGCTGACCAGTGGTCTGGATCTAGGACTTACAGTAGTTTACCCCTTCACTCATTGTTCCCAGTATGTTATTACATTTAATTTGGTATGTGAAACAAGTGCCTTCTCATGCTGGTGCAGGACTGTAGTTCATGTTGCTTCTTAAATTAACCCAGCTGAGTCTTGACAGGCAGTCGCTCACCTGGGTTACCAACTACCTTGTTGGTAGGTTGCAAGCGGTCAAATGGAAAGGTATTCACTCCACGTACCTTCCAGTCAAGGTTGAGGTCCCTCAAAGCTCAATATTAGGCCCCCTGCTCTTCTGTATTTTTCTTAATGACATTGGGAATAACTCTGGGGAGGCTAACCTTCTGCTTTATGCCAATGATGCTGTTCTCTATTGAAGTGTGGATGATGTTAGGGCTGTCAACGCTTAGTTCTCTTCTAACCTGAATGCCCTGGAAACATGGTTTACTGATAACCTTTTAGTGTTGAACAAAAGAAAACTAAAGCTGTCCTATTTTGACCAAAGCACCTTGGTGCATCCAGCCAACACCTTCTTACCCTGAGCACCTCCTTGGGTTCCCCCAGAGGTCATTGATAAGATAAAGTATCTGGGTATTCACCTCAGCCAAGAGTCTACATGTAAACAACATGTGGATCATGTAGTTAAAACTGTACACAGGAAACTTGGTCTTCTTTACCACCTGGGCAATTCACCGATACCTGAAATTAGGATAATTGTGGCTAATGGTACCCTACTCCCCACCCGGGTTTATGGTGCCCCTATACTCCAGTTTCTTAGAAACATGGAAATGAAAAAACTTGGTGTTCTCTACAACAAGATAAGCCACTTTGCATGAAAATCCCCCCCCCACATAGTCACCACTGTAAGGTCCTATCCTCACTAACATGGCCCACGCAGTACCGGGTGAATATAATACTGCCAAAACAGCACATGGAATACCGTGCTGCAGAAACTGCTAATGTGTGTACAGTGATGGGTTTCACAGCATATGGGAATAACTGCTACCCCTGTCACTGTACACACTCTTGAAAAAGTGTTAAGTAGGCTGCTGGTGCAGTGCCTGGTTGAGCCGCTCCTGTGGAGGAGTGGCTAGGGCACCAGAATCCAGCTGCGTAGGGGACCTGAGGCTGCTGTTCCAATCCCCCATGTCCCATAGTGTTGCAACTTATTTTTTTGGTACAAAAAAATACAATTTCCCCCCCTGCATTGTTTCGATCCTTCCCTAAAGTCCACATTCCCCTGGAGTTAGTTATATTTAGTACGAGGGGTGTGTGCGGTGAAGCCCTGCATGTTGGGAGGTGCTTCACATGGTTCTGTTATTACTAACATAGTGTGCTATTTCTCTTGCAGTCGGCATTTTGTTCCAACCTTATTGCATTGCACACCATTTTGTCTGCGGCGTTGTTGTTTTGCATGGCTTTGGCCACAACAGCATGACCCCCTGCCACCCACGCTTACCAATAGGAAGTCCTACCCACTCCTCTACCTTGCCTACAAATTTACCAGAGTGTACACTCCACCTAGTCTCAATGAACTAATAGCACAGAAGCCACTGAGGTGATCTCTGCATTCCTCAGAATTCAACAGCCTTGACATCCTCAGAATCAGAACCAATCTGGGTGAAAGGCCCTTTTCTACTCTGCTCTCCATTACTGGAACATGCTACCTGTTTCCTTAATGAAATCCACCTCCCTTAGCAGGTTCAAGAAAGGCCTAACAAAAACACCTGCTAGAGGGGGTCAATGCACTTGCTACCACTGAAACTTATACACCCCTTGATCATTGTCTGTATACTGTCTCTGGTGTTCCTTGCCTGTATTCTAAGAAAGTTTATCTCTTTAAATGCACTGTTTTACATATTGGCAACTGTTACTCAAAATTTACAGAGTGATCCTACTGTATGTAACTAATTTATCCCCAATGTTGTTATCCTACTTTGTTCATTATGTAATGTTGTCATCTATTATCTGTAAAATGCCTGTGATTTATCTTGCTGTCATTGTACACTGTTAATTTTTGCTAGTAGTTAAATCTGGGTCACCCCTGAAAAAGGACCCTTTGGTCTCAATGGGCGTACCCAGTTACCAAAATTCAAAAAATAAACAGTTTTGGTCTTGGTGTGAAAGCTTTCCTTTCCCATGTCCAAACTAAACCACACTGTGTTGTGGTCACTGCCTCTCAGGTGTTCCTTGACCATTATCTCATGTACAGTATATGCTCCCTGTTTGTGAGCACTAGGTCAAGGATTGCCCCTTCCCTGGTGGACTCCTTAACTCCCTGGGTCATGCATCCTCCTTGAATCGCATCCAGGATCTTTTGACTCCTGGCACAGGATGTGGCCAGAGTATGCCAGTCTACTTCAGGCAGAATAAAGTCCCCAACATCACTACCACCTGCCCCCTTCTTACCACATCCAGCAACTCCTTACACAGTTCTGTGGCCTTTTCCTCATCTTGGTTGGGCGGTCTGTAAACCACTCCCAACCTGACCTTCCTCCCCTTGCTGTCTGGAGCTGGATCCATTTTAATTCCACCTTCCCCTGTTCATTCTGCTCCCTAGCGCATATTATCTCCTCCCTGATGTATGCTGCCACCTCCCTTGCATACCACTCTGTCCCTTCTGTACAGCTTGTACCCAGGGATTGAGAGGTCCCAGTCATGGTGTACTGAATCCCAGTTCTCAGTAACTGCTGCTACATCTTCCCCTCTGCTTAGGAGGCCTGCATGTCTGACATCTTGTTATTAAGACTGCAAAAAAAAACTGAGTGACACAACCCTCCATCTTGACCCTATGCTTCCTTGCCCATTTCCTGTATCCTTCATGACCTGTCAATCCTCTATACTTCCCCCCCTTCACCCACTATCCTTGGATGCCCTCCCTTGCCCCTGAGTCCTCCCTCCTGGTTGCTACTTCCTGTATGGGGAAGGTCCAGAGACCTCCCTGTCTTGAAGTTTCTGTGCCTGCTGGCCCACCTCTCTCTCCCCCAACAGTTTAAACACAGATCTTTTTCCATGTACACACTCCTTTCTCTAGTGTTGCACAATTATGCAACTAATTGCTCAACACTATAGAAAGGAGTGTGTGTTGCTGTAAGGAAATTCCTCAGATGTTTTGACCAATGAGCCTGTAGCTTAATGGTTAGAGTGCTGGAACGGAATCCCAGTAGGCCACACTTTTCCTTTCTCATTTCCATCCTTGATTTAAAAATATGTATACCTTGCAGGGGTTAAACTGCACTGAGAGAAAGTGGTATTTCTAACATTGGTTCCTAGTTGCATAATTGCACAACACTAGAGATAGGAGCATGTGTGGCTGTAAGGAAATTCCTCAGATGCTTTGACCAGTGAGCCTGTAGCTTAATGGTTAGAGTGCTGGAACGGCATACCAGAGACCTGAGGTTCGAATCCCAGTAGGCCACACTTTTCCTTTCTCATTTCCATCCTTGATTTAAAAATATGTATACCTTGCAGGGGTTAAACTGCACTGAGAGAAAGTGGTATTTCTAACATTTTACAAGAGAAATTCTACATTTCACCAGTGGAATTTTGCATTTCACACCCATGAAATATTTTGCAAAATGCATGAATTTCACAAAATATTTCACAGAACAAAATTCCTCTATTTTGCACAACTCTACCGGTGAACCAGCCTCTTCCCTCTTCTTCTGCTCACTGCTTCTCTTGACTGTATTTCCATCTGTACCAGCTCTGATCCTTCTTGGTGAACCAGCCTCCTACCCATTCTTCTGCTCACTGTTTATCTTGGCTATATTTCTGTCAGTACTGACTCTGTTCCCTCCTACTGCTTCTCCAACCCCCCCATTCCCCTCTCTCCATGGCTGCCTTTGCTTGCTGCCACCCTACCCTCCCTGGCCCCTCCCCCAACTCCACCTTCCCCCATTGTTTTCTTCACCATGCCTACCTTTCCCTCCTTGTCCCCCAAACTACTCCCCAACCCCGTACCACTGTCTTCTGACCCTATGTTTTCTCTTTCCTCTACTTCCCCACTTGCCTCCCATTCCTTCAAACTGGCCAGTAATGTGTACCTATTTGATGAGTGCCATCTCATAGCAGAACAAACCTCAGTCCTCCTGCCCCGTTCCTTTCCCCTTCCTCCTTGCACTGACTCCTTTATCCACCTACCTTTTCTCCTTACCTCCTGCCAATCCCCTGCTCTGGTTCTGCAGGATCCTTGAGGAGAAGATATCCCTGGACACTTTAGTAACCTTCCAGTTTCTATACTGTGCCTACTGTCAATTTGGTCTGGAGCAGCCCTTGCCTGCCCCTTCAGCCACTGTTACTCCCCCCAGCCACTCCCACCCTCTTGCCAACTCCCATCTTAGCCACTTAATCTCTTCCCTAAGTTGCCAAAGGTTTCTGCACACTGGGCAACCCCCTGCTCTCCACATTGTTCTCAGAAAGACTGGCCTGACATTGACTGCAGCTGACCATCCTCCCTTCCCCTCCCTGTGCACTGTATCTTCCTCCCTCCTCCCTCCTCCTCCTCCTCCTGCATGCCTCCCATCTGTCCTGATGTATGTGCCAGCTCCTAGGCTCCCACACCCTCCACAGTTAGCCTTTACCTCACATAACTATTTTATTGTGTTGTTCCCTCTTCTGATTTCACCAAAAGGCTGACCCTAGATACCATTTTGCTGCTATCCCTTTTCCTGCTGACTCCCTCCTCTTGCTAGATAGTCTAACTTGCATAGTCCCCACTATGTCTAAACAGTCTCTGCTTCCCTTCCTCTGTTGTGTACTTACCTACAGTGACTTGACCAGCATGGCCTATGGCTTGCAGTCCTCCCTACAGATGCCTGCCGATGCCCCCAGACATCTCTTAGTCACAGAGGCCACACTCCTGCTTCATAGCACTTATGCTTCGGGGTTGCTCCCATGAGGGGTTTCTTGGCCATATGGGTAACTAATTGGGAATACTAGCTGCTCTATTGGAAGGTTTATGCCATGTGTTCTCCAGCATCCTCTTGTAGTCCTTCCATCACCCTCCCTCTAGCGGTGTCCTCCCTCCTCCCTAATAGCCCACAGTAGTCAGTTTCAGCACATTTACCACACAGTAAATGAAAAAAAAATCAGAAAAGGCAGTTACTCACTTGCCTCTGCAGAATCCGCTCCCTCACTGCTTTGTTCGGTAGCCTCTTCCAGTAGTGCCTTTATCAGAGGCTGTGGTTAGATTGCAAAATTAGAGTAGGAGAGTCACAGATGTCATTTGATTAGGGTTGGTGAGGTGGAATGGGAAAGATTCAGGAAACCATCTTTTCAATGGTCAGGCCACACCCCCTAAAGACATAACTTTAACCCTTTCCATTGTTGATCATCACTTTTATTATCACTTGAGCCATCATTCCATTTCTGTTTATGTGGCTAATGTGGTTTTAATTGATATGAACCCTAATAAGCACAGTTTCACCAGTGTTCTTTCCATTTCAGTTTGATAAACTACAAGTGATAGTCAAGGAATAATGTAGGTCAAGGTGTGTGTCATGCTGGCATAACATTTCACCTTGGGTGGTTTGGCATGTGGCCACAGGCTGAGTGCATCCAACATCAGAGAAGTGATGTTATCCCAGCACAACACACACTTTGAAGTGCACTAGTCAAATTATACAATAGCTTGTTTATAAAAAAAAAAATATATATTAAAAAGTGTAATTTAAAACTAAATTTTATTAATTTTTTTGAATGGGTAGGTCTCCACAATTCTTATGCCATTCTGGCAAAGTATGGTTCCTCTATGGAGGCACCCACAGTGGAGACCAAGGAGGATGCTGGGAACCTCCACAAGGGAGACCCACAGGAGGGTGGCATTGGACCACAGGGGAAGAAAACAACTCCTGGTGGGGGACTCCATTGTTAGGAAGGTAGAACTGGGGGAGGAAGGGGAGAGGGAGGTAAGGTGCCTGCCTGGCACCATGGCTTGGAGGGACAGGGAGCAAATACTCAGGATTGCCAGAGCAGCTGCACAGGGGAGGGGGATGGATGTCATTGCCCACCTAGGGACAATTGACCTGGCTAAGAAAGGGATCAGAGCAGTACAGGAAGAGTTTGTGGAATTGGGGAGGGGCCTTAGACAAGTAGCACGCACGGTAACCTTCTCGGAGGTGCTGCCTGTCTATAGTGTACGAGAGGCTAGGGTGCTCCACACCATGGGATTCAATCAGTGGTTGAAAAACTGGTGCAGAGCTCAGGGATTTGGCTTCATTGGGGACTGGGGGTCCACCTGGAGTGATGCAAGCCTATACTGGCATAATGGGCTGCATCTGTCCAGGAGGGGAATCAGGATCTTAGGTGATAGGTTTAAATGCTTCATTGGCAAGTATTTAAACTAGCCAAAGAGGGAGGCACTGGAAAGGAGAAGGGGGAAATCCTAACCCCCCCAAAAAAGTCATGGGAGTAAGTGCAGTAAACACTAACATAGAGATGTCGATAGGGAAAAGGGCAGAGGTAAATGGAGAAAGTGACAAAGGCAAGAAGGACAGGGATAGGACAAAAAGGAGTAAGGCCATCAGGAAATGGAGGATAATGAGTACCAACACCCGTAGCCTGGGCAACAAGCTCCCTGAACTGATGGCCTTGATGGAAGAGGGATGCCTAGCTATCGTAGCAGTCATAGAAACATGGTACACAGAGAACCATGACTGGGATGCTAACATACCAGGGTATGTAACCTACAGGAGAGACAGGGAGGGGAGAAGAGAGGGAGGAGTAGCTCTCAATGTAAAGGAAGAGATAAAAGCAACTGAACAAAAGAGTAAACAGGGAGGAGAGGAGGCACTGTGGGTAACCTTGGAGACTGGAAGTGGCACCACAGTCTGCACAGGGGTTGTATACAGACCCCCAGGTCAGGGGAAGGGAATGGACAAGGATATGATAGAAGGCATTCTTAGGATGGCAGAGAAAGGGGAGATACTGTTGATGGGAGAACTGAACATGCCAGATGTTAACTGGAGCACACTTGCTGCAGCCACATCCAAGAGCAGGGCCATTCTTGATGCCCTACAGGTGGCATGCCTCAGGCAGCTATTTTTGAAACCCACTCATGAGGGAGCAATCTTAGACCTCATACTCTCAAATGGGGACAGTGAGAGGATCTCAGATCTAGAAGTGGGTTGCCATCTGGGAACAAGTGACTGTCAAACAGTGTGGTTCACATTAAACTCAGCTACAGAGTCAAGCCATACAAAAGTGAGGGTACTGGACTTCAGGAGGGCTGACTTTGGCAAGATGGGAGAGTGCCTCAGAAAAGCACTAGCAAACAGGCTAGAAGGAGGGGTGGAGCAACAATGGGTAATCATCAAAACTGCCATCACAGAGGCAACAAGCCTTTGTGTGAAGCAAATAAACAAATCAAAATGAAAGAAAAAGCCACTATGGTTCTCAAAAGAGGTGGCAGGGAAAGTCAGGGAGAAGAAGATAGCATTCAGGAAGTATAAGGAAACACAGAAGAAGCAGGACAGAGAGCTGTACCAGTTAAGGCAGAAGGAAGTAGGGAGGGAAGTCAGAATAGCAAAGGCCCAAACCGAGGAAAGAATAGCCAGCTTGGTTAAGAAGGGGGATAAAACCTTTTATAGGTACATCAGGGAGCATAGAAAGACAAAGGGAGGGATAGAGAGGCTGAATAGAATGAACAGTGGGTGGGAAGAGGGGGATAGTGAAAAAGCAGGGATATTGAAGGACTATTTCTGCTCAGTATTCACAAAAGAGGAGGGGGAAGTGCCTAATCCAATTAACAGAAGCACTCTGGATAGGGGTTGATCCCAGTCCTTTCACAGAAGAAAGGGTTCTGAAAGAACTCCTAAAACTGAAGGTGGCCAAAGCAATGGGGCCTGATGGAATTCACCCCAGAATTCTAAAAGAATTAAGAGGAGAACTAGTGAAACCACTGACTACCCTTTTTAACAAATCATGGGCGGATGGTGTGCTACCCGAGGACTGGAGGAAGACAGATGTGATTCCCCTTCACAAAAGTGGGAGCAAGACAGAGGCAGGAAACTACAGACCTGTCAGTTTGTCCTCTGTGGTAGGGAAAGTGATGGAATCGCTTCTGAAGGAAAGAATTTCTGAGTACCTAGAGGCCAGTAAGGCACAGGACCCAAGACAGCATGGGTTCACAGCGGGAAGGTCATGTCAGACGAATTTAATTGATTTCTTTGACTGGGTGACCAAAGTAGTAAACCAGGGAGGGGCTGTGGACATGACCTGCCTAGACTTTAGCAAGGCATTTGACACAGTCCCATACAGAAGATTAATAGTTAGATTAACCAGCCTGGTAGGGGGTCCCAGGGTGGTAGCCTGGGTAAACATTGGCTGGACAACAGGACACAGAAGGTAATTGTAATTGGAGTCCACTCTGAAGAAAGAGGGGTTACAAGTGGGGTATCACAGGGTTCAGTACTGGGTCCAGTCCTTTTTAATGTCTTTATAGGTGACATTGCAGAGGGACTGGAATGAAAAGTATGCCTCTGTGCAGATGACACAAAGATCTGCGAGAGGGTTGATACATTAGGAGGTGTGGAAAGGATGAGAAGGGACTTGGCAAGGTTGGAGGAATGGTTGGAAGTATGGCAACAAGGATTCAGTGCAAATAAGTGCAAAATAAGGCACCTGGGAAACAAAAACCCAAGGGAAGATTACACAATGGTGGGGGGGGGGGTAGTAACAAAAACAAAAATGGAAAAGGACCTGAGGGTAATCATATCAGATGACCTTAAGGTTAGCAAGCAATGTGAAAAGGCAGTAGGAAGACCTGGGGGTATACTGGGATGCATAGGGAGAGGCATCACCAGCAGAAAACAAGAAGTTGTTATCCCTCTGTTCAGACAGTTGGTGAGACCCCATCAGGAGTACTGCGTCCAGTTCTGGAGACCCCATCTCCACAAGGACATAGACAAGATAGAGGCAGTCCAAAGGAGGGCAACTAGAATGGTGCAGGGTCTGCAAGAGAAGCCATGTGAGGAGATACTAAAAGAGCTTAACATGTATACCCTTGAAGAAAGGAGAGAGAGGGGGGACATGATACAAACTTTTAAGTACCTCAGTGGAATCCACAAAATCCAAGAGGGTAGCATCTTTCAGAAAAAGACACATGCAAGGACAAGGAGACACAATTTAAAGATAGAGGGAGGGTGGTTCAGGGGCAATGTGAGGAAGTATTTTTTTCACAGAGAGGGTAGTGGATCCATGGAACAGCCTTCCTGAGGAGGTTGTGGGGTCTAAAACTGTGGGAGAATTCAAGAATACATGGGACAGACATAAGGCAATTCTTGTGGGGGGTAGGAAGAAATAGGCTGTTGGTTAACTAGGATCTGCGGCTTATCCTGTAGGTAGGGAAATGGGCAGACTAGGTGGGCCAAGTGGTCCTTATCTGCTGTCAAAGTCTATGTTTCTATGTACTTACATAAAAAAGTAGTGCTGATTTATTTTGGCCAGTAGGTGGAGCTGCTGTGCTATAACTGTGTCTCTGTCATCTCCGTTCCCCAACCTCCCTCTCTGCAATTCCACAAAAAGTGTATTTGTGTCATGCCTAGAATCAGTGATTTTCCATTTTCAAAAATGGCCAATTCTGTTTGGCAAAATTGTAAAATACATTTTTTCTCCACCCCCCCAAAACTTAGGGCAAAGCAGTATGCTTTGTACAAAAATATGCCTTTCAGTGGAGGGTTGCCCAAAAAGCTGGATCAAAGTTGGGTTTTTCATAAAAACTGACTCCCAAGTGCTGGTTTAAAAATAACAAATTCTGTTTTTGTTTTTTTTTACTGGTGTTTTCTGTTGAAAATGAAAAATCGTTGGCCTTACATGTCCCCTTTCTGTAAGTTGGTTTTCTGCCCCCTACCCCCCTCCAACTCATTTATTATCTGCAGCCTTGTTTTTTGTTTGTGTGTTCTGTATCTCTTTTTGATTGCATTTAGGCAAGAGAGGAAGAAAAAACAAGGTGTGGAGAGACCCACACACACACACAACCACCACCATCACCACCGCTATCATGTACAGTGTTTTGCTGTCTGGCTCTCTGGATGCACCCGGTGTGACTGGAGAAGTGCTTAAGAAACACATTGAACCTGCCATCTGGAACAGCTGGGACTGTACCTGTTCTGTGATTATAGCATGCACTGCTGTTTAAAAGCTCACACATGTAATTGGGACAGTGCCGTTAATGAAGACAATTGCAGGAATTACCTTGTTTCTTGGTTTACTTGGTTTTAAAGGACAACAGAAGGCTATAGCCCATCGAGATTGTCCCCTACCACCATGGTGGGAAAAGTTATACCCTGGAGCTGTTGGACTCCATCCAAAGATCCAAACCTTTTTTAAAGGAAGAAATGGAGTTACTTTCCACCAGATCTTGAGGAGATGAGTTCCAAACTCTGGGGGTTCTTACGGTAAAATAATTTAACCTTTTATTTGTTTTAGATTTTGCCACATCAATTTGTTTGTTGTGGAACTGTGGGGTAATCCTTCTACTAGAGAAGTTTAGACCACATTGGTGCTTTAGGTCCTGAAAGTTCTGAATTTTATATAGTAGAAGCAGGTCACCTCTGATTCTTCTTGATTGAAGTGAATGTGACCTGGTTTCCTGAAGTCTACCCCAATAGTCCATTTTGGACAAACGTGGAACCATTTTGGTAGCACTCCTCTGAATTTTTTCTGTTCTGTCCCTGTCCTGTCTTAAATAAGGGCTCCAAAATGGAGAACCATAGTCAGAATGTGGCCTGACATGAGCTCTATACAGGGGAATAATACATTCCTGAGTCCTAGAAACAAAGGATCGTTTAATTCGAGTAAGCATTGCGTTAGATATTTTGGCTACCCTAGTACAATGGTCAGTAGAGGACAATTTATTGTTGACAAGAATTCCAAGATCCCGCTCTACTAGTGACACGTAAAGGTGGATATTATTTAAAAAATAAATCTGTTTGGGATTATTCCTACCAAGGTGTAATACATAACACTTATCTGGATTAAGTAACATCCTATTAGAGTCTGCCCATTCTTCAATAGTTTTTAAATTATTACTAACGGATATCCTATTTAATGATGTTAATACAGACCCTCCTAACTTAGTGTCGTCAGCAAATTTTGAAAGAAGATTGTCTGAACTAACCTGCAGGTCACTGATAAAATATTAAACAAAGCTGGTCCGAGAACTGAACCCTGCGGAACTCCACTGGTCACACTCCAAACTTCAGAGAGAGAGCTATTTATTTTAACTTGCGGTTGTCTGTTAGACAGCCAACCAGAGACTCAATTAATTATAGACTGTGAAAATCCCAATTTCAACATTTTGTCAAGCAATATGTCATGAGGGACCTTATCAAATGTTCGGCTGTAGTTGAGGAGGATTACATCCATGGGGATTCCATTATCTAGTCCCATACTGATATAATTATAAAAAGCTAATAGATTAGTGGTACAAGAATACCCATGCCTGAATCCATGTTGGGTATGGTCAGCTATGTTGTTTGTGATTGATTCCTTTTACAAAATGTTTTTAATGATTTTCTCCATTAATTTACTTATAACTGAAGTTAGGCTTATTGGTCAATAGTTTTTGGGCTTGGAATGGTTACCTTTCTTGAAAATTGGTATAACTGTGACATTTGCCCCGTCATGGGGAATAGCACCTTCATGTAAAGATTTGTTAAAAATCACGGTTAGGGGTTTAGTTATAACTTCAGCTGTTTCTAGTAAAAATCTAGGGTTAATATTATCTGTTCCTGGACTAGATGTCCGTTTTAAGGAATGAATAGCCTCTAAGGTATCAGCTTCAGTGATAATATAAGGGGAAATGTTGTTAACTGAAAAAAACTCAGTTTTCTTTTTCTGAGGGGTGGGACATAACTTACAAATGGCAGTTTTATTTATTTAACAAAAGACGTAAACAGTTAATGAGGTTATGAGCTGCTGAGCAGGGTTAGTGAAGTCGGCTGATGAGTGGGGAATTTGAAGCCAGCTGGGTGGAAGCATGTGAAGTCGATTGTGTTGACAGCTTTGTTTAACTTTCTGTCCTTTTTATTCAAATATGTGCAAGTAGCACAATTATTGTGCTTAAAGGGTACCTAAACAAGCCATTTTTTAAAACTGCAAACTCCAAAATCTGGCTTCAAAGTGAGGTAAAATAAAGGTTGCTGTTTACATTAATTTCATTTATTTATTTAGTTTTTGTTGACCGGGTAAGTGCACTAGACAAAGCCTGCCTATTTTCAGGCCCGACCCAGGGAAGGGGGATACAGATGAATGCCAACTGACCTTGAACCAGATTAAGCTGTCGGTGTTTTTTTTTTTTAGTGAATGAGGGAAATTTGTCCAGGACACTGGGGAAAGTCCCCTACTCCTTTCGATAAGTGCCATGGGATTTTTAACATCCACCTCAACTACCACCAGTCCAGGCAGATGGGACCTCGGTTTAACGCCTCATCCAAAAGACGGCACCTCAGAAGTGCAGCACCCCTCTCATGCTACACTACAGTGTCAGTACTGAGATATTAACCCAAGCGCCAGATGTGGGAACTGAACCCACAGCCCTCTGATCTCCCAGCCTCAGAGGCAAGTGTGCTACCTACTGAGCCACTGAACAAAAATGCAGTTTTATAGCTTTTGAAAAATGTAAACATCAGCCTTTGACTTTCAAAAAACAGCCTTGATTTCTCCCTAAGATGTCTGCCAAGTGTGTTAAGTGATAAGTCATGATGGGGTACCGCAGGGTTCAGTATTAGGACCGGTCCTCTTCAATGTCTTTATAAGCGATATTGCAGAGGGACTGGAAGGAAAAGTATGTCTCTTTGCAGATGACACAGAGATCTGCAACAGAGTTGATGCTCAGGGTGGGGTGGAAAGGATGAGAAGGGACATGGCAAGGTTAGAGGAATGGTCAAATGTATAGCAGCTTAGATTCAGTGCTAAGAAGTGCAAGGTAATGCACCTGGGAAACAAAAACCCAGGGGAAGAGTACACAATGGGGGGTGAGATACTAACAACAACAAAAATGGAAAGGGACCTGGGGGTAGTCATATCAGATGACTTAAAGGTGGGCAAGCAATGTGAGATGGCAGTAAGGAGGGCTGGGGGGATACTGGGATGCATAGGGAGAGGCATCACCAGTAGAAAACAGGAAGTTGTTATCCCTCCGTACAGACAGCTGGTGAGACCCCATCTGGAGAACTGTGTGCAGTTCTGGAGACCCAATCTCTGCAAGGACATAGACAAGATGGAAGCTATCCAGAGGAGGGCAACTAAAATGGTGCAGGGTCTGCACCAGAAGACATATGAAGAGAGACTAAAGGAGCTTAATATGTATAGCCTTGAGGAAAGGAGGGAGAGGGGGGACATGATAAAAACTTTCAAGTACCTCAAGGGAATCAACAAAGTCCAAGAAGGTAGCATCTTTCAAAAAATGAGGTGTGTAAGAACAAGGGGGCACAATTTGAAGAATGGGGGTGTGGCTCAGAGGTAATGTAAGGAAGTATTTTTTCACAGAGAGGGTTGTGGATGCATGGAACGGCCTTCCGGAGGAGGTTGTGGAGTCAAAAACAATTCAAGGCAATTCTAGCGGGTGGGGGTAGAAAGAAGTAGGCTGCTGGTTAACTAGGATCTGCAGCTTATCCATTAAGTAGGGATATGGGCAGACTGGGTGGGCTAAGCGGTCCTTATCTGCCATCAAATTCTATGTTTCTATGTTTCTATGACATCATCGGAGTCAGAGACAGAGACCCACATATATTCCTATATAGTGCTAACTAGTTCTTCTTACCCTCTTTGTTTTGAATTGCTGTAAAATAATGAACAATACCATATATTAACTCATGGAATATGTTGATCAGTACACATGTTAGGCTATGCTTTTGTTCATTTTGTTTACTTTAACTTGCGGAAAATGTTTTGCAATCCAGCTGACTTTTACTTTGGAAAACTGCAGTACAGTACAACACTTCAAATATTTAATGATCTAGTGGTTATGTGATGCGCTGAATTTTGTTTTTTTGTTAACCAGGAGAGACACACTAGCTGAAAGATTGTTTACAGGTGTGGCCTGGAACCACAATGAAGTTTAATGACTTGCTCAGGGTCACACAGCAAAGTACCGGTCTGTTTCCATTCCAAAGATCATGCTCTCTTGTTAATCCACAAATAAGGCTTTTTCCACTTGAACCCCCCTGCTCCTAGCCTGCCTTCCTTTGAACACCCCATCATCCATACCCTGTCCTTAGTGCTGCCTGGGGCCACATATGTGCTTATGGTCTCATAAAGAGAATTATCACACCTCAGATCGTAATCTTGTATCTCAGAGAGTTGTGCACACGTATACCGATATGCATCATCAGCTGGCACTGTTAAAAAATGCCTCACAAATCACTATCCAGTCTACATTCTCAATGTTTAACTTCTGCTCCTACAGTAAACATTGAGTGGATCACCACCCTTCTGCACAGTGAAGGTAGTATGTACAGTTCCCCTGTTGTATCCCCCCCATTAACCAGCAACTAGGTCTTCCTGAAGGGCCAAGCAATAAGCATCATGACCACCAGAAAAACTGCTGTTCATGCCCTCATAAGGACTGCACTTACAATGGATAACAATATTAGTAGCAGGAGAGGCATACTAATGCCATGAGCGAATCCACCCAACTTCCAGTATCAGTCTACTACTTTACCTGTGATCTGCAGAACCCTGCAGGACAGTTCCCAGCAATTGTTTTCCAGTACTTTTCTGTGCTGTACTCCACAATGCAAGTTGGCTGGCTAACACCCTTCCAAATCTTGAATGAGATATACACAACTCCCTCAGTACTGTCCTAACAAATGTCAACAGCCCCCCCAGCCCAATGGTTATCTCCCCACACTGAATTCAAGTAACAGTTTAGGTGCAGCCATTCCACTCTGAGTATTTGTCATCGCTGTCTACTCTCATCCACAGTCAGGTAGTGATCACAATGCTGGCAGCCCCACGTTTGAGATCTCACAGTGATCTGCTCAGCGTCCTCCTTCATGCCTTCAACTATACTGAATATAGTTGTATCCTGCTAGTATGACCTCTTCAGTCCCTCTCTGGCATTCATTCTTCTCACCTGCTCCCCACACCAAAAACTGGTGAGTTCACTACCCTTCCGCATCATGAATGTGGTTAGTACAGTCTCCCATGCTATTTTGATATATTAATAATAAACATGATATTCTGGTAAGCCAGGCTGATAGCAGCATGGCACAAGTGAAACAGTAGGCTTTCCTACCCATATAAGATCTAAGCCACCTATGATTAGGCACTATTTAATGACGTGCATAATGATGTGCACACCCATCATTTAATAGTGCCTAATCAAAGGCAGCCTAGGTCTTTTTAAGGATAGGAAAGCCCATCATTTCCCTTGTTCCCTGCCGCTATCAGCCTGACTTACTGGAAAGATATGTTTGTTTTTGATATGTCAAAATAAAACAGGGACTGTACTACTTGCATTCATGATGCAGAAGGATGATGAGCTCACCAGTTTTCAGTGTGAGGAGGAATAGTGAAGAATGAATACCAAAAAGGCACTGAGAAGGCCATTCTTGCAAGGTACTGCTATAATCAGGGAAGGGGAGGCAGAAGGAGAGAAATTTGAGCAGACTACTGTGAGAAATAAGACGTGGGGCTGCCAGCACCTTGATCACTACCTGACCCCATTGTCCTGGATAATATTCCCCTTTCCATAAAACCAGTTCATTCAGTTGTCCAAAGCTGTGTGTGGATATTAATGTATGAAATGGCTGCTACTACACATTCAGCCGCTTGAGTACCAGTCTAGTATTGTAAAGCACTTTGGGATACAATGTGTATGAAAAGCACTATATAAATGCTGATTCTTCTTATTATTACTTCCCATGGAAAAAGAAGACAAGACAAGCATATATCTGATTTTTGAGAAGGTATGAACTTAACATTGGACTGCACAAGAACTTTGCTACAAAAAAGTGGTGGATCCAGGGGGTGGTGAAGGGTGTGGCTGCAACCCCCCCCCACATAGTAATGTACTTGCGTGCTGCTGCTGCTGCATTTCACTTTGTTGAAGAAGTCCGATTTATTGATTGTACAAATATTTACATTTGTAGGTTCTGTCAAAAACATATTAGAAAAGAATAATAGCAGGAAATATAAAGGTTTAATACAAATGTTAAAAAGTGCATATTAAGCATACACACCACCCCTGCACCCCCATTGTAGCATCCTGGATCCACTATAACCACTAGACCACCAAGTTATCCACGATTTGCACTGCACTGTGGTTTGCCACAAAGAAAGTCGGTTGGATTAAAATGCAATTTCAGCATGTTAAAGTAAACAAAATGAACACAACCATAGCCTAACATGTGTATTATACAAAATAATGCACATGGTTGTGACCATTTGGGTGAAACAATTCTATACAAAGGGAAAAAAGAACTACTTAGCACAATAGAGAGTCATATATCTCTCTCTGACTTTGGCTCCGATGATATCTTCACATAACACATTTGGCGGCCGTTTTAGGAAGCAGGTAAGACAGTTTTTTTGAAATTGGAAGGCTGATTTTACAATTTTCAAATGCTCTGGAACCACATTAAGGTAAATTATATAAATGTAGTTTTAGCATTAATGAATACAGCAGCCTTTCCTTTAGTCACCTACAGAGTCAGATTGTTGAATAGTTTGTTGTCAAAATGTTGTTTAGGTATCCTTTAAGAGTTATGTGAGACACTTTACTTAGTTTATTGAGGTTTTGGGGTCAGCTTGGGGCAGTGGGAGAGAGCAATTTATGTTAAAAAAATGTGGAGTACTGACAATTGCACAGTCGTCATGCCAAGTGTGGGCTGCTTGGTCATGGCTAGAGATGCAGCAAAGTTTTACTACGCTGGTGAAGAACATGCAAAGTCATCAACTTCGCATGCGCAGAGCATTTCGCAAAATATTCTTCCTATGGTCGAATTACGCTTTTCCACTTCGGGCCTTGTGAACTTGCATAGAAGTTTTATGTGAAGCATTTGGTAAGGCAAAGTTTGTAAAAAAAAACAAAAAAAACTGGCCATATCACATGTCTGTGTTTCAGCAGGTCACATGATGGGCAGAAAGAAAGGGAATCAGGCAGGAAGCGAGTGAGCTAGTTTCACTTTCACTGCATCATTGCTAGTAGCAGCAGCAGTAGCTCAGTGTGAGAGAAGGAGAAAGGAGAAATCTGCAGCGGTAGATCCATTTAGTCTAAGTTGTTTTAAGCATCTAAACTTTATTTTCAATCACCTAATTTAATTTGAATTACTTATTTTATGTATCAGTTTATTTTGTAGTTATAGTCAAGTCGTTTTCCGTATCAGTTTATCTTTCGTTCCTGTTTTTTTTTCATAGGTTACTAGTTAAGTAACACAATCATAAATGGAAAGAGGTTCAGCCAGTGGGCATCATGGGCCAAGAACGCATGGTAGGAGAGACATTAGGTTTCAGTTCAGTTCAGTTCAGTGTATTTGGCAGGAAAGATTCCATTGAGCAGGCTCATTTACAAGGAGGTCCTGATACATACAATCATGTTATAATGTGATCACACAGAGATGACAAAATTTGCAAAAAATATGTACAGATATTTACAGGATATACAGCATTCATAGACTCCAGAGGTACAATGTATAAACAGGTAGATACATATACAGCTTTCACGGAATCAAAAGGTACAGTGTGTATATAGGTAGATACATAAGCCAAGGAATTGTTGGCCACAATGGTCAGGGAGTAAGTGATTTGTAGATTATGAGTGCCATAAAGGGTAGTTGAAGCTGAAGGATAGGAGGGTGGGAGGGGTAGAGTTCCCAGGGGTGATATGGACCACTGATGGAGTGGAGTGATGAGAGAGTGGTGGAGGAAGAAGATAGTGTAGACAGGCAGGATAGCTATAGGCAGATTTGGAGATAAGAAGGACTGTATGGTGGAGGACGTGAGGAGGGTAGAGGTGGAAGATTGCTGGGTGGGGAGCAATAGTTGATGGAGGGAGTGTTGAAGGAATGGACAGGCGAGGGTGAGATCGAGTAGGCAAGTTGGGGTGAGGGAGAGGTGTAAGGAAAGGGTAGCTGGGGATGGTAGGAGATGGTAGTGGTTAGCTGGGAGTAGGGATGGGGGGAGATGATGGAAGGTCCATGTAGAAAGTAGGGTGGAGGTGAGATGCAGTGTAGGTTGGTGAAGGGAAGGGGGTGGCAATGAAAAGGAGAACCTAACAGGAGTCATGGGTGCCATGTGTAAGGCAAGGGAGGGGATGTAGTTTGGTGGGTGGAGTAGATGGGAATAACATTGGGGGGCCTGTGAGGGCTGGATGGGAGTAACATGGGGAGCCTGTGAGGGCTATGCCTGGGATACTCAAGGTGAGTGGGAATGATACTTAATGGCAGATGCAGATTTCGTTCAACTTGCAGGTGATCAAAGTTTTGAAGTTGCTTGGGGGGTATTAGATTTTGTAATTTAAGGCTGGATTGGACTTTGTTCCAAACAGTTGTGAGAGCACACCTTATGGCCATGTTGCCAAAATGGGATCGGACACCTGGAACATCCAACATAATTTACAAGTTCCTGCACAAGGGGTATTTGTCGACCGATCACTGAAAGAAATTTGATGTGTAAGGGGGGAGTTTTGACAGGAGAGCTTTACGGAGCCAGGTAAGGGAGTAGGTGAGATGTCTAGTGTGCAAGGAGGTTCATCCAATGAAGATATAAAGGTCGTAGTGGTGGGTCTGACAATGAGCATTGGAAATGAATCACAGTGCCCTATGGTAGAGCATATCAAGCTGTTTTAGCAAGGCCTCTGTGCAATGGCTATATAAAATGTCCGCATAGTCAAGGAGTGGGATGAAAGTTGTCTGGACTAGGTGGAGTCTGGTATCAGTGGGAAACAGAGAGCTGTTTTTTAGAAGAAGCCAATTCTTTGTCTCAGCTTTCTCATTAGTGCCGAGATGTGGGCAGAGAAATGTAGGTGATAATCTAGGAAACAGCCTGGTATTTAAAATTTCTGACTCCCTCGAGATTATCATCTAGGAGTGTTTTGATAGGTGGCAGGGAATTGAGCGCATTTGTGATGTTTGGCAGGTGGTTGGAGTAGACATATATTACTTTCGTTTTCTTTTCATTTAGGAGTAATTTGGATTGGGCAAGGTTGTATTGAAGCAGATCAAACTCGGTTTGGATTTCTGCATGTGCTTCAGCTAATGAGGGTCTGGATAGGTATATTACTGTGTCATCAGCGAAGAGGTGGTGTTTTGCCTTGCTGATATTATCACCGATGGAATTAATATAGATCATGAAGAGCATGGGTCCAAGAATGGAGCCTTGTGAGACACCTCTCATGAGTGGAAGAAGTGGGGAGAGGGAGTCGTCTGATTTCACTTGTTGAAGTCTGTTAGTTAGATAACTGCTGAACCAATCTAAAGTGGAGCCAGAGATGCCATACAAATTCAATGTGTCCAGGAGGAGTTTATGGTTGACCTAGTCGAAGGCTTTGCTTAGGCCCCTGTGACTTGTTTCTTGGCCATTGCAAGGAGCTAATCATTTGTGATGGAGGCTAGGGCAGTGGTGGTGCTGTGGGCAGGTCTAAAGCCAGATTGTACAGGATTTATTAGGTTTGTGTTGGTGAGATAATCCCTTTATTGGACATTTACTAGTTTTTTGAGTAATTTGAAGAGCAGGGGCAGGATGGAGATAGGGCGGTAGTTGTTTAGGACCGTATGGTCACCGGATTTAAATAGTGGTAGGACCTGTCCTATTTCCCAAGTATCAGGTACAGTACTGTAGTTGGTGGACAGGTTAAATAGGTGCAGTAAGGGTACTGTTAGGTATCTGGCACTGGTTTTGAGGAAGTATGGTCCTATGCCATTGACACCGGGCCCCTTCCTTAACATCAAGGTGGATCAGTAGATCCTCTGTTTCTTTGAAGTTGAATGGGCTAAAGGAGAATGTGGTATTAATCAGTATCTGGGATGGTTTGTGGATTCTGGGCATGATGGTAGCTTCTTTGGAGGAATTGAAGGCGAGACCTGCAGTGGAGAAATGATTATTAAAGCTAAGCAAGATGTTGGCTTTATCTGATAAAATATTGCCTTTAAAGGAGACTTAAGAGGTAAAGAGGAGGAAAGTTTGTACCCTGCGGCCTGCTTGATAATTTGCCTGGAATCTTTTTTGCGGAGTTGAAAGCAGATAGGAGGTAGTTAGCTTTGGTTTTCCTGATCAGTTTGGTACAGCTGTTGTGGCAGGCTGTAAATGCTGACCAGCCTGATGCTAGTTTGGCCATCTGGCTATGGAACAAAGATTGTCTCTCACTTTTAGCACAACTTTGAGTTGATTTGTGAACCAAGGACAGGAGAGCTTCTGGGTTCTATGTTTTAGTAAAGGGGCATGTTTGTTAATGATGTCACACAATATTTTGTTAAAGAGGGAGGCTGCATCGTTGACATTTGTAGTTAGAGTTCAGTCCAATTGATGTTACTGAGATCAAGTAGATAATTGGGCAATTTGAATTTTCGAAAACTCCTTTTCCATGTGAATTTGTTTCCTGATTTAACAGAGGTCTGCCCTCTGATGCAGGCCATGGCATAGCGATCACTAACATCATTGTGGAATACAGCAGAATGGGTGATCTTATGTGTCCTATTCGTTAGTATGAGGTCGAGTAAGGATTTGTTAGAGGGAGACCTGGGATTAGGATGGGTGGGCTCTGTTATTAATTGGTTGAAGCCGGCTTCATCACAGAACCCTTTTAGTTGTAGGATTTTGTTGTTGGATTTCCTCCAGTTGATGTTTAAGTGGCCAAGAATGATAGTTTCATGCTGTATAGAGTATGTGATGGTATGCAGGTGGTTTAGGATACCCATGCCTCCAGTCGGTGGTCTGTAGCAGCCTATAAAAGTGAGTATTTCTGTGGGAGATAGGGAGATAGTCACCCTCAGGGATCCAAATTCCTTTGGTGAGGTGGCAGGAGTAAATCTGGATACAGTGAATTTGTCTTTAATATAAATAGCTACGCCCCACCCCTAGTGGAGTTTTTGCTTCAAGTACCCCCCCAAATGTGCCAAGTACAAATATAGAAGCAGCAGCAGCTGCTCCGGATGTTAGTGACACCACCCCTGCAGCACAGGTGGTTATTCAACACCCCTAGCATCAGGAGCAGTCTAAGCAGCAGCAGCTCAAGCAGCAGCAATAGCAGCAGCAGCCTATTGCACCCCCCCTCCACCTGTACCCCTGGCAGATCAGCCTACAACATCTGGGGCCATACCCAATGGGCAGACTAGGTGGGCTAAGCGGTCCTTATCTGCCGTCAAAGTCTATGTTTCTATGTTACTGCCTGTGTCAAGTCTTCCAAGGAGCTCTCTAGTATGGTTTTTCTTCACCACACTGCCAGGTGAAGCAAGTGTGGCGAAGTGCAACCTATGTGGGATGCTTGTGTGTCGGGGGGAGAGCAGCTACTTGGGCACGGGTAGGTAATGAATACACCTGAAATTGCACCACCATGCTGAGTAGGAGGCTAAGCTGTGGGAGGTAAGAAGTGCTTTGGTTCCTCCAGAAGGGGAGAGTGTACTGCATGAGTGGGCCGTACAGTGACAGCCTGCCAGCAGGAAGAGTGAACGCAGCACAAGGGGGATGGGGGAACAATTGGCAGCTCCTGCTGCTCCAACCACCACAGTAGCCTTACCAACCTCTGGACCAGATGCACCAGTCACACAGGCAGACCTTGCCATCCTCTGGGCTGAAGTTGATCCCTTTAGCAGGGTCTCACAGAAATATGTTGGAACTTAAAAACAGTGCTTGATAACCAAGAGAAGTTGCTTGATAACAAAGAGAAGATACTGAATATTCTAGATGAGCTCAGTGGTAGGCCCCATTAGTGGCATTTTTTGTATTTGTTTGTTTTGCTTTCTTTACATGTAGTGGCTGTCTTTTCTTGATTTTTTTTTCACTCTCCTCCCCACGAAAAAAGAATACCCCCATAAAAGTTTAAAAAAACACACCCCCCAAAAAAAGAAAAAAGGTTTATAAAAAATACCACCAAAGCCGGCCCGCTGGTGCAGCGGCAGGATATCTGCCTGCAGTGCTGGCATCCCGGGTTTGGTAATGGACTCAGGAGATGAAGGGTCAGTCAGAAGGAGAAGGACTGAGCATCCTAGAGACTGCTCTCCTTCTCTGGGGGAAGGGGGGAACAGTGTCTGACATTTTGCAGACCTCTGGCTGAGACTGGAGGTACCATTATTGCCGGCGCCACACATTGGGGAGTAGGGTGGACACTGACATCTTTGCACATCCTTGCCCTCAGGATTCCAGCATACAAAAAATACTAGCTCTGTTCATGATGGCCCCCGCCTCCACTGCTGCTTCCGCTGAGACTAATGGCCACTGGGGGGGTCCTGCTCCCGCTACCCTGGAGGGTAAGCTAGGGTCAAGAGACTAAATTCCTTGGGGAGGGGGTGCCTGTCCAGTGGCCTCATCCAGGGGGGTAATGCCTGGGCATAGGGGAGCAGCGAGCAGGGCGAGGGGGCTGAACCCTCTGGCTCAGAGGCGAAGGAGACCACACACAAAAAAAATACCAGCAAAAACAATTGCTGTCCTCCACTTTTCCTACTTAATAATTTGTTTTCCCCTACATAAAAACTGAACATAGTGAGTTCTTGTTTTTCCATTAATGTTTCCTAACTGTTCTATGTTCCTTATCCTTCTCTATTCTTTTTTTGTACTGTAGTTCAGTCTATTAGTACACCCCCAAATAACATTGAAATACATGAAAAACCCCTTAAACAAAAAAAAACCCTCAAAAAAATGTCCTATCTTATATACAAGGTAGCAGGCTGCTACTGCTAGCCTGCTACAGTACATCATGCAACATGCAGTACTATGGTTGACAGTGTGTACTTGGAACTGCAAAAGTGTAAGAATAGTTTTGAAGATGTCCCCACTCCCCAACAAACAATAATTATGATTTGACTGCCATTCATGAAAATGTCTTCTGATAAGCATACATGTGAACTCCCAGCCCCAGTTTGTCGGAAGTTGAAGACACACTGCTAAGTGAAGCTATTGCAGTGCTGTACAACTATCCAGAGAAATCGAGAATAAGCACATGAAAAAGTTTTCCAGTAAGTGCAACATATTTCTGGCCATACTCATGAAAGTTTACCCAGAGAGAAACGGATGTGTTTAATTGTCTGAAGTGAAAAACTGCCTTGATGTACTTTCTTCATGATGGTGCTGCTCTTCATAAAATACAGGAAAAAACAGGATGAGAACGAAAAGTCAACATCTTGTGTTGATAAATGAGAAGCCTGACTATACATAATGAGAGGTTTCAATGACAGTTTCAACATTTGGAGTTCATAATTGCTGGTGTTTGTGCTGCTGCTGCTGATAATGATGTTGACAACACTGGGACAAACGGTGATCAATAATGAGAAGTTCTCTATCTTTCTTGACATGGTAAAGGGTGCTGCTGATACCCCAAGATGACCACAGTTTGAAGTAATTTTTTTCTGCAAATGTCTGCTGCTGGTGGCAACTGATAGATGCTGCCAGGTGTGGCTGAAATCATACTACCAATGGTAAGTTATTGTCATTTTCAGTGTCATATTGGGTGACACTGATGTTTAAATTTGAAGTCATCTTGCTTGTTGTTGTATTGTAAGCATTCTGTCTTGCTGTTTCCTTGCAGGGAATTATCATACATATTGGCTGTTTCTGCTGGTGGGGTGCATTGGCTGCAATGCTTGTCATTTGCATTACTGATGTGCTGCCTAGTATGGAAAGGTAATTTATTTTTTTCTGGAATAGGGTTAGTCATTCATTTCTATCCATTTTTCAGTACTGTTTTTTTTTCATTTACATTTTCACGTCTTATCACCAAGACCAGAGTGTTGAAACCATGCTGCTACACATGGGTTCCAGCTGTGTCTCCTCAGTGAATTCAGCCAAATTTCAAATCATAGAAGGTTAGAACCTTTTTTTTTTTTGGTGCGGTATATCATTTCAAAACACTTTTCCCTAATGTTTTTTTATCCTTTTAAGGTGTTATCACCACAGTGCTTAAAACTTGCTGTTGTATCGGTCCAAGACTGTGTCTTCTTGGGTAATTCTGTACATTTTACAATCATGGATGATAAGTACTTCTTTTGGTGGGTGGCTGCACTGTGAGTGAGTTTTTCATCATGCTGTTTTGTTTTCTGTTGCTATTCCTTCAGGTACTTTTCATCACTTCACTTTATCTGCAATGTTGTCCATCTTGAAATTGTAAGACACCAAATGATGTATTAATGTAGACTGATGAGTCTGCACTGTGGACTTCGCAGCACAGTCATGTGACCTGTGAAGAGAAGAAGACATTATTTAGAGATCATTCAAGTACCCAGTGTAGCACTGCCTGCCTGTTGTTATAGCCACTGTAAACTCCAGATAAGACTGGTAACCACCTGTGAAGAAAAAAAGGAAAGTTATTTCCCCACACTGGATCACTGTGGTTCACTCATAGAATAGACAATTTAGACTCCATGCCTTATTAACTACACCTGTCAACTGTGTAGAAAAAAAGAGTTATTATGTGGCCTGTATCTGCCATTGAATACTTCCCACCTGTGAAAAAGGCGAACAAAACATGAAAAGAAAATGAAGAGAAAATCATAAGCATACTTACTTGTAGATAACATAAATTATGTAGCCACATTACAACACTGTCAAAGATGCACTGAAATTAGTTTGTAGACCTTCTGTCTTACTAAGTTGTCATGCCTGGGTTATATACCACCAAGTTGCCCACATGTAACCGTAACCTTATACACAGTATTAGGGCCTTTCACAGTCTTATAATGTTTATCTTGTTGTATTACTTAATGTTAGTGTTCTTTATTTATATTTGCAATGCTTATATCTGTATGAAATGCATTTACCTATATGCTATGTTTCTGCCAGGTATTCTGCTATACTCATAATCACTCATATTCTGTAGTATTCCACTATTGTGACATGTTGTATGCTTTTCTGATGACATTGCATGTGTTCTCAGACTCACTGTCTCCAGTGAGACTGATAACAGATTGCAGACTATGTATTTGCATTGTTTAGAGATTCAGAGATTCTTCTTTACTTTGCAACTTCATTTCTTATGTAATTGCCCAAGGAAGCCACCTTATTTACATGCCGTATCCAATGCTGTATGTTTATCATATCTGTAACTGTACTCATATATTTGTATGCACACCAGTTCCTCTGAAAAGAGAGAGAGAGAGAGCATTCTCGAGGAATGGTGGGAAATCGACTCCCTTGTGATTTTGCTTCATTTGTTATGGTGTAAGTATGTAATAAATTTTATTTACTTCTATTTGTTGTTATCTTTGTCCAGCATACCATGCAAAGAACCTAAGCTGTGATCTTTTCACAGTGTAACAATGGTGACTGCGGTAGTCTTGGTTTTGTCTGGCAAAGAATAACTCTAATTTTACTTCATTTTGTATCCAATTACAATTATGTTGATCTGTGTGCAGTACGTTGAACTGAGACTGTCAACTACAATGCAATCTGACAGAGGGCTGCTTTGGAGGCTTTTATGCCTGATAGGGTTAATGGCTACTGATTAATTGGTGGCTGCACAGTTTGATAAGTTTGTTATTTATTTATTATTTATAGACTTAAATGAGGAATCCTCCTCATTGATGTGCTTCGCAGATCAACAATTGGTCTGTTCTGATTCTGGTGTTTTTTTTTTAAATAAACACGTACATGTGGCAGGGTGTTACCCTGTCCTTGTTTTTTCATGTTTGTGGTAAACCCACTTTAATTATGTCTAGTACATAATTAATATTATTGGCTATCCGTGGCTGATGCTGTGACTAATGAGGACTTCATAAGGCACTAGGTACCCCTGTTTTTATTCGGACAGGCTGCCTTTGTCTACTGGTTACAATACCAGATCCACCTTTTACTACATGCTATAATGAATCTAAGTGTAAACTCTTATGTCTATACAGCTGTTCCTTGCTACTCACTTTAGGAGATTAACTACGTTTAATGGTAGTACACCATATCTTGTTATGTATTCCCTGAATGCTTATTTTACTTATTTGCTGACAATGTACCCAAGGTCAAGCTGTTTTTCTGCAGTTCTGTTAATGACTACTTGGAGGTTGTTTAAAAAATAACTGCAGAAACATTACTGTATTTGGTAATGCATGTTATGGTTTAATGATATCAGCTTCATTAACTATAATGATGCCGGAGTTAAGTCTGTCTTTTACTCTGATTGATGCACTTAGCTTTATTCATTTTAGCTTAAATTAAGAGATTCTTCATTTCCTTATTCCAGGTTAACCATCATCTGTGATGTAGTGTTGTAGAATATGTTTTTGAATGTACCGTCCTAGATTCTGATGTATGGAAATATTTGTAGTTGAGAAACACTGTGCCTAATTCAGCATCTGCTATATCTGTTTGTCACTGTTACCAGTTATCAGAGTCGTAACTGTGTTTTCTGTCACTACACTAGTTCTTTTGTTGGTTGTCATGAAGAAAATCAGCTCATAAAATGTCTGACAGCATTGGCTTATTGCCAATGACATGTTCCGGTTTGCAGTGTTGGCACATTGTCTGCAAACGTTCTATCTATCAAATAAGTGGTTGGTTTAATATTAAAGTATGTGGAATGGTGTCCTTAGTATTGATTCCAGTGAATCATAGTTTCTTATTGGAAAAAAAAGAAAGAGAATGGAAGCATGACGCAAATGCTTGCAAATGTTTTTTCCCTTCCAATATGGCCTCTCTGTCTGCAGTCATAGAAATTGTGATGGTTCATCAGTTTTGTTTTTGATGCCTCAGCCGGTGACTAGACAGTATTCTTTTATCTGTCAGACCTCTCATTCAGTGCGGTGTCCAAGGCCACTGCAGCTGGGTTTGGTCCCAGGAAACATCATTTGCATGGTGTGTGACCTTTTGCAGATCACTTGACCTCCATGTTTTTTTGAACTGTTCCTGTTTTTCCAGCTCACAGTTTATGTGCCTCCCTAATTAAATCAGTATTTCATAACTAAATATAGCTTTAATGGGGTGTGCACATCAAGAGTACTTTTGTTAAAAGTTACTTTTTTTTGCGCAGTCCTCCTCCTCTGTCCATGATGTTAGGACTGAATTTTTTTTTTCCTCTGGGCTTGCAGCCATAAAGTTGCTTGCTATCTACAAGCCCACCCATCCCTACATATGCCTTCCTTTATGGGAGATCTCATGGCTTCTTTGTCCTTGTCCTGTATCACTTATCCCCCTGCATCACATTTTGATCAAGGTGGGGAAGGGGGGCTGTTCACCCCCAGCATTTGTAATAAGCCATTTACTTTATCTTTCACAGGGCGACTACACAATGTACACTGCCATTGAACATGTCATGTCTGTTTTGGAAGATTTTAACGTTTTATGACCTAATGTAACACCCTTTTAACAATTTTGTATGTACAAAATACCAGTATTATAACTTGTGTTATTTACCAGCATGATGTGTGTGTTAATGACACAGTTCTAATGTCATAATTCAGAGGATTAGGGATGCCTAATACTCTGACATTGATAATTTAGTTCATTTTCAGGAATTCATCGGAGTGTACTAGTAGCTACAAAAAAAAGAATCTACCTCCAAAGGTGGTCGAAGGCATTCGTCTTTATTTGGGTTAATATGGGCAGACTAGGTGGGCCAAGCAGTCCCTATCTGCCATCAAATTCAATGTTTCTATATAACAATTTGAGAAACAATGCTAACCTTCCATAAGGAGAATACTCTAAGTAAATGAGATGTTCCCTTTCATGGCTTGTGTTTTATTTTTCTCTCTTACAGGGATAAGACTAATCTTCACAAGTAACCACTGATAATGTATAAATGTATTCTAACCAGTAGCCCAATTTCATTATAATGTTATTATAGTTTGTATCATAGTAGGATCCTGTACTGCCCTTATTTTTAGTTTTAACAAGTTGAGTCAAAACCATCTGTATTTATTCAGCATACAACATTCCAAGAGTAACCCGTGAAGTGGGCGCATGAGGAAGGGCGCCATCCATTACAGCAACACCTTTCTCGTGCAATCCACTCATGATGACTGACAGGTAGGGTGACCGGATGAGGTGGTGGGTGAACTAAGCGACAGGATGTCGCTATATGTACGCGCTCGCGGGGGTGTGTGGGAGCAAGCACGGCGAGTGTGGGCTGGGGAGGTGGAGAGACTGTAGGGGGTGGTGCTGCAGTCGTCAGTTGAGCTGCAGCATGGCATTGGGGATTGGGCAATGACTGGGGTGGCTGAGGTACTGGGTTCGGGTCCGGGCGCTGGTGCGATTTTTATTGTGCCTGGCCCGAACCTTTTAATTTTTACTACTTTCACCCCCCCTGGAGTTGAGAATCTTTAAGTAAGGGGATGTGGGGGGTGAAGCCCCCCATGAAGGAGGTGTGGAGGGGTTCAGCCCCCCCAAAGAAAGTAGTAAAAATATGACCTGGCATCATTGTGCCGGTGTGCCAGGGTTGTCAGAGTGCCGAAAATGTGTTCAGCACTCTGACTGAGTGATATCGGCGATCGCCTTTAGGCATTCACCTTTATCACATAGACCCCCTTCCAGGTAATGACTGATTGGCAAAGACAGTTTGCCACTATTATTGTGGATAAATATCCACACCTCTGTTGGAAATAAAGTGTTCTCTAACATAAATGCAAACACCTGTTACTAGTCAATTTGATAGTTTTTACTGTTGTATGGTCTGGCATCTGCTCCAGCATTGGTCCTACAGTATCCTATTATCTCCGTGCTGCCTCTTTTGCAGAAGTAGAAGCTTGGGGGGGGCCTTGAATTGTATATATGCCCACCCTCTGTAACTGATCACTTACATTAACATCTACTTTAACAACTGGTGTGCCCATCAGGGGTAAATAATTGTTGGAACTGTTAAATGACATAGTAAACTACTAACACAACATTGCATGCCTATAGGTTTAACGAATAACAGTCTAGGTATGGTGTCAACTGTATATGAACTATTTCATACAGGCTATACTCACTGATAGAAGGTTTTTATGGTTCATCAGTGATGAGTATGTATAATGCTGCAGCTGTTACAATTCTTAGTGTAATTCACCATATCTATGACATTTTCATAGATATGGTCTACTATAAGCCTAGCCTCCTGTACTATACAGGTAGCTAAAGGAGGGTATTGAGCCATGCCACCTTACAGTGCACCTACAGTGGTTGCAAATAAATGAAATTACTTCTGGACCTGACTGAGTTACAGCTAGCAGATCCAGAAATGGGGGAGGTGAACCCACTGTCCCTCCAGTAAGAACACACAGGAAGAAAAAAGTGTGTTGCTAATAACCCATTTGTTGGTTACAAATTAATAATAAAATATATAATGTTCTCTAACATTATAAACCAGCTCAGCCTCTCTGCCTTCACAGTGTGGTTTAGAACAACCATAAACAATCTATTTGCAAGTGGCTTTATGCCAAGAACCAGCACCAGCCAGGTGCAAGGGCCTTGACCCTCAACTAGTATTCAGCTGAGCTGGGGGGGGGAGCTGTGTACATTCCCAAGTTCTTTCACATATCCTTTTTGTCTTTTTAGCTCCTGTAAAAGAAAATATTATTTCAGCAGTCATTCCTGGACTCTGAAGACCAACTTCATTTGAAATGTGGTCAACGTTTAGAACTTATTTTCTGCAACGTGTTTAAAAGGACTATTGTTTCATTGTCATTATGTTTTCATATATTGTTGCAGCTTATCAAGTATAAGCTCAGTAAACTGCTCCACATTCCTGGATATTTTGGGATATTAGGCCCATCTGGATGACATTTGTCACACCCACATGGGGGGCCAAGTACCAACGACTTGCACAACAAATTATTTGTTTTCACAAGCTGAAATGTCCGAACAGCATCCCCATGAATGATTATTTCTTTCTCATAGATTATGTGCCACTATTCATATTCCCAAACAAAAGGGATCAGCATTGCTGTGCCATCCAGATTCATTACAACATGATAACCATGTACACCTGGACACCATAATGGTGGTCCCAACCAGTCTTACAGACTAAATAGCAGACTGCTAGCAATCGACAACATATTCCTAAGACCCACCTAGCTAATGGCACACTCCAAGGTAGGACCTACACCAGAAGGTCATCCACTGGCATCCTGTCTATATGCCAGGTCCACGTACAACACACAGGTTTCTACACCTGTACTGTACTCGTACATCCATATTTCTATATAATACTACTACTACATAGCATTGTACTCCTCATTCCATTGCTAGCACTGCTATGTTTCCAACTGTTGTTATCCCAACCGAAAAAAAGCTTACCCAATGTTCCAAGCATAAACCCAGACCAACTAGTGGTCTGATTGCTTCATCACTTCTAGGTACCCTTGTATATAATGTGTAATACACACATAGTATGGCAGAATATAAATTCTGCTTCAATACAAACACTTCTAGGTTTCATAGCATCATGTTACCAGACCCCTTTGCAATAGAACTGGTACATGCTCAAGACCCAGTATCAGAGCACCACACTACTAACTGCCTAGGAGTATTTCACCCTAGACAATGGATCTTAAAAAAGGGACATTTTCAAATCCCATATGTGCAACAGGTGCTATTGTAGACCTCTGTGTTACATGGTGTAAATGGCATACTGCTATAAGATAAAGACTCATAGTGCATATAACAAGCATAATATTGCACTTTCATTTCATGAGATAGGCCTAAACTAGGCCAAACATCAACTCATAAGCAGGAAAACTGTGTTTTCTTTCCCTACTGTCACAGCCTCTTCTGAGACTTGGAAACAGGGTGTATTCACAGATGAATAAATTATATATTCTTATTATTGGACCTTGACCTACACCTCCAAGTGCATGGCCGATGCCATCACTTGTCTGTGTCACACCACACCATAACTAAAGGCATTGCTAATAACCATACCATTTTCCTTTTAACAAATATATATGTGTTTTAACAATGTTTTACAAGTTTTAGGTTTCTACAGAGAGGTACTAGTAAGATCTTCAAGCAACACATGCATCTTTTCTTCATGGCTGGGTTTCCATGTTTGGCTGGCACTTCATATGAACTGTGCTCTTGGTTGCTCTTTCATGAATTATGTTCTTTCTGAACTGTCAATGTTTATGCAAAATGTGCTCTTTTTACAAAAAGCTATGCCTGTGTGGATATGGTTATTCCATTGAAACATTCAATGGACAATCTCATGCAACCCTTGCCAAGGCCTTTGCCAATCCAGCCAACCAGCAACCAGCTACATGAACATTACCTTTCTTATCGTGCTGGTACACATCTGCACAACTCCATGTGCCATGTATGCCCCATGGGTTACTAACGTTCATTGAATTACATTTCCAATATAACTACACTGCTTTGTGGTTACAAACTCAAACCTTATGGACTGGTTCCTCTTTAAGGACATTGTTATTAGATCCTGCAATCAATAACATATGCTGCCGTCCTGTATGCTGCCGTTATCTGCCTTTTGACACTCTCAGTATGGACTGTTCTTTATGAATGGGCAATGGCTTTAACACTGTTTTTATGAACAATGTTCTGTGATAATGCACATCAACAATTTTTCTTATACACATATCCACTGTGGTGTTGACATACTTAGTTTCTATTTTCTATTTTATGATCTGACCATCTGTGATTACCCCGGTGCTGCCTCCTGAATAGGTCTACTTTCACAGTCGCATTATCTGTGTGCTATAGACTTGTAATTCATTTACATTGCAAGTTTTATGTGCTTTGAAAAGCAGATGTTCAAATCAATGTTTTAAAGCTCAATAGTAATTTATATCTTGTTTTCACTCATCCACTACTACATTGTTGCTGTCTGAGGTGTACTTTTATCCAACATCTTGCACAGCTGCAGTTCTTTTACAGGGCTTGTGCTTCAGGCTTGTTGACACATTCAGATATACCATTACTACACCCTAACCTTCTTCTTTTTGTTGTGTTACCACTTTTTCAATTAAGGCAACAAGGAGGGGGACTGTTATGCCTGGGTTATATACCACCAAGTGACCTACATGTAACCTTAACCTTATACACAGTATCAGGGTATTACACCGTCTTATAATGTTTATCTTGTTTTATTACATTTTAGTGTTCTTTATTTATATTTGCTATGCTTATATCTGTTTGAAATGAATTTATCTATATGCTATGTTTCTGCCATGTATTCTGCTATACTCATAATCACTCATATTCTGTAGTTTTTCACTATTGTGGCATGTTGTAAGCTTTTCTGATGACACTGCATGTGTTCTCATACTCACTGTCTCCAGTGAGACTGATAACATTTTCATTTTCATTTCATTTATTCTTTGTTAACCGGGTAAAGGCACTGGACCAAAGGTCTCTTTTCAGGCCCGACCCAGACAAAAAAGTACAAAAATACACAAATACAATCAACAGCAATACAAAACCAAAAAATACAAATTACAAATCACAGTTGCAAACAGATTTATGTAATAAATAACTTTTTAACCTTTGTTTAAAAGTTAAAACAGAGGGAGCAATCTTAACATCAAGTGGGAGTGAATTCCAATACAATGGGACTGCTATTGAAAAAGCTCTAGAGCTTAATCTAAGCCGAGACCTGGGGACAAAATAAAAGGGGCCGTCAGCTGACCTCAGGCTGGGACGCAATTACAGTAGCTCATTACAACAAGATCAGAAAGAGGAAAAAGGGAGTCAAAGTAAAAACATTTATACATCAGACAGCCAACAAAATATTCTATTCTGCAACTAGGGGGAACCACCCCAACCGGGAATAAAGATTACACCAATGTGTCCTATTGGGGGCTCCTAAAATAAATTAACAAATATTATTATAGGCCACAGTTAGTGCTTGCATTTCTTTGGTACCTATGTTATAATATAAACAAGAACTGTAATCAAAATAATGGAAGAAGAGTTTGCAGACTATGTATTTCCATTGTTTAGAGATTGAGAGATTCTTCTTTACTTTGCAACTTCATTTCTTATGTAATTGACCAAGGGAGCCACCTTATTTACATGCCTTATCCAATGCTGTATGTCTATCATATCTGTAACTGTACTCATATATTTGTATGCACACCAGTTCCTCTGAGAGAGAGAGAGAGAGAGAGAGAGAGAGAGAGAGACCATCCTTGAGGAATGGTGGGAAATCGGCTCCCTTGTGATTTTGCTTCACTTGTTATGGCATGAATATGTAATAAACTTTATTACTTCTACTTATTGTTATCTTTGTCCAGCACACCATGCAAAGAAGCTAAGCTGTGGTCTGTTCACAGTGTAACAAAGTACACCTGTCACCTGTGAAGAAACACAGAAATTATGTGCCCTCTTTTTGCCCATAGTGGCATACTGTGCACCTGTGGAAAAGGAAAAAAAAAACAATAAGAAAATTCAAGGAACATACACAGAAAATCAGAATGATACTTACTAATAAATTACTGATGTAGTTAAGGAGGTAAACGCTGTTTACTGTCTGATGCTGCATCAATGCTATCTACAGCCAGGCTGTAGCAACACCTGTAAAGAAAGAAAAATACAGACAGACCAACATTGGAACATATTTCTCACTGTGGTAAAATACTTTACTCTTCCTTTTTAGGGCTGTGGGAGGAGCCTTCAGCCCTTCTGTCATCAATCAGATTGTTGCTCTAAATATGTCTTTCCATGGAACTTTCTTTTTATACATTTGTATGTATTCCTCCACAGCTGCAAAGTACTGCACTCCCCCTTCTGACTTTTGCCATTTTCTGTTCTATGTTAAAGGCATCTGAAGGGGAAGGGGGATGCTACTGTGTTGTACCTCAGAACTTCTCAGGATATTAACAAAAAAACTTTTTAAACTGCTGTTTCTATCATCTGTCCAGCGCAGTCTAGCAGATTTGTTCTATTTCTTTCAGCAACCTAGGGGTTAACTAATTTACTCTTGGCTTTTGTGAAGTGAAAGTCAGACTCAGTGTCAGATTACAGATAGTGGGATTGCAGTCTGTAGCTTTCATTCCTTGAGCAGGACAGGTTACAGGCTAGCACTGGAAACAGAAGACTGTTTTTTTTATCATTTTATAATATGATGTTCTGAGTGTGTATTTAGTTGCAGGGTCAGAGCCTTGAAGAAAATAATAACATTTATGTAACTCATTCAAGATTCCATGAGGTGGTCAGAAAAAAGTCTGAGAGAATTTGTGTAAACTAACAAATGAAAGATGCAAAAAATAGCATGCACACTGGCCTCTGAGACTGGAAGATCAGAAGGCTGTGGGTTCTATCCCCACACTAGACATGTGAGTTAACGAGCTCGTGTACTGCCTAAAACTAAAAGTAGGTTTTAATCGTAGTCAACCATTACCTTTTATATTTGAGGTACTTTTTCTTTTTCCTTTTTTAATTAGAAGATTGTTTACCTGATGTTAATATGTGCGATGTGTAGAACAGCACTTTGTGTGGCAGCTGACATAGCTAGCTATACTGCCCTCACTACATCACCAGCATTGTGACCTCACTGACTGTGACATCAGTGCTACTTAGGAACTGCAATTCAGTGACTGCCAGGTCATTCACCTGTGATTTCGCTGTCAGCAAAATCACAATGCTGATGATGTAGTGGGGGGCAGTAGAGCTAGACATGTCAGCTGCTATGCTAAAAGCTGTTCCACACATCCACCACGACATTATGACATAGAAGACTCTCTGATGGGCAAAAGGGAAAAAAAAGGTACTTCACAAATAACATTTTATAACTGACTACTTTTTAAAATGTAACTTATTTTCCTGTCTGCTCGGTTTGGCTTCACTAGCTCTTTAAATACCAATACTGACACTGTATGCAGCATGGGGGGGGGGTCTGCACTCCTGAGGTGCCATTTTTTATGTCTGCCTGTTCAGGTGGATGTTAAAGATCCTATGGCACTTCCCAAAAAGAGTAGGGGAATTTCCATGGTGTCCTGGCCAAATTTCCCCCATTCACTAAAAATACCACCAACAGCTTAATCTGGTTTAAGGAAGTATTTATGCCATGTTACAATTTCAGTTGGTTACCATCTGTACCCCCCCCCGTCACCCCTGAAAAAGGGACTTCTAGTCTTAGTGGGCTTACCCGGTCAAAAAAATTCAACAAATAAATAAATTCCCCCATTATGCCTTATGGATTCCATATAAATCCAAATCATTCCAAGGCCATTTTGACATACAATTTTAGTACCTAACAGCAAATCACAGCCCTTTTCCTAATAAAAGGCTGCCAACATATTAAATTTAAATAAACAACAAAATCGCAAATAAGGAACTAGTGGCTTATGAAAAAATCTACAGGGATTTGTACCGGGATTTGATGCTGCCTCTACCAGAAAAATACAAGAAAAATGAGGGCTTGTTACAGGAAACTGGTTATTTGGATCTGTGAGCACTGTGATCTTGACTAAACAGCACTGTATGGGACAAACAAAAAAATAACTGTGGTCATTTGGTAGCTTTACACAGCCCTATCGGCTCTGGCTAGGGTTTGTTTCTCATGTTAAATATCATGCAACTGTATGTGACTCTGACAACATTCATTGACCACAACAAATTAAGTATATGAAAACATAGTCCAGCCTTAATGATGGGAGTCATCATTATTAATTATCACCACCTTATTTGTAACTAAACAATTGAAATAATCAGTGCAAATTTAGCAGACAATCTATCATGAACATTCGGTTAATGATGACAACAAAAACAAAATGTATTCACAAAATACTGTAGTACATTAATGGCAGACTAATAAATAATGCTGATTCCATGGTCATTAACTTACCATGGCAGCATGAACTTCAGGACTTGACATCATTCAGATGCATGGTTGTAATATACAGACAGTCAGACACTGGTAAGCAGTAGCTAAGTAAATAGTCTGCTAATTATTCTTTGCAGTTGCAGAAGCTGTACAAGCAGAAAAATATCTGGACTGGGTGGTGTTTGTCACACTGGCAGTCACATTCGAGACAAGTGGATACTTGGAAGCATTCCTTGCAGTGGCATATGCAGAACAATCATGCAGCTACTTTTCAGCTGGACATCATTTGACATTTTCTTTCTCTCTACAAGCAGGCTGGCAGGCTGTGGTGTCTTGGCAATGGCAGGATCTGTCTCTCTCAACAAGCGTGCTGGCTAACTGTGGTGTCTTATACTGGACAATGGCTGGATCTCTCTCTCTCTTTCTCTCTCCCTCTCTCTCTCACATCAGCAGACTGGCTGATTGTGGTTTCTTATACTCGGCAATAGTAGGAGTTCTCTTTCTCTCTCTCAGCAACCAGACTATTGGCTGTGGTGTCTTATATATTGCCATCACAGGATTTCTCTCTCTCTTGACAAGCAGACTGGCTGAGTTGGCCTGGTGGTGCTGAGGATTGAGGCACTGGATGCCACACTTCGCACCATGCCGGCAACCAGAGTTCAGGAACGAGCTCGGGCGCCGGGGGTCGGCAGGGGAGGGAGAGGATCCAGCATCTGATGGACTGCTTTCCTCTCCCTGGGGAGGGATTCTGAGTGCCTCTGACACAGTAGAGACCCTCAGAGGAGACCAGAGGTACCAATAGCTTGGAGCAGTGCAGAAGGAAGAGTACAGTGGACTTCTATGGACACAGGAAACAACCAGAGAAAAATCCTTGCTGTGCTGGTAGGCAATGGTGCAGTTCAGTGGTGGGGCCCCATGCTGAATGACAGGCCTTCTGACCTGGTGCTCCCTATCTCCATCCACCTCTCCAGCCACTCCCTTAGATTGTAGATTGAGCACCAGAGGAGTTGGCGGTCCTACTCTGGGGGGCTCAGAGTCAGGGATCAAGTGGCCAGATGAGGTAGGAGGGGGTCTGGGGATCGGCAAGCACCAGAGTCAGGGGCTTCAGGCAGGCAACAGAGCTACCACTGAGTAATTGCTCTCAAGAGAGAGTCTGACAGGGTAAGTGCATAAATAAAGTCTAAAAATAAATAAACAAACAGGCTGGCTGTGGCGGCTTATATATTGCAATGGCAGGATCTCTCTCTCTCTGTCTCTCTCTCTCAACAAACAGGCTGGCTGACTGTGGCGTCTTATACCGGGTAATGGCAGGAGTTCTCTCTCTCTCAGCAAGCAGTCTGGCTGGATGTGGTGTTGCATATTTGGCAATGGCAGGTTCTCTCTCTCACTCAACAAGCAGGCTGACTGGCTGTGGTGGTCGCCCCTGAAAAGGGACCTTCAGGGCTCAGTGGGCCTACCTGGTTACTAAAATTGAATAAATAAATATTGCAATGGCAGGATCTCTCTCTCTCTCTCAACAAGCAGGCTGACTGGCTGTGGTGGTCACCCCTGAAAAGAGACCTTCAGGGCTTAGTGGGCCTACTCAGTTACCAAAATTGAATAAATAAATAAATATTGCAATGGCAGGATCTCTCTCTCTCAAGAAGCAGGCTGGCTGACTGTGGTGTCTTATACTGGGTGATGGCAGGAGTTCTTTCTCTCAGCAAGCAGGCTGGCTGGCTGTGATGTCATATTTGACAATGGCAGGATCTCTCTCTCTCAACAAGCAGGTTAGATGACAGTGGTGTCTTATACTGGGCAATGGCTGGAGTTTCTCTCTCTCTCTCTCTCTCTATCTCTCTCTCTGTCTCAATAATCAGGCTGGCTGGCTGTGGTGGCTTATATATTGCAATGGCAGGATCTCTCTCTCTCTCTTTCTCAACAAGCAGGCTGGCTGACTGTGGTGTCTTATACTGGGCAATGACAGGATTTTCTCTCTCCCTCAACAAACAGGCTGGCTGTGGTGTCTTATATTTGGCAATGGTAGGATCTCTCTGTCTCAGCAAGCATGTTGGCTGACTGTGATATCTTCTACTGGGCATTGGCGGGATCTCTCTCTCACTCTCTCTCTCCATTAACAAGCAGTCTGGCTGGCTGTGGTGGCTTATATATTGCAATGGCAGTATCTCTCTCTCTCTCTTTCACTCTCACTCTCACTCTCACTCTCACTCTCTTGACAAGCAGGCTGGCTGACTGTGGTGTCTTATACTAGGTAATGACAGGAGTTTCATTGATTTCATTGACATTACAGAGCATTTTAAGACCAAAGTCCATAAGCTCGCAACTTAAAACCTAGAAATAGCCTTTTATTCCTTTACCAATACAATACTGATCCAATTTTAATTTAAATTCAGATATAGTTTTACTTTCAACCACCTCACAGGGCAGTGCATTCCATAGTTAAGTTACTCTGTTATTAATCTAATATCTCCTCTTATTTGTATTTGTTCTTTCTTTGATCAACTGATGGTTATGTGCTCTTGTATTATGACTATGATCCCTTTGCTCCAAACCCATGCTATCCCAAAGAAAGGAATCTGTATGGGCCTTATATATCCGACACATATCCCCCCTCATCCTTCGGTACTCCAGTGTATACAGCCCCAATGAATTTAACCTTTGATCATAACTCTGTCCCTTCAATCCTCTAACCGTTTTAGTGATCCTCCTCTGAACTCTCTCTAGCGAGCCCACATCCTGTCTTTTATAGGGTGCCCAAAACTGCACACAATACTCCAAGTGGGGCCTCACAACTGTAGTATACAAAGGTATTACAACTTCCTTTTCTTTACTATTAATATGCTTTTTAATACAATGCACAATACCATTATATTTTTTTACAGCCTTGCTACAATGTGTACTAAAATTCATGTCATTACTAATGTTAATACCCAGATCTCTTACGTCTTTTGAGACCTTTAAAACTGTACCTCCCAAATTATATTTAAAGAGTTCATTTGTAATACCAAAATGCATAGCAGAGCATTTATCTGTATTAAATACAGATTGTTTTTGGGATGCCCAGATTTTCAGGTTTTTAAGGGCTGATTGCAAGATATTGTGATCTGCCATGCTATTCACTGGACCCCCTAGCCTAGTGTCGTCATCAAATTTGGCTAACCAAACCTCTTTGTCAGCCTGCATTGTTGATATATAAAGATTAAAAAGGCAGGGTCCCAGCACAGATCCCTGGGGAACACCACTAGTCATACAGGAATTTGCTGAGGATTCTCCCCTCACGCATACCTTCTGGCTTCTACTTGCCAACCAAGCCCTAATCCATATTGCAATCCAGATTGGAAGTTCCAGCTGTAGGATAACTTTAACTAGCTCCTCATGAGGGACCTTATCAAAGGCCTTTGCAAAGTAAAGATAGATGACATCAACTGGGATACCCCGATCAATGGACTTGCTCCCCTTATTATAAAATTCCTGTAAATTTGTCTGGCATGATCTCCCTTTTCTAAACCCATGCTGGGATCTATCTACCTTATTGAATTTTTCAAGGAAATCTGTAATAAACTCCTTTATTATTCCTTCCAGGATTTTTCCCAGCACAGAGGTCAGGCTTATAGGCCTATAGCTGGACACCACTTGTCGTGATCCTTTTTTATGTATAGGGATTACCGCTGCTTGTCGCCACACTTCTGGGACTTCCCCTGAGTCTATAGATCTTTGAAACAAGTATGTCACAGGATCCACCAGGACTTCAGCTAATTCTTTTAACATCCTAGAATGAATTCCATCTGGTCCCTGTGCCTTATTCTGTTTGACTTGCTTGAGTCTTGTAAGTACATTAGCTCTATCTATATTATAACTGGAATTTCGCCATAAAGTGGCAGTGACATCTTGGCCAGAAGGTGGACAGACATTAAAAACTGTGGAAAAATAATTATTAAATTCCTCAGCTAGTGTCACATTATCAGTTATGTTCTCCTCAGTATTAGTTTTAAGGGGTCCTATAGAGGTATTTTTCCCTTTTTTACAATTTATATAGGTATAAAAGGATTTATAGTTATCTTGTACTCTAGCAGCTAAAGTATACTCATAATTTCTTTTTGCTTTAAGGATGCCCTTTTTTGCCAGTTTTTGACTTTTTTTATATATTGTCCAACTTTCCTCAGTATTTACCTTTTTAGCATAGTAATAGCGTTTGTGTTTCTCCTTAATTTGTGATTTGACTAATGGGGTTAACCATGGTGGAGGGACATTCTTATTTACCCCATTATGTTTATTAGTAATGGGCACATACCTTTGGACCAAATTTGATAATTTATTAGTTAACTTGCCCCATATTTCAGCAACTGGTTGTGAACCGAAATCGGATTTCCCAATCCCAGCATTCAGGTACATGCCTCATAGATTTGAAACCAGTTCTGTTGTACCTTTGGAGTACTGTTGTACCAGTACATTTGCCGCTTGCTTCTACATACTGAAAATTAATAATGGAGTGGTCACTAGATCCAAGTGGGGGGTTAATGTTACAATCCGTAATGTTCTCACCCATGTCACTTAGCACCAGGTCCAGGATATGGTGCCCCCCTAGTGTTAGAGACAACGAATTGGTCTAAATTAACTCAGCTGAAAGTTTCCAGATATCTTGATTCTATGCCTGAATTTGCCTTTAGTAATTCCCAGTTTATACCTGGGAGATTAAAATCCCCCACCAAAATAACATTCCCTGAAAGGCTGAACTGTTTAATGAAAGCTAGGATATCCTCGTCCACTTTTTGCTTGGTGGATAGTGGCCTATACAATACTTCAACATTTATTATAGTTGATTTAGGGGGGCTAATCTTAACCCAAAGGGCTTCCAAATCCAGCCAACTAGTTATGTCTACTTGTTCTGTAATTAATGTGTCCTTTATATACACTGCCACCCCCCCACTTTGGTTTGGGATTGATCTTTATTAAAAAGTGTATACCCTTGAATCTGTTTGTCCCATGTATCCTCAGGTTGCCACCATGTCTACCACAGCACAAACCTAGATATCCTGACTAGTTAATAATACTTATAACTCATCAAACTTGTTATTTAGGCTTTGAGCATTTAGGGACATAAAGTTCCACTTTGTGCTTAAATTATCTGAGTTTTGTACCCTCTCGTCTCCCCTCTTGTGAAGTTTAAATGATGGTGAATGGTCTCTTTTAAATGTTGTGCCAGTACCCGTTTACCCATTTTATTGAGATGTAAGCCATCCCTTCCAAATAGGTGTTCCCTCTGGAATTTCTGCCAATGATCAAAGTAGAAATAGCCTTCTCTTGCTGTCCATCTTTTAAACCAGCCATTTAATCTATACATTTCTTGGTTTATTTTGTTGCTTGCTCTAGGAACTGGTAAAATTCCAGCGATCCAAACTTCGCAACCCCTGTTTTTTAATGCTTTGCCTACTTCTTCGAAATCCCTGTGTATGTCTGTTATCTCTCTTATTCCTATGTCATTTACCCCCACATGTAATACAGTAGTTGGTGTATGGGTGTTCTCAAGTAAACCTGGGAGGAGATTTATTATGTCACCAATGCCATCCCCGGGAAGTACACTAACAGTTGTGGATTCGTTATGATGCTTACACATGATGCCATCTGTGTTACGTAACATGGAGTCTCTAATAAATAGTAAATCTTTATTTTGCCCTGGGACACAGATTGAATTTGACTGCCCTTGATTAATATTTTCAATGCTTGTGCAAACATTACTTAAAGGGTTAGTATCGGTGCTTGTGCAAATGTTACTTAAAGGGATAGTGTCGGGTTCCTGGTCTTCTGTCTGTGTTGCCACAACATCCTCCTCTAGGACAAGGGCTTGGAATCTGTTTGGGGTTAAAATATTGGATACTCCACCAATATTCCTTCTACCGGTTTTTAATGTTTGTTTCCCAGTAACTAATGTCCAGTCCCTTTCATACGTCATTTCCCCATTTAGGGTTTCATTAACACCCTTGTCCCCAATTTCATGTTTGGACTCCTCCCTAATATCATCCACCACTGAGTCAATATATTGCTCAAGTAAAGAGATTTTGAGCTGCACTTGTAGTCTATTTTTAAGGGACGCAATCTCCTCCTTAAGTTGCTGTAATTCTATACAGTGGCTGCACACATGATTTGCAGCTTCAACCCCCAACTTAAACATCCCACACTGAATACACTTCAACATGTTTGCTATTCGTATTCACGGTTTTTATAGTATATTTTCCAGTTAACAACTGACAACAGCTGACACAGCTGACATGCGCCGGACATGGCGTCTCTGCATGCTTCCGCTTTCTGCCACCCGCCGCCTCTGCTTGCAGTGGTGCCCAGTAGCTAGAGCACTGTGTGACCTGGAAGGTCTAATCAGTCAGAATCACCATGACACAGGCAAATGTATATTTATAATTAAAACTGCTCAATATTTATCCCTTCTCCTGGCGTCAGCCACTCATATGTGACCAAGGCAAGGGATTGTAGGATTCTGTTTAAAAAACATAAAACTAGCACCAATTTGTAGTCCACACTTGCTCCCACAGGACTACAGTGCCCTCTTCCTGCTTCCTGTATCAGTATAGCAGGGCTCCGAAAATAGGATGCAAAAAATAAAATAAGCACTCAGAATTCATTTAAAATGTTACAGCCTGCCTAGTTTTCAAGTACACTAATCATGCCCAAGGTGTAAACGGAGTAATAGAATGGCCGCTCACAGTGCAGCCGAGCAATGTAGCACTGTGTGACCCGGAAGGTCTAATTGGGGTCAGAATCACTGTGACACAGGCAAATGTATATTTATAATTAAAACTGCTCAATATTTTTCCCTTCTCCTGGCGTCAGCCACTCATATGTGACCAAGGCAAGGGATTGTAGGATTCTGTTTAAAAAACATAAAACTAGCACCAATTTGTAGTCCACACTAGCTCCCACAGGACTACAGTGTCCTCTTCCTGCTTCCTGTATCAGTATAGCAGGGCTCCGAAAATAGGATGCAAAAAATAAAATAAGTACTCAGAATTAATTTAAAATGTTACAGCCTGCCTAGTTTTCAAGTGCACTAATCATGCCCAAGGTGTAAGCAGGCTGGCTGTGGTGTCATATTTGGTAATGGCAGGATCTCTCCCTCTCAATAATCAGGCTGGCTGGCTGTGGAGGCTTATACAGTATATTGCAATGGCAGGATCTCTCTCCCTCTCTCTCTCTCTCTCTTAACAAGCAGGCTGGATGACTGTGATGTCTTATGCTGGGCAATGGCAGGAGTTCTCTCTCTCTCAGCAAGCAGACTGGCTGGCTGTGGTGGCATATATATTGCAGGATCTCTCTCTCTATCAATAAGCATGTTGGCAGTGGCTACAAGGTGAGATGTATTTATATGAATAATGACTGAACACATTCTGGGAACTGCTGGCAAAAGCAAAGAAGGTAAAAAATAATGAAATGTCATTATAAAAGTTAGAAGAGAAAGAAGGACTATTATGAAAATGTCTTTATGCACTGCCCACCAATGTCCTCATCCTCATCAATGAGGAAGCATCCCTCGCAGTCCTCCAGGTTGAAGTTTTCCCCACTTGGGACTTCTTTTTCCATGAGCACATATTCAACCTCAGTGGAACTCAGTTTGCTGCTACCACCATGATGGTCTGCTTTCCCCTCATCAGCACTTTCAACATCATGGCTGGGTACAAACACAGATGTGTTTGTCCTAGGTGCCCTTCATTCATTTTTATAAATGTCAGTATGCCCACATTTGTAGGTGATAGGTTAGTATGCAGGTTCCTCACAATGGCCCCCGCTAAACTGAATAACCTCTCCACATTTATACTAGAGGGTGGGCAGCTGAGGTATTTCAGTGTTATTGATGTCAGTGCTGACCATTCATTCATCATGCCACTCCAGTACACCAGAGGATCCTCCAATATGGTCAAATGCCTGTTTTCTGCTGAATACTGTAGGCCTCTACCATGTTCTGTGCTCCCCTCAGTCCTGATGACTCAAAGTCATCAGCCTGCCCCCCTTTCCTCTAGGTCAAAAGTTTCAACTTGTGACAAGGCAACAAAAAGTGGCTTTATTGGCAAATGTCCACCTGAGACCAGCCCTTGTTTTTCAGCTACCTTAATGGAGGTACTGTGAACACCATGGCTATCATCCGTGATATGCTGTGGCTTGCAGAACTTTGTCCATGACATCTGTACCCCATGAGCCAATCTGACCAGCTGATCAGTGAGATTTTGCACCTGATCATGCCCCCCTCAAGTATGGATGACATGCCACGTTTGTAGCGTGAGTCCAGCATTGTGGCTATTCCAAATTCAGGAGATTGCTGAATGCTTGAGATGTGTCTATTGCTGTTTAATATTTGAAGCATGTGTTTGGGGAACTCACAGCTTGACCTACAGTATCTACACCCATGTCTAGGGTAGGCTGGAAATTCAGCAAGGTCTGCTTCAACACCCATAGCAGTGGGATGGCTTGTCTAATAGATGCAGTGTCCTCATGCAGAAGGTCTTGAAAAATATTAATTTTTGTACCATCCCACATCACCTCTCTAAGTCTTCTAACTTTTGCCAAAAGATGCTGTTTGTCAAGATAGTTCAAAAACTTAACAATGAAAGTTTACGGGTTTGAACCTTCAGGAAACATTTGGATCGGCGTGACTGATGTGCCCTGCAAATGACATATGAGGATCCATTCACGCCAGGCCCTGCAATCTTTTTGCATAGTTTTTGCGAAAACAGGACAGCATTTGGACCCTCTCTGGGAGCCCTGTAATTGCCACATTATTCTTTTGGCTCTGACCCTCCAAGTATTCAAGATGGGCCTCCAATTGAGATGCTTTCTGGCAAAGAGCCACCACCTCTGGATCAAGTCGGGCCCTACCAGTCATCCAAAGAACTTACCCTTATTCCACATCTCCCACACATCAGGTGAAATCTTTTGTGGCTATTCTAATAGCCTTGATGTCATCTGTGAGAGCCAAACTTACTTCTTTTAAGGGGTTACATTCCTGGATGAAATTATCTTCTCTTAGAGCAACCACTGTGGATGGTGCACGGCTGGAAACAGCTGACTGTAGCTTAGCCCACTTGGCTTGATGGTCCCTGTCAGGAGTGGCTAGAGGTATATGGTGTATAGGGGCTAGCTTCATCTCTGTGTCTATCCCACTTGAAGCTAGTGACATAAGAATGAAGGGAGAGGTTATTAAAATGATTAAAAAATCAATCTCTTCAACTAGAAATGGAACAAGAACTCTATATCTGCTACATTTACAGCTATGGAGTTGGAGCAGTTGTAAAAGGCTTTCACCCACAGAAATGCATCACATGACTCCCCATATACCCATTTTATAGGTACAATAACACACTCCAGGGTGTGAGTTATACGCTGATAAATACACTTCTATATGCAAAGGCACTCAGTCTGCAGCTTCATGTCTCACTACAGCCCTAGGAATGCATTTAAAGGAGCATAACCTGCACCCACTGTCTGTTTTGCTTATTTGAACTATTGCTCCTTGGTCAAATAAAGGTTAGCCCCAGAATTTTCCAACTGGTCCAAAACATATTTGAAATCATTTAAATTTTCCTCAGATGTGCTACATTTTATAAGTATGTTATCCACAAACATATTTCCCTTACTTTTGGCATTAGGCAAATCTGCAGGAGAATTCACATATCCAAAGGACACCTGCTCCATGTATAGTGTTTCTTTCCAAAGGTACAATCCAACTTGTTTTGGTACTTTGAGAGCTACCTTTATATTTTCTATGCCTTGGGTTGTAAAATACTGCATACCCTGAATTTTTGCTACACTCCGATCTAAATATGCCATGGGTTAATAAGATAAAGGTACTTGTTTGTTCAGTTGTGTATAGTCAATTGTGGACTTCTATTACCCTATAGGTTTTAATACAGACTGAATGGATACATAATTACTGGTCAGCAATTTTTTTTATATGGGCTGACCGAGTTGTATTTGCTGTAATAACCCACAGGTTATTATGGCATACATGCACTGAGCACTCCCTTATTGGCAGTCATTCTGTAAGTTTGTGGGCTGAACAGTTCCACAAACATGGCAGCTCCTTATGTCTATTACCGAAGAACTGCCACAACAGTCTTCGCCACAGCATGATCATTTTTTTTACTTGTCTTGTTAATCCTACCTTTAAATATAAAATAAAAAAGTCATGCCTGGCAGATCCTGCTGTTCGCCAGTCTGCAGACATACCCACTGCCAGCAGGAACAGCTCCGTGGCTGACTGAGGAAGCATGATCATGATCGTGATTTCAAACTATTATTGGGGGAAAAAATAAAACAAAAAATCAAAAAATCAGCTGTTCAAAAAAGACAGAAGGACAGAGAGAGAGAGAGAGAGAGAGAGAGTGTGTGTGTGTGTGTGTGTGTGTGTGTGACACATGCTCACAGGAAACTCGGGCTGGAGAAAAATTGCTGACCAGCAATTATATAAAATAAAAGATGGGGAAGTGTGCATATGAGAATTTAATGCACACCCATTGTGTGGGATGCTTTAATAACCCCCTCAGGCTTCACCCTTTGGTTTTATGTAGCATCCCACACCTTGGGCGTACATTAAGTTCTCATATCACACACTTCCCCATCCTTTATTTTATATATAATAAACAGAATTTACTTCTTTTGTTATTGCACACCAGATCAATGTATTTAGTACTTCTTGTATGGACTCAAGAGATAACAATAACATCCTTTTCTGATGTATATAAGCTGGACCTTTACCAGGGTCTGTGGATATCCTGGTTATATAAAGGTCAGTTACCCTGCAGCCATAAGCATGTTAGGGAGCATTTCTTGGATATCTAAAGCATTTTATAAACCTGTACATTTCTATTGTAGTTTTACATTTACTATTTTGAACAGTTGTTCAACATTTTCCTTACACGCTGGGTAAGGTAAATTTTCTTCTAACTCTACCTTCTCTTCAAATACTGTATATCCAAAAGATCTTCTGATTCAACCACATTTACCTCTGTGCAGAGATGGAAATCTATGTGAATGTTGTCATGTGGTAACTTGCTGAGTTGCCCTATAAACCAAAACGAACATTTCAGGTTCAACACAGGTATCATCCAGGGTGCTACCAAATGGGAGGCTATTTCAAAATATACCAAACAAATGTAGTATTGGAGCACTCCAGGCCAAAAAAGGCTGTTTCAATACATGCTCAGATAATGCAGTTTTTATTGTGTCAAACCACAACAACCATTGACCCCAGCACTTTGGACTAACAATTAAGCCTTCACTAGGGGTTGTCTTCAAACAGCACCACCACACACCTTTATAGGTATACCCTTAAAGTGATACATACATCCATTACATCATTTTAAAAAAGTGAAAAAAATGATATTAAATTAACAACAAATATCCTGTTTAAACAACATTGGTTATAAATGTAACATGGGTGACCTTTTGTCAAAAAGAAAAGGAAAAGGAAAAATCAACAATAGAAGAGATCTAAAAGGGAGGTCAAAAGGTCAGGACTCAAAGTTTGAAAGATGAGGGGAGGTGGGGAAGGGGATATAAAACAGACAGGTACCCAGGCACTAAGCTTAGATAGGATGATAAGGTGTTAATTAAACCCTAAGCTGAAGTAGGAAATAAAGATCACATATTATGTAATAAATTTAATGTATTAAATCTGAATTTAGTAGGTGCTAAATGACCCTTGGGATTCAAATATAATCAAAATCAGAAATATCCCACAGTAAACCGGAGAGATTGCCATTCCTTTTGGCTCCAGCACCTAAAGGAAATAAAACAAAACAAAATACAGTATGTTACAAAATTATCTTATATAAAACATATATAAAATAGGACTGACACAAAGACATGGCACAGATGAAAAACTAAACGTCCACCAAGCAGTTAATTTCTAGTCAACAGATTTATACTGTACCCATGTGTGGGACTTAAAGGTCCTTAATATATGGGATAAAGTCAACTTCTTCATTTAACCCAAAAGGTTGTACTGCATCTAAAGAAACAATCCATCTAGTTTCTTTTTGATTCAGTCTATTTAGCTTAGCACCATCTCTTTCAAGTGATGACACTGTTTCCATTGCCATAAATTTGATACAGGATTGATCAGAGTTATGGGAATCTACAAAGTGTGTGCCCACTGGACTCATGTCACTTTGGTTGATGATTGCCCTGATGTGGTCTTGTATGTGGATCTTGAGGTGTCTCACAGTTCTACTGACATAGTGTCTGTTACATGAATACCAAATGATGTACTATACACAGCAAACATGGTGCCACATGTTGTAACATTTTTAATGACAATTTTCCTCTGATTTTTGTGATGAATGTAGGTGTCACCTTCCTGTGCATATTTTCATACATTACATACATACATCACAATGTCCACACTTGAAAAACACTCTAGATTTTGGGGGCAGCCAAGTGTTTACTCTGTTCTCTTGGTTTGATTTTAAAGTGGCTTCATACTAACATGTCTTTAAGATTTTTTTGCTTTTTTAAAAGTGACTCTTGATTTGTCTTCCATCAGTATTGCATCTGTTTTTAACATGTGCCAATGTTTATGAATGATATTACCTACTCTGCCTGAGATTTAATTGTGTTTGGTAGAAAATGTGATACACTTGTTTATTCTGTTGTCCCTAAATTTGGGTTTTAATAAGGTGTTACCATCCATAGCTTTTACCCAATTAAGAGAGTCACCAAGTGTTTCTTCCTTATAGTCCCTCTCCCTGAATCTTTGAATCATGTTCTGGGCCTGTGCTTCAAATTCTTCATCATGTGAGCAATTTCTTTTGATTCTAATTAATTATCCATATGCTATGGAGTCCAATAGTTTATGCAGGTGGGCACAAGCAGCATGCAATATGGCATTGGCTGCTGTTGGTTTTCTAAATCCAGCTGTTTCTATGCCCCCACTTTCACCACTTTTCAGTTCTATGTCCAAGAATGTTATGCATTTCTCTTCAAAATGACATGTGATTTTGAAATTGTCTGTGGAATTGTTGAGATATGACATGAACAAGTTAAATTCCTTCTGATTTCCATCATATATACAAATAATACTGTCAATAAAGTGGTACCACCGCACTACTTTATTGATGAATGGATTGATCTTTGTATCCCAAATGTATTCTTTCTCCCATTTACCCAAATGTAAGATAGGCATAAGAAGGTGCTATGGAGCACCTATTGCTGTGCCACAGGTTTGTCTGTAAAATTATTTATTGAACACAAAATAATTATGTTCTAATACAGATTACAGTGCTTTTACTATAAATCCCATTGGCACTGGGTACCCCATGGTAGGTTTTGACAAGTAATGCCTAACTGCCTCCAGTCCTACTGTACAGTATGTTTTATTGAAGTGTATAGGTTGACAACATCAATAGTGACCCAGTTATAGATATCTTTCCAGGTGAAGTTGTTTATTTTCTGAAGGTGATGCATAGTGTCACTTATGTGAGCTTTTATTCCCACAACATACTGTTTGAGGAAGTGATCCAAGTGCCTTCCCAAGCCATAGGTGATGGAATCAATGCCTGATATTATAGGGTGGAAGGGGATTTTCCTGATTTTTATGGACTTTAGATAGCCCATAAAATGTGGCAGTGATGGGAAAGTTTGGTTTTATAAAGGCTACCTCATCACTTACAAAATTCCATTCATATATGCTTCATCAATTAATGAGTGAAGCAAGAGAAGATATTTTAATGTAGGGTCACCTCTCAATAATTCATACGTGGCCCTATCATTCAGAAGTTCCATGATTTTATCTGCATAAAAATACTCACTCATCAATATAGTATTTCCAGCTTTGTCAGATTCTTTTATAACCACCGCCTTTATATTCTGTAACTCCTCTAGTGCCTGAAATTTAGCATCTCACAAGTCCATGTTCTTGTTAAAGTGTGTATTTTTACCAAGTTTACTAATTTCATTCAGAACCAGTGGTTCAAAAGTTATTATAGCAGGACTTTTTACTTGTGGGGTAAAGGTTGACTTATTTTTAAATTTACCAGTTCTTTCAATTATGGTTACCTCTTCCACACTTTCATCACATTCTTCTTCTGTGTAATGAGCTAACAGTGTATCCAAATCCAAGCAGTCTAGCAAACAGGTCACTGCTAAGGCTCCTTCATCTTGTGCTTCTATTTGATGTGACAGTCCAACACCTTCTGTGAAAAGATGTTCTGAATCCATCACATTCTCCATGAAACCCATGTTTGGTTTTGTTTTAAAATTATATTTGAGTTTCAGTTTTCTAATAAGTTTATAGATGTCAGTTCTTATTTCAAAAACATCAGCTGACGGACTTGGATTAAAGGGTAATCCTTTTTCTTGTACTTTGATTTGGTTCTCAGTAAGTTGGAGCTATGTGAGGTTGATCACTGTCTTTTTTGTACTCTTGAGGTTCCTCTTGAGTCTTCCTTTTCCCTCTTCCTCTTCATCCTCAACAGGTTTTGCGCTTGAATCATTTCACTGTTTTTGTTGGTGGTGGTGTTGTTGGAGTACTGGAGGTGGCTGGTTTCCTGAATGTTTCTTTATTACTAAGAAAGGATATTTGAACTTCCTGGGTCTTCATCTGGTATAACCACTACCTCTTGTATTATGGTTACTGTATTTTTATTTGACTTTCTATTATTGTAAAATTTAGAATGCTCTCTCCAGTTTCTGTATCTTAGTCTGCTTCTTGACCTCCCTATCAGTTGTGGACTGATTGAATTAACCAGACGGTCCCATTTAAAAAACTGATTTTTTTCTCAAAATCACCAGAGTCGCTCAGTAGTTTTGTCTTTCTCTTTTTAATTATTTCATTTTCAACTTTGTTAGTACTCTGGATATATTTCTTGTTCAAGAATAAAAAATCCCTTTGATTCTTTAATGGCCTCAAGTACTCTTGGACTGTTTCAATCCCTTTTTCAGTTTCCAAGAAATCTCTTTTATCTTTGTGGACAAGTGCTCTTATGTAGGTGTTAGTGCAATCAGTGCTTGTTTTCTCCCATTCAGCTTTCAGCAGTAAATCATCAAAACTGCATGAAGGCTGCTTTTCAGTATGAAGCCCACAAGGTCTTATTCACAAGGAACAAATATATAATATTAGAGGACATCCATTTCAATTGGTAAATAACAGATGGAAATTACTGAAGAGAAAATCTTGGTTTAATCAAAGAGTGATTAAACAATGGAATAGTCTACCTTTCGAGGTGGTTACAAGCAGTACAATGGAACAGTTTAAAATAAGATTGGATGTTTTCTATTTAAACAAACATGGAACATCTTAAATTTTAAGGCAAGCAACCTATAAAACCAGCTGCTCACTAAGTATTGCTCCAAAGTCACTTTGTTGTAATATTTACTGTATTCAGTTCTTGTACTTGTAGTTTTTCAAGTTGAAAAAATAGGTTTTTAATCTCACCTGGCACATTTGTGTCAGTCTCCTCCATATTTAAATGAGAACTACTGGCAATGGAAAAGCTCCAAATGCTGCACAGATCAAGGCTTCACTTCTGGCTTACTTACCTTATCACTCATAGAATCCTGGCAATCACTGACTATTACAATCTTGGCTTCTCAATAACAATTTTCACAGCTGGTTAAGACATCTGAGCACTCAACTTAGGACAGCAAAACCACAACATTTTCTTTTCTCCACCTGGTCGGCTTGATTAAACTTAATTGGAAAACCCTATGACAGGGTATGAGCCAGACAAGCATAAATACTGATGAAGAAGTGGCTGAAGCCACTATTGACTTGGAGGAGGAAACATTTGATTGTTTGGATGATTGAGCAGCAACCTTTAAGTGAACGGAAAGGTTCAGATTTACCTTAAAGGAGTTCTGCAGGCAATGGAGAAGCCCTGACCGCTGCACAGATCAGGGCTTCACTGCTCCGGTCTGCCCCGCAGTCACCATAATAAATCACTGGTTTATTTATCTTATCACTTGAAAATCATGAGAATCCCCCAGTGGCCCTGACATTTTTAAATATGATGCCCTGGAACCCTTGCGATCTCACTGGAAATGTCGTGAGATCATGACATATCATTACCCCAGCCTTAATACAGTCCCTATGTATGGAACAGTAACCGGGTCTGTATCTTTAATACCCGGTGCTATTTTCACAAAATTTGATTCAATCCCATGGGTAAGCCCACAGTCTGCGAGGAGGGTTGTACTGTACTTTGCAAACCAACTGAAGGATTGCCTGCATTAAATAACCAGATCCCAGACACAAATACAGAAAATTCCCAAATGCCTGGGAAATCCAGTTTGAGTCCAGAAAGGTTGCTTTGAAATTTGTACCTGCAGTCTGGGAAATTGCCAGAGAGGCTGTTTGTCACCTTTAGCCCTGAGGGATGAGCTGGGCTTGTTTTCTGAGGCATTAACATCTGCTAACTCCTGAGAAGAAAAGACTGTGTGACTCTTGAGCTCCAAAAGAAGAATCCTCACCAGCCAAGGATGGTCTGGGGAATCATCCAGATAGTGTTACAGCCAGACATTACCCATCGCTTTCGCTTGGAGTTGGATGCCTGGGCATGAGGGGTAGGTGTGTGGCCCTGGTCCCCAGTACTGGTCTGTTCCAGCACTGTGACAGAACAGATAAGAAGATGACAAGCTGCTAAAGAGCTTGAAAGCTGCAGAGAGAGCAGCAGACCCAGCTGCATCTCAGCCAAAGCCCTTGAAAGCTGCTCAGAGCCCCTAAATCTGTAGATCAGAGTCAGATTCATCCTCTAGCTTGAAATTGCATGTCTGTATCTCCAGGACTGTACTTGAGGGCTTTTGCTCTTACCTGGGGATTGGTGTAAAGTTTGCCAGCAAGTGACAGTTTATTCTAAAAGTGCACCAACACTAGCCAACCAGCTGCACTATTTTGGGTCTGCAACTAATTCCACCAACTGGATACCCAGACTGACACTGGGGGACACTGGTACAAGTGGGGAGGTGGACTGTACTGTTGAGGTGTGACTGTTGGGGGGTGGGCACTCTTCATGTTAATGGTTATGTTCCTGGTTCACCTGCTATATCGAATATTTCAAATTGTTTGGTTCTGCATCCCATTCCCCTTTCCCCGTCAATAAATTGTTGCTGTTTTTGCTTAACATTGTCTCATGAGCATATTATTAGCTAATGTCAGTAATTGCCTATACTTTGAAATTCTGCATTGGTTTATGTTATTTCATGTGGGGGGTGACTGCAAGGGGAGTTGTAACAGTCAGACTTCTGGCCCACTATATTTTAACTCTGGGTGGAGGCACCATGCTAACTTTTATTGGGAATGAACCCCCCTTTCCATCTGAAAAAAGCCCAGGTCCCTCAACCTTGTCTGAGCCTGTAAGGCAGGAGTTGTAATCAAAAGTATCACAGTGACCCCGTTACAGGTGTATGGAATATGTCATTGTGGATTAGATCTGCACAGGGGACTGGGACATATTGATGTTCAGCATATGGCAAGATTGACCTCAAAGTGACTGTGTCTACCACAACTCAGCCACCCACTAGGACTATAGCAACTAAGCCTATCCCAGTGAATGACACTTTATTGTGCTCTGACATGCAGCCTGCACCCACCAGTGGTTTCATTCACATTTCAGGACCGTGTAGTACAGTACAGTCTGCACGCCCATTGGCCCACGCAGTGGACCAATGGGCATACAGCTGTACTGTATGCTGTCAGGTGGCCGGGTGGCTTGTGGGTGGGGAGCTGCTGCCCCTCGTTGACTGGGGGGTGTGAGGTGGCGGGTCTGAGTGGGCAGGTGGGGAGGGTGGGTACCACTGGACCACCAGGGAGTAATTAATTTTACACAGCCCATGATCGGGCCTCGGTGCAGGTACACTGGACCACCAGGGATTATTTCTATTTATTTAATCCCACGATTGAGCTGGGGAGCAGATCCACTGGACCATCAGGGAGCATTTCTATTTATTTAAGCCCATGATCGGGCTGCGGAGCAGGTCCAACGAACCACCAGGGATTATTTCTATGTAAGTAAGCCTGTGATCAGGCTGAGGAACAAGTCCACTGGACCACCAGGGAAGTTTTACATTTACAAGGCCCACGATTGGGTGGTGGGGCACGTTGCCGCTGAGTGGCAGGGGGCGTCAGTCCCCAACGGCTGTAGCCTGGAAGGGTGCCAGGCGCAAATCACCAGGGATCAGTGCACCTGCATGCAAATGGAGCCATAATGACATGCAAATGGCCCCATTTGCTCTTGCATGCATAATGGCCCCATTTGCATACCTAGCACTGAATATCACAGTTCTTGCACCTAGCGCACCCACATTTGCACTGGCGAATCCCCTTGCTCCTCTCTTGCCACTTGTGCTGGTGCAGTGCCACAGTGCCATATTCAATGGTGACAAGCCATGGTGCAGCACCTTTGAATATCACCCAGACCATGCCCTGGTGCATCCCAGTTGCGCTGCGCCCAGGCTTGCGCCCCTGCCTGGTGAAGTCTAAATATCCCGCCCTCTGTGTCTACTTGTTTGAATAAATCCAAGTGTATGTTATGAGAGAGTATGTTTGTCATCTTTACTTTGTCTCTACCAGTATTCAATGTGACAAGAGATGTGTACGCCATGATGGCTGAAACTCACTCCATAGGGGTGCTAGAAGGCATGGTGTATAAAACCAGGATGAGTCCACTGAGCCTGATTATCTATCTACCCCAGAGAAAAAGTGGGCTGTACCTCATACAGCTTGCTGTTCAGTGGTTAGATACCTGTATGTATGTTGATGTGATGTGTTTGACATCATCACTCCAGTGTTTAGACTGACACACCCAGATGGATGATCCCTGGATAACACTTCAACTACTGTACTGTTCAACACACATGCCCTATACAGTTGACCACGTCACACTCAGCAAGCCAGAGTGGCTTATAATATGGCAGATCAGGATTGTGTAGTGACAAAGCAGAAGTCTTTTATGTATGGAACAAAGCAATGTTCTGTCCCATATCCTAATTTCTGTTTCTCTTCTGCATATCAAACTGTGATGGGGAGATGATTATTACACCCATTCCAACGTATGACACTGATCTTGGCATGACCTGTAAGCCACTTCAAGTTGATATAAATGGGTATGTCCCTTCTTTTGATATGTCCATAAGAAATCTATCACTGAATCTTAAAAATCTCATGGCTAGGAAAGATAATCATGTTAGTATGATTAATAATAATATGCACCAAGCTCAACAGACAGTGGATGAATTATTGAATGAGGGAGATAAGGCCCTGCTTTCTTCTGACACTTGGTTGCAGGCTACTTTTAAAGTTCACCTTGTAATCCAGGCTATTCTTGTTTTTATTTTTACATTCAGCATTTGCTATTTATTTAAAACATTGTCTCAGAACCACCTCCAGCAGCAGATGACATACAGGTACTTACTGCAAGGACTTAAATATTAAAATGCAGCACCTGCTTTGCTGGTGTTGAGGCAGGGACTGTAATGATAGAAATCCATGTGAATGTTGTCATGTGGTAACTTGCTGAATAGCTCTATAGCAGAGGTAATACATGTGAAACCTTAATAGTGAGATTCCTCCTGGAGATGAGTGATATAGATGTGGGTTACCTTCCCACAGGTGGAGGGATCCTAAAGTTTCTGAACATTCTTCCTTTTATGGGAATGAATGTAAAGTATATATACAATTGGGTAGCATACAGAAGTTGTGTAAGTTAAGATAGTATATAAGTAGTGCGGTATTGGTACACCTTGGGAATCCAGAGCCAAAGCATGTAAGATCGAAGACCTTGATACTTACTCCTGCCAAGCTCATCCCCAGAGAAAGGTAACTGCCCATTTCTATTGTTTTATATTAGCAGTAGTTGAATAAACCTTACTATTGGAAACCAAGTACCCATCTCCTCATTGTTCAGAGACCTTCTTTGAACCCAACATCTGTGGATCTCTCACTTTTACTACCAGTTATGGGCAATGCAGGTTCTTCATTTTCAACTGCATGTGCATGCACTTCCTACTTACCAAATGGATAAACCTCTTGGAGAGTTATTGGACCAGTAGGTAAATACAGTTTTTAACATTGTCATATACCTCATCCCCTTCGGTAATGTTTTCTGGTAGTATAGCCACAGCAGGAATAGCTAATTCCAAATCATAAAATGATTAGTCTATTATAGTTCTTGACTCACTGTCAGCTTTGACAGTATAGTTATAGCCCCTGGTGTACCAAATGATGTGTGACTCGATTGGTCACATCTACTAGTTTGTAACCAGAGTGTGAAAAGGATCTTTTAACCCATTTCACAAAACTGATTGATAGGTATGAATAATACAAATGAGCCAGGCATTTATTTGTCTTTCTTTATATTAATCTTAAAAGAAAAGTCTTCTACATTACCCAGGACAGTCAGTGTGAACTCATTCATTACTTGGCACACTTGAGGTATAATTGGTTCAGACCTTAAGGTGTGTGCCATCTCTTTGGCTGTGTAAGGGTCTTCTCTTAACTATGACTACAAAATATTGTTGGCCGGCTCTATACATATACCCAGTCATACAAGGATGCCCCAGAAAAGTGGTCAAAAACATGGCCCACCTTAAAAAAGATGTAAACAGACTCGAGACAGTACACAGGAGAGCAACGAAAATGATACAGTACATGGGTTGCACAACAAATGCTATGAAGAACGCTTGCATGACTTAAACATGTACTCCTTGAAGCAGAGGAGGGAGAGGGGGACATGATAGAGACCTTTAAATTCCAAAAAGGTATAAACAAAGTACAGCTTCAGGACCTGTTCCAAAGCAAAAACACTCAATAACAAGGGGCATGGCATGAAGCTGGGGGGGCAATTCAGAAGCAACACATGAAAGTTCTTTACTGAGAGGGTGGTGGATGCATAAAACTTACTTCCAAGAGAAGTAGTGGAGGCAAAAACAGTGGGATCCTTTAAACACGTGTGGGATAGATTCAAGGGCAAAATTACACTGAATAGCAGCAAATAGGAGGAGGGTAGGATCATGGGCAGACTAGATGGGCCAGATGGGCCCCTTCTGCCATCCTTTTCTTTGTTTCTAGGATGTCCACCCAATGCACATGGAAGATTATAGGCCTTGTACCACACACATGTAGCATAATATGGTCCTTTTACCCATCTGTAGGGTCTGAACACAGGATTCTATGCTTTTGATAGTCCTGGTTTAAAACATCTTTTAGCCACTCTGTTTTTGCTACAAGTGTTAAATCAAGGCTGTGCCTCATTAATATCTTGAAAAAAAAAATGATTAGACTGTGTTCATAGCCTAAACACAATACAAACCTAGCTGAGGGCAAGTTACCTGCTTTGATTGGCACCTTATACTCACTCTCTTTTCATGGGTGGTTGTTACATAGAAACACAGAAGTTGTTGCCAGAAAAAAGGCCCCTTTGCTCATCGTGTCTGCCTAGTCCTACACATCTAGTGTGGAAATGGCTCTTCATTCCTCCTCTTCCCCCTCCCCTTTGGATGCCATCTTTGCTAAGCTCATATATCTGTCCCATCCACGTATGACCCCACCAACTGTTTTTACACAGACCACATCTTTTGGTAGATTATTCTATCCTTTCACCACCCTTTGTGTGAAAAAATACTTTTTGGTATACCTCTTAAATATGCCCCACCAGCGTTGTGGAGTTACCCCTGGTGCCTGTGATGCTGCTAAGTATGAACTATTCCCTGCTATACACTTTGTTTATACTATGGAGGTATTTGTATGTCTCAGGCATGGCCCCCTCTCGCTTCTCGCTTCCAGCACATGCATGTTTAGTTCCTTGAACTGCTCCTCATAAGGCCTTTCCTACTGTCCCTGGATCATCTTGGTTACCCTCCACAGTACTGCCTTCATTGTGCCCCTGTCCTTATTCACATGTGGTCTCTAAAACTGCACATAGTATTCCAGTTGAGGACAAATCAATGACCTGCACAGTGGTAGACGACCCCCACACTTGTCTGGATGCTGATACCTCTCCCTATGTACTCCAACACCACATAGAAACATAGAAACATAGAAGTTGACGGCAGATAAGGACCTCAAGGCCCATCCAGTCTGCCCATTTCTTTTTCTACCTTATAAATGTGCCATCGGCCTTTGCTCTGTCAATGACCTATCTATTCATAGTCATTTGTATTGCTCCCTTATGCCTATCCCATGCCTGTTTGAAGCCCTGCACTGTATTCATAGCCACCACTTCTTGTGGTAAGCTATTCCATGCATCTACCACCCTTTCTGTGAAAAAGAATTTCCTCACATTCCCCCTTAATCGGCCTCCCTCTAATCTCATGCTGTGTCCTCTTGTCCTGCTATTTTTCTTATATTTAAACATGTTAGACTCTTTCACCTTGTTTATGCCCTTAAGGTGTTTAAATGTCTCGATCAATCACCTCTCTCCTCCTTTGCTCAAGGGTATACATATTGAGCTCCTTTAATCTGTCCTCATATGTCTTCTGATTCAGTCCCTGCACCATTTTGGTTGCCCTTCTCTGGACTGCCTCAATTTGAGTTAATGTCCTTGTGAAGGTGTGGCCTCCAATACTGCCCAGTACTCCAGATGGGGCCTAACCAATGTCTTGTACAGAGGGATTATTACCTCCCTCTTACGACTTGTGATACCTCGACTAATACACCCTTAACACCTTCTAGCTCTAACCTACTGCTTTAGAGGTCTGTTTGATGATTTTAGGTCATCAGATGATGATACCCAAGTCTCTTTCTTCCTTTGTGACTGCTAGCAACCCCCTCCCAGCCTATAAGTGGCTTCAGGGTTTCTCTTCCCTATGTGCATGATTTTGCACTTTGCATTAAATCCAGTTGCCACTCTTCTGACCATTTTGCTAGTTTATCCAGATCTCTTCTCATTCTGCCACCCCATCTGGATCATCTTCTCTGTTGCAGATCTTGGTGTCATCTGCAAACAGACAAGCCTTACCCTCTAGTCCATCTGCGAGGTCACTAATGAAGATGTTGAATAGGACTGGCCCCAGGACTGATCCCTGAGGTACCTCACTTGTGACTTTCATCTCTTCTGACTGTATACCATTTACCACCACTCTCTGTTTTCTGCCAGTCAACCAGTTTGCCACCCAGTTGACCAACTTCTGACCCACCCCGAGCCTACCTAGCTTATTTATCAATCTTCTATGTGGAACAGTGTCAAAAGCTTTGCTGAAGTCAAGGTAGGCGACATCAACTGCTCCCTTGGTCCACCACTCTGGTTACCCAGTCAAAGAAATCTATGAGATTAGTTTGACAGGACCTTCCTTGTAAACCCATGCTGTCTTGGATCCGAGCCCCTATGGATTCCAGGTGTTGCACTATCCTTTCCTTAAGGAGTGCTCATAATCTTGCCCACTACTGAGGTAAGACTGACTGGTCTGTAGTTCCCCGCCTCCTCCCTGCTACCACTCTTGTGGAGCGGGATCACATGAGCCCTTCTCCAGTCTTCTGGGACCTCTCCTGTGCTCAGAGACTCACTAAACAATTCTGCTAATGGCTCTGCTAGTTCCTCCTTTAGCTCCTTAAGTACCCTGGGATGTATGCCATCAGGTCCCATTGCATTATCCACCCTGAGCTTAGCAAGCTCTTGTAGGACCCTTTCTTTTGTGAAGGGAGTAGTGCTCACCTCCCTCCCCCCTGTGTCCATGATGCTGAGCTGTGGGCCCTGCCCTACCTTCTCTTCAGTAAATACTGAGCAAAAGTATCTATTTAGGATAGATGCCTTTACAGGGTCCTCCTCCTCACATGCTCCCTTTCTCCATTAGCTTAGCAATACCCTCTGGACTTTCTCCTTTCACTAATGTATCTATAGAAAGTCTTGTCACCTTCTTTTACTGTTCGTGCTAGTGTTTCCTCAGTTTGGGACTTTGCCTGCCTTACTGCCTTACCTGCTTCCCTTAGGGCAGTTTGGTATGCCTCCTATCTTCATCCGCTGTGTTCCTTATATTTCCTGAAGGCCAGCCTTTTGGCTCTGACCTTTTCTGCTACTGTATTTGAGAACCAAAGTGGTTTCCTTCTTCTTTTGCACTTCCTTTTCTGTCTAACACAATGGGATGTTGCTTCAGTATTGTATCCTTAATGCTTGCCCACTTTGCCTGTACCTCCTCACCTGTGTTTCTTTTGCCAGGGCTAGCTTAACTCTGTTGGCCATCTTATCAAAGTCAGCTCCTCTGAAGTCCCATATTTTTGCCTTGGAATGGGATGATTTAGATGTAGTAGCCAAATTGAACCATACCATGTGATGGTCACTGGCCCCCAGGTGACCTTCTACCTGGAGATCTGTGATCCCTTCTTTGTTAGTCAGTACTAGATCTAGGATAGCCCTGTCTCTTGTGGGTTGCTGTACCAGTTGTTTGAGGCCCTCCCGCAGGGAATCCACTATGAGTCTAGTTCTGGCAGATGTTCCTGCTGGTATTGACCAATCTGTATCTGGCATGTTGAAGTCTCCCATTATCAGAACCTCCCTTTAGCTGTCATGTTTTGTATATCTTCTAACAGTAATGTGTCTATGTCCTCCCTCTGGTCTGGGGCCTGTAGACAACCCCAGTTCTTATGGCTGTCCCATTTCCTGTTTCAGGGTGACCCACAGTTCTTCTGGCTCCTTATGTGTATTCTGAATTTCTGTAGCTTTGATATTTTTCATTAACATACAGGGCCACTCCTCCCCCTTTTGCACCTCGGTCTCTTTCTGAATACAGCCAGGTACTGAAGTCTCCCAAGTGTGGTTACTGTAACCACATCTCACTAATTGCTACTATGTCCAGTTTAGCCTCTGACATTATTGCCTGCAGGTCTGGGATCTTATTTCCCAGGCTGTGAGCATTTGTACATGATTTTCCATTGGCCAGATTTTGGTGTGTTAGTTGTTGGGTGAAGTTTGGCATTACCCTGTGCATCGTATGGGGAGACAAACCTTTTTCTTACCTGGTGATGCAAATGAGCAGCAAACACGCTGAATTCCTGTTTGACCACTAGCTGAGGGGAGGGTGTTCTTCCCATTGACGTATGGGGTGCTGCACCCTTCTCCCCATTTGCTAGTTTAAATATTCTGCAAAGGCGTCAAACTTCTGCCCCAATGCACTGACTCCCTCTTTAGTCAGATGCAGTCCATCAAATTTAAAGAACTTTCGCTCCCAGAACTGTTGCCAGTTCCCTACAAATCTGTGTCCTTTTTCCTGGCACCAGTCCTTGAGCCACGTGTTTAGCTCCCCTATATCCCCTTCTCTGACCTTCCGTCCATCTGCTCCCTTCTCCCAGACTGGCAGGATCTCAGAGAAGGAGATGCCAGACGAAATAGATGATAGTTTGTCACCCAGCTTAGTCAGGTGTTCCTTGGTCTCCACAACTGCCGGCTGGAGATCATTAGTCCCTATGTGTACTAGGACATCAATGTTTCTCCTGCTTTGTGAACAATTTTGTAATCGCGGTCAGTGTCTCTCCATGCTGATGTACCTGGGAGACATCTGACCATCACCCCTGGCTGGAGATGGGTATCAACTCCCCGAATCATGGAGTCTCCTATGATCAGAAGTTTTTTGGATTTCCTTTGTGCTTGTTTAGTTTTGGTTCCTGATTTGGGTGAGTATTGTTGTGCTAGCTCCTGTGCCGCAGTGTCCTGCTCTGCAGTGTCTTCTGCCTCTTTATTTGATTTCAGAGATAGAGGCAGATACCTGTTTGTAGTGTTTATATGGTTTTTGGAGGTAATGTGTTGGAGAGCAGAGAGTGATGGGGCACCTGATTTGCTCCTCCTAACCACCTGCCAACCTCCTGGACCAACTACCCTCTGCAGTCGAGGGTTTTTCTGTTGGATGCTGGGGAAATGGCGGGTGGTTCTTATAATGTATTTCCTCTTCAATATGAAATTTGAGGCGTGCAATCTCTGCCCATGCTGCCCGGAGCTGAGACCTAAGATCTCCAAAGGCCCAGCATGTAGGACAGTGTCCTAAATCCTGTAAGACTGTCCTTCTGAAAATTGTTCCACAGTACCTGCAGTTAATGAAATCCATTCCAAATAAGTTGCTGGGTTTGTAACCTAGTCAGAGTAATTAGAAGGAAAAAAATGAAAAAAATGCAAGTAATGGTTTAATTGTGCTTTGTTTAACTTGTTATAACAAGTTAAATTACTAGTGCCCCTTAAATGAGATCACCTTGTGAGGCCCCACTGATCTGCCCTTCCTGCTCTGCCACAGGAAATGTCACAACTGTGGTACCCTATAAAAAGGAGTGTGGCGTGGGGTGGTTGGGGATGGGGGTGGGTGGCTGGGCCCTTCCCTGCCTAAAAGAAGAACCACGGACGAAAGAACAAGGAGGTAAGAGCAGAAACAATCAGTCAACAACAAATGCAGTAACCTGAAAGCTTATCCTAATGTTAGATAAAACTGTAAAACCTGTAAAGCACCACCTGTAATAATTTCAGAGAAGATATACCATGTAGAAACACTTTGCTCCAGAGAAAATAAAGCAGTAACAGAAGATATACCTTGCAAAGACAATTTGAATCAGAAGATTACAGCAGTAATCTGTTAGCACACACCTGTAGGCACACCTTGTAATAATGCAGAAGAAGGTATACCAGCAACAACAATTTGAATCAGAGAAAAAATAAAGCAATGAAATGTTAGCAACAAACAGTAGCAATCCCTGTGAGTGAAAAATAAAAACACCACCACACAGTAAATCTGCTTAGCCAAACTAAGTCTTAATCCTTCTCCCTTGCTCTGGTAAATTTCTCTACTCTGCCTTCCTTCCCACTGCTCTAGTATATTGCACTGCTGTCTTCAAACTATCCAAAATTATTACTTTGAAGCCCCTCTCCTATGCTGCATGTTCCATTATTACTCTCCCCATTCTGTGATCAGTTTGGGGATTTTTAACCCCTAGGTGCACCACTTTGTACAGTACTTCTTGGCATTAAATTTTAAATGTCACTTATTTAATTGCCCCAAGTCCCCTTTCATAACTCTGATCCCATTCACACAAACCCCCAGCCACAGATCTTAGTATAATCTGTGAAGAAGCATAGCTTGCCCTGTATCCCTACTCCATATTGCTGATGAAGATGTTGAACAGGCTGGGTCCTACGACAAATCCCTGTGGAACACCACTAGTGACCCCCTGACTTCTGAGAATTCTCCATTAAATGCACCCCTCTGGGTCATACCACTCGACTAATTTCCCACCAACTTTGTGACTTTGTCCTCCACCCCCTGGTTGTGCATCTTCTTTACCAATCCTGCATGGGGGATGGAGCTGATGGCATTACTGAAGTCAAGGCACAGTATTCTGACTGCTTGCCCCTTGTTCACTACCTTCATCTCCTAAGTGACTAAATTGATCAGGTTTGTCTGACATGACTGGCTCCATGAACCCATGTTATGTTTGTCTTGAAGTCCTTTTGCCTCCAGAAACCTTACTAGACTTTCCCTTATTATGGTCTTCAGCAGGTTACCCACTGTAGACATTAGATTGACAGGTCTGTAGTTCATTGGTTCATTTCTGCACCCATTCTTCTGCAGGGGAACTACATTCACTGCCTTCCAATCCCTGGGTGTTATCTCTGTCTCAAGCAAGCTGTTGAAGAGCTTAGTTAGTGGCTCAACTAGTACCAGCCCAAGCTCCTTTAGCAAAAAGAGATGCAGCCATCTCAGTCCATTGACTTATTCACCTTCAGCATGCTTAAGTTCTATCTAGTACCTTTTTATGAAAACTAGATTCTCAGTGACACCCTTCCCTCCTTCTCTTTGCCCTGATGACATAGTTAGGCAATGGGCCCCTTTTCTCTACTGTGAACACTGAACAGAAGTCTTGGTTCTGGATGCCCACCTTAGCTTTATCCTCCTCCCCCCACTCATCTCCATTTCCAGGTTGACTATTCCCTCCTTAGTTTATTGCTTCTTCTTTCTGTAACAAAAGATTTTGTTGCCCTTCTTCATTCCCTCAGCTATATCCAACTCTGCATCAGCCTTAACTTTCTTCGTAGTCCTGCTGGCCTCTTTCGTCTTGTTTTGAAACTCAGCCCTAGCCCTCTCTCCTTGTTTGATTTTGTATTTTTAAATGCCTTTTTTATTTGCCTTTACAGATGCCCTTACTGTTCCTCACTAATAAACCACAATGTTTTTAACCCCACCCATTCTTTCCTATTACCTTTACGCAGTGATTTGTGACATCTGATATCCTTTTTTCACTTCCCCTTTCCCTTCCAGCACCTTTGCCATTCATGTGCCTTCTAGTTTCCTCCGCAACAGCTCCCTCATCCTATCAAAAGCACCCCTCTTAAAATCCAGGACTTTTGTCTGGGACTGGTTTCTCTCCACTTCAAGTTTGATGTTAATTGATTCTGGATGGTTGTCTCTGGCTCCCAATGGGGCCAGCCCTCTGACCTCTCATATACTGTCCCCGCTTGTAAGGACTAAGTTGAGGCTGGCTGTCTCCCTTATAGGCCCCTCCCCTCTCTGTACAAGGAATGTTTCCTAAAATCTTCTACGTGCTACTAACATCTCTCACTTGTTGCCACTGGGATCCTCTAGCCCACATCAGGCATGTTGAAGTCCCCCAGTAGCAGCACCTCACATTGCCTTGTTGCCCTTTTAATTTCATCCACAAGCTCCCTATCCAAATCTTCTTTTTAAGATGGTGACCTGTATACCACCTCTCTTCTGATGTTTCTCTCCCATTGTCACTGCCTTCAACCATATTGACTCTGGGTAGAAGAGTTTTTATGTTTCCCTTAGAAAATGGGCAAAGACAATTCTCTCTTCTGATTGGCTGAGACACTTATTTAGGTGGGCATCTATCAGACAATAGATACCCACCAAATAAAAAGCCCCAGCCTAAGCCTGCCTGATAGCCAGAAAAGTATCTGTGTGCCCAGCACCCTGCTTCTTCATTGGCTGAAGTGCTGGGTACACAGTTTCAAACTGCCGCCATTTTTTTTCCTCAGTAAGCGAAAGCCGACACATAACCTCCATTCTCCACCTGTCTGCCTATCCGTTTAGCCTATTGCTGCAAGGAATTGCCAGTTTGTTTTTTTTCTAAACTACTCAAAATCTGACTGCTCTTATTCATTTTTCCTCATCTCAAAGCAGACTGCTAGAGAGAGAGGGAGAGAAAGAAACACTCGTTACTTGTCATCATTTGGTCACGAAGAGAGAGAACCGAGCATCTCTGTGCCTTTTCAGAGATTTTTGTGAAATGTTGCCGATCCTTGCAGCGTTAGTTCCTTTCTTTCCTCTTTTGTCTCATCGCTCCCCTGTGACTGATCGTGTCATCTTAGTGTATGTGTCGTTGTCTCTCTCTCCCTGGTGCTGCCCCCCCGGCATGTGAACCTGCTCCCACCTCCCTCAAGTTCAATGACAACGGTGATGGAGTCTCCCCTGGGCATTGTGAAGCTGCTCTTTGAGCTGCTGTTCATGGGAAGGACTAGGGAATGCTCACGGCCAGGGGTGCTGCAGTCTCTGGAGAAAAGAGAGAGCTGGGTAGCAGTGGCTGAGAGAAACCATGGAGGGACAGCAATGCTCCCAAGAGTGAAGAGTAGGAGGCATAAATCCCGCTGGATGAGACAAGGTACTGCTGAATGACCTGCTCATACACACTGAACCTAAAATTAGCCTCCTCTCTCCCGTACTGTAAAACACTTCACAAAGAGTGAGAGACAGCTGCTCAAGTCTACGGACGTACAGTAACAGTTTCCCTACCACAATCGCTGGATTGTGACTGCAATTTCAGCTGCTCATTGTGCCCCCCTTTTGCAGCACCAGCATGCCAAGCTTTCTTTAAAAAAAAACTCCCTTTTCCTAGTGTCATCACTTTCCTAGTCTCACCCTCCGCAACTATGCTCACTTAGTTGATGGCGCTTTCTTGTGCCCACTGCTCTAGATGCCGGTCCATTGCATTTTTCTGGGAGTGGCCCCCCTGCCTTGTCTTGTGTTGTGTTGTGTTGGAGGGGGCAGCCAACTTTCTCAAACTATGCAAGTGTGACAACCAGCTCCAGTCATAAGTATGGAGGCTCCTTTAGGACAAAAACACATCAGTATAATACAGGCGGAGGAACTATTTTATTTCAAAAGTCATTTTAAACATATTTGTTATTAACTTTTTTTTTATTAAGCTAATTTTTTTACAGTGCCCATTTTCTAAGTGCAATAATACCCTCCAGGGTGGGCAGTATTGGGCTATACTGGACCTTCCAGTGGCTATAAGGCCCTCTGCCTGTGGCGTTGGGCCTCATTACACCCCTGGGCTGTCCGGTATAGCCCGATACCACCCACCCTGTTGGGTATTCTTGCTTACATCTATTTCTGCATTTTTTCCATTTCACCTTGAGAATGCTTTATCATTTCTTCTAGGCATGTGGAACTTATCCTAGATTTTGTCAGAGGATGACTGTAGTGCTGTTAATCATTATTATGCTATTGGCAACCCTTGACGTTATCCCTATGGCCTCCATAAAAATATCTTCCTCTATCAAATCCACTTCATGGGTTTTATAGCTACCATAGACAAAACCCTGGTTCTAGTAAAGCTGTTGGAGCATTACAGGTTCTCGTATGGACCTGGTGTGATCCATAGACTGCTCCTATGGAGGATTTGTTTGTGTTTCTTTTTTTCCTTGAGTGTGCTGGTGGCAGGTAGCTCATCACCTTCCATGGGTAAAGCATCCCTATTAGTAACTTCGGATACTTTTTCTTGGGAAGCAGAGTTTCCCTTATTCTGGAGGTGAACCTTGTCATAATTGTTAGTTTACCACATCATTTCAGCCTGGGAAATAATTCAGTCAACCCTCTACTTTTTCTTTTTTCTGACCTTTTGTATTTTGAAGAACAAAGTATTAAAATAATACAGTACAAGTAGTGGTGAAATGCAAATAAAATTACTGGTGACCCCCTTTAATGCACAACGTTGTGCTCTGTTTAAAAATGCCATAATAACTGGTAGAACTAATTATTATGGCATTTAGAAAAACTGTCCCATCAGTTTCGAATGTCATGCTACCACATTGGCTCTTGTTCCATGTGTGGGCAGGCTAAAGAGTTCCACAAACATGGTGACTCCGTTTTTTATGTTACTGAGGACCGCAACAATCGTTTGCCTTTCAGTGTCCTGGCTGGTAAATTATTAAAACCTTTTCAATATTTATCTGGTTGATACTATCTTTACAAGTTTAAAAATCTAACTGGTTGATCCTGCAATTCATGCCCTTCATGGGGAGCTTTGGGAGTCAGTGAATGTGATCAGGAACGGACCATGGCTGACTCCCAAGTCTGACTAATCTCCCTCCTTACTCACTGACGGTGCAGTTTAAATTAAAAAAATGTTCTGTGGTGGAAGAGAGACTGTGTGTGTGAGAAAAGTGTTCCAATACCTTTGGCATTCACGGTCTTGCACCAGTTATTATAAAAAAAATTATTTCTGTGCAAGGTTTGTGTTATGAAGATTTTTCACACAACCTCCATGAGTGATAATCTCATAAACCTTTTGAGCTTCTCTCTCTCTAGATTTATGGATTATCACACACCTTGGGTGTGTGAAAAAACCTCATAACACACACCTGCAGAGGCATTATTCACTATATAATACATCCACTTGATGTTGCAACAAAGGATCTCAATAGCAACAATTTCACTGTGTTACATCGCTTGAGATGCAGTATATACTATGTACTCTTCACAGAAAAGGCCAAGAAACCTTGCAACTGCACAAGGCAAAGGCACACAAATGTCCAAAAAGTCTGCAGATTAAAAGTTCCCAGCCATTAGCCTTGCTTAGTGCTTGGTACATCTAAAAGTGTCACCACATTTAATGCTAGAAGATATTATTCAGCTTTAAACATAAACATCTTCTTACAGTACTGATTTAGTTACTATAAGTTAATCAGTAACAGTATCTGAGACAAAATGGCCTTAATACACATAATTACCCTTGTTATTAAACCACCGTCATTGACATGTAAAAGACGTAACATCTTTCAAAACAACCATAAACGTAACAATTTGATTATTACTCTTTTACTGAGCATGTCGTTCTTAGTATAGGCAGAGGATTAAACTAAAGGTACTTTAACAACCAGGATTTACTCAGCTGTGCTGAAACTCTGCATGCAGTAAAAAGAATGCACTAGATCTGTGATGGTGGGAAGCTGTCAGCACTCCAAGGGGCAGGAGGGGGCTTAGTGTCAATAATCAGGAGATGCATTTAGCATCATCTTGACCCCATGGTCAGTAAGTCTTATGGCTAATTCAATTGTCCAAAGGCAATATATGCCTGCCCAAAACAAGCCCTCACCCAACCGCTTGAATAACTTCCCTTGAGCAATTTATAAAACATTAAACAGGACTAAACTTTATTCAGAACCACATACATTTAGCACTCTAAAAATAACTGTGCAGCATGGTAAAGATCACTACACTTAAATGTTCGATTGTTGGTCAGAATCTTCTTTCTTGACCCTGACAGCACAATCATTCTTAATTTTCTCAGCTAGCTTTCCAGTGTCCATGTGATCGGAGAATAAACATGTCTTCCCACCACAGTGCACCTTAAGATGTGCAGGCAAAAGGAGGCAGTGGTTAACCCCTAGTTTTCTCAAAATCCCCCTAACTCCATTGAAAGCTTTCCTGTGTGTTCTCTTACTGTAGCTTAAATCCAGGACATGCCTCCAGTATGCCTCAAGTTTGATACCCCCTGAATGTTTAACCACGAGGAGTAAGTCATCTTGTTCCTTGGGACTTCCAGTAACCATCAAAATCATATTAGCTCCATTTTCTTCTTGTGGCACTCTCCTCGAATTAATGCAGTAAGCTTTTTTAATACTGATGGTAGAGTCCAAGGAAAGTGCCTCTGGAATCCACCCAAACAGGAAAATCTTTAAGGAGCTGCTGACACCTACAAGAAGACTTGAAACACATGATATTTCAGTACAATTCAGCTTGCATTCCATACATATGGTATAGATTTCTCCTTCCCATTATTTATTACTTAGGAAATTTGCATGAATACATGATCTTTATCCCCTTAGAGTTCATCTGTCTGCATAACATACTCCCTCCTTCAAGTCATAATCCTCTGTTGTGACATCACAGTTTGTTGCCATGGGAGTAACTGTGATGTCACAAGCACTGTATTATTACCTCAGGTAGAGAGAGAGCAACAGGAACAGATGAACTCATGAGGAGCAAAGATCCTGTTTTCATGCAAAGACCTGAATAAAAAATTATAGTTAGGAGAAATACAGAACTAATGTGAAATACAGGCTGAACTGTGTCTACTGTAAGTATTATGGTTCATTAAAGTTCTCTGGAAGGGGTCAGTTGCTCTTTTAAATCTGTACCTTCCATCGATTCAAGTAGACTAATAAGTTGGACATTGGCAGCCCTTGTGAAATTGTCCAATTGTTTAAGTCATACTGTACATAGAGGATAGAGTTTTCTTTTATTAGTCTTGTGCATGAAACTAAGGCTTTCTCTGCCACCTCTCCTGCCTTTGAAGACTTTTCTTGTGCTGAATGTGCCTTTTTACCAGGCGCGCAGTTTGACTGCTGAATGCTTCCATTTTGTTGTCCAGCCCTTGGATTGCTGCTAATAGAGACACCAGAGAGGGTTCTCCCCATGAGGTACAGTATAATGCAGCTGAGCTCCCACTGTGGCCCATGTGTGTCAGCTTTTCCTTTCATGTGACTCAGACTGCAATTTATATGTAGGCTTCCCCATCATTTCTGAGGCTGAATATGCTCCTGTGAATCTTGCAGCTCTGTACTATTGTTCAGTTAACTTTTCAGCCCACAGAAGCAAGTTTAACGCTGTAGTTTTAAAAGCTTTTAACAGTTATTGAGTGGAGTTCTGTCTCCTTGTGTCTATTCATGCCAACAGTCAGGCTATGCCCCCCTTTTTATTTTTAACATTGCTTGCCAATTGCCTTTTACTATCTTTAGGCAATGCATCAAAATACAGATCATTAAAAAAAGAGAGTAACGTGATGCCCTCGAGCTGATCGACTGCTCTCACCTTGGCTCCGCACTCCTGGCTGTTAAATATTATTTATTTTAGTGATTAATTTGCCAAATTTGGTACCAACTTTGCAGCTAAGCTCCTTTTTATGCCTGATGCACCTGCGCACCAAATGTTTCATAATGAGTGGAATGGGATATGGGCAGGGTGTCCCTGCGGAGTCCATTGCAGTTCAGAATAGCACGGGCTCAGTAGCCTACACCAATGACCACACACAGTGGTCCTGATACAACTCTCTGCCTGATGGGCAAAAACTTTGTGTACTTCATAGGACTGAAGCCACTCCAATCAAAGAGAGCTTTAGTCCTTTGATTTGCATGAAGCTACATCAGCAAACAGCTGATCAGCTTTCAAAACAGTTGCAGCGGCACACCACAAGTTTACTAAGGAGGTCTTCAGTGTGCAGCTACTGTATCATGCCCTGTAACAGCAGAAATCCTCCCACTCCCTCCATTTGTGTGGTATCTACCCAACCCTCCATTCCCCATCACCACCAATGTTCTTTAAAGAAGCCCTCCCGCTCCATCCCACTGTGTGCTGTCCACCCCCATCCTCCATTCCCCATCCTTGCACCTGGAATTCATTTAAACCCTCCTGCTCCCTCGATCAATGTGCTGTCCACCCCCACCCTCCATTCACCATCCCAGCACCTGGAGTTCAATTAAACCCTCCTGCTACCTCCATGTGCAGTCCACCTCACCCTCCCCTTCCAGTCCCGGCACCCAACATTCAATTAAACCCTCCTGCTCCCTCCCTCTGTGTGCTGTCTGCTCCTACCCTCCATTCCCCATCCCGGCACCAGTGTTTGTTAAAAGAAATGCTTCCCTTCCCTCCATCTGCCTGCTGTCTGCCCCCGCCCTTTGTTACCTGTTCTGGCTCAAGTGTTCCTTAAATGAAAAGGTTACAGAAGCATAATGGCAGTGACTGTGCAGACAGCTATTTGTTTCTTCCTTGAATCTGTGGAGCACCTTCCAGCAGTACATCGGTTGGGAATTCCTGAGTGAGAGCATTACAGTTTCTCCTCCCATGGTAGAAAACAGAAGGAGAGGAGAAGTGGTGTGTGCCCAGGGTATGTGGCTGACAGTGAGATCCAACCCTAGATCCAACCTGACTTTTCTGAACAGCCGATGTCCTGAGCTGATGAAAACAGTAACTGTAAATCTTCCCCAGGATATGCCCCAGGATATGCCTTCCTTGGAAGAGTTTTAAATAAATGTGACAGATGTATGAAGATGTGGGAATGTGTCAAGGTGATGAACATCTATGCTCGAATACTTCGACTGATGGCTAGGTGGAAGGGGTGTCATTTAATATATAGATTTATAATATTTTTGCTCAGTTCCTACATTTCTTGAAATGTTGCTACTGCTGCTGCTCTGGGCTGCTGTCCCCCCGTCAGTTTTTCTAGCTGATCCTTAGTGTCCCCAATGACTGACACCTTGCATACAGTTTGACAGTTCATATTTGTCTCCAGGATTTGTCTGCATGTTTCCAAATACAGGCTTCTCCTCCAAAACAAGCCATGCAATAGCAGCAGATCTCACTGCTGTGGTGACAGATTCAGGTGACAGATACAGTTTGACTCCTGGTTCAACTCCTCATGCAATGATGGGTAGGCATGTATTATTCCTGTATTATTATTATTATTTCTGTTGTTGTTTCCTTCTGGTTAGCAACAAGTCATCTGATCCCCCTTGATACTGCTGTCAGTGAGCTGCTCCTCCTGCTGCTGCATCCCCAAACACATTGCTTATGCTGCTGCTCCACCCTCCATCCTCTCTCTGGTCCTCTAACCCTTTGTTTCTGCACCTGTTTACCTGCTCTGCTGTGTGCACCAGTCCCTGAAAAATGCACTTCAGTAAAAGCAGGTTTGGATCCCGGGAAGTCTTCCCACTGGACTCTGACCGGGTCTCTCTATCTGCCAATTCATTGTTTCTTTCTTTTTTCAGTCTGCAGCAAGCCCAGGCAGCAAGGTAGCAGGTCCCACCTCACACACACACACACACACACATATACACACACATCAGGAAAGGGCACATCATGTAAACATAAGACCTGGGCCTAAGACGCAGTCAGAAAGCTGCCTTGTACCATATAATGTTTGTGTGGCAGTGTCCAACTTCCAGGTCTGGCTTTTTAATTTATCCTGTAGCCAAGAAAATGAGACCCCTATCCAGAGGTAGAACAGGCCAGCTACCGATACAGTATATTAGACAAAAATGTAATTAATCTTGTTAATCTTACAATGTGCACAGAAATGGTGTTCAGCCAATATTTTATATAAAAGACAAAAAGGAAAATGGTGTTTATATGTGAAATTTCTAAGGCTAGGCAAATTTTGGTTTTTCATCTGGAAAATCATTTGAAAACCCATTTTTGCATGATACGATTCACTAATATTGCAATAATTTGGTAATTTCATATCTATCTTAGGCAAAATTGGTCAAACAGAGCCCATTATCAAGTGAGATTGCAAATTATTGCACAAACCTTTCACCAGCAATTTTCATGTGAAAAATAAGACGTTACTAGAGCATGGTACTTATTGCACTATATTTTTAAACAGTAGTCTTCTCTGCACTTTGGTAATTCACTAAAAAAATAATCGTATACTGTACAGTAACTGTGTAAGTCAATTTTGCCCAGCCCTTCAAGTTATTGGTCCTATTTGGATTTGCATACTAGGAAGTACAGGAAAGTATGTTAATGTATTGCTTTTTTCTGTTTTTAAAATTGTTTTAGAGGAATGCATTTTGTTTCAAAAAAGAAAATTACTATTATTAATGAAAACCCAATAGAGAAAAAAGAAAGTGGGCCAGCCAGTAGCACACCAGTTGAGAAGTCACTTGCCAAGCCACATATCCTAGAAGTCCTTAAACACTTTTAAAGATCAGCAGGATGATAATCAAGCATCCCACAGGATGCACTCAGCTGGTGAGGTGGACAAAATCTTCCACTATCGCACTGTCCCCTGATGCAATCTCTATGAGGTATTCGAGGGATTATTAGGGTGAGCATTGCCTCCTGACTCCATTCAGGAGGAGGGGTGAGTTGGGAGAAAAAGAAGGGGAGAGGTCTAGGTGGATGACTGTGCCTTGCAGCCACACTCAGTTGGGATGCACCGACCCAGTAGGAGCCCTGCCTCCTCCCCTAACTGCCTTTGATCTTGCACAGGCTGTCAGAACCACCATGGCGGACTGCTCCCCAGTAGTGAAGGGGAGAAGATAGGGGAGTTCTTAATGTGCAAGCAGTATCCTCACAAAAGGTGGAGGGTCAGGCCCAAAGAATGGCTGAAAGACTATAAACTGCTCACTGTAATCACCTAGAAATACAAACTCTGGCCAGAGTCGATAGGGCTGCAGGTAAGGAATTTGTTGCAAAAATATTTAAAATTTGTAATGTTACAAGGCTTCATTAGCAAAATGTAATGTATGCTTCAAAATTTTTTGTCTTTTAATATCTATAGCCTTGTTATGACCTTGCCTCATAAAGAAGGGCAGAACAAAAGTTGAAATCATGCTGGAAAGGTGATTTCATGCAGGGACAGCAAAATCAACTTTCAGAATACAAAAACACATTTTTGGCAGGAATTGAAAAATGAAAGTTGTCACACTCATGAGGTGCTGTAATGATATGGCTATGTTGCGAATTTGGGGGGTTATTGAAAATTGCAAGTTATGATCCAGCGTTTGCAAAATTCAGTGTCTAGGTCAGTTACTTTATATTTTCTTTATTGTTTTCATTAACTGTGCATTATGAATTAGTAGCATTGACTACATATAGTATTGATCCAATAGAAACTGTACTATGGATAGCCCTTAGTGGCATGTGGATGGATCGTCGCCACCCAAAACATTACGGCTCAATTGGAGACTGGTTGATTATGGTGCTTTCAGTGTAGCATAGTGATGATGACCCTCCTATTCAATTTTTTAGTGCTGCACTAAATGGGACAGGGGAACGCAAACCACAAATTGTGTGAGCAGCTCCTGAGCCAGATGAGGGCAGGAAAAAACAAACCTCAAATAGCTGCTGTTCCCATGCTGCCACATCGGGAGTCAGTTTACACTTATTTTTGCTTTTTTTTTATCTTCAGTGTTAAAGAATTTGGGGCTGTGGGGAACCAGAGCTCAGGCTCACTTTACTCTCACTCTAAAAGAAAACACAACTGCTCCACCCTCTACTGTAACCTGACCTGTTTTATGGCACATCACCTTGTTTGTCATGTTTTTAAATACACTGAGTGATCGAGCAACGGAGAATACAGAGTCAGCAACTTGTACGGCTATGCATTAATGTGGTGACATTTTGTCCGCTAACAAACATACATCGCGGCTAATTGTACCGCAACATTATGTCCCGGTGACATTCTGTCCACAACATTATGCCTGGGGACAATTCAGCCAGAAATGCCCTCAACAAGTTGTACCAAAAGTGAGATTACTCACCAGGTAATGCTGTACTATCTTTAAACAATGTGGTGTGTAATTTTGCTGGAGATAAACTACTTGTAATTTTTTTTTAATTTTACAAATAAAGCTTTCAAAAATGGGTAACAGAACTCCCTGCATTCTGTCTGACTAAGACATGTGTGATAGGATTGTATAACCAGGTTAAGGGGAACAAGTCCTGTCAACCAGAATGAATAACATGAAGAAATCCTTTTGCCAGGCTTTAGAACTGTCACAGTTTAAAGTGCCGGTCATTTTTTGTTACCAAGACCACCAACTATCCTCTCCCACATCATCCTTTCCTCTGTCTGTTGCACCAAACATTAGCCAGCATACAGATAGAGATAATAAAAATCCATAAAACATTGTATTCTGTGTGTTTGGATGGGCCCATCTTAAAAAAAATAAACAATAAGAAATTCATGCTTAGTTTGTTTTTATTTGGCAGTTGTGTCACCTACCCATTTTCTTGGCCATTCCCTGTCCATTCTCTGAGATGCTCGCCACACAGGAATCAGATCACTTACACCCAAATTAAAAAAACTGTGCAATGGCTATTTTGTTCTTAAAGGTCACTTCTACTCACATTCACTAGTAGTGGGGTGAATTGTGGAAGCAGCTTCAGACCCACTGCCAAGTGGGATTAATGTTGTGTGAATGACCTGCACTCCAGCCAGAAACCTTTTTTTTTTGTTCTACTAGGCCACAGCTTAAGGCAAGGCTACTTGCCATTTTAATTTTTCCTGGTCATCCAAGGAAGGAGCACCACTGCTTGACATTTGTGGTGAGTCCATTTTTTGAAGAACCATGCTCCCTTCCCCTGAAGAAGATGAACAGATGTGCTCAGTCCCAATCTGGTCAGTACAGCTTGTGCAAAACACTGCCACCAAATGCATGTATGGGACAGGATGACAATGAGCAGTCATTTGTCATGTCACCTGGGAGCATGTGCCGTGCACTGTAGGGCAACAAGAGCAACACTTTGAATCTCAGCAAATCAGTTAGGACAACGATGTCCAAATACTCTGGGGAGGCATGTGCCCCATCCCCCAAATTCCCATCCAGGTAACGCTTTTGGCCTAAGGAAGTCTGTAAAATTATAATTTTGTTTTCCACATAAACTTGTTTTCAAAGGTTTATTCCCCCCCCCCACCAGAAATAATTCTCTGTGCATAATGTTTCTGTAACCAGAAGTCCTACTAGAAAAAAGGCTTGAATAGTAGGATGCTTTGGGCAGTGTAAATCTTTACAGGCCAGGACAGAAAAAGGTACTGGTTCTTGGAAAGGGAAACAAAAAACAGAAGTGCAATACAATGCAGGCTAGCAGTTATGTTATAGTAGTTTGTTAGAAAAAAAAAACATGAAGTGGTAAGGACATGCAAGCTTGTATTTGAAATAGCTTCTGTTTTTTGGACAAGGGACTGATTTTTCACTCCCTCTCAGGTCAATGTAACTGCATGTTTACTTATATCGAAATTCCAAAATTGTATTGTTGACAGAGATTACCTGTGGTAGGATATGCAATCAGTGGAGGCCTGCAGTTCATTATTTTTTCAGTAGACCAGCACTACTGATAGTGTTTGGGTCAGTAAGACAGAAACTGTTGCTCCTGTCATCAATAAGAGTCATTCCTGACCTGAATGAGCCATGCAAAAGCAACTTGAAGATCAACTACTCAGAGAATCTCTCAATCCAGACTGCTACTGATCAGAAAAAAAGAAATTAAAGCAGCATCTGGTTGTAGTTTTTGACTTAAAACTCAGGAGGGTACTGAAGGGCTAAGTTACAAAAATGCATTTTGCAGTGCTTCAAATGTAAAGATCATGCAGCCTGCAGCAGTAGTTTGATATGTGGTGCTCAGGACAATCAAAATGCCACAGGCTCATCCGAGCTCATAGGACAAAGCCTCTTCTCTAATTGTAACTACTCACAGTTGGGTTGGAGGATCTAACAGAGGTGTATTTTATTTTCAGTGCCCTCTGCCTTTATGAAAAACTGTTCCATGCACTTTGTACACATGCCCCAGATACCCCTCTGAAATCTTGTCAAAAGTCTTGAACTCCATAACAAGCAGACCACAACATACCCTCAAAATCACTGACATCCACTCAGTTGCATACTCTGTTATACAGTCGCACTCACAAATTAGTCAGACAACTATAGCTGAATCATATTTCATACAACTACCAGCCAGACAGCATTATCTGGAATTTTAAAAGTAAAACAGACCTACCATTACAGTGCTACTTCCTAAGAGCAAGGAATACCACAAACTCAGCACTGCTGAGTGCTGATTACTGCTGACACACTGCTTCCATGATTTAAATAGGCATACTGTTGTAAACAGTGAGACCATTCATTTTTTTTATTTAAATATAGACACCAACAACATTTAAAAAGTTGGTCATTCTTTTCCTATTTCAAGCTGGCACATTGGGCCCTATTCACAAAGTGTGCGGATGGGTTACACGCCATGTAAACGTGGTGCATAGCCCACCCATACCTTTTAACACACACTCTTCCCCTGAGTGCAATGCATGTACCTGGTATGCCCTCCCCATGCATCTGGCACACTGGCCAAATGTGCAGCTCTGCATGGGGGCAGACAGGGGACAGGCACAGTAGGCATGGTAGCACTCCACACTATTCACAACAGTGTAGGTGCCTTACACAAGGGGTGCAATAGCTACACCTTCTGGAGGCAGCTGTAACCAATATGTGCCCCCCCCTTGATGCCACCTCTGTGATTGGTAGAGATTGTGGCGGTCAAGTGTCCCCTCAATGTATCTGCCCCTGTCTGTGGGGCACATCTGGGAGGGTGGGGGATGTGGTGGCGGAGTCCCCCACACCTCAGTCCTGTGGCAGCCTATGTTCCCGTCAGTAACATGGTGACCGTTGGGTGCAAGTGATCCACTTGGGGTCCCAGTCTGGGCAGCAGATTGGCTGTGCAGCCAGGTCTGCAGCCCCGCACTCGACTGCTCCCACCTAGCTGCACACCAGGCAGCGGGGCTGCATACCAGACCCAGGCGGAGACCACTATTCGTGAATGCAGTCCCCATGCAGATCTCCAGTGGGCATGGAGCTGCAAGGTGGGAGATACATGTGATTCATACGTATTCCTAACCATTTGTGAATAGTGCCCAATGTCGGTAAAGGACCCGGTTAGGCAATTCTTCAAGCATTATACTGTACCCCCTAGCTGTAAAGGGTCTCACTGATTGTTCACATATGTATTTGTAGCTCTGTCCTGAACTAAACAGAACAAACAAACTCAGGCAAGAAGAATTCTACCCCTGAAATTGCTGTATATGAAGTAAATTCAAATAGTCACTATACTCTACAAGTTACAGATTTAAATATAAATTTCAGTGATATGAGTAAATGTGCAAAACAGCAAAGTCATTTGAGGTATTGGTTGTTGAATGGATGACCAGAAGGGAGTAGGGCAATATGATAGAGACCTTCAACATCCTGAAAAGAATGATAAGGTAGACTGCAAGAAAATATTGTTTTAGAAATTTAAATCAGAAACATGTGGGCATTAGTGGAAGGTGGTGGTGGGGAGTATCAAAGGGACATAAAAAAAAGTTTTATTGTGTTACAGGAAGAGTGACTGAGCCATTGAACAGCCTACTGTCAAATGTAGTGGATGCAGCAATGATTAATGGTTTCAAACCAGCTAGGACTGATTAAAAGGTTTGGCAGTTACTCAGTGGGGCAGAAGTGGGCAAGGGTGTGAAGATGGGGGAAAAACCCTGACTAAGCAATAAGTTCTGTAGTTGCACAGAGTATAACAGGGTACACTGGAGGAACCAATTCCTTTTACTGGCAAAATGTTCTGTTTCTATGATACAAATCATGATTATGTTCTGGAATATTGCCAGGATTTAAAGTAGGGGTCAGTCAATGAGGGTACAAGATTTGATTCCTTATTGCATTATCTGTGCTAGCCAATACCCTTGGCATTTGAACATGATGTACCTACTGGAAAGGGATATTGCAGTTCAACTCACCCCCTGTTTTTCATGATGTAGCTATGACTTATGACATCTACACTCTTAACATGAACTGAGGTAGTGCTTAGTTTTTTGCAATTAAAACTATAGTAATACTAATTATTACTTATCAGGAAATACCAACAGATAGCTTCCTCAACATGTATTATTCTTCAAACAGTAGCATATGTATTTATAATGATTTTTAAATGCCAGAATTGTATTACATCAATGTTTTATTTGTTTTTGCTTTTTGGGAGGGGGGTTACCCAGCATAGCCCAACTGAGATGTAACATCCCCTAATAGTTATGGAAGGGGAATTATTTAACCAGGAAAGGCACACTAAGCTGAAGCTTGTTTCCAGTTGTGACCTGGGAGCACAAGGACGTTAAGTGACTTGCTCAGGGCCACACAGTATGCAAGTGAGGGCTGTGGGATTCAAACCCAGGTCTCCTGGTTTGTAGCTCAGTGTCCTTAACCACTATGCTATACTACCACCTGGCCTACTTCTATCAAATTTTAGAGGAAGGGAAGGACTCAGTATAGATAACATTCTGTGCTATAGCTGGAGCTCTTGTCTATGCTGTGTATGGTGGGCATCAGAAAGTTCCAGCGGGGCACTACAGTCTACTGTATCTCAATAACATATTGATTGTTCTCATATGTATTTGTAGCTCTCTCCTGAACTAAACAGGACAAACTGAAACTCAGAAAAGCAAAACTCTACCCCCAAATTTGCTGTATACCAAGTAAATTCAAATAGCAACTATGCTCTACAAGTTATAGATTTAAATATAAATTTCAGTGATATGAGTAAATGTGGAAACGAGCAAACACTTTTGAAGAATTGGCAGTTAAATAGATTCAAAATCTCAACTGTTAAGCACCTCAGTCAAGGCAACTGTACTTATGTCCTGACTTGTTAAGTGATGGAATTTGAAACAAACAACTAGGAAAACTAGAAAAAAAATATGGGAAATAACAGTTGGCAAAAATACTGGGGAGAGGGGAAGTAGTGATGGGTCTAGGGTATGTTTCTCCATAACATATTGCTTTTTAGACTATTTGGTAAACAATAATGTAATTTGATATGTACAGTTGTTTACAACATTTTCATGGAGCAGAGTTTAAGTTTCAATTTTTCACCAGGAACCTAGTTCCTGCTGTGAATTTACTGCCTCATACCACTGGTTCTGTTCCTATGGTTAAAAAAAGTTATCCTTAGAGAGCATAATATTATCTGACACTAAAAAGCTAAAATGAGACTCGAATTTGCTAATTAAAAACAAATTAATACTTAAAACTGCAGTGCAAGGAAATGGTGCAACACATTTGACCCTACCATTTTCATTGTAAAGTATTTCTGACATTTTCCAGTTTTATTTAGTGATAAAATTGTATATTACCTAAAAAATCTGAGTATGCTATAAATGTTTCAGTTTGAGTATGGTAAAAATGTTTCAGTTCAGTTTTCCTTAAGGTTCTGTTTTCCTCAAGGAAAACAGATGGCTTTCCTGAAATCACGTTTGGAGTAGATCAAAGATGGAAACTAAGAGCAACAAAAAGTGATTGATTCTACATCATATGCAGCATTGGGCTTATATACAACACTTTTAACTGGAAGTAATCAGCAGCTTGCCTTTATGACAAAAATGTTACATAATCAAGGTACAAGTATTGGGTTTTACTATGGTGCTGCGACATCCACCGTGCCGACATCTCTGACAGCGACAGCCACAATGCCGAGTGTCAGCATTGCACTGTCAAGGATACCTCTGTTTTATTGGGGGACTGTGCACCCCAAACCCCCCACACACCCTGAACTCTAGGGATACAACTTCAAGTAGGAGTTGTCTTGGGGGAGGAGGTGATACACCAGGTGAGGCAGTCCCGGTGCCAGCAGAGATCATCACAGCGATGCAAGGATATTGCCCAATTCCTGTCACTGTGATGGTCTTCGCGCTCATGGGTTCACTGTATCGTTGGCATACCCAAGCGGTTGTAATCAACAAACATGGGTGCATACGAAAGAACTTGCAACTGGTTGCTAGATGCATTTTTAATAAGCGCTTTGATTTTCTGATCAGAGAATGGATAGAGAGTCTTGATAATAAGACAAATATACAGTACAATTACCGTAGCTTTGGAGATTATGTGAATGGAGCGGGTCAGTTGAAAGGTGTATAATTGCACTGTCTAACAGCTGAAAAGTACTTCCCTAGCTTATTGCCACTTGAAGATGAAATTCTTCCTCTTAGCATGGTTATGCCTTAAGTGTAAGCATCAAAGTGGAGGTAGCTGGGGCAGGATTCAAAAAGGATGCAACCTGATTTGTGGATCAAACTCCCCACAGCTACAGAGATTAGAATACACAACCATAGCACTTGTAGCTGCTGCTAGGCTGCTTGCACTGGCCATAGCAGATTCTATAGCTGTGGAGATATCCTGGGCAAAACCATCCACAAGCTGCTATTAATTGTTGAGCCAGTTGTAATCCAGCTCCACCTTTATGAATACCCACAGCTGCAGGAAAATCATGGAAACCTGTGGATCTGCAAGTGGCAACACACTTGTGCCAGGTTTTTCCCACAGCTGTGGGAATAACTGCCATTTTGTGCATCCTACCCCAGATCACCACCATCACCCCAGGCTGCATATCAACTGTTTATAGACAATTGATTTGAGATAGTTAGGTAGAGTGGGAGCCCGAGACACACACACAGTTGTTACAGAAACATCTACAGCTGCCAGCAAACAACTAGAAATGAAAATACCACTTTGAAGAGACAGGTTACTCGGTTGGAAAGTGCTAATTTTCAATTAAAACCTAAATAGGGTTTGCTTAGCTTTGTGGCTTTGAGTGAAAGTGCCAGGCACTAAATAAAATGCTTTAAGCAATTATTAGACTTTAGTATTTGGGGCACAAGATCCAGTTTCAAAAATGGGACGCTCTTGTACAGTATGTAAAGTCAAAAATGCAATCTATGGTATTTAAAAATGACAACCTCAGCTAGCTACTCCCAAATCCTCAGAAGAGGAGAGCCGAGATCCTCCCCTGCCAAGCTACGGAGAGATGAGAGGTCATGGTGCCAGACTGAGAAAAGCTGAGCGGTCATGGTGCCAGAATGAGGAGAGCAAAGGGAGGTCCCTCGAATCCTGCTGAAAAAAGCAAAGAAGGACCGTGAGCCCTAGATGCCAGACTGAGGAACAGGACCCCCTCGCATGTAACTAAGCAGAATTGCAAAGAGTTTGTTTGTAGAATTCAGAGAAAAGTCAAGAGAGACAGTGGGCACACAGAGAAGTGTTCTACTTGCAGGATGAGAAGAGTTCTTGTGCCAGATTTCAGAAAGCCAAAAGCCAATGATGCCAGAAGAAGGGCACTTGCACCAGGCTGGACTGTTCCCACACTCGTCTAGTGGGAGTTCCTCTTGTGTTGCCAAGCAGAGGAAAGCAATTCAGATTTTCCTCTGGTACTGGGCTGAGCACAGCTGAAATTTTTTGACAAGAGGGAGTGTTGTGCCCCTGGTTCCAAGGTGAGAGGAGAGGAGAGGAGGCGAGAGGAGGGGAGGAAAGTGGAGAGGAGGGGAGAGGAGGGGAGGGGAAGGGAGGGGACCGAGGGTGAGAGCCACTTCTGCCAGACTGAGACAAGTCAGAAGCCCACCTCTTTAGACTGAGACAAGTCTGACCATTTTATCCAGAGAAAAAAAAAACTGTGTGTTGGGGGGGGTGCATGTATCACATTTGTTTGGTTTACAGCATGCATCAGAATAAGATTCCAATTCAGTACATGTGAATAACCTGCTACTCAGCTCCAAACTGCTTAATGTGCTCGATTTTCTAACCAATGTGTGGTAATTTGTGCATGTATCAAGGAAATATAGAATTTGCATTTGGGTGGCTGACCTTGATGTATATACACTACAGCCCAAATACCAAAGCCTCTTGTCAAGGTGTTTAAAATTAAGTTTGACATCCATCCAAACATAAGGAATGACTGTTCCCTGCCAAAACCGTAACTGATTTCTATAATCATTTCTGCATTTGTTAGAAGACTAACTGTGCTTTGGACAAACCTCTAAGCCAGCGGGCAATCCAGACACAACTGCATCTCTGAAATTAACAAGCACTTTCAGAGTAGGTTTTCCTATGTGCTTTCATTAGTTTTAAAAGACAGATGCAGCAAAACATATATGCCACTGGCAATAATTTAATTATCAGATAGTAGAATCAAATAATCCAAATCTACAGTATACCACACCATTTTCCTCAGCACTGATTATGTTCATTTTTTTTACTTTTGGTTTTTGCAAATGTAAATCTTTTTTTGTAAACATACCTGATCATCCAAATGAAGGACAGCAACTCCTTTTATTGGTAGACTTTGTCCGTCTACACAGGGACAAACACCACTGCTAACATATATCTTAAACATATCTCTCAAGAGTTCCACACAGTTAGAAAGTTCCTCATTTTACCCAACAAATGATGCCCCACATTTGTCCCACCTTAAAATTGGCTGTCCTCACAGAAAAAGGTGATGAGAAACCTTAAAATACGAAGTAATAGTACTGTTTGATGATAGGGCAAAATAAACTTTGCACAACAAAATGCACTGGTTTCTCATTCTTTGGGGCTTACAGCTCTGTGATTGATGAAGAGGTGCACTTTATGAAGACTAGTTTTACACATTTTCCCACATTTTGAAGGTTAGTTTCCATCAGTTCAGTGACAAAAGGTTAAGAGATATGATCTGTCACATTAAACTTTATGCCATTCAGGCAATCTATAGAACTAATTGGTGGTGGTGGTAGTGGGGGCACTAAGTTAGTTAAAAACATCATTATTTGTTCACAACAACAGAACAAGCTCATTGCTGAAAACTGCAGCAAAACAAATCTTGAGAAGTCAAATAACCATCAGCTCTTGTCCTGCTGTAAAATGGACCCAATTATACAGGTTCCTGGTTGGTAATTCTCAGTAATTCAATAAAGCCACCACACTATTTCTTTGCCAAATTAGTTGTAATTTATTGAAATAGTATATCACATTTTAGGCATCAGGTAGCCTGCTACTACCTGAGTGTACCTGATACAATTTAATCTTACAGCCAATGGGGCAGTCCCATTGGGGTGTTTCTAACATGCAATCTAGATAGCTAGTAATATTTGCATTACAGGGCTACAGATTTTCAAAGAACTATGAAACCATATATCTCTGGATCCCCCGAGCAATCTATGGATAGTCAGATCTCAGACTGCTCGAAGGGATACTGGACATAACCATACGTCCCATATTTATGTGTAGCTTACTTAAAAAAATGCAAGGCTGGAATTTCCCAAAAACTACGACAGCAGATTTAGCCTGGACACCTGGTCATTAATACATTCCCATAATCAACGTTTTTGATACATCCTGTAACTATAATTTCTGAGACATTCTGTAATCAAAGTTTCCTGGTTACGAGATGTACTTGAGATTTTGCCGAGACAAGGGGGGGGGTCATTATTCTCATCCTTGGATGGAAAAACAAGTGGTTAGGGAATTATATATTTATCACAAATAACTTTTGTCTTGGGAGCCAGAAAGCATATGAGATACGTGACTAGCTTGCTACAAATGTCAAAGTAACCTTGTACCAGCAACCAAATGAGGTATCTCATTATTTCTTATCAGTTTTCTGTTAAACATATTTTTTAACACAAGAGAATTATATGATGAGAAACTTTTAACAGTCAAGGCTAAACACAGTTATCAACAGCTGTGCGCATATCTTGGTCACAACCTCGCCTTATGCTTTCAGCAATTTTTCTTCATTTTGCAGAATCTTAACAATTAACCCTTTTAAAGTCTTACACACACATACATATTAAGTGACATGGTGGTATTACTTATCTATTTAGCCACTTACAGCCTTTTGCTACTTAGATATATAAATTCACATGTTGCATCATTTAGTCATCTACTAGCCATCGGTATTCTCTCCAAGCCTCTCACACCTTTTGCACCTTACATGACCAACTGTATGTAAAAATGTTGTTATTAATACTTTATATAAACTAAACTTGTATAAACCTGGCCTATAAACTAAACTTTTATAGATTTGGGCCCTAGGGGGCCACTGGTTACTAAAACTTTGGCCACTGGCCACTTTCAACACTGCTTTTATAAGAACTCTGCTAAAGAAAAAACTGTCTGCATCAAGTCTGAGATGGAAATGTGGAGCCAGCATTGCTGCAGTTGCCTGCGGCTGATCTTCACTTTACGCCTGCACACTCAGCAGAGTTAAGGCTTTGGCAAACCTTTCCTTTTCAAATGGATTGGTTTTACTTCAACTGCCCTTTTGGAAAATGGCAATGGGTATCAGCAATCAAAAACACAAATTCATCATAAAAACAGACTTCCCAGAACATACAGTATGATGACATCCATGCTTCATAATTACTTTTATTATGTTTAGCAGCTTGGATTTTATATATAATTTAAATCAAAATTCCATTTTAAATAACATTTCACAAACATTGTTTCAACCAGCTGTTCTTGGATCTGATTAATGCTTTTCCATAAAGCTAAAACAGAATTGGTTTACAGGCTACAAGCCTGATTTTCAGGGACATCCCTGGTATTGCCTCAGAACTGATCTCGCCACAGAACCCCTGCTAAAATTTGAATTCCAGTCACAGAGGAGACTATAGGGATTAGAAACATAAAATCATGCCACGCATTAGTGTTACAGTTTAGGTCTTTCTCTGAAAATGCCTTTCTCCCAGTGTCAAAAGTTGTGCCTTTTTGAACTGCTATGACTGTTTGTTAATATGGGCCCATGCTTTTGGCCGTTTCACCCTGATTTTTTCCAAGCCTTGCACCTATTTTTTGAGGCTGGAGGTTGAGAGTTATGGGTTTACTCATTTGTCCTGATACAAGAAATAATCATTCTACGGCTTATATTAAAATATAAAAATCACTGAAAAGTGCCCCTAGTACAAATGTAAAATTCTAGAGGTTTTTAATTATCTAATCGTTCTTTGTTTTTGAGCTGTAGTTAATATAAGCCTGCATCAACATTTCAAAACAACCCCTGCTCCTTAGCACACATTTCAGTCTTTTTTAACAGGAATCTCACCTCTTACTGAAAGCTGTTGACCCCATTTATGCAGACAAAAACAAGCCAGTCCTGATCTCAGAACTGGGACAATTGTTTCTCATTTTCAGATGCATTTGAGGACAATTAACACTCATTGATTAATTGGTGCAGTGTACCTATTGCAGCTTGTTATGTAAGCAATAAGACACGACAGAGTGGTGGTTGTTATGTGATAACCGCACACCTAGGTGCGTGGTGAGGCATGAGGCCGAAGGCCAAGTGTCCTTCCGCACCTAGGTGTGCGTGTTATCACATAACAACAACCACCACCCTGGAGTGTCTTATTGCGCTTATAAAATGGGAAACAACTATGGAAAAAAGGACACTGACAAGGTGTTTATATTTTGAAAACTTTGTAACATTTATTTAAATACAGAATAGAGAATTAATTGAAACACTGAGATAAAATAGTCCCTTGGTAAACTTTTTTGAATGGTAAAAAATAGTAATTACCAACAACATTAGCAAACAACAGTGTACTTGTTGTAGTTTATGAATTGCACTTTACTTCACTGTGATTTTATTAATCTGTCCGGAACATTGATTTAGCACCCCGACCGTGCCATTGTGTGCTACATGGGCGAAAACACATTTCAGGTGAGATGTGAAAAGTGACAGTTGTACTATTCATAAGGAGGTGTGGTAAAATGGCAATACTGAAAATCTGGAGTGAAAATATTAAAAATACTCAAAATTCTACGGCGTGCATAGGAACTGCATAATGCTGCCTTTCGTAAACAATCGTTTTGGGAACATTTTCAACAAATTTCAACATAGGGTTTTTGGGAGCCTACCTCATGAACTGTGACACTGTCATTTCATTAATTGTTCTGGAAAGGTGGTTCCCACACAGTGACATGGAACCACCTTTCGGGACCGATTAGCGAAATAACAGTGTCACAGTTCATGAGTGAACTAAAACCCATGATTGGTGGTAATATTCAAATAACTGAGATATGCACTAAGCTGAAAAAATCCATTTATGCCATTATACAGCTTACAGGCATTTCTTCAGTTAGTGGTCAGCTTTGAAGAATGCAGAGCGTGTTCCCGGTCTACCGAAGAGCGTCGTGCCGGGCTCCAGAGAGTAAGTATGGGCTGAGGTGGGGTGTGGGGAGGTGGGTATGCAGAGGGTGGGTGCGGGTTGGGGAAGGGGGCAAAAGAATCAATGAGGGAAGGATTTTTTTAAATTTATTTACACACTAGGGACTTTTGCCACACTGGGGTGGGCTCCCAGCATGGCTTGGGGGGAGGACAGTGAAGCCAACGGGGGATTGGGTGCCCCGATGGCTAAGGAAGTTTTTTGCCATGCTGGGGTGGGCTCCCAGCGTGGCATATGAACATTTTGGGGGGGCAGTGAAACCAACGAGGGATTGGGCACCCCTGTCAGCAATTGAAGCTTTTGCCATGCTGGGATGGGCTCCCAGCGTGGCACCAGGCAGCTTTGGGGGGACAGTGAAGCCATTGGGGGATTGGACAACCCCATTGGCTAAGGAAGTTTTTGCCACACTGGAGTAGACTTCTTTAACTTTTTGGTGCTTACCATCATGCACCATGCACTTCCATCTCAGGAAGCAATCAGCTTTTTTTTTTCAATGCCTCTCTGCACTCTCGTTGTGTTGTATGTTTGAGTTAACTGATAGCCCGTGTCACTGGCCACTTACCTCTATGGATTGTGAGTTACATCAGTGCCATGATAAGTATCAGTTTCTTTTTTTTACTGCTGCTGCGGCAATTCACCTATACACCCAGACTACAAATGAGAGCTGTGTGTCGCAGTGGGGAGTGGCGTGTGGTATGACAGGGATGGAGCTAGGGCTGGATTGCACTACAATTCCTACATTTTATCATGTGTGTGCTGAGGGAGAAAGTACTCGGCGAATGTGGGAGGGAAGCGGTTTCAATTATTTGTCAGTGCTTTGGGGGAGAAGGGTGAACGAGCGTGCGATCAGCTGTTAGGACAGTTTCCCGAAGCTGAGATTGGATGTGCAGGTTGTTCATCTACTGCGAACAGCGGGATGTGTGGCCTACTCAGAAAAACTCTGCAGTTTAGTTTAGGAGAGGGACAGTGATGCCGCTAGCAATAGCCATTAAGGTTTACTTGATTTATTGTGTGAGATTTTGTTCTCGTTTGTGTTATGGGATCATGGTATTTTTTAAATTTTGATGATTTCACTTGCCAGTCAGATTCTTTACTAACATGGAGGTCGGGCATTCCATTACAGAATGTGGGGAAAGCATTTATTTCGGGGTGGCCTTTGCACAGTTGGCTGGAAAATGTTTCCAACCTGGTGGTTGTTATTCCTTATACCACTGGATTCCAATCCCTGTCAACCAATCAGGAGACATGAGTTTTCTTGACCATTTTTATAATACATTACACCTCTAAAACATCTAAAAACTGAAAAAAGGAGTACCTATTAATGCATAAAATAGGATATGTCAGCAATAGGTTAACTAGTACAGTACTTTGCAGTAAAAGTATTTATTAGTAGAGTTGGTTGAAAATAAATAATTTCTCTGTCACATGTAAATTTTATCATATAAATACACTATAACATTTGTAAATTTGTAAGACATAAGCTGTGTTTAAAACTTACTTTTCATTACACTGTAGTTATAAACTCTCATTGAATGCAACCTTCTCTTTATTTTTGTTTTTTACTTATGTGCTGGGGTCTAGTACATAAAAGGAAAACTGCTATAGGATTGAGGTGAAAGGTTAGTAAGGAAAAAAAAACTTTATACCTGCCAGGTTGCCTTTTTTTGGTGGGCAAGGAGGGTCAATTTCACCTGAAAACTCCGCTATATAAGATTCAAATGTATGTGCTTTTATTAACATTAGCAATGTATTTAGGCACTTTGGGTCTGCCTCTGCCTATTTACTGTGTTTTCTCACCTTTTCTTTTTGTTTATAAAGTATTACTGTATTGCCTACTTTCTTCATCCTGTTTTTGGTTTTCTGTTTTTCCCCACACTCAAGACATAGAATGTTTATCATGGAATGTTTACCATGGAATACAGGGATTCAAAATTCTTCTCTATTCCACTTGTAGAATGTTACTCTCCTGACATTCTGTACACACAGACAACAAAGGCCTGTTTTAGAGCCAGAGGCTCAATTACATCACTGTCAAGACAAGCATAAGAGATTTCCCTGATGAGCAGATAAAGGCAGAAGGGGGATTTTTCACTGTTAGTAAACAAACAGTTGTAATGAAAACTATAAACAATACTTAATGTTTCTAATTTGTTTATGTGTGTAAGGAGAGTGTGATGATCAGGGAAACAATATTTAATTAATTTATTTTATTTTTAATTTAAGGTAGTTTTATTTTTAGGGCCCAGTTGAAGGTTTTCTTACAGTGTAAAGGCAGCAGCCATGTTTATAATGGAAGATCAGTTCTGGTTGAAGGGGGACTAATGAAAAATAGTTCTGGTTGTATGAGGACTGATTTGCTCATTGTGTGATGTGGTTTAGGACCAGGATAACTGTGCATATATATAGATTTAACATACAGTCAGCTGATGTCTCTTGGCCAATGAGATTTCTAGATTTTTTCTTGCCATTTTATAAATCAAAATATCCATTGCTACCTGTTATATTATTTATTATTTATTTGAATTTTGGTAACCGGGTGGGCCCACTGAGACAAGGCAGTCATTTTTCTAATTTTGTTTCTCCACAACTATTGCATGCAAGACTGAGTGGCTCTCAATATCTGTGATTATGCCTCCCACCAGAGGTTGTGTTGAACTGTAAACTTAAAATGCAATAAAACAGAAGTCTGACAAAGAAAGGGCCTCAAAAAAGAAGTTTGACTGCTTTCCAGTCATGTTCCCACCATGGAGCTGATTCTAATACCCAAGACTATTCTAGAGGCAGTGGCACAAACAGGATTTTTTTTTTTTTTTTTTGTTTTGAGGGGGGGTTAAATACAAATCCCATAGATGTATTAATGGCTGTGTGACTCACTAGGGCTAAGGAAAGCCCAACAGAGTCTCTTTAATTAGTTCATCTGTAAGCCGCTAAAGTCCTTCAATCATAACAATTATCCTGAACAGACTGTAGTAAGGCCTATATCACTGTCTGCATCCAAAATGTATCATATGTTCAGAAATTAAAATTTAGAATGTTGCCTTTGCAGCCCCACCTCCATGTACGATAAGGAACTGCCAACAAATAAAGACAAGAGCAGAGAGATTTGATACATGCTTAGTAGGACTGATGGTAAATAAGTAGATTACAGTAGTAGTCAGCAAAAGTTACACAATCTAGTCAGTAATTTACAGCTCGCTTACATCCCGATGTTGTCTCTCTCACTCTCTTACAGTACACTTCAGCTGTGCTGGAGGTGGGGAAGGGGACAATGCTCTCTCCCACTCTCTCTACTGTCTCTGTTGCAGGGCAGGGAAAAGAACTACTGGGGAAAATTGTACAGGCAACGCAGTGCATTTCTGGCTGAAGTTCAGGTCCTCTGTCTGGATCTTGGGGGTTGGGGTTGGAGTTGGGGGGCACCGCCCAAGGAGGACAGGCTGCTGCCACACATCACTGGGTGGAGTGGGGTGTGAGCTCTCTCCTGACTGCTCACTATGCAATCCCATTGAGAGAGACTCTGTCCCTCTGCCTTTCTCCCTGCTCTTCCAAGTCTCTCTCACCACAGCCCCCTCCTGTCTGTCTCTGTCACACATGGTGTCGGAGTTTGGAAAGCGTGGTCACTGACTGTGCATGGAAATGTAATAATTTAATTCCTCAACTGGCCACAGCACATGGTCACTGAAACCCCGTATCGGCTTTGACACAGAACAGCCATATGACATTGCTCAGTCTGTAATGGGGGAATGGGGACACCATAAGACTGCTGCAAGAGGACAGACAGACACCAGCAAGCAGCCACGGTTACAGAACATAGGGCAGGGGCAGGTTCAACCCTTGTAAACACTTTCTCTCTCCCCTGTCCATCTCGCTCCTTTTTTTTGGGGGGGGCACCGCTACTGTTATCTCACTGAATACTCACATGGAGAGAGAGAGAGAGAGAGAGACAGAGTGTGTAAAGTGAGTAGTTCCTCTCCCCAGTCACTGTGAGCTAGGTTGTTGGAGATCCACTGGGTGGGTACCTGGGGAGACAGTTTTCAGAGAAGGCACCAGGAAAATGACAACATGTTGATTGTGGGTGCTGTGATGGGGGAACTTTTGTGATTTGCAATAGCGGGCAACATAGCCTGTCCTGCATGCATGCTGCTGACAGCTCTCACAACTGCTTTGAGCTGCTTCCATTCTCTGCATTCACAGTCACTCTGTCTCCTGCACACACAGTGGGGGCTCGCTGCTCAGAAAAGCAACAACTCAACAGCAGCCAATGGGGAACTCTCACTTCCCCACAATTACAAATGGCTGCTGTTCACTTTTATTATCTCAGGAACATAACTAGATTGGCTCAGATGTTATCGGCCCAGTCCTTGCTGAGATGGTCAGGTTATCCTTGGAGAGGAAAATTTTTCCAGCTTCTCTTAAGGAGGCTGGGTTTGGCCTCTTCTTAAGAAGCCCTCCTTGGATTCTGACTGTCTTAGAAACTACAGGCCTGTCTCTAACCTTCCATTTTTGGGTAAGTTAATTGAGAAGGTGGTGGCTTTACAACTGGATGACCATTTGACCAGCCACAATATCTATGATTCTCTCCAGTCCGGTTTCAGGAAGAGACATAGCACCGAGACGGCTCTTGTTCGGGTACTAAATGACCTCCTGATAGCGAGAGATCGAAAGACTCGTTCCATCTTGGTCCTTCTTGATCCTTCTGCAGCATTTGATACTGTGGACTATGGTGTGCTGCTGGATCACCTGCGGTTTATCTGCAGACTATCAGGGGTTTTCCTCAGTTGGTTTCAATCCTACCTCATGGGTAGGACTCAGAGAGTGGTGTCTGGGGTTTGTACCTCAGCTCCATTCTCCCTGCCCTGTGGGGTTCCACAGGGATCCATTTTAGCGCCCATGTTGTTTGCAGTGTATATGCTGCCGTTAGGAGTGATTATTAGATGGTATGGCTTGAGTTTTCACTGCTAAGCAGATGATACTAAGCTATACATGTCTTTTGTCCCTGAACAAGATGATGCCATTTCGGTGCTCAACAGCTGTCTGGCTGAAATCCAGGCCTGGATGAACATGAGCTGGCTAAGGTTGAACCCTGAAAAAACCGAGGTGTTGGTTGTGAACCTGGGCTGTCATGAGGCGGGTGTGTTGGCAGGCTCACCTTCAGGCTTGTGGCTCGGAGGTGTCCAGCTAGCTACCACAGACCGGGTACGGAACCTGGGCGTTATGTTTGATAACTGCCTGACTTTGAAATCACAGGTGTCAGCAGTTGTTAAAACCTCTTTTTACCATCTGAGAAATATCGCCCGGGTGAAATATTTGGTTCCTCCCGATGATCTTCCAATGTTGGTTCACGTCTTCGTTACCTCCCGCCTTGACTACTGTAATGCCCTTTACCTAGGGCTGTCAGGGGTTGATATCCACCACTTGCAGCTGGTGCAGAATGCGGCTGCCAGGCTGTTGACTGGTGCTTCAAGAGCCAGTCATATAACGCCTGTGCTCTGTGATCTGCACTGGCTCCCGATTAAGTGGCGGATCACCCTTAAGGTTGCTTTGTTATCCTATAAGGCCCTACATGACCAGAGACTGAGCTACCTAAAAGATCTCCTTTGTCTGTACTGTCCCTCCCGTCCTCTCCGATCCACCAATGAGGGATTGCTAGAGGTTCCCAGGGTACGTCTGCAGAAATCAGGAGCAAGGGCATTTAGCTTTGTTGCTCCATCCCTGTGGAATTCTCTGCCTCATCAGATACGAGATTGCCTAACCATCCAGAGTTTTAAAACTGTATTAAAAACCTAACTTTTTGACCTGGCGTTTGGTAATTGAAGTGTTTTTTATGTGGTTTTATATTTATTGGAATTTATATAATGTACGCAATTTTATTTTATTTGTTCTATTTTGTTGTACAGGCACCTTGGTTTTGGAAAGGTGCCTTTTTTATAAATAAAAAAATGATTGATTGACTGATGAGAAGTGAAATGAGGAAATCAGAAATGGCTATCATACAGTATGTCAAAAAAAAAGGAGTTTTAAACTTGGTATGCTATATCCCAGGCACTGTTTTGACAGCATAAATCACTGTGAGTGCTAGTCTTTGCTGGTCTACTGGGTCGGTTCACTGCACACTTTTTGCCAGTCTGTGCTGTAGAACTAAAATATAGAAGTACCTGTAGCAATTTACCTACAAGTATTTGCTTGTCCAATAATGTACAAGGCACAATTATTTTCACTTATTGTTTCTGAAAGTGAAGCAGCATTACATTACATTACACTAAACCCTCTTAGTTGCAGCATGTTGTCAATTAGCAATTGTCAAGAAGGAACTAGAAGGGGGACAGGATCGGATCTGTACAGTACAGTAGCTTCTTCTTGTTGTTTTTACATTGTTTCTTGTGGATTCTACTTGGTAGAAGGTTATTTCTTTTCTTTCTTACTACTTCTAAAGGACTAGCAGGGTATTGTTTGGGGCTGTTGGAATTTTCAAACCTGTTTTGGTAGCTATAAGTGGGCTCATTTGTTTGGTGTTTCACTGTGTGGCAGGCTGCATTTGTAGAGGCCTATTTCTTCTGATTTAAAAACATAAGTGGTGTGATTTAACTGGGTCTGTTTCTTTGAATTGGAGACCTATATCTTCTAATTTCAAGCCTATTTTGATGTGTTGTTGGTGAAGCTGTTTGAAGTCCTGGTTCTTTGGGAAGCAAACCTATTTTGGGGGCTTTGAGTAGAATTGTGATTCATTGTTGCAGGCTTCACTAGCTGCAAAGCTTAGTGCAGAGTGGGGGAAGGGTGCTAATGGTCTGACCAGAGGCCTCAGCTACCTGATTGTTTCTGTAAGACTTGGGCTGGTCCCACCCCAAGCCTCACCCCACCCACCCCTAGTCCATTATTTCCTTTATACCAGGGGTTCTGACATCAGTTCCTCAAGCGGGCAAAAGATATGCACCTGTCATAGCAGAAGCAGACATCAGTAAAGGAACAGCAGCAAGTGAAGAGGTGACTGCTATCTCAGTGGAAGGAAGTAAATGCAAATCTAGGAGCTTTCATTGTTACTTCTTAGCATTGCTATTGCATTGGGGAAAGGAGGAGTAGGAGTTTGAAGAAGGTTGAGCAATAGCTACTTAAAGTCTCTTTGAGTGTGGATAGGAAGGAAAGGAATATAAAAAGCAGTTGCTCAATCTGTCTAAACGTGTACAACAAAGGAGGTAGGAAATAAAGAAAAGAATGTTTTGCACTGATAGAGGGGAGAGGGGAGACTTGGAGGTGTTTGGTATCCTGCATCTGGAAGGGTGGGGGTTGCTGGTGGGCAACGACAGCAATGGATAGGGTGGTAGGCTGCAAAAACTGCGGTGCACCAATCTTTCTAAAAATTGCCTGGAGTGTGGGAGGATGTTTAGTGTGCAACCACATAGAGAAACTTAGAAAGGAGATTGAGGTATGCAGGAGGAACCAAGACATGCAAGGCAGATTGGGGGGTGGGTTTAGCCCAATACTGGAGGGAGGAAGAAGGGGAGATGAGGGGGTGATTTAAGCCAACAGTGGTGAGGAGAGGGTCAGAAGAAGGGAAGCAGAGACAAAGGGGACCAGGCCAGGAAGAACGATTGCCGGGGAAACCAGGTCAGGAGACAGAAGACAAATGGAAGGAGGAGACAGGGACTTGTGAGGGGAGGCAAACAAGTGGCAAAAGTCATGGAGTGGAAAAGAGAGAACAGGTTACTATGCAGAGAGAGGAAGCGGGCATTTGTGAAGGGTCTTCAGAAAATAGTTTTGCACTGCTAGAGAGGAAGAAGGTGGAGGAGGGAAATGATGAAACTAGAGGAGTAATTGATAAATGCCAGGACCAAACTGGAGCGGAGGGAAGTTCTGCTGGGAGAATTACAACAGGGGCAAAAGGGGGAAATAATGTGCAGGAGGAAGAAGAGGAGCTGGAAATGAGAGATGGAGAGGAATGGAAGCAAGCAGGGAGTAAGAGTGGTGGAATCTTAGTGCTGGGGGACTCAATACTAAGAGGAGTCAGGTGGGGTAGCAAGGAGGAGAAGCATAGTCGCATTTGGGTGGAGGCCATGCCAGGAATGACAGCGGAAAGGGTGCAACAATCTGTTCTGAAATATGCTAGAAGGGGTAGGGACAAACCTCATTTAATTATACGTCTTGGGACAAACAACCTGGCTGACAAGGCAGTAGATATAGTCCAGAGGAGGTTTGAGGAACTAGCACATTTATGTGAGGCGGCAGGAAGATCAGTAACTTTTTCAGAGATACTTCCAGTGCCCAAGGCAAGCACAACAAGAAAGCTGAGAATAGAGGAATTTAACGGATGGCTAAGAACCTGGTGTTGTGCTAAAGGGTATGGGCTGTTGGGGGGTGGGGAGAGACCTGGGAGGACAGTAGTCTCTATGCCAAGGACAGACTACACTTGAGTGAGGAGGGAAAGAAAGTGTTGAAACAGAGGATGGAGGAGTACATAGAGGAAGTTGGGAATTTAAACTAGGAGTGGGGAGTGGCAATTGGGAAAGAGATATGCAGAGACCACAGGTTGGGAAACCATATGAGCTTACCCCCTATAACAGTGACAAAGGACAAATGGCAAGTACTATTGGTGATGCAAGGAAAGGAGGGCAGGATGGGAGGGGGGAAGGGTGGAAGGTAGTTACCCTTAATGCTAGGAGCCTTGGGAGGAAAACTGCAGAGTTACAGGTGCTCATGGTAGAGGGAGAGGTGGACAATGCAGCCATCACAGAAACATGGACCACCCAATACAATGACTGGGACCTGTCTGTACCAGGGTACAGGTTATTTTGCAGGGACAGGGTGATTGGGAAAGGAGGGGGTGTGGCTATATGTGACGGAAGGACTGAAGTGTGTAAGGGAGGAAGGGGAGGAGGGTAGTACAGAGTCACTTTGGATGCAAATCCAGGATTCCAAGAATAGGATTCTTAGAATGGGAGTGGTGTACAGGCCACCATCTCAGATGGAGGAGTTAGACAGGGACCTAGGAGAACAGATCAGGAGGACCTGTGAGAAGGGTAGTGTGGTGATTGTGGGGGACTTCAACATGCCAGGAGTGGACTGGAGTACCCCAACAACCAGGAACAGAAGGGAGCAGGTACTGCTGGATGCCTTCCAGGACAGTTTCCTGTTGCAAATGGTCAGTGAACCAACCAGGTTAGGAAATATCTTTGACCTTGTGCTGGCAAATGGGGACTTTGTGAGAGAACTTACAGTGGAGGAACCGCTGTCAGGGAGTGACCACCACTCAGTATGGCTCACATTGGATATGGACAAGGAAGGAGTGGAATCGGGCACAAGAGTGCTGGACTTCAGGAGGGCTGACTTTGGGAGGATGGGGAAGTGGTAAAGGTACCTGGCAGAATTCAATCTAGTATGAACACTAACCAGAGGTGGGAGCTCATAAAGCTGGGTATAGTGGAGGCAACCAAAACCTGCTGCAAGGCCCAGAGCAAGAAGACTAGGGCTAAGAAACCAAGCTGGTTGAGCAAGGAGGTCATGGAAAGGTAAGAAGAAAAGACCTGCCTTTGAAGTACAAGAAAACAGGAGGGAGGCAGGAGGAGTACTTGGCGATGATAGGAGGTGACAAGGGCAGTAAAGGGAGCCAAAGCATCTACTGAACTCAGGCTGGCACAAGGCATTAAGAAGGGAAGAAGGACTTCTTTAGGTACATCAGGAGAAAAGGACTATAAGGACCACATAGTAAGGATTAGGAAGGAGGGGGGTTGGGTGGAAGCAGGGTGCGATAAGGCAGAAGCACTAAATGAGTACTTCTGCTCAGTATTTACCAAAGAGAAGAGGGGGGTGACACCCAAGGGGAGAAATGGCAGAAACGGGGGGAGGGGTGACAGATGGGGAAATCATGGAGGGCAGAGTTCGGAGGGTTTGAAGGCACTGAGGGTGGACAAGGCGCCAGGCCCAGATGGCATCCACCCCAGGGTACTGAAGGAGCTGGCAGAGGTTCTTGCAGGACCTTTGGCAGGCCTATTTAATGCCACACTACATTCGGGGTGTGTACCTCAGGACTGGAGGATGGCTTATGTGGTGCCCCTCCACAAGAGTGGCCCCAAGGATGAACCAGGAAACTACAGACCAGTGAGCCTCACATCCATTGTGGGTAAGCTAATGGAGACTATCCGGAAGGAGAGGCTGGTGGCCCTCCTAGAGGCCAAAGGACTACAGGACAGCTTCATATGGGGCAGATCCTGCCAAACCAACCTGGTGGAGTTCTATGACTGGGTAACTAGGCAACTGGACAGGGGCCATGTAGTGGATGTCCTGTATCTGGATTTCAGTAAGGCATTCGACTTGGTGCCACATGGAAGGGTGGGAAGTAAGTTAGTAGGCACAGGGCCGGGTGCAAGGCTGGTTAGATGGGTAGGAAACTGGCTTCAGGAAAGGCAGCAGAGGGTGGTGGTGGGTGGGGAGCTCTCACACCCAAGGTTAGTGATGAGCGGTATTCCACAGGGCTCGGTGTTGGGACCAGTGTTGTTTGGGATATTCATTGCAGACATATCATGGGACATCAAGAGCAAGATCAGTCTGTTTGCTGATGATACTAAGGTAGGAGCGGTGGTGGATGATCTAGGGGGATGGCAGGGGTTGCAGGATGATCTGGCAAAGCTGAAACCTGGTCAGACACCTGGCAACTGGGGTTTAATGCCAAAAAGTGCAAAGTGCTGCATTTTGGGATGAAGAACCCAAGGAGGAGTGACCAGCTGGGAGGAGTGCAGTTAGCCCAGACAGAGGAGGAGAAGGATCTGGGGGTGCTCATTACAGAGTCAATGAACAACTCGGCACAATGTAGGAAGGCAGCTGCAAAGGCCAACAAAATGCTGGGTTGTATTGCAAAGGGTATATCCTTGAGGAGGGAGAAGGTGATTCTGCCACTGTATAGGTCATTAGTTAGACCGCACCTGGAGTACTGCGTGCAGTACTGCCACCCGTATCTGAAGACGGACATTAAGTTACTGGAGGGGGTGCAGCGCAGGGTGACAAAGATGATCAAGGGGCTGGGGGACTTATCATACGAGAGGAGGTTGAGGGAGTTGAACATGTACTCACTGGAGGACAGGAGGGACAGGGGTGACATGATTGAAACCTTTAAATACATGAAAGGAATAAACAAGACAGGTACAGAGGGGCTGTTCAAAGTAAGGAGGGAGGGACACCAGGGGCCATGATATGAGACTGGAGGGAGGAAGGTTCAGGAGGGAGATGAGGAGACACTTTTTTACAGAGAGGGTGGTGGCTGGGTGGAATGCATTACCTGCAGAAGTGGTATCCAGTAGAACAGAGGACTGCTTCAAAAGGGGATGGGACAGGACAAGGGGGAGGGTTAATGAAGGGGAAGGGTGGAAGGGAGGGGCAGCTGCAGAATAAGGGGTGCTAGCTGCACCTTCGAGCAGACTTGATAGACCTCTAGGCCTTTATCTGCTGGCAAATTTCATATGTTTGTAATTACTGGCAAGGATAAAGAAAAATGGTGTGACAGCAGAGTGGGACCATGTTGCACAGTCTCAGAGCACATTCAATACCTCATGAGGTTGTGCATTCAGAAGCTGCTATTCTACCTCTCCCAATAGGACTGCAGGGCCACATCCATGCAGCCCTAAAAATAATTACAAAGGATGAGAAACAGAAAGGAGGACAACACAGGGAGATTTAAGTGACTTGCTCAAGATCACAAAATGGATAAGTAATGTTGGTGAAACTCAAACCTAGTCTCCAGGTTTACAGCTCTGTACTCTAACCACTAGGCTGAACTACTTCCCTCTGTTATTCACTTTTAGCTGTCTGCATGTTAAGGTCTGCTGATCTAGCCTATTTATTATTAATGTATCAAGCACACTTAAAGTATCAGAGTGCAATACATAACAGAACAATAGAAAATATTACAAACAATACAGTTTACAAAATCATATCAATAAAACGCAGACTAGCATCTTACAATGAGGCATATTTTATGAATAACATTAACCTATTTAAAAAAAGATAAAACAAAAAAGTTTTAAGAGTGTGACAGAAAATCCTTACATTCATTGATGTGTATGTATATATGGGGTATTGGATTCTAAATAGAAGGGACAATAAAAGAAAAGATGTGATGCAATACCAAGACAATCTACTTAAAGAGATTGATAGTCTGATATCTCTAGAATATAGGAAGTGTGGTGGAAATTATACTTGAAGGGATGCTGTAAGGTATGAAAGTTTTGCAGAATGAAGAACAAAGAATACTAAAATTAGTATTTTAAACTGAAATCTAAGATTCAAAGGTAGCCACTGCAAGACTTTTCAGAGGGGTGAGATACTGTATGTACATGATGAGAAATGTCAGTGATCACTTGAGCAGCTGCATTCTGAATATGTTGTAAGGGTGCAAAAGCACAGACAGGGAGACTAATCAATAAACCATTACAATAGATGAGTCCAGAGATGGCAAGACTGTGTACAGTTGTTTTAATAGTTTCAGGAGTTAAATATTTCTGAATACACATAACATTAACCAGATAGAATAAGCCCATTTTTGCAATGGCCAAAATATGGTAGGAAAATGAAAGATTGTATTGTATTTGTACATATTTCTTTTACCAGAGGAAGGTTCAGTTGAGCAATGCTCATTTACAGGGAGGTCCTGGTTCAGACAGCCAAAAACATTGTAAATTCCAGAGCATACATATACAGATATAATATACTAAGCCAACAACAGCATAGCATTCAGAGACTGTATCTAGTACAATAAAAATAGTGCAAGTCTTGGGTAGGACATGAACACAGCAATGGAATTAATACAAACATAATACATACCTAATATTAGGAAGTACATACAGATTTTCTAAAACATGTACAATTTTGAATAAGATCCTGGGGAAATTAAAAATTGTACACTTGGACACAATGGGTGTCCAGGAATTTTTTAAAAGCTGCAGTGCTAGGTAAGACACTTAACTTGAACGTGAACAGCAGCTTACTCCAGAGTGTGGGTACAGACTGACTGAGTGCAGCATTTCCAAGGTGATAGAGGTATCTTGGTATCTCCAAGAGACTGACATTACAAGACACAATAACATTATCTGTACATTTGTTGCAAACCCATAATCACGTTCCTCACTTTAAGCCAAAAGGAGTGTGTGTGGGGGTGGAGGCCATAACTGACTCCTTGTTTTTGTATTTAAAGGGTTCATTTTTTTACAGCAAAAACAAGGAAAGATGTCATTTCTAAAAAGTGCAGACGAGCATGGGTACAATTACAGAGAGTGCCACCACTAGGCTCATAGCTGTGCTTGGTGACTCAGCAGTCCTCCTGGTGTCAAAACTAAAGTTAGCAGAAGGGATTTATAAAGCATGCAAGGCACCACAGACCATTAGATCCTCCTTCTAAAACAGCATTCAGCCTTCAGAGGCATGTGCAACCCTTAGTCTTCTGTAGAACCCCCAGATACTGGCCCAGAGTCCATTGGATTTAATTAATTCAGTATCCATTGGATTCAGTTGACATACAAATGAAACCCACAGTGAAAGCTAAAAACTGAAATCCAGTCAAAGGATATTTGTCTGTATATTTGGATGAAAACAGTTACTGAATGCCTTCTAGGGAATTCTATGGGACTGGGGTTTATGTACAAGCTGAACACCAGAACAGAACCTCAATACAAACAAATAGGGCCCCCGACCTCAAATATTAACAATGTACAGTACTGTATCCTTGTACAACAAATAACTGTCATTTTGTAATGCTGCTCTGATGTATTCAGTCACTGACTAGCATTAAAAACAGATTTTAAAGCACTATGTATATACACACTGTGACAAGATGCAACCTCGCCACGGGATTCAGGATCAGCTTTGCGGTGGTTAAGGAGTCTCAGGAAAACTGGTTTGTTAACATCAAACCAACCAGGTATATTTTTTATTTTCTTAATATGGTTGGTGACACGGAACTTTGGGCTTCTACCCTTTTTCTTTTTAAGCCCCACCAGGGAAAATGAAACAAAAACAGAAATAAAGAGGCCTAGCTCCGGGTGGGAGTGCTGACTAAACAATTCCCGACCCTAACTGGAAACCCCCTTTTCCAGAAGGCTAGACCTTCTGGAAGAACACAAACAGTAAAACAGAAAACTCATAGGCCCAGATATTCAAAAGGATTATGCCAGCGCAAGTCCAAAAATGCGCCACCGTGCAATATTCAGCGGGAGGCAGCTGTGCCCCCCAAATCGCAATGCACAAGAGCATAATGGTAATGAATGCATGCACAACTGAAGGGGGAGGAACCATGAATAAATGGTGCAGTGCGATATTGAACAGTATGCGCCATGCACAATAGGGGAGCAAACGGAAGTTACGTGATAGCGGAAATGATCCAAAATAAAAAGGAACCAGAGAGAGGCGCAAGAACGCTACAGGAAAGCCAGATTTGGGAGCGAGCTGACAGAAACCAGGCACACAGTAGCAGTGAGCAGGACAGGGCAGGAGCAGGAAAGAGCACCTGGAAACCACCAGGAACAGGGAAGGAGTGGGGAGCCTGTGCTACTGTGCAGGAGGAAAGGGGAAGTGCCACATTGGACTGAGGGCACTGACACTGGGCAGGACATCCAATTCTGGGAGGTGTTCTCAGTGCAGGGGGAGTAGCAGAAAGGACAGCGGGGGGACGGGAATACAGCTGCCGGGGGGTAACACAAGCCAGAGACATGGCCAGTGCCACCATTCAGATGAAGGCAGTAATGAAGGGTGTGAGAAGGCAGGCAGCAGGGGGGCGTGGCCGTGGAAGGGCCCATCAGTGGTATGCCCCCAACAGGCAGTACCGAGCCTGCACCAGCTTCGAGCTGTACAGTGACAACGAGATAGTGGGCCGGTACCACCTGAACTGGGTGATCCTGAGGTGGCTCTGTGAGCTGTGCAGTGATGTGATGCAGGCACCCACACGCCGGAGCCATGCTCTGTCAGTGGAGACAAAAGTGACAGCTGTCATGTGCCTGCTCACCACAGGTACCTTCCAGAGACCAACAGGGATACAACAGGCATAACCCAGTTGGCCGCATCATGCCTACTCACACAATTCCTCAGTGCACTGCTGCCACATGCTGCGGAGTACATCCATTTTCTCAGTACACCGGCGGAGCGCACAGCACACATACAAGAGTTCCACAGGGTAGCACATATGCTTGGTGTGCTCGAGGCTATTGACTGCACCCATGTGGCCATCTGCATGCCACCTGGCCCCGAAGGTGCAGCATACATAAATTGGATGGGCTATGCAAGCATCAACTGCCAGGTGGTATGCGATGCTAGGGGGTGCATAACTAATGTCTGTGCCATGCACCCTGGGGGAGGACATGATGCCTTCATCTGGCACCAGTCTGCACTGTGCCACAGGTTCGAGAGTGGGGACATCCCCACTGGCCACCTAGTGGGTGAGTATGCAAATCACAAAGAAAGACATGGATCTTGGGAGGGGCATAGTCAGAGGTGACATGGGTACTGGCCTAGATGGCCCATGGCAGGGCGACGCTGATCACCAAACTAATGTCCACCCTCTACACACAGGTGACAGTGGATACCCATTCTGTCCCTGGCTGGTCACACCATACCGGTGGCCCGTGACCCCATCGCAGCTACGCTACAATGAGGCACATGCCACCACATGCAATGTCATGGAGTGGGTGTTCGGGATGCTGAAGGCACATTTCCATTGCATGGACACGTCTGGCGGTGCCCTACAGTACACCCCCTCAAAGGCCTTCAGGCTATTCCTGGCTTGTTGCATCCTGCACAACATGGCCAACGACTGTGGGATAGCTGTACAGGTCGAAGAGGGGGACAGTGATGGGAATGATGAGGACGCTGGTGCAGATGGTAATGGGCAGCCCCCCTTGGTCGAAGGGACCCCCGACTGATCTGGATGGTGCAGCTGCACTGGGACACCATCACAGAGGAGCACTTCAACCAACCCAGGTAAGTCATGGGGCCATGTCCAACCACCAATGGCAAGGGCACAACCCACAAACACGCATGGACAAACTCCAGGGGTGCATGTCATAAAGGGAATTGGCTGAGCATGGAACCGCACATGCCATCAGGGATGGGCAAGGTCTAACAAGCATCGAGTCACACACACACACACACACACACACACACACACACACCACAAGACATGCACAAAGGGTAGGAGGCACGCGGACCCCAACCATCACCCCTAGCCACACACACGTCCACAGTCCACCATGCCCAATGCCTGTCATTGTGCGTGTGTCAGATGCTGGGCACCATTACACAGTGGTGGACAGTGCAACGCAGGCATCATCATGCACACACCACAGTGGCCAGCAGCTGGGAGGGTGTGCAGATGGAACTTGTATGTGTGTGCAGGGCCAGGTACCCCACCCGTGCATTGCACATTGAACAACACATTGCACACAGGGCAGCGTCAGACAGTAGCCATGTTGGGAGACAGGTCAGTCATGCGGCACAGTGCCACGGCCACCACGGATGCATGGGCAGTCCCACTGAGACCCGCCAGCAGTGACAGGCTGACAAATGGCCTCATGGGGTGGCACCGACGGTCCCACAGGGGTTGCGCTGTGTGAACGCGACCGTTCTCGAGCAGGGGTCTGCAGTTTACTGAACATGCCTGCGCCAGGCGTGCTCGGGATACCCACAGCTGAACCCAGTGTCGACAAGGAAGGTGTTGCACGATGCCAGGAATGGGGGGTGAACATTGCACTGCGCGGTGTCTGCGACGCATGGGCAAATAACTGTGTGTTCATTGTGGCCATGACAGCTGTGATTGTCTGTGTCTGCCTGTCAATGGCGGTGGTCACATCCTCCCGCAGCTGGTCCATCCCTGCCAGGAGCAGACCAGTGTCCCTGCTGCACCACTCCTCTGTCTGGTGCAGGACTGCACTGAGTGCATCCGCTGCCATCACAAGCTGCAACTGCTGATCCATTGAATCATGGAGTATGTGGGTGTGCTCATCTAAGAGGTCATCTGCCTGATCAGCATGCTGTCCCTCACGGTGTTCACAGCCATTATGGGCAGCACCCCTTGAGGTTGGGTGCTGCACACCAGGGCCATGCCTGGGCAGGCCCACAGGTGGTGCACTGATGCCGCCCCCTTACACTGTCCCCCCATGGCCATTGGCCGACTGCTGACACTACACCTCCGGCTGCCACTCTCCAGGGCTTAACGGTGCCGCTGCAGCGGCTGCAACAGCCCCACTGTCCTGGACACACACCAGTGCTGCCCCACTGGTGCAGAGAGGCATAGGCTGGGACTGTGATGTCATGCAGACCTCCACGGCGGCACCACCCATGGCTATGCCCGTGCTGTAACTGTGGCCCACACATATCACTGTCCATGATGTGAGCTCCATCATCATCAGTGATGGATCCGGCACCAGTCTGAGTCTCAGCATGCTGGCATCCATGGACGCTGGCATGCTGGTACATGGGCAGGGCCTCCTCCGCAACTGCTTCACCAACATCAGTCCGGACAGCCAGGTGGGCCCACTGCTGTCCTGACCCTCAGACACCTGTAGAGGTGGATGGGCCCTCCTTTGTGTCCAGGGTATCGCCCTCAGTGGATGAGCCCACCACCGCTGACCCATGTAGATGCTCAGGAGCTGTAAGGGAACACAGTAGCATTAATGTATCTGCCCTACCCTGTGGCATCCCTCCCCACAGTGACAGATCAGGACCTACCATACAGTGATGGGCTACCACCCATCTGGAATCCACCACCTGGAACACCCTCGATGGCACAATAATGCATGCTGCCAGCAACCCGCTCTTCCTGTGGGGTCAGGTGTTGCACAGCCAGCTGTTCCCCAACGGTCACAGCCCATGCTGCCCTGATGGCAGCCACCTTATCCTTAATCCACCTCCTGTCCATGCCCACCTTCTTCTTTGCACTCCTGCATGGACTGCTAGTGGCTGCCATGCTGGTTGACAGCACGTCCCACCTCTCCCCATGCAGCAGCATGGGTCTGTGGTGTTCCTCGCTGTCCACTGAGCAGCGGCTCCTGGTCAAGGTAGGCCTCAAACAGGGCATCTGTTTCTGCCTTGGTGAAGTTTGGCCCCCTCTTCCTCCACGTCTCTGTTCCTCCTCCTCCACCTCATGATCGCTCATCATTGATCCTGTGGGAATGACAGGTGTTACCTCTGACTGTGCAGTCCCATGCATCTCCCACACACCACAGTCCACACTCCCAAACAGCATGCAACTCACCACAATAGACTGCAGTACCAGACTATGGCCTCTGCAGCCCAGTGTCACATTTATATAGTGCAGCACATGCAAATGAGGTGAGGCGCAATTTTAAGTGAATGCTAAAGCAGTATCTGCACCATTGAATCACTGATGAGCTGATTTGCATATGCCGGCTGAATATCGCGTTATTGCACCTTGCGCAATTGTGTTGAACGTGCTCAGGCAAGGGCGCAGTTCTGTGACGTGTGCAGTGGACACCGAACGGTGCATGGCCGGGGTGCTGATGCCGACGCCTGCCGTGTTGCTGATGTGCTGTGTGCGGGAGGCAGTGCAGGGCATGGCCACCATTGTGCCAGTGGTGCTACTGCGCTGTTCACATGTATGGCATTCTTGCATTGGGGTGCCGTAGGCGCTGTGGAGCCACAGCACGGTAGGCCACTACAGGGCATCTCACACAGGCACCCAATCATGCTACACACAGTGAGTACCAATCGCGCTGTGGCGGTCCGTGCGCGAGAGACCCTTGACCCTGTGCCTGACCTTTGCCCCCTAGGCACCATGCGTCCGCATGGGTGCACCACTATCATGCTGTTCAGTGACAGTGCAATAGGGAATGGCAGCGCTGTACCGCACAGCATTTGCACGTGGTGGACTGAGCTACCGAGTGCTATTTTGACTCCAACCAGCTTCAGAGATGGCAAGAAGGAGGGCTGCTGTTTGGAGCCAGGTGGACCTGGCCAATTTGGTAGCCATAGTAGAGCCCCATGCTGGGGCACTTTTTGGAGATGCACCCCTAGACAGGGCCAGGAGTGCAGTATGGGAGAAGGTGGTGGTGGCACTGGAGGAGGCCACAGGAATCAGGCGCATGGCTGAGCAGTGTCACCACCAATACAGGGACCTCCAGCGCAGGGACCCGGAGAGGCTTGCCCATCTGCGGGCACACGCCAGGAGAGATGCAGTGCCACAACCAGGTAGGTGCCCCATCCATACACTGGTTGTGTCAGTATGGGTATCGCGGTGGGCATGTGTCCACCACACGGGGGGGTGGGCCATCCAGTGTGGGCAGTGGTGTTGGTGGTGTTGTTGGTGAAGGTGGTGTTGGGGGGTTGCGGCATGGCTGGGCTGAGTGGGATCGCACACACCCAGGGTTGGGGTGGTCTTTGATACTGGATTGTACTGATAATCCCCTCTCCATTTATGCACCCTAGGTGCTGATGAGCAGCACCGAGCCAGACTGGACCGACACCGAGGCGTGGGTGGTGGAGATGTTCAACAGCCACGGGAGGACGGTGGAAGAGGACTAAGCACCAGGATCAGGCCGATGATGGTGAGTGCCTTTCTTCCAGGATATTTTGTGCATGCTGTGTTGCAGGGCAGGCAGCGGGGCATGGCCACCATCCATTGACACCAGTGACGTGAACGCCACACAGTACAGTCAGCACTGTCCAGTGGCACTGCATGTGTGGGTGTGCATCGCTGGTGGTCCATGCATGCACCGGGTAAATGGTTGTGCCACTACCTTCGCACTGCATAGCCATGTCACTGTACAGCCACGGTGGTGGTGTGCGGGACTTGGGCGGTGGGTGTGTGCAGCGGTCTGCATGGCTGTGTGCACCTAGTAGGCAGGTCATGTGGACACGATCACTGTGGGTGGTCGCACACCATCACAGGGGCATGTCCCATGGCTGTATGCCATGCACAATGGGTGGGCTGCAGGGGGATGGACATTCACACTTATTGACTCTGCTCCCTTGTCCTAGGTGGACGGTGGATGATGCGGCTGGAGAGGGCCATGCAGGAGCTACTCCAGCTTGTGAGGGCGTCATTGGAGGTACTGCAGAGGCTGGACCAGCACGGTGTCCAGAGGTGGAGAAGCAGGAGGCACCACAGGAGTGGGGAGCGGGGGGCCGCTAAGACCTCCATGCCCCATGATACACCCTACCCCTGGACTCACCCTCACACCCCTTCTTCCCTCTCCCATTTGTTCACCCCTGCCCCTTACCCACCCCCACCTGGTTAGTGGCCCTCACCTCCCCATATGTATATAGCTGTAAATAGTTGTTTTGTACCTTTGAGAAATATACATTTGTTTTGTTACACCTACTGTGGTGGTCTCTGATTTGCAGTGGGCTACAGGTGCTCAGCTGCAGTGGTGTGCATGGCGTCAGGGGTGGTGCAGGCATGGGCGTGTGTGTGTGTCCATAGGGGAAGTGCCTATGGGTCGGCGTAGCTATCAGTCACTGTCTGTGGTTTGTGTGTTGTTCCCTGGGCAGTGGATGACTGTGTACAGTGGTCCACGGTGCATGCACTGTGTCCATGGCACCCCGTCAGACCGTCCATGGCCTGTGCAGCTGACACCCTTGCATGTCTGTGAACTGCACGGTCTGCTGGCATGTCAGTGGTGGCTGTCCATGCTGGACAGCCACTGTACCTAGAACAATGCCAGGTTGCCTCCTGTCACTGGTATGGTGCATGTCTGCCTCAGGTGGCACTGTGGCCTCCACTGTTGTCCCACCTCCATGCTGTCGCTTGTGTCTGTTGCAGGAGATGTGCTCCACTGTCTGTCACTTGTGCTCTGGCCGCATGCTGGTGGCGTACAGCTTCATAGTGCCTGTGCAGGGTGGCTGGCACACCTGTGCCATGGAGGGGTGCTGGCCATGTGTACACGGCTGCCGTGACCACACGCCAGTGGCTTGGTTGACCCACTACTGTGTCCCTGTGTTGGTGTGCCCTTGGGTATGGGTGGGTGTTTGTCCATGCACTGTGTTGCATCCTGTGTGGTGCATGCTTCCATGCACCACTGTGGATGTCTGCGCTGGCTGTTGTGGCCAGTGCTGGGTCGGGGTGTGTCCTCGGGAGGGTGTGCACGGTGCTGTGCCACTGGTGGTGGGGTCCAGGGCATGCCCTATCATGTGTGGGGTACCTCGTGTGCTGACACATGGTCAGTCTCTCAGCTGTACCTCGGGGGGGACGTGTGTGGCGGCACTGTGTATGCAGTCATTGCATCGCTGTCTGCTGCCACCCACTGAAGGGTGCTCATTGTGGGGCTGTCTTGCATGGTTCTGTGGTGCACAGAGTTGCATTGTCACGGTGGGGGTGGCATGCGTGGGGTGTCCTGCACTGGTGGGCACTGCTCCTGGGCAAGGTGTCTGGGGATTGCGGTGCAGGGTGTGTTCTGCATTGGTGGGATGGTGTGGCACAGGGTTGCCTGACCTTGTGTGCCAGTCACAGCTTGCCAGGGGGTGTACTGGTACACCATGCCCCGGCTGTGGGCTTGTTGCTGGTATCCATGGGCTGGTGGTTATTCCAGCTCTCCCTCGGTTGTGCAGTGCATGGGGTGTGGGGGCCGATGTCTGTTCTGCTATGTGCTCCTCTGCCCATCTCTAGCATGGGTGGTCCGCCTGTGCATCCTGTCCCTGCGCATCCCTGGTTATGCTGTTGCGCTGCTGCCCTGCTCCACTAAGCATAGCTGGTTGTGCTATTGTGCATCTGAACTGCACCACTGCACATCCCTGGTTGCGCTATGGTGCAATTGGTGTGATATTCAGTCGCAGCCGAGGTGCATCTTGACCTGCACAGTGTTTGAATATCGTGCTTATTGCTGTTGCACACTTTTATGGCACAGTTTGAATATCTAGGCCATAATGGAAATAACTTTTTCCTTTTTGGCCTAATTCAGGAGACGAGTCTCCTGAGGGTTGCTTAAGGGACTCCTGTTCTAGAACACATCCAAGCAGCTTGCCAGCCCTCTACCCCTGCAGCAACTGCCTGCTGGCTTTTCTTTCCTGTTTTTAAAGCTCTCCTGTCTGTGCAGCTGCAGCTGATCAGCCAAATCAGCTGCAGCTGTACCCCGACTATCTTACTCAGGGAAACCCCCTCTCCTCCAGTACCTGAGGTTACCACAACACACACACACACACACACACACTGTATGGATACTGCAGTAGGTCTTAAGAGCTTTTTCTAAACCTTCTCTAAACCCAAGTGGGCTTTTTGTTTTGCAGTATGTAGTTGTTGCCATCCATGGGATTGGGAGCCCCAGGACAATCTGCACTTTAGTTCCTTTTTAGTATTGCCTTTTTCATAAATAACCACATTTTCTGGGGCATTTCTATGTCTTTATGCAACACAGCTTCACTGGCAGTTGGAAACATCTGATAAAAATATTACCGACTACACTACTTGGTCATTTTTTTTCATGAGTTTAAATATTTTTTGTTACCTTGCAACAGTAACCTTTATGCCACAGAAAATTTGAATCTATGATTTTCTAGGAAGCACAATGTCTTGTACATCTGCAACCCTTGCAATATAATATCTGACAATATCAAAGCAGCAACATAGCTCCATGTAGTAAAATTATTGTGTTTTTTGTTAATTATAAAAGACTGCTGCCCTTCACATTTCAGTTGCAAATATGAACTTCTAATTGCACAAGCATCTGTTTTTTTAGGTATATACTTTATTTTTCTCTCTCTCTCAAGAAGGATTTAAAAAAACAGCCAGGGACTCCTGCCGGATTTATGTCGACTGCAACTTGGGCTCGACATAAATCCATCGCTGTGATGCCAATCAACAACATGGTTGTTTAACCGGCATCGTAGATCCACCCCCAGCATGAAACACACTTGAACAGTGCATTGGGTGTCCCACCAGCCAGGCATTCCCCTCCCCTTGTCCACTTAGAAATTCCATATTGAGAGGCCATGTCAAAGGAGTAGGGCAGAGGAAACATAGTGTACAGCTATAGGAAACATTTAGGAAGACCAATTACAGATATGCTGAAACTTTCATTGATTTTAGCTGTTGACTTTGCTGAAAATATTCAAGTCACACTGTTACTAAAATGCAGGGGAAAACAACAAATACTGTATGGTGCTGATGATAATACACTGCTACGTAAACAAACTCTGGCCAGAGCCGAAATGGCTGTGAAGAGCTTTTGGAGTGCTTTTAACCGTTATTTCTAATGAATTTGTACAATGCAGATCTGCTGAGAGGCAGTTTCAATGTGGTCTTCCTTTTACACATTTTTACAATGTGTTTTCCTAGAATATGCCTGCTGATTGCTATATATTTAACCTGGATGGTTCACAGAAGAAATGGCATCTCATTTTCAGTGGGGCTCTACAGCTACACAATATTAAGCTGCATTGCGTAAAATCAGAGCACACCGAAAACAATATTTTACATTTGGACTAGGCTACCCTGAATAAATACATTATAAAAATGATAAAATCATGACCACACTGAAAAGAAGATATTACATCTAATCTGGGACATCCTGAGTAAATACAGTGCAAAAATGTGTAAATGAAGATCCCTATGACAATAAGATGTCACGTCTTCCCTGCGTTATCCAGGATACAAAATATTGGATAAGAAATATTTAAAGGAAATCTACTATAAACTGGTCTTCACTGTGTTCACTGACATAAGCAAACAGTTTCTTTATTGTTTAAAACATATTAGATTGCAGTATTTCTACCGAGTGTTGTGGCCATGAGGATGGTTTGTACAGTGTGTGTGTGTGTTGGCTGTAGCTCAATATATTTTTTCCCCAAAAAGCATAGTAAAAAATGCCTGTTGATTGCGATATATTTCACATGGATATTTCACAGAAGACATGGCATATGTCTGAGATAGTTCTTTCAGATAGTGTCTTAAGAGGTTAAAAAAATGTTAATCTTTTTAAATTTGCTGGGAAAGGGTGACATTTATGAGATAGCAATCTTTCTTGAAAGGCAATACCTGCACAACTGAAGCTTGTAGCAAGAAAATGTTTAAATGCTAAGTATTTAAATGTGCAAGTTGTTGCATTCGAAGGGGGTAAACAAATCTCCAGTTTAATAGGCAACCAATATTTACCACGCTGTTTCATTTTTCTAATGGCTATCTGGTAAGCAACTTGGAGTTATAACTCCAACATTTTAAACAGAAGAAGGGAGTATTTTATTTCAATTGGCATTGTAATTTGTAGATGTGGAAGGATACACTGAAAACTTCAAAATATGTTTTCCATGATACAGTCAAAGCCGCTTGTAACGGGCACATCTGTGTAAACAGATTCTGCTCATTATAAGGAGTGGTCGCAGTAACCAAAGACAGTGTTGTTTTCCACAAAAAGGACTCTCTCTCTAGTGATCGTGCTCTGTTACACCTAATGTATCCTGTTACCATACAAAGACAGTGTTTTTTTCCACAAAAAACTCTCTCTCTCTAGTGATCATGCTCTGCTACTCTCAATGTACTCTGCTGCCATACAAAGACAGTGATTTTTATACAACGTGCTGATTTCTGCCACTAGGGGAAGGGAAAAATACCTTAAAGTTCAGTTAGGCTCAGCATGGAGCTGTTGCTACCTACCACCATTAACTCTGCTCCCACTGCACCAGTGCTTGGCAATTCCACAAAAAATAGACTCCCAAAAGTGATTGTGCTCTGCTACACCTACTGTACCCTGTTGCCCTACAGAGTCAGATAAGAAAATGTCCTGATCATCATGGAATCAAATCAAATTCATGTCTCCTTTTAAATGCTTGTGCAATCCAAGATTTTTCACTCAGTTATGCTGGCAGTTTGTAAACAAACTGCACTTACCCAGTCGCCATACAGAGTTGGATCCTTAACTGCTGGCAGCTTTCAAAAAATTACAGCTTCAGTTGTGATCGTACTGCCGGGACTGAATTAGCAACTTGTTAGCACTCTATGACTACCTTCTATTTAGGTAGATTAGCTGTTAATCTCAAAATCTGCCCGAAATAGAAGGCAGGCATAGAGTGCTATAACCAGCACTTTTAACATTGCACCCTATGTATGCGGCAAGTGGAAAATGCAATGTGCCCAGAAAAACTGACTGTCCGTATAAACCGTGGGCGGTATAAGTGGTGGGCACTGTACTCCATTTTTCCAGCTACAGACAGCAAGGTGACTGTAGGCTCTGCTCACATTCATAAAAATGAAAACAAGCAGACAATGAAGGTAAACCTATAAGGGACCTCTAGTCCCTATGTTTAGGAGAGAGAACAATGTGAGAAATGAGCTCATTTCAGCTGATCACCTCATGCAGTAACTGCAAGACACTAGAAAGATGGGGTTGTTGTCACTTGCTGGGCATGATCCCTACATCAGGAAGTAGCAGCCATGTGGACTTCTCGTGCTACAAAGACATTATGGGTAGGATTCACAAGGCAGGTGCGTTGGGTGGAAATGAGATGCGCCATCCCCAAACAGTGGAATTCACAGAAGGATGCGCTGCAAGATGCACTATGTGCATCCCCACTGTGAATATCACTGAAGCTCCATGGCACAACCTGAGATGCCCCAGCACAACCAGGATGCACAGAAGCACCTGGGCCACACAACACTGAATAAGGAGCAAGTTAACAACGGACACAGGAGCAACAGGGGGAGACTGCAGTGGTACAGAGGATGCAGGTGAACAGCCTGGCAGGGACTGGTCAGAGGTCCAAAGGGCTGGAGAGTGGCCCAAAGCAAATGAGGTTCATAGACAGAGCACACACAGTGACACCTGGAAGCACCAGACACACACACAACACAGGGTCCCAACAGGCACAGATGCCAAGCACAGGGGTGACTGCTAAGGTGAGCCACAGCAGCAGAGGTGCACTGTGCAGCATAGTAGAGGGTGCCACGCAAGCCCCAGTATACAGGAACACAGCAGGGTGGACAAGGGAGCTGCATCACTGGTGTACACAGGGGGACAGGCACAAAAGCACACAGGTCAAAGGCAATGTTCAGCACAGGTAGAACATGCCCACAGGCAATGTGGACTGCAAGAAGAGCAGCACAACAACATGGGACTAGTACAACAGATGCAACCAGCACTTACCACACACAGAATAGGGGCACTGTGCAAGCCAGCAAAGTATAACACCCCCCAACAGGCCAGACACAACAAGGAGGGCACACACTGAAGTGGGCATGGAAGGTGGACAGGGCGCATGGGTGTGCACTACCACATGTGCACACGTGTGAATGGGAACAAAGATACAGTGGAAATCAGCAAGCACAACAGAGCAGATGCACATGGTACAGTGAATGACCACTGACACCATTAGCAATATAAAGCTTTTTAGTAAAATATGAAATGTAACACAAGAAAGTATGTAAAATGGTAAAACAACAGTAGGAACAGGGATAGGGTGGTGTGGGAATCAAAACAGCAACATATTAAACAGCATACAGTAAGGTGATGGTGTGGTGGTGGGGGAACAGGGGACAGCAACAGACAATGGGGATGGGCATGGAGGGTGGTGGTCAAACAACTAAAGGGCTATTAACAGGTGACCCAATGGCCTAATGTGCTGGATGGGCCACAGACCAGTGCCCACCCCTCCATCCCCGGTATGCAACACCCTGACAAGCAGTGCGATGGCATGCAGGAGCTGCCACTGCTGTCTGTAAAGTGGCTCCATTACCCTCTGGAGCACACTCCTGAGCTGCAAACCTGACATCAGCCCGATAATTCCTCTCCTCCACTGCCCTAGCACACCTGGCTGGACTCTCCATGGACCTACAGTGGGGACACAGACAACAGGAACTAAGTACCATGGTCCACACCTGCCCCCCCCACTCACCACATGAGTGTGCAGGAGATAGCCACCATGGCAAAGGCTGACAGCTCACCAGGCACACCACATGCCAGCAACAGGCTGGCACACAGTACCACACTGTGACCATGTAATTGTACTCAGACAGCACAAGACCCAGATGTCCATGTAGAGCGAGGTGCAGAGGAGCAAGCAGCCATGTCCCACATAGCATGCGCAGATGTCACCAGGCAGCACAACTATGTAAGCTCCATCCGAACACCAATGAAGCACCACAGTGTGCCATGGTCCACAGCAGATGTGCACAAGGTGGACAGACACACGGGAGCCACGTGCAATGTGGTTCTAGCACACACCGCCATGGCCACACCCCATGCATGTGAGCAATGTGCAGCACCCAGACATACACATGTGGCTGGCAATGGCCTGCAGTGGGCACTGCTCTCCCTGATGAACACACAGAGGATGCACAAGCAGAACACTCACCTACACCTGTATGACCGGATCCCTGGCCTCCACCACTGGCCCTAGCAAGCCTGGTCTCCACCGCCGCCATGGCCCTCCACCTGTCTGCCAGCCCAGTGAGGGAAACACAAACAAAGAATGCCATGGAGTGATGGTAGGTGTGTACCACCACCCAGTGTCCCACAGCAACACCACTGATGTGAGCATGCAATGATGGACCCACCCCCACAGTGCCCCAATGAAGGCACCCCAGTCAGCGTGCCATAACACACAATACCCCAGCCTGTGCCCACCATGGTTGTGTGCAGATGGACATGTGCCATGCCACCGTCTGAACCACAATGCACCTGCCACAGTGCCCATGCACCCCCCCAATCATACCACACAGGGATATGCATGGTGGCCATGTCTGTACCCCAAATGCAGCAGGGGCATGGCATGCCACACATGTGTGTGTGTGTGTGTGTGTGTGTGTGTGTGTGTGTGCGCGTGCGCGCTAGGGGTGGGGGACCTTGTGCCAGTGCACACTGCCCCCCTTGGAAAAAAAAACTCCCTGCCTACCTGTGTCACCGTAGGGTGTTGTGACTTACCTCGGCATGGCACTGCACCCTTGCGTGCCCGATCATGGAGGCTCTGGAGCCTGTCCAGGTCCCAGTACTGCAGATCCCCATAACAGTGCCTGCACTGCTCCCCTGTGCATTCCACAATGGTTCTGCACACAATCCACTCTGCTACTCTAGCCCACACTGCTGATTGTGGCTTAGTGAGGTCCTGGGTCCCAAACAGCTGGCTCCCCAGAGGCATAACTAGTGCAACAAGGTTCACCAGCTCCACCTCTCCCCAGTTCATGGCTCTGGACCTTGCTGCTTGAGCACGTGGCATGGTTTTGAACTGGTTTTCCTGAGCAGGTGTGCACTGATCAGACTGCTGGTGTGCAATGACCCATTCGTGCCACATGCGTGATAGACCAACATGCACCGAAATGCACATCACGGTGTTGCAGTATGGCAATGAATGATTGCTGCCCATTGTGTATCACCGCACATGCACTGTGTAAACAGCACAGGTGGGAAAAAAGGGTCGGGGCCATGACTGGGTCACGTATGCGTGATTCACACATTTATGCCATATTGTGAATGGCAGACAATGCCACACACAGTGCAGTGGGGCTGCACATACTGCCAGTGTTGCACCATGCACTGCAGGTGCGCATTGATGCAATGGCACACCGATGCATCAAACATGTACACAATGAGTCATGTAGCACAGCACCAATGGCACATGAGGACCTAGATGAGCTGCTATCGTTGATGGCACTACTGGAACCACCAGACAGTTTGCGCTGTGCCTGGCATGTCACTGAGTCTGCATCGCGCATGTGCGAGGATGCACCGTGCGACTTGTGCCGCATTCAGAAAACGCCCCCAAAGCTGATCATGCATGCACGGGGATTGTGCCACAGGGGGATGAACTCAATGCAACAGTCATACATTGCTGATTGAGATGAGCTGGGGGCAATTATACAATTCACAGACAATGCTCCAAAATCAGCTCCTTGAAGGTAGATCTGTTTACATTTTACTATTCACAGCTTGTCAGTACCATCTGACAATGGGGTTTTGATGGCAAACAGGGTGCTATATCTGTGCAACATCCTGCCACTGTGCGGGCACACATCCACATTTGCCTGTACTGTGCTGATGCCTGCACAATGTCCCCCACAGGAACCACAATGTCCAGACAGGATGAACCAGCTGGATGGAGACATCTGAATTTTAAAGTGGATGAGGACAGGGCACTTATGGAGGCCTGCATCCTGAGGCAGAACATCCTGGCAGGCAGGGGTGACAGCCACCAGCAGAGGGATGATGGCTGGAAGGAGATGGCCAGGCAGGTTAATGCCCATGAAAAATATACCACCACACCACAGGAGTACAAGAAGCACTTCAATGATGAGAAGCAGAGGGCCAAGGAAAGATGGCCAACATCAGTGCCTCCCTGGGTGTGATGGGGGTGGGCCACAGACAGTGAGAAGAGGCTGGTGGCCAGCATGAGCCAGATGGCTATGCTGGGAGTTCCAGGAGGGGGCTTCCAGACAGGTGGCAGGCCATTGCAGCACTGTGAGTATGCATGTCCTAAGCACTGTGCCTGTCCTTGTGTGTGTGCCATGGGTGCCCTGACTAACCCCACCATGGGCCATTAAGTGCACATGTGTCTGTGTGCACTGAGCATGTCACTGTACACCCAGTCTGTCTACAGTGTGTTGCAGATGCACAACATGCCACCCCTGTGCAGCATAGGGGGGACAACTGTGGTGGGTGGGGGTGGTCATCTGGCATGATGTACCTGGGGGGGTGGTCACCGGGGAGGTGGTCACGCACATATCCCTTAGTGCCTGCACAGGCCTCAGTACATACCTGCCTACACTGCTGCAAGGCCGCAGCAGTGGCTGCATGGCTGGCAGTCTCCTTTATGGCATGTCAGCTGCACCTATGGCACACGTGCATGTCCCTCTGTACATGCTTGTCTGATCACACCATTCACAAATTTCAGTAACCATGTTTTCCATCTTTCCTACAGCTCCATCACACCTCATGGGTGTTGCCATGGCTGGTGGACTCTACGATGACCTAGTGGGGTAGGAGGTCAGGCCATCACACTGAGCCACACCCCAGGCTGTGGCCGATTTCATGCTGGGCCTTTCCAATGCCACCAAAGCCCCAGATGCAGCATCAGTTGTTGCAGGGCCATCAAACCCATCTACGTCCAGTGCAAAGGTCAGTGGCCATGATCGCTCATAGCTGGTCAGCATACTGGGTTTGGTTGATGATGACCCAGAGGACAGGGTCGACATTGCGGATGCCCTACTAATGCTGGCATCCTGTACACAAGTGGCGTACGATGATGATGATGATCCAGATGCCACAAAGCTATGGGGGGACATGGCCAATAGTGGCCAGTCTGAGGCACAGGTGCATGCATGGGTGGCACCATGTGGTGGCAGCAGTCCTGTGACCCCAGGTGCACCAACAGGGCCTTCACATCTGCCCACAGTGGTGGTTGCAGGGGGCCCTGTGTCTGGTGCTGCTGTGGGGAAAGGGATTACTGGCACTGTTCAGCAGGGTGCTGTGGTGCAGCAGCAGGTGGCAGAGGACCAGGATGCGGGCATCCCTGGATGTGCAGTGGTTGCCCACACCCAGTCCCTGCCCATACAGTGGCCTGCTGTGGGGCATCCACCTATGGTGGATGCAGCACAACAGGTCGGGACATCAACTGCCCATTGGCACCATCCCTGTGATGCATCCCCTGCCGAGGAGGTTGAGGACTACGCATGCCTCCTGCAGGACACTGTGGTGGGGTAGGCATTCCTCAGGGTGGAGCTGAGGGTCAGTCAGATGCAGCTGGCCATGGAACATGAGAAATCAATTGCATGGTGCACCCAGATGCTGGCAGAGACTTGCCTACTGTAGGTGGGCATGACCGCTGCTCTGGAGCGTATTGCGCTTGCTAGCCAAGGTGGTGAGTACAAACAGTGCACCACATGGCTACCAGGCTGCCAGCTGCACCCCCAGGAGTACCTCACACACCCCCAGGTAATGGCGTCAGGTGAACTCATTGCTGCCGATACCGTCACCACACATGTCCATCCCCAACACCCCAGATCAAACCTGGGTTTTGGGGATGTCATGCTAGTGAGCACCCATTCATGGTTTCGCTGCAGTACCCCACCAGGGGTGGTGGATATTTCCCTGTGGCCAGTGGAGCTGACTCAGTGATCACCAGGTGTGGGCGTGGATGCCCCCATGTCCATGGCAGCCATGGTGGCTCCCTCTGATGCCTGGGTTGGCAGCCCCATGGCCCCTGTTACCAGCACCTGTTGCAGCCCACACACCAGGTTGACAGTGCCTGGGGTGGCGTGTGTGACATGCACCTGCCCCAGTACTGCACCTGTGTGGGTCACCTGTGTGTTGCACTGTGCATGGCTGGGGGCACTGGTGTTGTGCTGTGTGGCATGGGCATGATGAGTGCTGTCCTGTGTCTACTGTGCCAGACCCTTGACCATTCTTCAAGCTTCTTCAGGTCCCTCCTCATTCTGTTTACACCCTTTGGTATGTCCACTCTGTTACAGAGCTTCGTGTCAACAGCCAACAGGGAAATTCTACCTTCTAGGTCCTTTGCAATGTAACTGATGAAGATGTTGAATAGAACCAGTCCCAGCGCTGGTCCCTGTGGTACCCCACTGGTCACTCTTCCCTCTGTGGAGTGACAGCCATTTACTACCACCCTCTGTGTCCTGCCACCCAGCCAATTACTCACCCACTGCACTACTGTTCTGCCCACTCCCATATTCCCCAGTTTGTTTATTAGCCTTCTATGTGGCACAGTGTCAAAGGCCTTGCTGCAGTCTAGAGAGGCCATGCCCACTGCCCTCCCCTGATCAACCTCCCTTGTCACCCAGTCGAAAAATTAAATGAAGCTGGTCTGGCATGACCTACCCCCAGTGAAACTATGCTGCCTTGGGTCCTGTAGCCCGTTGACAACCAGATGTTCCACCAATCTCTCCTTCAGTAGTGCTTCTATGATCATCCCCCCTACCGATGTCAGGCTGACTGGTCTGTAGTTCCCTGCTTCTTCTTTGTTCCCGCTTTTGTACAAGGGGACTACATCTGCTGTCCTCCAGTCTTTGGGTACGTCCCCTGTTTCCAGTGATCAACTAAACAGAATTGCCAGATGTTCAGCCACCACCTTTCTTTGTTCCTTTAGGACCCTGGGGTGCACCCCATCTGGCCCCATTGCTTTATTGACTCTTATTCCTTCCAGTTCCTGCAAGACCCTTTCCCATGTAAAGGGACTTTTGTCCATTTCTGTGCCATTCCCAACCGTAGTACTCACTTCAGGCCCATTTCCCTCCTCTTCCTCAGTAAAGGCTTAGCAGAAATGTCTGTTTAGTATGTCAGCTTTACTGTTGTCATCCTCTAAGTGGCCCCCCATCCTCCCCCTTCAGTCTCAGTATCTCTCATTTTGTCATCCTTTTTTCACTTATCTACCTGTAAAATGTTTTGTCCCCTCTACTCACTGATTTTGCGATGCACTTTTCTGTCTGAGCTTTGGTTTCCCTTACTGACCTCCCTGCCTCCCTTTGCTTCTCCTGGTACTTGTCCCTATCCCCTTCTGCCTGTGTCTGTTTGTATTGCTGGAATACAGTCTTTCTGGCTTTCACGTTCTCTGCTACCTCCTTGGAAAACCATAATGGCTTCTTCTTCCTTTTCCCCTTGCTAACCTGCTTAATGCATAATTATGTTGCTCTTATAATCCCTGTTTTAAATATTGTCCACTGTTCCTCCACCCCGATTCCCTCCCCATTTCCATTAGTGCCTCTATCAAGCATGTCCTAATTTTCCCACAGTCTGCCCTCCTAAAATACAGGATATGTGTTTTTGTGCTGTTTGGTTCTGTTCCTTCTGTGATTTTAAACCACAGTGACCAGTGGTCACCATTCCCCAGGTGCTCCCCACTGTTACCCCATCACACTGTCCCCATTTGTGAGCATGAGGTCCAGTATTGCCTTTTGCCAAGTTGGTTCCATGACCAGTTGCTTAAGGAAGGCACCTTGAAGAGATTCCAGGATAAATCTGCTCCTGGCTGATGCTGCTGCTGGAAGGCTCCAGTCCAAGTCTGGAATATGAAAGTCTCCAACCAGCACCACCTCCCCATTGTCTGTCTTCCTCCTCCTGGGCTGGTGGTCTGTAGACCACCCCCATATGGATGTCTGACCCCATTTTCCTTTCCAGCTTAACCCACATTATCTCTCCCCCATTTTGTTCCTCCTGGATCTCTGTGGTCTTTATGTCATCTTTCACATAAAGTGCCATGCCGCCTCCCTTTCTGCCTACCCTGTCTCTTCTGAATATGTTGTAGCTGGGTATGGCCATCTCCCAGTCCTGGTTATCATTGTACCAGGTCCCTGTGATGGCCACAGTGTCCAGGTCCAACTGCACCATGGCAGCCTCCAGATCCTCCATCTTGTTACTAAGGCTCCTGGCATTGGCACACATGGCTTTCCATGATGTGAACTCCCTGGACTCTTTAGCTGTTCTATTCCAGCTCCCTCTCTGGTTGTCCTTTATCCCTGGTTCTTCCTGCTATGTGCTCTTCTGTTGAATTTTGCCCCCTTTCTGCCTTTCCCCTTGGGTGCTTGTCTTCACCTATTGCACACTGCTTTGTAGAGATATCCCCCCCTCCTGTTCACTGGTTCCACTGCTAGCTCTGGGGGTTGGGCAATTAGTTACCCTACTTGCTGGCCGGCCACCCCCCCCTTGGCTATTTTAAATGCTTGTCCATGTAGCATTTACACTTATCATTGAGTGCTTGGAGTCCCCTCCTGTACGGATGCAGGCTGTCAGGCTTGAAAGAGCCCCCAACCCTCCAGGTGGGTCCCCAGTCACCAATGAATCCAAACCCTTCCTCGCAGCACCAGTTCTTCAATCATGTGTTAAAGTTCTTGGTGCACGTGCCCCTATGTTCTCGCATGTCTCTCACAGGTAGTGCTTCCAAGAAGGTGACAGATGTAGCTACTTGCTTGAGACCCCTCCCAAATTTCCTAAGCTCTTACTAAACTTCCTTAGGCTCCCCATTCACCAGGTCATAGTACCTAGGTGGATAATGACATCCAGCTCACCCTCCTGTCTTGCCTTCCCAGCAATCCCCAGGATCTTCCTCCCACCCCTCCATGCCATGGCACCTGGTAGGCACCTCGCCTCCCTGTCCTCTACCTCATGTGTTCCTAGCTGGATTCCTCTAATGATAGAGTCCCCCACCAGGATTCGCTTCCTCCTCTTCCTCCTCTGGGGTTCACTGCTCTCCCCACTGAAGTTACCTCTTCAGTTGACCATCACAGCCTCTGTTTGGTTGTCCCTGTTTGCCAGTGCAACATATGAGTTCTGGAGTGGAATAGGATTTTGAATGTGCCCATGCCCAACCTCTCTAATCCTCCTCCATCCCACCATCATCCAAGTGCTCCTCGTTCTTGGCATCCTTTGAGACAGCGGCATTGAACTGGGTGGTCTCTGGATAGGGGAGAAGGCACTCCTGACCCAGTTTACTTCTGCTCTGAGTCTGGCTACCTTGTCCTGCAGTCCAGAGAGATGTCTGCAGATAGGGCAGCACCTCAGCATCCAGAAAGTCTGCCTGAATATGGCTGCCCCACACCCACTGCATTGCACCACTCCTCACATTATACAACACTTATACTGCTATTCCAGTAGTTGTCTGTTACTGAAGCTCTCCTTGTAGTTCCCTTTTTATTATTTTACTATCCTGAAAATCCTTCCACTAGGTATATATATATATATATATATATATATATATATATATACATATACATACATACATATAGTTATATCCTGCAAAAAAAGTCCATTCATGTCTGTTGCTGGCACCCCTATAACTATCCCCCCACACAAACAGAACACTGACACTAGCATCGCCCAAACCTCCAGTGTCACCACAATGTAGATTTTTAATTTTTCAGTGTACTGTATATCTAGCCTGCAAAAAAGAAAACTGACCATTAATGTCTCTTGCTGGCACCCCATGACTATGTAACCCCTCTATGTGTCCACATTTGTAGCATGGATATACATAGGGTATCTATGGGTTCGGGGAAGGATGAGGCTACTTGGCACAAGAGACCTAGGTTTGACTACTCTGCACAGGGGCACCCAAGTAAATCCAACTACAAGAAGCAATAACTGTAATGTCCAGAACCAGAATTGGGATTTTTCAGTGTGGCTTTATTTATTAACTCACTGAACACAAACAAAGCTCTGTATGGTCCCCCACAGGGCTACGTAACTGTAATGCAGATTAGAGGTTAAACACAGCGGTCCATTTGAGGAATGAACACTACAACAGTTGTCTGGCTTTGGACCCACCAGGCACTCAGCCCGGACTTTGCATGCGCATTGGATACACAGCCCAACTGGCCCGGCTCCCCTGCCGACCACTCGACTGACAGTCCACTTGGCAATGAACCCAAACTCTACTTGGAAAGACATCCCATCAAACAAGGAGGCTCCCAAACTGTGGCTCCCCACACCACTTGAAGTCTGCAACTCCTAGAGAGATTTTGTTTTCGTACTTCCAATTTGAAACTCCCATGAAACAGAGAGACTCCCATCAAACAAGGAGTAATGTTCCCATCCTGTGGCTCCCCACACCACTTAGAGTCTACGACTCTTAGAGAGATTTTCGAGTTGCGACCGACGTCTGGGTACCCACCCCATCACTGGCCAATTGCATGAGGCAAGTAGCAAAAACACAGAAGAAATCCGTAGAGGTGGACCTGGTTACTAAAGATGGGGATCTATCCACCTTCAGCTCCCACAGCCCATACCCGGCCATTTCTCTGGACACACAGAACTTTAGACTTTAAAACTGTAGATTGACAGTGGATGACCTGAAGCACCCCCTCTACAATGAACTTTAACACTTTAAACAGATGACTGCTCTATTTGTTTTTCTTAGTTGACATAGTTCTCCCAAATAGCAGTCCCCAATACTTGAAATACAACTGAAGAAAAAAAGTTGTTTGCCCCTTCCAATGAGGCCAAACACTCACCCATTCGTTGCAGGTGCCCCACAGGTGAAGAAATGTAACCTTTGCTGTTATACATGAACAGACTGAACTTAAATTAAAACAGGCAGCTTTCTTCCCAAGGTGGGAGAAGGGGATTGCCCCTGGAACCCACAAAGAACTTTTCCTCACCCCCCCAGAGGGAGGGGTAAACAGACACTACTGGTGTCCTTCTTGTTTGCTTAAGGACAAACTGAAGACTGACTTTGAATTCCCAAGATTCTAACTTACTCTGAGCTGAAGATTCCAAATGTGGCTCATGTAGCTGTGACAATTCTATAATGATGTCATCCCTCTAGTCTCAGCTGTGACTGAGGACAGAGTGAGACAGTGTGAAACCCATTTAACTGGAGTTTCACAAGCTGCCTTCCCTGCCTACCACTAGGTCTTACTGGGATTCTAGTAACCCCGGGTAACAAAGGGGTTACAACTATTCCCCCCCACACAAACATAACACTGACACTAGCATCGCCCAAACCTCCAGTGTCACCACAGTGTAGATTTTTTTATTTTTCAGTGTACTGTATATCTAGCCTGCAAAAAAGAAAACTGACTATTAATGTCTCTTGCTGGGACCCCTGTAACTGTCACCCCCACCTGACCCTCCCACTCAGCACCCAACACCCCACCACCCCCAAACATAACACTGAGACTGTGGATGCCCAATCCCTTAGCATTGAAACCTGAAATAAACAAAATCTTTCCTCACTTTTTTCTAGTAAACCCTGTAAAAAAGAAAACCATTCATCAACGTCTGTTGCGTCATTATTCCACCCACACAACCCTCCCGCTCAGCACCCACCCCCCACACCCAAGCCCTTATTTACCCACTGGGGGACCAATACTATAATCCTTTCCAGACCGCAGACTCATCTTCACTCTTCAAAGCTGGACTGCGAACTGAGGAAATTAGGCATGTGGTTCGATGTATTTCAATGGGATTTTGAACATAGTGGCATGATTTTGCCATTTCTGAATGCTTTTGCCCCAAATTTTTAACGCCTTTTTTGAGACCCCATCTCATGCACAATGGCAGTGAAATTAGACAAATCTGTCTGGAAAAGTGATTTTGCGATCTCTGTGAAAAATCACCTTTTGCGCAGGAGTTGACATTTTTCTCCACCCTCTTTACCTCCCCCTTTACCCTTACCTCCTTCTCTTCTATCATTTCCTTCTATCCTTTCCTTCTTCTTTCTCCAAAACTGCCCAGGGATTGGGGCCCTATGGCCACTTAGGGTAGGGTTCTCTTTTCCTGTCCTCTATTCAGCTTATACCTTTTTCAGTTTATATCCTTTCCTTTCCTTTCCTTTCTCTATCCTTTGGTTCTCCTGCCTCACCCTCTTGGGTGGGGTCCTAAGAAGGCTATGTTGAAAATCTGGCTTAAAAATATTATAAAAACAACAAATTTATGAGCTTACGTTGAAATTTGAGAATGTAGGCTCATAACTTTGGTAATCTTCAAAATGCTGACACCAAATTTTCAACATAGCCATTTCTTCAAAGTACCTCATGAATTTGACAGCTGTAATTTTTCAAATCCTGGTCAAAATGTGTTTTTGTACCTGTGACACAGAAATGAAAATGATGTGCCTACAGTAATTCTTGATCTTCTCTTGTATCTTCACCATTCATTACTGATGGGTGTAAACTGGAGGTGCACAGCCACCATGAGAGCTTTTTTATTTTGGAGGGAGGAGTTGGTGCCTTTGGTGCCACCCACGCTGCTGACATACTGTGTGAAGCAGGCGGGTTGGCCATTAGGCCCCGTACACTCCTCCTCCATCCCAGTTCTGTGCTAGCCGGAGAGGCAGAAAGACAGGTTCCAGAGAAAGAGGGTGAGGCAGGAGAACCAAAGGATAGAGAAAGGAAAGGAAAGGAAAGGATATAAACTGAAAAAGGTATAAGCTGAATAGAGGACAGGAAAAGAGAACCCTACCCTAAGTGGCCATAGGGCCCCAATCCCTGGGCAGTTTTGGAGAAAGAAGAAGGAAAGGATAGAAGGAAATGATAGAAGAGAAGGAGGTAAGGGTAAAGGGGGAGAAGAGAGCTGTCTGCCATAGTAACTTGGAAGAACATTGGCTTGAGTGTTTCAAATCCTTGTGGTGTTGAAGACGAGGGAGCAAGGATCCTTGAAGACAAGAAGTTAGTGAACCAAGGTCTGAAGGGGATGAATGGTCTTGTTAGACTTGGAGAAGACAGACCCTTCCTCACCACCTTTATCCAAAAAGGTACTAAACCCCACAGCCTAGGCCTCACAGACTGTCACTGTGGGGGGGGGGGTAACAGTCCTGCTCAGAAGAGGAGTGAGTCCTGATTTAGGCATAGAGAAAGAAATCTGGAGGGGTTTTCAATGGAAGTACTGGCATAGTCCTCACTTCAAAAGAAGAGAACCACAAGACATCTGTGCTATAAGAAGAGATGGAGGAAACTCCAATGGACTCTCTTAAGACTGCATTGGAGCAGTTACAGCTAGGGGTTGACATAAACCAGAGGATTATTCAAGCCCCAAGTGGGGGACACCATAGAATTGTAAAGAGAATCAGAGGGAGTTCCTCAGAGGGTGTAGGCGGAAGACCCTGCTTGCCATCCTGTAGGGTGAATGCTCTGTGACTTTTTAAAGAAGAAACAGAGAGCTCTGATGTACCAGGGGGACTCAGCCCCCAATTGGCCTCAAATAGGGGGAGGGCGAGCAGGGCAGAGGTCATGCCCAAGAATTGAGGCCCACGAGGGGATGATGGGTGGGAATCAGTAAAGAATGGTGAAGATACAAGAGAAGATCATGAATTATGGTAGGTACATAATTTTCATATCTTTCCCATATCAATCTTCACCATTCATTACTGCTGGGTGAGTACTAAGCCCCCCAAAGGGGACCTGGCACAGCTCTGAGGGAGCAGATCTCTCAGCCTCCTGTGGGCGAGACACAGGAGGGGGAGACAATAGCCTTACTAGACCAAGCAAGATTTAAGGCTGTTCAGGATGAGAAGGTGTGCCCCATGGCTGGGGAGATGGAGAGTGCCCCTGAAGAATCCTTCTTGCCCTGCGGGAGAAAAGATAGGTCTCCCGGAAAGCAGACGATATCACCCTATGCCAGGCAATGGGTGACAATTTGGATAGACAAAGCCACGCCATCTGCCTAATGCAGATCACTGTCCCTGCTAGTCTGGAAGCCACCTCATTGGCATCATAAGATGCCCTTGCCTGGTTTTTTGCATGCTCCAGACCCTGAGCAGAGAGGGCAATGGCCTGTCTAGATTGCTCCATAGCAGGCAAAGATACAAGCACCTGAACTAACATTGACCACAGGTGCCTGTTATAGACAGCATGATGCACCTGATGCGAACCTATGCACATCAACACATGAGCTGAAGAGAAAACTCTTCATCCCCAATGGTCGAATTCTGCAAAATCTGGATTCGGGAGTCGGTCATGCACCAGGCACTGAAGCCTGGAGGGAGTGCCTAGGGATGTCAGGCCCGAAGGAGGGTGAGGTAGGGAACCTAGAGACTTCTGGGGGGCACAATACCATCTCCTGCAGTCTGCTGGGGCTGGAGAAAGGGCAGCTGGAGACTGCCAGGCATGGATAGATGCCTCCTGGAAGGGAATGGGCCAGGAGGGCACCACTAGGTGGTGAGCACTAAATTTACTAAGGAATGAACGTGCCTCCCACTTGATATTAGTCTTCAGAACATGGGAGATGAGATGCTCCTGTACCAGCCTCAAAGGGAACCGCTGATATTCCATGAAATCAGTGTCAGAAGACTGGTGGACAGAATGTTCCTCTCCCTCAGAAGAGGGAGATGAGGAAGATGAAGAGCTCGATGTCCAGAGGACTCCTGTAGTGGAGGGGACAGGCAAAAGATCCATTCATCCATGATCATAACATAGAAAGGAAAGGCTGCCACAGTGGCTCTGAACATCTCCCAGGTTAAAGGCCCCATAGAACCTACATGGCCCAGGAGAAGAGGGGATGTTTGCAGAGGGATGGGCGATGGGCACCGTACTGAGTGTGTCCGACCTCTGCCAGGGCTCTGAGACCCAGGGACTGATTCTACCATGCAAGGGGGCCCTGAATCCATACCAAGCTGCTAAGTTCGAGCCTAGGAAGGCAATCTCCGAAACAGTCCCAAAGGGGAGACTCCCCTGTGAGGTGCCTGGGGTTGCAAGTGTCCAGAAAGGCAACCCTCTGCACTGCCAACCAAGGGTACCTCCAAAACCTTAAGGGAAGGGTGGGGGCTCAGCACTATGACTCCTCCCCATCCCACCCCCCCACAGGGTGGTGGAAGGGGGCTGCTGCACCTCACCCTGACCCCTCAACCCCTCAGACTCAGATGTAGCCCTCTTCCTCGGTCCCAGAAAAATGGGTTCCCTCGATCCCAGAGACCCGCCTGAAGGGGACCACGGAAGCGAGGGCTCCCACCCCCCAGAGATCCACAGCAACATCAGAGATGGCAGCTGCCTGAACCCCCCCAGAGGAGGGTACCCCATCCCGGACCCCTGAACCATTACCCTCAAGGGATCTGCAGCCACCCACAGCCAAGAGATCCTCTAAGGCAACTGGCTCTGGGGACTCAGGAATAGGGATGCTGGGACACCTGGTGCTGCATCCCATGGAGCTCTCTGACCTCAAAGTGTCAGGTTGCCAGTCCGGGTCTGCCTCCGAATCATCCCCCTCGGAGGAGGAGGCGGCCAGGTGGACCTCCAGGCTAGCGACCCCGGGAGAGCCCCTGGCAGTGGCACCATTCACCGCACTGCTACGGGACACGGTGTCACCCATGGCACAGTCCTGATCACTGATGCTGCGAATGGCACCGGGATACAGAATGGTGCTGCCTGGAGGTGCCAAGGGTCTGCCAGTTCTGGACCCAGCAACTGAAGGCTGTGACACTGGGGGAGCCTTCACCTCCAAAGAGATGACTGTTGGGGTGGTGCCAGTAACATGACTCCAGAGGGAACCACGTTGCTCCTCCAGCACCACAGAAGAGGCCTCCTCCTTGGCAAGGCTGGATTTGGAGGAGGCCCTCCTCCTCACCGGGCCGTATAGACCCAGGAGGGGACCTGGAGGAAGGGTCTAGAGTTCTAGCCTGGGAGACCCACAAATGATGTAGTCCTCCAAGGTTCGGAGGGGCCCTGCCAACTTTAAATGTGTGGATTTCCAGAACACGGACGTCCATGGAGAAGTGGGTGTCACAATGGTCCATACCGTAGTTGGGTCCCAGGCAATGGAAACAAACATTATGCAGATCCGAAACAGAAAAATGCCAGCCACAGGGGCACTGACGCATGGGGGCACAGCCCGCTTTAGAGTTTCTTTTGGCCCCTGAACTAGACATGATGCAAAAAAAAACTTAATCAAACTACACAGAGCCTGGCACCATCAGAAGAAATAAAAGGAATGGGCTTACTGGATTTCCAGTTGTGTCGGGTGGTTCAGAACCAGGATGAAGGCTGGAGAAAGGCAGTGTCGACAAACAAAGGCCTATGGTGGAGACAAATTTTGTTTACTCTTGCAGCAGATGCGACCTCGGTGGTGGGAAGAACAGAACTGGGATGGAGGAGAAGTTTACGGTGTCTAGTGGCCAACCCACATGCTTCACACAGTGCTTCACACCCAGCAGTAATGAATGGTGAAAATTGACAAGGAGAAGATTGAAGTTTTGGTAGTGGGGAATGTTGTTGTGACAGGGATTTAAAAATGTTCACATATCAGCCCATTAGGTGGGGTAATAAGAAGGCTAAGCTGAAAATCTGGTGTACAAATATGATAAAATGCCTAGATTATGACTGAACATTACACTATTTCAGTTTTGACACATAACTTCACTAATTTTCAATATTTTAGCTCCAAATGTTTAACATAGCCATTTTTTCACACCACCTCATAAACATGACTTGTGTCATTTTTAAAATCCTGGACGAGATGTATTTTCGCACTTCTGGTGTGAAATGACATTTTAGCCAATATACAGTACTATAAATGGTGCATGTCATGTCTATAAGGTGAATCGTAAAACAAGTACCTTCAAAAGTTGCAGTCAAAATTTAAAAAAAAAAATAGTTTACCAAGCATCAAATGTTTGGCATTGACATATGCTTGTTTCATTTTGAGCTTCCTTCCTACTATGAATCAATATGGAATCAATTGAGGGAAACAATCTTATGGGATTGGTCAAAATGGCCTCTCCTCCACCGAGGCCATAACCCCCTCTGAAGTGCCCTACTCCCAACTCACTATTGGACACTGAAGCTGATCCAGAATAAATACAGTAGATCTTTTACTATCCGACATGGCCAGCACTAAACTAACCTTGGCAAAGGTGGTGGATGACTTCCAGCTTTTCAAGCCAGCTCTGAAGACTTTTCACACCGCTCCAGGGATGCCGAGGTTCGTATCAGCTCCCTGGAGGATTCCCAAGCTCAAGATCAAATGGAATTCCAGGACCTTAAGAAACAGGTAGCCAAATTTAAAGCTAAAGTCGAGGATGAAGAGGCATGCAGTCACCAAAATAGTTTAGTTATTGTCGGCATCCCTGAGCAAGTCGAGGGTAAAGATATGCTGCCTTTCATTCAAAGCCTCCTTCAAGATGTTGCAGGCCCTCCTCCCCCCAGCGGCTCCTCTTATATTATCAAGTGTGGTCATTGAACCTACCGGGCACAACCCACTCCTAATGGTAAATCATGAGCCATTATTTTACATTGTTTAAACTTTCAGGATAAAGTCTGGATTTAATGAAAAGTGCATGAAAAACAGCCCCTTTCATGGAACAGCCACCGCTATGGTATTTTCAGCGATGTCACACCCCATGTGCAAGAGAGACAGCTTGAAAACCATTCCATCAAGAAGAAGCTTCATCAAGCCGGCATTAATTTTGCTGAGATATCCAGCTCCCCTGACTGCAACAACAGCAGCTGGCTCAGTAGAATTTCCCTTGGCTGAAAAGGTATACCAGGAACTTAATAAACATTTTCCTCATATCTTTACTCCTAGTCCTTGCTGACTACAGGGTGCTTACTGGTTTCCAGATATGTTTGCTTTCCACCACCTCCTAATTTGAACACTGTACCTTATTGGAACCTTTGGACTTTTATTTATCTAGTCATCATTTGCAGGACTACTTAGACTTCTGCATTTGATTCACATTAAGCGCCAGGTTCTATATGCTTTGCTTGTAGTCTTTACTCCCTCCATCTGCATTGTCTTCGGCTCCATTACATTTATTTACAAGCTCCTTTGGCTCTTGTGTACACTCTTCAGTAGCCGCTTTCAGTTTTGTTTCCCAGTAGTAAAGCATCATAACTGATTATGTCAGACTGGAAGGGAAAGTATGCATGTTTGCAGATGACACCAAAATCTGTAACAGAGTCAACACACAGGAGGGACTAGATAAAATGAGAAATGACCTAAGACTACTTGAGGAATGGTCAAGAGTTTGGCAGTTGGGTTTCAATGCTAAGAAGTGCAAGACAATGCACCTGGGACACAGAAACGCAAGAGGGGAATACAGGATGGGGAGACAGATTCTAGCCACCACAAGTCAGGAGAGAGAGAGACCTGGGGGTTATCATATCCGATGGCCTGAAGTCAGCCAAACAATGTGAAAAAGCAGTGGGAAAGGCAAACAGAATGCTGGGGTGCATAGGAAGGGGCATAACCAGTAGGAGGAGTGAAGTGGTGATGCCACCATATAGATCACTGCTGAGGCCCCATCTGGAATTCTGTTTCCAGTTATGAAGATTACAAGCCTTATGAGGAAAGACTCAAGAAACTAAACATCTATTCACTGGAAGAGAGAGAAGGGAGAGAGGGGATATGATAGAGACTTTCAAATACCTTAGAGGAATAAACAGGGTACAGGAGGGGAGCATATTTCAGAGATGAAAAGTGCACAAGGACAAGGGGACATAACATGAGGCTGGAGGGAGGGAGGCTTAGGGGGAATGCTAGGAAGTACTTTTTCAGACAGGGTGGTGGATCCATGGAACAGCCTACCAGCAGAGGTGGTGGAAGAGAAAACAGTACAGGGATTCAAAAGTGCATGGGATAAGCATAAAGGCACCCTGCTGTACAGCAGAGCAGAGGAAAGTCAGTCCAGATAAGAGATGGGATTGTAAACCAAGTAGGGAAAAGGGTAGACTAGGTCAGCTGTATGGTCCTTATCTGCTGACAGATTCTATGTTTCTATTGTAATAGGAGGCCTAAAGGAACTCGAGAATCTGAAAGAGGACAAGGTTACAGGGCCAGATGGGATATATCCCAGGATATTAAAAGAACTTAGGTGCCGGCAGCACCACTAACAGCCCTATTCAACAAACCAATAGAGGCAGGGGTGGTTCCAGGGGACTGGAGGAGGGCAAATGTGTTCCCTCTCCACAAAAGTGGGAACAGGGGAGGAGGCTGGCAACTACAGGCCAGTCAGCCTGACCTCAGTGGTGGGAAAATTAATGGTGTCACTGCTAAAGGAAAGGACTGTGATATTTCTTGAATCCAGTGGCGCACAGGATCCAGGGCAGCATGGATTCACAGCAGGAAGGTCTTTTGAAACAAATCTGATAGATTTCTTTGACTGGGTGACCAGGGAGGTAAATAGGGGAGGGTGGTGGATGTGGCCTACCTAGATTTCAGCAAGGCCTTCGACATCGTCCCACGCAGGAGGTTGATCAATAAGATGGGCAGCCTGGGAGTGGGCCCCAAGGTTGTAAACTGGCTCATAAACTGGTTGAGTGATAGGACAAAGGGTGGTGGTAAATGACATTCAATATGAGGAGGAGGGGTGACCAGTGGGATGCCTCAGGGATACATGCTGGGACTAGTCCTCTTTAATGTCTTCATAAGCAGCATTGCAGAGGGAATGGAGGGAAAGGTGTGTCTCTTTGCAGATCACACTAAGATCTGCAACAGGCTCGACACTCTGGGAAAAAATGAGGAAGGACCTAAACATGCATGAGGAGTGATCAAGAGTATGGCAGCTAAGATTCAATGCAAAGATGTGCAAAATCATGCAATTGGGGCACATAAATCCAAGGGAGGAGTACAAGATGGGGGGGGGAGTACAAATGGCCACCAGTCAAGAAAGGGAGCTGGGGGTGACCATATATGATGACCTAAAGGTAACCAAACAATGTGAGAATGCTGTGGGGAAAGTCAGTGTGGGATGCTAGGGTGCATAGTGAGAGGTATCAACAGCAGAAAAAAGGGAGCTGGTTATGCCACTGTACAGATCACTATTGAGACCTCATCTGGAGTATTGTGCCCAGTTCTGGAGGCCACATATCCAGAAGGACATAGACAAAATAGAAGCAGTCCAGAGAAGGACAACAAAAATGGTGCAAAGACTGCAGCAAAGTCATATGAGGAAAGACTAGAGGACCTCAATATGTATTCCCTGGAGGAGAGGAAAGGAGAGGAGGGATGTGATAGACATTCAAGTACCTCAGAGGTATAAACAAGGTACAGAAGGGTAGCATCTTTCAGAAAAGAAGGGGCACAAGAACAAGGGGGCATGATATGAGGCTAAAGGGGGATAGGCTCAGAGGCAATGCGAGGAAGTACTTTTTCATGGAAAGAGTAGTGGATGCTTGGAACAGCTTCCCTGTGGAGGTAGTGGGGGTGAACACAGTAGGGGAATTCAAGAATGCATGGCATAGACATATGAGTACTCTAGCAATAGGAAAGAAAGGGTAAGCCACAGATCAACTAGGGTCTGTGGTAATGCATTAGGTAGGGAAGAGGGGCAGACTAGGTGGGCCACATGGTCCTCATCTGCCGTCACCTTCTGTGTAACTTTAAGGTAATATAGCTCAGTGGTTTAGAGCTCTGAGCTGCAAACCTGTAAACCTGAGTTTGAATTCCACAGCCCACAGTTGCATAATCTGTGACCCTGAGCAAGTTACTTAACTTCCTTGTGCTCCTACAGTAGGTCTGTTTGTTTTGTTTGCTTGTTTATTGGCTTTACGGGTAAGCACACTGTAAAGAATATCTTTCCCTTTTCAGGTGTGACTCAACAAGATTCATACAAATACAAACATACAATAACAACAAATAATACAAAATATAGGAATTACAAAATTCCACGTCACCTGTAATACATAAAATCAATTAAAACAATGACAATCAGATAATATCTTAAAGTGCGGAAATAAAGATCTAGAAAAAAGACCATAGGTTCCCAATCTTCTAATATCCATTGGTATCTCATTCCATATCTTTGGAGCTACATATGTATAGGACCATTGCCCACACATTAATCATTTTAAAGGTAACTTCAAGAGCTCCCTGTCTACCCTGGTTCTAGACAGAGTTCAATCCATACCTTTGAAATGAACTACAAAGATTCGTAGGAACACCAGATTGTAATATCCTAAATGTAAATCTAGCAAATGAGAATTTAAAATTCAAATGAACAGGCAACCATCCCGTCTCCTGCAAAACAATACAATGATGTGTTCTTCTTGGGGAAAAAAGTGCAAACCTTCCTACAAGTTGCAGCAAAACAAACTTTTTATAAACATTATGACCAGACGCATTGTCTGTTATAATAGAAGCATAGTTCGCTATAGGGAATAAACATTGTTTTTTTTATTATGGCCATTCTAGTCTCAGAAGTCAAAAATGACCTTAATCTATATAATGCACCAACCTTACTATATATCTTAGAAATCATCTTAACTAGATAAGGCTCATAACTTAATGTAGGATCCAATAGTACACCTAAATATGAAAAGTTAACAACATTCTCATATGGTGAACCATCAGATGCTACTACTTGAAGACTCCCCCCGCCCCGTCCCTTAACTTGATGTCCCAAAGTCAATAGTTTTTGTTTTAACTTTATTTAGTATTAATCTATTGGAAGTCAGCCATTGTTTTATTTTATTCATTTCAACCATTAGGATTTTATTTAATTCATTGATCGTAGGTGCATGAGAATAAATCACTGCATCATCCACATATAAAGTGATGTAGATATTTAATCTAAAAATAAGAAAAACAAAATGGGACCTAATATGGAGTCCTGTGGGACTTCATACTTACATGTGCTTTCTCTGACAAACTTTCATGAAACCTAACCATTTGATGCCTATCAGTTAAGTAATCAGTAAACCAATCAAGTGCTGATTTCCCAAATACCACAGTACCTAGTCTAACAATAAGCAACCTATGATCTAGCAGATCAAATGCCTTGGTCAAGTCTACGAATGTGGCCCAAGTTAGATTTAACTGCACTGAGGCATGGAGCAAGAACATTGTTTAGTTTATTGCTTGTTTAACCAGGAGTAGCACACTATGCTGAAGCTTGTTTCCAGATGCGACCTGGGAGCACAAGGAAGTTAAGTGACTTGCTCAGGATCACACAGTATGCACCTAGGCGGCTGTGGGACTCAAACCCAGGTCTCTAGATCTGCAGCTCAGAGCCTTAACCCACTGCGTTATACTGCACATTGCTACTCATAAGTTGTAGGCCACATTGTTTCCTAGGAGGACATTTTCCAGTCCCCCCCCCAACTAACAGTTCCCCATGGCTTCATTTTGGTTCCACATGGGAATGGTTTCTGTTGGGCAACCTCCACTGTCAGACTTCACCTCACATCTCTTCAACAGTGTTGTGCAAAACTGAGAAATTTTGTAATGTGAAATATTTAGCAAAATCCGTGCATTTCGCAAAATATTTAGTGGGTGCGAAATGTGCAATTTCATCTGAAAATTGTGACATTTTCCCCATAAATGGCAAAGTTTTGCAGTGAAACTTGAAATTCCAAAAGTTTTGTGTGAAATTTTGCATTTCGCACCCGTGAATTATTTTGCAAATTTTGCAAAATATTTCGCACCGCTAAATTACTGATTTTGTGGCAATTCTGCTGGTGAAATGTAATTTCACAACATCTCTACTCCTGAACAACAGTTTTCATGGCAGCAACAACACTCTCACTTCTCTCCTATGTAGGGCTGGGTGAAAGTTGTGAATTCAGCTTTCACGGAACTTTCACGGAAGATTTTGAACTTTCGCCATCGGAGAAATTTGTTTTTTCCATGGATATTCTCCCAGTTCCACAGACTACTACATCTAAACTGCAGAATTTATTCCATCTGCAGTTTAGATGTATTATTATTTTATTTATTTATTTTGTTTCTTTTACTTTATTTGTTTCTCCTCGGGTCCTCACCAGTTGGCATGTATCTTTCAGCCACCCATCCAGCCCTCGCACCTGACATCAAACAACTAACCCCTTCTTCCCCCATGGTTTACCCTCTGTGGCAGGGTGGCGAGGAGCCCTCCTCACTCAAACTCACCTCGACTAGTATCCAGATTATGGGGAGTGCCATATAGAGTTGGGGCCTGTGGAGGGTGGCTGCTATCATCCTGCTTGACCTAGGACCTCAGTTTTCCCTTGTTCTGTGTTTCCCCCTGGGTTGACCGTGCAGTGTCAGCAATGGCTGTGCTGTGAATGCTTCTGCCAACAGCACCTGGCCGATTGCTCCATGCCCCTCACTAGTGACAGGCTCATGGCACTCTGGCACCCACCTCCACTAGGTATCAAGGAAGTGTCAAGCCTGTACTCCCCCTCCTGAGAGAGAGGAGAGCTATCCTACAGATGCTTAATCCTCTCCCTCCCCAGCCGACCCCCAGCAACCTGCTCACACCGTTAACATGGGTCGTTGGCATGGCAGGAGGTAAGGCACATATGCCTCAGCCATCCACGCCAGTGGACCATTTTAGATGTAATATTATTTGAAATTAACCCCCCAATGTCTAGTGCACATCCCTTTCCCACCGATTGGGGGTCTAAAATAAAAAAAAAGAAATCCCTGGTGGTTAGTGGTCCCACCCCCACCTGCTGATCGCAGGTCCCACATTAATATAAAAAAAAAGAAACCCGGCCACTCCCTGGAGGTGGCTAGTGGTCCTGCCCCCACCCACCAATTGAAGGTCTCTTCAAAAAAACCATCCTGCTCCCTGGTGTCTAGTGGACCCCCTCCCTATGATCCCACCTCTTAATAAAAAAAAAAATTGTCTATCATCACACTAATTTAAATTATTCCTTGGTGTCTAGTGGAATGGAAATGGGGGCAGGTGACCTGCAGGGGGGGGGTCAAGAGAAGCAGTATCAGGGGTGGACAACCCATTCCACTTATATATTTAAAAATAAATATAAAGATTGGGAAGGGCAAACAGGTGACCTGAAGGGGAGGGGGAGAAAGAAGCAGTATGGGGGATAGGTCATATGCCAATGCTTGTTTGACAATTTTACTGTGACCTGCATTACAGTGACAATAGTGACAGGTTGCTGTAATGTTGGTGTGAGACCCCGGCGCTGCTTTCTGGGGGTCTTGCACCCCTCCCAAATCAGCTCTGACTCAGAGTTGATTATTTAAGTTACAGGAGGTATGGGGGCAGAGCCCCCCATATGGGGAGCTTGTGATGGTCAAGCTTCTGAAGAAAACAAAGTCTTCACGGAATGGCTTTATGCCAACCGCAATTGCGGTTAACATAAAGTCATCATTGTAACGTCATTCAACAACGAATTTGTCAAACCAGTGTCATGGATCCGGGATGGGTACTCTAGTCAACTTAATAGCTAGCTGGTACTTCAGACTATTGTACCCAAGTTCTGCTATGGTATATATAAAAGGCACAGTTCTGTTTCTTCTAGAGTCAGTGTGTTTGTAAACAGTTATTTGGGGTGGCGTGTTAACTCTAGGACTTGAACACTGTTAAACACCTCAGGAAAAGGAAATATTGTTGTTGAAGGTAAAGTGAAAAGCACAGTTGTCTACCATGAAACTGTTGCCAAAGTTTTGAAAGTTTTTTCTGTTATTTTGCTTCCTTTCAGGCTGGTTTCATTCCTTCTCGTGTCAGCACAGAGTACAGTAGGATCAGAATCTGGTAATCATTAATATGCTTGTGGTGTGTCTATGAAGTTTTTTTATAATAATCTTGAAAATGAAGCAATGCTTGCTGACCTACTTGTTCTACCAAATCCAGAAGCGAACTGGAAGTGAGGACGGAGCAAGGAAATAGTGCACCAGGTGGTGGGTGAGGGATGAAGGAACAGCACTGTGGTCATTGAAAAGGACCATATCTGTTTCAACGCCACTGCAGAAGGACACAGTCTAGGTATCCAGTCTTCTGCTTCCAGAATCCCCTCTCTGTATTATGTAATAACAATACATCACCATAGCTCTGGTATGCAGCCTTAAAAATTACCCTTGACATCTTTAGTAGTTTGAAAGTAATTTCATTTACTACTTAATGTACAATGCTTTAAAGAGCTGCTGACACATTCTGAAGTGTGGGGCAGACAACTGATGTCCAGTAACTGCCTGCCCCAGAACCTAAAGTAGCCATAGATTTAATTTTTTTGAGCATGCAGTAATTATATTTTTAACTGAATAGAAGTTTGATCACACTTCCTGATTCCTCCAAGGCTGCCGAGAGCCTGCTACAGCCCCACCCAGAAAACAGCATTTGGATGACATGAAGTAGGGAGGGGCTGCAGGGCTATAGATAGCATTATAATTCTATCAGGGCAGCAGCAGTCTTTAGGTGTGACTTTTGCTAAAGATAGGCACTTGTACATGTTAAGATGGTGGTGGATCACATGAACTACCCCCTTTAACATGTACTGTACAAGTGCCTGTCTTTAGTAAAAGTTGCACCTAAAGGCCGCTGCTACCCCCCAATAGCATTATAATGCTATCTATAGCCCTGCAGCCTCTTTCCTACTTCACATTATCAAAATACTGTCTTCTGGGAGGGGCTGTAACGGGCACTAGGCCGCTTTACAGGAATAAGGAAGTGCAATTGCACTTCTATTAAGTTAAAAATATAATTATTGTGTGCACTAACTAAATTAAAACTCTGGCTACTTCGGGTCCTGGGGCAGGCAGCTACTGGACATGAGTTGTCTGCCCCAATGGTGCAAGGTGCTTAGATGCTTGAACTGATGAGTCACTTGTATGAGTTGATAGTTATTTGGCCTTTCTCTGTATCCCACCTGTAAGAAGGGTGCTTAGTCCAGTATTATGAGATCCCCCCGGTGGGATAAGAGTGCCGCAGAAGGAGGAGATGTCATGGGAGAATAGTAGGTGAGTGCGACTTGTTCTAAGCAGGGCACCACGCAGCCTGCTTGTTTAAATAGGATGTGGGGGAGGAGCTCTTCCCCTACTTAACTACGGGCATAGCCCGAAATTTAACTGTGGTTCAGAGCTCAGTGCTTATGTTACATATTGTAGTTGAATGCTGTAGGTTGTGCTTGGATACAGAGGCCAGACTAGTAAATAGGATAATGCTTGCAAGGTACTAGTAGTATGAAATGATTCGTGCTTAGGTACTTTAGCATAGACAAGAGCAAGTCAGCGATTATAGTACGTATGAACTGAGTAGTATATGTAAGGTGCTTAGATGCTTGAACTGATGAGTCACTTGTATGAGTTGATAGTTATTTGGCCTTTCTCTGTATCCCACCTGTAAGAAGGATGCTTAGCCAGTATTATGAGACCCCCCAAAAATAAAGATATCTACAAATGTTCTGTATCCAACTGATGAAGGAGTCGAGTAGGATGACACCCCCAAGAAAGATGAGTAGCAGTATGATCACTTCCTCCAACTCCGGAGAGTGTGACCAGTAGCACGCAGGAGAGGAAAACCCCCTTGGGGGGAACCTCTGAAGATCCATGGCTACTGACCTGCCTGTCCTTCTGAGCATACTAAAGGAGAGTAATCCTAAAATTTGAATTAGTCAGCTAATCTGAACCTAAAAGATGTTGAACCTGATCTAGAGAAATAGAGAACTGAGGAAGCATTGAATCGTGACATATCAGGTATACAGAGCAAGCATCCTCCTAGTAAAACTCCAAGGCTGAGACTCCATGTGCAGGCCGGAATGATAGTAGAGTGGAATCCATGATCGACATGAATTAAAAGTAACAAGTTGCAGTGGTGAAGCACTCCAGCAGGTGAGGATGACTTCCCAGAGGAAAACCAGGAAGCAAAGGCTCAGCATCCATGTCCAGAGAAGGAGGACTGTTGGGTCATGTTCCGCTTGGTAAGCATAGCAAATGAGGGCCTTGGCAATAAAGCACAGGAACTGGTGTAAGCTGCATGATCGGGAGAATGGGGTAGTAGAAACCTCCAATCCAGAGAAGGGAAGCAAGCACATAGTAGGTAGGGAGCGTAATGTGAATAAATAGATATTAAGTCAGATGAATTTCCAGCTCACGAGGAGTGAAGTAGGTTGTAAAATAGGGAGTCAGTCGTGATGACCTCTAGGCCCTGTAAGGGCGAAGCAGGTAGTATGAGCAAATAAGTGGACCTGTACATAGGTCAGTTGTAGTAGTAAGTAAAGCTGCATGATGCAGACGTAGTAGTAGGGAGGCAGTATTGCATGGCTTATGTGCGGCATACAGGGAGAAGCATGAAGAATGCTAATAGCACGGGAATTGAAGATCTTCATCTGGATTCAGATGGTTGTGTAACAGTGTTGGTATCCACGTTTCAAGCCAGAATAGTACATTAGCTAGAATTGACTTGGGAAGAATAGTTCGATGAGTCCTGAATGATCAAGCTTCTGAGTCGTAGATGGTGATAATAGAGGAGGCTGAGTCAAACAAGGTAGCATCATCACAGGGTCCAAAAAGCCTTAGAGCATAAATCAGGATAGACAGATCTTCTGGATAAGCTCAACTAAGAGTCCTGGTAAGAGTGTAGTAGTAGTAATTTCATATAACCGAAGCAGCAGGGCAGAAGCATCCAAACATAGATGACAAATGGCTAAACAATCCAGATATGAATCCATGGTTGGGGGTCTTGTAGGGCAGGCTGAAATGGCAGCAGGGTAGGGGTATAGTAGAATATTAGAATCTTCAGGCCCCAAGCTGGGCGAGGCAGGTGTAGAGCAGAAGTAGTTAAACCCCCCGGCCTGATGTGCAAAAGCATGTCATAGAAATAGGCAATTACGGTGCAGTAATATAGGAGCAAAGGACCTCCAGCCCATAGGGGTGTGGGTCTGGTGAGCGATGGCAAACCTCCAGCCCCGCGGGGTGAGGCAAGTAGCAGGGCAGTAGTAGATAACGTAATAGAAGTGATGAACTGCATGTAATGCAGAAATAGCAAGCGAAGCAGTAAGGAATAGATTGTAAATGGTATAGTTAATGGCAGCAGGTCCAGCATCAGTTAGTTGTGAAGTAGTAATATAGTCCAAGGTAGATGTATGAGCAGTGAAGATGCTGTAGACAGCCATGTCCTGGAGATCAAGGATGTTAAGATTGCAGCGAGGAAACCTGGGTGGATAAATTGGCAATGGCTAGAGGCAATAAGCATCCTGAAACTGTATGAGATCAATGCCTTAACATAAAGTAAACTAAGAAAGGCAGTATGGAGTAGAGCTCAGCAAGGAGATCTGGTGGAGATGGTGTAGGAACTCTGAAGGAGTTGAAGTAGCATGGTGAGAAACATCCAAGAGAAGAGAGGCAAATATTATTATGTAATACAGAAATAATCCAGCATAAGGAAGCAGCTTTAGGAAGCATGATTGGAGAGGTAGGTCCAAGGAAAGAAACAGCTCTGTAGGAAGTGTCCATGGGAATGAAGGGGGGAATAGCCCAACAATAAGTAAGTGTGGCCAGATCACTTGTAGGAGGTGCAGTTGACAGCGTAGGTCAGCTGATGAGTAAACAGAAATAGGTGCTAAACCCAAGAAGGCTAGCAAGCAGCCAGCTCATGTGGATGTCATTCGGCAAGGTAAGTAGAGAGTGGCAGCTAGCCCCACGTAAGCTAGCATGCGCAGCTGGACCCCTCGTAGGTCAGCTGGTAAGGTAAGTAGAGTGGCAGCTAGGCCCCATCAAATGCAAATGGAGTGCATTAGAATCCTAGAGGTTGAAGCCAAATGACAGTATGCAATAGTAATAGTTCGAGTAGGCGTAGAGCAATGAATGTGTGAGCAGTGGGCTAGCACGGGTTAATAAAACAAGACAGCAATAAATTATGTGACAGCAAGTGGTCTGCTGGGCTCTAAAGCATAGCTAGGTCCTCTCAGGGTGAAGTGGAACAATGATGTTGAATCCGATGTCTGGTATGGATAACAAGCACTGGAGCAGGTGACTGGTGAAGCCAGATAACACTGAGGTGGCCAGGTACAATGGCCGGAATATAATCCAGTATGCGACATGAACATGTGGAATGCAGTCCTGTAAATGAAGATGCCAGTCGGACAGTACGGGATATTACAGAATGACAGGAACGGTGCTGAGTAACTAAAGGGTTTCCAAAATGAAGCAGGGATTAAAGTAGCAATCATAGCAGGAGCAGGGAGCAATTGAACTTCGATGCCAAAATAGAACTGGCCGGCTTTTTGGAGTGAATCACTACTGGAAGGTGAGAAAAGCTAACAGCCACCTGGTGGCTGTTAATGGTATTACAATGCAACATTATTCCATGCTAAAAATACATAGACTCCGAATCAAGTAAGTAGGAGTTGAGTACCCACAACAGCAGTATCTCTGAAGTGCCATGTTCGCACCAAGGTGATGAGATAAGTGCAGACTGCACATGCGGTGTCAAGGTCCTATACTACATACTGCATGGTTGTAAAGTACCTGCTGACCACAGCACTGAGTTCTGGACAGATACGATGTCGTAGGCAGCTACCGCTGCAGAATAGTTAAAGGTGTCCACAATGCCAATTAGTAAGGTAGACAGTCCAGTATGCAGTAGGCGCTAATGGAGCGGTGAAGGGAGTTGAATAGCAGTGTGATTGCATGGCTGGCTGTACAGTAGCTGTACACTGAAGCAACGAAGAGCAAGTAGTAGTGGTTGAAACATGGCAGCGGCATGGAGCAGCGGTCGCTAGTAAAGAAAAATGGAGCATAATAGAGACAGGAAGCAGAAACAGTGGTAGCAGATGAGCGGCCACAGCAAAAGTGCAGGTAAATAGGAGGCTGCTGAGGACGGAGCAAGGCCCCCCCAAAGAAGAAGGAAGAAACAAACAAAAGCGGGGAGGGAAGTAAAACAACAAGGAGCAATGAATTTACAAACAGAAGGAACAAGGGGGTAGGGGGCGGGAAGAGCAAACAAGACCCTGCTGCCGCCGATGAGTGCGACTTGCTCTAAGCAGGGCGGTGCACAGCCTGCTTATTTAAAGAGGATGTGGGGGAGGCACTCTTCCACCACTTAACTACGGGCATAGCCCTAAATTTGAATAAAGATAAGCAAAAAAAAAAAAGAAAGTCATTTCTTTTTATTAGAAAGTATGAATATCAGCCAGCCCAGTGGCACGGAAGGCTAAGGCACTGGGCATCTCATCTCCTGCCACACTGGTGACTTTGGCTCGGGGGCTGGCCTGGATAGGCAGGGAGAACTGAGCATCCCAAAGACAGCTGTCTTCCCTCTGAGAGGGGGGCATCTGTGCATCTGTCTAGGTGGCTGCCAGCTGGAGGTTCTAGGTGGCAGTGCAGTGGGACACCAGGGAAGATGTTCCACCTGCTTGTCACCAGGGGCATCTCCGCAGAGGTGGATCTTGAATACTACATCATTACATGTGCCATGGGCCCAGGGAGAAAATGAAAGAAAAGGCTTCAACTGAGAGGGTGGAGGCCCGGTCCTCCACAGGTCCCATAGTGGTGACTGGGTTCCCTGGTCATATGGCAGAAGATGTCAGGACAATCTTTAAGTCCCAGAGAAGCCGGGCTGGGGTGATCAGTCCAGAATGGGACCGGTCGAGTAGAAAGGAGATAAAATACTATTAAAAACATGTAAAAATAGTGCAAATATCCTATTTAACAATCCTCCAAAATGAAGCCATATAACACAGAATCACATGGCCAGTTAGGCAGATAGCCTAACACATCCATAACTGTATAGGATAAATATTCACCCAAAACACAGTGGCTACTATGGCAAATTAAACCTTGAGTAATGACTGAAAAAGCTTCTGGGCTCCTTAGCCACTGTATTTTTTCTTTTACACCCTGATATATACCACTGAATATTTTGTGCTAGAAATTAAGTGCAGCAAATATTTCCAGCTAGTAAACTAGGATATTGCCACTTGTGCTATGAAGTCCTGGAATGATGCACCAGTACAGCTCTCTTTTCTGGTCTGGTATACTAATTTTAGTAAAGTGACAACAAAATCTTTCCATCCCAACACAAGAAAATAGCTAGAGCACAAGATGATTGAGGTACTGTATGTTTTTTTCTGTTTGGTTTGATTGCACTTACAACTCTGTTCCATCCCAGCTGCATCCCCCTGAGATGCCTATGCTGACATAGATCTGGTTCACAGGTCCAGGTGCTGCTCACCATGAGTACCGGGTTGGGTGGTGGGGACAAAATTCCCTGCCCATGCTAAGAGTAAGTTTGAACCAATATGCCTTTATGCACACAGATTTACTTAACCATTAATCTTCAAGAAATTAAGAATCACCTCAACAGGTGAATAGGTTTAAGCACTTGCTGCTCACAATCATAGGTATCATAGGTAAATCAGAGCTAAGGGGGACAATAATGTCCATAATGCTCACCAAGATGCTTTTCTAAAATCTACTCAAACAATGTAGTCCATCCAATTTCTGCTTGAATACCTCCATTGTCTTACTTTCCACCACTTCCAAAGGCAGTGAGTTCCACATAGGAACAACTCTTTGTTTATACCATCTCTTCCTGTGCCAAGTTATGCACTGTTCTCCATGTAACTGATAGGGATGTGCTCTAATATGCTGACTTTTAATTCTAAATTTTAAGCCTATTTTGTTCCAGAGTTCATCTTCAGTTAAGGCTTTAGACAACAAGCACATATCTCCTCTTAATCTTCTGTACTCTAAAGAAAACTGATTTAGTAAATTTAGCCTCTCTGTATAATTTCTACCCTGCATCCCTCTCATCACTCATGCAGCCCTTCTCTGGACTCCCTCCAATCCATCCACATCTCCTCTTAAATAGGGTGACCAAACCTGGGCACCATATTCCCTAAGGGGTCTCACCAGAGTGGAATACAGGGGCAACATTACATCACTATTTCTGCTCGAGATATTTCTCAAAATACAATTCAGTATCCCATTTGCCTTTTTGGTAACTGTTCTACAATGTGTGGAAAAATGAAGATCCTTTGTCACCAAAATGCCCAGGTCTCTTTCCTCATCAACAGTTTTTAGGATGATAACACCCAAGGAGTAGGTGGAATTTAAATGTTTGGATCCCAAATGCATCACAGAACATTTTTTTGGATTCAAATATAATTTGTAGGTTGAACACCATGAATTAATGTAATTCAGTTCATGTTGTAATTTTAAGTGATCATTTGGATCGATTAACGCCAACCCTAAATGACAATCATCAGCAAATTTGGTAAGCCATACATTTCCTGGATGTTCCTCCAGTGTTGTCACATAGATGTTAAAAAGGACCGGTCCCAACACCGACCCCTGTGGCACTCCACTGGTAACCTTTGCCCAATCTGAAAAAACAATGAACCCCTGAAATACTAATGACAGAGCTACTCTATGCAACCTGCACCTTCACATGACTAGAGGGTGCCTGAACAGCCAGACTTAGCACATCACCCATTTGGCACCATACCCCACTAGGTATCCTGTGATTTGAGCGAGTGAATAATAGTGAGTAAATCTGGGCAAAGTCAAAGAGAATGTTATAAGGGCTACTGTGATTTCACAGGGATTGTAAATGTTAATGAGTTTCTAGTGGTAGGGAGGTATCAAGGAACGTGATTAGTACCGGATGCAGGCACTGGTATCTCAAGCTGCTTCTGAGTTGACCACTTAGTGTAGAAGATAGAGTCACCACCTATTAGCCTGGCAGACCTGGGTTTGATACTGGGTCTGTAGAGTTTGCTTTTGTTTTGTTTTGGGGACTTTGTGTCTTTTAGGGGAATATGTAATTCCTGCTGTTCTGCCTGCCCAACTTTGTTCCCTCCCGAATTTTCCCCTTTCCCAGTGTCATTCCCCAGTGTTTGTTATTTAAAGTTTGGGGGGAATGGGGAGGGGCAAAGCCTCCTGGAAGAGGGATGTAGGGAGCAGAGCCCCCTCCTCGGAAACAAAAAGTGTAGCTGTTTTCTGCAGAAAAACTTTAACATCGTCGCTGACTTTGCAGAGTGCTATAGTGCTGGTCACCATAATGACAATCAGTGTTCTTTCTTTGCTGATATTTTTGGTGCTGTTTTGCAGTTGCCTTTATCACATGGAACCCCATGCTATGTGTAGAGTAAGATTTATTTAAATGAGCTTACCCATGCTCAAAACACAGTTGCTTCCCTCCATCCTCCCTGTCATACCATGCTGTTTTTCTGTGTAGAGCAAGTTTTTGTTTTAAAGGATCATACCCATGCTCACAAACACAACACACACAGTAGTTTTGACATTTCGTTACTTTTGGTAAACAAAGAAATGTCCAGATGCTTAAGATTTTTTTAAATAGTTTACCCAGCTAATAACTTGTAAGCACCAGTATCTAGCCTGCTAATTCCGCAAATAAAAAACAATTATTTCAATTAATAAAGAGTGCCTCAAGCCATAATGACACTTTATTTCAGCCTCTGCACTTGTCCTTATTTGTTTTTATTTTTATTTTGTTTTTTAATTCTATGTAATTACATTTTGTTTCTGGAATTGATGAACTTATGTTATTGTTCCCCTGTATAATATTTTCCTTTGTATACTGTACTCCTGTTTGTTTGTCCTAAACTGGACGCTTGTGAAAACGGGCAACCTTTGCTCACGTGCCTTTCCAGTATAATAAATAAACTGTAACTGAAACTGTAGAAAGTGTGCTCACTTACCCCTGTGTTGTCTAAAAAGACCCTGGACTGGAGACTGTCCAACACAGTGCTGGTTAATTTGACCTGCTCCTCACTATCTGCAGCAGTATGTTGTCTTTATTCATTCAGGAGTTGGATTTCTCTTAGTCCTGCATGCTGGTTGCTGCAGCATTGTAGACAGCCCTGGTGTAGGTAGGGGTGCTGGTGTCTGCCTGCACTGCAATTGTCACTGCTGCTGTTACTCTCTAGTAGGATGTCACTCCTTTAGTCAGCTGCAGTGATGCTCCCTCATCAAAAAGACCTTTCAAGACAGTGGTACTGCAGTGAGTAAAGGGCCAGCATTGCTTCAGCAGAGTGGGAAATGCAAAATCTGCAGTACTTCTGTGGACAAAGCCAATTTCTGTGATGGATTCTGACATCTGCTGGCAGCCCTGACTACCATGGCAGGATCCATGGCCATAGAACCATGGTAAACAGAAGGCCTTGAATGTAATATGGCCTATGGGAAAGCTGATAGGATTCTGGAATGTATCAGGAGTGGCTTCACTAGTTGCAACAAAGAGCTTATATTTGCCATTGTACAGGTCATTGTTTTGGAACCCACCACTAAAAAAATATAGGGTGACATTAGAGATTATCCTGGGGGGCTACAAAAATGTTTCTGGGTCCGTAGGGCAAGACCTGTCAGGAAAGATTGGACAGGCATAATGTGTGCTTGCTGGACGGAAAGAGGAAAAGAGGGACATGCTAGAAACTTACAAGTACATGAAGGGAGGTACAATAACAGGGTAAGCTCCTTGGAGTTATTTAAGGCTAAACAATAACACAACCATGAGGGTGCATACCCTTAAACTAGCATGTGGAGGATTCAACAAGGATGTCAGAAAAAAAAATTCTTCACTGAAAGGGTGATGCACATATGGAACAGTCCTTCCACAAATGTGATTATTTCCAGTGCTGTCCTAGGGTTCAAAACCTAGTGGGAAAGTTTCAAGTTGGAAATAAGAAACAAAAGGAAGCAAGGTGGTGAGGTGAGCACTGAAGGGGCTGAGTAATACTAGAAAAGAACAACAGGGCAGACTCAATGGCTACTGTTTTTTCTGTCATTTATCATCAACATAATGGATCTACTGTATGCATACCTGCAAGAAATCCCAAACTATCAGCATGCAATATTTTAAAAATTGCTTACATGTATGAAACATACTCCCAGTGTCTAACCATTTTCTGATAAAGGTTAAATTAAGCATGTAAAACACCTCAAGCTCTCCAATCTATGGCTCTTACTGTGGATTCATTCTGTTGGCGCTGCTGTCAAACTGCAGCTGGACTTTTACTTGTATTATACAGCTGCCTGCACCTCATTAAGTGGTGGGCTGCCATTATCATGGGCTGCGCTAAGGTTTTGCATGCGCCTATCCCATCCCACCCAGAACTGGCTCTATTGGGCCTTTCCTCCAGTTTACCTCCACTTTGCTCCTCTCAACAGTGATGGTTGATTGCCACGCTGCCAGAGGCCAAATGCTTGCTTCTCCAGTAACAGAAATCACCCTCACCTCCTTCGATACTTCAGTGGCATTCTGTCCTATCCTGTTTAGCCCTTTCTGACAGACTGACTTTGGTTACCTCTGGGAAATATGACAATTTTCATAACAAATGGGGACTCTTTTCATCACTCTCATGTGTTCTGTGCCTCATCCTCAGCCTAATAATCCTCCTCATGTTTTCTGTAGGTTTCCATTTTCCCTGCAGTTTGTACCACATTATTAATGATGTATAGTTTTTTCTTCCTATCACCTCCTGGATGTAGAGCTTATTCTTTCTTGTTATCATTTTGATCATATATGTTATTCTTGGCAATTATCTATGTTGTATTTTTCTTGTTTTTATAACTTGATGCTGTTTATTCATCTGATGTGTTCCATACTATATGTTTGATGCTTTCTATAATTGTTGTTCCTTGTAACGTATTTTGTCTCTTTTTGTGTTGTTTCATGTGTTTGTTGGTTACAACTTTCAATAAAATATTTAATGTTTAAAAAAAGGTTAAATTAATCAGGGTACTGGAATATCATAATAGACCTGATGCTGAGCACCATGTTGTACACTATACCTAATGGCAGACAGAAGAAAGCAGTTGTTTTTTTCCTAGAGACTTTCATAATTTTCTTTGAAATAATAAATTGTAAGTGATATTTAATTTAAAGCCTAGGGCCTCTTAAATTAAACATTGCCCCATTAATACAAATAAATCAGCAGGACATCTGATTAGACAGAATTAAATTTTCCTGCTAATTGAATTTTTTTGGTCTCCTGCAGTTTAATCTGTTTAGAAGGGTAACTAAAAAAGAAAATGACTGTATCAAACTATCTTTATTTCAAAAATGTAAAGCTGTGTATAACCAAAATGACTAGATAAGACATATTTTGTCTTTAGGCACAGTATGTAAACCATATCAAGCTGCATTAGCATGCTCTTCTTCATACTGTATATCAGTTACTTCCTTACCCTTCCCCTCCTTACCCACTTCCACAATTACACTGTATTTTCCTTGTGAATGACTGCATACTGATGACATTAATGACCCCATTTTCAGAAGGTTAGCACGGCACAAACTGAGTTGGATTCCCATAATCTCAATTTATGTATCTGGGCAAGTCACTTCACCTCCCCAGTGTTCCCTGTTGCACTTACAAATGGGCCTTGTGCCAGTGGGCTTTACACAGTTACCAAGAATTAAAAAAGAACCCTGGTAGTCTAATGGTCCCCACATTCCTGAGTAGACGGCAGAAAAGAAATCTGGATGGCTGGTGGTTTCCCTGCTCCTTGAGTAGCTGTCAAGCAAAAACCCTTACAGTCTAGTAATCCCCATGGTCCCCAAGTACACATCAAAATATGGTAGTCCAGTGGTCCTCCATCTTCGATTACACTGCACTGACCTTGGTAGTCAAGTGGTAACCCTACTCCCACTCAGTCCCTGTCATACCAGTTCTAACTCCCAGTCCTGGCCCACCCACTCAGCACCCACCACCCCAAACCCCCGTCCACCCTTGACTTACCAAAAGAGCGGCATTTAAGTTCACTCATCAGATTTGCAGACAGCAACCAGCAAAAAATCTCCTCACATCACCTTGGCCAGCCACCATCTAAATGACAGGGTGCAAATGCACAGATACAGTAAAAACAGGTCTTTCTCCAGTATGTTTGTGCTGACTTCCTGTCATTGAGATGATGACAGGCCGAGCTGGTGTGTGGAAGGTCTGTGCCAGTCACTGTCTGCAGATCTGATGGCAGAACAAAAGTGTAACTTTATGGGTGAGTCAGAGGTAGACAGAGGTGGGCACGCTGGATGCTGAGTCAGTGAGCCAGGAAGGGTGCGGGTGGAGGTATAAATGGTATAATGGAAAATCAGTTGGAAGGGAATACTACTATCAGGGCCATTGCTATGCAATCAAGGATGGGGGAAATGGACTACAGAGTTTTGGCATGTACTCAGGGATCAAGGAACAATTACTGTATACTACTAGTGTTCTATATTGACATCTATTCGGGGACTGTGGTGCCCACCAGACTACAAGAGCTTTTTTACATCTAATCAGTGATCAAGGGGATCACTAGACTAGCTAGATTCTTTTATGACTTCTGCTTACGGATCAAGGCAGGAACCACTAGTCTAGAAGCATTCTTATCTGACATCTACTTGTGGATCGAGAGTACTACTGGACTACCAGGGAGTTTAACAGTTCACAGGTTTGGGTGGAGGGGAACAGCCAAGGCCATGCACAATACCTCTATGCATTTGTACAGAAGGGCATTGAGCAGAGTTGCTAATGGTCACATAATGACATGCAAATGGCCCCTTGGACCCTTGCTCCGGGTAACTATCGACCCATCTCCATCCTCCCCCCACTCTCTAAAGCCCTTGAAAAAGTAGTTACCAACCAAAAAATACTTGCCCTTGCACAATATCCTGCGTCCTGAACAGCATGGCTTTCATGCAGGTCACAGCATCATAACCGCGCTACTTGAATTCTCCAACTTCCTGCACTTTGCTCTTGATGCTGGAAGTCCTGCCAGTGCCTTGTTCATTGACCTCTCCAAGGCCATTGACATGGTTTGCCATCCTTTCCTGCTTGACTCCCTCAGATGCCTTGATTTCTCCCCAGGCCCGCTTGCATAGCTCACCAGCTTCCTCTCTGCCAGAACTCAGTGTGTAAAAATCAATAGCACCCTATCTGACACATGACCTGTCCACTCTGGAGTTCCCCAGGGCTCCATTTTAGGCCCTCTCCACTTCAGTCTCTACCTCAACTCTCTCCCCTTGGCATACCCAGGTAAGATCTTCCTCTACACAGATGACGCTGTGCTCTTCGCCGCTGATCCCAAACCCAACACACTCCAGGCCACCCTCCAACAAGTTTTTGATAGAGCTGAGCATTGGTTGACATCATGAAGACTAGTTCTGAACCCAAAAAAGACCAAAGCTATGCTCTTATTGCATTGCCAAAGCAAAGCCAGTGGTGCCCCTCTCGCGATACTGTCTAGCACACTAAACCCCATTGAGGAGGTTTACTTCTACAAGTATCTGGGCATTACCTTTGATTTGGCACTCTCCTTCCATTCCCATATCAATGCACTTTCTGCTGCTACCAATGTCAGGATTGGACTGTTATACCACCATAGGGATTGCCTACCACAAGAGGCCCTTAGACTGGCAATCACCTCCTCTGTCCTATCGCTAATCGACTATGGGCTGCCCATTTGTGCTGCAGCCGACAACACTGCACTTGCAAGAATCCAGCTCTCTATAAACAAGGCCTGCAGGCTAATGCTAGGAGCCCCTAGGTGCACCCATACGTACCTGCTGTACTCCACCACCAACTTGCTGAACCTTGAAGAAAGATGGCACTTCCAAACCTGCCTTCTTGTAAAAATGACCCTGCTAGGGCTCTCTCCCCGGGGTAGTCACCTCCCTGCAGCTTGCCTCCCCCTCAGTCTCCACCCGCAGCACTGTCAAAAACTCCCTTATTGTCCCCAAGGTAAGGACCTCTATGGCCCAGACATCCTTTTGCTATCAGGCTCCCTCCTGGCTCAGTTGCCTCCCAGCCAGTATAGCTGACTCCACTAAGCTTGGTCCTTTCAAGGTTTCCCTCAGAAGCCATCTGACAAGCACTTACTGCTGCAATTGCAAATAATCCCCACATGCCCCTTACCTTCACCCCTAAGCTGGGTCTGCCCTGTCTACTTTTGCTGTATATAACTGGGGTCTCATGCAACTTCTGCTGACTAATGTAATAAAATATCTCTGGTTGATACCTGACATGGTACTCATGTACCTATATTACGACTACTGTGATGTGCCTATTACCAAACGTGTACGTGGATGCCTGTAACACTGATTGCTTTTTTAATCTAAGTGTTATGTACTGTGCTGTTTGTTTGCTGTGAAGTGTTGCTCTCTTGATGAGGTGCCTTTGTAAATGAGTCTATGACTCAAAGGTCTGTAAACCGATGATCTAATAAATAAAATAAATGTGGTCATTAGCATACCAATGACTTAATATATGGCTCCCAAGAACAAAGTTGCTATCCCATGTGGGAGTCGCACTCTCCTTTTGCTACTGGGAGTCTGTTGCCAGCAGAAGGCTCTGATATCACCAGACATGTGTGCTTTGCATGTAGTTTACAAGGCTCCATATTTATATAGGCAGTACACACCAGACAGGGTGCACTGCTTGTACAGATATGGTATCATGACAATAGTGAACTATATATATATATATATATATATACACACATATATTATATATGTGTGTGTGTGTATATATATATATATATATATATATATGTATATACATATATATATATATACACACACACACACACACACACACACACACACACAATAGGAGTGGGAGCTTCTAGAGTGTGATAAATGGAGATATCTTCACTGGAGTGTGATAAATGATGATGATATCTGTACTGTGATGATAGAAACATAAAAACATAGAAACATAGACTTTGACTGCAGATAAAGACCACTTGGCCCATCTAGTCTGCGCATTTCCCTACCTACCGGATAGGCCGCAGATCCTAGTTAACCAACAGCCTGTTTCTTCCTACCCCCCCACAAGAATTGCCTTATGTCTGTCCCATGCATTCTTGAATTCTCCCACAGTTTTAGACCCCACAACCTCCTCAGGAAGGCTGTTCCATGCATCCACTACCCTTTCTGTGAAATAATACTTCCTCACATTGCCCCTGAACTGCCCCCCTTTTATCTTTAAATTGTGTCCCCTTGTTCTTGCATGTCTCTTTTTCTTCCATTTATTGATACTGTGCTGATGTCACCACTCACTCACTACAACCTGCATTCTAAATGAAACTGCTTTACCTGTTTCTGTTTCTCACTGAGACCTGCAAGTTACTCAATTAGCATTGCAAAATACAGTCATCTGCGTCCCATAGTGTTTCTGACAATCCCAGCCCATTACTATCCTAATCTCAGCTTCATTACAGTCTGCATTCTAAATGACACTGCTTCACAAAACAGTGTGTTTCTCACTGCTACCTTCAACTAACTCAATTAGCATTGCAAAGGACACTCAGCTTTTTCCCATAGTGTTTCTGAAACTCCCAGCCCATTACTATGCTACTCTCAGCTTCACTATAGTCTATATTCTAAATGACACTGCTTCACAAAATAGTTTGTTTCTCACTCCTACCTGCAACTAACTCACTTAGCATTGCAAAGGACACTGAGCTGCTTCCCATAGTGTCTCTGAAACTCCCAGCCCATTCAGAAAAACTCACACACACTCAGACCACACACACAAATAGTAGACAGCACACAGAAACAGGAAAATAACACAGGAAAACATAACACTACTTCTGAAGCTCCTACCCACATTGTATAAACAGCACACATGATGTGCAGGTCATGTGTTATGGAAAATATTCTCACTCCTGCAGAGTGAGCTCTGGATACTCTCACTCATGCCTTTGGCATTCATGAGTATCCAGAGCTCACTCTGCAGGAGGAAAATATTTTCCAAATCACATTCTGCCCATCATGTATTTATATATATATATATATATATATATTCATTACAAACAATTTAGGTGATGCATCAGTTAGTAAAAGAGTTGGTGGGAAATGAGATGTTAGGTTACACTAACTCCCTCAATACTATCCTCCACACACTGACTGGATGCCAGGATGTGCCATGGGGTCATCAGGCCCAACTCTCACCCACATTCCATGTGTAAACAGGTTGACACGCTACAGTAAAGGAGAATGGTGTGAGAGTTAGGCCTCATGAGCCCATGGCACACCTCGGCATCTGTCGGTGTGTGGAGGATGGTGTGGTGGGGGAGTTAGGGGCTCAACCCTGACATCTCATTTCCCCACTTTTGTCACTTCAACCCTAACTGATGCATTAATAAAGTTTTTTGCAATGATTTCCTTAATTTTGGAAAAAGTGTAATATACCTAGTAAATGGTACAGTATATGTTGGTGGGAGTGCCACCAAACTGACCATTTGTGTATAATGATATGCATCTGTGGGAGAGTGGGTCCTCCTGGCCATGCGCTCTCGGTTACACATAACAACAGAGCCATACAGTAGCCTTATAGGCCTGGAAAGGAACCCTTGTAACACTAATTTCCCAATATCTCAGTAACTGTAGCAGCTATGAAAAAAATGTCACTGCCATTGTAATCATGACTTCAAAACCTCCACATAAGATATGTGAACTAAATCCATATCTCACATTATATCTAAGATACAGGCACCAAAAAGCTCTGTGGTCACTGCAATGTTATCATCTGGGAAAAATCTCAACTTTGTAATGTCTTATATATGGAATTGATAAGATGTTTTACACCTAAACAGCATAAGTCACATCTCTGGGACATCCCCTTTGTACCCTGCAAATTTCAAGCCAAAAGCCCAAACCATTTATTTACAGTGCACTGCCAAAATTTTGTAATTTGTTTTTGGGAAAGTGTAATGTAACTGGTATGTGTTGGTGGGAGTGTGAGCCCTCCAGGCCCCGTACTCCCACCAAGCTGCCCATTTGTGCATAACAATATGCATGTGTGGGAGCATGGGCCCACTTACACATAACAACAGAGCCATACAGTAGCCCCATAGGGCTGAAAAGGAACCCTTGTAACACTAATTAACTAATATCTCAGTAATCATACATGCTATGAAAAAAATTCCACTGCAGTTGTAATCATGACTCTGAAACCTCGAGACACGCTTAGTCCACCTGAAGGTGTCAAAATCCCGGTTCGTGAGCCAATCCTCATTCACGAGAATGGCCATCTGGTCATGAAATGACTATCAAGGATTCTGTCAGCTCTCAAAAGGGGACTGGCTCTCGAATGGGGATTTTGACACCTCATGAAAGGGGATTTTGTCAGCTCATGAAAAGGGATTCAAAAACCCAGTCCCATTTTATGAGCTGACTAAATCTCTGTTCATGAGCTGATCCCCTTTCATGAGCTGTCAAAATCTCTGTTCACAAGCTGATCCTTGTTCACGAGATAAGGCAATCTGGTCCCCAAGTCAAAGGGATTGGCTTGCGAATGGGGATTTTGTCAGCTCACGAATGAAGATCTTAAGTGAGTCGTGAATGAAGAATTTTAAAATCTAAAATGCCCATTTTTGGGGCCAAAATGAAGGAAACTAAAGGCATGGGTTTGTAGAGGGCATCACTCTGAACAAAACCCATGCCTTAGTTACACAACAGTCATGTGTGAGGCAAACTACAACATTTTGTTTGGGGGAAAAAATTAAAACAAAATGGCTGCTCGGAAAAGAAGAATTTTTTCTCATGAACGGGGATTTTATAAATCCCCATTCACAAGCTGACAAAATCCTTGATCGTGAGCCCAATCCCCTTTTGCAAAACATACAAATAAATCTTTAAGTGAAGTGAGCATGCTCAGAACCTGAAACTTCAAAATTAAATAACTTTGTAACGGATTCATATTTTTTCACCAAACTGATGCTGGATTGTTCTTTGATCAAACCTCTTTCATTCCTGAAAATGTCAGATCAAAATACTAAATGATGTGGTCACAGCGCGATGGGCAAAAATCAGCAAATAAATGGCAACCTCCCGCCCCCCCGAAAAACACGGTTTTCAGCATTTCACTGCACAGAAACCACAAGCCCGACCAAAACGCAACTTGGCAAATCAGGAGATCTATTATATGAGACTGCACATGCCAAATTTTGTGCAAATATGTTGAACAGTTGCAAAGTTATTAAGTTACACAATTTGGGGTTTAACATTAAACTGCTTACTCAACGCTAACTATATTGTTGCGACTGCACCAGTATAATAGCTAGCTAGCTAGAAGGATCGATAGCTAGATAGACAGACAGATAAAACAAAGTAGCAATGCTGCTAAGGGCACCAAAGAAGGTCTGTAAAGTGTGAAATAATTATGTGGATAGAAAGTAGGCTAACAGGCTTCCCCTGGCACTGAAAGGGAAGTGGCATGGAGTCTGTGACACAGCATATATGAGGACTAAGAACGTAGCAAGGATAATGGAACACACAGGAATATCTTCAGTCATTAACAAAATTTGCAAGGGGACAAAGGCAGATAGTGTGGTTGATTTTCCTGCTGCACCCCCAGTGCTAACCATAGATCTCAAGATTCCCCTAGCAAAATGTACTATTGATGCCCCCCAACACACAACACATACAATATACAATACTTTAATTACCATATAAAACCAAAAATCAGCCAAATTATTTATTCGATTAGTAGGCAGCTATGGCAGTTAGGTTTTTTCAGCATCATTACTCACTCTCTGCTAGTACTGCTGAGGAATTTTCATAGATACTCCTTCATTTGCCATTCTAAAATAGTCATTGCCTGCCTGTCCAATGGTGGTGATGGTTTGGAGGTCACCTGAAGTTCAGATCATAGGCAAGGGGTGCTATGGCAACTGCTCTTTGCATTGCCTCAAGTCAGGACACATTCCAAAGCCCCTTCAGTACCATTCAATGACACAAGCACTGCTAAAGCCAGCCAGAGGATGCCATGGTTTCTATTCCCACTCTTGTGCAAGACACTAGGAGAGGCCCACCATGCTGGCAGATGCCAGGTTTTCAGTTCCTGCTTGCGCAGGACACCAGAAGGGGCCTGCCATGCTGGAGGATACTGGGGTTCCAGTTCCAGCTCCTGCGGGACAGCAGGAGAGACCCAGCATTCCAGTAGATGTTGGGTTTTCTGTTCCTGTTGGATACCAAGAGAGGCTCACTATGTCAGTGGGAGCTGGGCTTTTCATTTCCAGTTGTGCAGAACACCAGGAGAGGTCTGCTGTGTCAATGGATACTGGGTTTCTGTTCCTACTCCTACAGGCCACTAGGAGAGGATTTTTGCAAGGACTGTTAGACCACTAGATCCCTGGGAGTGGCATTTTATCCTATTTTTGTCTTGAAGATCCATGGGGTTCACAGGGGCTGAATTCCATTCATAATTTCTTGCACAGTTCACAATAAAACTGTTTGCAGGGCCTCTATGCCCACAGATGTCACATACAACATGACCCTAAGCCAGGACCTTAACCTCCATGTTAGTCACAGTGCAATTCCATAGATAATCTTTGCCTATTAAACCAATAATAACATAAGTGAAAAAATGAGAAAATGTAAGTTTATAGTGCTCTTATTTACAGGTGGTGAGGAAAAAGCACAGGAAGGTCATGCTAATTTTAGTTGTTCCTAATTTTTGACCAGTGACCTATTATAGCTCATTTCTAAGTTTATAGAGAATTGCAATGACCTTTATATGTTGCTTGCATGCATGTGCAAGAAACATAGTGCCATCATCCGAGTTTTCAGAGGTGTGGCACCCTGTCTTCCAATTCAGTCAGTGTGTTTGCAGGCATGGCCGCAGTTCCCCAATAATTGCTGCAGCTGTCTATGACAGCAGTTGAAAATGCAGTGGCATACAGTTGAAAGGGAAAGCTCTGCTTCAGTGAGCAGAGCTCTCCTTCCCCATACTCACGCAAGCATGCATATTGCGTGCTGATGTGCTTCCTCCCCCCCCACGCACTCACTGTATGGCCGACAGGGGTGCCCAATCCCTCGTCAGCTCTGCACCCCCACCCACAAAAGCTGTCCAGGTGCCATGTTGGGAGCCCACCCCAGCGTGGCAAAAAATGTTATAGCCAACGGGGTGCCCAATCCCCCGTTGGCTCCACGGCTGCAGGCCCCCCCATAGCTTGCCAGGTGCCACGCTGAGAGCCCACCCCAGCATGGCAAATCTTATTATAGCCATCGGGGGTTCCCAATCCCCCATCAGCTCCAGCCCCCTTAAACAGCCTTTCCAGTTGCCATGCTGGGAGCCCAACCCAGCGTGGCAAACGCCCCGCATCGTCTTCTATTAAAAACAACCTGTAAATAAAAATGATCTCTCGCAGTCTCCCTGCCCCCACCCACACCCACCCACTGTGCACCCTGCCTCCCCACACCCCTCACCCTCACCCCATACTTACCTCCAGAGTTCGCGACGATCATCGTGGACCAGGAACACGCCTGCACTCTTCAAATCTGACCGCTAACTGAGGAAATGCCGGAAGCTGTGTAATGGAAAAATAGGGTTTTTCAACTTTGTTGCACATCTCAGGCATTTTTGGGAATTTTGGGCCCAAATTTTCAACATGGGGTTTTTGAGACCCCTTCTCATGAATTCTTGCACTGTCATGGCATCACTCGGGCCCGAAGGGTGATTTCGTGGTCACTGCGCAAAATCACCTTTCAGGACTGATTAACAAAATGACACTGCCAGTGTTCATAAGGTGGCTCTCAAAAGCCTATGTTGACAATTTGGTGAAAAATTAAAATGACTGTTTTACTAAGCGGCGTTGCTCAAGTTCCTACGCACGCCGTAAGTTTGAGAATTTTCAATATTTACCCAGATTTCAACATTGCCATTTTACCATACCTTCTTATGAGCAGTACAGCTGTCATTTTCACATCTTTCCAAACATGTTTCCGCCATGTAACGACAATGGCGCAGTCGTGGTGAAATCCATGTATGGGACACATTAAGAAAATCACAGTGACACTGTTCATGAGCAGAGGTCTTAAAATGGCTATGTTAAAAATCTGGTGAAAAAATTCCTAAAAATTACTGTTTTATGAGCGTGCGTTGCGCAGTTCCTACACATGCTCTTAAATTCGCGAATTTTCAATATTTGCACTCCAATGACTTCCAAATTCCTAAACAGCACATACAATCAAGCAGCATTCGGCATTGACAAATGCTTGTTTATTGTCTGTATTGGGTATTAGCCCAAGTTCCTGGTATGGGACAAACACCCATAAACTTCTGATCACTGGGTCAGAAGCTGTGGCAGGTACCAAAACCTTTGGGCCATCTGCTTTAATTAAGAACTGTGCAACACTGCCTTTATTTTTAAAGTATCTAAAAAATAAAGACCAAAGAATTACTGGAATGTTTGGTGGTACCAGGGTGGGCATCCCAGTGTCGCATACAGTTTGAAGGTTAGTCGGTCTGGGAGCGGGCACTCCAGTATAGGACTGTGAGAGGAGTGGAAAGTTGTGTGAAGCAAGAGGAGGATACCAGTGGCAAGGTTGAGCACCCTACAAAAATGCTCCACACTAGGGATTGGGCCCAAGCAACATACCCACAACTGCTTGGTAGCATGTAGCTCTACCACTGTACTAATGTTCCTGAGTCAGGCTACTGACCAGTAAGCCTGAATTCAGTGGTAGGCAAAGTTTTAGAAACTCTTCTTAAAGAAAGGATTGGGGAATACCTTAACACCAGCGGGTTGGAGGATCTGAGGCAGCATGGGCTCACAGGGGGTAGATTTTAACAAACAAACCCAACGAAGTTTTTTTGATTGGGTTACCAGGGAGGTGGATCAGGGAGGAGCAGTGGATGTGGTCTACTAGGATTTCAGTAAGGTCTTCAACACCGTTCCACACCAAAGGCTGGTAAACAAGTTAGGCAGCATGGAAGTGGGTCCAAAGATAGTAAAATGGGTATAAAGTCAGCTAAGTAACAGAACTCAGAGGGTGGTGGTAAATGGAGTTAATGCAGAGGAAGGTAAGGTAACCAGTGGGGTGCCACAGGGGTCAGTACTTGGACTGGTCCTCTTGAATATCTTAACTAGTGACATCATAAAGGGGCTGAAAGGAAAGGTAAGTCTGTTCTCAGATGACACAAAAATCTGTAAAAGAGTGAACACACCAGGGGGAGTTGAGAAAATGAAGGAAGATCTAAAGAAAACTGGAAGACTGGTCAAGGGTTTGGCAACTGGGCTTCAATGTCAAAAAATGCAAAATTATGCACATGGGGCGCAGAAACCCAAGGACAATGTATCATTCTGGGGGGAGGTGTTAACAACAACAAAACAGGAAAGGGATGTGGGGGTCATCATATCTGATGACACTGAAGGTAGCAAAACAGTGTGATAAGGCAGTAGGAAAGGCCAGTGGGATGCTGGGATGCATAAGGAAGGATATCACCAGCAGAAAATGGGAGGTAGTGTTACCCCTATATAGATCAATGGTGGGGCCATACATGGAGTACTGTGTCCAGTTCTGGAGGTCCTATCTCAGGAAGGACATAGACCAGGTGGAGGTAGTACAGAGAAGGGCAAGCAAAATGGTGCATTGCCTGCATCAGAAGCCCTATAAAGAAAGACTCAGGGAATTAAATGTCACAGGAAACAAAGGAGAGTTAATGAGATAAAGGGGAGACATGATAGAAACATTCAAATAACTCAAGGGTATCAATAAGGTACAGGATGGTGGCATATTGCCAGGGCCCCGAGTTTTCCATGATTCCACGGATGCGGCAAACCGCGGAAATATCCGCGGAATTTGCCTTCACCCGCGGAATTCGGCCGCCCGCGGAACAAACGTCCGCTTCATTTGCCGGCAGGGGTGCCCAATCCCCGTCGACTTCACATCTCCTACCCCTCCAAATGCTTATATGCCATGCTGGGAGCCCACCCAGCATGTGGCAAACGTACTAATATTTTTTTTTTTTTGCCGATGAGGTGCCCAATCCCCGCCGGCTGAACGCCTCAAAAACAGCAGCACGCTTGGGAGCTCACCCCAGCGTGGCAAACGTGCTAATTGTTTTTTGCCGACGGGGTGCCCAATCCCCGTCAGCTGAACGCCTCAAACATGTTGTGCCACACTGGGAGCCCACCCCAGCGTGGGCAACGCCAATTTTTTTTTTTTTTTTGCTGACGGGTGCCTAATCCCGCCGGGCTGAACGCCCAAAGTCATTGTGCCATGCTGGGAGCCCACCCCAGCATGACAAGCGTCCCCAGACGCCTTTTTTTTCTTCCTGTAAACAAAACTGTCCCACGGCGATCTCCCGAGCCCCGCCCCACATCCCGCACCCACCCACTGTGCACCCAGTCTCCCACACCCCCCCACCCCATACTTACCCGACTCGTGCCACGATCTTCGTGGACCGGGAACACGCCTGCACTCTTCAAAGGCGACGCAGTAGAGGAAATGCCGGTAAGCTGTATAATGGGCTAGATAGGAGGGGTTCAACTTTATTGCATATCTCAGGCATTTTGGGAATTTTGTATTACCAACATGGGTTTTGGGACTTTTCTTTGAATGATGTCACTGTCATGGTGTTGAGCTCGGCTCATGGCACTTCAACGCAGTGACCGCGCAGTGACTGCGAAATCACCCTTCAGGACTGAATACCGCCATGACAGTGACATCATTCATGAGAAGGGGGCCCAAAACCCCCATGTTGAAAATTTGGTGCCAAAATTCCAAAAAATGACTGTTTAACGAGCGTGCATTGCGCAGTTCCTACGCAGGCTCGTAAGTTCGCGAAATTTCAATATTTTCAGTCCAGAGTTTCAACATTGCCATTTCACCACACTGTCTTATGAGTAGTACAGCTGTCATTTTTCACATCTCACCCAAAATGTGTTTCCACCCTTGTAGCGCAGAATGGCGCAGTCGGTGTGCGAAATCAATGTTCCGGACAGATTAATAAAATCATAGTGATACTGTTCATGAGCAGAGGTCTTAAACTGGCTATGTTGAAAATTTGGTGACAAACACCCATAAAATGACTGTGTTACGGCGTACATTGTGTCAGATATGGCGAAAAAAAACAAAAAGGAAAAAATTAAGGTAAAAATGTGCCATAGAATTGCAGAGAAATTGGTGTTGAGTGCCGCAGAAGTTCTGTGGCAAATGAGAACCCTGCCACAGAACTTTGCTCCGATGTGCCGCAGAAAAATCGGGGCCCTGCATATTGCACAGAAAGAGATGCTTAAGGACAAGGGGGCATGATATGAAGCTGGAAGGGGGGAGACTCACAGAGGATGTGAGGAATTATTTCTTCACAGGAAGGGCAGTGGACACCTGGAACAACCTTCCAGCAAAGGTGTTGGGTTCCAGCATGGTAACAGGTTTCAAACATGCATGGGATAAACAAAGGGGGACTTAGTAACAGGGCTGGGGGGTAAGGCTGGAGATCAATTAGGGTCAACTGTAGCACAGTAGGTAGGGTCTTTAGGGCAAACTAGGTGGTCCAAGAAGTCCTTTTCTGCCAGCAGATTCTATGTTTCTTGCCAGAGGATACATGCTGTGTGAAATGACATCCAGCAGTGAGTGAAGCCCCCCCCCACACACACACACACAGCTGCAGTGGATTTTACTAATGAACAGTCTGTCATTTTGAAGTAATGTTTTCCAAGTTGCATTCAAACCTCAAAGTCTGAGCTGGAAAATTTTTAAGTTATCATCAATACAGAGGCCCAGATATTCAAAAGAGTTGAGCCATGCGCAATAGGGTTGCGCCTGCACAAGTCCAAAAATTCACCATTTTGCGATATTCAGCAGGTGGCAGTTGCACCCCCCAAATCACGCTGAGCGCAATGATAATGAATGCATGCACAACTGAAGGGGGAGGAACCATGCATAAATGGCACAGTGTGATATTCAACAACATGTGCCATGTGCAATAGGAGAGCCAGCAGAAGTTGCGCCATAGTGGAAATGAGCCAAAATAAAAGGGAGCAAGGGTGAGGTGCAAGAACGCTACAGGGAAGCCACATGAGAGCCAAATACAGCAGGGAACACTGGGCAGCAGGGACACACAGGGTCAGGCAGGAAAGGGCACCTGGAAGCAACAGGCACAGGGGAAGGTGTGGGGAGTCACAGTGCAGAAGGGGGAAGTACACCACACAGCAGTGAGGCCAGCACAGGCAGGTGTTCCTGGTGCAGGGGAAGTATCAGCCAGGATGACAGGGGGAATACAGAAACAGCTGCTGGTGGGGGTGAACATAAGCCAGGGACATGGCCAGTGCCACCATCCAGATGGAGGCCATAAAGAGGGGGATGAGAAGGTGGGAAGCAGGGGTGCATGGCCATGGAAGGGCCCGTCGGCAGTATGCCCCCAACAGGCAGTACCGAGCCTGCACCAGCTTTGAGCTGTACAGTGATACCAAGATTGTGGGCCGGTACCACCTGAACTGGGCAATTCTGAGGTGGCTCTGTGAGCTGTGCAGTGATGTGATGCAGGCACCCACACAATGGAGCCATGCCCTGTCAATGGAGATGAAAGTGACAGCTTTCATGTGCTTGCTCACCACGGGTACCTTCCTGAGACCAACTGGGGACACCATAGGCATAACCCAGTTGGCCACGTCACGCCACCTCACCCAGTTCCTCAGCGCACTGCTGCCACATGCTGCAGAGTACATCCATTTCCCCAGCACACCGGCAGAGTGCACAGCAAACATACAGGAGTTCCACAGGGTAGCACGTATGCCTGGCATGCTAGGGGCAATAGACTGCTCCCATGTGGCCATCCGCACACCACTTGGCCCCGAGAGGGCTGCATATATAAATCGCAAGGGCTATGCCAGCATCAACTGCCAGGTGATGTGCGATGCTAGGGGGCGCATAATCAACGTCTGTGCCATGCACCCTGGGGGAGCACACGATGCCTTCATCTGGCACCAGTTGGCACTGTGCCACAGATTCAAGAGTGGGGATATCCCCACTGGCCACCTAGTGGGTGAGTATGCAAACCACACAGACAATCATAGGGCCTGGGGGGGCATGGTCAGAGGTGACATGGGTAGTGGCCTACATGGCCTGGGGCAGGGCAATGCTGATCACCAAACTAACCTCCACCCTCTACACACAGGTGACAGTGGATACCCACTCCGTCCCTGGCTGCTCACACCCTACCAGCGGCCCGCAACCCCATCGCAGCAACACTACAGTGAGGCACACACCACCACACATAATGTCATTGAGTGGGTGTTCGGGATGCTGAAGGCATGTTTCTGTTGCCTGGACACCTCCAGCAGTGCCCTACAGTACAGCCCCTTAAAGGCCTGCGGGCTATTCCTGGCCTGTTGCATCCTGCACAACATGGCCAACGAAAGTAGGATAGCCGTACAGGTCGAAGAGGGGGACAGCGATGGGGACGATGAGGATGCCAGTGACAATGGTGATGGGCAGCCCCCCTTTGGGTGATGGGATCCCTGACTGCTCCGGCTGGCACAGCTGCAAAGGGACACCATCACGGAGGAGCACTTCAGCCAACCCAGGTAAGTCATGGGACCATGTGCAACCAACAGTGGCTAAGGCATAACCCACAAACATGCATGGTCACACTCCGGGGGTGCATTCCATCAAGGGAAGTGGCCGGGCATGGAGCCACACACACAACCAGGAATGGGTGAGGTCTAACATGCCACCTGGATGGACACACACACACACACAATGCACCAGACAAGCATAAAGGATAGGAGGTACACTGACCCAGAATGCCACCCCTAGCTACACACATGTCCACAGACCACCACGCCCACTGCCTGTCCTTGTGCGTGTGTCAGATGCTGAGCACCATTGCACACTGGTGTTCAGCGCAATGCAGGCATCATCATGCACACTCAACTGCAGACGGCAGCCGGGAGGGTGTGCAGATGGACTGTGTGTCCACGTGCAGGGCCGGGTACCCACCCATGCAATGCTCGCTGAATGACACAATGCACACAGGGCAGCACCAGACAGTAGCCGCATTGGGAGATAGGTCAGTCATGTGCCACAGTGCCCCACTGCCACAGATGCATGGGTGACCCCGCCGAGACCTGCCAGCACTGACAGGCTGACCACTGGCCTCATGGGGTGGCACTAATGGTCCTCCACGGGTTCCACTGCATGAACGTGACTGTGCTCATGCAGGGGTCTGCAGCACACCAAATATGTCTATGCAGGCATGCTCAGGATGCCCACAGCAGAACCCGGTGTTGACAAGGAGGGTGTCGCATGACGTCGGGAATGGGGTGGACAGTGCACTGCGTGGTGTCTGCGACACATGGGCACATGACTGTGTGCCCATTGTGGCCATGACAGCAGTGAATGCCTGTGCATGCCTGTCAATGGCAGCAGTCACATCCTCCCGCAACCGGTCCATCCTCGCCAGGATCAGAGTGGTGTCTCTGCTGTGACGCTCCTCTGCCCACTCCAGAGCCGCATGCAGTGCATCCACCAATATCACAAGCCGCATCTGCTGGTGGACTGATGCTTGCAGTATGCGGGTGTGCTCGTCCAAGAGGTCATCTGCCTCCTTGGCATCCTGTCCCTCAGGGTGTGCATGGCCCTGATGCCCAGTACCCATTGAGGTTGGGTGCTGCACACCAGGACCAGGTCTGGGCATGTCCACAGGCGGTGCACTGACACTGCCCCTTGACCCTGTACCCCCAAGTCCATTGGCCAACTGCTGATACTGCCCCTCTGGCTGCCACTCACCAGGGCTCACTGGTGCCTCCACAGTGGCCGCAACAGTCCCACTGTCCTGTACACACATCAGTGCTGCCCCACTGGTGCTGACAGGCACAGGCTGGGACTGTGATGACATGCAGGCCTCCACAGCAGTACCACCCACAGCCATGGCTGCGATGTTACCTGCTGTATGGCCATCCCATGACACACACGTGTCACTGCCTATGCCATTAGCGACATCATCATTGGTGACAGACCAGGCACCAGCCCGAGTCACAGCATGCTGGCATAAATGGACGCTGGCATGTTGGGACATGGGCAGGGCCTCCTCCTCACCTGTTTCAACAACATCAGTCTGGACAGTCAGGTGGGCCCACTGTCACACTGAGCCACCTACACTTGTGGAGGTGGAAGAGCCCTCCTCCATCTCCATCTGACTGTCCTCAGTGGACAGGCCTACTACCGCTGACCCATGCAGATGCTCAGGATCTGTAAGGGAAAACAAAGTCGCGTTACTGCATGTTACCTACACTTCCCCCCCAATAGACAGAAGATGACCTACCATGCAGTGACGACTACCACCCGTCTGGAAGCCACCACCCGGAACACCCTCAATGGCGCTATGCTGCATGCTTCCAGCAACCTTCTCCTCCTGTGGAGTCAGGAGTACCACCTCCAGCTGTCCCCCACCTGTCGCAGCTAGTGCTGCCCTGATGGCAGCCGCCTCCTCCTTTATCCTCCTCCTGTCTGTGCCCATCTTCTTCTTGCACTCCTGCACAGAGTGCTGGTGGCTGCCATGCAGGTTCACTGCACGTGCCACCTCCTCCTATGCAGCAGCATGGGCCTGAGGTGTTCCTTGCCATCCGCGGAGAAGTGGCTCCTGATCCAGGTAGGCATCAAACAGGGCATTGGTCTCGGCCTTGGTGAAATTAGGCCTCCTCCTCCTCCTCCCACCACTGTGTTCCTCCTCTCCCACAACTCACTCAGTCATTATTAACCTGCAAGAATGAAAGTTGTTACCAGTGACTGTGCAGTCCCATGCATGTCCCAAAATCCACAGTCCACTCTCCCAAACAGCATGCAACTCACCAATAGACTGCAGTAACCGACTATGGCCAGTGCAGCCCACTGTCATCCTTTTATAGCACAACCCATGCAAATGAGGGAAGGCGCAACTTTAAGTGGATGCAAATAGTAGTGCTGTGCCATTGATTGGCTGATTAGCTGGTTTGCATATGACGACTGAATATCGCACTGTTGCACTTTGCACAGTTGTGTTGAAAGTGCTGAGCCAAGGGTGCAGTTCTGTGACATGCGCAGTACACACCTCACTGCGCATGCCCTGGTTGTTGACGCTGGCATCTGCCGTGCTGCTGACGTGCTGTACATGGGAAGGAATGCAGGGCATGGCAACCATTGTGCCAGTGGTGCTACAGCCATGTTCACCTATATTGCACTGTGGCACTGGGCCATCATAGGCACACGGGGGCAACAGTGCGGTAGGCTACTACTGGAGGTGGCACACAGGCATCCAAATGTGCTACACACATTGGGTTCCAATGGTGCTGTGCCTGTCCATACGCCAGAGACCCTTGACCCTGTGCCTGACCTTTGCCCCCAGGTGCCATGCGTCAGGCATGGATGCACCATTATCGTGCTGTTCTGTGACAGCGTGATAGGGAATGGCAGCACTGTACCATGCAGCATCTGCATGTGGTGGAGCTGCACTGCAGAGCACCATTTTGAGCCAACTGAGCAAGTGGAATGGTGCAGAGGAGGGCTGCACAGTGGACCCAAGTTAAACTGGCCAACCTGGTGGCCATTGTAGAGCTACTTTATGGCACACTGTTTGTGGAGGCACCCCAGGACAGGTCCAGGAGCCAGGTGTGGGAGGAGGTGGCCAATGCCCTGGAAGAGGTCACAAGAAGGGGGCAGATGGTGGAGCAGTGCCGCCACAGGTATGGTGACCTGCGGAGGAGGGAACCGGACCTGTTTGCTCGCCTGCGGGGATGTGCCAGGAGGGGCACGGTGCAACGGCCAGATAGGTGTTACGTCCACACACCTTATCTTCCATTTGGGTAACATGGTTGTATGTGTCTGGAACATGGGGAGAGACCATCCAGTGTTGGCTGTGGTGGTATCAGGGTGTGGGGTGGGTGGGTCTGGCTGGGTGGGAGTGCACACACATGGGGGCAGAGGGACTTTGCTACAGGATTGTACTGATGTTCCTCTCTCCATGTTTTGCACCACAGGGCCAGAGGAGAGGCATCTAGCCAGGGAGATGCGGCACCAGCAGGAAGACATGGCCGCTACGAGAGGTGACGGTCAACAGAGCCCGAGGGACCGGCCTGATGATGGTGAGTGCCATACCTCCATGATTACTATTGCATGCTGTGTAACAGGGTGGGCAGTGGGGCATGGCCACCATCCATTGACACCACTGCCATGCACATAACTTATTACAGTCAGCACTGTCCAGTGGCACTGCATGTCTGTGAGTCGCGCGATGGTGGTCCATGTGCACTGGGTACATGGCTGTGCCACTGCCTTCGCACCATATAGCCATGTCACTAAATGGCCATGGTGGTGCTGTGCATGACTTGGCCGGTGGGTGTGTGCAGTGGTCCGCATTGCTGTATGCACCTGGGTGGGCAGGTCTTGTGGACGTGATCACTGTGGGTGGTCACACACCATCACAGAGGCATGTCCCACAGCCGTATGCCAGACACAGTGGGTGGGCTGTATGGGGCTGTGCATTCACACCTATTGACTGTGCTTCCTTGTCCTAGGTGTCCACCAGCTGCAGGCCATCCTTGATGCACTACAGGAGATCTTGCAAGTGGTGAGGGCAACGCTGGACATATTGCAGGGGTTTTAGGAGCTGGGTGTCCGGTGGAGACACAGCAGGTGGAGCAGCCAGAGCGGGGAGCAGGGCTCCCACTGAACATATATATGCCCCTTATTTCCCCTACCCCCCATGGGCCCACCCTCACACCCCTCCTTTCCTGTCCCATTTGTTCACTCCTGCCCCTTACCCACCTCTACCTTGTTTGTGGCCCTCCCCCCCACATTTGTACATAGTTTTGTAAATAGTTCCTTTGATATGTTTTTGAATACAGATATTTTGATATGAATACTGTGGTGGTCTCTGATTTGCAGTGGGCTATAGGTGCTCAGCTGCAGTGGTGTGCATGGTGTCAGGGGTGGTGCAGTCATGGGTATGTGTGTGTGTCCGTGGGGAGGTGACTATGGTGTGGGGGTAGCTATGAGTCAGTGTCTGTGGTGTGTGTGTGTGTTGTGCTCTGTGCACTGGATGACTGTGTGTAGTGGTCCATGGTGCATGCTCTGCATCCATGGTGCCCCTGTCAACCCATCCATGACCTGTGCAGCTGACACCCTTGCATATCTATGACCTGCACAGTCTGCTGTCATGTCAGTGGTGGCTGTCCATGCAGGGCAGCCACTGTACCCATCACAATGCTGGGTTGCCTCCTGTCACTGGTGTGGTGCATGTCTGCCTCAGATGACACTGTGGCATCTGCAGTTGTTGTCCCACCTCCATGCTGTTTCTTGTGTGTGTTGCAGGGGATGTGCACCACTGTCTGTGACTTGTGCTCCGGGCAAATGATGGTGGTGTACAGGTCCACAGTGCCTGCGCAAGGTGGCTGCCACTCCTGTACCTTGGAGGACTGCAGGCTGTGTGTACACAGTTTTCATGGGCTCACGCTGGGGGCTTAGTTGCCCTGCTACTGCATCCCTGTGTTGTTGTGCCCTTGGGTATGGGTGGGTGTTTGTCCATGCACTGTGTGGCATCTGGTGTGGTGCATGCTTCCACACACCACTGTGGGTGTCTGCACTGGCTGTAGTGGCCAGTGCTGGGTTGGGGTGTGTCCTTGGGAGAGTGCCCAGGGTGCTGTACCAATGGTGGTGGTGTCCACGTCATGCCCTGTCCCATGTGGGGTACCTCATGTGCCGACGCATGGTCAGCTCTCAGCTGTACCTTGGGGGCGGCTGTGCATGGTGGCACTGTGTATGCAGTTGTTGCATTGCTGTGTGCTGCCACCCACTGATGAGTGCTCATGGTGGGGCTGCCTTGCATGGTTCTGTACTGCACAGGGTTGCATTGTCACAGTGGAGGTGGTGGCATGCATGGGGTTTCCTGCAGTGGTGGATGCTGCTCCTGGGCAGGGTGTCTGGGGGTCACAGTGCAGGGTGTGCTCTGCATTGGGGGATGGTGTGGCATGGGGTGGTCAGCCCTCCTCGTGTGCCGGTCATAGCTTGCCAGGGGGTGTGATGGGGCACCATGGCCCGGCTGTAGGTTGGTTGCTTGTCTCCATGGGCCAGTGGTTATTCCAGCCCTCCCCAGTTGTGCAGTGCATGGGGTGTGGGAGGACAATGTCTGTTCTGCTGTGTGTTCCTCTGTCCATCTGTGGCATGGGTGGTGGGCCCCTACTTCCCTGGTTGTGCAGTTGCATTGCTGCACTGCTACTGGGGGGGCGTCCCTTGGTTGCGCTATGGCACCTCTGCAATGCTCAGCTGAACATCCCTTGTTGCGCAATGGTGCGTCAGATCTGCTCAGCTTCCCCTCCCTAGTTGTGCTATGGTGCAGGTGGTGTGATATTCAGTCATTGCCTGTAGGCACATCTTGGCCAGCTCAGTGTTTGAATATCGCACCTCTTGTGCATGGACACAATGGACTTGCACTTGCTCCTGCTACTGCACACTTTTTGGGCGCAGTTTGAATATCTGGGCCAGAATGCAAACCTTGCTGAAACTCTATTGCTAACATCATCAATGACACCTAGCAATTTCTTCCATACTACATAACCTGTACTGAGAAAATGAAATGTTCCACACTGGGCATTAGATTTGGGCCCCTACTCACTATTGCTTGGTAGCCTGTAGCTCTATGACTGTACTAAGGTTGCTTAATAGGAGATGCACACTGTGGCAAGGAACAGCCATCATTAAGAGTAGCCCCCAACTCATACACAGATGCAATAGATTGTAATAATGAACAGCCTGTCAATTTGATGTTTCCCAGGTTGTGTTCAAACCTCAAAGCCTCAGTGAGAACTTTTAAAGTTATCAGCAATATAGAACTTCAAATCTTGCTGAAACTCTGGCACTAACCAAAGCAATGACATCTAACAATTTCTATCATGCCACATAAATTGTGATGAGAAAGAAACAAATGTTCCTCATTAGGGATCAAACTCTGGTCCCCTACCCTACCCATTACTGCTTGGTAGCCTGTAGCTCTACTGATTTACTGTGGTTCCTTAATAGGAGATGCTTGCTGTGGCAAAGAACAGCCAACAGTTAATGCAGTCCAACACCAACATCAATTCCTTTCAAGATTACCTGACAATGCCTACAGATACTGTTCAGTGACCAAATTCAGCAACTGTTAAGTGTGCCTCAGAATTTGAATTGGAGATGTACATACATCTGGTGCATAGCTGCATGCAACATAGTACCACACTGGGGTTGGTTAATGCTTATACATAGCGTAACATGATATACTATAAAACTAATGATAAGGAGGAATAATGGTGAATGAGTGATGATGATGATGATGATGACAACTGTTTGTACTTTACTTGTACTGTAGTGTAAAGAGGCTGCTATGAGTCACAAAGTCAGATTATCCCCTGGGCCACCCACAGCCAGCAGCACATGCACCTCAACTTGTATGTTGTTTGTCAGAGCAGTATTAATTTAATACATGAAACTGCGAATGAATGTTAACAAGTGACCATGATTGGATGGCACTAGTCAAAGATTTATTTTGTCAGTGTGCCCTTGTCCTTACACACAGCCATACTGAAGCCAGAAAAAAAATAATTTTTTTTTGAGATTTCTGGAACTGTTAAATTTCTCATGCCCCCCCCACACACACACAATCTCCTGTCTCTCTCTCTCTTTCTCTTTCTTCTGGATGGTACAAGTCAAAGATTTATTTTGCCAGCCTGCCCTTGCCCTGTACACACAACCACACTGAAGCTAGGGACAAAAATGCACTTTTATTTGAGATTTCTGGGACTGTTAAATCCCCCCCCCCGCAATCTCTCTCTCTCTTTCTCCTCTGGATGGCACAAGTCAAAGATTTATTTTGCTAGCCTGCCCTTGCCATGTACACACAGAAACACTGAAGCCAGGAAAGAAAAGAAACTTTCATTTAGGATTTCTGGGACTGTTGAATTCATTGTGCCCCCATAGTCTCTCTCTCTCTCTCTCTCTCCCCTCTGGATCTGGATGGCACATGTCAAAGATTAATTTTGCCAGCCTGCCCTTTCCCTGTACTGTACTACACAGCCACATTGAGGCCAAGAAGTGAAAAAAAAAGTTTATGGATTTCTGGCACTGTACGATTTTTCTTGGGCCTCCAGTACTCTCACACTCTCTCCTCTGGATCTGAAATGGCAAAAGTCAAACATTTTCCTGCCTGCCATTGCTCATGAACACACAGCCACACTAAAGTCAAGAAAAAAAGAAACTTTTATTTCAGACTTCTGGAGTGTTACAGTTCTCATGCCCCCCCATCTCCCCCACCCCGTAGTCTCTCTCTTTCTCTTCTCTGGCTCAGGATGGCACAAGTCAAAGATATATTTTGCCAGTCTTCCCTTGTCCTGGCCTGTACTATGCAGCCATATTGAGGCCAATAAATGAAAAAAATTATTTTATGGATTTCTGGCACTGTAAGAGTTCTCTTGGGCTCCCAGTAGTCTCTCACTCTCTCTTCTGGATCTGAACTGGCAAAAGTCAAAGATCTTGCCATCGAGCCCTTGCTGAGGTCAAGAATAGAAAAAAAAACTTTTATTTGGGATTTCTGTAACTGTAAAATTTCTCTAGGGCCCTCAGTAGTCTCTCACTCTCTCTAGTCTGGACGAATTTCTGGATTCAATTTCTGGATGGCACAAGTCAAAGATTTATTTTGCCAGCCTGCCCTTGCTCTGTAGTACACAGCCACACTGTCTTTTTTTATTTGCCTTACTTTCCTCCCCGCCAGCAGCCACCGACCACTATCTCTCCTTTCACCCAGTCCCTCCTTGGATTCCTCTCCAGTCCTCACCTTCCCTCGATGATAACTTTCTCTCCCCCACCTCACCCCAGCAAGTCTCCTTTCTCTCTCCTCTCTTTTTTCCATCCCTCCAGCTCTGCTTCAAAAATAAATATTTTTTGTATTTTATAGTTTATTTAGTTTCTTTCTTTTTTCCCTCTCCCTCCCTCTCTCTCTCTCTCTCTCTATATATATATATATATATATATACAGGGAACAACTTCTAACGGCACTGCTCTGCAGCAGCACAAGCACTTCCAAACATCCTCCAACTCACGCTGGGCCCACACTGTGCACTCACCATGGTTATGTACCATAAGTGCTTCATGTGACTGACTGTACTGATCTGTTGCCTGATTGGATGCCACTGGCCACCTGTATGTGGGTCGAGCAAGCCAACAGTATCCCCATGGAAACAGTACATGAAATGGCACTCCACAGACCCAGAACCAGTGTTCTGCAGTGAAGCCCATGTTTATCTGGGTCCATGGATTATGGATTCAATCCTGGGGTTTGGATCTGGGGTGGAACAGTCCACCCAGCCCTAGTGGGAATCAAACCCAGATCTGATGGATGCACAGTACTAAGCTCATTCACAGCTCATTACTCTAACCTCAAGGCTATTAACTCTGTTCAAAATTTGTGAGGGTAGAAAAAGAGATAGAAACACTCATACGTACTGTGCTCGTTGCAACATTATATACATCAATCAGTCAAAAGCTGATTTTTCTAGCACTTTTCCAATTGATCAAAGTGCTTTACATCCTGATACAGACAAAAAATGAATATAGGCATAAATAGTTAAAAATACAACATAATAAACATGAACTTAATTAAATATAAGATTATAGTACAGTAAATCTAAACTTAACTCTCATCAGCAAATGCCTGGCTGAAAAGATATGTTTTCAGTTCAGTTTTAAAGCTATCAGTGGTCCAACACTCCCTTGTCTAATGAGATAGAGCATTCCACAGGGTCTGGGCAACAAAGGCAAAAGTGCACACCCCAGAAGTCTTTAAACAGACCCTGGGAACCTCTAGCAATCCCTTGTAAGCAGAGTGGAGTGGGTGGAGTGGGAGGTAGAGGTGCAGAAAATCTTGCAAGTAGCCAGGTTCCTGTCAATGTAGGGCCTTGTAGGTCAGCAGTCCAACCTTGAAGGTGATCCACCAATGTAATGGCAGCCAGTGCAGATAGCAGAGCACAGACATGATGTGGCAAGATCTTGGCAAACTAGTCAACAGCCTGGCAGCCACATTCTGCACTAGCTGCAGTTGGTGGATATCAAACCCTGGTAGCCCTAGGTATAAGGCATTGCAGTAATCAAGGTGCAAGGTTACAAAGGCATGAGCCAGAGTTGACATGTCACTGGTCGGAATCAGGTGCTTGATTTGAGCGATGTTCCTCAGATGGTAAAATTAGGTCTTTATAATGGCCAACACCTGAGATTTTAGCATCAGGCTGCTGTCAAACACAGCGCCCATATTTTGCACTTGATTTGAGGTAAGCAGCTGGGCATCTCCGAGCCAAAGACTAGAAGGTTGAACAGCTTGCAACTACACACCTTGGTGACCTTGCTCTACTACCAACACCTTGGTTTTGTCTGGATTCAACCTTAACCAGTTGGCACTCATCCAACCCCAAATCTCAGTGAGGCAGTTGTTAAAGACTGAGACTGATCCACCCTGCTCAGGCACAAAGGACATGCAGAGGTGAATATCGTCTGCATAGCAGTGAAAACTCAACCCATGCCACTTTATAGTGTCCCTGAATGGCAGCATGTACACTGCAAATGACATGGGGATAAGATGGAGCCTTGCAGAACCCCACACGACAGGGGGAGAGGTGCTGAGGAATAAACCCCCGACAATACTCTTCGTGTTCTGCCAATGAGGAAAAATCTAAACCAACTAAGGACTGTACCAGACAGTCCACCGAGGATCCACACATGCTACATCAACACCCTATGGTCCACAGTGTGAAATACTGCATCACTTATACCATTGTATGCATGCATGTCTGTTGATTTGTGAAAATTAACTGAAAATGACTAGATTGTTTTTATGGTATTTCAGCAGGGGTTTTGCAGCTGTAAATCAAACCACAGTATTGACAACAAATTTGTTCCAATGAGCTGCTGTGATACTATGTTAATTTGTGTGTATACACATTTCACAATTATATCTTAAATTTGATATCTGTATCTTTAATATTTCTCATTGTTATTCTTTTAGTTTTAGTTGGAAAACATATGTATTCTGTAATGTGTCATGACTGTGGCATCATAGCATTAGTCACTATGAAGATGCACATTTCGAGTCTGTTCAATGATCCACTGACTGCAAGAGGGGAAGAACATCTGCTAGTACATGATCAAAGGACTCAGCACTTATCCAGTACAGCCTAATTACTGGAGTACTAGGGTTCCATGTCAGAATGGCAAACACAGAACAGCGACTGTCAAAACAGCCATGGCTTGATGACAACTGGAAAGACAGTGGCAGCTGTTTTTGTGAGGTGCTTTGCCCCCTTCATCCCCCTTTCTAGGGATACTAACTCTGAGGTTATAGCACCTTGGGAAGCTGGGAATGTGACTGTCACTGTCTTTACAGTAGCTATCAAGCCATGGCTGTTTCGGCAGTCATGGTTTTGTCATCACCGTCACCATGTGCTACCAAGTACTTGCAGTACATGCACTATTTTCCATAAGAATATCACCTTCAACTCCTATTGACAGAGTTCACACACAGTAAGTATTTGACTGCACTCATAACTGACTGTGAGCATTTGCACTGTTTTGTATAACTTATTTAGGGAGATTCTTTTCATTTTTGGGGAGAAGTCTGGAAAACCAATGTCAAAGACACATACATAGATACATAGATATATAGACATTGTCAGCAGATAAGGGCCTATAGCTCACCCAGTCTGCCCATTTGAGCTTGTAAGTTTACTTTATGTTTTCCTAGAAGTCTGTTGCCCCTTAACCCTGACCTCCAGAATTCCTTTATTCTATCCCATGCATTCTTAAATCCCGTGATTGTTTCAGCCCCCACCACTTCCTCTAGCAGGATGTTCCACTTGTCCACCACCCGTTCTGTGAAGAAATTCTTCCTCATGTTTCCTCGGAATCATCCTATATGCAACTTCATCCCATGCCCTCTAGTTCTGGAACATCTTTTTCACTTAAAAGTAGTGTCTTCCTGCACCCTGTTCCTCCCTGTAAGATACTTGTATGTCTCTATCATATCCCCTCTCTCCCTCCTCTCCTCCAGGGAGTACATATTCAATTCCTTCAACCTGTCCTCATAAGACAGGTTGAAGGATATCTTTGCAGAAAGGACTACTTAAATGAAGTTATTTTCACTTGGCACTTTAAATCACATTTAACAACCGAACTCTTCAGGTTGTTTCCCTTTGCCCATGCCAAATCGATTAGATGTGAGAAATAAACTATCACCTGCTTAAAAAAGTTATTTACCTTCAGGTCACAGCAGATTGAATTGTTAAGAATTACTGAGGTTATACAAAGTCTGCTGAAAAGAATCTGCTGAACATTTTTAGTGTAAGCTGCTTTCAATCATACAGTATATACGCTATGTGATACTCTAAACTATGCACTTTATTGTTCTCTAGTTAATTTATTTTTTTTATATTTTTATTTAAACATTTGGTAACTGGGAAAGGCATGTTGAGCCGAGGCTGATTTCCAGGTGCACTCTGAGGACAAGAGTACAGGATATTCATCACATAAGTAGGTACAGGAATGTATACATTAGATTACATATATACAAAAAGTATACAGAAATAGCCATACAAATATGGCTTGACAGGCAACATTTTCATATACAGAAAACACACACTATGCACAATTGGATACACTTACTGGCCATAGTAAGTTTAGGTAGGAAGGGATGTCATTTATACAGAGCTGGCATAGTGCAATTATTTACATATAGTACTCTGGTAGGAAATATGTAAAGACAAGAGGTTTACTGCAAAGAGAAGCCTGTCATCCTGCAACAGTTTACCTTTTGGGTGAGGAATGGGACATCAGGAGGTGAGGCTGAGTAGGTAAGAAGCAGCTGCAGGTTGGGAGTGAAAGCAAACAAAGTTGTTGTCTGATAGAGCTGTGTGATGGTGAGTTTCTTAGTAACGAAGATAGTTGGTTTCATAGGAACGGGAGCCTGTATGTGAAGACGGATTTGCCAGTGGTTGAGGATGGTTTGGACAGCAAGATGGGGTGTGTATTCCTCGATTGTAGCATGTAAGGTAATGGGTTCGCTGAAGATAGCCTCTCAGAATGGTAGGGAGGTAGCAGGTTGAACCAACATTTGGATAATAGGGAGAGAGAGTGGATGTAGTGGTGGTGGGAGAAGGGTGATATATCAAGGGTGGAAAAGAGAGAGCAGTGGTGGGTTCAGAGAAAGGAGTTAGTGGCAAAGTAGCAGAAGGCATTTAGGAGGGAGTCTAGCCTTGCTAGGCAAGAGGCCAGGGCTGTTCTATATACTACATCTGCATAGTCGAAAATAGGTGTGATCATTTTTGTCAGTAATTCGTGTCTCACAGACAGTGAGAGGGCATCTCTGTTACTGTATAGCATACCAAGCTTTGGGCAGAGTTTCAATGTGATGGCTTCTATTTGGGTTGAGAGATTCAAGTGGGGGTTGAGCCATACTCCTAGATATTTGTATGATAAGACAGTGCTTAGTGGGGTCCCATTCATGGAAGTGATAGCAGGGGGAAGAGACACTCTGGATAGTTTTTGCGCAGTCCTGAAGGTCATGGAGACTGTTTTGGAGGTATTGATTTTGAGCTGGTTTGCCTGGAACCAAGACTCTATGTTATGGAAGTCCTGTTGTAGTAGGGATTGGACATAATTTAGGACTGGCCTGGATGCAAAGAGGACAGTATCATCCACATACATGCTGTATGTATGTGGGATCTTGAACAAACAGAAGGGAGGTTGTTTATAAATAAGAAGAACAGGATGGGGCATAGTACTGATCCTTGAGGCATGCCTGCAAGTATGGGGGGCAGATGTGGAGTTACCTATCCTGATTGATTGCAGTCTGTTTCCAAGGTAGAATTTGAACCACTGGATTGCGGGGTTGGGGGGATTGGGTACTAGTCACACTGCTTCAAGTTTGTTTAGAAGCAGAGGGTGAGAGACTGAATCATAGGCCTTGGCCAGATCTACAAAATCTATTACAGTAAGGTGGCCTTGGTCTGAGGTGGAGTGGATGTGCCCGGTGACTCTTAGTAGGGAGGATATTGTGGAGTGGTGCTTTCTGAAGCCTGACAGATAAGGAGAGAGGAACTCAGAAGTTATGAGAAACTCAGTCTGGATTGGACTAAGGCTTCTTGTAATTTGGCAACAGTCCGGAAGAGGGAGATCAGCCTGTATTTCCCCGGTACTGAGAGGTTACCACCCATATGCAGGGGAATTACACAAGCTGTTTTCCAGTCTTGAGGGACAATACCCAAGGAGAAGACATGTTTAGTATGAAGGCTAGAAGTGAGGCAATTGCAGATGCTGGTATGTGTAGTAGTTTTGGGTGAATCCCATCTGCACTGGATTTAAAGCTGTTTAGGGAGTAGAGAGCATTCAGTACTTCCTGCTCAGAGGTGGGAGCAATTAGCAAGGTGTTGAGGTGTGAATTTTGGAAGGCTTTGTGTGCTTCTTTGGAAGGGGGTGGGGAATGTTCAAGAAGAGCACACGTGGTGAAAAAATTATTTACGGTATCCACTATTCTTACATGGTCTGTGATTGGTAGGCCATTATGCTTAAGGGCAGGTGTGTTGGTTTGAGGGGGTCTATGAGGGAATGGATCACCTTCCAGAGGGTGGAAGGTTGTGCATTCTCCAGGTGTGACATAAAGTAATCAGCTTTAGCTTGTCTTATGACTTTGGTGCAAGCATTTCTGATAGTGTTGAAAGCCTGACTGGATTGGGGGGTCTGTAAAAATTTAAAATGAGACCAGACCTTGTCACAGGCTTTACATAGGACAATAGGTGGGGCAGAGGTCCAAGGGTGATGGCGTTTCTTGACTCTCACTTTGACCGGAGGGGCATGAGATCCCTGACATGGGTAAAAAAATGCAGGAACTAGTCCAAGGCTGTATTCATAGCTGATGCTGAGTATAGCGTGTTCCAGTCTGCGTGCTTTAGATCACATAGGAGAGTGTTAGTATCCAGTGAATTCAGAGGTCAGATTTTTATGTATTTAGATGGTGATTTGTCTAGTTTTTTTTTTTTTTTTAGTACAGTGCAGTAAGTGATGCAATGGCCACTTAAGGCTTTGGTCATTACTTCAGCAGTGGATATTCTATGGGGATGGGAGGCGAGGATCCAATAAATTAGGGAATTATTTGTGAAATGGGGATATTAGCAGTTGGCCTCAGGGATTAACTGATTGAGGTTTAGAGCCTCTATTTTGGTGATGGCAGTTTTGGGGGCCAGTCCAGATTGTGTCACCCAGTAATGGTGACTCACTATTTGCTGCAAGGGGCGATAGGGTGGAAAAGCAAGAGATAAGTGAGTCTTGAGTTAGCTGAGGGGAAGCATTGCTCACCCCAATGAGGATTAGGAGTGTAGAGGGGAGGGTAATGTGAGTGAGAATCAGTTCATGAGAGCATTGGCAGGATTCTTTCTTGGTGACTGAGCGTGGTAGTGATTGTCTTGTGCAAACTGCTACCCCTCCTCCTCTCTTGCTGTGGTCCTGCTGATAGAGTGCCTAGTCAGGAAATGTCAGGGAGGAGTCAGGGGTTTTTGCAGAAAACCTGGTTCTGTGAGGCACAGAATGTCTCGGGAGTGTTGAGTTAGCCAGTAGTTTACAAAGTCTAATTTTGGTAGAAGACTCCTGCTGTTCATGAGCACGATGATTAGTCCTTTGTGGGATTTCATTTTCTGGGGTCCCACTTGGGGGCCTGGATTGGGGTCGACATTCTCTGCAAGGAGTAGGAGTAGTAGGAATAAGGAGAATGTGGCAAGGAGTTTGCACCCCCTTGTGATTATAATAGATTTGGGTGCTGCAAGGGAGCACCATAAGAATGCAACACTAATCTCTATTTTTTATTTTATTTATTTATTTTAATCTAGGATTACAATACCTTTGAGCCGAGGCCCTTTTACAAAGGTTCCATGTCAGTGTGCGCAGGGTAGAACACTGGGGGAAATCAAGTTAAAGGTGGGTAGAGTGGAGGGATGGAGGACGGAGCTAAGTTGGAGCATGGAAGAGAGAGAGGCATTAGGAGCTGGGGGGACAGGATGTATGCAGCTAGTGTGTGGGAGTAGATGGGAGGTTGAGAGGAGGTAAAAAGCATATGAGAATAGCAGAAGGGAGGAAAGCATGTTCATGTCAGGATAGTGAGCCAGGGATAAAATAAGAGACCACAGGCTGGGAGAGATTAGACTGTCCAGTGGATGGGCTCCACAATATACCAGTTAATAAGCTGTCAGCATGAAAACTAGGTTTAGGGAAGGAGTTCAGCTGTTTTTATCATTACTGAATAACCAGTACACATACGGTCAAATACAAAGATGGGCTATGGGTGTGGGGGGGTGGAACTGTACTGTTACAAGCTGTTAGTGGGATGTTGGGACTGGGGAGTGGGAGGGAGAGAGACAGCTTGTTTAACCCCCATCCTGCCGCCGATGAGTTAACTCGTCCTACATTAATTAAGCCCCTGCTGCCGCCGACGGCATAACTCGTCTTTTTAAACATTTTTTTTTCAGAGCTACAGAGCACATAAACAGTTTGAATTTGTAGAAATCTGCCTAGTGATAGGCAAAGCAGGGACCTCTGACTTTCTGTTATTGGTATCACTATTAACCAATCATAGCTCACCACATAACAGTAGCCTCTTTTTTGTACTCGTTTGACTGAGATTTGACGCACTTGCATTTTCCCTTGTGGACTGCAAGCTGAGCTGGAACGTCTCCCGATTGTCTGAAAAAGCTATTTCGAACAGTTGCCTGAGATCTACTGCTTTGTGTCAAGATAAGCAGCTCTTTTGTGAGGTCAGTTGTTTGTTCTGTAGTTTTGAAAAAACGGGCACTAGTAACTGTACTTTCCTGGCAAACGGAATGAAAGAAGTGAGGTATTTGCAAGGGGCTAAGTCTTTACAACAATTTGTAAATTAGGAGACAATGGTGCAGACTATCGGGTACCCACCACAAACTTGTTTTTCTGTCAGCAATTCATGCAGCCGTGACTACCACACACCATTTTTACATATGTGATGTACTTCATTTCCCTTCAAATTAGTGAGCGAGCCAAGGATGTAGTTTTTCCTAATCTATGGGACAGAGTTTACCACGATACAGTACATCACTTTTTTTTGTATTTTATTTTTACAGGGTGCGATAGAAATATTGTTTCAGCATGGATTAGGAAAAAAAAGTAGATCTTCAGCGCATTTGCCAGTCAGTGCTGGGCATGTATATTTTTTTTGTCATTTGTTGATCAGTAGACTTTTTTACATTGCAGTTGAAGAAAATTCCACTGTGTTGTGTCATAGCGTTTTTTTTTAGAGGGGGGGGTTGTGCAAAATTTGAAGGAAATGGAAGGGGGATTTGAATGAATGTCTCTGTTTACTTTGCCTCCCTCTAGCATGCTATCTGAAAATGACCAGGAATCCATATAGTACACTCCAACTATATTGTTTGCCAATTTGCAATAAATACTTATTTTTGTCCCCATTTTGTATTTTACTTTTATATTTAATTTTTTTTGGTAACCTTCGATAATGGAACAGTAAGTGTTTGTAGAATGTTATTGTTAGAATGCTGCTCGTTCTTGTCAGTCCTCGTGCCTTTTTTTTTGCAGTCCATTACACGCTTTTTTTCCTCCGTGAACTGGATCAACTCATATTCAAGATCAAATTGAGAAAAGAAGTGCTCTGCTTGACGGTTTTGGAAGGGGTTAAGCACTATTTGTTTGTTACTGTTTGTAAATTGTGCCCCCAATCATTTTTACTGAAAAATAAAACGGCATATAATAAATTGTTTCTGCTAAGCTAGCTAGAGAGAGGAGTGACCATCCGATGGTGACGAGAGTCCGAGAGAGACTGAAGAGGACTGTCAGCGAGCCAATGCATCCACCTGCCGCTACGCAGTAGTTACAGTGCAAGTGGCATTACAGACTGAATGGGGGGGAAGAGGAGAGAAAGAGCCCCCTTTCACAGCGATGACCTACCAACATGCAAGCCACTTCTTGAGCATTTGCTGTTCATAATAAGAAGATGGAGGTAGAGGTAGCAGTTTGCTTCTTCTGTGGCTGACCAGCTAGGTAAACATCGCAACTCATATTTTCAGTTCATGATCACTAGAACAGAATAAAATTTTGTGCTCTATATTTTTTTATAAGCAATGTGTTACGTACTGGTGCCTGCAGGCTTTTGATTGACTGAGAAGCACTCCAATCCATGTAATCACTAGCCCAAAATTACATGGGCTGTAGTCCCTGCCATCAAGTCAGCAAACTTGCACATGATATTATGCTACTACTGTGTGCTTGATTGGAACATGCTGGGGGACTCTGGTCAGTACAGGGTGATGAGGACATTCGATGACATAAGGGAACACATTAGATGATTCCATGGTCAGTGCAGCACAGGCGGGGGCACATGTTGGCATCAATGCACATTGGCTTCCCAGGTTATGTACACTTCATGTATTATGTAGTAGTCAGTGGTGGGTCAGGGATAGTATGGGGCAGTACACCAGGTATCCAAATGCTGCACAACATTAAATCCCTGTATTTCACTGAGCAGGGCATTGTGGGATATGGCACTGCCCTAAGGGATACCATATCCATCAAAGGGCTACATAATTATTTATTTTCAAAAACAGCGTAATGTTCCAGACAGGATACAAGGTAAGAAGGGGCTGATTGGACACAAGAGGATTTAGGGCAGCAGGGTGGAAGGGACACATGTGTTATATTAGAGTCCTACCTGCCACAGTGGCCACCCCCTCCTGGTTTGCTCAGCAACATGGAGAACATATGTACAGTTGCATGCAACATGTACCCTGCCTATCCCAATGCAGTTGCACCCCAAGAAAATGCATGGACAAGATGGGATCAGTTGTGGAGGGAGTGTATGTGCCATTCATTAATGCCACAGGGTGTCCCTCTTGTGTAGAGCAGGAAACCCACAGGCACATAATGCACTCCACACCTGCAGATGTTTTTTTGTGGAGTGGGTTATTGCTTACCTGATATTTACACTCTGTGTACTGTTCTCCTGTATGGATGAGCGAAACAGAGACCAGTCAGTACTGCAAAATTGAAATTCACAACTTTATAAATAAATCTGAAATAAAATTACATATAATAATTTCCAGATATACATAGATACATAGACATTGTAGACATTGTCAGCAGATAAGGGCCCATGGCCCACCCAATCTGCCCATTTAAGCTTGTAAGTTCACTTTATGTTTTTCTAGAAGTCTGTTGACCCTTATCCCTGACCTCCAGAATTCCCATATAGCCTCAGAGCAGTGTCACTTATGAGAAATTTAGTTTAGTATATAAGTTTGCAATACATAAACCATTTCCAGATAACAGAGCAGAGAGCTATGTAGATTACAAAATCAGAGGATTCCTCCATAGTGACAAATTCAGCACATCATGAGAGGTGAACACTGTCAGTCGGCTAGCAAACTGAAAGGTTGTCTGCAAGCACCTCAAGGATACAGATGGGTGCGTGCACAACTCTTGTGCTGCTGAAGCATGGTGATATGTTTACATATGTTAAGTTGTATTCCTGACTGTCAAATGTTTACCTTTGCATTGTTAAGTTATTGCCTGCCTCCCTTATGCTCTAGCTGACTGTTATATTGTCTCAGAATTTCTGCAATATCTGCTACTACCTGTAATCTTCCTTGTAACATCCCGAGTTGCACTGAAAATAGGCAGATATTTGTCTAGTGTGCTTATCTGGTAAAAAAAGCTAAATAAATAAATAATAAATAATATTCTAGTGCATGCACAGCTCAAAAGATCTGCCTCTTGATGCACCATGACATCCTGTTGCATGCACGTCCTTAGTCCAGTGCTTTAGTCAAGTGCTTTGAGTTTTGGGTGGCCCACATGGAGAAATATTTTCACTTAGAAAGTGATGACGACAACCAGAAATGAATAAAAATAGTTTATTTAAATGATTCACATATATAATTATTCTCTGTTTGACATAAATTTCACAGGAATTAAGAGTCTTGTTTCAGACAATCTCGCTTTAATCCATAATTTGTATGTTCATTCCGCATTTCAATGACTCACTGAACCACAGAATGAATGTATGAATTGCAGATTAATGTATTATACTGTAGAACAGACCACTGACAGCGATCAGTTATGAGGATTTTTTCCTGCAGTTAAATGCAATAATCTACAATTCATACATTTATTCTGCCATTCTAAGTCAGAAATTCTGCAAAAGTTGCCCAACCACATTCGGAAATTTTGTGAAAGTGAAAATTCTGACTCACCAAAATTTTGCACAGACCTAGTGATTAGTTAGATGTTTACTAACAGATGTCATTAAGAGACAGACATGGCAATAGAGGGCCTTGCAGCAACCTGGCATAGGGCCACTAGAGTTGTGTTGACATCCTATAGGCCTACAGAATACACATTTACAGTACATAAGAAAAGGTGTTAGTATGCTTGAAAGGTGGATATTTTTATTATGACTTTGTAGGTCATAGCTCAGTAAACTGAGGATGAAAAGGAGTCCCAAGAAAAGAATTGTTATGTTCTGACAGCAGTATTGCATGTCATTCGTACAACCTACCCCTCACAAATAAAATGCAGTTCCTACCCCAAAACCACTGTGTGATGCTTAGGTTCATCCCACTCACCAAATACTTTTTTCTGAGTTTTTTTTTTACATAAAGATTTTTATCTCATAGGCTGGGTGGGGGGGGCTATCATACCTATCCCCAGGTATGCAGGCAGGTACCCCAGGTCGCACCTGTAAAAAAGCTTTCAGCTTAGTGTGCTACTACTGGTTAAAAAACAACTAAAAAAACAACTAGGTGCTGATGACCAGTCACCTCCATCCCTCTTCCTCCTGCTGTTGTTTCAGCAGGGCAGGTCAAAACACCTCAGGCTGGGCTGCATTGAGGCCCGGTCCCCCCATCCGTTTTCCACCTCTTTTCACCCCCCCGGACTATATCAAACACAGTCATTTGTGTGCGTGGAGGTTTGCATGCATGCTGGAACTGCCAGCCCCGTTCCACCCAGCATAATACCCACCCCCCAAGCATCGGCACTACCATGGACCCCAGGTCAAGAGCTGGAACAGCCTGCCTCCTTGATCTGGGTGAGGAGAGCTGATGGCAGCCTCTCGTACCTTGTCCTGTCCCTCCCCCATTGGCTGACCTTCTAGTGACTCAAGCTTGTTCCCAAATGTGGATCACCAGTGTGGGAAAGGTAAGGGACTGTTTTTTCTGCACCACAGTTCTCCACACCACTGGGCCAGCTTTTTTCTGAGGTTTTGTTTTCAGCCTGCAACTCATCGCCAAGTTCCTCCCTCTGCCATTCTATAAAACCACTGGGTCATGCTCAGGGTGCACGGGAGGGGGGAGTGGGAACGACAGACACCATAAAAAAAAACAAAGCCACTAAAATGAAATGCTTGGGAAGTGAGAGGAGAGCAGGGAGGGCAGAAACCCAAACCCTCAAATCACCAGAATAAAACCGCCAAATCGGGGCATAATGGCAGTCAAAAGGGGACTGCTCTGTAAACCAGCTAAAACAAACTCCCAGAATTCTGTTTTTTTTCTGTTTAAATTGATGACTTTTTTCTTGTTTTTTGAATTTCTTCTGCACGATCCATTTTTGTAAGTGTGTTAAGACACTGCAGGGATTTTCAATTATGGTCAATTATTAATCATACTTCTCTCGAGTGTGTTTAAAGGCACTCAGCACAAACACCTCGTACCTAACAACACAATCAAGGTGTGTGATTATTGACACATAAATACACACCCTGTTGTGTCTTATTCCATACGTAATGCAGTGACTGCTTGAAAACAAACTAGACAGCCATTATGCATTCAGCATGCTACTGTCTGTCAGGGACAAGTGCATTAGGATCCTGTTTCATTCAGAGATAGAATGTTATGCTGGCACTGCCACACAGCACTGCAGCATGGCACTGAGACATCTCACTGCTACCTGGGAGACCAAAATTAGTATTTGAGCCCCAGAATTCAAGACTAGAGCTCCCCTGGAGCTGAGCCCATCACAGAAGTAAGGTGCATATTAGCTCCCGGTGAGGGAGGGTGCAGGCACTCTCCTAACCGTCTTGCACCCTGTGCTGACTATTACAGAGCACCATTGGTGGCAGCGAAGACAGCTACTCACCCACCCTTTCAGCGAGGAAAGTTGCAGTTAAGGCAGTCTGCAACATCATGGGAGATAAAACTGTGTGAAAAATATGGGAAAATAGAAGAAGAATAATAATAAAAACAAGCATTTGTCAATGCTGAATGTTGGCTTGCTGGCACTGGCATTGGTAGGGAGTTAGAGAGATGCACAGTGGGGTGGGGGTGTGGGAGGTGGGTATGCAGAGGATGGCTGCGGGTTGGGGGAGAGGACCCCATGACGAGGGACCATTTTCTTTCTTTCAGGTAATTAAAATAAAAATGCCGGCCTGGTGGCACTGAGGGCTGAGGCACTGGATGCCTTATGTCGTGGCATGTCAGCAACCCGTGTTCCGCAACAAGCAGGGTTGTCGGAGGGCGGTAGCAGGGGGGGAGGGCGGAGCTGGAAAGAGCTGCCGTCAGGTGGGCTCTTCTCTCCGGGAAGGTGATGTGGCATCCCTCGGCCAACGGTGGCCCCTAGTGGAGGCTAGGGGTGGCACGGACTCAGAGGAGGCAGGGTGCTAGGCCATGAGGTGGGGGAAAGGGGTCGTAACTGGGGCTGTTGGTGCATGCCCACCTCCAAGTGCATGTGCTCCACTCTTGTGGCCCGGTGAACCGGAGGTTGCAAAATGCCGGTAGCTACAGGATGATGATCGACTCCACAGGCTCTGCTCCTGGCTGTGTACAAGGTAAGCGCCTGCTATTCCGGGGATGGGGTTGGGGGTTGTTCGGATGGTATGAAATAAATAAACAAAAAAAACGAACACTGTACATTTTTTTTACAGGTGTATGACAACTGTTGTGCACACTGGGTTGGGCTCCCAGTGTGCCCCATGGCTATGGGGGGTGATGTTGGCCACACTGGGGTGGGCTCCCAGTGTTTCACAGAATGAGGGCGGGGGGCCAGAACATCCCGACGACTGTTGGCTTTGGTTAGGGGAGGCACACTAGGGTGGGCTCCCAGTGTGCCACACAGTCTTGGAGTGGGAGTTATTTAGCATGCCAACAGGGGGATTGGGCACCTCTGAAGTCGACTTTGTAGGCATTGTGCGGCAGGCGGCAGCCACTGCTGCCATGTTTATTGAAATACTTCACCTGGAATGGCACGTCGGGAGGTGTGTTATTGTGCTGCTGCATGATAAGCTTGTCTCTCACTGCAGTGGCACTTTCTTTACAAGGTTTGACCACTTTACATATTTCTTGTGTGAGTACCTGCATGCTGGCTTATTGGGAATGAGGGCTTCCACTAAAGTGTGCCCTGCATTCACGCACACTGATGCACCTCTGAAACTTATCATTACAAGATGTTGGTTGCGCCTGCACGCAAGCCAAACATAATAATAAAAAGAGATAATGACAGAATGTTAGCCCCCCAAATGGAGATAATCCCCAAGGCATTTCAAACAAATCATGGAATTTTTAATAAAGCAATAATGCATGACAGGGCGTGCACTATTGGGGGATACTGGCATGCCTCAGGAGGTGAGGCATGAGGTGAAGCCAAGTGCCTTTTGCACATGAGAAATGCCATTATCCCACAATTATGCACACAGTGTTGTTGTGTTTTGTTGCCCTGCTGTAATTATAAAATGGATTCCCTGATTTTTAGTTCTAGGACTGTGTAGTGAGGTTCAGAGTGATGAGCATTTCTGACCTGTGCTGATATACTGGAATAACACGTAGTTATGTGATTAGATTCCACCAATCACTGCACAGGATTTTTCCAACCCATTTTGTAACTGCTATTTAGACAAGGGAAAGGGAACATTGTTTAACCAGGAGTAGCATACTAAGCTGAGGCTTGTTTCCAGATGCGACCTGGGAGCACAAGGAAGATAAGGGACTTGCTCAGGATCACACAGTATGCACCTAGGCGGCTGAGGGATTCAAACCCAGGTCTCCAGATTTGCAGCTCAGAGCCTTAACCCACTGCTTATGCTGCCTCCTAAAAGCAAACCTCTAAGATTGGCAGAAGGGACCTCAGTTTAACATGTTACTGTATCTGAAGGATGGTACTCTAATGTGGAGGCCCCAGTGCTGCATTGCAGGGTCAGTACTGAGTATGATCCCGAGGATCTCAGTGCTTGACCTGACCTGTGACCTTCCTCCTTGGAGACAACAGTAAGACACACTGATTGATATGACCACAACACTAATCAGTAATCACTATGGAGGTAACATAACAAAGGATATAGTGAGATAAGCGCCCAAGAAATTAGATGGAAGGGAGAGTACAATATCTTTTAAACCAATTATGTCATCCTACAGCACTGATTTAGAGAAGTAGCAAGGAGCATGAGGAACAGGAACAGTGGAATGAGGGATTAAAATGGGATGCAGTGGGTGTAGGGGGTATGATTTCTTTAAGGAGAACTACAGTCAAAATTCACACACAACAACAAATATATGTTGTGCAGAGCGTTCTGACTTGTGTATGTAGTCCTAGGGTGCTCTTCCTTGGTTGTTAGGACCCAGGGGACAGGGGTACAAGTACAGACAGATGGAGATTCTAGAAAGCACAAAATATACACAGCAGACAGTACCTTAGACAGAATATAATAGTACACATATACAATCACTAGTTTACATCAGAAGTTAAAATAAGTTGCAGACAAATTATGAAACTTTGGAGAAAACACAATCTTCACCAAGAAACAGTGCAAAGGTAGCAAGAGAGATACTTGCTTAGATTGGAGGGCATGTGGTAAGGTCAGGGGAGGCTAAAGAGGGGAAGGGGTGGCACGGATGAGGAGGAGGGACAGAAGCAAGGAGAGGTAGGAAGACGTTTAATGAGTCTTTTAAGGGTGAGGAAAGAGGCAGCATTTCTAATATAAGAAGGGAGATGATTCTAAAGGAGAAGGAGGTAGTAGGAGAATGCAGACTGACCAGCAGTAGAGTGGGGATGGGGAATGGAGAATGAGCCGGGGTTCCAGGAGCGCAATGCGTAGGTGGGGTGAGAAGCGGTTAATAAGACAGAGGAGATGTAAGGGGGTACAAACCCAAACCAGAACTTGGCAGCGAAAAACAAAGACTGGATATGCCTCCTGTGGGAAAGGGGCGAGATGGGGAGAGCGGAGTCAAGGGAGCAGTGGTGAATCTGGGAAGGGGGAATTGGTGGCAAAACAGCAGAAAGAGTTAAGTAGGGTATTGAGCGTAGAGAGGGAGGTAGCAGGGGCAGTGCCATAGACCACGTATGTGTAAAAAAGAAGATTGGGAAAATCATTTTAGAGACCAGCTTGTGACGATGGGAAAGGGGAGGGAGTCTTTATGTCGATAGAGAGACATCACTCCAAAATCTCCCCCATTAGACTATGATTATGTTCTCGTATCACAAACCCCTCATATTGGCTGAAAGCTTGCTTGCTGTCCCCTGTTTATCACCTTCAGATATTTGAAAGTCTCAGTCATATTCCCCCTTTCCCTTCTTGACTCCATGGAGTACATATTCAGGTCAGACAGTCTCTAAGTGTCCATAGGTCCCTGCTGCTCATGTACAATTTCCATTGCTCTCCTTTAGACTGATTGTAAGCAGTACTCTAGGTGCAGCCTCACCAAGATCGTGAAATTTCTCCTTTTAGAAAAAGCTCTGCCAACTTGCATGGGAAAGTATTCTTGTGAATGTTACTTATAGTAACACCCAGGTCCCTGTCCTCCGAGGGATGATCTAACCTGTCCCCCCCCCCCATCCAGTGCTATATTTTCAGGTTCCTTTTCCCCCTGTGCATGTCCTTGTACTTTTTGGCATTAAATCTGCATTGCCAGGTCTGGACCACTTTTACAGTTTTGTTAAGTCCTCTTCCTGTTCCTAAACTCTTCTCATGGTCCTCCACCCTATCAGATACCTTAGTTAATGTATATTGCAAGAGGCACATTTCACCTGAATCCCTTCTCTAATGTCACATATAAACAGACTGAAGAGCACAGCACCCAATCAGGGCTCAGGCCAGTGAACTCTGCCCAATAAAACTGATTCTGATTATAATTAAAAATGTATATAGTATTTATTGTAAACTGTTGGGATTGTGATATAAAGTACTATATTGATATTTTAAAATGTAATGTCATTATTTTAAAAGGTTGTAAAGGCTCATTGAGTTGAACAGCATAATAAGGTTGAGCTAGAACTGCTTCCCTCCCAGTCACAACTCTGACACTACTGAGGGCTGCCTAATCAGGGCTCATTTCAGTGAGATCTGTCCAATAATAGCTTTGAACAGTGAGGGCTGCCTAATGAGGCTCAGTTTAGGGACTGCTACCCAGTCACAGGTCAGGATTGTAAGGACCCACTAATCAGGGCTCATTTCAGTGAGCTTTGCCCAGTCACAGCTCTGAACAGTGAGGGCTGCCTAATCAGGGCTCAGTTTAATGAGTGATATCCAATCACAGGTCAGGATAGTAAGGTGGCTGTGCATTGTGGGGGATGGGGAGATTGGGTGCTACATGGGTTGGGGGACAACGGGTTTAAAAACTGGGTGACCACCAGTTGCTTACTGCTTGCTTATGCACTACTGGGACTAACTTCACTACTTTACTGGTGGGAGGAAGGAGGAATGGGGTGCTCTTGGGTTAGGGAAAGGGAGTTACTTTACTTAATTTCTTGGTGAAGGAAGATGAGATGCAGTGATACGAGGGTGGGGAAAGGGTGTTTCTTTTGTTTCGTTTTATTTTGGTCCCAGACAGACTGACATCAGCAATGGCACTGTGGGTCACATGACTGACTAGCTAGGACATGAACAGGACTGGCAAAGTCTCGCATGACTTTAGTGGTCCATATAATACTTTTGCACATTGTGTCACGTAGCAGTGTGGAGAGTAGCAAGCAAGAGAGAGAGTGAGACAGCTGAGCCGAGCATTTCCTGACTGCAGCAGCTGCTGCTGCAGTAATAATTTTATAAGTGTGCATGTCATCAATTACTTTCTAATGGAAGACAGCAAGTGTCTAACAAATTAAGACTGTGCCGCCTAGTATTATGGTTGTCACTCAGCTTAAAGAGACTGTCCTTATCAGCCTTATTTATTCCTTTTCAAGTACTGGAAGGTCCCAGTCATATCCCCATCTCTCTCTCCCTCATATCTTCCAGGGAGGACATGGGACTGGAGTGATAGAGAGAGAGCAGTGATGAGTGAGAGGAGGACACTCAAGTGTGAAATGGCAGAAATAATTGAAGAGGGTAACCAATATGGCCAGGGGTGATGGGCACAACATTGTAGACTACATCACAGTGGGCAAATATTGGGAGGATCATCTTCTGGACAAGTTCACGCCTTGCCAGGTGGGGGAGGCAGTTCCAGTTACTGTATAAAGCACCAATCAAAGAAAAAGGATTACCTTGTGTATTTGGCTTCCACCCACATTCATTCATTGCAATGTGCAGGCGTAGTACAGGCAGATCAAGGGCAGACTAGTATAATAAATCCTTGACATGATGTGCCATTGAGAGAGAGTGCCCAGCAGACCAGGTACAAATGGGGCAGAGGAGGAACACTGAATGATCTAGAAGGACAAGGAAGCATTTTTGATTCAAAATTAGTTTTGCCTTTCTGTGGTAATTTGTATTTATCTTTTTTCCTTCCAGGGTCCACAGAACTGATTTGTCATGGCAGGCCATATCTGTGACCAACAAACAAAGGCTGTTTGCCAATAGTAAGGTAGGAAGAGCGTCCATTTTTAAACAAATTTGGAGGGTAGATGCGAAGGAGGGGGATTGCAGTCCTGACCAGAAAAATGGTTGATGGATTTCTTTCCAGAGGGTTTAGAGAGACCCTCCACAGTGGTAATTTATTACTACTACCATCACACTCAGATACAGCAGTCTGGCCAGTTCTGTTTGCGAGTTTACTGCCGTTATATTGAAAACCAAGTCAGCACCTCCTTATTTGTTCTGTGAATTAAAAAAACTAATAAATAACTAAAAATAACACTACCTAACTCTTGCTGCTCTGTTATGTCCATATTGGCGCTTTCAGGACATCCTTAGGGAAGACTGCTTGCCAGGGGCCGCATCGACAGCAGTAGAATTCGGCCGTCTTGGCAGCCATGGAGCTGTGAACTGGGCCTGCATTGGCGGTGGGAGGGTTTGGCCATATCAGTAGCTGTGGAGGGACTATGCCAGGGGCCGCATCGGCTGCTGAGGAGCCGGGGAGAGTTTGGTGAACACAGGGAGTACTGAGGAGCAGAGCAACAGCTACAGGGAAGGCGGACCAATCTGTGCACAGGGCACAAGTTTCAGACTTGCGGCTGGGCTATAAAAAGGGTCTAGCCCAGCCACTTTCATGGCATCCTCAGGGAAGAGCTGTAATTGTTTCCCACTCCCCCTTCTCGGCCCCGACCTTGACCTGTATTAAATAGTCAGAGGAGGAGAAGTCTGGGGATAAGAATGGGCTGGACACTGTTCTAAAGCTGACACTGTTTGCTTGGTTCTGAAATGGACAACTGTTTGCTTGTTGATAGAGGTTTATTTATGTAGCTTTGGGAACCAGTTTACACTGCTATTCTTGCTCAATGTGTGATTGTATTCATGACTCTGGAGGGTTTGTACTGTCTTGGAACTGTTGGGCATATGAAGCTACTAAGATGGGATGGACCACATGTCACAAGAGTGGGCATCTTTGGTAGGGTGGTTGTGTACAGGTGTGTGACGGCCATGGTACTCGACTGGACTTGAAGTTCAGAGGATGCCCAGTGTGCTAGGGGATGGCATAGCTTAGGAGGAGGTTGAAGGGATTAGGAGGCTGTGGGGGGGATGAGGAGGGATACGGGGAAGGATTGGGAGTAGGGGGATAAGGGGTATATGTTACTGCACCTGGAGCTGAAGGTTTGGGCATAGGGAGAGAAGTGAAGATGGGCACACAGTGGACACAAGGGGACTCTGGGAGTGGGGGACCTATAAGGTGAAAACTCCAAAAAAAACACTCGGACGCCTGGACGGAACCAAGTTTTGGGGGGGCAGGAGGTGGCAATTTGGGGGAAGGCATTAGGCTTAGCAACTGCTTTGACCCTTACGCTCGAGAAGAAGAGGGGAGGAGGCAGATGGAGGGGACTGCAGCACATCGGGAGTCATGATTTTGGACAGGGGCATGGCATGTAGGGGGGCAATGTGTGGATGGGCTGATGGGAGGAAGGGGTCAGGGTAGGCCATCAATTAAGGCAGTGGGACCAGTCAAGAGAAGTGGCAGGGTGGATATGGATTCAGTAAAAGTATACTCAGATAGGGGGATTGATAGAACAGGGTTGGGGCGTGCAGGGACATGGGAGAGAGGGCTGCATATGACACCCAGATTGTGGGGATGCAAGGAGCCGGCTTAAAGGCCAGAAAAACGACCAGGACGGATACATGAAATGATTGGGTAACTTGTGGGTGAGCAGGGTAAATAGGGGTAAAGATGTTCTGTTGGGGATTCCATGATAGGGTATCCAGTGAGGGGAGGATAAACATGTCTGGTCACGACCATGTAACCCTGGCCTGACTGCACAAGGCCAAATTCTGGTATACCAGTGGCAACGGAATGTGAGGTTCCCAGACATTCTGTGTAACTGGCACAAATGACATAGACAGCAGTAGTGAACTAGAAATACAGGCAAGGTTTCTGAGCTAGCCAGGGTTTGCCATTCTATAGAATGCTAGATTCCTGTTTTCAGAAATACTACTTAAAGCTAGGGGCTAATGTGGAGAAGAAGTAAAAACATAGAGTGGAAACCATGGCTCAGGGAATGGTGTGAGGCCAGGGTAAGGGCTTGTGGGGACTGGTGTGCACCTGGGAAGATAAGGAGTTGTATGCTAGAGATATGCTCCACCTCAACTTGGAAGCTAGGGAAATTCTAAAGCTGAAACTAGCTGGATTTATCCAATGTAGGTGGGGTTTAAACTTGTGAAGGGTGAGGGATGGCAGGAGGGGACTGTTCCAGGAGAACCGACAGTACAGATATGTCCCACTAAGGGGATGGAGGGACACGAAGGCCAGTGGGCAGAGCATGGGGGGGCAGGAGACGCCACAGCCACTGGTTTACTTAATTAACCTTCTGTAAGCCGCTTGCTCTACCTGTACGTCAGTCCCTCCATATGTGAAAATATGAAGCAGGTCCCCACTGCCATGTGTCACTGTAGGTTTTTTGAAAATGTGTGTCACTGTGTGTAAACATTTTGCATGTCCTTTCTCTAGACCTTTGTACTGAAGGTGTTTTTTTCCAAACTGTCTTCACAGTGATATCTTGCTGGCTGCTTTGCAGAAGGTCCATTACTTGCTGGTGGTAATCATGATGATTGCACACCTCAATCAAGAAGTACTGCTCAGCATTCATTATTTGCGGTGCACTGTACGTGCTCTGCTCACTGGCTTGTATGGACCTGTGCTGGCTGCCGCCTCTCCACCTTCAACACATCCATTTTAGATGGATAGCACAACTGAGATGCAGCCTCTCTTTTTCAGTTGTGTCCTGCTTCTACCTGGTTTTTTGCTGAAATGGACTGGGAGGGGAGGTCAATTGCCTTGTTCAATGACATAGCTGAAGAGGCCAGAGATGGCAACCGATACAGCTCCATCCACTTAACTACCTTAGGCAGCCACCATCTGAATGACAGGAGCCGCAAACCTGTCATTTATGCTAAAGATGTGTTGTGCCATCTATGGTTGTTTCAGATATTTATTTAACCTTTTCAGTAAAATGTTACCTTTTTTCAACAATCCAATGTCAGTGTCCTGCCTACAGAGCCAGTATCTCGGCATTCCTGCAGGTCTCCAGGTCAGTCTAGTGCAGCATTCCCTACCCTTGGCAGTTCTTAGCTACCCACAATATACCAAACCACAGGGGGAACCAACCATGACCCACTATAAGCTCACAACACATTCACATGTATGAAATTCCACTGTACCAGCCAAAAGGCTCTCCAGTCTAATTAAAACCCAAGAACCCTGCATCGGTGGTAGGTAAAGATGGGATCAGGTCATGGTCCCACAACCTATGCCAAAAGGGTGGTAACTAGGATTGTGCGTCTGGAGGACTATTGAGGCAGATACTGTGGAGGGTTCAGGATGAGTTGGACAGGAATAGGGAAGGTATGCTGGAAAAGTCTTTTGTTTGTTTTTTGTTTTACGGTTGAGCCTGGTTTGGGAGGGTTTGTGCAGTTGACATTGTATACCACTGAATGTTTCATCGGTGGTGGCACCTGATATGCGATGGGATGTTTTTACTATCACACTTTTGTTTCCAGCGGAAAGCTCTTGATTGGACATCTTACTGATCGACAGATCTACAAGAACATCTGTCCTGGTTCAAGCTCTATAGATTGTTGAACATCAGTTTCTTCACTTGTCAAGGTTAGTTCTATGCATTACATGTTGTGCCTGATATGGGAGGGAATTGGGGCACAACAGAACAACAGGGTATGATAGCAATTGTGGCAGTGCTTGGTTTATGAGGGTATTGGGAGGCCATTGATGTGCTGGGTATGGCTACTAGCTATCTGCATGGGTCTGTAATGAAAATTAAAGGATCAGAAAAATCATCCAAACCCCTGCAGATGTAAGAAAAGTTGTAATCCATTGAGATTTACCTTTTTTATAATGTAGTTATCACAATACATGTATAACGGAAGCAGTTTGATGCAGAAAATGTTTGAATGATGTCAGCCATCTTGTTTTTGTTCATGTGACCCAGGGGATGTAGCTATGGGTACAGTCTGTGCCTTGATTTACTCATTCACTTCTCTCATGTAAAACAGGCTACATCTTACTTTTCCTTTCTCAATTTATTGGTATGTAACCCATAATGCAATAGGTGGACACCCCATTGGTCAGCATGGGTATACCAAGGGTGGTTGGGTATGGCACCCCAGCTATTCGCTGGTGGGTCTATAAAGTGAAATTAGTGATCATAAATTTCATCCAAGCCCCAGCAGATGTAAGAAAATGTGTAATCCATTGACATTTAACACTTTTATAATGTAGTTATCACAATAAATGTGTAAGAGAAGCAGTTTGACACAGGGAATGACTGAATGGTGTCAGCCATCTTGTTTTTGGTCATGTGATCCAGGGATGTAGCTATGGGTACAGTCTGAGCCTTGATTTACCCATTCACCTCCCCTCATGTAAAACAGGCTACATTTTACTTTTCTTTTCTCAATTTATTGGGATGTAACCCATAATGCAATAGGTGGGCCCCTCAATGGCCATCATGGCCCTACCTTGGGTGGTTGGGTATGGCACCCCAGCTATCTGCAGGTGGCTGTGTAATGAAAGATTAAGGATCAGAAATTTCATCCAAGCCCCTGCAAATGTAAGAAAAGGAGTAATCCGTTGAGATTTACCACTTTCATAATATAGTTATCCCTACAAATGTGTAACAGAAGCAGCTTGATACAAAAAATGATTGAACGATAGCTGCCATCTTATTTTTGGTCATGAGACCCAGGAAATGTAGATATGGGTACAGTCTGGGCCTTGATTTACTCATTCACTTACCTGTCACGTAAAACAGGCTACTTTTTACTTTTTGAATTTATTGGCATCCACCCCATAATGCAATAGGTGGACACCCCTTTGGCCAGCATGGACATACCATGGGAGGTTGGGTATGGCACCCAGGCTATCTGCATGTGGATCTGTAATGAAAAATTAAGGATCAGAAAAATCATCCAAGCCCCGGCAGATGTAAGAAAAGTTGTAATCCATTGAGATTTACCTCTTTTATAATGTAGTTATCACAATATATGTGTAACAGAAGCAGTTTGAAACAGAAAATGATGGAACTGAAGCCGCCATCTTATTTTTGGTCATGTGACCCAGGGGATGTAGCTATGGGTACAGTCTGGTCCTTGATTTACTCATTCACTTCCCTGTCACATAAAATGGGCTACATTTTACTTTTACTTTTTGAATTTATTGGCATGCACCCCATAATGCAATAGGTGGACACCCCAGCCAGCATGGACATACCATGGGTGGTTGGGTATGGCACCCCAGCTATCTGCTGGTGGGTCTGTAATGTGAAATTAGGGATCAGAAATTTCATACAAGTCCCTGCAGATGTAAGAAAAGTTTTAATCCATTGAGATTTACCAGTTTTATAATGTAGTTATCCCTACAAACATGTAACAGAAGCAGTTTGATACAGAAAATTATCAAATAGTAGCCGCCATCTTGTTTTTGGTCATGTGACCCAGGGGATGTAGATATGGGTACAGTCTGGGCCTTGATTTACTCATTAACTTCCCTGTCATGTAAAATGGGTTACTTTTTACTTTTCTTTTTGAATTTATTGGCATGCACCCCATAATGCAATAGGTGGACACCCATTGGCCAGCATGTACATACCAGAGGTGGTTGGGAATGGCACCCTGGCTATTTTCAAATGAGTCTGTAATGTGAAATTAGGGATCTGAAAATTCATCCAAGCCCCAGGAGATGTAACAAAAGGTGTAATCTATTGACATTTACCACTTTTATAATGTAGTTATCCTTACAAACGTGTAACAGAAGCAGTTTGATACTGAAAATGATTGAACAGTAGCTGCCATCTTGTTTTTGGTCATGTAACCCAGGGGATGTAGCTATGGGTACAGTCTCTGCCTTGATTTACCCATTCACCTCCCCTCATGTAAAACAGGCCACATTTTACTTTTCTTTTCTCAATTTATTGGGATGTAACCCATAATGCAATAGTGGGCCCCTCATGAGACAGCATTGCCCTACCTTGAGTGGTTGGGTATGGCACCCCAGCTTTCTGCAGGTGGGTGTGTAATGAAAGATTAAGGATCAGAAATTTCTTCCAAGCCCCTGCAAATGTAAGAGAAGGTGTAATCCATTGAGATTTACCACTTTTATAATGTAGTTATCCCTACAAACGTGCAACAGAAGCAGTTTGATACAAAAAATGATTGAACGATAGCCTCCATCTTATTTTTGGCCATGAGACCCAGGAGATGTAGATATGGGTACAGTCTGGGCCTTGATTTACTCATTCACTTCCCCGACATGTAAAACAGGCTGCATCTTACTTTTCCTTTCTCAATTTATTGGTATGTTTCCCATAATGGAATAGGTGGACACTCCATTGGTCAGCATGGGTATACTAGGGGTGGTTGGGTGTGGCCCCCAGCTATATGGTGGTGGGTCTATAATGTGAAATTAGTGATTATAAATTTCATCCCAGCCCCTGCAGATGTAAGAAAAGGTGTAATCCATTGACTTTTACCACTTTTATAATGTAGTTATCACAATAAATGTTTAGCAGAAGCAGTTTGATACAGAAAATGATTGAACGGTATCCTCCATCTTGTTTTTGGTCATGTGACCCAGGGGATGTAGCTATGGGTACAGTCTGGTCTTTGATTTACTCATTCACTTCTCCTTCATGTAAAACAAGATACATCTTACTTTTCCTTTCTCAATTTATTGGTATGTAACCCATAATGCAATAGGTGGACACCCTATTGGTCAGCATGGGTATACCAGGGGTGGTTGGGTATGGCACCCAACTATATGCTTTTGGGTCTATAATGTGAAATTAGTGATCATAAATTTCATTCAAGCCCCTGCAGATGTAAGAAAAGGTGTAATCCTTTGACATTTACCACTTTTATAATGTAGTTATCACAATCAATGTGTAACAGAAGCAGTTTGATACAGAAAATGATGGAATGGTATCCGCCATCTTGTTTTTGGTCATCTGACCCAGGGGATGCAGCTATGGGTACAATCTGGGCCTTGATTTACTCATTCACTTCCCTGTCATGTAAAACGGACTACTTTTTACTTCTACTTTTTGAATTTATTGGCATACACCCCATAATGCAATAGGTGGACAACCCATTGGCCAGCATGGGCATACCATGGGTGGTTGGGTATGGCACCCCGGCTATCTGCAGGTGGATCTGTAATGTGAAATTAGGGATCAGAAAATTCATCCAAGCCCCGACAAATGTAAGTTAAGGTGTAATCCATTGACATTTATCACTTTTATAATGTAGTTATCCCTACAAACTGTAACAGAAGCAGTTTGATACAGAAAATGATTGAACGGTAGCCGTATCTTGTTTTTAGACATGTGACCCAGGGATGTAGCTATGGGTAGATTCTGGACCTTGATTTACTCATTCACTTCCCTGTCATGTAAAACAGGCTACTTTTTACTTTTACTTTTTGAATTTATTGGCATCCACCCCATAAAGCAATAGGTGGACACCCCATTGGCCAGCATGGACATACCATGGGAGGTTGGGTATGGCACCCAGGCTATCTGCATGTGGGTCTGTAATGAAAAATTAAGGATCAGAAAAATCATCCAAGCCCCTGCAGATGTAAGAAAACTTGTAATCCATTGAGATTTACCTCTTTTATAATGTAGTTATCACAATACATGTGTAACAGAAGCAGTTTGATACAGAAAATGATGGAATGGAAGCTGCCATCTTATTTTTGGTCATGTGACCCAGGGGATGTAGCTATGGGTACAGTCTGGTCCTTGATTTACTCATTCACTTCCCTGTCACGTAAAATGGGCTACATTTTACTTTTACTTTTTGAATTTATTGGCATGCACCCCATAATACAATAGGTGGACACCCAATTGGCCAGCATGGACATACCATGGGTGGTTGGGTATGGCATCCCAGCTATCTGCAGGTGGGTCTGTAATGTGAAATTAGGGATCAGAAATTTCATACAAGTCCCTGCAGATGTAAGAAAAGTTGTAATCCATTGAGATTTACCAGTTTTATAATGTAGTTATCCCTACAAACATGTAACAGAAGCAGTTTGATACAGAAAATTATCAAATGGTAGCCGCCATCTTGTTTTTGGTCATGTGACCCAGGGGATGTAGATATGGGTACAGTCTGGGCCTTGATTTACTCATTAACTTCCCTGTCATGTAAAACAGGTTACTTTTTACTTTTCTTTTTGAATTTATTGGCATGCACCCCATAATGCAATAGGTGGACACCCCATTGGCCAGCATGTACATACCAGGGGTGGTTGGGTATGGCACCCTGGTTATTTTCAAATGGGTCTGTAATGTGAAATTAGGGAACTGAAAATTCATCCAAGCCCCAACAGATGTAAGAAAAGGTGTAATCTATTGACATTTACCACTTTTATAATGTAGTTATCCTCACAAACATGTAACAGAAGCAGTTTGATACTGAAAATGATTGAACAGTAGCTGCCATCTTGTTTTTGGTCATGTGACCCAAGGGATGTAGCTATGGGTACAGTCTCAGCCTTGATTTACCCATCCACCTCCCCTCATGTAATACAGGCCACATTTTACTTTTCTTTTCTCAATTTATTGGGATATAACCCATAATGCAATAGATGGGCCCCTTATGGGACAGCATGGCCCTACCTTTAGTGGTCGGGTATGGCACCCCAGCTATCTGCAGGTGGGTGTGTAATGAAAGATTAAGGATCAGAAATTTCATCCAAGCCCCTGCAAATGTAAGAAAAGGTGTAATCCATTGAGATTTACCACTTTTATAATGTAGTTATCCCTACGAACGTGCAACAGAAGCAGTTTGATACAAAAAATGATTGAACGATAGCCGCCATCTTATTTTTGGTCATGAGACCCAGGAGATGTAGATATGAGTACAGTCTGGGCCTTGATTTACTCATTCACTTCCCCGTCATGTAAAACAGGCTGCATCTTACTTTTTCTTTCTCAATTTATTGGTATGTATCCCATAATGGAATAGGTGGACACTCCATTGGTCAGCATGGGTATACTAGGGGTGGTTGGGTGTGGCACCCAGCTATATGGTGGTGGGTCTATAATGTGAAATTAGTGATTATAAATTTCATCCAAGCCCCTGCAGATGTAAGAAAAGGTGTAATCCATTGACATTTACCACTTTTATAATGTAGTTATCACAATAAATGTGTAGCAGAAGCAGTTTGATACCGAAAATGATTGAACGGTATCCACCATTTTGTTTTTGGTCATGTGACCCAGGGGATGTAGCTATGGGTACAGTCGGGTCTTTGATTTACTCATTCACTTCCCCTTCATGTAAAACAAGATGCATCTTACTTTTCCTTTCTCAATTTATTGGTATGTAACCCATAATGCAATAGGTGGACACCCTATTGGTCAGCATGGGTATACCTGGGGTGGTTGGGTATGGCACCCAACTATATGCTTTTGGGTCTATAATGTGAAATTAGTGATCATAAATTTCATTCAAGCCCCTGCAGATGTAAGAAAAGGTGTAATCCATTGACATTTACCACTTTTATAATATAGTTATCACAATCAATGTGTAACAGAAGCAGTTTGATACAGAAAATGATGGAATGGTATCCGCCATCTTGTTTTTGGTCATGTGACCCAGGGAATGTAGCTATGGGTACAATCTGGGCCTTGATTTACTCATTCACTTCCCTGTCATGTAAAACCGACTACTTTTTACTTTTACTTTTTGAATTTATTGGCATACACCCCATAATGCAATAGGTGGACACCCCATTGGCCAGCATGGGCATACCATGGGTGGTTGGGTATGGCACCCCGGCTATCTGCAGGTGGATCTGTAATGTGAAATTAGGGATCAGAAAATTCATCCAAGCCCCGACAAATGTAAGTTAAGGTGTAATCCATTGACATTTATCACTTTTATAATGTAGTTATCCCTACAAACGTGTAACAGAAGCAGTTTGATACAGAAAATGATTGAACGGTAGCCGTTATCTTGTTTTTAGTCATGTGACCCAGGGGATGTAGCTATGGGTACATTCTGGACCTTGATTTACTCATTCACTTCCCTGTCACGTAAAACAGGCTACTTTTTACTTTTACTTTTTGAATGTATTGGCATCCACCCCATAATGCAATAGGTGGACACCCCATTGGCCAGCATGGACATACCATGGGAGGTTGGGTATGGCACCCAGACTATCTGCATGTGGGTCTGTAATGAAAAATTAAGGATCAGAAAAATCATCCAAGCCCTGCAGATGTAAGAAAAGTTGTAATCCATTGAGATTTACCTCTTTTATAATGTAGTTATCACAATACATGTGTAACAGAAGCAGTTTGATACAGAAAATGATGGAATGGAAGCCGCCATCTTATTTTTGGTCATGTGACCCAGGGGATGTAGCTATGGGTACAGTCTGGTCCTTGATTTACTCATTCACTTCCCTGTCACGTCAAATGGGCTACTTTTTACTTTTACTTTTCGAATTTATTGGCATGCACCCCATAATACACTAGGTGGACACCCCATTGGCCAGCATGGACATACCATGGGTGGTTGGGTATGGCACCCCAGCTATCTGCAGGTGGGTCTTTAATGTGAAATTAGGGATCAGAAATTTCATACAAGCCCCTGCAGATGTAAGAAAAGTTGTAATCCATTGAGATCAGTTTTATAATGTAGTTATCCCTACAAACATGTAACAGAAGCAGTTTGATACAGAAAATTATCAAATGGTAGCTGCCATCTTGTTTTTGGTCATGTGACCCAGGGGGATGTAGATGTGGGTACAGTCTGGGCCTTGATTTACTCATTCACTTCTCTGTCATGTAAAACGGGCTACTTTTTAATTTTACTTTTTGAATTTATTGGCATGCACCCCATAATGCAATAGGTGGACACTCCATTGGCCAGCTTGGGCATACCAGGGGTGGTCGGTTATGGCACCCCGGCTATCTGCAAGTGGGTCTGTAATGTGAAATTAAGGATCAGAGAATTCATCCAAGCCCCCTGCAGATGTAAGAAAATGTGTAATCCATTGACATTTACCACTTTTATAATGTTGTTATCCCTACAAATGTGTAACAGAAGCAGTTTGATACAGAAAATGTTTGAATGATGTCAGCCATCTTGTTTTTGGTCATGTGACCCAGGGGATGTAGCTATGGGTACAGTCTGTGCCTTGATTTACTCATTCACTTCTCCCTCTTGTAAAACAGGCTACATCTTACTTTTCCTTTCTCAATTTATTGGTATGTAACCCATAATGCAATAGGTGGACACCCCATTAGTCAGCATGGGTATACCAGGGGTGGTTATGTGTGGCACCCCAGCCATATGCTGGTGGGTCTATAAAGTGAAATTAGTGATCATAAATTTCATCCAAGCCCCTGTAGATGTAAGAAAAGGTGCAATCCATTGACATTTACCACTTTTATAATGTAGTTATCGCAATAAATGTGTAAGAGAAACAGTTTGATACAGAAAATGATTGGACGGTGTCAGCCATCTTGTTTTTGGTCATGTGATCCAGGGGATGTAGCTATGGGTAAAATCTGGGCCTTGATTTACTCATTTACTTCCCCGCCATGTAAAACAGGCTACTTTTTACTTTTCCTTTTTGAATTTATTGGCATGCACCCCATAATGCAATAGGTGGTCACTCCATTGCCCAGCACGGTCATACCATGGGTGGTTGGGTATGGCACCCTGGCTGTCTGCAAGTGGGTCTATAATGTGAAATTAGGGATCAGAAATTTCATCCAAGCCACTGCTGCCATAAGAAAGGGTGTAATCCATTGACGTGTACCACTTTTATGATCTAGTGATCTCAATAAATGAGTCACAAGCAATTTGACACAGAAAATGGCTGAATGGTGTCACACAGAAAATGGCTGAATGGTGTCAGCCATCTTGTTTTTGGTCATGTGACCCTGGGTAGGTAGCTATAGGTGCATTCTGGCCCTTGATTTACTCATTCGCTTCCCTATCATGTGAAACAGGCTACTTCTTACTTTTTCTTAATGGATTTTGTGACGTGTACCCCATAATCCAATAGGTACCCCACACAGGCCATCAGTGATTCAACTGATTTTAACGTTTTTACAAACTTCACTATTTTTTGCAAATACAAATTTGCAAAAACAATAGAAATTTCACTAAATAAACATATATATCTCCAAATGTCTTTGTTGGAAAAGTTATATTTTCACTTTGAATTATAGTTGTGTTAGTTTCTTACTACCCTGACAAAAAAAGTTTACCAGGGAATTAAGAAAAATTATGTAATAATGTCATAACCGATAAGTGTACAAACCCAGTGAAAAAACCTCTGGCAGCAGGGATATGCAATTTTCAGAAAAACCTTGGCAGTGTAAGGGTTAAGAGAGAGGAGTATAGCTAGGTTCAACAAAATTTGGGTGTACTGTGCAGTGTTTTATCAGTGTAGGACAAGAGAGTCTTAGTACTGTTACTTTATTTAAATTTCAGCTCTGTGTTTACAAAGCAGGCATTGTACATGGGTTTCAAACTGACTGACCCATTAGTGCAGAGGAGGTGAGTCAGGTACGAGGTGTCCAAGGGGAGGTGATTGATGGGGGGGGGGGTTACTGATTGTTTCTGCAGTGACCTAGAAAAGGATAACCACCTTTTATTAAGCTGTGATAGTGTACTGTATTCATTCTAAAATAGGATAACCTAAGAAAACAGGTGAAACAGTTAATCCACAAAAAGCTGAATTATACAATGGCAAGAAAAAATCCTGGGACTCTGATTGGTCAGTCTTGGGCTGGACCCGTGATGATAATCAGTACAACATCACTGGTCTAGTCTCAGCCTCACTGTGAACCTGCAGATGAGCATTTTATGGATCCTTCCATTGCTTGTTTTATGGACCTTTTGATGGATTGTTTCATCTTTTCTTAAAAAACAAAAATATTTTTCCACACAAAAACATCTTTAAAATGATTTGTTTTATTCTGTATAACAACGAGCCATTGTATAATACCAATAATGCCCTCCAGGGTGTGTGTCGTTTGGGATAACTTCACGCCTCAGTTGTTGGATGACTTCGACTCTACGCAATTTAACCACCTGAGGCGATGTCTATAACCGCTAACACACCCTGTCGGGCATTATTGCTTAAATGAAAACAGATGAAATTTCTAGGAAAAATATATCAACAGGACCTGGAAGTTAGAAAATGACTACTTATTTAGTATCTTCTGGAAGCCATTTAGAGTTTAAATAAGAAAATAATTAAAGGCGCTATCAACCCTAGACTGTCCTCTTCCACTAAACCTAGAAGACAGAGGTCTGTGAACCAATAGCTGGAGCAGATTAAGGCTATGGAAGAATCTAAGGTCCTGTTCACACTCGCCATTTGGTACCATTACCGTGGTTCACAACTATTACAGAAGTTTGCAAAACGGTTCGTGTCCACATTGGTAACAGTATCTGATACGTTTTTGCTACCAATCTCGAGACCTGTTGGAAGGTAGTCTCGAGACTGGTAGCAGGAACGTTTGCCACTTGAAAATGCTCACAAATCAGAATACTCACCAGCACGGATGGGTGAGTGTTTGATCTCGGTCCTCCATGGCCACTCCAGGTAGCCCATGAAGGAGTGCGGTGCACTTTTTGTTGTTTCCCTCTGGGAGAGATAAAGGCAGTTTGCATTGGCAGAAAAAGAAATGGTGGAATCTTGACTTATCCCAGAATAACGTCTTTATGCTGTGGCAGCTCATTCCACTAATTTTTCATCTGCCAACTCGAACTGCCTCTAGCCGAGAGGAACACAGGCACATTCCTTGCAATGAGTGCTCGCTTGGTCCTGAGGGGCGCTTGATGTAGCAACACAGGGGCCAATAAGAGAGACTGCCTGCTGGGAATCCCAAGCCATGCCGCCACACTCGTTTCCATTTAATGTGGTCATGGAAATGAGAAGCAGCATTCTGGGATACATTATGAAGTGATGCACAGCACTCTGCAATTGTGTGTGTCACTGCAATACTATCGGGTGATGGTAGCCATAGGGAAACATGCGAGGAGCACAACAGTGTGGACCGAGGTGGGTGAGAGCACAGAATGTGGAGCACGGTTGTGGCAGAGTGTGGATGAACTATAATGGTATGGCTCAAACCTTTACCAATACCATTATGTTGCAGCTAGCATACGTGTGGACAGGGCCTAAAACAGAGTGAGATAATAACTGAATAGGAGCAAAGCAAAGTTTCCTTCAATTTCTGTGCAGATAGCTCTGAATAAAATGGTCCTACTCTGCAGTGTTCAGAGTTATTAGGACCAGTGAGAAATGTTAGTAAAGAACCTGAAAAAACTTTGCATGGCAATTTACAAGGCCAAGTTCAATTACAAGACCTACAAAGCAGTTCTAAGTTAAAAGCTTCAAGTACACCAAATAAATCTACAAGTAAAAAAGCAAAAGACAGTGCCACCTGTGAGTGACAGGTTAAATATTTCATGAACGCCTATTTTACCAGACTTTGATGCATTTATCTCTGTATATACAAAATAATCTGAGCCTAGAACCTTCAAAACATCCTTCAGATATTCCTCATGTCTGGACTCAGTCTGAGGAGCATGACAGGAGGTCTACAGCACCGTACTGAACTGGAGGACAGGCAAGGAACCATGTTAAATGGACAGAGAGCAACTTTAGAGCATGTCCTTGTTAGTCTAGATGAAATTAAAATAGAAATTAAAACTGGAAACAATGTTCTTAGCAAGCTGATAGTATTGTTAAGAGGTGCTGTATGTGGAGAAAAATGCTTAGAACAAGATTGTTGAGAATACAGTACATGTAATGACTATAAAGTAACCCTCCCAGAATTCCTTGAAAGCGTTCTGTACCCAGAACTACAGCTGCAGAAACCACTAGTAATATAGCTGAGAAAGAAGCAAAGGAAACTGATGTACTACCAAAGGACCTTAATGAAAGGAAAAAGATTTGGTATAAAGAAATCAGTCATACTTCACAGAAGAGACAAAACAAGGCAAAAACAGAAAATCACAGAGGTTAATCAAAATAAGGAACACTCATAAGTGGCAGTCAGTAAGCAGGATAATGTATTTAAATAACAAGCAAGGAGTAATAAGGAAGACATGCATCTTAAGGAAGAAAAACATGATATAAGAAGTAAGGCCTTAAAAATAAATCCAAAAATGAGAAATTCTCTACAGATGAAATTAAGAAGAATATAAGAAATAAGTTATGTTTACTAACTCTGTACTTTAGGGGCATTCCTAAAATAAGAACAAAGCACACCTTTACACTAAACTGAGATATGCATAATATGTTCAAGGGTGTATTTCGAAATAAAATCACATGGGCTGATTTAAAATCCATCTACAGATATAGAGATCAGCTCAACAAAGGAAGGATTTGCATGGTGTTCAATAACTGTGGAAAAAGGAATGCACTCTTTAATGTTAAAACCAGCTTATCTGAAAATGGAATTAAATTAGCACTATAAGGCATAAGCAGTATCATGCAATAGTACAAATAGATAAAAATAGTAAGTTTGATAAGAAATCTTAAGTGCACATTTAAAACAATTTAGGATGACAGAGTTCATGTAGCCCTTATGACAGGAATACCATCTACAGTACAAGGGCATGAAGAACAAAAGATTTACAAAATGGGATGAATTCAAAAGGGTCAGAGACTCAACAACATAATTTTTGAAGATGATGAAGTAGAATCTAGCATTGTATTAAATAATGAGGCAGGTACTGATAAATCCTTGAGTTCTAATGGTACTGTAGGCTTACTTAACTCAGATGACTAAGCCAGACAAAAACAAGAATCTCTCCATGCTTAGCTGGTATATAGCAGGAATAAGTCCAAAACTAGAAGATAAAAACTACATAAAAGATGTATGTTCATTTCATGTTCTACCATTTTAGGAAACTTGAGACTGCAGATTTTGATCTATTTTGACACTGTATTTATCCAGGCTAGCGCAATCTCTTGTTTACAATGGGATCCTGGGTTTATCAATTTTTACAATGACTTTACTTAGGAAAGGCCAAGCGAGAGGCAATTTCTCATTTTTAGTGGGGTCCAGTTTTACAGTGCATTTTTTTTAATTTTTTTTATTGAGGTATTCAGAAAGACCTTTGAATCAAAGACTCATTTACAAAGGTTCCACGTCATACATAGGAGAGAACAGGGACAATATTTTATCCAGGATAGAGCAGTATACTGTAGATGCATATCTTTTAGTGGAGTTCTGCTGTAATGGGGTCCTGCCTTTACACATTTTTACTATTTATACAGGATATAGACCAACTGAGATGCAATATCTTATTTGCAATGGGGTTCTGCTTTTATACATTTTTATACTGCATTTACCCAGGATAGTAGAGGTAAGATGCAGTGTTTTGTTTTCAGTGGGTCCTGCATTTAAAATGCATATTTTTAGGACAGATAAGCTTAGATGCAACATCTTCTTTTCTGTGGGATTCTGCTGTAATGTAGTGCTTTTATACAGTTTTACAGTGTATTTACCCAAGATAGCTTAGCTGAGATGTGATAGCTTGTTTTTTGTGGAGTTCTTCTTTGGCACATTTTTACTGTATTTACACAGGATAGCACAACAGACATGGGGTATCTTATTTTGATTAGGCCCTGTTTTCACCCATTTTCTACAATGTTCAGTATTCACCCAGGACAGATTAGCTGAGAGACAATTACTCATTTGCAGTTGGTTCCTGCTTTTGGAATGTATTTTTCCCAGGATACAGCAGCATAGATGCACATTGCAGTAGGGTTCTGCTCTGCTGAGGTCCTCCCTTTATATATTGTTACTGTATACTTCCCCAGGATAGATCAGATAACATACGATACACTGTTAATGGGGTATTGCTTTTATACATTTTTGCAATATATATTGACCCTGGATAGCCCAGTAGAGACATGAACATATGAATCTGCCAGAAGAAACATGCCTGATGGTCTGTCAAGTCAGCTAGAATGTGCAGCTAGCACCTTTACATTGCAGCTGCTCCCCCTCCACTCACCCTCCCTCACAGTTACTCACTCCCACTGTGTCCCGTCCCTTTTTAAAACAGCTCACTGTCTTACAGGATACCACCTCCTTGGGCAGAGTGTTCCATTTAGCCACGACTCTCTCCATGAAAAAAGTACCCTCATCTCTCTCCTATATCTTCCCCCTCCAGTCTGAGACCATGCTGTCTCATGTCCCTCTCCCTCCTCAACTTAAAGACTCCTTCTGTACTTGTCTTGTTTATCCCCTTCAAGTATTAAATGGTCTAGATCATATCCCATCAATCCTGCCTCTCCTCCAGGGTGTACGTATTTAACTCACTCAGTCTATCCTCAGAGGATTTGCCGTCTAATCTTTGGATCATCCTAGTTGCCCTGTGCTGTACCCCCTCCAGTAATCTAATATCATTCTTCTGAACTAGATGCCAGTACCGCATGCACTACTCTAACTGTGGCCTGACTAGTGACCTGTACAGAGGCAGGATCACCTCCCTACTTCTGGATGAGATGCCTCTTGCAATACACCCCAGCATCTTGTTGGCTTTAGCTGCCACCTTCCTGCACTGAGCTGAGTTGTTGATATTCCCCATTATGACCACCGAAGATCTTTTTCCTCCTCAGTGGTACCTAACTGAACACCTCCCAACTGGTAACTCCTCCCTGGGTTCCTTGCTCTGAAGTGCAGAACCTTGCACTTCTTCACATTGAAACCCAACTGCCACATTTCCGAACACTCCTCCAGCTTAGTCAGGTCATCCTGCAGCCCCTGCCACCCTAATATGTCATTCACTGCCACCCCAGTTTGGTATCATCGGCATCTCTTCTCTGGCTCCAGATGTCACAAGTCAATGATTTATTTTGCCAGCCTTCCCTTGCCCTGGCCTGTACTACACAGCCATATTGATGCCAAGAAATGAAAAAAAAATATTTTATAAATTTCTGGCACTGTGAAATTTCTATGGTGCCCCCAGTAGTCTCTCACTCTCTCTTCTGGATCTGAACTGGCAAAAGTCAAAGATTTTGCCATCCTGCCCTTGCTGATATACACACAGCCACACTGTCTGAGGCCAAGAATAGAAAACACATTTATTTGGGATTTTCTGTAACTATGAAATTTCTCTAGGGCCCTCAGTACTCTGTCACTCTCTCTCATCTGGAGGATCTTCTGGATTCAATTTCTGGATGGCACAAGTCAAAGATATATTTTGCTAGCCTGCCCTTGCTCTGTAGTACACTGCCACACTGTCTTTTTTATTTGTATTACTTTCCTGACCCTCCCCAGCAGCCACCGACCAATATCTCTCCTCTCTCCCAGTCCCTCCTTGGATTCCTCTCCAGTCCTCACCCTCCCTTGATGATAAGTTTCTCTGCCTCCCTCACCCCAGTAAGTCTCCTTTCTCTCTCTCCCCTCTTTTTTTCCCTTCCCTCCAGCTCTGCTTCAAAGATAAATATTTTTTGTATTTTATATTTTATTTAGTTTCTTTCTTTCCTCCCTCCTCTCTCTCTCTCTCTATATATATATATATATATATACAGAACAACTTCTAAGGCACTGCTCTGCAGCAGCACACACTTCCAAACATCCTCCAACTCACGCTGGGCCCACACTGTGCACTCACCATGGTTATGTACCATAAGTGCATCACGCGATTGACTGTCCTGATCTGTTGCCTGATTGGATGCCACTGGCCACCTGTATGTGGGGCGTGCTTGCTGACAGAATCCCCATGGCAACAGTACATGAAATGGCACTCCATAGACCCAGAACCGGAGTTCTGCAGTGAAATCCTTGTTTATCTGGGTCCATGGATTATGGATTCGATACGGGGCTTCAGATCTCGGGTGGAACAGTCCACCCAACCCTAGTGGGAATCAAACCCAGGTCTGATGGATGAACAGTACTAAGCTCATTCACAGCTCATTACTCTAACCTCTAGGCTATTAACTCTGTTCAAAATTTGGAGGGTAGTAAAAGAGATAGAAACATTCATATGTACTGTGCTTGTTGCAACATTATATACATCAATCAATTAATCAAAAGTTGGAATTTTGTATCACTTTTATAATTGATAAAAGCGCTTTACTTCCTGATACAGATGTAAAATTAATATAGACATAAATAGTTAAAAATACAATATAATAAACATGAACTTAGCTAAATACAAGATCATAGAACAGTAAACCTAAACTTAACTCTTGTCAGCAAATGCCTGGCTGAAAAGATATGTTTTCAGTTCACTTTTAAAGCTATTAGTGGTCCAGCACTCCCTTATCTGATGAGATGGAGCATTCCACAGGGTCAGGGCCACAAAGCAAAAAGTGCACACCCCAGAAGTCTTTAAACAGATACTGGGAACCTCCAGCAATCCCTGATAAGTGGAGTGGAGTGAGTGGAGTGGGAGGTAGAGGTGCAGAAAATCTTGCAAGTAGCCAGGTTCCTGTCAATGTAGGGCCTTGTAGGTCAGCAGTCCAACCTTGAAGGTGATCCACCAATGTAACAGCAGTCAGTGAAGATAGCAGAACACAGGTATGATGTGGCAAGATCTTGCTAAACCAGTCAACAGCCTGGCAGCTGCATTCTGCACTAGCTGCAGTTGGCAAATATCATACCCTGGTAGCCCTAGGTATAGGGCATTGCAGTAATCAAGGTGCAAGGTTACAAAGGCATGACCCAGAGTTGGTATGTCGCCAGTTGGAATCAGGTGCTTGATTGAACAATGTTCCTCAGATGGTAAAATGAGCTCCTTACAGTGGCCGACACCTGAAATTTCAGAGTCAGATTGCTGTCAAACACAATGCCCAGATTTCACGGCTAATTTGAGGTAAGCAACTGGGCATCTCCAAGGCAAAGCCTAGAAGGTTGACTATCTTGCAACCACGCACCTTGGTGACCTGGCTCTAGTACCAACACCTCGGTTTTGTCTGGGTTCAACCTCAACCAGCTGGCACTTATCCAACCCCAAATCTCAATGAGGCAGTTGTTAAAGACTGAGACTGCCCCACCCTGCTCAGGCACAAAGGACATGTAGAGCTGAATATCATCTGCATAGCAATGAAAACTCAGCCTATGCCACTTTATAATGTCTCCGAATGGCAGAATGTACGCTGCAAATGACATGGGGGATAAGATGGAGCCTTGCAGAACCCCACACAACAGGGGGAGAGGCGCTGAGGAATAAAGCCCTGACACTACTCTCTGCATCCTGCTGGTGAGGAACAATCTAAACCAACTATGGACTGTACTAGACAGTCCACCGAGGATCCACAGGTGCTCCATCAACACCCCATGGTCCACAGTGTGAAATGCCGCATCACTTATACCAATGCACGCATGTCTGTTGATTTGTGAAAATTAATTGAAAATTACTACTGTAGTTTGTTTTTTATGGTATTTCAGCAAGGGTTTTGCAGCTGTGAATCAAACCACAGTATTGTCCACAAACTTGTTCCAATGAGCTGCTGTGATACTACTGTATGTCAATTTGTGTGTGTATACACATGATTTACAATTAGGTCTTAAATTTGATATATGTATATTTAATATTTCTTATTGTTATTCTTCTAGTTTTAATTGGAAAATGTATGTACTCTGTAATGTCACAACTGTGGCATCATAGCATTAGTCACTATAAAGATGTACATTTTGAGTCTGCTCAGTGATCCACACTGACTGCAAGAGGGGAAGAACATCTGCTAGTACATAATCAAAGGACTCAACACTTATCCAGTACAGCCTAATTACTGGAGTACTAGGGTTCCATATCAGAATGGCAAACACAGAACAGTGACTGTCAAAACAGACATGGCTCGAAGGTGACTGGAAAGGCAGTGACAGTTGTTTTTGTGGGGCGCTTTTCCCCCTTCACCCCCCTTTCTAGGGATACTAACTCTGAGGTTGTAGCACCTTGGGAAGCTGGGAATGTGACTGTCACTGTCTTTCCAGCCACCCTCAAGCCGTGGCTATTTTGACAGTCATGGTTTTGTCATCACCGTCACCATGGGCTACCAAGTACTTGCAGCACTTGCAATATTTTCCATAAGAATATCACCTTCAACTCCTATTGACAGAGTTCACACACAGTAAGCATTTGACTGCACTCATAACTGACTGTGAGCTATTTGCACTGTTTTGTACAACTTATTTAGGGAGATACTTTTCATCTTTGGGGAGAGGCCTGGAAAACTAATGTCAAAGACACATATCTTTGCAGAAAGGACTACCTAAATGAAGTTATTTTCACTTGGCACTTTAAATCACATTTAACAACTGAAGTCTTCAGGTTGTTTCCCTTTGCCCATGCCAAACTGGTTTGGAAGTGAGTAATAAACTATCAGCTGCTTAAAGAGGTTATTTGCCTTCAGGTCACAGCAAATTGAATTGCTAAGAATTACTGAGGTTATACAAAGTCTACTGAAAAGAGTCTGCTGAACATTTTTAGTGTAAGCTGCTTTCAAACATACAATATATACAGTATGTGATACTCTGAACTATGCACTTTATTGTTCACTAGTTAATTTATTTTTTTTATATTTTTTATTTAAACATATGGTAACCGGGAAAGGCATGCTGAGCCGAGGCTTATTTACAGGTGCAACCCGAGAACAAGGGTACAGGATATTCAACACATAAGTAGGTACAGGAATATATACATAGATTAGATATATACAAAAAGGATACAGAAATAGCCATATAAATATGGCTTGATAGGCAACATTTTCATATAGAAAAAACATACAGTATATACAATTGGATACACTTACTAGTCATAGTAAGTTTAGGTAGGAAGGGATGTCATTTATACAGAGCTGGCACAGTGCAATTATTTACATATAGTGCTCTAGTAGGGCATATGTAAAGACAAGAAGTTTACTGCTTCTGAAAGAGAAGACAGTCATCCTGCAACATTTTACCTTTTGGGTGAGGAATGGGACATCAGGAGGTGAGGCTGAGTAGATGAGAAGCAGAAGCAGGTTAGCAGTGAAAGCAGACAAAGTTGTTGTCTGATAGAGCTGTGCTATGGTGAGTTGCTTAGGAGTGAAGATAGTTGGTTTCATAGGAACGTGAGCCTGTATGTGAAGGTGGATTTGCCAGTGGTTGAGGATGGTTTGGGTGGAGTGTGTATATCTCGACTGTAGCATGTAAGGTAATGGGTTCACTGAAGATAGCCTCTCAGAGTGGTAGGGAGGTAGCATGTTGAACCAAAATTTGGATATTAGGGAGAGAGAGTGGATGTAGTGGTGGTGGGACAAAAGTGATATATCAAGGGTGGAAAAGAGAGAGCAGTGGTGGGTTCAGAGGGAGGAGTTAGTGGCAAAATGGCAGAAGGCAATTAGGAGGGAGCCTAGCCTTGCTAGGGAAGAGGCTGGGGCTGTGCTGTTTACTACATCTATGTATTTGAAAATAGGTGTGATCATTTTTGTCAGTAATTCGTGTCTCACAGACAGTGGGAGGGCATCTCTGTTACTGTATAGCATACCAAGCTTTGGGCGGAGTTTCAAAGTGATGGCTTCTATGTGGGTTGAGAGATTCAAGTTGTTGTTGAGCCATACTCCTAGATATTTGGATGATGAGACTGTGCTTAGTGGGGTCCCATCCATGGAAGTGATGGCAGGGGGAAGGAACACTCTGGATAGTTTTTGCACAATTCTAAAGGTCATGGAGACTGTTTTGGAGGTATTGATTTTGAGCTGGTTTGCCTGGAACCAGGACTCTATGTTATGGAAGTCCTGTTGTAGTAGGGATTGGACATCATTTAGAACTGGCCTGGATGCAAAGAGGATGGTATCATCCACATACGTACTGTATGTATGCGGGATCTTGAACAAACAGAAGGGAGGTTGTTTATAAATAAAGAGAACAGGATGGGTCATAGTACTGATTCTTGAGGCATGCCTGCAAGTATGGGGGGGACAGATGTGGAGTTACCTATCCTGATTGATTGCAGTCTGTTTCCAAGATAGAATCTGAACCACTAGATTGCGGGGTCGGGGGTCGGTACTAGTCACGCTGCTTCAAGTTTGTTTAGAAGCAGAGGGTGAGAGACTGAATCATAGGCCTTGACCAGATCTAGAAAATCTGCTGCAGTAAAGTGCCCTTGGTCTGAAGTGGAGTGCATGGGTGCGGTGACTCGCAGTAGGGAGGATATTGTGAACTGGTGCTTTCTGAAGCCTGACAGGATAGGAGAGGGAACTCAGAAGTTATGAGAAACTCAGTCTGGATTGACTAAGGCTTCTTGTAATTTGGCAACAGTCCGGAAGAGGGAGATCAGCCTGTATTTCCCCGGTACTGAGAGGTTACCACCCATATGCAGGGGAATTACACAAGCCGTTTTCCTGACTTGAGGGACAATACCCAAGGAGAAAGAAATGTTTGCTATGAAGGCTAGAAGTGAGGCAATTGCAGATGCTGGCATGTAGAGTAGTTTTTGGTGAATCCCATCTACACTGGATTTAGAGATGTTTAGGGAGTAGAGAGCATTCAGTACTTCCTGCTCAGAGGTGGGAGCAAATAGGAAGGTGTTGAGGTGTGAATTTTGGAATCCTTTGTGTGCTTCTTTGGAAGGGGGGTTAGGGAATGGTCAGGGAAAGTACACCTGGTGAAGAAATTATTTAGGGTTATCAACTATTCTTACAGGGTCTGTGATTGGTAGGCCATTATGCATAAGGGCAGGTGTGTTGGTTTGGGGGGGGGTCTATGAGGGAATGGATCACCTTCCAGAGGGAGGAAGGCTGTGCATTCTCCAGGTGTGACATAAAGTAATCAGTTTTAGCTTACCTTCTGGCCTTGGTGCAAGCATTTCTGATAGTGTTGAAAGCCTGCCTGGCTTGGGGGGTCTGTAAAGATTTAAAATGAGACCAGGCCCAGTGTGGATGGGTGAGTGTTTGATCTTGGTCCTCCCGGTCCTCCATGGCCTCTCCAGGCATCCCGTTAGACAGCGTGGTGCACTTTGCTTTTTCCCGCTGGAAGGGCTAAATGCAGTTTGCACTGGCAGAGGAAGAAATGGTGGAATCTTCATTTATTTCAGCATAACATCTTTATGCTGTGACAGCTCATTCCACCATTTTTTCATCTGCCAACTTGATCTGCCTCTAGCTGAGAGGAACACAGGCACATACCTTGCAGTGAGTGCTTGCTGGGCTCTAAGGGGAGATTGGTGTAGCAACACAGGGGCCAATAAGAGAGACCGCCAGTTGGGAATCCCAAGCCATGCCACCACGCTCGTTTCTGTTTACTGTGGCCATGGAAATGAGAAGTGGCATGCTGGGATACATTGTGAACTGATGCACAGCATTAAAGATTTGTGTGTGTTACTTCAATACTATCGGGTGATGGCAGACGTAGGAAACATGCGAGAAATGCAGTAGTGCAGACGCAAGGTGGCTAAGGGCACAGAATGTGGAGCACGGTTGTGGCAGAGTGTGGATGAACTATAATGGTACAGCTTAAACCATTACCAGTACTGTTATGCTGCAGCTAGCAGAAGTGTGGACAGGGCCTAAAACAGAGTAAGATAATAACTGAATAACAGCAAAGCAAAGCTGCCTTTAATTTGTGTGCAGATAGCTCTGAATAAAATGGTCCTGCTCTGCAGTGTTCAGAGTTATTAGAACAAGTGGGGATGTTAGTAAAGAACCTGAAAAAACTTTGCATGGCAGTTTACCAGGCCAAGTTCAATTACAAGACCTACAAAGCAGTTCTAAGTTAAAAGCTTCAAGTACCCCAAAGAAATCTACAGGTAAAAAAGCAAAAGACAGAGGACCTGTGAGTGACAGGTTAAATATTTTATGAACACCTATTTTACCAGACTTTGATGTATTTACCTCTGTATATACAAAAGAATCTGAGCCTAGAACCCCCCCCCCTTCAAAACATCCTCCAGATATTCCTCGTGTCTGGACTCAGTCTGAGGAGCATGGCAGGAGGTCTACAGCACCGTACTGAACTGGAGGACAGGCAAGAAACAATGTTAGAAAGACAGAGAGCAACTTTAGGTCATGTCCTTGTTTGTCTGGATGAAATTAAAAAAGAAATTAAAACTGGAAACAATGTTCTTAGCAAGCTGATAGTATTGTTAAGAGGTGCTGTATGTGGAGAAAAATGCTTAGAACAAGATTGTTGAGAATACAGTACGTGTAATGACTGTAAAGTAACCCTTCCAGAATTCCTTGAAAGCACTCTGTACCCAGAACTACAGCTGCAGAAACCACTAGTAATATAGCTGAGAAAGAAGCAAAGGAAACTGATGTACTGCCTAAGGACCTTAATGAAAGGGAAAAGATTTGGTATAAAGAAATCAGTCATACTTCACAGAAGAGACAAAACAAGGCAAAAACAGAAAATCACAGAGGTTAATGAGAGTAAGGAACACTCATAAGTGGTAATGAGTAAGCAGGATAATGTATTTAAATAACAAGCAAGGAGTAATAAGGAAGACATGCATCTTAAGGAAGAAAAACATGATACAAGAAGTAAGGCCTTAAAAATAAATCCAAAAATGAGAAATTCTCTACAGATGAAATTAAGGAGAAGAATATAAGAAATAAGTTATGTTTACTAACTTTGTACTTTAAGGGCATTCCTAAAATAAAAACAAAGCACACCTTTACACTAAACTGAGCTATGCATAATATGTTCAAGGGTGTATTTGGAAATAAAATCACATGGGCTGATTTAAAATCCATCTACAGTTATAGAGATCAGCTCAACAAAGGAAGGATTTGCATGGTGTTCAATAACTGTGGAAAAAGGAATGCACTCTTTAATATTAAAACCAGCTTATCTGAAAATGGAATTAAATTAGCACGATAAGGTATAAGCAGTATGATGCAATGGTACAAACAGATACAAATAGTAAGTTTAATAAGAAATCTTAAGTGCACATTTGAAACAATTTAGAATGACAGAGTTCATGAAGCCCATATGACAGGAATACCATCTACAGTACAAGGGCATGATGAACAAAAGATGTACAAAATGGAATGAATTCAAAAGGTCCAGAGACTCAACAGCATAATTTTAGAAGATGAAGAAGTAGAATCTAGCATTATATTGAATAATGAGGCAGATACAGATGAATCCTTGAATTCTAATAGTACTGTAGGCCTACCTAACTCAGATGACTATGTCAAACAAAAACAAGAATCTCTCCATGCTTAGCTGGTATATAGCAGGAATGAATCAAAAACTAGAAGACAAAAACTGCATAGAAAATGTATGTTCATTTCATGTTCTACCATTTTAGGAAACTTGAGACTGCATAATTATTCATTTTTATATAGAAGGGCATAACAATTGGGTGTTACCAGCCATAAGAGAGCATATTTGAATGTCCAAGAGGTGGTTTATCTACATTAAAAACTATGTATTTGAATTTGCAACTCAGAGACATTTAGAACTAATATTTTGGGGGAATTTTATTCAGCATTAATAATGCAGAATTGTATGCAATATTTACTATATATATATATATATATATATATGAGACAAAGAACCTCTGTGCGCAAACACTGAGGCAAGGGTTACCCCAAAGGGCATTTGGCTGGGAAGCCAAGTTTCAAGAAAATACAAAATCACACACGCCCACACAATGCAAAGCATCATGGGCTGCATATGCAAATCACCACAGAATGTTCTGCTGGTTCAACTTTAAGCAGAATTGCATGGTGCATATATATTCCTGTGTCTTTAAAAAACGTCCAGTTTGAAGGCACTTTAAATAATTATAAGGATATAGTAATATTAACTAAGGTGAGATATACTAAGTCCGTAGAATTAGTTACAAGAGACTTTAATGCAAGGATTGGGGATCATATTAAGAAAAAGACATTTGAGTTTAATCTTGACGATGCCCTTGTTATCTCGAATAGGCAATCAGAGGATAAAAAGCTTAATAAAACAGGGATTGCTCTATTAAATTTGCCTCTGGAACTAATGTAGACTGCATGGAAGATTATTTTCCAGCAGAGTGGGGCAATCAAATGTATTTCTGTATTGTGGGCAAAAACTCTTACAGTAATAGTCATCATTTGGAAATCAAGAAAATTTGGCAAAACAATCTCATCTCAGAATGTTGCCACATAGAAAATAATGTTAATGCTGCCCCCAAAGGATGTGATCATTAGATGCCGATGGCAACAAAAACATGTGTAGCAGTCACAGCCAAAGACATGGTTAGATATTTCCTGAAATTTCTGTGATATTTCTAGAGAAATTTCCTGCTTCCTGTTTTTCCACAGTAGGGTCAGCAGAGAGAAACTCTTTCAAAATTTCACAACATTTTTGGAAATATCTGACCATGTCTATGGTTACTACTGTAAGCAGTAAAACAATGGAATACATATACGCAGCAGAAACTAGCAGAGCTTTTAAAAGATCAGGATGTAGAATGTTTTAAGACTATCATGAATGAAGTTTTGTAATTAGGAGAGGTTAATGACCTTGTGGGTATTTTAAATTAATTTTCTAAGCTTATGATCAACATTGCACAAAAACTTTCTCCAAATGATATAAAACAAATAAATGAAGGGCAGGAGAGTCTCAAATATAGTTTGATCAGGACTGCAGACAATCAAAAAGTTTAATAAATAAGGTGGTAAGAGTATCTGTAAAAAAATATATACTTTTTTGTAAAGCACACACAAATGTAATAAAAAGAATATGAATCCACACTGAAAAATAATACAAGAGACTACAAAAATATTCTATGGGTTTTATATCAGGAAGCTACTGTAGCCAAAGATTGTCAAACATTTTCGGCTTTAGTCACTCATGGGACAGCATGTGAGAATACAACATATAATATCAGTGCAATAATTACTGACACAGAATGGTTAGCACATTTTAAGTCTGTTTAGAAGGTTAATGAAAGTGTATTAAATGATATGCTGGAGTCTGTCACCCTCATGTTGCCTATGAGAAATGTAGAGTTGTAGCAACCCATTTTGCCTGCTGGAGTAAAATCCACAATCCCTGTCCCCAAAAAAGGAATAAAGCAGCAGGCTGAGATGTTCTGCCCCCAGAAAATGCACTGTACATGTTCAGGGTGCCAGTGTTAGCTTGTCCATCATTAGGGCACCAAAATCTGTAATTTGCCACCTCCTCTGCAAAGTCTGCTCCCCTGGGAGTTGGAATCCTTAGTAAGGGAGGTGGGGGACACAGACCCCCACACAGGAGGGTGCGGGAGGCACAGCCCCCTGCATATACAATGATATGCGAAATGAAATCCTGGCACCCTAATGACGGGTGCACAATGACCCAAAAAATGTTCCATTTAATGTAGATTTATGGGATGAACAATTAGGTCCAATTTTTGCAATATTAATTATATTTTACTACAAAAAAGTTGGAACACCATCATAATACTGTAGTTTCCTTATATAAGGGGTTGGGTTACAAACCTAGCTGCTGCCACCCAAAAACATTCCTACCAGTTGGACTAAAATTCTAGTCAAGGTGAATTTTGGATCACCTTGTTCAATTATTTGCAGAAAATCATCTTATTTCTTAATTTCAGTGGGGTTTTGCAAAAATGTTGGTAGGTTGAACTTTGTTTTCACTATTAACTATCTACTGGATAAGTATGTCAGACAAAAAGAGAAAATATATTCATTTCATAGACATAAAATCAGCATTCATTTGATAGTGTCAGTAAGAACATGTTATGGATCATGTCATCAGAGTTAGAGACTGACAAACTACTTCTGGTATTTTGCAATTGCTAAATGTAAAGACATCTGCTAGGATGAGATACACAAGAGATAGAGCTTTAACAGGTCCTTTGACCATCAAGTATGGAGTAAAATACTAATGCCTATTGGCCCCCTCTCTTTTTAATTTGTATATTGAAAGTATGGTTCATTGCTTGTCAAACACTGAAACATGTTCTCCTAAGATAAATAATGCAGAAATGTAAATCTTACTTTACACAGATGAAATGATATTACTTGCCCAGACCCCATTTGGCTTAAAAAGAGGTTTAGCGGATGCATTAAAGCATTTAGCTAGTACTGTATTAGAACTTCATTATTTCAAAAACACATGTTCTTTCTTTTGGAAAAACAAGTAGAAAAACTCAAGATTTGGTGGAGAATGGTAAACTATTTGTCAAAGTAAATGAATATTCCAAAATTTGGATGTGATATTTTGCAAATGTACGTCATGGAAACTGCATTTGGAGTCCATTAAAAATAGTTCCAAAATATCTACTCTTGCTATTAGTTGATTTACACATAACTTTGCTAACATTGGGCACTATGCATGAAGGTGCAGAGTGGCAGTGCGCAGCTTATCTTAGGCACGTACGCCACCCCACACCCATTGTACCCCACACACGGGATACACAAATGGGGGGTGCAGATCCAATGTACCCGATCCCCCATGTTCACAGACCACACCATGTCAGGGGCATGCTGGGGGAGTGCTAGAGATGTGAAACATCCTGAAGTGCCACCCCAGCCCACAAGGCAGATCAGGAGGGCTGGGGCAGCTAAGCCACTGCACCAGCAACATGTCCAGAGTCCAGGGGTGTTAGTGCCATGGGGTTAGGGGGTCTGCCAACATACTCCTGGGCCATGGCCACACCATGCAGGGGAGGAGGGACCGGTCTCCTGTGCTGGACTGTCCATGGAGTGTGATCACGCAGGTCTGGGCACCCACAGGGGCTATGCATGACCTGGACCCACACCTACTGGTGCAAGGGACCGACTCCTGGAACCAGTGGTCCTGCGCATTAAGGGGAAGAGCCGTGGACAGGTGGCCATCATTGGTGAATGCAGGTATGGGTGCACTATCCCTGGGGTGCAAGGTCACAGTAATTATGCAAAATTTTAAGTACCCTGGCTAATTGTGCATAGAGCCCAACTGTTGTAAGACTCTTAAAACTGCTTTTGAAGCTAAAACAATTAGTCAGATATTAGACAGGAGTGAAATCTGAGGAATTGCAAATAAATCGGCAAATATTGAAATTATTCATATTATTTTCATAGAACTGTGCTGAACTTTCCATGAGATGGTCCAACAGTGTTCTTACACTTAGAAACTGTAATGACATAATTGAAATCAAAAATAGTAGTAGACACCATACTTCTAGAAGCATATCCAGGAAATGGAAGATGATATAGATGATAATGAAGATGGGCTTTTGAAATTTTGTTTCAAAGGAGCTAAGAATACCATTCAAAATAAAATTGGTTCTCAAGGCAAACTGGCATTGTAATAAAGAATTGTTTACAACAGACATGGTCACAAACTTTATTTAGTTATCCTTTAGCTTATGCTTCACAAGGTATTCAAAAAATAACAGATGCATACTGACAGAAGGACACTGAGATAAATAAAATAATATAGAGTTGAATTAAAGCTAATCCCATTATAGAATAAGAATTTGTCAATGCCAAACATGTCTGCTTGAACGCTGTTAGAACAACAGTACCTTGTGTCTATGGGCAGATCTTTCTTAGTCCCAGTAGCCATTGTTTTGTGGACTTTGGGTTCCATGGGGCTAAGGGGTATAGCACCCATATTCAGAGCTGGACATGTGTGCTGTGCGGCACTTAGTGCATCGCCAGCTTGGGGTCACTATTCAGTTAGTGAACTCTGACAGGTGAGTGCTAACTGTCTAAACATGGGGCCATGTTGGCACTGTGTATAGTGACTATGAGCTATGTCAACACAGCCCCAGCCTGACTTTGGCCCTCAGAAGACAAACGGAGATAGCGTGGCCCAAACAGGATTGTGCCAGGGTTCCTGTGGGTCATATTCAGCCCTAACATGAGCATGAGCCCACTGAGAATACAAGGCAGTATGGGCTAGTTACATCTCCATTATGGGCTCATTAATATGCATGCACAGCCCTCCCAAGCCACCATCCTGTAGCTGTCTTGAATATTCTAAGTGGTCTGGTTTTGCCTCCCTATCACTGTGAGTATTGAAAGAAAGCTGTATGACTGTCAGTGAACAGTAATAAACAATGTAGAAATGGCGGTATGCCCTTCGCACAGCGAAACATTTACAGCGAACACGTCAATGCTGACAACATTGACACTTCGCTGTAAACTCCGACAAAGACCCAACCACTCTTTCCCCCAGTCCTGCACCCTCTCCCCAAATCAACTGTAACTTGGAGTTGATTATACCTAAGTCCGGGGGTGTGGGGCAGAGAACCCCCCCGCATGGGAGGTTGGGGGGGGCCAAGCCACCCAATAAACAGCAAGTGTTTCTCTAATAGATTTATGTCAACCGTAAACTGCAGTCAAAGTAAATCCATTGCTGTAGCGTCGCGTCGGGAGCAAGTTGTCACTGTAGCATTATAAAGCCAGAAACAGCTGTTTGTGCAATACTAGCAATTGCTCACTGACAGTCAGATGGCAGGCAGGCGAGGTAGTGAGCAGAAGCCTGTACTGATAGCCAATACTACTGCTGTAGTTCAGCTTATTTAACCAAGATAAGGGTGTGTGTGGGGGGATAGGATCCTGAGCAAGTAGGTCTGGAAGAGATCAGATGCCCTTATAGTGAGAGGCACCAGTAGACAACCAGGATAATTCCAGAGAGCTACAGGATGCTCGACTGAGGTGCTTTTACAATGTATTTTTCCAGAATGGATCAGTTTATATGCAACATCTTCTTTTCAGTAGGATTCTGCTGTAGGGTCCTACTTTTATACAGTTTTACACAATATTCATGCAGCATACCCCAGCTGAAGTACAGTCTCATTTGCAGTGGGGTCCCGCTTTGATCTATTTTGACACTGTATTTATCCAGGATAGCACAGTGGAGATGAAATCTCTTGTTTACAATGGGATCCTGCGTTTAGCCATTTTCACAATGTCTTTACTTAGGATAGCCCAGGTGAGAGGCACTTTCTCATTTTTAGTGGGGTCCAGTTTTACAGTGTATTTTATCCAGGATAGAGCAGTATACTGTAGAGTCATATCTTTTAGTGGAGTTCTGCTGTAATGGCGTCCTGCCATTACACATTTTTACTATTTATCCAGGATACAGACCAATTTAGATGCATTATCTTATTTGCAATGGGGTTCTGCTTTTACACTTTTATACTGCATTTACCCAGGATAGTACACGTAAGATGCAGTGTCTTGTTTTCAGTGGGTCCTGCTTTTATAATGCATCTTTCTAGGACAGATAAGCTTAGATGCAACATCTTCTTTTCTGTGGGGTTCAGCTCTAATGTACTGCTTTTACACAGTTTTACAAAGTATTTACCCAATATAGCTTAGCTGAGATGTGATAGTTTGTTTTCTGTGGAGTCCTTCTTTGGCACATTTTTACTGTATTTACACAGGATAGCACAACAGACATGGACTATCTAATTTTTGATTAGGCCCTGCTTTCGCCCATTTTTTACAATGTTCATTATTCAACCAGGACAGATCAACTGAGAGACAATTACTCATTTGCAGTTTGTTCCTGCTTTTAGAATGTATTTTTCCCAGATCAGAGCAGCATAGATGCACATTTTAGTAGGGTTCTGCTCTGTTGAGGTCCTCCTTTTATATATTTTACTGTATACTTCCGGGATAGATCAGATAATGTACAATACACTATTTGTAATGGGGTATTGCTTTTATACATTTTTGCAATATATATTGACCCAGGATAGCGCAGCGGAGATACAAACATATGAATGTGCCAGAGGAAACATGCCTCATGGTCTATCACGTCGGCTAGAATGTGCAACTAGCACCCTTACATTACAGCTGCCCCTCCCCCCCCTTCACAGTTACCCACCCCCACTCTGTCCCATCTCTTTTAAAACTGCTCATCATCTTACAGGATACCACCTCCTCGGGCAGAGTGTTCCAATTAGCCACAACTCTCTCCATGAAAAAAAGTACCCTCATCTCTCTCCTATATCTTCCCCCTCCAGGCTGAGACCATGCCTTCTTATGTTCTTCCTCCTCTTCAACTTAAAGACCCCCTTCTGTACTTGTCTTGTTTATCCCCTTAAAGTATAAAACAGTCTCGATCACATCCCCTCGATCCCGCCTCTCCTCCAGGGTGTACGTATTTAACTCACTCAGCCTATCCTCATAGGATTTGCTATCTAATCTTTGGATCATCCTAGTTGCCCTGTGTTGTACCTCCTCCAGTAATCTAATATTCTTCAGAAATAGATGTCAGTACTGCTCGCAGTACTCCAAGTGTGGCCTGACTAGTGACCTGTACAGAGGCAGGATCACATCCCTACTTCTGGATGAGATTCCTCTTGCAATACACCCCAACATCTTGCTAACTTTAGCTGCCACCTTCCTGCACTGAGCTGAGTTGTTCATATTCCCCATTATAACCACCCAAGATCTTTTTCCTCCTCAGTGGTACCTAACTGAACACCTCCCTGGGTTCCTTGCTCTGAAGTGCAGAACCTTGAACTTCTTCACATTGAAACCCAACTGCTACATTTCTGACCACCCCTCAAGTTTAGTCAGGTCATCCTGTAGCCCCTACCACCCTATGATGTCATCCACTGCCACCCCCATCTTGGTATCATCAACAAACAGACTGAGCTTACTCCTAATGCCATGTGAGATATCTACTATGAATATCCCAGTACCAAGCCCTGTGGAACCCTGCTTGTCACAGCCCTTGGGGATGAGAGTTCACCCACCACCACCACCTGTTGCTACCTCCCCTTCAGCCAGTTCACTATCCAGTTTACTGTCTTTGTCCCCACCCCCACATATTCCAACTTTCCCCCCAACTGCCCATGAGGCACAGAATCAAACGCTTTGCTGAAGTCCAAATAGAGGACATCCACTGCATGGCCCTTATCCAACTCCCTTGTCACCCAGTCGTAATACTCAACTAGGTTGGTCTGGCAGGATCTTCTTGAGATGAACCCATGTTGCTGACCGTCCTGCAGGCCATTGTCTTCCAAAAAGGTCACTAGCCTCTCTTTCAGGATTGTTTCCATTACATTTCCAACAATGGAGGTGAGGTTTACTAGTCGTTAATTGCCTGGTTCATCCTTAGGGCCACTTTTGCGGAGGGGCAACATGTGAGCCATCCTCCAATCTTGTGGTATGCATCCTATGTCCAGGAAAGTATTGAAGAGGTCCACCAGCATTCCCGCCAAGACCTCTGCTAGCTCTTACAGCACCCTGGGATGAATCACCTCTAGTCCCAGTGTCTTATTCACCCTCATTGCCTTCAGACCCTCCAGCACCCTTCCCTTTGTAATTACCTCATCTGTCACCCCCTTCCCCCACCCACCTTCCCCATCCCTAAGGTAGCTGCCCATCCTTCTCCCTCATGAACACAGAGCAGAAGTATTCATTCGGTGCTTCGGCCTGTGTTGACCCTTTTTCCACCCACCACACTTCCTTCACAGTCCTCACTATCTGGTCCTTGAAGATCCTTCTCTCTCTTATGTAACTGAAGAAGTCCTTTTCCCCTACCATGATGCCCTGTGCCAGCCTCAGCTGTCTGGAAGCCTTGGCTGCCTTGACTAATATGGTTACCTCCTTGGACTTCTTCAAATACATTTCCCTGTCCTCCCCCCTCACGGATTTCTTGAACCTTCTAAATGCTGCTTTTTTTGGCCTCATCCCTTCCAAGACCTCCTTATTCAACCAGCTTGGCTTTTTAGCCCATCCCTTCCTGCTCTGTATCCTGGTGCATGACCATATAGCCTCCATCAGCCCTAATTTGATAATTTCCCACTTTTGGCTTGCATTGAAGTGTGGATTAATTCCTGCCAGATGTCTTTCCAAAATTTCCTCCATCTTGCCAAAGTCAGCATGTCAGATGTCAACCACCCTGGTTCCTGTACTTCCAGCTTCCTTGCCAATGCTGAGTGTGAACCACACTGAGTGGTGGTCACTCCCAGCCAGTGGGTCCTCCATCCCCAGCCCCCTTACAGTCTCCCCATTAGACAGTACTAGGTCCAGAGTTTCATCCAACCAAGTCGTTTGTTAACCATCTGTATCAGGAAACTGTCCTGGAATGCTTCCAGGAGCACTTGCTCCATTGAACTCGAGGTGGCTGGGGTGCTCCAATCCACTCCTGGTAGTTTGTAGGCCCCCACGATCATGGTGTTCCCCTTCACACAGACCCTCCTAATCTGCTCCGCTAACTCCCTGTCCAAGTCCTCTGCTTGAGCAGGTAGGCTGTACACCTCTCCCATCCACAGTGTCCTACCCTTCAAATCCTGGAATTGCAACCATAATGCCTCTGCTCTGCAGTAGTAGCCACAGACATTGCCAGCTATTTCCAGATATTTCGCAAAATTTCAAAACAGTTTCTCTCTGCTGCCCCTACTGTGGAAATGCAGAAAGCAGGAGATTGCTCTAGAAATATCACAGACATTTTGGGAAATAGCTGGCAGTGTCTGTGGCTACTATTGTACCCTTCTCCCCTTCTTCCCTTGTACAACTTATCCCCTCACTTACATAAATCACCACCCCTCCCCCCTTCCCCTTCCCCCTATCCTTTCTGTATATCCTATACCCCAGGATCATTAGATCCTAGTCTTGGTAATGGGTGGCCCAAGTCTCTGTGATAGCTGCAGTGTCCACCATCCCCACTGCCAAGAGTGCCTGTAACTCAGCTGTTTTGTTCCCCAGGCTTCTTGCATTTAGGGAGACAACCCTCCAACTAGTTCCCTTCCCTTCATTAACCCATTTCTCCTCATCCTTAACCCCCCTCATGACTCTATTCCCATATCATCCCTGCTAACTTAGGGAGGTAGGCTCATTCAGCTCCCCTCTCCAGCGACCCCGCATACCTGCCGCACACTCGCCTCCCCCACACCTAGTTTAAATCCACCTTAGTTGCTATGTATTCCCCCAGCCTCTGTTTCAACATCTCCTCTTCCTCCTTACTCAAATGAAGTCTGTCCTCTGTGAATAGGTCACTGTTGTCCCAGATGTTACCCCAGACTCCCATTAGCCTATGCCCTTTGGTTTGACACCATGCTCCCAGTCAAGAGTTGAACTCCTCTATCCTTCCTTTCCTCATTGTGCTTGCCCTGGGTACTGGGAGCACTTCTGAGAAGACCACTGATCTCCCTGCCTCCTCACACAACTTCCCCAGTTCCTCAAACTTCTCTCTTACCAGCTCAACCATATTACCCCCCAAGTCACTTGTACCCAAGTCCACCACTGCATGGGGTTTCTCCCTTACTCTCTTTGCACACTTGAGAATTGACTGTCCCACCCTACCAGCTGTCAATCCAGGTACTGTTTCCACCCATATTCGACTAGTCTGCTCCCTTTTACTTCTGTCTGAGCCCTTTAAGGATTGAGTCCCCCAGCACTAAGACTCCCCCCTTCTCACATGCTATGCCCCCTGCCTCTGCTTGCTGATCTTTTCCCTTCTGCTATGCCCCCAGCCTCTACCCTAGTCCTGCCTCCCCTATTCCCCCCTATCCCCCAATTGTCTCCCAGCAATGTCACCCTCCTTTCCTTCCTTGTTGGTCCCATTCTTACCTCCTGTCTTCTCTGACTTATCCCCTATGTCCTCCCCTTTACCCCTATCCATTTTCCCCTTACTACTCCTACCCTTGTCCCCCTCTTCTGCCTGATTGTTGCCCCATGGGCTTTCACTACTCCCTTCTCCTCCTGGCCCATCCCGGAGAGCCCCTTCCCTATTATGGGTGTGGAGTCTGGGCATTATTCTTGATGAGGGGCTGACCCTGAAGGCTCAGGTGGTGTCCATTGTCAAGACCTCTTTCTACCATCTGAGGAATATCACCTGGAGTAAACATCTGGTTCCACCCAACAACTTGCCAACATTGGTCCATTCCTTTGTGACCTCCCACTTGGATTACTGCAACTCCCTTTACCTAGGGCTGCCAGGGGTCGATGTCCACTGGCTTCAGCTAGTGCAGAATGTGGCAGCCAAGTTATTGACTGGGCTTTCTCGATCTAGCCATATTACACCTGTGCTGCGTGAGCTGCACTGGCTGCCAGTGCGATGGAGGATCACCTTCAAGGTCAGTTTTCTGACCTGTAAAGCCCTTCATGGACAGGGACCCTACTACCTGCAAGAGCTTCTGTGTCCCTACTGTCCCTCCCTCCCATACCACTCCACTGACAAGAGATTGCTGGAGGTTCCCAGGGTTCGGTTGAAATTATCTGGTGCTTAAACTTTTGTTTATGTAGCCCCTACCATGTGGAATTCTCTGCTCGTTGGGTTCAGGAATGTCTGACGGTGGGGAGCTTTAAAGCCACACTGAAAACGTACCAATTCAGTCTTCCCTTTTGTGATGAGTAATTAATAAAGATGGATTTTAGTAATACTGTCTATATTTTAACTATTTATGGATTTATTTATTTGTTATTTTGTAAAGCGCTTTGATATTTTGAATTGTGCTTAAGAAATAATGGTTATTATTATTATTAATTTTATTAGCCACCACTGAAGCCAGCACTGTGAACCTATTACCTGACCCTGAACTTCTACTGTTTGCTTCTCCCCTCATGCTATCCTGAGGTTTCCCTTTACTGTTTCTAAAATGTTTTATCCTGTTCCCTATCCCCTTCTTTTCCACTGGTTCTGTACCCCTGGTTCCCCGAGGAGGTGGCCTCCTGTTCTGTTGATAACACTCATGCCCCCAATCCTTGCTAACTCCTTTGCTAGCCACTGTACCTCTGCCTCCAGTCCCCTCAGCCTGTGACAAATTGGACACCCCCCTAGCTTCCATAATGTGCTCATCCAAATAGCCACCCCACAACCATTGCAACTCATTATTCTTCCCATCCTGGTTTGTCTGCAGTCCTCCTGCCCCCTGTACCAGTCCCCCGTCCCCTGCTGCCAACACCTCCCATGCAACCCTATTCCCCCCCACTACCACCTTCACTAGCATGCCACATTATTGTTATATCAGCCTGTATTGCTTCCTTTAGCACCCCTTTCTACAGCCCTCACACAAACCCTCCACTATTATGTACCAAGTTCTACTTTCCCATTCTGATCACATAATACAGTCTATTTTGTAATTGCTTAAAGAAACAGTAGGACTATAAAGTCACTTGGTTATAAGAGAAACTTATCTTACTCGCCTCTATTTTATTTATTTATTTTATTGAAATGTTTCACCAGGAAGGTACGCTGAGCAACAAGTTGCTCCTGTCCTAGTGTGACCTGGGGTGTAGGGAACAATGGGATAGAATACAGAGAAATGTTACAATGTTGGAATACAATTTGCTTACTGCATATAAAGAGAGCAGGAGGCATTACAGGTGGATCACGTCGGCTAACAATGCAATAATTAACTACAGTAGATATGAAGACACATACAGCAATTTGGCAACAGTTGGTGATAGTAGATAACACTGGAACACATGTAATAACTTGGCAACAGTGTGTAGCACTTGATGGTAAGGTGATACAACAGTAATGGGTAGCCATTAGTGTAACATCGATATTCTTGATTTTCAGTGATTGGAGTAAAGAGAGGAAGAATAGAAGGAGGGAAAGGAAAAATTGCAGAAAGCAAGAATGGAAGAAGGGAAAGGAAATTTACAGAGAGATGCAGGCAGAACATGATTTTTGAGGCAAACAGAGACAAAAGGGTGGACTAAAGTGTATATAAGAGGGGTATTGGGGTAAGTTATAAGTGCTTAATTGAGTGCAAGGGTAGGCCAATATTAGGCTATGTTAATCAGAAGGGGGTAGGGAAGAGAGAAGAGGTAGAGTGTTGCAGAGTGAGAAGAGAGAGGTACAGTATTGTAGGTGGGAGGTATCCAAGGGTGGGAGGGAGGAGTTAAAATTCAACAGCGTCCTGTTATCCCTATCTGGGCAAGGCAGTTAGGATGGACAGCCCTACTGGTGGGACACAGGTTATAAGCAGTGAGAGTTAATTATATATAGTGCTGTGAGAGAGGGGATGTTGGGGGATGGATGTTGTGGGAGGGGGTAGCAGGGGTAACTATAGCAGAGGGGTAGTATCCTACCAGTGTGCTGGATGACCCTGCCTGCACAAGGCAGTGATTTTGCAGTGACTGAGGGGGGTGCAGTAAAAGGAGAGAGAAGAGAAAGGGGGTAAAGTTGTTGCCCACCATGCGCTAAGGATCCTGCCTTCACAAGGCAGTAATCGAGCTCGCAGGAGGGAGATAGATTAAGGGTAGAGAAAGAATGGGGAGGAAAACTTTAGGAGAAGGGAGAGTAGGGGACTAGGAGGAGCATGATCAGAGGGAAGTAGGAGTGGTAGGGAGTAGGTATATGGTAACATGGACTTAGGGGAGATGGCAGGGGGATTAGGGAGGGTCATGGCAGGCACAGGAAGGGGCAAGGAAGTTCTTAAGGGCAGAGTTAATGGAGTAGCAAGAGGATGAGTGGCAAATTTGAGTGGGAAGTGAATTCCAGGTTTTTTGGAGACAATATGAATAACCCGATTGGCCAATAAGGGTGGAGCGGTGAGGGAAGACCAAGGTTCATGAGTCAGTAGATTTTAGGGAGTGAAAAGGAGGGGGTCAGTTGTAAAAGCAGGGGAGAGATAGGAGGGTAATTCATCCTGTCACTGCATGGAGGTAAACTTTGCACAGTGAGAGAGATGTCAGTTTGTCAGGGAAGGGAAGGCTAGGGCATGGTAGAGATCACAAGTATGAGTGTGGAGCGAGTGTCAAGGGCAAAACAGCAAAACAGCAAAAGGAGTTAAAGAGGGTATCTAGTCTTACCAGGGAGGACTTGGGGGCAGCACCATAGACTATGTCACAGTAGTCAAAGATAGGTCAGATCATCTTCTGGACATTCTCATGCCTAGCCATGGGTAGGATGCAGGCATGGTTTCTGAATAAGGCACCAAGCTTGGGATGCAATTTTTTCTGAATGGCGTTGATATGACCAGAGAAGTTTAGGTGTTGGTCCAGCCAAACACCTAAATACCTGAAGGAGAATATGTCCTTGAGTAAAGTTGCATTAAGGGTGTGGAAGGAGGGCAGAGAGGGAAACCTGGTAAGTCTCTGCCTGGTGCCAAAGGTCATGGAGACATGTTTTTAGCTTTGAGAGATAGTTGGTGGTTTACAAACCAGTGTTGAACTTTGTTGAAGTCTTGCTGCAAGTCAGATGCACCCCCGGTGGGGCAGGAGACAGATGCATACAAGGCTGTATCATCAGCGTACGTGTGAATGGAGGAGAAAGGAGAACCAGGTGGATGGGAGGTCATTTAGAAAAATAGAGAATAGTAAGGGGCCTAAAACTGATCCCTGGGGGACACCAGTTCTTATCGGGAAGTGTGGGGGAAATTGCATCAGAGATCTTGACTGATTGAGTTCTGCCAGTGAGATATGCCTTGAACCAGTCTGTGGCTAAGGGGGATAGCCCAGCTGTAGATAGGGTGTGAAGAAGAAGGAAGTGGGACACTGTGTCGAAGGCTTTAGCCAGATTGACAAAAATGGCTGAGGTGATATGGCCATTGTCCATTCCCATGAGGATAGAATCAGTAAGCTGAAGAAGGGAGGTGGTGGAGCAATTTTTCCTGAAGCCAGATTGATAAGGGGGTGAAGGAGGAGTCATTGAGGTAAGCGGTGAGCTGGGAGAGGGCTAGGTGTTCCTGAAGTTTGGCAAGGGTAGGGAGAAAAGAAATGGGGTGGTAGTTGCCAGGGGAGGTAGGGTCTCCACCTTTGGGGAGGGTTAGGATCACTCTGTGTTTCCATGGGGAAAGTACTGAGGTGATTAAGAAAGAGAAGTTTGGGATAATAGAGAGTGGGTAGGTGATGGCAGGAGCTGAGAGGGATGGTAGTTTAAGATCAAGGCCATCTGGGGAGGAGCCTTTTGAAGGGTTGATTGCTAGTAAGGCATTTAGAGTGTCATTTGGGGAGACAGTAGTGAAGGAGAAAGAGGAAAAGGAGGGGGGTCGATTGTAGGCAAAAGGAAGGGGAGAGGGGGTGTAGTTTTGGAGGGATTGGAGTAGCTCATCAGCTCAAGTGGTGCAATAAGAGTTGAATTCGGTAGCTACTGCAATTGGATCAGCAATGAGGGTGGGCGTTTATCTTAAGTATAGGGGTGGGTGGACAGGATGGGGGGTAAAGAGGGCATGAACCACTCTTCAGAACTTGGAGTGGGAGTTGATGTTAGATGCAAAGGCAGATTTGAAGTATTCTGTTTTGTCTAGCCTGGTTGCCCAAGTGCAGGCATTACAGAGTTTAGTAAATAAGAAACTGGGAGACTTTGTGCCATTTCCAGGCCTGATCTCTGGCTCTGTGGCAGGCTAGTAATTCAGGGGTAATCCAAGGTGGTGATAACCTTTAACCCTTGTTTATTTTAGGGGTGCAAAGGCATTTCAATTTGCTAGGAAGATGTCCTTAAAACAGATTAGGGCTTTATCAACTGAGGAGGTGCTTGCAAGAGGGGGACCAGTTGGAGAGGGCAAGGCTATGCAGGAGAGGTTCCAATTCTAGGGATTTATAAGTCTGTATTTGTAGGGTTTTATGTGGGGACTTAGGGCTGTGAACTTTTCTGACCAGGAAAATCAGGTTGTGGTCACTGAATGCATCCGGAAGGATGCCGGAGGTGATAATTCTATGGGGATATGAAGTTAGTGCCTAGTCAAGTAGGGAGTGGTTTTGGGACTTATGATTAGGGTGTGTGCGTTCTGTAATTAGTTGAGTGAGGTTGAGGATAACATTTCTTGTGGTAGATGTTTTTGGGAACAACCAATTTAAATTGAGGTTGCCAAGGATGTAAAGCTCTCCAGATTGTGAGAGGGAAGTAATGGAAGTTAGGAGGTCAAGGGAGACAGTGGGCTGGACATTTGGCCAGCAATAGATACCGGCTGCAAAGATAGGGAGTGAGAAAGGGAGGGATACATTGATGGCTAAGGCATCATGGGTTGCTGGGCTGCAGGAGGAGAAGACGGGGAAGTATTGGAGGAAGGTGAGGATACACATGACCACTCCACCACCCCTGCCTGCTCTGTCTAGCTTTAGGATGGAGTAACCAGGGATGGAGACCGAGTGGTCAGGAATCGTGCTCTTTAGTCATGTTTCTGTTATAATGAGAATGTGTGGTTTCAGGGCAGCAACCATGGCTTGCAGGAGGTCTATTTTTTGAAGTAGGCTGTGAATGTTTAGGTATAATATCTTGAAACCCTTTATGAGGGCTGCTGGGGTAGGGGTATGGGCAGCAGCAGTGGGGGAGATGGCAGGGGTGAAAGAAGTGGCAGGACTGGGGTTGGGATGGCTGTCCCCCAAGGTGAGTAATAGTAGAGCTAGGATGAGGAAGTGTACCTTGTGGATTTGGAGTGATGGGGCTAGGAGGCAGAGTGAGTGAGGTAGAAGGGAGTGGTATAGTGAGAAAGCAGGAGGTGGAGAACAGCAAAGAAATCTGGTAAGGTTAGTAGGGATGCATGTGGAATGATGAAGGAATGAGACCAGAATAAGCTAGGGGGGCAGGAGTAATAGCATAAATATAAATTGGGGCCTTGACACAGGGGGTTTGGATGGATTTGGAGTTATAGGACTCTGGGATGGCAAAAGCAGGAGGGGCAGGTAGGGAGAGGGTAAGAAATAAGGTTAGGGGAAAAAGGTAGAAGGGAGTAGGATTTGAGTGGGGAGGAAACATCCTTAGAGTTAAGGTACCGCAGAGGGGAAGGAGGACTTTAGTAGGTAGTAGACTACAACAAGGGGGTGTAGCTGAACAGAGGTGCCTTGCTACAGAGGGGAAGGGGCACAATACTTAAAAATAAAGCTCCCACAGGTATCCAGCTGAATAACCTGAAGTAGGGAAGTAGAAAGTGAAGGATGCTTGCCTGAGTATACACCCTCTAGTGGAGGAGCTGTATAACCTGCTAATGGGGAAGCATGTACTAGGTAAGTTTCACCCTGGGGATGACTATAAATAAAATGCACCAGATAGGGTGGGAGGGAGTGAGAGAGCCAGCGCAAAGTGCCAGCTGAATAAGAGTGGCTGGAAGAGCGCCCGTAGTGTTGCCCGCACTTCAGAAGTGGGTCAGCGGCAGCGGCCGGGTACAGTAAAGTGCCATCTAGGGAGCCTCACCAAGGGAGGGGGGGAGCATCCATGGACCGGAGCTCCTGAGTCTTGAATGGAGAGTCAGCACTGGTGAACCTTAGGGCGGCTTGCCATAGTGGCCTTGCCGGCAACTGGAGCTGTAGTTGGTGGGATGAGAGCAACTGGAAGAGTGCCTGTATTGCTGCCCGTGCTTCAGAAGTGGGTCTGCGGTGTTGGCCAGGCAGATTAAAGTGCCACCTCGGGAGCTTCACCTCAGGGGGTGGGAGAACCTGTGGACCAGGGCTCCTGAGCCTTGCGTGGAGAGTGAGCACTGGTGGACCCTAGGGCAGCTTGCCATAGTGGTCTCTCTGGCAACTTAAGCTGTAGTTGGTGGGATGAGAGTGGCTAGAGGAGTGTCCATAGTGCTGTCTGCACTTCAGAAGTGGGTCAGCGGCGGCTGCCAGGTAGAGTAAAGCGCCGCCTCGGGAGCTTCACTTCGGGAGGGGTGGGGGTAGCACCTGTGGACCGGGGCTCCTGAACCCCTGCCACCAACTCTTACCCCAAGATTCCCTTTTGCTACTTCTGTAACCCTTCCTTTCATGCCAATTTTTTTTTTAGCTTGCTATCTCTTTTTAACCTACTTTTCCACCCAACAATATCTGCCTAAAACCCCTTAAATACTGCTAAAGGTCCTGAGCAGTTTTAAAACACACTTAAATATTGTAAATCCTGAAGCAGTTTGATCAGTTTGTCCTTGAAACACAGTTAACACCCTTAAATACTACTAAGATTCCTCAGCAGATTTAAACACACTTTACCACACTTAATCCTGCTAAAATTCCTGAGCAGTGTAGTCATTCAGTCAATTCTACACTCAAAAGCATTATCAACTGTGCTAATCAGTACCTACAATTATATATTGCAAAAGTAATTTCAGGGCTTGCCCAGTAAAACTACTCATAAATCACTGTGGCAATCAGTTCCTGTCCAGTTTAGAGGAAACTCCCCCCCTCCTTGAATGTGATAGCCTCCTCTGGGAGGAGCCCAACCTATTTAAGTAATGGAGGAGGAAGGAGTGGGAGGGTGGGAATTACTCCTCTCGTGGCACAATCTGTGGCTCAGTCAGTGGCTCTGCTTTTTAAAACAGAGCCATAAATTCTAAATTGACACCCTGTGCCCTTATTGGCTAAGTCATGTGGCAACAGCTGTCAAGCTTTTCACTTGTGGCTCCAGCCGCAGGTCTCCCTCTTCTTGCAGCTATGGCCATGGATCCCAACCCAAGCAGCTACAGCCGCCAAACATGAGTGGTGCAGCTACGGCTGCGGAAGAACAACTGGTATGGCTCCAGACACTGAAATAGCCTCTTCCTCTGCTCTCCCAGCACTATCTGTGACTTTTAAAGCAGAGCCACAAGTTCAAAATTGGCACCCTGTGCTCTTATTGGCTAAGTCCTGCGGCAATGGCCACCAAGCTTTTCACTTGTGGCTCCAGCCACTGGTCTACCTCTTCTTGTGGCTACAGCCATGGATCCCAACCCAAGTGGCTATGGCCACTGAACATGATTTGCGTGGCTACGGCTGCCAAAAAACAACTGGTGCAGCTCTGGCCACTGAAAGACCCTCTTCTTCTACTTTCCTGGCATGATCTGTGACTTTAAAAGCTGAGCTACAAGTTCGAAATTGGCACCTTGCACCCTTATTACCTGACTCCTGTGGTAATGACTGCCAAGCTTTTCACTTGCAGCTCTGGCTGCTGGTCTCCCTCTTCTTGTGGCAACAGCTGCAGATCCCAACCCAAGTCACTATGGCCATCAAACACAAGTTGCATGGCTACTGCTGCTGAACATGAGTGCTGCAGCTCTGCCCACTGAAAGACCCTTTTCCTCTACTCTCCTGGCATGATCTGAGGCTCAGTCAGTGGCTCTTGTTTTAAAGCAGAGCCGCAAGTTCAAAATTGGCACCCTGCACCCTTATTGGCTGAGTCCTATGGCAATGGCTGCCAAGTTTTTCACTTGCAGCTCTGGCCAACAGTCTCCCTCTTCTTGCAGCAATGACCATGGATCTCAACGCAAGCAGCTACAACTGCCGAACATGAGTGGCATGGCTACAGCCACCGGAAAACAACTGGTGTGGCTCCGGTTGCCGAAATATCCTCTTGCTCTACTCTCCTGGCATGATCTTTGGCTTTTAAAGCAGAGCCACAAGTTCAAAATTGGCACCCTGTGCCCTTATTGGCTGAGTCCTGTGGCAATGGCCACCAAGCTTTTCACTTGCGACTCTGGCAACCGGTCTTCCTCTTCTATGGCTGCAGATTGCAACCAAAGCAGCTATGGCTGCTGAACACGAGTGGTATGGCTATGGCTGCCAAAAAACAAGTAGTACAGCTCTTGTCACCAAAAGACCCTCTTCCTCTACTCTCCCAGCATGATCTGTGGCTTTTAAAGCAGAGCCACAAGTTCAAAATTGGTGCCCTGCACCCTTATTGGCTTAGTCCTCCAGTGATGACAGCCAAGCTTTTCACTTGTGGCTCTGGCCTCTGGTCTCCATCTTCTTGCAGCTACGGCCATGGATCCCAACCTGAGTGGCTACGTCCACCAAACATGAGTGGCATGGCTACAGCTGCCTAACATGAGTGGCATGACTTTGGATGCTGAAAGACCCTCTTCCCCTACTCTTCTGGCATGATCTGTGGCTCAGTCATTGGGTCTGCTTTTAAAGCAGAGCCACAGGTTCAAAACTGGCACCCTGCACCCTTATTGGCTGATTCTTACAGCAACAGCCACCAAGCTTTTCACTTGCGGCTGTGCCCACTGTTCTCCCTCTTCTTATGGATATGTCTGTGGATCCCAACACAAGCAGCTACAGCCACCGAATATGATTGGTGTCGCTATGGCTGCAGAAGAACTACTGGTGCAGTTCCAGTTGCCAAAATACCCTCTTTCTCTATTCTCCTGGCACAAGATATAATATTTAATTTGCAGTGTGTCCTGCTTTTACACATTTTTAGACTGTATTTACTAAGTATAGTACCTGCAGAGATGTACATCTCATTTTCAGTGGGGGTTCTGCTTTTACCCACTTTTACAATGTTTTTACCTAGTATATGCCGCCTGAGAGGCAATATCTCCTTTTCTGTGACCTCTGACATTTTCACCACAAATTGTTAACATGGTATTTTTATGACACCACCTTACGATCTAGGCAGGTGGAATGTTTAACTTCCATCCAAAATGCAGTTTTGCAGAGTGACTGCAAAAACATGGTTTGGAAGGGATTTGAAAAATGATACCTATCATGTTCATGAGGTGGGGCAATGCAAGGGGTGTGATGAAACCGTGGATCCAAAATGAGCAAAATTAACAAAGTCATGAGTAAAATTTGGGAAAACGGCAACATTTTCTGATAACTTAGTTCATTTTTCACATTGTGACCTCAAATTTTCAACATAGTCTATTTATGACCCCAGCTTATGATCATGTGGAATTTTTTAAACCCATCCAAAAAGTGATTTTGCAGAGTGACTGCAAGAGCATGTTTCAGAGTGGCTTTGAAAAATGACACCTGTCATGCTCATGAGGTGGGGTAACACAAGGGCTATGTTAAAACTGTGGATTCGAAATGTGCAAAAATATAGTTATGAGTAGACACTGGAAAAAGTTGTTTCTTCATTTTTATTTTTGACATTTTATTTATTTATTTATTTAACAGACTTTAGGATTACAACCTTTGAGTCAGGGACTCATTTACAAGGGCTCCACATCAGAAAAACAAACATAAACACTTAATACATATAGACATAGAATGGCAGCTAAAGGTTACAGTTTTTTTAGTTATACAATATTGCAGAATCAAGATCAGCTATACATTGCATTTTGACTTCACATTTCAACATAATATTTTCATAGACCCAACTTATGATCTGGACAGATGTATTTTTTTGTAACTTATATTTTATTCATTTTTAAACAGTATTACAACTGTGACCACCAGGGGTATTGCACATTCAAAGCAAACCTGGCTGGGAGTTACCCCTTGGAAATACAACTCTAGTCATAGTCATTTATTGTGCAGTTCAAAATGTAGGGACATCAAAACATGTTGAACTAGTAAACACAGTCAACTTGAAGAACAGGTCCTACAAATAAAGACAGATAATTATATTTAGTCTAGTTTAAGTACAACAACAGCATAGCTAAGGAAGAAACCCAGTGGGCAAGATTACATTTTTCTAAATCACATCTGTAAGGTGATTTCACCCAGTGACTGCAAAAACATGTTTCTGAAGTGGGGGTAAGAAGAGGGCTTTGTTGAAAATGTTGACACTAAAATTCTGCAAAATCACAAAGTTATGAGTAAACATGGAAAAATTCAGTGTTTCTTCATAAATGTACCTTTGTTGGTTTCTGACATTTTGACCCCAGATTTTTAACATGGCCTTTTTATGACCCCACCTTATGATCAATACAGATGGAATTTTCCAAATCCAGTCCAAAAGGTAATTTCACAGAGTGACTGCAAAACATGCTTCAGTGGGATCTGAAAAATTTTACCTACATTGTTCCTGAGTTTGGGTCCCAAAAAGGTGATGCTGAAAATCTGGGACACAAGTGTTAAAAAATAACAAAGTTAATAAGTGAATGTTCAAAGCATCAAGATGTCATCAACCAAACTTGCTGTAACCTTGTTTCTCTCAGTTACCATCAGTGTTGAAGGCAGCAGGTGGTGTCAGTCATAGTCAGTGGACCCAGCAGGTGAGTGAGGGGTGCTGGGGGTTGTGGGGGGAAGGTGCTGGGAGTGGGTTCTGGGTGGGTCTTTGGGGGGCTGGAGGATCAGGACAGAATTCAATAAGGGACCATTTTCCTTTTTGCAGGCTTATGAAATAGATGAGGGATGATTTTTATGTATGCAGGAACCAAAACTGGGGATTAGGCACCCCAGTGCCCATTTGATATTTGCAGCATGGGGGGATGGGCACCCTGGTGTAACATCCTGTGTCTGGAGGATTGGGGTTTGGGGTGCATGCAAAGAAGGGAGTAGTAGGGTGTTCCTGGTGAAGAAAATAGAGGGAGAGGGTTGGACAGCACACAGAGGGAGAGAGCAGGAGGATTAAATATACTTATACCCAGAGACAGGAATTAGGGTGGGAATTGAAGCACGTGCAGAGGAAGGGAAGGGAAGTGAGAGGTTTCATTGGATTACAAAGCTGGGTCTGCAACAAGAGTGGGGAATGCTGGCTGCTGAGGCAGCCAGTATGAAACATTATAGCTGCACTGTGATCAGTATGGCAGCATCTTTTGACATGTGAGACATTTACATGTCTCAGTCAGCAAAGGAACATCAGCAGCAATCTTGCCAGGACTGTATGTGCTCATTGCTCTGGCACACTTCATGCAGACTAAGCTGCAATCACTGCTTGCAGGACAAGCCTCCCCCACCCACAACTCTGTCTGAACATCCCAATATGTTTGCTTTGTGCATGCAGGCAAGCAAGCATAAAAATACTTATTATATTTTGAAAACAAAATCCAAAGAAACACTAAGGCCAGGATTTTCAAACTGCACCCCAAATGGGCACAAGTGCCTATGCCACACAACTGAGTTGGGCCAGAGTGCAACAGTGCTATATTCATATGGGATGTATGATTGTGCATCCTGTCTGAATATAACAAAAGATGTGAGCGGCACAAAGGGGACCACCAAAGATGTGCTGGTGCATCCCCCTTTATGGTCTTAATACCTGGAATTGGGATGCGTGGCACATCCTCGGGATGTGTGGGGTGAAAATTCCAGATATTCAGACCGTGACATCCAAATGGGGCCATGGGGCCATTAGCCATGCAAGACACAAATGGGGCCATTTGCATGTCATTATAGCCCCATTTGCATGTTTGGGACAGAATGCACCAGGCACCCTGTAGCCTCCACGTCCCAATGCACTCCACTGCTCCCTTGTAGTCTAGTGGCCCCCCTGCCCATCCCTGACCATATAATACATCATATCCCCTTCCCTTGGGGGGCCACTAGACTACCAGGGATATGGGAGTATCATCATTTCCTATCACGATAGGGGATGGGGGGTAGCCACCCAGGGGCTGGGCTGCTGTGTTGTGCCATGCAATACAGCAGCCTGCCTGTGGGTGGCTATGACATAGGCATGGTTTTTCCATGCCTATCTTTGCATGCCACAACACAGCTGCCCACACATCTCGTCTGAATATGGAAATGTGCCACATATGCAGGGGAACGCCCCCTCCGGATGTGCTGCATACATTATCTTTGCATTGCAGTGCATCTGGATTTTCATGGCACATCAACCCCTCTTGAATATGGCCCAGGGGTGCATTTCAGAGATGTACCGGTGCAACACAGTTGCACAGGATGCATCTCCTTTGAATATCCTGGCCCAAGTGTAATTTTAGACTTGGGATTTTGTTTGGTTATCTTACCAATATCACTAATAGTTATGCTAATTACCATATTATGAATGTGTATGTTGAAAAAGAAAGTCTGATCTTGATACATAGATACATAGACAGTGTCGGCAGATAAGGGCCTATGGCCCACCCAGTCTGCCCATTTAAGTTTGTAAGTTCAGTTTATGTTTTCCAGGAAGTCTGTTGCCCCTTACCCCTGACCTCCAGAATTCCTTTATGTCTATCCCATGCATTCTTAAATCCCGTGATTGTTTCAGCCCCACCACTTCATCTGGCAGGGTGTTCCACTTGTCCACCACCCGTTCTGTGAAGAAATTCTTCCTCACGTTTCCTCTGAATCGTCCTCCTCAACTTCATCCATGCCTCTAGTCCTGGAACATCTTTTCACTTAAAATAGTGCATTCCTGCACCCTGTTCCTCCCTGTAAGATACTTGTCATGTCTCTATCATATCCCCTCTCCCTCCTCCTCCAGGGAGTACATGTTCAGTGCCTTCAATCTGTCCTCGTGGGACTTGTGATGCAATCCATGCACCATCTTTGTTGCCCTCCTCTGAACCTTCTCTACCCTGTCTATGTCCTTACATAGGTAAGGTCTCCCAGAACTGCACAGTGTACTCCAGGTGCGGCCTCACTAGTGTCTTGTATACTGGAATTATGACCTCCTTTTCCTGCTGGTGATGCCCCTGCCTATGCATCCCAGCATCCTATTTCTTTACCTGCTGCCTTGTCACACTGTTTCCCTGCCTTGAGGTCATCAGAGATGATAACTCCAAGATCCTTTCCTGCTTGGTGCATGCTATATCCTCACCCCCAACTGATATATTGTGCCAGGTTTTTGTGCCCCATATGCATTATCTTGCACTTCCTTGCATTGAATTTCAACTGCCAAACCCTGACCATTCTTCAAGTTTCTGCAGGTCCCTTCTCATTCTGTCTACACCCTCTGGTGTGTCTACTCTGTTACAGAGCTTTGTGTCATCAGCGAACAGTGAAATTCTGCCTTCTAGGTCCTGCGCAATGTCACTGATGAAGATATTGAATAGTACCGGTCCCAGCACTGATCCCTGTGGTACCCCACTGGTCACTGCTGGGACCGGTACTATTCAATATCTTCTTATCTTCAATATCTTGATGGTGCACTTTTTGCTACATTGTCCATTTAGCTCAGTACATGAAAAATGGATAATACTAATGCTAAAAAGAAAAAAACCTTTTCATCAGATAATGAGAAAATTGAATACTTGTAAGCACTAGACATAAACGTTTTTATATATGGTATGCAATGATTGAAGGAGTTTGTGGGTTGACCTGTGGGATGGCTTCTCCATGAGACAGGCTCCATCCTTTGTACCTAGTTTTATACTCAGTGCATATACGTAGTTTGAGTCCTTGGGAGCTGATATTGGAAGGAGGAAGTTGCAACATAGTTTCCCAGGCAATGGAGGGTCACAAAATGGCCAAAGGGAATAGATGTGATGTTGCTGCTATTTTAAGATGAAGTGCAGGCTCCTCGCATGAGAGGGGTTTGGCTTTTGGCAAAATAACTATTTTTTAATTTGTTTGGCTCAGGTTTACTTCGGGAACTTCCGTGACCCCTCTAAACCACTTCAAGGTCACTAGGGGCTTAAAACACTTGCCCCTACATGAGTGGGGTGAGCATGAGTGGGGCACGTGCTTTGCCCATGCTTCGTGCATTCAGAGACATGCGCGTCATGTGTCTTGCATGTCCTGTGGGAACTGTGGGAATTAAGGCAGGTTGCCCGAAGGGAAAATAAAAACAAAGATAGGAAGCCATAGTAAATAGTGTTCATTGTATTGTTAGAGTTCCTTACTGTATTTGGCTAAGTCACTTTGCAACAAGACATAAGTAGCAAGAAATTATTAAAACACAGCTGTGATTGTTACTTAGCCTGCACTAAAAACATGATGGCAGAAGTCAAAGTGTTGGATGTTCGCCTTCTAATGGTTCAAGAAGGGTCAATAAATAAATGCTCAATACGTGAAATTTTTGCACCTAAGCAATTCCCACTAACTATGGATATATGTATCAAATGCCAGACGTTAATGACACTTAATAATGAAAACACTTCACTGAGAAATGAATTGACACATGCCCAAGAAATAGTTAAGATCCAGATGTTTGTTAACACATTAGCTCCAGTTGAAACTCAAGTCACTCATTGAAACACTACTGGTAATAAGGGGAGAAAATGGGTTAGAGAGCACAAATGAAAACACTCAGTTATCAGTTAACAGAAAAAGAGCAAGGGGAGATAGGCGGGATAGTTCTGAGAATGCTGAACAAGAAAATTGATATAAAAAGGGAAGAGAGGATGCTTCAACTTGGAAGAAAGTGACATATCAGAGAAAGCAAGCAGTAGAGCAAAAAGAAACATTTCAGATTCATAAAACAGATTTACTGGGTTGCTAAATCAGGATAATGAGGTAGGGAGTTTGACAATGGAATGTTTTGTGATTGGTGACTCTATCATCAAACTGACTGATAGATATATTAGACAAAATAACAAGGACACTACAACTGTCACTTCCCTACCAGGAGTTCGAATACATGATGTTAATAAAGTCTTAGAGAAAATTAAGTTACCATATAATTCTACTGTCATTTTGCATGCAGGTATGAATAATGTAGGTAACATGCATGAAAAAGACATCTGTCATGAATTACTTGATATAAGAAATTGTATGTGGCAAAAGGGCATAATGTAGCAATCTCAGGAATCATTCCTGTCCCTAGAGCCCATCCTCAAAAAAAATCTAACCATAAAAAGGATTAACATCAGACTTTATAATTGGTGCAGTAGAGATGGACTGACCTTTATTGATAATTGGACTGTTTTTCAGGGAAAACACGAATTGTATGCATAAGATGGATTGCACTTAAATAGTACTGGGGCTAGAGTGTAGGCAAACAGATTGGAAACCACTTTGAATCTGTTAAGCCCGAACTAAGTGATAAAAACATTATAGTGCCCCCCCCCCCCGAACCTAAAAACAACCAAGGTCAAAGAAATGGGAGTGTTGTAAAGAATCAGTAAGAAATTCTGTCATTTAATGCCAGGAGCATGAGTAACAAAAGTGATGAACTAAAGGCTTTGGTAAGGGAGAAATCTTATGACATAATTTCCATAACTGAAACTTGGTGGAACAACAATAGCAAAACATGGGATAGACATCTGGAGGGTTATACTCTATACACTAAAAACAGAATTGGAAAAAAAGGAGGTGGTGTTGCTATGTTTATAAAGAATACAATTACATCTGTAGACATATCTAACAAAATAAGAGCAGTAGACTCTGAAACAGAAACCTTATGGATAAGAATAAATGGTGGTAAATACCACTCTGTCATTCGGGTATAGTTTACTGCAGTCCATCGTCAAATACTGGGATCACTGACAGCTTAATTGCTGAATTTGAAAAAGTGGGGAGAACTGCTGAGTTCTGTGTTATGGGGGACTTAAATTTTCCCAATATTGATTCGGGAAAAGATTACTGCCACTGGTTGAAGTGCAAACCATGTTGTCAGTGGTTGTAATAATTTAAACTTGGTGCAATATTCAAAATTCCCCACTAGAGGAAATAACATTTTAGAGGTAGTTCTTGGAACAGAGCACTTACTAATACAAGATTGTGTTACTGGCCCCCCCATTTGGAACTAGCGACTATGTGTCAGTTATATTTGTAATCAATTACAAGTATGGAGCACATCAGGGTAAAACAAAAATCTTTTTATATCAAAAGGCTAAAGAAAAGGAAATAATTAACGAATTGAGAAAATTAGACTGGGTTTCAGTACTCAAAAATAAATCAGTATATCAAGTTTGGGACACTATAAAAAGGATTATTCTGGGTCTAAGTAAGATTTATATCCCCCAGACATTTAAACATAGAAATACTAGTAAAAATCATTTGTGGTTGAATAGACATGTAAGGAGACTCATTAAGAAGAAAAATAAGTGTTATAAAAAGTTCTTGAAAAATAAGAATGAAAGGACACATTCTGCATTAAGACATGCACAACAGAACTGTAAAAAAGGCATAAGAGAGACAAAAAGAAATGCTGAGGAGCAGTTAGCTAGGAATGCCACTAAGGACAATTATAGAGCTTTCTTTGCTTGTATTAAATCCTTAAAGAAAACCCAGAATCCTGTGGGACCCCTTATTGTGGAAGAAAAGACTATCATGTTAGATAGGTACTGTATATGGCTACTGCTTCTAATGATTATTTTTGTCAAATTTACAGTAGTAAATTGTACAGTAACCAGGTAGCTATACTCCCTACTGTTGACCCCATAAAGTTTGAGATATCTGAAATAAACAGCATATTCAGAAAGTAAAAACTAATTCATCTCCAGGCCCTGATAGAATTTCAATGCATATGTTGCAAATTATGAATGATTACATTACATTGCCATTAAAAATCCTTTTTGAGCAATCAGTAAGGACAGGAGAGATACCTAGTGATTGGAAACTAGCTCATGTGGTTCCCAGTTATAAAAAAGGGGACAAGGCTAATGTTAATAACTACAGACCTATTAGTCTGACTTGTTTAGTGTGTAAAATAATGGAGGGGTTAGTTAGGGATACACTATTCACCTCACCCAATCTGACAGATTCAGAACAACACGGATTTAGAAAGGGCAGGAGCTGTATGACAAATTTGTTGTGCTTCTTTAAAAATGTGAGCAAGTCATTAGATAATGGGGTTCCTTGTGATGTGATCTTTTTGGACTTCAGTAGAGCCTTTGATCTAACCCCACATGGGACCATTATAGACAAACTTAAACTATTAAAGGCAAATCCTTGTTTGATAAATTGGATAGAACAGTGGTTGGCAAATAGAGAACAGAGGGTCCAAATAAATGGTCAATTATCAGATATTGGGGCGGTGTTGAGTGGGGTCCTGCAGGGTTCTGTGTTGGGGCCCGCATTATTTCAGAAATTAATTTCTGATCTACCTAGTCATCTAAATGGTTGGGCTACTAAATATGCAGAAGACACAAAGATGGGAGGACCTTGTAGTACTCAGGAGGAGATAAGGTATATTCCGCAGGACTTGGATAGTGTTACTAAATGGGTTGATAGATGGGGTATATCCTTTAATATGGATAAATGTAAGGTTATGTACCTGGGGAGACACAATGCAAGGGTAACCTACACATTATATGGACATATTTTGCAGTGTTGTTCCTCTGAGAAAGACTTGGGATATTATGTATCTGATAATGAAAAAAATGAGCAAACTCAAGATGCAATTAAAAAATGTAATAATATCATCTGGTCTATTAGAAGAAACATAACAAGTAGAGTAAGTTATATAATGATGCCCTTGTTTCGAGCATATGTACATCCACAACTGGAATATGCATATCAGATCTGGTTTCCATCAAAAAAACAAGAAAGACAGAAACTAGAACAGGTGCAGAGGAAAGTCACTAAATGCATTTCAGGTATGGCTGATTTTAGCTATCAAGAGAGAGAGTGAAAAAGTTGAATTTAATGTCTACAGAAACCAGACTGATAAGAGCAGATCTCTTTGTGTACAACACTATTCAGGACTATAGGTTGTTAAATGATTTGGGGACAAATTTTAAACAGGATGGGCAGGATTCACAAAGAATTTGTGCTGTGCGGCTCACAAATGTGCCAGCACAAAGCAGATGCGCTGAGCACAGACAGAGCAAGTCACAGAGGCATGTGCAATGGGATGCGCCGAGTGCAGCCCCTCTGTGAATCACCCAGAAACAGTACAGCACAACTGGAGATGCACCAGTGCAACTGGAGATGCACCAGGACACGCTGGATGCCCTGAGTCACACAGGGGAGCTATTCAGAGCAAGTGGAGCAAGCCAGCAGGGCAAGAGGGAGCAACCACAATGTTGGAACAATAAAACCCATGGACACAAGTGCTGAGAGCATGTTTATAAAAGTGAAACATTACATAAAAAACTGTACAACACAAAAGTAGAACAACAAGCAACTGGAACAACACCAAAAAGAGAAAGGGAATGGCAGGGACGGGAAGGAGGGCAGGAAGGGGACAGTAACGGGGGCTATGTACATTAACTATTTACATGGGACATCCCCAATAAGAGGCAGGGGGCCACTACCGATGTCATGCCCTGCCACACAACACCCTGGCATGGCCATGTAACAGGAGCCACAGCAGGATGTCCTGCAGTGCAGCCGACAGGCGCTGAACAGTCCTGGACAGTGGGTGCAGGGCCACCTGGATGGCCACATGGATCCTTCGGTCTACGTCCAAAGGTTCACCTCTCCCAGCCACAGCATGGTGATCCTAGAGACCTACAGCAATGACAGAGAGAACACACACTGAGGGCCTGAATGTGGACAACACCCCCACCCAGCAGTAACCCACAGCAACTGAAATGCAGCAATAGCAGAATGCACCGCTCACCTGCCCCTGGAAGGGCACCAGGCCTGGCAGCCATGATCTTCCTCCTCCTCACCTCAATGGCATCCATGGCCCTCTGCCTGGCTTCTGGTCCTGCAAAACACAACAGACAGCACCATGAGTCAACACAGTGGTGTCAGAAACACACCACAACACCGACATGCACAGTTGATGTAAGGACAGCCAGACACTGTCACTGTGCAGGATGCACTGCTACAGTGCCCCCCCCATTGCCAGCCTGTGTCCATGCAGCAGACAGTGGTAACCAGCTGTGCAGCCCCCAGTGGCTTCCATGCAGACACAGCACCACCCAATGCCCCCCCATGGCACACATGATATGGCTGCACTGGATGGGTGCAGCCACTGCCATGTGTGCAGGATGCCTGTGACCCATGTGGGTGCCCCATGAGGGCCTCAACACACACGCACCCAGCACACACCACAAAAGAAGCCAGATGAGCAACACCTACCTTGCCTTGGTAGGGCACCCCTGTGTGCACGGCGACACAGCTGCACCAGTCTCCCTGGGCTCCACCTCTGGAGGTCGCCAAACTGATGCCTACACTGCTCCCCAGTGCGTGGCATCCCAGTGCACTGCACAAGCCTATGGGCAATGGAGGCCCACACCTCAGCCCTGGGTACATGGAGGTCATCCTGCCAAAACAGCTGCCCCTCCATAGACAGGACAAGAGCCATCAGATACAGCAGCTCCACCTGGGACCAGTTCATGGCCCTAGGTGTCTGTCTCCCTGCCCTAGGCATACTGTAAAACCAGGTCACAGTGTCAAGGTGCAACACAGCGATGTGTAGCCGAGCAATCAATATGCACCATGTAGAACACTGTGGCATGTGCAGTACAGCGCACACTGTGCATGAAGAGCTATAGGTCATAGGCAACACACCTGCACATGCGCAATGGAGACCACAGTGGTGTATAGATGCCATGTGGTGCACAGCACCCGCTATGTACACCTACCGGGCTCTGCACATGGCCCATGAGCACTACAAACACAATGCAGCATGGACCATGCATATGGGATCACACTGCACAATAGAGTACACAGTGTAATGGACAGCAGCCCTGCAGAAGTGCATCGGGTAAACAGCGTAGCGGCACATCAAGGAAGGTGCACCATTGGACACGGTGACCACGCATGCACAACAGATGCACCATGTAGACTGCCCTGGATATAGGAACATGTGCTCAATACTACGTGCATGCACCAGAGGTGCACTGTTCTGGCATTGGCACAACTCTGAGATACTCCTTGTAAAGTGAGTTAAGCTGGGGGCAATTGTGCAATTCACAGATAATGAGCCCAAAACAGCCTCATTCTACATGCATGGGCATCTCAGCTGATTAGCATCTCATTAACAGAGGCCCAGGCCTCATTTGCATGCCCTGAGCCATAAATGCTCCCAATTCAGCGGGCCGAGACCAGGTGACCGAGAGGAGACAGAACCTTGAAGGTGAGTACACAGCTATATTCACATGGTCTACAGAACGTACTGGGAGGATTGAACATATACATGCATACCTCTCAATGATTGTGTCCCCCATATGTGGAACATTGCCTCCCAATATGTGAAACAAATGGTCATAATGTGGAACACTCCATCAGAGCAGTATATAAGGTGCACAGATCACCGACAGACTGTTTCCAGTCATGTCCAGAAAGGCTGTTTGTGAATCATGATGTAAACATGTCAACATGTACGATGCAGTACTGCTGAATGATGATACAGCTGTCAGTGGAACAAGGCCTTGCAATGTGGATCAGGGAGGTTATGTGACATAAACAGAGGACCTTTTCCCTGTATAGTGGGACACATGAGAGGTATGTGTGACTGGGTGGCACTGGCAATGTGTGGTGGATGCAGCGATGTGCCACAGGTCTGTCCGAGGCATACAACAGTGCCTGTGCAGGCACAATGACAGTGTCACATGCCACACACTGCAGCCAGCTACACCATCGCTGTAGCCACATGTCCTGTGCCTCCACCCTGCAGGTGTAGCAAGGGTGGCACCTGGGATGGATGGGGTACCATGGTGGCAACACACATGCTGCAGAGGTACCAGGATATGTCCATGGCAGACTGCACAGTGTGCCCCCCCGGTGTGGCTACAATGTTGCGCCAGCCATGGATCAGTGGCCATACATGGCATATGCACCATCTCCAGTGGACCATGTACCATGGGGCATGGCCACCTGTGCCAGGACAACCACCTGCAGACCACCACCCAAAACACCAGTGGCACAGAACCTGGGGGAGCAACAGACAGAGGCAGACGGGTGCGGGAACATGTATATCCACAGGCATGACTAACACCTGGATGCTTCTCCCCACAGTAGCCAGTATGTCAGAGGAAGCAGGTGCCGCCACCAGGTGGTGACCAAATTTCACCAAGGATGAGAAGAGGGCACTCATAGAGGCATGCCGCATATGCCTTGATGCCCTCACCAGCAGGGGAGGCAGACGGATGGTGCAGGCAGCAGGCTGAGAGGAGGTGGTCCGGCAGGTGAATGCTGTGGCACCATACAATCATATGGTCCAAGAGTCCCATAAGCACTGAAATGATGGGTGTAGGAGGGCCAAGGAGAAGGTGGCCAACATCCATGCCTCCCTGCTGTGGACAGGGGGTGGCCCAAGCACAGCAGAACAGCTCAACCCAAACGAGGCCCTCCTGGCCACTAGTGTGTCCCAGACAGCCATGCAGGGTGTCCCAGAGGGTGGATTCCAGACTGTTGGCAGTCCGTTGCAGCATGGTGAGTAGCTGTGTGTCCTAGACAGGCCTGCCCACCCATGTTCCACAGCTGTCACGCCTGTCTCTGTATGGCATGCACTGTCACTGTATACCCAGGCACAGCTTCCTGGGGGCAATCACCCCTGGCCTGACCTGACATGCCCTGTGGTGCTGCGGGTGCTATGCCACAGCACTGGAGGGCACGTGTCCACTGTACATCCATGTGGCATGTGACACCGCTGCCATGCAGTGTGCACAATGGGACAGTGACAGGAGCGACCCCTCCATGGCCTGTATAGCGCTGTCACGTCATGGCCCTGGGGTGGTCAGGCCTGCGGTCCTGGAACTGTGTGGACGGCCATGTTCTGTTGTGCATTACCAATGTGATGTATGTGTACTGTGCATTAACCATGTTCTCCCTTCCTCTCTCCACAGCACCATCATGCCTCCAGGGTGTGGCCATGGCCATGGCTGCACGTGATGCTCTCGCGGGCGACGATGCAGGCCCGTCACATGGGGCTGATGACACCACTATGGATGACTCTGCACTAGCACCATCCACATCCTGAGCAACACTGGTCACGGCCCTGGTGCAGGCAGGCCCTGCAGGCCTCTTGGACAGTGCTGGTGGGACAGCTGGTGGGTATATCGCTAGATTGGGGAGCCTGTCCTAGTTGTCTGATGCCAACCCAGATGATGCGGTGGACATTGCTGATACCCTCCTTGTGCTCACCAGTGGCATGCCGGGGAAGGGCTTTGGCACCACCACATGCATCACCGACACCACCGACACAGACATGGCTGACAGCGGTGCACACATCACGGGGTTGCCTGTACACATGGCCCTGGGTGCCACTGATGTTCCCACTGTGTTGGGTGCAGGTGCAGATGCAGCACAGCTGCCCACAGCTGTGGGTGCTGTGCTCCCTGCACCACTGCCTAGTGCAATGCTGGCAATGTCGGTGTCATCCTGGCAGAGTGCCTCAGTGAATGCACCCACTCCAGTGGCTTTGGAGGACACCACCCATGTGCAGTCATTGGTGGTGCTCAGCCAAGCCCCACCCATGTCGCAGCCTGCCAGGGTGCAACCACTGCCCATGGATGCACCAGGACAGGCTAATACATCCCCTGCTCATCAGTGACGCCATCATGATGCATCACCCACCAACGACATGGAGACCTACCTTGGCCTCCTGTGGGTGACTGTGGAGGGGCAGGTGGCCCTCCGTGTGGAGTTCCATAGCCACAGGGCTGTGATGGTCCAGGAGCATGAGTCCACAGCTGCTGTGCATGCACAGATGCTGGCAGAGACACGCATCATGCAGGTTGGTATGACCACAGCTCTGAATCAGATTGCAGCAGCTGCAGAGGCAGTGGCTGCATCCACAAATCACCATGGATATCGTGCAGCCAGTCTGACACCCAGGAGCATATCCCGCATGCCCCAGCAGTTGAGCCAGGTGAACTCCCTGCTGCTGACTCCATCACTACTGGCCTCCATGCCCACCATCCATGGTTCAGCCGGTGGCCATGGGATGGCCACTCCACTGGGCACCCATTCACAGTCTCAGTGCAGCACCCCTGTAGGGTCACAGGGAACACCCCCTTTGGCCTGTGGTGGCACACCCACCACCACCAGCCATGGTAGAGGCCTTCCCCATGTCCATGGTGGCCGGGGAGCCACCCTGTGATGCCCACATCCCCAGGCCTGTGATGGCAGGATGGCACGCCCGTGTGTACTGGATGCCCTGCAGGTGGTGCCAGTGGCAGTGTATGTGGCAGTCGCCTGCCCCACAGCCGTCCTGGCACTACTCTGTGCAACCTGTGCAGGATGTCCTGTGTGTCTGTGTGCACCACTGTTGTGCTCTGTGTCACGGGAATGATCAGTGCGTTCTGGTGTCTGCTGTGCCTATGTGCAGGCTGCAGTGCACACTGACCTGTGACGTCTGCGACATGGCCTGGGTGGTGCATGGTTGTTGCATGCCTGGTGTGTGTGTGTGTGTGTGTGTGTGTGTGTGTCTCCCACCGTGTGTGTGTGTGCCACTGTGTGGCATTCGGTGTCCACTGTGCCCATGACATGCATTTCCTACACCTTGGTGCACATGCCTGCATGCATACATACCTACATACTCACCTGCATGGCTCAAAGAGTTCCTCCACCACATGCTTGCGGTAGGCCTGTTCTCTGTCTGCCAGCTTTCGGGTCCCTACGGCCCTGCCTGGGTTCACCTCCCTGGCCCTCAGGGGATGCCCTGTCCACCCCTCCCCCACCCCCCTCCTCCTCCTCCCCGGAACTGTTGCCCTCACTGGCCTTGACAGGTATCCCACAGACTAGAGCCATGTTGTGTAGCATACAACAGGCCAGGAATATGCCACAGGCCTTTTCAGGGCTATACTGTAGGGTGCCACCTGACCAACACAGGCACCAAAATTGCATCTTCAACATGCCGAAGACACACTCTATGATGGCACGTGTCACGATGTGTGCCTTATTGTAGCACTCCTCTGCCACTGTTCCGGGTCATCGGAAGGGGGTGAGAAGCCAGGGCCTCAATGGATATGCACCATCTCCTGTGGGGGTAGATGTGTGTCCGTTAGTACACTGGGTTCCACTGTGGGCATGTGCCCTGCTTCAGCCTTGGCCTCAGTGGTGTGTGCACCTGTCCTGCTCTACTGCCTGTGCAGCCCCATTCTGGGCAGTCCTGCATCCCTACCCCAGTTGCACCTGCATGCTTCCATCTGTCGTGTGGTGCACGGTGCTTGCATACCACCCTGTGTCCGCCTGTGTATCCTTGCACACCCCTGCTGTCCTAGGGCCCATGCGCCTGCTTCACACTGTCCATGGCCCACCCCACGTGTCCTGGCCTTGGTGCCCTCCTGTGCTGTTGGTGCCCTGTCACATGTACCTATCAGATGGCTACTTGATATGTCCCCATCCTCAAACCTGTCATCATGTGTGCTCCCAGGGTGTGTGGTGCAGACATTGGTGATGTGCTCTGTGCCATTGCACACCACCTGGCAATTCATGAAATGTTACCCCTTCCAGTTGATGTATGTGATGGCATTATCACCAGATGGTGTGCAGATCACCACATGAGTGCAGTCAGTAGCCCCTATGACACCTGGCATGTGTGCCACCCTGTAGAACCCCAGCATGGCTTCTGTCCGCTCCGCCTGCATGCTGGGGAAATGGATGTATTCCAACGCATGCAGTAGCAGTGCAGTGAGGAACTGTGTGATGAGGTGGGATGTAGAGGTCTGTGATGTGCCAGTGGTGTCCCCAGTAGGCCTCTGGAAGGTTCCTGTGGTGAGCAAGCACATGACCGTTGTCACCTTGGTCTCCACCGAGATGGCGTGACCTTGTGCAGTGGGTGCCTGCATCACATTATGGCACAGCTCACAGAGCTGCCTCAGCATGGCCCTGTTCAGGTGGTATCACCCTACTGTTTCCACCTTTGTGAGCTGCTCGAAGGACAGCCTGGCACAATACTGTCATGGGGGTTGGCCACCTACGGTGCCTTCCAGCGCCTTGCCTCCTCCTCATTAGGGCACCTGCTATGGCAACTGCTACTGGGTTCATTTGGCCGCAGGGTTGTCTGTGTGGTCCTCTGGCTTGGTGTGCTGGCTGGCTGTCTCTGTCTGTCTCTCTGTCTCTCTGCCTTCCTTTCCCCCTCTGGCTCCGGCAGTGTGCTGCTGCAGTTATTCCGTTAATGACCTGCTGGTGGGCTAGACTTAAGCCTCCTTCTTTTGTACTTATCTTTCTGTGGCACATCTTGGTTTTGCACTGATGATGCCACATTGATGTGCCATGGATATGCACTGTGAATCAGGTTGCGCTGTGTATGCATGGGTACACCTCCTGTATATGTGCTGCATGTCATTACATTGCACCTATGGCGCATTTCGTTCGGCGCAGGGCATTTTGGTTGTGCTGGCGCATTCACCCTGTTTCTAAATCATTATACAGCACAATTATGGCTTGCGCTGGCACATCTGAGTTGTGCTGAGTGCATCTCTTTTGTGAATCCTGCCCGATGTATATAACATTAGAGGTCATCCTTTACAAATACAAAATCAGAGGTTTCAAACAAACAAAAGGAAAGGCTTTTATACAGCAAGAATAGTCAATCCCTGGAATGCGTTACCTGAAAGTGTTATTATTAGTGAAAACAGAGCTATGTTTAAGTTCAGACTGGATCAGCACCTTTTGAATGGGAAAATTCCACAATATTATTAGATGTACACAAGGCAACTGCCTACTCGCTCCAAGTCTTCCTCAGTATGAACCTCCTCAGTATGAACCTCAGTATGATCAATTTCTGAAAAAAGGTCATGAGTCTTTTAATGAAATAATACTCCTTGGGTCTTGAATCAGGATGCATTGGCATAATTTTATCATCTGTGCATTTTATAGTAACTATGTCGTTTCTTGGACAAAAGATTATTATAGTATTGATGTGCTGTTTAAAAATGTGATAAATTATGCTATTTTTCTACATTTCTCCAAATAAATTGAAACAAAACAGAAACTGACATTGATTCCAGGCCAATGAAATGCCCCCAAAGTGTACAGTAGATAAACAAAAACTCCACATATTAGATCGTATTGTCATAATCCACCTTCCCTTTAATTAGGTGATTTTTCTATTCAAAAAATTTTCAAGCGCTTACTTCTATTATTGCTTAACTATATGATGTGGTTGGCAGTAGCATAATGGAAGTTTACTCACCTGGTAAAGGTGATTATAGGAGCACCTTTTTACAGCACTCCGAGTCTCGGCACATGGGTTTTCACTGCTATCTCCTCATAGGCTGATGCACAAAAATCTTTGGACTGAAAATCCAATCTGCCTCCTCCTCCTCCTGAGCTCCCAGAATCCTCAGTATGAAGTCTTTCAGAGCTCCAAGTAGTCATAGAAATCAAGTGTTATCAGAGAAACCTAACAGTCCCATATGGGATGCTGCAACAAATACGCAGCTTGACAGAATATTATATAGTTGACAAAACATTTTTATTCACCTTGGCTACTATGTTGGCAATGCAAACAACAGTTCTGTAGACTAAAATCTAAAAAATCTGAAAAAAAATTTGAGTATCACATATACTACATTCCATATATTCATGCGTTTTCCGTATAGTGAAAGACACCCACATGTAACATGCAGTTTTTTCCCCTCGTCTTTTCCTCCTCATAATGTGAGACATGGACTGCTGTAAAAAGGTGCTCCTATAATCACCTTTACCAGGTAAGTAAACTTTCATTATCCATCACACCTTTTTACAGCACTCTAAGTCTCAACACATGGGTGATTGTACAGCAGTATTCCAATCCTATTGGGTAGGAGGAGGAAAAGGACAGACCACAACCTGTAACACTTTGCAACTGAATTCTGATTGTCTTGTTAAGCCTGTATCTAATCTGTAAAATCTGGTAAAGGTATGGGGTGAGGCCCAGGTGGCTGCCTGACAGATTTTGGTTATGGATGCTGAATTGCATTCTGCCCAGGAAGCGGCTATCGCTCTTGTAGAATGGTACCTAATTCATGATGGCATGGGTGCCCCCTCTGCCTGATAGGCTTTAGCAATTGTAGATCATAACCACCATGCTATTGTGGACTTTGAAGCTGGTGAGCCCTGTTTTGGACCTTGTGGTATAATGAACAGTCTATCCTAATGCCTGATTCCAGCTGTTTGGGTGAGATAAACCTTAGTTGCCCTTCCTGGGTCTAGTAAGGCAAGTGTATCCCTGTAGGGATCCATTTCCCCGGGGGAAAACATTGGGACCAAAATTTCCTGTGCAAGAAGAAACATAGAGGTGACCTTAGGTACACATTTGGGTACTGTTTGGAGCATGACTCTGTCTGGATAAAAAGTTGTGAAGAGCTCTCAACATGACAAGGCCTAGATCACACTGGTCCTCCTGGCTGAGGATATGGCCACCAAGAAGGCCATCTTCAAACTGAGAATTGGTAACGTTATGGTCTCCAGCAGTTCAAAAGGTGGTTTGATCATGGCATCGAGCACCAGGTTGAAGTGTCATTGAGACGTTGTAGGTCTGGGTCTGTGTTTAATGTTGGTTGTGGCTGTGACAGAAATGGGAAGGAAAGAGTTAATGGTTGGGATTCTGTAGGTGCCTTATTTTTTAGCAGTTTGGAAAAAAAATACTCTCAGGCTGAAATCCTCTGTCCAGCAGCATCCAGCTTGTGGAATTCCTAGCTGCTAGATAAGAGCTGGGTCATAAATCTTGAGTGGACATCTCCATACACACACAGACCTGCAGACATGTACACAGGGCAGTTTGAATGGATTGGATCATTCAAATATAAACTTAAGGTAAAAAGGTAATATACTTGGTCACTGATAGGTGTTCACTCTGATTGAGACAATTAAATACATACATGTGAGTTGGTTGGTGCATTCAAAGGGAGAATAGGAATGACTTATTCTTCACAGAGTATATAACCTTCTGAAAGACAGAGAAGGTCTCTCTTGCTTTGGGGAAGCTGGAAGGGGAAACATAAGTTTGGAGCCTATTTTGTAGCTATGTCTGTGGGAGCTGGCAGTTAGAACAGGGTCCAGTGTCTCTTGTAAGGACAGGGAAGGGTAAGTTTAGTGAGATCATATATCAGTAATAGCCTTCTTCTTTTGCCATCTGTTATTTAAAAACATGTGTTTACTTTTCCTGTATGAGTGTTATTCTCTTGTGTTGTAAATACATATCCTGCAAATGCTCAGTGCACTTTCTGTTAAGTAAAAGCTATTTATTTGCTCAACAGTTGTGACTGTGATGTCATTTTTCTACGGTAATATTTGGTTTTCACTGGCTGAGGTAAACTCTGTGCAGCATCCGACACCCGAGAGAGAGAGACACACTACCAGACTTTAACTTGTGCAATTGCACATTTAATTATACAAGTTTGTATACTTGAAAGAGGTGCTGGAAGGAAAGTCCGGCTGGTGACAGCGAATACCCCTGGACAGACACCTCTCTAAAAGCTGTTTCAGCCCAGAGGGAGAGGTGGGTTGTCACATATTGGTTGGCAGTGGTGGGGTGATGATAGTGGACTGCGTAGCATACTGAGATACAGAGTTTGCCAGTGGAACAGTTACCTTAGTGTTGCAAAACAGGATATATAAGAGGATACATTTGTACAACAGTTTTATTTGTTTCTAGTTAGCACAGGAAAGTGTAGCAGTAGAGAATGAGTTCAACGGAGTATGTCTCGCTTACTGTGCCACAGCTTTTTGTAAGGTGCCAGGAAAAGGGGATTCAGCCTGAAGATCTAAAACATAAGAAAAAGGCAGACCTCATAGCTACCGTCTTAGCACATGCTCTGAAGCAGTCAGTCACTGGGGGTGAGTCAGGAACTGAGGCAGCAGATCCCCCAAACCAGCTTGAGGCACTGCAACTGCAGCTGTTGCTGCAAGACAGGGTATTGGAGGCGAAAAGACTGGATGCTGAGGCAAAAAGACTGGATGCTGAAGCAGAAGCAAGAAGTTTGGATGCAGAAACAAAATAATGGGAAGCAGAGACCAAAAGACGGGAAGCAGAGAAAAAACTTGAAGAAAAGAGACTGGCAGACAGAGAAACAGAATTACAGCATGAGAAGGAGATGACTACCCTGCACAGCCAGCAAACCATGAGTAATGGTGGAGTGAGTTTGCCTCATGAAGTCAAAATTAATTCTAAATTGTTCCCTCAGCTTAGAGAGGGAGATGACCTTGACTTATTTTTAAGGTCATTTGAGAGAGTATGTGACCAATTAAAATTGACTAAGGCTTCCTGGTCAACTTATCTCACACTCTTACTGACGGAGAGAGCGTTGCATGCATTTGTTAAATGAGTAATGAAGACTATGCTGATTATGATAAAGTGAAAACAGTGTTGTTGAAATGTTTTGAATGAATTCCTGAGGCTTATAGAAGGAAATTTGGGAGTTAAAGAAAAGCCCAGAAGACAGTTATGCAGAACTGCAGGTTCAACTGTGTACTTACCTTGATAGGTGGATGGAGGGGGCTAAAGTAACCACTGTGGAACTAATTAAAGATGTATTGGTGAGAGAACAATTCCTTAAAATTGTACCTGAGGACATTTTTTTCCTTTTCCAATTGTTTAACCAGGTGAGACACTCTAAGCTGAAAGCTTGTTTACAGGTGCAACCTGGGAGCACAGGGAAGTTAAGTGACTTGCTCAGGGTCACACAGTATGCAAGTGGAGGCTGTGGAATTCAAACCCAGATCTCCAAATTTGCAGCTCAGAGCCTTAAACCACTATGCTATACTGTCTGCGTGTATGGCTCATAGACCGGGCATAAGCCTTTTCCACAGAAGTGGTAGGAAGCGCTGACGTGTATCTGTCTAGCTGGCCATACACACAGCGTAAGTCTTATGGTGAGCGGCCGCACATGGTTATAAGGGATCCCATAGTGGGCAGCCCAAAGGAAACCAGTCTGCACCTAAGCCCAAAGGAGAACCCTCTGGTTCGAAGGGGACCCACTAGACAGGACCCAAGAAATGTCATATTTGCAATCAAGTGGAACACTTGAGATATAACTGCCCTCAGAAACTGGTTAAGGGGCAGAGGTATGGGGGAGTGAGTGATCAAAAGAGCACTGGTGTGTTTGTAGGGTGTGTCCAGTCTGAAGAACCACTCTCCTCTGATAAGAATCTGCATCCCATTACAATTAATGGAATAGTAACACAGGGACTGTGGGACACAGGTGTTGACATCTCCCTAGTAAGGCAGGATCTCATTCGGGCAGAGCAGATGGTGCCTGGGAAATACTCCAAGGTCCAGGCATTCACAGGGCCACCAGTCCAATTACCAATGGCTAGAGTCATCCTGAGCTGGGAAGAGGGCCTGGAGAAAAGGAGGTGGGAGATGTAGAGGACCTACCTGTAAATATGATTGTGGGGAAGGATTTGGACCCCAGTAAAAAAACTGGTATGTGTTGTAACTTGTAGTCAGGCACAAGGGCAAGCTTCTGAGGGTGAAGAGGGGGTGATTCTGGGTGGTCCAGCCACACCCTCAGCAGCTAAGGAAGTGTCTGGCACAGGACAGGGGCTGGCTAGAAGCAGCAGTCCAGAACCCCCAGTCACAAATAGAGGAGCCCACAGGACTTCCTTCAGAAGGGGCACTGGGAAGGGTCAGACAAGGGCAGCTGAGTGCTGTACAGTGAACTGATCCAACTCTGGAAAAACTGAGGGAAATAGCTTATAGGGCTGAGTGTACTCAGGGAGATAAAGAGTCCATTTACTGGGACAATGGTCTGTTGTACAGAGAATGTACAACAGAGGAAGGGCTAGACGTTGAGGTACTCCAGCAGCTGGTAGTCCCTAAGGTTCACCATCAGCAGCTTTTGGCCCTCGCCCATGATATCCCTTTTTCAGGGCACTTGGGGGTGAGGCACACAAAAAAGCATCTAACCAACAATTTCTTCTGGCCTGGTATTGGCAAGGATGTGGCAAATTATTGCAGGACTTGTCCACAGTGCCAGTGGGTGGGGAAAATGGGGGACAAGGCCAAGGCAGCTTTGGTGCCCCTGCTCATTATTGATGAACCCTTCAAGCAGTTAGCTGTGGACATAGTGGGGCCATTGAGCACCCCAAGTCACACTGGCAAGTGGTATATCCTGGTAGTTGTAGACTATGCCACCAGATACCCAGAGGCAGTGGCCTTAACATCCTCCGAGGCAGAACCAGTGGCAGATGCACTGTTGGGAATATTTAGCCGGGTGGGCTTTCCCCAGGAGATACTGTCAGACCAGGGTGCCAATTTTATGTCAGGGTTAATGAGTAGTTTGTGGGAAAAGTATGGTGTGAAGCAGCACAAAACATCCCCATACCATCCCCAAGCTAATGGTCTAGTGGAGCAATTTAATTCAACCCTTAAGACCATGCTACAGACTTTTGCTGACCAGCATAAGAGGGACTGGGACAAATATTTGCCTTATCTCTTATCTGCATACAGGGAAGTCCCACAGGAGTCCACAGGGTTCTCACCTTTCAAGCTCCTCTTTGGTCATAGGGTGCGGGGTCCCCTAGATTTGATTCAGGATGAATGGGAGGGTGACCGTGCCTCCCAAGGGGATTCAGTTGTGGAGTATGTCCTGAACTTCAGGACCCACCTTAGGGAGCTCATGGGGTTTGCTCAGAAGCACCTGGTCACTGCACAACAGTGGCAGAAAGTCTGGTACAACCGTGGGACCTGAGCCAGAGAATATGAGGTGGGACAGCAAGTGATGGCACTCATCCCTATCTGACAGAATGAATTACAGGCAGTATGGGAGGGGCCATTCTCCATTGTCCAAAAGGTTAGTGATGCCAATTACATGATACAGCTACCGGACAGGAGATTCAAACAAAAGGTGTATCATGTCAACATGCTGAAGCTCTACCATGACAGGGAGGAAATGGTCCTCGCTGTATGCAGTGCACCAGAGGAGGAAGCTGAGGTAGATCCACCGGTGGACCTACCTGGGGAGGCCAGGGTTGCATCCTCTGTGGACAACCTTACCCTCTCAGAACAGCTGACACCAGCCCAGGTACAAGAAATTAGGGGTGTGCTGAGAGAATTTGAGGACATGTTCACAGGGAAACCGGGGTACACCACGATGGCAGAGCACCATGCAGATACAGGGACCCAGGTTCCCTTGAAACAATCCCCCTATGGGGTACCAGAGCATGTTAAGCAGACTGTGAAAGAGGAGCTCAAAGAGATGCTGGAACTGGGGGTAATCCAGGAATCTAGTAGCCCCAGGATGTTACCAGTGGTACTGATCCCCAAAAGGGATGGCACCACATGATTCTGCATGGATCACCAGAAGCTTAATAGATGCACAGAGTCTGACACCTATCCCATGCCCAGAACAGATGAGACCCTGGAGTGACTGGGGGGAGCCAAGTATTTGACCATAATAGACCTAACAAAGGGCTATTGGCAGGTACCTCTGACCCCTGCTGCCAGGGAAAGATCAGCTTTTGTTACTCCATTTGGTGTATATGAATTTAAGGTAATGCCATTTGGAATGAAGAATGCACCTGCAACCTTTCAATGGCTTGTAGATCGCATTCTGTCTGGGGAAGGTGAGTTTGCATTGGCTTATATGGATGATATAGCCATATACAGCCAGACCTGGGATGAACACATCAAGAATGTGCGGGATGTGTACCACAGGTTAAAGAAGGCAGGTCTGACCATCAAGGCAGAGAAGTGCCAGATAGGTATGGCAGAAGTATCCTACCTTGGGCACCGGGTGGGTAGTGGACACATCCGTCCGGAGGTTGCCAAGGTTGATGCCATCCTGGCCTGACCTACTCCTACCACAAGGAAACAGGTCAGGGCATTTCTAGAGACAGCAGGGGTACTACCAAAGGTTTGTTCCCCACTATAGCGATCTGGTTAAGCCCCTGACAGACTTAACCAAGAAGGGAAAACCAGATACAATGAAGTGGTCAGAAGGCTGTGAGGTCACTTTTCAGGAGCTAAAAAAGGTCTTAAGTGGCCCAGCTGTATTGGCTATCCCTAACTATAGTTTAAAGTTTATGGTCCATGTGGATGCCTCAGATCATGGGCTGGGGGCTGTGCTGAGCCAAGTTACCCAGCAGAAGGAGGAGCACCCGGTTGTGTACCTCAGCCGGAGGCTTTTTCCCAGAGAGGAGACATACGCCACAATTGAGAAGGAATGCTTGGGGATAGTGTGGGTCCTTCAGAAGCTGCAGCCTTACCTATATGGGAGAGAATTCACTGTGGTCATAGATCATAATCCCCTGATTTGGCTTCATAGGTCCAGTGGGCAAAATGGTAAACTACTATGTTAGAGTTTGGTACTGCAGGCATACAATATGACCATCCAGCATCGCAGTGCAAACAAAATGCAAATGCAGATGGGCTATCTAGACAGGGCTAATGGCCTGGCTGGATACTTTTGGGCACTTCCCAGTAATTGCATGAAAGGCTGTGTCACTTGGGGTGGCCCAAGGGACATGCCTTCATTATCTGGGGGACAATGTGACAGAAATGGGAAGGAAAGAGTTAATGGTTGGGATTCTGTAGGTGCCTTATTTTTTAGCAGTTTGGAAAAAAATACACTCAGGCTGAAATCCTCTGTCCAGCAGCATCCAGCTTGTGGAATTCCTAGCTGCTAGGTAAGAGCTGGGTCATAAATCTTGAGTGGACATCTCCATATACACACAGACCTGCAGACATGTGCACAGGGCAGTTTGAATGGATAGGATCATTCAAATATAAACTTAAGGTGAAAAGGGAATATAATTGGTCACTGATAGGTGTTCACTCTGATTGAGACAATTAAATACATACATGTGAGTTGGTTGGTGCATTCAAAGGGAGAATAGGAATGACCTATTCTCCACAGAGTACATAACCTTCCGAAAGACAGAGAAGGTCTCTCTTGCTTTGGGGAAGCTGGAAGGGGAAACATAAGTCTGGAGCCTACCTTGTAGCTATGTCTGTGGGAGCTGGCAGTTAGAACAGGGTCCAGTGTCTCTTGTAAGGACAGGGAAGGGTAAGTTTAGTGAGATCATATATCAGTAATAGCCTTCTTCTTTTGCCATCTGTTATTTAAAAACATTTGTTTACTTTTCCTGTATGAGTGTTATTCTCTTGTGTTGTAAATATATATCCTGTAAATGTTCAGTGCACTTTCTGTTAAGTAAAAGCTATTTATTTGCTCAACAGTTGTGACTGTGATGTCATTTTTCTAAGGTAATATTTGGTTTCCACTGGCTGTGGTAAACTCTGTGCAGCATCCGCCACCCAAGAGAGACACACTACCAGACTTTAACTTGTGCAATTGCACATTTCATTATTCAAGTTTGTATACTTGAAAGAGGTGCTGGAAGGAAAGTCCGGCTGGTGGCAGCGAATACCCCTGGACAGACACATCTCTAAAAGCTGTTTCAGCCCAGAGGGAGAGGTGGGTTGTCACAGTGGCCTTTAAGAATGTTCGGACCAAGGGATATGCCCTGGTAAATGTCCATCCATTTCATCTCATATTGCTTCGATTGCCACTGCTTGCACCTGCAAGGATGCTAAAGCCAGACCCTTATCTAGCCCATCTTGCAAAAACTCAAAGACATGAAAGATGGGTCATTCTGAAGCTTCCAGTTCCCTTTCCTCACACCATGTTGAAAATATAAACCAGTGTCTACCATATGTCTTACTGGTGGAAAGTCTCTGAGCCTTTAACATTGTTTAGACTACCTTGTCAGAGGCCCCCAATTTTAGCAGTCTATACCTCTTAGTGGCCAAGCCGTCAATCTCAGGGCCCGTGGCTCCTCGCACTAGATTGGGCCCTACCTGAGAAGGTCCAGTCATGGTGCTAGTGTCATTGACTTGTCTATTAGCATCTTTTTGATGAGGGCCTACCATATTCATCTCAGCCAATCTGGTGCAGTCAGTAGGACCATGCTGCCTGTGTCCCGAATCTTCTGTAACACTGGGCCTATCATTGACAGTGGGGGGAAAACATATGCTATGTTCCTTTTCCCTGTATCTGGACAGAAATGTTGGTAGTTGAGGTTTCCTTGCTGATGCCATCAGATCTCTTCAGGATCATTTGAAATACTTTCAGATTGATCTGCCATTCTCCTGGCTGTAGGGACTGTCTACTAAGCCAGTCTGCTCTGGTGTTTAGATTCCCTGCCAGATGAACTGCCGTGAGGCTAAGTAAGAGTATTTCTGCCCATATCATCAGAATCTCAGTTTCTCAAGCCATTGTCTTGCTCCTTTTTCCTCCTTGTTTGTTGATGTATGTCATTGTCTCTTTGCTGTCTGTGCGTATTTTTACATGTCTTCTCCTGACCTGTGACTTGAAGTGTCTGAGGGCCAGTTGAATGGCTCTGGTCCCTAGGGTGTTCGTTTTTGTAGTGGACCACTTCCCTTGGACAGACTGTCTGTCCAAGACCACTCACCATCCTTCTAAGCTTGCATCTGTCTCTAGTGTTCTTGAGATGTTTTTTTCTGGGGTTGTCCCTTGTCTTAAGTTGGATGGGTTTGCCCACCACTTCAGTGATCTCTTGACTGTTGGTAATAAGATGCTGGTGCAATTAGGGTTATTATTTGATTTTCTGATGGTCTGCCCATGCCTTTTTCTGTATCGAAGATTGCTCCCAAATGCTAGATTACTAAATCTGATTTATCTTTGTTAAACACTACTTTTAACGCAATCTATAGGTGTGTACTAAGGTTACCATGTAAAACTCACCATTGCACTTTATATGAATTATTGGGTTGGCTGCCACCTAAGCTCAGCCATGACTATAACTTGAATTGTTTAATTGATAGGACACTACGTTTAAAATCTGACTCTGCCTATTTTAAATTATTTAAACAAAACAAAGAAGCCTGACCCTTAAGGTCAAATAGTGCTATCTTTTTAGTAGTCCTAAGAGTTTCAAGCAATATGGGTGAATGTGCTATATCAGTATGTGCTGCCTGAAACTGGAATTTCTTGCCCAGTCATTTGCATGACTGTGTAAACCATAACATTGTAAAACAACAGCTTACGATACATTACTGTGCACAGTTTAATTGTACATGTGTATAATTTGCACTGATGTTTGTCTTATTAGTATATTTATTGTAACATCTTTAGGCTATTTAAATAAGCCACAGGTCATGAATGAAAATGGGCCTTGGATCATTACATTTACCTGGTCAACAAAAGTTTAAATAAATAAATAAAGATTACCCTTTTTCCATAGTTTTGGGAATCATAGTCCCAAATGTCCAGAGGTAGAAGCTGTAGTTGTCTCGTGAGCGCTTTTGCCAAGTCATGAAGATCTATGCATGTGGCCAATAGTCTGAGAAGTTGTATTGGTTGCCACACTGTGGCTGTTCTGTATTGTATAACCCATCTGCAATGTGCAATTAGGGTTGTTATTCAATTTTCTGATAGTCTGACCATGCCTTTTTCTGTATCGAATGTTAGCTCCCAAATGCTTGATTGTTGTGATGGGAGACAGGTGACTTGTCTTTTCTGATGATCCAACCATGCTCTGTTAGGAGTTGTTGGGCTTGTGTGGTTGCTCTTTGTGCCTCTTCATGTGATCTGGCTTGAATTAACCAATCATTCAGATATGGGATCACATGTACCCCTTCTGTGCGTAGAGTGCTGCCAGTGGAGCCATCACCTTTGTGACCACAAATGGTGTTGATGCCAGGCCGGATAGTAGGCACTGATATTGGAAGTGATGGCCCTGAAGGCAAAATCTGAGAAATCTCAGATCACTGGATCTGATGGGTATGTGGAGGTATGCATCTTTCAAGTCTATGGAAGCAAGTAAGTCCCCTCACTGAGGATTGCTGCAAAGATGGAATGCAAGGTCTCCATTCTGAACTTTTGATACTTTACAAACTTGTTTACAAACTGTAAGTCCAGAATCAGCCTCAGGTCTCCGGTCTTCTCTGGTACTTGGAAGAATATGGAGTAGATGCCTGACTGTCATTCCTGCTGTGGGACTGGTATGATGGCCTTGCTGTGGATTAGTTGATTCAAAATGGCCCTGACTGTTATATGGTCCCCTTGTCACTTGATACGTGTGACTGTACAAATCTTTCTCTTCTTGGTATGGCATTGAATTCTATTGCATAACTGTTGGCAATAATTTCTTTGAACCATCTGTCTGTGACTGAGGAGTCTCAGATTGTGGCAAAGTGCTGGAGTCTTCCCCCTACTACCTTCATTACATCCTGGTCCTGAACACCCTCATTGGCGGGAACCCCTGTTGGTATTTTTTGGTCTATACGCTTGTCTTCCATTATGGCAGCCTCCTCATCCTCTATTGGCTTTTTAGTTCTGTTTGCAGTTGAAGTAGTTTGGTTTGAACCAAAATGAGTGCCTATCCTGGCCTTGGTGACATTAACCTCTCATATTTTTGTTTGCATAGTTCCGTAAGCTGTTGCTCTGAAAGGACGGTAGGGTTGCCTGCTTGCCCTGATTGTCCTTGTCATCCCCTTGCTTAACCATAAATTATAAAATAGCAAGAAAAATCCCTGGACTCTAATTGGTCAGTCTGGGCCTATACCTGTGATGTTATCCCAGTACAACATCACAGATGTAGTCCCAGCGGAGACATGAACTGTATTAAATGTTAAATGTTGGTAAAAATCAATCCACAAGCTATGTCAAGTTCTGTCAGTACTTCAGTATGTTTTCATAATAAAAAGTCTTGCCTGCCAGCATCACAACATAATGGGAAATAAACTCCAAATCTGTGTAACATCACAGAACACCACATTTTGACGAGCACTGCTTCATTTTTTGAAAAGTAATGTAATATGTTCACAAAGTTGTCACAGCAATCAGCTCCAGTGCTGCCCACTGCTATGGGCTTCTCCTCTCCCCACCTATCCTGAATAGTCTTCTGCTGTCCCCACCTTTCCCAAACAGAAACTGAGTGCCTGTGTTAAAGGGGAAACTGCTTGACTTTTTTTGAAAAGTAATTTATCCCAAAGTAATCACTCCCATTATCTGTTTGCTCTGCCCACTGCTATGAGAACCTGCCCATCTCAAACAGACTGAGCAATCAGCTTCCGTCACCACCTTCCATCCCCAAACAGATTGAGCGCATGTGTTAAACTGCACTTGCTACTCACCCTCAATAGCATGACTTCTGATTTGTGATGATCTCCTTTCTTTTTTTTTTCTCGGTATAAACAGATAGCGACTGTACCGGGACAACCACACGCAGACAGCTCTCACCGCAATGTCAGCAATTAGTGCTGGGGTGTGTGGATTTGGCTGGCTTTCAGCTTCACAAAATCAGGAAAGCAATACAGGAAGAAAGCAACAAAAGGACAGAGATCCTTTTTGGGGGTGATGCAGAGAGACATATTCAGGAGAACAGAAAAATGGGAACACAAAACAACAAGTGTTTTAAATATGATGGAAGCAAGGGTGGGTAAAGCCACAGAGGCACACACTTCCAGCAGCTCCACCTATGGGCCAAAACAAGAAATAATCAGCACTATTTTTTTTCAGTGTTCATTCCCAGTGAAAACATGACAACAAATGTTGTTTTAATAAACTATTTAATCTTTTTTTTTTTTTTTTGAATACAGACGAGGCATTTTGTAATAGGAATAATGCACTCCAGGGTGTGTGTTGTGCTGGGATAATGTCATGCCTTGGTGCTGCAAGGCATGACATTATCCCAACACAACACACACCCTGTTGTGCATTATTGCTTAATTCTTCTATGCCCAGACCAAAGATCACGTCCCCTGAGAAGTGAAGTTTCATGACTCTGGACTTGGATTCTTGGTTTGCATCTCAGAGCTTGAGCCAAATGTGTCTCCTGGCTCTGTTAATCAATGCTGCTGACCTGGATGCCATTTTAAAGGTGTCTATGGTAGCATTCACTACCTATTTGATGGCATGTATGGCATAGTTCCTAGTCGCGCCATGTGCGCTTGATGTAGGGATGTCTTGTCTAGCCACTTCTAGCTATTGAAAAACTGCTCTGGAGGAGCAAGTCACTGCTGTGGAAGCCCTCATGGCCATCATCAGCATGTCATGAACCTTTCTGATGATGTCATCCACCTTTCTGTCCATCGGGTCTTTCAAGGCTGAAGAGGACTCTGATGGTAGCATTGTTTTGTTGCTGAAACATGAGATCTCCTAGTCTGCCTTGGGAGTTGCTGCCCTGACTTTTCTTTTTCCTGTGCCAAGGGGTACCGTCATTCAAATGTACCCTTCTCTCTAGTTTTGATAGGGTTGGGTGACTCCCACTCTCTCACTAGAATGTTTTCTGGGGCTTTACAAATGGGAAAGAAGGTGGTGGATTGCTTTCATTCCTGAATAGGGGATTGAATTTGAGGTCAGGCTGCTCGATAGGTTCATGAATATGCAAAGTCTCACAGACCACCCTAATTAGCCCAGGTATGAGCTCAAAGGAACATAGCCTTGCTGACATATCCTTCTCTTCCTTGTCTGAGAGTACATCATCCTCAGAACTGGATAGGTCTGGGCTGCTATCTGGGTCTCAGTTTTCTGTGCCCCTTGGTCTCTTTAGTTTTGATGCTTCCTTGTCCCAGTTCTGGGGTTGTTTGTTGTCTCCCAGGGAGTCTATTTTGTCCAGAAGTTTTTGGAACATGTCTACCATGACATTTTGTAATATTGTGGAGATGCAGTTAGTCAAGACATCCTCTTCAGTGGATCTTGATGCCTGTGTGCTGTCCTGTGGCTTTGCATCCACCATGCATAGTGCACACAGTTCCCCAGTTTCTTTAGCTATTAAAATGTTGGGATGTTTTCTGCACATTCTTCTAGCTTTGCCCATTTCAGATTCTGAAAGATATATAAAGACAAATACATTTATAATGCCAGGAAACTCTTTTTTTATACAGTGTGTATGTATGTGTGTGTGTGTATATATATATATATATATATATATATATATATATTTTTACAGGCAAAAAAATCCATTTAATGCATCAGTTAGGGTTGTTCCACAGTGACAAAAGTGAGGAAATTCGATGTTAGGGTTGAAACCCCCTTTGCACCCCTTCAGCCCACCCCCCAACTGGAATCGGGGTGCGCATTAGGGTCGTCGGCCTGAACTATGACCCCATCACATGTGGAAAGAAGCTGAGGAATAGGAGAATGGGGTGGCAGTTAGGACTGATGACCCCAATGCGCACCCCGATTCCAGTTGGGGGGGTGGGCTGGAGGGGTACAAAGGGGGTTTCAACCCTAACATCAAATTTCCTCACTTTTGTCGCTGTGGAACAACCCTAACTGATGCATTAAATGGAGTTTTTTGCCTCTAATTTCCCTTCTTTTTGAGAATGATAATGAGAAATAGTGAATGTAATGCAGCGGTGGGAGTGTGAGGCCCAGCGGGCCCTGTGATCCTGCCACGTGATGTTTTGTCACATAGTAACATTGTGCCCACAAACGCAAATCGTAATGCGCATGGTGACGCAAAGCAAAACAGAAAGAGAAACAGTACTGTAGACAGAAATGTTAACAACAATGCAAACACAGCCACAAATGAAAACAGAAAGGGTAACACACATGGTGGCGTAAACGTGAACGGTAAGTGAAACGGGTACGGAACCGCAAGCGGAAATGGTAATGGTAACAGTAATGTAAGTGCACAGGCTGGTTTTCCCCAAAAACTGTATAGAGAAAGACAGTGAGTACAAAGAATATATGCAAAATAATGAGTCTTGGTACACAAAAATGAGGACTTGGAATAGTAAATTGCTTATATGTCAGTAACCGTACGACATAGAAAAAAAAAGTAAAAGTCATATGAATTATCACTTTCCTAGCTAGTTTTGTACTTGGGGCTAAGAAATTTTTTGACAAAAAGTCTGTATCTCGCACCGTTTTTGAGATACGGGCCCTGAAATGCATGGCGAACACTGTAATGTTATCCTATAGGAAAAAACAGAAGTTCGAGTACCATAACTTTTCCTCCCTGTAATATTTTTCACCAAACCACTGAAAGGCACATCTGTGGGATGTTGGCTGTGTTTCCTGCAATTTTCAGCCCTAAAGACCAAACCGTTATTTTGCAGCAGAGCTAAACGATTGCTGCAATGCGTCGTGTCTGCGTAATTTTATCCTATGGGAAAAAAGGCAAATTTAGATACCGTAACTTTGTCACTGTGTAATATTTTTCAAGAAGACACTGAAAGGCACATCTTTGAGATGTCAGCTGCGTTCCCTCCAAATTTCAGCCCAAAACTCCAAACCCGTTCTTTGCAGCAGGATGCCAGCGAATTACTGTTATTTTTGAGCATAGTGCCATAAGTAGTGCCGTGATTTGCAGCTTTCACAAAAATTTGCGAACGCACCATTGAGTCGCGACACTACTTTGCGAAGTACTTTTCTAGAAATCTGAAAAATATATTTCTGGGGTGTTTTACCCCAAAATAAAGACATAGCTAGCATCCTCAGGGCATGGCTAGGTGAATACAAAAGAATTAGGTTGCTAAAGGGTCTCAATTTTAAATGCCAAGCATTTTTCTGATCGCTAACTGAAAACAAAATGGCGGATTTGCGACAGTAAAGGGCCATTTGCGACAGTAAAAATGCATTTGCAAAAGTGTTGAACTTTTTACTTTTCCATTGACTAATGGAACTTGTTTTGAATAACTTTTGAACCGTTTAATACTTTTCACGAAATCTTTGAAAGGCACATTGGGGACCCGGCTGCATGTTCCTGAAGATTTCGGACCAGTCACAAAACTGTGTGACCTGTAGGCGCGACTGTAAAATTCCAAAAAGCATAAAGGCATCGCGCAGATCACGCAATAACTCTGCAGCATTTTATCCGACCAGTACAAAACTTGGCAGATCCCAAGATGTATGAGTCTTGATTCTGCATTCCAAATTTCAGGCAAATCCATTGTACAGTTGCAAACTAATTAAGGTGCAAAAGTTTGGGTTTAACATGTAAATGTCTCCTCAACCCTAACTATGGTAGCACTACCATGCTACCATAATATATATTATATATATACATATATATATTATAATATATATATATATATATATATATATATATATATATATACATAGCAAAAAACTCAGTTTAATGCATCAGTTAGGGCTGTTCCACAGTGACAAAAGCAAGGAAATTCGGTGTTAGAGTTACCACCCCTTGCACCCCATGCCCACCTTGTCCCCACCAACAGGAATCAGGGTGTGCACTGGGGTTGCCGGCCCTAACTCTCACCCCATTCCATAGGTAAATAAGCTGAGGTGGTGCAGTATAGGAGGATGGAGTGAGAGTTAGGCTCAATGACCCCAGTGTACACCCTGATGCCTGTTAGTGAGGGCAAGGTAGGTGTGGGGTGCAAGGGGTGATAACCATAACACTGAATTTCCTCACTTTTGTCACTGTGGAACATCCCTAACTGATGCATTAAATGGATTTTTTTGCCATGAATTTCCCTTCTTTTGAGAATGTGCAATATAAATCATGAATGGAATGTGGTGGTGGTCAGGCCTCGCTCTCCCACATGCTGCCCATGTCTGCTTAATAACCATAACAATAATGCTAATGCTAACAGTAACAGTGATGGTGAGTGAAATGCAAGCGCTAATGGTAACTGTAACACCAACAAATGTTAATGCAAATGCAAACGGTAACTGTTATGGTAATGCAAACAGAAATGCAAATGCAACTGGTAATGCAAATGCAAATGGTAACGGTAACAGTAAGGTGATGTAAGGCACCAGTAGCAAAAACTCTGTATCTCACTTCGTTTCTGAGATAAAAGCACAAAGGCGATGTGAGTCAACAGTAGCGAAAAGTGTGTATCTCACTTCATTTCCGAGATACAGTAGTAGCCACAGACATTGCCAGCTATTTCCAAATATTTTACGAAATTTCTAAATAGTTTCTCTCAGCTGCCCCTACTGTGGAAATGGAGAAAGCATGAGATATTTCTGGAAATATCATAGAAATTTCGGGAAATATCTGGCAGTGTCTGGCTGCTACTGTAATGGCACAAAGGTGATCTGAGGCAACAGTAGCAAAAAGTCTGTATCTCGCTTCGTTTCTGAGATAACAGCACAAAGATGATGTGATCCAACAGTAGCAAAAGTCTGTATCTTGCCTGCTTCCAAGATACCAGCACAAAGGTGATCTGAGCCAACAGTGGCGAAAAGTCTGTATCTCCCTCGTTTCCGAGATAATGGCACAAAGGCAATGTGAGCCAACCGTAGTGAAAAGTCTGTATCTCGCTTTGTTTCTGAGATAACGGCACAAAGGCTAATGTGAATCAAGCCATTGAAAGGCACCTCTGTACCACTAGGGCTACCCACGCTATAAATTTCAAGCCACTAGCAACATGCATAATGCTATGTGCAAACATTAACTGCATCACATAGTATTTCCACAGCTAATTATTTTCCCAGCATTTAAACAGCATAATTCACATCTCCAGGACATCTACTCCACCTCCAGATGTCATGCTAAAAGACTAAACCATTCCAGAGATATTCAATTTTAAAGTCTGTGCACCTTTAGAAGTCATCCACCACAAAATGGTGGAACTCATGGCAAAAATGGGCTAAAATGGCAGGCCTGGTGGCCAAAAAATCTTTAACCATAAGGGGGGACAACTTCAAATGGCAATAACTCTGTAACGGAACAACATTATTTCACCAAACAAAAATTGGCATCTTCCTTGAACATAGGGCTTTCTACATGCCAGATTTCAGACCAATAAACCATACAGTGGCTGCGCTATGCATCATGCAAGATAGTAGGAAAAAAAATAGCAAAAACTGATTTTTTTGGCACTTCACTGCTCAAAAACCGTATATACCAGTGGAATAGGAATTGGTAAATAGAGATATGCCATGCCACTCCATGTATACCAAATCTTTTCCAAATTTCTTAAGCAGTTGCAGAGCAGCACAAGCATAAAACTATGCACAAGTGGTGAAAATGCATTTTTGGTGCTTCATTGTGCAAAAAAACATATGCAGATGTCAAACAGAAATTGGCAAATCCACAGAAGTACCACAGTAGACCAAGTATTACAAATGTCACACAAATCCGTCAAACAGTTGAAGTTATAATCACGCAAAGAATGTTACGTTTATGCACAAATGCAAACAGTAACACTAACGGTGATGCAAACAGAAACAATAACACAAATGGTAACAGTAACATAAGTGCAAACATAAACACAAATGGTAAAAAGCAAATCCTAATGATAGCGATAGGGCATGAAACAGTAGCATAGCGCAAAAAGCAAACTGTAACTATAATGGTGACACAAATGTAAACAGTAAGACAAACTTTAACGGTAACATAAACACAAGTGCAAAAGCAAACACAAATGGTAATGGTAATATAAACACAAACGCTAATGGTAACACTAGCAGTGATGCAAATGGAAACGCAAACACAAATGGTTATGTAAACACAAGCTGAAACGGTAATGGTAACTTAAAACAGAAATGATAATGATAACAGTAATGGTGATGCAAACATAAATGCAAAAGAAACACAAATGCAAGTACAAATGCAAACGGTAATGGTAACACTAACGGTCACGGTGATGCAAAAGGAAATGGTAATGCAAATGGTAATGTAAACACAAGCGCAAATGCTAATGGTAACAGTAATGGAAACACAAACTCAAATGGTAATGCAAACGAAATGGTAACAGTCACACAAACACAAGCTCAAATGCAAGTGGTAATGGTAACGCAAAAGCATACCATAACACAAAGGGTGACTCAAAAGGAAACAGTAATGCAAACGGTAACATAAACGCAAGTGCAAGCTCAAATGGTAATGCACACTTTGATGCAAATGGTAACAGAAACACAAATTGTAACAGAAATGCAAGCGGAAACATAAACGTAAATGCTAATAGTAATGTAAACACACATGCTTTTTGTCCCAATAAGGTGCATTCAGAAGCACAGAGAATAGAAAGAATGTGGCCATAATAATGGCCCTCGTACCAGAAAATGAGCACTTGGAATACTAAATTGCTTATATCTCAGGAACCCTACGACATAGAAAAAAAATTTAAGTCTCATATTATTTATTACTTTCCAGGCTAGTTTTGTGCTTAGCCCCTTAGTGAGAGACTAAGCATTTTTCCAAAGAAAACTCCGTATCTTGATCAGTTTTCGAGATACGGACCGCAAAAGGTGCAGCGGATGCCGTAATGTTATTCTATGGGACAAATTGTAAACTTTGGAGTGCCGTAACATTGCATCCCTCTAATATTTTGTCACCAAACCACCAAAAGGCACATCTGTGGGACCTTGGCTTTCTTCCCTGCAAATTTCAGCCCAAAACACCAAACCGTTCTTTTGCAGCAGGGTGGCAAAGATTTCCTATTGTTTTGGTCATAGTGACGCAAAGTACTTTCGCAAATCACGACACTTTCGCAAATAAAATCATGAAAGTGTCGCATATGTGACACTACTTTATGATACTACTTTTTACAAAAATAAAAAAAAAAATTTCTGGGGTGTTTTACCCCCAAAAAAGACATGGCTAGAATTGTCAGGGCTCGACTAGGTGAACACAACAAGAATTGTGTCCCTAGAGGGTCCCACATTTAAATGGCAAGCATTTTTTTGACCACAAACTGAAAAAAAAAATGGCTGAATCACGAAAGTGAAAGAGTCATTTGCGACAGTAAAAACTGCATTTGTGTCGCTTTCGAATATTTTAACTTTTCCCATAGACTATAATGGGGAACAGTTTCTTTTGAATAACTTTTGAACCATTTAATATATTTTCACAAATTCTTGAAAGGCACATTGGGACCCCGGCTGCATGTTCCCTGAAGGTTTGGACCAATCTTGTAAACCATGCAGGCTGTAGGCATGAGCAAAGAAATGAGCAAAACCCAGTAATTTATGCATTTTTTGGCACTCTGTAGCTCTGCAACCGTACATCCGACTATAACAAAACTTGGCAGGTCCAGAGATCTATGGTACCAAACCTTGCATTCCAAAGTTCAGGCAAATCCATCATACAGTTGCAAAGTTATTATGCTGCCAAATTTCAGATTTAGCCTTAAATGGGGTACTCAACCCTAACTATAGTGGCACTACTGTACCTCTATAACATATATGTAGTTTAGTTTTGCCACCTATTACATTAATCAGCTGCCTTAATTATAGATCTATCCTAATTGCCTTGTAAATCGAGGTGAAAAGGTGTGATATTAATTGTTCGTATGTGCTTCCCATTTACATGCATAACTTTATCTTAGTCATCAGGTAAAATTGATTGATGTGGCCCATGTATGCATTTCCCCTTTAAGTAATAGGTCATGGCATTAGATGGGGGAAAAAAGCCTGACTTTGGTGACCTCACCAAGATGTCAGCTGTAGGACTGCACATCCGCCATCTTGTGAGAGGGTACAAATACATAATGGGCGCCATCTTGAGTGAGGTCCTTATAGTTATTTTCCATATGTTTACCAGGTACAGTGACCTGCTAATGGCCACTTTGAAAGGACGAACGCCATTTTGAAAAAGGAAAGGTCTTGCTCATGCAAGATCCAGGACACACAATAGCGGCACTGCTCCCCAGAATGCAGCGCCCTCGTGGCATGAGCTTTAATGGACAATAGGCCCAGCAAGAGGTGGGTGGAAAAACATGCCAACCCTACCTGCATCCTGGAGACCTGCTCAGTACTCAGAGTTTTTTAACTAGTGCTGCTGGTCTGCTTCCGACCTCTCCTGCCACTTGGATTCCCTCAAAAGACATATGTCTGACCCACTTTCTCTGGACTCAGCAGGTAAGTGAGTGGTGTACTGTGGGCAAGGTAAGCATGTAGCGGGAGGTTAGGGTGCAGAACTGTGTGATTGGCCACACAAACAGAAATTTACAGGCTGCAGCTTTTCAGGACATATTGCAGCAGAACAAGGTGAGCCATGATGTGCCTTGAATATGACTAACTGTGCATGCACACTAACTGGTCTATGTACTTAACCTCTGGCTAAACAAGGTAAGCCATGGGGAGTATCAGGAACAGGACAAATTGTTTCAAACCAGATTTGTAAGTCTTCACCCTCAGCAGAAGAAGGTGAAACTGAAGGGAGGCTAGAAATTCAATCCTAAAAGGCAAAACACACAATTTTCAATGGTCACATGATGTGGAAGCTCTTCTAACCCTGACACCACCATAAATCTGTTCTGTCTAATTACAATACCAGGCACCAGGTAAGGCAAACTCTGTGGTGCTCTAGCTGGCAAAATGCCAGCAATATATATTATATAGTAATGGTAGTGCTACCATAGTTAGGGGTTGAGCAGTGTTTAAGGTTAAAAGGTCAAATTTTGCACCTTAATAACTTTGCCATTGTTCAATGAGAGATAGCTCTTGCAAAAATTAAGCAAGGGCTCTTGCCTTATTAAGCAGTTGGCGCAGTGCCAAGTAGAAACGTGATCAGCCTGGTGAGATGCACAAAAATAACTGAGGATTCTGGGAGCTCAGGAGGAGGAGGCAAATCAGATTTTGAATCCAAAGGTTTTGGGCATCAGCCTATGAGATACCTGTGAGAACCCATGTGTTGAGATTTGGAGTGCTGTAAAAGGTGTGATAGATAATCAGCATTCCTATTTGCAGTGGCTTTGGCATGTTCTCCTATCTGTAATTTAAACTTTTTTTCTCTTCCAGTATAAACTCACCAAAGGAACAAATAGCTACATACACAGTCCTTATCTATAAATTACAGTATGTGCCACAGAATAACATAATTCCCCAAGTTCTATGGAGATTAAGGTCTTGGAAATCTTATTTATAGCAACTAAATCAATCTGTTTTGTGTGCTGCTTTAGGTCACCTAAAGGAAATGAGAAGAAGCAGGCATCCTTGTAGACTGATTTTCCTGACATTTGGAAGGCACAATTGAACATAAGATTTGCCACGTTTTGTACTAATCGGATATACGGCTGTGGAGTTATTGAGCAACAACCAATTGAGCAATTACTCTTTTTTGCGATTTCTTTGCTGTTGCCTACAGGTCACATGGTTAGCATGACCAGTCCAAAACATTTAGGGAACATGCGGCCAGGGTGCTGATGTGCCTTTCAAAGATTTCGTGAAAAAATATTAAACGGTTCAAAAGTTATTCAAAAAACAAGTTCCCATTATAAGTCAATGGGAAAAGTTAACAAAAAGCTTGAAAGTGTCACAAATGCAGTTTTTACTTTCGCAAATGGCCCTTTTACTTTTGCAAATCTGCCATTTTGTTTTCAGTTGGTGATCAGAAAAATGCTTGCCATTTAAATTTGGGACCCTCTAGCAACCTAATTCTTTTTTTCTTCACCTAGTCGGACCCTGAGGATGCTAAACATGTCTTTATTTTGGGGTAAAACACCCCAGAAATAAGTTTTCAAATGTCTCGAAAAAGTACTTCTTTAAAGCATTGCTGTCACACTGTCGAATGAATCCACAAAGCTTTCGCAAAAGTTCGACAGTACTTTCCAGGCTATGACAAATGACAGCAATTCTTTGCCACCCTGCTGCAAAAGAATGGTTTGGTCTTTTGGGCTGAAATTTGGAGGGAACACAGCCAAACATCTCACAGATGTGCCTTTCACTGTTTCGGTGAAAACATATTACAAGGCGGCAAAGTTATAGCACTCCAAAGTTGACACTTCCCATCGGATAACAATATGGCGTCCGCCACATTACAGGAATCCTTTGCCGTCCTGCCGCAAAATAACAGTTTGGTCTTTTGGGCTGAAATTTGGAAGGAAGAAAGCCAACATCCCACTGATGTGCCTTTTGGTGGTTTGGTGAAAAAATATTACAGGGTGGCACAGTGACGGCACTCTGAATTTGATGCTTTTTCCCATTGGATAACATTATGGCGTCCGTCACGCCTTTCGGGCCTGTATTTCAGAAACGGTGCGGGATACAGACTTTTTGTCACAAAAATGCTTAGCCCCAAGTGGGGGCTAAGTACAAAACCACCCAGGAAAGTCATAATTCATATGAAATTTACATTTTTTTTTACGTCGTATGGTTCCTGAGATATAAGCAATTTAATATTCCAAGTCCTATTTTTTGCTCCGAGACCCATTGTTATGTACACATTCTTTGTTTTCACTTTGTTTTCCAATGCATTTTTTGGGGAAAAGAAGGGTGTGCCCTTTCATTTCTGTGCCAGTTAGCATTTCCAGTTTCATTACTGTTACCATTTGCGGCACCATTACCGTCTACGACACCATGTGCATTACGGTTTGCGTTTTCGCTTGCGCTTGTGTTTGCGTTTCTGTGTAATTTGGTGTTATTGTTGCTGTTACCATTACCTGTTTCATTTGCAATTGCGGTACCGTGCATGTGCGTTACGATTTGTGTTTCCATACGCGCTTGCGTTTCTGTTTTGTTTCTGTTTCCTTTGGTGTTATTTTTGCTGTTACTGTAACCATTTGCATTTACAATTATGATACCGTAACTGTGCACATAGCGGTTTGCATTTCTGTACTCACTTGCATTTGCATTTCTCTTTCCTTTGGTGTTATTGTTGCTGTTACCATTACCATTTGCATTAACAATTGTGGTACTGTGCCCGTACGCGTTTCTGTTTGCATTTCTGTATGCGCTTCTGTTCCCATTTCTGTTTCTCTTTCATTTGGCATTATTCTTCATATTAACTTTACCATTTGCATTTACAATTGTGGTACTGTGCCTGTGCGCGTTACAGTTTGCATTTACGTGTGCGCTTGAGTTCGCGTTTCCATTTCTGTTCCCTTTTGCATTCTTTTTGCTGTGACACTTAACAGTCCCATTTTGGGCCCCGGCTCCCACCACATGATGTCTTGTGACATAGTAACCGTAACTGCAATGCAAACGCAAGCGCTAATGGTTACACACATGGTGACACAAACGTAAATGGTAATGCAAATGTTAATCAAAATGTAAGTACAAAGTGACACCAAAGCAAACAGTGAAGCAAATGGAGACACGAGCACATACAGAAATGCAACTGGTAACACGCACAGTCACGGTACCGCTATTGTAAATGCAAATGTTAACTGTTACAGCAACAATAACACCAGAGGGAACAGAAATGGAAAGGCAAACACAAGCACATATGGAAACACAAACCATAATGTGCATGGTCATGGTACTGCAATTGGAAATGCAAATGGTAATGGTAACAGCTAAAATAATGCCAAAGGAAACAGAAATGGAAACGCAAACTCAAGCGCGTACAGAAAAGCAAACCGTTATGCGCATGGTGACGGTACCACAATTGTAAATGCAAATGGTAACAGTAACAGCAACAATAACATGAAAGGAAACAAACAGAGATGCAAATGCAAGTGCGTATGGAAAGCAAACTGTAGCACATGGTCACAGTACTGCAATCGAAATGCAAATGGTAACAGTAACAGCAACGATAATACCAAAGGAAACAGAAATGCAAATGCAAGCGCATATGAAAATGCAAACTGTAACACACACGGGCATGGGAATGCAATTGGAAATGCAAATGGTAATGGTAACAACAACGATGACGCAAAACGAAAGACAAACTCAAATGCAAATGGAAGGGTGGCTACAAACGCAAATGGTAAGGCGCATGGTGACGCAGAGTGAAAGACAAACAGAAACAGTACTGTAGACACAAATGGGAAGAGTAACACAAACGAAGCACAAACAGAAATGCAAAGGATAATGCACATGGTGGGCACATCGGAACCGGAACGCAAACGGCACGAAACACAAGTGGAAACGAACGTAACTGTAAACAGTAACGGAAGAGCACACCCTGTTTTTGCCCAACAACTGCATGGAGAAACAGTGTACAAAGAATGTATGCATAATAATGGGCCTCGAGCAAAAAATGAGCTGTTGGAATACTAAATTGCTTATATCTCAGGAACCGTGGAGTAGAAAAACATTTTAATTTCACATGATGCATGAGTTTCCTGGCTAGGTTTTCACTGAATGCATAGCCCATAGGGCTACCATTGTCTCAATGAAAATTCTGTATCTCGCACCGTTTCGAGATACGAGCCCGAAATGTGGGGCAAACGCCCACGATGTTAGTATATGGGAAAAACATCAACCGGAGTACGTAACTTGGCATCCATGCAATATTTTGTCACCAAACTACCAAAAGGCACATCTGAGAGATGTTTTCCTCCAAATTTCAGCTCAACAGACCAAACCGTTTTTTTAGCAGCAGGGTGACAAAGAACTCCTGTCATTTTGGCCATAGTCTGGAAAAGTACGCAATTTGCGAAAGCTTTCACAAAATTTTGCGAAAGCATCGCAGGTGCGACACTACTTTTTCCAGAAATTTTAAAAACATATTTCTGGAGTGTTTAACCCCAAAATAAAGACATGGCTAACATCCTGAGGGTACGACTAGGTGAACACAAAAAGAATTGAGTTCCTAGAGGGTCCCAATTTTAAATGCCAAGCATTTTTCTGATCAGTAACTGAAAAAAAATTGACGGATTTAAGACACTACTAGGCCATTTGCAACACTAAAAAGTGCATTTGCGAAAGTATTGAACTTTTTTAAAAATGTTTCCCATTGACTTATAATGGGAACTTGTTTTTTGGATAACTTTTGAACCGTTCAATATTTTTTCACAAAATCTTCAAAAGGCACATCGGGGACCCTGGCTGCATGTTCCCTGAAGTTTTTGGACTGGTCGCACAAACTGTGCAACCTGTAGGCATGAGCAAAAAATGTGCAAAAAAGCATAATTGAGTATTCGGATGTTGCTTAATAACTCCACAGCCGTTTATCTGACCTGTACAAAAATTGGCAGATCCCAAGATTTACCATGCCCAACCATGTATTCCAGATTTCAGGCAAATCCATTAAACATTGGCAAAGTTATTAGTGCAACGTTTTACCTTTAACCTTAAAAGTGCTACTAGTCCTAACTAAGGTAGCACTACCGTAGCTACTATAATATATATATACATATATTTATATTTTATATATATTTACATTTATGCAATAGTGGTGGAGATAAACAGAGTGTGATAAATCTGTTTATCTGAGTAACTGTGTACGTACATTTCATTTATGAATACGGTGATTACGTCATCAGCCATTTATCCATACAGTGCTTATGTCATCAGCCATTTATCTGTACAGTGCTTATGTAATTTAGAATGTTGAGCCTCAGTAGCAGTATTAACCATATTCAAATGCAAATAACTTTAAAATGAAAAATGATAGCATGGTACTGTGAGCACAAAGTTTATTCAGCACAGAAATATCTACAAAATGAGTGGTGTTTCATTTACAGATATGTTTTAGTTTTTTCAGAATTAGCAAAAAACAGCATAAAATTCTGTTTTTGTGCACTTTTTCATCAAACAAATGCAAATAACTTAAAAACCAAAAACGATAGTACAGTACTTTGAGCACAAAAGTTGTTCAACATAAAAATATCTACAAATGAGAGGTGTTTCATTTCTAGATTCCTTTTAGATTTTCTATAATCAGCAAAAAATGGCAGAAAATTCAATTTTTGTTCACTTTTTTGACTAACAAATGCCCCCTACCAAAGCAAAAACAAAAGAATTGCATAAATGGAATATGCAATGGAAAACTGCTCTTGTGCAGATAAATAATTTATTACACTTGTTTCCATTGCATATACCTGATATATATATATATATATATATATATATATATATATATATATATATATATATATATATATATGTATATAAAACATAATGGGAGATAGCTCTTGCAAAAATTAGCAAGGACTCTTGCCTTATTAAACAGTTGGCACAATGCCAAGTAGAAGCGTGACCAGCCTGGTGAGATGCACAAAAATAATTCAGGATTCTGGGAGCTCAGGAGGAGGAGGCAAATCAGATTTTGAATCCAAAGGTTTTTGGGCATCAGCCTATGAGGAGATACCTGTGAGAACCCATGTGTTGAGATTTGGAGTGCTGTAAAAAGGTATGATAGATAATCAGCATTCCTATTTGCAGTGGCTTTGGCATGTTCTCCCATCTGTAATTTAAACTTTTTTTCTCTTCCAGTATAAACTCACCAAAGGAACAAATAGCTACATACACAGTCCTTATCTGTAAATTACAGTATGTGCCACAGAACAACATAATTCCCCAAGTTCTATGGAGATTTTGGTCTTGGAAATCTTATTTATAGCAACTAAATCAATCTGTTTTGTGTGCTGCTTTAGGTCACCTAAAGGAAATGAGAAGAAGCAGGCATCCTTGTAGACTGATTTTCCCTTTATAGGGTCTCACACAACTTTATAAGTATGGGAGATTTTAACTTAAACTGGAGAGTAGTGTTGCTTGGATAGTGCCGACATGGATTCGCTAGTGATCCGGTAGATGATGGCACTCTTTGAGTTGGATCCATCCCAGGATTTGGCTGAATGCAGAGGTCGGATCCTGGGTCAGATCCTGTGTTATCTGACACTGGATCCAGGGATCCATTTCTGGATCCAGGGATCTGATGCTGAATCCCTGGATCTGGCATTGGGCCCCAGCACTGGATCCAGGGATCTGGTTTCAGATCCCTGGATACAGCCATCAGATAATGTGGGATCTGACTGGGGATCTGACGGCCGGACCCACTGGCAGATAGTGGAAGTATTTGGTTGATCCAGTATCTTGCCGCAAAGGACAGGCATCTGGTGATTCTGGATTTGTCGGGATCTATCTGAGCAACACTGCTGGAGAGAGGCTGGAGGTGAGTTATATGGCCTGCATCCATCCTGGAGGGGAATCCAAGCACTCAATGATAAGTTTAAATGCTACATTGACAAGCATTTAAACTAGCAAAGGGGTGGCAGGCCAGCAAGAATGGTACCTACTTGCTCACCCCACAGCTAACAGTGGAACCAGTGAACCAGAGGAGTGGCTATCTCTGCAAAGCAGTGTGCAAAAGATGGAGATTAGTGTCCAAAAGGTGGATAAGCAGAAAGGGCAAAATTCAGCAGAAGGGCAGACAGCAAGGAGAACCAGGGATAAATGACAACCAAGGAAGGGGCTGGAGTAGAACAGTGAAGCAGTCTAGGGAGGTCAAATCATGGAAGCCATGTGTGCAAATGCCAGGAGCCTTAGCAACAAGATGGAAGATCTGGAGGCTGTCATGGTACAGTCAGACCTGGACATCATGGCCATCACTGAAACCTGGTGTAATGATAACCATGACGGAGATGGCCATACCTGGCTAGCAACATATTCAGAAGAGACAGAGCAGGCAGGAAGGGAGGAGGAGTGGCACTGTATGTGAAAATGACATAAGGGCCACAGAGATCCAGAAGGAACAAATGGGGAGAGATACTATGGGTTAAGCTGGAAAGGAAAATGGGGCCAGCCATCAGACAGGAGTGGTCTATAGACCACCAGCCCAGGAGGAAGAAACAGATAGGGAGTTGATGCCAGGCATCCAAAGGATGGCAGACAAGGGTGAGGTAGTACTGGTTGGAGACTTCAATATTCCAGACGTGGACTGGAGCATCCCAGCAGCAGCATCAACTAGGAGCAGATTTATCCTGACTCTTCAGGGTGCCTTCCTCAAGCAACTGGTCATGGAACCAACTCGCAGAAGGCAATACTGGACCTTGTGCTCACAAACAGGGACAGTGTGATGGGGTAACAGTAGGGGAGCACCTGGGTAACAGTGACCACCAGTCATTGTGGTTTGAAATCACAGAAAGAGCAGAACCAAACCACACAAAAACACGATCCTGATTTTAGGGGGCAGACTTTGGGAAAATGGGGAGATACTGAAAGAGGCATTAAGGGAATGGGACAGGAATCAGGGGTTGAGGAACAGTGGGCAGTTTTAAAATGGGGATTATAAGAACAATAGAATTATGAATAAGCAGGTTAGCAAGAGGGAAAAGGAAGAGGAGACCATTATGGTTTTCCAAAGAGGTAGCAAAGAAAGTGAAAGCCAAAAGATTGCATTCAGGCAATACAAAAGACACAGGCAGAAGGGATAGGGAGAAGTACCAGGAGAAACAAAGGAGGCAGGGAAGTCAGTAAGAGAAGCCAAAGCTCAGACAGAAGAACACATTGCAAAATCAGTGGTTAAAGGGGACAAACCCTTTACAGGTACATAAGTGAAAAAGAAAGACAAAGGAAGGGATAGTGAGACTGAAGGGGAGGATGGAGTCGCGTGGAGGATGACAACAGTAAAGCTGACATATTGAACAGGTATTTCTGCACAGAATTTACTGAGGAAGAGGAGGGTAATGGGTCTGAAGGAGTACAAGGGTGAGAATGGTGCGAAATGGACACAAGTCCCTTTACGAAAGGGTCCTGAAGGAACTGGAAGCAATAAGAGTTGACAAAGCAATGGGGCCAGATGGGTGCACCAGGTCCTAAAGAACTAAGAGAGGTGGTGGCTGAACCTCTGGCTATCCTGTTTAGCCAATCACTGAAACAGGGAGGTACCCAAAGACTGAGGGCAGCAGATGTAGTCCCCTATACAAAAGTGGGAACAAGAGGAAGCAGGGAACCACAGACCAGTCAGCCTCACACCTCGGTAGTGGGAAAGATCATGGAAGCACTACTGAAGGAGAGCTTGGTGTAACATCTGGTTGTCAATGGACTACAGGACCCAAGGCAGCATGGTTTCACCAGGGGGAGGTCATGTCAGACCAACCTCATTGAATTTTTTGACTGGGTGACTAGGGAGGTGGATCAGGGAGGGCAGTGGACATGGCCTATCTGGACTTCAGCAAGGCCTTTGACACTGTGCCACATAGAAGACTATTACACAAACTGGGGAATATGGGTGTGGGCAGGACAGTAGTGTGGTGGGTAGGTAACTGGCTGGGTGGCAGGACACAGAGGGTGGTGGTAAATGACTGTCACTCCACAGAGGGAAGAGTGACCAGTGGGTACCACAGGGACTCCAGTGCTGGGACCGTCCTATTCAACATCTCATCAGTGACATTGCGCAGGATCTAGAAGGCAGAATTTCACTGTCGCTGATGACACAAAGCTCTGTAACAGAGTAGACACACCAGAGGGTGTAGACAGAATGAGAAGGGACCTGCAGAAACTTGAAGAATAGTCAAGGGTTTGGCAGTTGAAATTCAATGCAAAGAAGGCAAGATAATGCATATGGGCACAAAAACCCTGGCAAAATATATCAGTTGGGGGTGAGGATATAGCATGCACCAAGCAGGAAAGGGATCTTGGGTTGTCATCTCTGATGACCTCAAGTGAGAAACAGTGTGACAAGGCATCAGGTAAAGCAAATAGGATGCTGGGATGTTGAGGCAGGGGCATCACTACAGGAAAGGGAGGTCATAATTCTGCTATACAAGACACTAGTGAGGCCCCACCTGGAGTACAGTGAACTAGTTCTGGAGACTATACCTCAAGGGCATAGACAGGGTAGAGAAGGTTCAGAGGAGGGCAACAAAGATGGTGCATGGATTGCATCGCAAGTCCTATGAAGACAGGTTGAAGGAACTGAACATGTACTCCCTGGAGGAGAGGAGGAGAGGATATGATAGAGACATACAAGTATCTTACAGGGAGAAACAGGGTGCAGGAAAACACTATTTTTAAGCGAAAAAGATGTTCCAGGACTAGAGGGCATGGGATGAAGTTGGAGGGAGGACGATTCAGAGGAAACATGAGAAAGAATTTTCACAGAACGGGTGGTGGACAAGTGGAACACCCTGCCAGAGGAAGTGGTGGGGGCTGAAACAATCACAGGATTAAGAATGCATGGGATAGACATAAAGGAATTCTAGAGGTCAGGTGGGAAACAGACTTCTAGGAGAAAACAAACTGAACTTACAAGCTCAAATGGCAGACTGGGTGGGCCATAGGCCCTTATCTGCCGACACTGTCTATGTATCTATGTATCTATGTATACTGTTTGAAAATGTAGCTGATGAATTTGGTCAAACTGAGTTGATCACTGAACCCACAAAGAAAAATACAGGGTCTCCCATGATGTCTGCAGTTCTAGATCTAATTTTTTATAAATAAGCCAGATCAATTCACTGATTCTGGAGTTTTATGGGAGTCTATTTGAGACTACCAATTTATTTATTGTGTGAAAAATAGTCCAAAATGCAAGAGGCAGAGTAATTTCATTAAATATCATTCTTTAAAAACTATACAGATTCTAGGTTAGACTTGGGGGGTAATTTGAATAGAATCAGTCAGATTCCATCTGCAGGGGTGCCTGGAACTTTTTAAAGTGAGACTTTAGGTCAATTTGTAATAAACATTTTCCAATTTGCACCAGAAGGGTTAAACAGGAGAATACCCCATGATTTTCCACTGTTCTTGTTAGATTCCACAAAGTACGAGATAAAGTATGGAAAGTCACCAAAACTGAGAATACTGTGCAAGCTTGGACCAACTATAGGGCAGCTAGAGAAAGGTACATTAAAGGAAGGAATCTGGCCCAGTGGTGCTGAGGGCTGAGGTGCTGGACACCACCGCCATACACGCCCAGTGACTCGGGTTTGGAACAGACCCAGGCCGCTATGGGTCAGAGTTGGGGGAAGAGAAGGATTGAGCGCCCAATTGCTTGCTCTCCTTCCTCTGGGAGGGGTGGGAGCTATTCCCTACATGACACTGCCACCTCCCGGTGACCACAGGCATCTGGCAGTGTGCCAGGAGGATGCTAAGAAGGGGAGGGACCAACATCATCTGAGGACCTGAGCGGAGACATGTCTCTGCAAGTCTATGTCTCACTGGCCTCCTAGCAAGTCATCATTGACAGAGGGGCAGGAGCAAATGACCAAAATTCCCATCAGTCCGAGGTGATGATCCTCCAGCCTCGCACATCACAAGGTCAAGGGCAGACTGTGCAGTGAGGCATGCTCCTCTGAATGTTGAAAATAGCAGGTGAGCTCCTCACCCCACCAGGAGGTTATCCAGGCCTCTAGAATTCCCAGAGTAGTGCTGCACTCTAGGGGCAGACTCTTCTGCAACTGGATGGTGTGTGTGTGTGAGGGATCCGATTGAGTGGAACGACTGGGGCGGTTAGGAGGAATAAAGAATAAGTTAAAAAAAAGGAAGGGAACATTGTTTAACCAGGAGTAGCACACTAAACCAAAGCTTGTTTCCAGAGGTGACCTGGGAGCACAAGGAAGTTAAGTTACTTGCTCAGGATCAGACAGTGTGCACCTAGGTGGCTATGGGATTCAAACCCAGGTCTCCAGATCTGCAACTCAGAGCCTTAACCCACTGCACTATACTGCCTCCTAAAGGGATTTGAGATGCTAAGGCAAATTAGTTTTTGAAGGAGCTGGAGAATATTAGAACATCCAGCTCCTCAGGTTTCTTGAAAATGTTAAATAGGTTGGAGGGCATGGCAAAACTGATTTGCCAAACTCATTTTAGGGCTGCAGGGCGGAACTCTGCAGACCTCTTGCTATCAAATAAGGACACTGCATTCCTTCTGACTGAAAAACCTGTTGGAGTTGCACCACAGTCACCTTCGCATCTGTGGAGCAATCCACTCACACTGCACAATTTGTTATTTAAAAAAAAATATAGGTGCCATCCTGATCTCGACACTGGGGGATTGGGCACCCCCAGTGTCACTCTTATGTTACTAGGGGCGGGGTGGTGTAGGGTGGTGGGTGCTGAGTGGGAGGGTCAGGTAGGGAGATACTGTATCTCTAAATTTAAAGAAAAAACAAGTGATGATCACAGCAAAATACGGCATACTCTGCCGTGTCCAAGATGACTGCTGCACTCTACTACACATGCAGTGTGCCATATTCCACCATGACCACCAATGTTGAGTTTTTTTCTGTAAAATTAGATATAATCACCCCCAGTTAACATGGTGTATAAAGATCTCTATATGGTTGGAAAAAGTAAGGGCAGGGTCCAGGGTAACACTCAGGTATTTAAAGGAATTGACAGTCTCAAAGGGTATGCCATTGGGAGATAGAATGCCAAGAGTGTTATAGACTTGTGCTAGTTTAGCTAGCCTGGGTTTAGAGCAAAGGAGCACTAATTTTGTTTTTTGGTGTTGACCAGCAGTCAGTTTGTCGTGAACCATTTATGGCTTGAAAGTAATTGGAGGTATGTAATATAGAAAGGTTGGTTGGGATTTGTCGCTCAGATAGCAGATAAGATCATCTGCATAAAGTAAGGCATGGCAGGACAGACAGTCTTGGGGAGAGAGTTTATAAAGAGGGAACAAAGCATGGGCCCCAGTATGAATTCCTGAATCCCAGCAAGGGCCCATTTTTCCACATTTGACTTTATGAAAATAACTGACTCAGAAGCTGCCATAAAACTACTGACCTTGGATCCTAAGAAGGTGGGGGGACTTGATGGTTTACCAACACGCCTCCTTAAATATGCTTCTGCCATCATCTGCCACCTATTGGCAGATATTTTTAATTTGTCTTAATCACATGGCATTGTCCTTACAGAATGGAAGGATGCTTTGGTCATACTTGTATTTAATGTGGCAAAAGTACAGGTCCATTTTCTTATTACCTGTGGTGTCTAAGATCCTGAAGAAATTGGAGGTGAAACAACTAAATGGTTACCTTCATTTTAATCATATGTTGAGCAGAAATCAATCAGGATTCAGGAAACATCCTCATATCATTATAACAATTATTAAAGTTGTAAATACTGTACAGAAGGTGAAAGCGAATGGTATATGTGTTGGTGTCATCTTTGTAGTTCTCTCTAGGGCCTTCACCACCTTCTTTCATGGCATCATAATAAGACTTCATAGTATTGGTATAAAAGAATTGTGATTGACTTGCTTTGAGAATTATGTAACAGGACATAGGCAGTCAGTAGGGTAGAGAAATGTTTAGAATAACTGGGATGGGTGATCAGGGTGCAGGGTGCTACTAGACACCAGGGATAAGTGTCACATCTATGTTACTGGTCATAGGGGGGTGTCACTAGATACCAGAGCACAGTATATACTAACTGGGGTAGTTGATTGGGATAGAGAAGGTGGCACTGGTCTCCAGAGAAATGTTTTGAAAACTAGGATGAGTGACTGGGGATTGGAGGTGCCACTAGACACAAGGATATGTGTTACATCTACAGGACAGGTGGTTGGGGCTGGGGGTGCCTCTAGACACCTGGGAAATGTTAAAATAACCAGAATGGGTGGTCAAGGGGGGGTGTCACTAGACACCATGGATAAGTGTCACATCCACAGGACAGGTGGTTTGAGAGGTAGGAGTTGTTCCCTGTACACTGGGGCACAGTGTATAATAACCAGGACAGATGATCAGCAGTGAGGAGATGCTGCCACTGGACTCTAGGGGAATGGTTAGAATAACTAGAATTGGTGATAGGGGAATAGGTGGTGCCACTAGACACCAAGGCAAAGTTTTGAAAAACTGGGATGGGTGGTTTGGGGATGTTGGTGCCACTGGACACTAGTGAAGTGTTTAGAAAAAGACAGAAATGGGTGATTGGGGCGGGGATGCCCTAGACACCAGGAGATTATTAACATATAGGGGATGGGTGATAGGGGTGGGGGTGCCACTGGACACCAGGTAACACATTAACATATATATGGGATGGGTAGTCAGGATAGGGGTGCCACTAGACACCAGGGAGCTGTCTGACAGCCACAAGATGGGTGAACAGGGCAGACAGCTATACTACAGCTGTCCTGCCATTGGTGTGGTGGGGCATGGGCTTAGTGCATTTGCATGGGTGCAGTGTTATGTTAGTGCCTGGGCACTAATGGGTTTCCCCATGCTACAGGATGCTCTGAATATAAACCCCACCCTAAGAACAGGCACAAGCCTGGCTAGTGCTGGCAAATACCGATTAATGCCAGCACTAACTTTGAATATCTGGCCCTGATGTCTGTGAGGAACTCTCATTTGGTCACATGTTCTTCAAATCACATTACTTTTGAAGTCCCTGTGTGCTGTCTTTTAAGGGGCACCAGTCATATCCTGTTTGAAGTCCCATATGTTGAAATAGACTGTCCATTACATTAAGATTGTTACCTGGCACACATTCATCAAAAGTAGCACTAACGCAGTATGCACAAGCAGGAGAGTCCTGCACCTGACTTATGTGTGCAATTAATGAAACATTTGTGTTGTTTTAACTTTTAACTGTGTAGCTCTTACAATCACTGTGGAGCCCTGCCTCTACCTATTCAGGAAGCAGGAAGAGGAAGTGTAGTTCTCCAAGGTTTCCTGGAGAACTACAGCTCATATTCAGGGGCACAGAATAACACTTAGGACATTGTCTGAGCCTTTGCACTGTGCTACACCACATTATGTGGGTTTTGGCACATTTTAAAGGCACCAGGGTAATTTTTGCTGCTAATTCGGGCTCCATGACTTTTTGTCAACTTCCAGGTCAGATCCCAGTATTTCAGCGAGCCTTGCTGCAAGCAGGATGTGTGTGCATGCAGGGCACGTGCATCACTGTGTGCAAAGATACCCACAAAGACACATGCATCTAGCGCATGTTTACCATGTTTGACATTATTGGCAAAGGTGGCAGTCCAACATACTATGCCGCGACTAGGAGCATACACCTGGTAATTCACTACTGTGCATGTATTGTGTCTGCAGATCACAGCATTCTATAGTTTTGAGGCTGTATATGTCCAATCAGCAGCAGAGTATACCTTACATGTTGTAAACAACTACACTTCACTATAATCACCTTGGAAGGTCACATTAAAATGTGCACCCAATGTTTAATGTTTTGTGTTGAGATGAAACAGAGGAGTTTGTGATAAATGCTTACTGCTGAGTATCCTCAAAGAGGAAATCACCAGTCTTCTTTCTAGTGGGCAAACTGATGAAGAAATTGAATCCCTTGAAAAATTCATAGACTCCATGACTATACAGCTTGAAACCTTAGTTCCAGCGAAGGATTGTGATACTATCCACCCTGATACTGATGATTGGGCTATTGTAACTAAAACCAAAACTAAGCATGGGGGGGTCAGATATTTAATGCCCCACCGATACCATTGCAAATAAATTTCTTCCCCACAGTTGAGGATGCTGCTCAGTCATTATTTAATTCACCTGGCATTCCTGATGTTATTAATAAGAATCTCACAATTATAAGTCCACTAAGCCTAGGGGACTAATGACTACAACCCCTACATTATCTTTATACAAGCCCTTACCAGCCAATCAACGAAACTCCTCCACCACTCCCACCTCCCAATACACAACCAAGACAGGTCATTTGTGCTTGTTGGCTCTATGATTAAGCACCTCACTCAAACCATATATAATGCTAATAAAGTAAACCGCACCTGCTGCAGCTTCAGAGGAGCAAGAATAGCAGACATTACATCTATGATCCCTGACATATTAAACAAAGCTGGAGAAAACCCATTAGTACTCATCCATGCAGGCACAAACAACATCATGCATAACAGCCCGGAAAAAATTAAACAGGACATCATCGCACTAAGTAATTTGCTTATATCTGTTTTTCTGAAATCTTACTGGTCCCCAGAGCCACAGAATCTATCGCTTACAACATTAAACTTATCAATTAGTGGCTATGTAAGTGGTGCCTTAAACAAGGTATACCTTGTATTGCCCACTGGGAGAAATATATAGACAGACCTTCACTTTACTGCTAGGATGGACTGCACCTTAATAGGCAGGGCAGTAATCTTCTTGGTAAATATTTTTAACAACAATTAACAACATTTTACACTAGAAGCAAAGGGAGAATTTGAAACTTCCCAAGTCTCTGAACCATAATAAATCCCCACCCCTTTGTAGAGTATTATCATTAAACACCCGTTCACTAAAGCTTGACTAAAATGGCTGAATTAGAAGCCACTATTAAAATCTACAATATTGGTATAATCGCAGTGATAGAAACATGGTGGGACTTTCCTCCACTTTACTGAAGGAAATTCAAGGCTATGAACTCTATCACAAAGACAGACCAGGTAAACAGGGTGGTGGAGTCTGCCTTACATTAGCGATGACATTAACTCACACGAAATTCAACATACAACTTGACTGAAAGCATTTGGGTATCTATCCAATTTAAGGGTCAGTCCCAAATTACAATTGGGAACTGTTATAGGCCCCTAACCCAGACCCTGCCTACTTTATGCAACTCTTAAACGATATCTCTTGCTTATCAGAAAGGGAGAAACTATAATACTAGGAGACTTTAATTTTCCTGGCATAGACTGGACATCAAAAACAGGTTCCAGCAATGAAGATAAATTATTTCTTCATGCCTTTTGATCATGGTCTCTCATAACTTATTACTTCTCCTACTAGAGGCCCCAATACTTTGGATCTTGTTATATCCAATATTAAAGATAATATCTCAATACACATATCAGGGCACCCCTTGTCAATAGCAACCATTCTGCTATTCTACTTTCACTTTCAACTGGGCACCCAAGCTTACTAAACATACTACTTTTAAAAACTATGATAAGCAGACTTCAAAAAATAAACAATGTACTCATTTCAAAGCCTGGAATAAATGAATGCATAATCTATCTACTAATGATGCATGGAATCTGTTAAAAACATCAATTCACCAGTTAGAATCTTCTTGGGTTCCAATTAGAAATAAATAAAACAATAAGGGGAGAATCCCTAGATGGTTTAATAATAAGATCAAATCCTTAATAAAATGTAAGAAGAAACTATTCAAAAACTAAAAAAACAGTTCTACACCAAACAAGGAGGTCATTTACTACAAATATCAAACCACCCTTTGTACTCTTTAACACTCAATAAGGCAAGCCAAAGCAAAACTGGAATTCAAACTAGCCCATACTAAGGAATCTCATAATCTTTATATTCATATCTAAATAATGAAAAAAATGGAATACTAGAAAGGTTGGACCAATTATCCATGACAACAAAGTTGTCAATTCTGACACTGAAACTGCAAACATTTTTAATTCCTGTTTTTCGTCAGTGTTTTCCCCTAAAGATGCTTTTACCTCAAACAATCACCAACTCCCTAATACATTTATTACTTACCAAATTACCGATTAAATTATTCTTTTTTGCCTTGCACACTTAAAAAAATCATCCAGTCCTGGCCCAGATAACATTAACACAATATTCTTAATAGAAACTGCTAAAGCAATAGTAGCTCTCTTAAACATCATCTTTAATAAATCTCTTGGTAGTGCACAGATCCACTCAGACTGACTAACAGCTAGAGTGACCCCATCTTTAAAAAAGGAAGCAAATCCAGTGTTCAGAACTATCAAACTATTGGTCTTACCTCTGTTGTCTGTAAAACTATGGAAAAAATCATCAAAACTCTTACAGAGAAGGAAATGGCTACACTTCACCTCACTGACATGTCACAGCATGGTTTCAAATCAGGATATTCGTGTACCTCTAGCCTAGTTACTTTTTACAATGACATCAGCCTTGCTCTGAATAGTAGCATCTCTTCCGACATTATACTATTGGATTTTAGTAAGGCTTTTGACAAGGTCCCACATGGAAAACTTGTAACCAAAAGGGAATCTTTTGGTTTTTCACCTTGTCTTGCTAACTGGGTAAAATACTGGCTGACAAACAGGACCCAAAGGGTAAATACAAACAACTCACTGTCAGACCAATGCCCAGTCACCAGTGGGGTTCCCCAGGGCTCCATTCTAGGGCCTACTCTGTTTAACCTGTACATATGTGATATGCAAGTTAACTCCCAAAACTGGTTATCAAAGTTCGCAGATGACTTGAAGCTTGGAGGAAAAGTACATACCCCCGTAAATGTATTGAGTCTTGTCTCCGAGTTAGAAAACATTGAGCAGTGGGTACTAAACTATGATATGGAATTTAATGTTCAAAAGTGCATTGTTCTTCATTTTGGCACTAAAACACCAAATATGTATATAATATAAATAATATCCCATTAAAGGCATTCAATATGGAAAGAGACCTAGGTATTCTCATAAATTGCAAGCTCTCAGCCCATAATCACTACTTAAAAGTGTCTAGGGTAGCAAATTCCCTCCTAAATCAAATAAAACGTTCTTTTGTTGCTGAGACTGAGCAGTGCTTTGTACAGATCCCATATTAGGCCTTACTTGGATTATGGATCATCCTCCTGGAACCCTTACCTTATGAGAGACATAGTTCAACTTGAATGTGTCCAGAAATGTGCCACAAAGATGATTGCTGGCCTATCCCATAAGACATACACTGAGAAACTTCAAGCTACAGGTCTTCATTCTCTCCAGATTAGAAGATATAGAGGAGACATCCTGCTTCTTTGCAGGGTCCTGCAAACTCCAGACCTGATGGATGGCACAATGTGGTTTCACATTTTCCTCTGCCAGAAGGGTACCCAGGTTACATAACAAACAAATTATTATAAAAAAGTCTAATATGAACCGAAGGAACAACTATTTAACAATACATGCCCCAAGATTATGCAATTCTTTGCCTCAAGAATTAATAGATGTTCAGAATTTTAATTAATTCAAAAAGAAACTAGATAGTTAGTTAATTACAAACCTTACCTTAACATATTAGCCCACTCATATGTGGTGGAAAATCATGATGGGCCTCGGCCTTCTTTTTTCCAAAGCAAACGTAGTAAACCTATAAAAACAATTAAAGGAGCTCCTTGTGACCAATGGATTAATTTTTTTTTCAACTGTTATGTAGTTTAAATTGTTATTGCAGCCATGAGATTGTAACATTGCAACTAATGTGTTATGTTTACTATGTATTATTCATCATTTATTTTTTGTATACCCTGTTCTAACTTATCTGGAACCCTATTGGAAATTATCCTCAGCTCAGTGGCCAGTATCACAATAAACTTAAAATTGAACTTGAAATTATTGTGTAACTCTGTGTTATTTAACTGTTTCTTCACCAGAAAAGCTTCATTTCAGTTACTACCTAATTTTCAAGAAGTTTCCAGAGGGCAAGAACAAGAGCAGCTGTTAGTATTACATGCATAATGTTACTTTTTCTTTTCTTGAACTTTTTATTTGTAAGTTTTGTCCACTACAGTACAGAACTTGCATTCTGAACAGAGCAATACAGCAAACAAAGCATTTTTTTTGATAACAGGATAGTTGAGTCACTGCTCTCTGTAGTACAAGATAGAGGGGAATTCCAATATATTTAACACAATAAAGAAAGACTCTTTGACTACTATTGCTAACACCTTAAAATGGTAATCTGCATTGAATTGAAAATCAAAAGGGATGTAGAAAATGGCTATAAAGCCTTTATGTGAATCTCAAACAAAGTTATATAAAAAGTTTCTTTCAGTACACCCCTTCCTCACATCCGATTATAAGCAAAATTACTCCATCCTTTATGGAAAAATTACCCGATAGAATGAGATTTTAACAAAAACACTTAACTGTTGTAACTGGGAACAGGATATCTGTAGTCACACAGGATTGAGCTCAATAGTTAACAGTCCGTCATCATACAGACATATTCAGTTAATACAAACTACCAAGATTCTGGATTAGTAACAAGTGTTTACTATATAGTCGCAGGGTCAGATGAATCAAGTAAGGTGCCAAAGACAAGCCCTGTGGTTTGCTCAAAACAAAATTGATTCCAACATGGAAGAATATTTGCGACTTCCTTTATCACCATACATACATAAAGCAATAACCTGGGCGAGATTTGAACTTATTACATCAAAATACATTTACTTTAATAAATAAAAATTAAATGAATCAACTCAGGATAAATGTCCTTGCAATAGAGGATTCACTGAATCATTAAAGCATGTATTAATTCAATGCCCTTTATTTAATTATATTCGTTTTAAATATTTGGGGAAAATTCTTAGTAAATATGCAAATTTAACATATGATGTGATATTCATATTGATGCACCAATGACTGTTCAAGATGCAATACTGGTAGGGAATTTTATAATGTCTGTAATAAGTGTTGAAAAAAGCATACCGAAAGTGGCTCAGAGATAAATGAATTGTTTTTTATACAATTTGAAGAATTTTAACCAGCATACTTTCTTATGAGAGTTATTCTTTTTTTTTTTTGCTTTATTTCTTTTATTCTCCTTCCTGTCCCCGGTGTCCCCCTCCTTCCGACTGCACATATCCCCGTAGCCCCCCTTTCTGGATCTGCCCCTAGAGTGCCCTTACTTCTCCTTCTCCTGCACAGCGGGGTCTGTCCTAGGTGGACTCTCTGGATGGGGCAGTCTTCATCTAGGGACACCGAGAACTACCATTTTCCACTTTTCTCCCCACTTCCCCTGCCCCCTGGGACGCCGGCACACAAGGACGTACGTCCTAGAGGGGCGACGTGCTGACCGACGCCTCAAGCGCCCTAACGACGTCCCCCTCCCTGACTCGCAACGGAGCCTCAACTCCCCTGAGCTGCCGGATGCTCCTACTCAGCATTCTCAGGGTTGAGAATCCCCTGAGGGAGGAGGCATCCGTTGGGACGCTCAATCCTCCCTCCCGGCCGACCCTCAAGACTTGAGTCCGTTCCTGAACTCCGGTCGCCGCGGGGGACGAGGTGTGGCTTTGCGCCTCAACCTCAGCGCCACTGGGCCAGCTATGAGATTTATTCTAATGAGATAAGGAGTCTGTTTAATCATATTTTTAATTTATTTCACATTTTGTATTTTTAAATTTAAAATTGTAATGTCCAGAAATTTTCTAATTTATTGGAAGAACAATAAACTTGACTTGACTTGACTAGTGCAGGGTATGCCTAATGCACAGCACAGTATGGATCTGAGAAAAGGGAAGGTGTAGACACTGTTCACAGTATCTGGAAAAGTCACTGGTAACAGGAGCAGTGTGCAAGAAGGTCTTGTTGCCTCTGGCTCACAATGTATGTGGGATGTGGAGCATTTCCTTAATTTGTGATCTCAGTTATTAAACACAAAATGACTAGGTCAGGAGCTGACACAGGTACAGTGGAGCCCGACAGGATGCAACCCAGTACTGTACTGCAGTATTCTTCTCCAGAGTTACTGCAAGAAACAAGGCAATTTCAGTAGCAGTTAATCCCTTTTGAAATGCAATGTCCTGTGACACAGCATTGCATTCTACCAGTCCCCACTGTATTCAGGGATTTGGTCATTTATACATTTATATTAGTGTGTTTCAATGGAATTCCTGCTTGTTAGGGAGGGAGACAAGTTTATGTCCTCTATAAAGATTGTAGTGATCAATGCAGTGATCACATCCTAGAACAAATCTGCAGATATTGGACATACAGTATCTGCAGATATATGTGGTGTCTATTTTTTTTTTAAACCGCTACACCTGTGGTTCAATGGGTGAGCAACCAGCCACGCCTATTTCCTGAGCTATATAAGCAGTTCCTTTCATCTTCCCTCTGAAGTGTTTTCTCTTTGCCAGCCAGAGGCTCTGTTGGTTTGTCCTCTCCTTTTGGACCTTGCCCCCCCATCCCTGGCTTTGCTTGTTCTGGACTCTGTTTGGTTCTGCTGGACTCTTTTGTGTCTGTCTCCTGCCTTGGTTGGTTTGTGTTTTGCTTCTGGCTGCTGCTGTGTGCTTCCCTGTTTTCTTGTTTTCCTTTTCTCCTGTTTGTGTTTTCTTTTGGGGCTTTCTCCTTTACCTAGCATTTGTTGCCCTTGTTTACACTGGCCCAGATATTCAGACTGTGCCAGGCTGTGGCGCAAGCCTGGGTGCAGCGCAACTTAGCTGCGCAGGTGCGTTGATTGGGCAATATTCAACGGAGCTGCGCCATGGCACAGCATAGTTGAATATCACACCCTGGCCACCCACAGTGTGCATGGCGCAGTGGCACTGCACCAGTGCAAGCGACCAGAGTGGAGCAGGGGATTGCGCTAGCACAAGTTACGTTGCGCTATGCGCAATAACCATGATATTCAAAAGTGCACATGCAAATGGGGCCATAATGTATGCAAGGTGCAAATGGGGACATTTGCATGTCATTATGGCCCCATTTGCATGCAGGTGCACCGATCCCCGGTGACTTGTGCCTGGTGCCCTGCCAGGCAGCAGCCGTCGGGGACTGATGCCCCCTGCACAGCGTGGCAATGTGTCCCACAGCCCGATCGTGGGCTGCAGCAAATCGCGGGCCCTATATCCCTGGTGGTCCAGTGGACTGCTGTCAGCCTGATAGCAGGCATTTGTAACAATAACATAAAGTCCAATATCCCTAGTGGTCCAGTGGACCGCTCTCAGCCCGATCACAGGCATTAGTAATAACAAAATAATGTCCTATATCTCTGGTGGTCCAGTGGACTGCTGTCAGCCCGATCATGGGATTCAGTAAATATAATTCACGTCCTATATCCCTGGTGGTCCAGTGGACTGCTCGCAGCCCAATAGCGGGCATTTGTATTAAAAAAATGAAGTCCAATATCCCTGGTGGTCCAGTGGTACTCCCTTCCCCACCCACCCACTGAGCTCCACCACCCTGCTCCCCCCGGTCAGCGGCGGGCGGCAGCATCCCAACCACCTGCTGCCCCACCACCCACCGACTGACACCATAGGTGGGCTGTATGCCCATTGGTCTAGCGTGAGCCAATGGGCATGCAGCCTATGCCTCTCACCATTCCAGATATGTGATAGATCCATTCACATATCTGGAATGTAATGCAATCACGGCTGCACACCCAATGGCTCATGCTGTGGACGATGGGCGTACAGTCCTACCTAGTGGTCAGTCAGTCGGGGCGGCCGGTGTCAGGTGGTGGTGCTGCTGCCCACCGCTGACCGGAGGGGAGCAGGGCAGTGGGCTTAGTGGTTGAGTGGGGAGGGGGGAACTGCTGGACCACCAGGGATATTGGACTTCATTTTTTTTAATACAAATGCCCACGATCGGGCTGCAAGTGGTCCACTGGACCACCAGGGATATTGGACTTCATACTGTTACTGCAAATGCCCGCGATCGGGCTGACAGTGGTCCACTGGGCCACCAGGGAGATAGGACATGATTTATGTTTACTGAAGCACCATCGGGCTGATAGCAGTCCAGTGGACCACCAGGAAGATAGGACCTTAGTATTTAGACAGATGCCCATGATCGGGCATGTGGGCGCTGCTACGGAGGTGTAGCCAGGCTCGGTTGCCACCCACAGGTGACAGCTGCCGTGTTGCACCCTGCAATATGGCAGCTCACCTGTGGGTGGCCAGCCTTTGTTCCTTTTTTTTTGGCTCACCTGTATGCGGTGCAAGTAGGGGTTGTGCATGCATGGACTCAGCACATCCTGGGCTGAATATCGGGATGTGCGGAGTATGCATGGGCACTCCCCTCTACCTGCGCCTCATACATTACTGATGCGCTCTGGCACATTGGGATTTGTGCCAGGCACAATCCCCATTTAAATATCGCGCCTGGGCACATCAGTGAGTTGTGCATGGTACAACACTGTTGCGCCATGCGCAACCCTTTTGAATATCTGGGCCCATGTGTTTATTTTAACCTGTGATCTAGCTTCTGCCTACCCTCAGTTTTCCTGCAATTGCAATTGCACATTTTGGTTCACTCTCCTCTTGCTGCCTCTTTAGTTTCTCTTTAATTGATTGCACCTGGTCTTGGCTCTGCTGCTCAGCTAGCAGCTAATCCCTGTTTCCTGCCCTGCTCATGCTTTGCTCAATGTTAGCTCAGTTCATTCGGTATTTAAGTTCAGTGTGCTCTGCTCTATTTATTCCATGTTTGCTCAGCTGGGCCACTGCTGCATTGCTCTTCTACAACTTACAGCTATTCTTCTAGCTGCCTGGTCTCTGCTTCCAGCTGCAGGCCTTTTGACATCTGTTTCTGATTTTACTTATTTTGGCATTTGAGTCATTATTTTGCTTCACCGTCATGATTGCTGTTTGGTCCATGGTGTTCTGCTTGCATACAGCCTTTTGGGGTTTTCAATCTGCTCAACCATGTTTATTTGTACTCATTGGGACTCAAACCAGAGCCTAATTCAATTCTTTATTACTTTCACCATATGATTCAAACCTGCTTAAGTGCAATTGTACCAAGCAATAATTATTGTTGTTTCAGTGCATTACTGCCCATGCCTACAAATTCCTAAGCTTATTCAGCGCAGCTACAGCTGGAAGCTACAGTATATAACTCTTTACTGCTGGAAACCATTCACTATTTGTAAAATGCTTCATTATACTCTGGAGGTCAGCTCGGCTACAGCTGTCACTGTAAACTAGTTTTACTATCCACTTGTGGGTCACAGCACTTTACTGTGGCTTCTTTGTTTTTCTATGGTGGAGGACAGTGGTTATAGTGGAGCATATTTTATCTGCTTCAAAAATAAGCCCAATTTAAACAAAGACTTGATTCCTACATTTTAGAAGGACACAAGTTGGTGTACTATGGGTGAATGGACAGGAACGGTCTATGGGCTTGTACTAGCCTTTTTCCCTCCTTACTCCTTAGTAGTACCTTAGTATAACCATGGCCCATATGTGGTTCAGTTACCTCATGTTCATATACTGCCCTTGCTGCTAAAATCCTCTGGGTATTTATGTCACCTTTAATTGGCACTCATTGGTGGACTGGTTGGCTAGCCTTGCACTAACTAAAGGACCAGGTTACCCTGAGCTGTTAGTGCAACTCCTATTGCCATCATACGTCTGCTTACTATTTGTTTACCATGCTGCACACTGCCTTTACTCACTGCATTACCTTGTATGGCCTGCTTCATTGCTAAAAGGTTTGCTGACCATGCTCATCAATTTATTGGCTCTAAGCTAACTCTCAGCTGATGGTCTCTCTTCACCCTAGTCTGCATCCTGCACGTGTGATGCCTTGAGTGGAGTCCATCCTTTCTAGCCCATAGTGGAATGTCCTTACTCCAGGTGGAGCTTTAGCCATTCTGCAACAGTGGCACCTCTTGATGTGAATTTATAACTATCTATGAGGGTGGTTACGTGTGTTTCCTCTTTGGCTGTAGTATTAATTTACTACCAGTGCATCTTAAATGCTTCTCCCTATGACTGCCTCTGGTTCACCTGGTTTGTATGTTAGATTGGTAAGCTGGCTGGGTGCCTCAGCAGTCATTGATCTCCTCCTTCCACCCTGGAAGCACTTGTTGCAGAGAACTCTCACACCCTTCACTCGTTCCCGCTAGAGGGATAATGAGAACTCTCTACCAAATCAGAATATTTTCCACCTCCTGAATTGAATTTCAAATGTAGCAGCTGAGACATTGCTAAATAAAATAGCCCAAGCTTGGAGGAAGGTGATCTCGCCTTGGATCTGCAGAAATTTCCTCCTGAAAGATTTTTTCTCTCCTCTGTGCCACAGAGCACAACATAGTTAGTTTTAGTAATGCTCTTAGCTTACTTAGGTAGGTTCTGCTGTTGGATGGAGATGGATGGTGGCCCTGCTGACTGTTCCCTCTCTCCTTGGGAAGTTCCTTGCTGTTTTCAGGTAGGCCATATTTTTGGAGCTATCCTGCTTATTTGTATATCTCATTTATGTTTCATTATGCTGCCTGTTGCTGTCAATCTGCTTCTCTACCTCCTAGTCTTTGATCGTTGCTCCAGTTCTTTTGGGCTTCCTTCCTAAAGTACCTTTAGTCAAGGGACCCTTCCCTCGGTACCTCTAGGGGTTGAACCCTCTTGCAGTGTTTGTTGCCTACAGTACCTCTACTGGGTGGTAATTCCTGATGGAACAGAGAGTGCAAACAACCACAACATTGCAATACTGTTGTGCAAGCATTACATCATTCTGCTTGCATGACCCATTGAATTAAAAGGCAATGCCTGTGGTTCAGTGGGTTAGCAACTAGCCACTCCTACTTCCTGAGCTATAGAAGCAGTTCCTTTCAGCCTCTCTGCAGCAATTTCTCTTGCCCCACCATCCTCCCTCCTCCTCCTCCAGCAGCTTGCCTTTCTACTCCCAGGAGGTTCTTTCCTTAGGTACCTTAGCCAAGGGACCCTTCCCATGGAACCTCTAGGGGTGGAACCCTCTTACAGCATTCCTTGTTTTCAGTACCTGTACAGGGTGGTAATTCCTAATGGAACAGAGAGTGCAAAAAGTTACAACATTTGCAATACAGTTGTACAAGCATTACGTTGTTCTGGCTGCATGGTCCATTGAATTTATGTTCCTTCCCACAGCTTCCCCATCAGCACTAACCCTGGCACCCTCCCAGCCACATTGATTCCATTTCTGTCTCTTGTTCCATCCTCTATCACTTTGGACTTCCCTCTCCAAGGTGGGGTGAGGAGAGTTGGCCAGACTCTCATCAAGCAACTCAGTTGCTGGAGGTGGATGGACAGTTGGTGCACTGGGGCCTGAGTGTACCAGTGTACCCAACCCTGCATGTTGTGGCCTTTTCCTTGTTTCAAGTTCCCCTCCCACAGAGATGCTGGGCCAGGCTCATTGGCAGGCATGCACATGCAAGACATGGTGACATCATATCAAACCAAAGGGCACCTCCCCTACCTTCTTCTGCTCTCTTTCTGCACTTCTATTTGGAATCAGCCAGGTGCCAGTCATGCATTGAAAGAGGCTGCCCTCTCTTACCCTCAAGGAAGTAGTGTCCACTGGGACACTCATTCACCTCCCCTGGCCAGTCCATCAATGATTCAGGCTTGTTTCAGACCTCAGGTCATGGGTAAGCTCATGTGGCGTCTACGTCATACTATGTGATAGTATTTGCCATCCTGCATATACAATCAGCATATTCTAATGACAGAAGTAGGAACTGGGTCATTACTAACTTCCTTATATCAAACAGTAGTTAGCATTTAATATTTCTGTAAAGTAGGCCAAGTATTTGATGGGTTGCTTTAAAATAAGTATTCAAAGTGGGCTTCAAAAGAGGCTTTGGTATAATCATACTACAAGGTACTTGAAGATACTGACATCCTCTATGGTTTCACCAATTAGAGAACTGAACTCATTGTGAGCAGCTAATTTGCTGGTGAAGAGCATAGTCTTCATTCTCTTCACATTTAGGATTAAAGCATTCTGAGCCATCCAATGCTGCTCTATGAAAGTCAATGTGAGTACAAAGAATATATGCAAAATAATGAGTCTTGGTACACAAAAATGAGGACTTGGAATAGTAAATTGCTTATATGTCAGTAACCGTGACATAGAAAAAAAAAGTAAAAGTCATATGAATTATCACTTTCCTAGCTAGTTTTGTACTTGGGGCTAAGAAATTTTTTGACAAAAAGTCTGTATCTTGCACCGTTTTTGAGATACGGGCCCTGAAATGCACGGCGAACACTGTAATGTTATCCTATGGGAAAAAACAGAAGTTCGGAGTACCATAACTTTTCCTCCCTGTAATATTTTTTCACCAAACCACTGAAAGGCACATCTGTGGGATGTTGGCTGTGTTTCCTGCAATTTTCAGCCCTAAAGACCAAACCGTTATTTTGCAGCAGAGCGCTAAACGATTGCTGCAATGCGTCGTATGCCGTAATTTTATCCTATGGGGAAAAAAGGCAAATTTGGAGTACCGTAACTTTGTCACTGTGTAATATTTTTTCAAGAAGACACTGAAAGGCACATCTTTGAGATGTCAGCTGCGTTCCCTCCAAATTTCAGCCCAAAACTCCAAACCGTTCTTTTGCAGCAGGATGCCAGCGAATTACTGTTATTTTTGAGCATAGTGCCATAAGTAGTGCCGTGATTTGCAGCTTTCACAAAAATTTGCGAACGCACCATTGAGTCGCGACACTACTTTGCGAAAGTACTTTTTCTAGAAATCTGAAAAATATATTTCTGGGGTGTTTTACCCCAAAATAAAGACATGGCTAGCATCCTCAGGGCATGGCTAGGTGAATACAAAAAGAATTAGGTTGCTAAAGGGTCTCAATTTTAAATGCCAAGCATTTTTCTGATCGCTAACTGAAAACAAAATGGCGGATTTGCGACAGTAAAGGGCCATTTGCGACAGTAAAAATGCATTTGCAAAAGTGTTGAACTTTTTTACTTTTCCCATTGACTAATGGGAACTTGTTTTTTGAATAACTTTTGAACCGTTTAATACTTTTTCACGAAATCTTTGAAAGGCACATTGGGGACCCCGGCTGCATGTTCCCTGAAGATTTCGGACCAGTCACGAAAACTGTGTGACCTGTAGGCGCGACTGTAAAATTCCAAAAAAAGCATAAAGGCATGCGCAGATCACGCTTAATAACTCTGCAGCATTTTATCCGACCAGTACAAAACTTGGCAGATCCCAAGATGTATGAGTCTTGATTCTGCATTCCAAATTTCAGGCAAATCCATTGTACAGTTGCAAACTAATTAAGGTGCAAAAGTTTGGGTTTAACATGTAAATGTCTCCTCAACCCTAACTATGGTAGCACTACCATGCTACCATAATATATATTATATATATACATATATGTATATATAATATATATATATATATATATATATATATATATATATTCATATAAAAACTCAATTTATCAGCATTAGTTGCTGTTCCACAGTGACAAAAGCAAGGAAATTCGGTGTGTAGTTTACCACCCTTCTCCCATGCCCTGTGTCCACCAACAGGAATCAGGGTGTGCACTGGGGTTGCCGGCCTCAACTCTCACCCCATTCCATAGGTAAATAAGCTGAGGTGGTGCAGTATAGGAGGATGGAGTGAGAGTTAGGCTCAATGACCCCAGTGTACACCCTGATGCCTGTTAGTGAGGGCAAGGTAGGTGTGGGGTGCAAGGGGTGATAACCATAACACTGAATTTCCTCACTTTTGTCACTGTGGAACATCCCTAACTGATGCATTAAATGGATTTTTTTGCCATGAATTTCCCTTCTTTTTGAGAATGTGCAATATAAATCATGAATGGAATGTGGTGGTGGTCAGGCCTCGCTCTCCCACCATGCTGCCCATGTCTGCTTAATAACCATAACAATAATGCTAATGCTAACAGTAACAGTGATGGTGAGTGAAATGCAAACGCTAATGGTAACTGTAACACCAACAGAAATGTTAATGCAAATGCAAACGGTAACTGTTATGGTAATGCAAACAGAAATGCAAATGCAACTGGTAATGCAAATGCAAATGGTAACGGTAACAGTAAGGTGATGTAAGGCACCAGTAGCAAAAACTCTGTATCTCACTTCGTTTCTGAGATAAAAGCACAAAGGCGATGTGAGTCAACAGTAGCGAAAAGTGTGTATCTCACTTCATTTCCGAGATACAGTAGTAGCTACAGACATTGCCAGCTATTTCCAAATATTTTACGAAATTTCTAAATAGTTTCTCTCAGCTGCCCCTACTGTGGAAATGGAGAAAGCATGAGATATTTCTGGAAATATCATAGAAATTTCGGGAAATATCTGGCAGTGTCTGGCTGCTACTGTAATGGCACAAAGGTGATCTGAGGCAACAGTAGCAAAAAGTCTGTATCTCGCTTCGTTTCTGAGATAACAGCACAAAGATGATGTGATCCAACAGTAGCAAAAAGTCTGTATCTTGCTTCGTTTCCAAGATACCAGCACAAAGGTGATCTGAGCCAACAGTGGCGAAAAGTCTGTATCTCGCTTCGTTTCCGAGATAATGGCACAAAGGCAATGTGAGCCAACCGTAGTGAAAAGTCTGTATCTCGCTTTGTTTCTGAGATAACGGCACAAAGGCTAATGTGAATCAAGCCATTGAAAGGCACCTCTGTACCACTAGGGCTACCTACGCTATAAATTTCAAGCCACTAGCAACATGCATAATGCTATGTGCAAAACATTAACTGCATCACATAGTATTTCCACAGCTAATTATTTTCCCAGCATTTAAACAGCATAATTCACATCTCCAGGACATCTACTCCGCACCCTCCAGATGTCATGCTAAAAGACTAAACCATTCCAGAGATATTCAATTTTAAAGTCTGTGCACCTTTAAGAAGTCATCCACCACAAAATGGTGGAACTCATGGCCAAAATTGGGCTAAAATGGCAGGCCTGGTGGCCAAAAAATCTTTAACCATAAGGGGGGACAACTTCAAATGGCAATAACTCTGTAACGGAACAACATTATTTCACCAAACAAAAATTGGCATCTTCCTTGAACATAGGGCTTCTACATGCCAGATTTCAGACCAATAAACCATACAGTGGCTGCGCTATGCATCATGCAAGATAGGAAAAAAATAGCAAAACTGATTTTTTGGCACTTCACTGCTCAAAAACCGTATATACCAGTGGAATAGGAATTGGTAACTAGAGATATGCCATGCCACTCCATGTATACCAAATCTTTTCCAAATTTCTTAAGCAGTTGCAGAGCAGCACAAGCATAAAACTATGCACAAGTGGTGAAAATGCATTTTTGGTGCTTCATTGTGCAAAAAAACATATGCAGATGTCAAACAGAAATTGGCAAATCCACAGAAGTACCACAGTAGACCAAGTATTACAAATGTCACACAAATCCGTCAAACAGTTGAAGTTATAATCACGCAAAGAATGTTACGTTTATGCACAAATGCAAACAGTAACACTAACGGTGATGCAAACAGAAACAATAACACAAATGGTAACAGTAACATAAGTGCAAACATAAACACAAATGGTAAAAAAGCAAATCCTAATGATAACGGAAATGGAAGCGCAAACAGTAACGCAAGCGCAAAAGCAAACTGTAACTATAATGGTGACACAAATGTAAACAGTAAGACAAACTTTAACGGTAACATAAACACAAGTGCAAAAGCAAACACAAATGGTAATGGTAATGTAAACACAAACGCTAATGGTAACACTAGCAGTGATGCAAATGGAAACGCAAACACAAATGGTTATGTAAACACAAGCTGAAACGGTAATGGTAACTTAAAACAGAAATGATAATGATAACAGTAATGGTGATGCAAAACATAAATGCAAAAAGAAACACAAATGCAAGTACAAATGCAAACGGTAATGGTAACACTAACGGTCACGGTGATGCAAAAGGAAATGGTAATGCAAATGGTAATGTAAACGCAAGCGCAAATGCTAATGGTAACAGTAATGGAAACACAAACTCAAATGGTAATGCAAACGCAAATGGTAACAGTCACACAAACACAAGCTCAAATGCAAGTGGTAATGGTAACGCAAAAGCATACCATAACACAAAGGGTGACTCAAAAGGAAACAGTAATGCAAACGGTAACATAAACGCAAGTGCAAGCTCAAATGGTAATGCACACTTTGATGCAAATGGTAACAGAAACACAAATTGTAACAGAAATGCAAGCGGAAACATAAACGTAAATGCTAATAGTAATGTAAACACACATGCTTTTTGTCCCAATAAGGTGCATCTAGAAGCACAGAGAATAGAAAGAATGTGGCTTACATAATGGCCCTCGTACTCAGAAAATGAGCACTTGGAATACTAAATTGCTTATATCTCAGGAACCCCACGACATAGAAAAAATTTAAGTCTCATATTATTTATTACTTTCCAGGTTAGTTTTGTGCTTAGCCCTTAGTGAGAGACTAGCATTTTCCAAAGAAAACTCCGTATTCTTGATCTGTTTTCAGATAATGGACCGCAAAAGGTGCAGCGGATGCCGTAATGTTATTCTATGGGACAAATTGTAAACTTTGGAGTGCCGTAACATTGCATCCCTCTAATATTTTGTCACCAAACCACCAAAAGGCACATCTGTGGGACCTTGGCTTTCTTCCCTGCAAATTTCAGCCCAAAACACCAAACCGTTCTTTTGCAGCAGGGTGGCAAAAGATTTCTATTGTTTTGGTCATAGTGGCGCAAAGTACTTTTACGCAAAATCACGACACTTTCATAAATAAATCATGAAAATTATGGCATATGTGACACTACTTTATGATACTACTTTACAAAAATAAAAATTTCTGGGGTGTTTTACCCCCAAAAAGACATGGCTAGAATTGTCAGGGCTCGACTAGGTGAACACAACAAGAATTGTGTCCCTAGAGGGTCCCACATTTAAATGGCAACCATTTTTTTGACCACAAACTGAAAAAAAAAATGGCTGAATCACGAAAGTGAAAGAGTCATTTGCGACAGTAAAAACTGCATTTGTGTCGCTTTCGAATATTTTAACTTTTCCCATAGACTATAATGGGGAACAGTTTCTTTTTGAATAACTTTTGAACCATTTAATATATTTTCACAAATTCTTCGAAAGGCACATTGGGGACCCCGGCTGCATGTTCCCTGAAGGTTTTGGACCAATCTTGTAAACCATGCAGGCTGTAGGCATGAGCAAAGAAATGAGCAAAACCCAGTAATTTATGCATTTTTTGGCACTCTGTAGCTCTGCAACCGTACATCCGACTATAACAAAACTTGGCAGGTCCAGAGATCTATGGTACCAAACCTTGCATTCAAAGTTCAGGCAAACCATCATACAGTTGCAAAGTTATTATGCTGCCAAATTTCAGATTTAGCCTTAAATGGGGTACTCAACCTAACTATAGTGGCACTACTGTACCTCTATAACATATATGTAGTTTAGTTTTGCCACCTATTACATTAATCAGCTGCCTTAATTATAGATCTATCCTAATTGCCTTGTAAATCGAGGTGAAAAGGTGTGATATTAATTGTTCGTATGTGCTTCCCATTTACATGCATAACTTTATCTTAGTCATCAGGTAAAATTGATTGATGTGGCCCATGTATGCATTTCCCCTTTAAGTAATAGGTCATGGCATTAGATGGGGGAAAAAAGCCTGACTTTGGTGACCTCACCAAGATGTCAGCTGTAGGACTGCACATCCGCCATCTTGTGAGAGGGTACAAATACATAATGGGCGCCATCTTGAGTGAGGTCCTTATAGTTATTTTCCATATGTTTACCAGGTACAGTGACCTGCTAATGGCCACTTTGAAAGGACTAACGCCATTTTGAAAGGAAAGGTCTTGCTCATGCAAGATCCAGGACACACAACAGCGCACTGCTCCCAGAATGCAGCGCCTCGGGCATGAGCTTTAATGGACAATAGGCCCAGCAAGAGGTGGGTGGAAAACATGCCAACCCTACCTGCATCCTGGAGACCTGCTCAGTACTCAGAGTTTTTTAACTAGTGCTGCTGGTCTGCTTCCGACCTCTCCTGCCACTTGGATTCCCTCAAAAGACATATGTCTGACCCACTTTCTCTGGACTCAGCAGGTAAGTGAGTGGTGTACTGTGGAAGGTAAGCATGTAGCGGAGGTTAGGTGCAGAACTGTGTGATTGGCCACACAAACAGAAATTTACAGGCTGCAGCTTTTCAGGACATATTGCAGCAGAACAAGGTGAGCCATGATGTGCCTTGAATATGACTAACTGTGCATGCACACTAACTGGTCTATGTACTTAACCTCTGACAAACAAGGTAAGCCATGGGGAGTATCAGGAACAGGGACAAATTGTTTCAAACCAGATTTGTAAGTCTTCACCCTCAGCAGAAGAAGGTGAAACTGAAGGGAGGCTAGAAATTCAATCCTAAAAGGCAAAACACACAATTTTCAATGGTCACATGATGTGGAAGCTCTTCTAACCCTGACACCACCATAAATCTGTTCTGTCTAATTACAATACCAGGCACCAGGTAAGGCAAACTCTGTGGTGCTCTAGCTGGCAAAATGCCAGCAATATATATTATGGTAGTACGGTAGTGCTACCATAGTTAGGGTTGAGTAGCACTTTTAAGGTTAAAAGGTCAAATTTTGCACCTTAATAACTTTGCCATTGTTCAATGAGAGATAGCTCTTGCAAAAATTAAGCAAGGGCTCTTGCCTTATTAAGCAGTTGGCGCAGTGCCAAGTAGAAACGTGATCAGCCTGGTGAGATGCACAAAAATAACTGAGGATTCTGGGAGCTCAGGAGGAGGAGGCAAATCAGATTTTGAATCCAAAGGTTTTTGGGCATCAGCCTATGAGGAGATACCTGTGAGAACCCATGTGTTGAGATTTGGAGTGCTGTAAAAAGGTGTGATAGATAATCAGCATTCCTATTTGCAGTGGCTTTGGCATGTTCTCCTATCTGTAATTTAAACTTTTTTCTTCCAGTATAAACTCACCAAAGGAACAAATAGCTACATACACAGTCCTTATCTATAAATTACAGTATGTGCCACAGAATAACATAATTCCCAAGTTCTATGGAGATTAAGGTCTTGGAAATCTTATTTATAGCAACTAAATCAATCTGTTTTGTGTGCTGCTTTAGGTCACCTAAAGGAAATGAGAGAAGAAGCAGGCATCCTTGTAGACTGATTTTCCTGACATTTGGAAGGCACAATTGAACATAAGATTTGCCACGTTTTGTACTAATCGGATATACGGCTGTGGAGTTATTGAGCAACAACCAATTGAGCAATTACTCTTTTTTGCGATTTCTTTGCTGTTGCCTACAGGTCACATGGTTAGCATGACCAGTCCAAAACATTTAGGGAACATGCGGCCAGGGTGCTGATGTGCCTTTCAAAGATTTCGTGAAAAAATATTAAACGGTTCAAAAGTTATTCAAAAAACAAGTTCCCATTATAAGTCAATGGGAAAAGTTAACAAAAAGCTTGAAAGTGTCACAAATGCAGTTTTTACTTTCGCAAATGGCCCTTTTACTTTTGCAAATCTGCCATTTTGTTTTCAGTTGGTGATCAGAAAAATGCTTGCCATTTAAATTTGGGACCCTCTAGCAACCTAATTCTTTTTTTCTTCACCTAGTCGGACCCTGAGGATGCTAAACATGTCTTTATTTTGGGGTAAAACACCCCAGAAATAAGTTTTTCAAATGTCTCGAAAAAGTACTTCTTTAAAGCATTGCTGTCACACTGTCGAATGAATCCACGAAAGCTTTCTCGCAAAGTTCGATAGTACTTTTCCAGGCTATGACAAATGACAGCAATTCTTTGCCACCCTGCTGCAAAAGAATGGTTTGGTCTTTGGGCTGAAATTTGAGGAACACAGCCAAACATCTCACAGATGTGCCTTTCACTGTTTCGGTGAAAACATATTACAAGGCGGCAAAGTTATAGCACTCCAAAGTTGACACTTCCCATCGGATAACAATATGGCGTCCGCCACATTACAGGAATCCTTTGCCGTCCTGCCGCAAAATAACAGTTTGGTCTTTTGGGCTGAAATTTGAAGGGAAGAAAGCCAACATCCCACTGATGTGCCTTTTGGTGGTTTGGTGAAAAAATATTACAGGGTGGCACAGTGACGGCACTCTGAATTTGATGCTTTTTCCCATTGGATAACATTATGGCGTCCGTCACGCCTTTCGGGCCTGTATTTCAGAAACGGTACGGGATGCAGACTTTTGTCACAATGTCTTAGCCCCAAGTGGGGCTAAGTACAAAACCACCCAGGAAAAGTCATAATTCATATGAAATTTACATTTTTTTACGTCGTATGGTTCCTGAGATATAAGCAATTTAATATTCCAAGTCCTATTTTTGCTCCGAGACCCATTGTTATGTCACATTCTTTGTTTTCACTTTGTTTTCAATGCATTTTTGGGAAAAGAAGGTGTGCCTTTCATTTCTGTGCCAGTTAGCATTTCAGTTTCATTACTGTTACCATTTGCGGCACCATTACCGTCTCGACACCATGTGCATTACGGTTTTGCGTTTAAGCTGCGCTTGTGTTTGCGTTCTGTGTAATTTGTGTTATTGTTGCTGTTACCATTACCTGTTTCATTTGCAATTGCGGTACGTGCATGTGCGTTCGATTTGTGTTTCCATACGGCGCTTGCGTTTCTGTTTTGTTTCTGTCCTTTGGTGTTATTTTTTGCTGTTACTGTAACCATTTGCATTTACAATTATGATACCGTAACTGTGCACATAGCGGTTTGCATTTCTGTACTCACTTGCATTTGCATTTCTCTTTCCTTTGGTTATTGTTGCTGTACCATTACCATTTGCATTAACAATTGTGGTACTGTGCCCGTCTTGTTCTGTTTGCATTTCTGTATGCGCTTCTGTTCCCATTTCTGTTTCTCTTTCATTTGGCATTATTCTTCATATTAACTTTACCATTTGCATTTACAATTGTGGTACTGTGCCTGTCACGCGTTACAGTTTGCATTCACGTGCGCTTGAGTTCGCGTTTCCATTTCTGTTCCTTTTGCATTCTTTTGCTGTGACACTTAACAGTCCCATTTTGGGCCCCGCGCTCCCACCACATGATGTCTTGTGACATAGTAACCGTAACTGCAATGCAAACGCAAGCGCTAATGGTTACACACATGGTGACACAAACGTAAATGGTAATGCAAATGTTAATCAAAATGTAAGTACAAAGTGACACCAAAGCAAACAGTGAAGCAAATGGAGACACGAGCACATACAGAAATGCAACTGGTAACACGCACAGTCACGGTACCGCTATTGTAAATGCAAATGTTAACTGTTACAGCAACAATAACACCAGAGGGAACAGAAATGGAAAGGCAAAACACAAGCACATATGGAAACACAAACCATAATGTGCATGGTCATGGTACTGCAATTGGAAATGCAAATGGTAATGGTAACAGCTAAAATAATGCCAAAGGAAACAGAAATGGAAACGCAAACTCAAGCGCGTACAGAAAAGCAAACCGTTATGCGCATGGTGACGGTACCACAATTGTAAATGCAAATGGTAACAGTAACAGCAACAATAACATGAAAGGAAACAAACAGAGATGCAAATGCAAGTGCGTATGGAAAAGCAAACTGTAACGCACATGGTCACAGTACTGCAATCGGAAATGCAAATGGTAACAGTAACAGCAACGATAATACCAAAGGAAACAGAAATGCAAATGCAAGCGCATATGAAAATGCAAACTGTAACACACACGGGCATGGGAATGCAATTGGAAATGCAAATGGTAATGGTAACAACAACGATGACGCAAAACGAAAGACAAACTCAAATGCAAATGGAAGGGTGGCTACAAACGCAAATGGTAAGGCGCATGGTGACGCAGAGTGAAAGACAAACAGAAACAGTACTGTAGACACAAATGGGAAGAGTAACACAAACGCAAGCACAAACAGAAATGCAAAGGATAATGCACATGGTGGCGTACATCGGAACGGGAACGCAAACGGGTACGAAAACACAAGTGGAAACGGTAACTGTAAACAGTAACGGAAGAGCACACCCTGTTTTTGCCCAACAACTGCATGGAGAAACAGTGTGTACAAAGAATGTATGCATAATAATGGGCCTCGGAGCAGAAAATGAGCTGTTGGAATACTAAATTGCTTATATCTCAGGAACCGTGCGAAGTAGAAAAAACATTTTAATTTCACATGATGCATGAGTTTCCTGGCTAGGTTTTCACTGAATGCATAGCCCATAGGGCTACCCATTGTCTCAATGAAAATTCTGTATCTCGCACCGTTTCCGAGATACGAGCCCCGAAATGTGGGGCAAACGCCACGATGTTAGTATATGGGAAAAAAACATCAACTTCGGAGTACCGTAACTTGGCATCCATGCAATATTTTGTCACCAAACTACCAAAAGGCACATCTGAGAGATGTTGGCTGCCTTCCTTCCAAATTTCAGCTCAACAGACCAAACCGTTTTTTTAGCAGCAGGGTGACAAAGAACTCCTGTCATTTTGGCCATAGTCTGGAAAAGTAACGTCGCAATTTGCGAAAGCTTTCACAAAATTTTATGAAGCATCTGAGGTGCGACACTACTTTTCCAGAAATTTTAAAACATATTTCTGGAGTGTTTAACCCCAAAATAAAGACATGGCTAACATCCTGAGGGTACGACTTAGGTGAACACAAAAGAATTGAGTTCCTAGAGGGTCCCAATTTTAAATGCCAAGCATTTTTCTGATCAGTAACTGAAAAAATTGACGGATTTAAGACACTACTAGGCCATTTGCAACACTAAAAAGTGCATTTGCGAAAGTATTGAACTTTTTAAAATGTTTCCATTGACTTATAATGGGAACTTGTTTTTGGATAACTTTTGAACCGCTCAATATTTTTTCACAAAATCTTCAAAGGCACATCGGGGACCCTGGCTGCATGTTCCCTGAAGTTTTGGACTGGTCGCACAAACTGTGCAACCTGTAGGCATGAGCAAAAAATGTGCAAAAAAGCATAATTGAGTATTCGGATGTTGCTTAATAACTCCACAGCCGTTTATCTGACCTGTACAAAAATTGGCAGATCCCAAGATTTACCATGCCCAACCATGTATTCCAGATTTCAGGCAAATCCATTAAACATTGGCAAAGTTATTAAGGTGCAACGTTTTACCCTTTAACCTTAAAAGTGCTACTCAGTCCTAACTAAGGTAGCACTACCATGCTACTATAATATATATATACATATATTTATATTTTTATATATTTACATTTAATGTGGTGGAGATAAACAGAGTGTGATAAATCTGTTTATCTGAGTAACTGTGTACGACATTTCATTTATGAATACGTGATTACGTCATCAGCCATTTATCCATACAGTGCTTATGTCATCAGCCATTTATCTGTACAGTGCTTATGTAATTTAGAATGTTGAGCCTCAGTAGCAGTATTAACCATATTCAAATGCAAATAACTTTAAAATGAAAAATGATAGCATGGTACTGTGAGCACAAAGTTTATTCAGCACAGAAATATCTACAAAATGAGTGGTGTTTCATTTACAGATATGTTTTAGTTTTTTCAGAATTAGCAAAAAACAGCATAAAATTCTGTTTTTGTGCACTTTTTCATCAAACAAATGCAAATAACTTAAAAACCAAAAACGATAGTACAGTACTTTGAGCACAAAAGTTGTTCAACATAAAAATATCTACAAAATGAGAGGTGTTTCATTTCTAGATTCCTTTTAGATTTTCTATAATCAGCAAAAATGGCAGAAAATTCAATTTTGTTCACTTTTTGACTAACAAATGCCCCTACCAAAGCAAAACAAAAGAATTGCATAAATGGAATATGCAATGGAAAACTGCTCTTGTGCAGATAAATAATTTATTACACTTGTTTCCATTGCATATACCTGATATATATATATATATATATATATATATATATATATATATATATATATATATATATATATATATATAAAACATAATGGGAGATAGCTCTTGCAAAAATTAAGCAAGGACTCTTGCCTTATTAAACAGTTGGCACAATGCCAAGTAGAAACGTGACCAGCCTGGTGAGATGCACAAAAATAATTCAGGATTCTGGGAGCTCAGGAGGAGGAGGCAAATCAGATTTTGAATCCAGGTTTTGGGCATCAGCCTATGAGGAGATACCTGTGAGAACCCATGTGTTGAGATTTGGAGTGCTGTAAAAGGTATGATAGATAATCAGCATTCCTATTTGCAGTGGCTTTGCATGTTCTCCCATCTGTAATTTAAACTTTTTTCTCTTCCAGTATAAACTCACCAAAGGAACAAATAGCTACATACACAGTCCTTATCTGTAAATTACAGTATGTGCCACAGAACAACATAATTCCCAAGTTCTCATGGAGATTTTGGTCTTGGAAATCTTATTTATAGCAACTAAATCAATCTGTTTTGTGTGCTGCTTTAGGTCACCTAAAGGAAATGAGAAGAAGCAGGCATCCTTGTAGACTGATTTTCCCTTTATAGGGTCTCACACAACTTTATAAGTATGGGAGATTTTAACTTAAACTGGAGAGTAGTGTTGCTTGGATAGTGCCGCGATGGATTCGCTAGTGATCCGGTAGATGATGGCACTCTTTGAGTTGGATCCATCCCAGGATTTGGCTGAATGCAGAGGTCGGATCCTGGGTCAGATCCTGTGTTATCTGACACTGGATCCAGGGATCCATTTCTGGATCCAGGGATCTGATGCTGAATCCCTGATCTGGCATTGGGCCCCAGCACTGATCCAGGGATCTGGCTTCAGATCCCTGATACAGCCATCAGATAATGTGGGATCTGACTGGGGATCTGACGGCCGGACCCACTGGCAGATAGTGGAAGTATTTGGTTGATCCAGTATCTTGCCGCAAAGGACAGGCATCTGGTGATTCTGGATTTGTCGGGATCTATCTGAGCAACACTGCTGGAGAGAGGCTGGAGGTGAGTTATATGGCCTGCATCCATCCTGGAGGGGAATCCAAGCACTCAATGATAAGTTTAAATGCTACATTGACAAGCATTTAAACTAGCAAAGGGGGGTGGCAGGCCAGCAAGAATGGTACCTACTTGCTCACCCCCCACAGCTAACAGTGGAACCAGTGAACCAGAGGAGTGGCTATCTCTGCAAAGCAGTGTGCAAAAGATGGAGATTAGTGTCCAAAAGGTGGATAAGCAGAAAAGGGGCAAAATTCAGCAGAAGGGCAGACAGCAAGGAGAACCAGGATAAATGACAACCAAGGAAGGGGCTGGAGTAGAACAGTGAAGCAGTCTAGGGAGGTCAAATCATGGAAGCCATGTGCAAATGCCAGGAGCCTTAGCAACAAGATGGAAGATCTGGAGGCTGTCATGGTACAGTCAGACCTGGACATCATGGCCATCACTGAAACCTGGTGTAATGATAACCATGATCGGAGATGGCCATACCTGGCTACCATATTCAGAAGAGACAGAGCAGGCAGGAAGGAGGAGGAGTGGCACTGTATGTGAAAATGACATAAGGGCCACAGAGATCCAGAAGGAACAAATTGGGGAGAGATACTATGGGTTAAGTTGGAAAGGAAAATGGGGCCAGCCATCAAGACAGGAGTGGTCTATAGACCACCAGCCCAGGAGGAAGAAACAGATAGGGAGTTGATGCTAGCATCCAAAGGATGGCAGACAAGGGTGAGGTAGTACTGGTTGGAGACTTCAATATTCCAGACGTGGACTGGAGCATCCCAGCAGCAGCATCAACTAGAGCAGATTTATCCTGACTCCTTCAGGGTGCCTTCCTCAAGCAACTGGTCATGGAACCAACTCCGCAGAAGGTACACTGGACCTTGTGCCTCACAAACAGGGACAGTGGATGGGGTAAATAGTGGGAGCACCTGGGTAACAGTGACCACCAGTCATTGTGGTTTGAAATCACAGAAAGAGCAGAACCAAACCACACAAAAACACGATCCTGTATTTTAGGGGGCAGACTTGGGAAAATGGGGAGATACTTGAAAGAGGCATTAAGGGAATGGGACAGGAATCAGGGGTTGAGGAACAGTGGAGTTTTAAAATGGGGATTATAAGAACAATAGAATTATGAATAAGCAGGTTAGCAAGAGGGAAAAGGAAGAGGAGACCATTATGGTTTTCCAAAGAGGTAGCAAAGAAAGTGAAAGCCAAAAGATTGCATTCAGGCAATACAAAAGACACAGGCAGAAGGGATAGGGAGAAGTACCAGGAGAAACAAAGGAGGCAGGGAAGTCAGTAAGAGAAGCCAAAGCTCAGACAGAAGAACACATTGCAAAATCAGTGGTTAAAGGGGACAAAACCTTTTACAGGTACATAAGTGAAAAAAGAAAGACAAAGGAAGGGATAGTGAGACTGAAGGGGGAGGATGGGAGTCGCGTGGAGGATGACAACAGTAAAGCTGACATATTGAACAGGTATTTCTGCACAGAATTTACTGAGGAAGAGGAGGGTAATGGGTCTGAAGGGAGTACAAGGGTGAGAATGGTGCGAAATGGACACAAGTCCCTTTACGAAAGGGTCCTGAAGAACTGGGAAGCAATAAGAGTTGACAAAGCAATGGGGCCAGATGGGTGCACCAGGTCCTTAAAGAACTAAGAGAGGTGGTGGCTGAACCTCTGGCTATCCTGTTTAGCCAATCACTGGAAACAGGGAGGTACCCAAAGACTGAGGGCAGCAGATGTAGTCCCCTATACAAAAGTGGGAACAAGAGGGAAGCAGGGAACCACAGACCAGCAGCTCACCCTCGGTAGTGGGAAAGACTCATGGAAGCACTACTGAAGGAGAGCTTGGTGTAACATCTGGTTGTCAATGGACTACAGGACCCAAGGCAGCATGGTTTCACCAGGGGAGGTCATCAGACCAACCTCATTGAATTTTTGACTGGGTGACTAGGGAGGTGGATCAGGGAGGGCAGTGGACATGGCCTATCTGGACTTCAGCAAGGCCTTTGACACTGTGCCACATAGAAGACTATTACACAAACTGGGAATATGGGTGTGGGCAGGACAGTAGTGTGGTGGGTGAGGTAACTGGCTGGGTGGCAGGACACAGAGGGTGGTGGTAAATGGCTGTCATCACCACAGAGGGAAGAGGACCAGTGGGTACCACAGGGACTGTCAGTGCTGGGACCGTCCTATTCAACATCTCATCAGTGACATTGCGCAGGATCTAGAAGGCAGAATTTCACTGTCTGCTGATGACACAAAGCTCTGTAACAGAGTAGACACACCAGAGGGTGTAGACAGAATGAGAAGGGACCTGCAGAAACTTGAAGAATAGTCAAGGGTTTGGCAGTTGAAATTCAATGCAAAGAAGTGCAAGATAATGCATATGGGCACAAAACCCTGGCACAATATATCAGTTGGGGGTGAGGATATAGCATGCACCAAGCAGGAAAGGGATCTTAGGGTTGTCATCTCTGATGACCTCAAGGTAGGAAACAGTGTGACAAGGCATCAGGTAAAGCAAATAGGATGCTGGGATGTGTAGGCAGGGGCATCACTAGCAGGAAAAGGGAGGTCATAATTCTGCTATACAAGACACTAGTGAGGCCCCACCTGGAGTACAGTGAACAGTTCTGGAGACTATACCTACGTAAGGGCATAGACAGGGTAGAGAAGGTTCAGAGGAGGGCAACAAAGATGGTGCATGGATTGCATCGCAAGTCCTATGAAGACAGGTTGAAGGAACTGAACATGTACTCCTGGAGGAGAGGGAGGAGGGGATATGATAGAGACATACAAGTATCTTACAGGAGAAACAGGTGCAGGAAAACACTATTTTTAAGCGAAAAAGATGTTCCAGGACTAGAGGGCATGGGATGAAGTTGGAGGAGGACGATTCAGAGGAAACATGAGAAAGAATTTTTCACAGAACGGGTGGTGGACAAGTGGAACACCCTGCCAGAGGAAGTGGTGGGGCTGAAACAATCACAGGATTTAGGAATGCATGGGATAGACATAAAGGAATTCTAGAGGTCAGGTGTAAGGGGAAACAGACTTCTAGGAAAACAAACTGAACTTACAAGCTCAAATGGGCAGACTGGGTGGGCCATAGGCCCTTATCTGCCGACACTGTCTATGTATCTATGTATCTATGTATACTGTTTGAAAATGTAGCTGATGAATTTGGTCAAACTGAGTTGATCACTGAACCCACAAAGAAAAATACAGGGTCTCCCATGATGTCTGCAGTTCTAGATCTAATTTTTTATAAATAAGCCAGATCAATTCACTGATTCTGGAGTTTTATGGGAGTCTATTTGAGACTACCAATTTATTTATTGTGTGAAAAATAGTCCAAAATGCAAGAGGCAGAGTAATTTCATTAAATATCATTCTTTTAAAAACTATACAGATTCTAGGTTAGACTTGGGGGGTAATTTGAATAGAATCAGTCAGATTCCATCTGCAGGGGTGCCTGGAACTTTTTAAAGTGAGACTTTAGGTCAATTTGTAATAAACATTTTCCAATTTGCACCAGAAGGGTTAAACAGGAGAATACCCCATGATTTTCCACTGTTCTTGTTAGATTCCACAAAGTACGAGATAAAGTATGGAAAGTCACCAAAACTGAGAATACTGTGCAAGCTTGGACCAACTATAGGGCAGCTAGAGAAAGGTACATTAAAGGAAGGGAATCTGGCCCAGTGGTGCTGAGGGCTGAGGTGCTGGACACCACACGTCATACACGCCAGTGACTCGGGTTTGGGAACAGACTCAGGCCGCTATGGGTCGGCTGGGGGGAAGAGAAGGATTGAGCGCCCAATTGCTTGCTCTCCTTCTCTTGGGAGGGGTGGGAGCTATTCCCGTCATGACACTGCCACCTCCCGGTGACCACAGGCATCTGGCAGTGTGGCCAGGAGGATGCTAAGAAGGGGAAGGGACCAACATCATCTGAGGACCTGAGCGGAGACATGTCTCTGCAAGTCTATGTCTCACTGGCCCTCCTAGCAAGTCATCATTGACAGAGGGGCAGGAGCAAATGACCAAAAATTCCCCATCAGTCCGAGGTGATGATCCCTCCAGCCTCGCACATTCACAAGGTCAAGGGCAGACTGTGCAGTGTAGGTGCATGCTCCTCTGAATGTTGAAAAAGTAAGGGTGAGCTTTCCTCACCCCACCAGGAGGTTATCCAGGCCTCTAGAATTCCCAGAGTAGTGCTGCACTCTAGGGGCAGACTCTTCTGCAACTGGATGGTGTGTGTGTGTGAGGGATCCGATTGAGTGGAACGACTGGGGCGGTAAGGAGGAATAAAGAATAAGTTAAAAAAAAGGAAGGGAACATTGTTTAACCAGGAGTAGCACACTAAACCAAAGCTTGTTTCCAGAGGTGACCTGGGAGCACAAGGAAGTTACTTGCTCAGGATCAGACAGTGTGCACCTAGGTGGCTATGGGATTCAAACCCAGGTCTCCAGATCTGCAACTCAGAGCCTTAACCCACTGCACTATACTGCCTCCTAAAGGGATTTGAGATGCTAAGGCAAATTAGTTTTTGAAGGAGCTGGAGAATATTAGAACATCCAGCTCCTCAGGTTTCTTGAAAATGTTAAATAGGTTGGAGGGGCATGGCAAAACTGATTTGCCAAACTCATTTTAGGGCTGCAGTGGGCGGAACTCTGCAGACCTCTTGCTATCAAATAAGGACACTGCATTCCTTCTGACTGAAAAACCTGTTGGAGTTGCACCACAGTCACCTTCGCATCTGTGGAGCAATCCACTCACACTGCACAATTTGTTATTTAAAAAAAAATATAGGTGCCATCCTGATCTCGACACTGGGGGATTGGGCACCCCCAGTGTCACTCTTATGTTACTAGGGGCGGGGTGGTGTAGGGTGGTGGGTGCTGAGTGGGAGGGTCAGGTAGGGAGATACTGTATCTCTAAATTTAAAGAAAAAACAAGTGATGATCACAGCAAAATACGGCATACTCTGCCGTGTCCAAGATGACTGCTGCACTCTACTACACATGCAGTGTGCCATATTCCACCATGACCACCAATGTTGAGTTTTTTTCTGTAAAATTAGATATAATCACCCCCAGTTAACATGGTGTATAAAGATCTCTATATGGTTGGAAAAAGTAAGGGCAGGGTCCAGGGTAACACTCAGGTATTTAAAGGAATTGACAGTCTCAAAGGGTATGCCATTGGGAGATAGAATGCCAAGAGTGTTATAGACTTGTGCTAGTTTAGCTAGCCTGGGTTTAGAGCCAAGGAGCACTAATTTTGTTTTTTTGGTGTTGACCAGCAGTCAGTTTGTCGTGAACCATTTATGGGCTTGAAAGTAATTGGAGGTATGTAATATAGAAAGGTTGGTTGGGATTTGTCGCTCAGATAGCAGATAAGATCATCTGCATAAAGTAAGGCATGGCAGGACAGACAGTCTTGGGGAGAGAGTTTATAAAGAGGGAACAAAGCATGGGCCCCAGTATGAATTCCTGAATCCCAGCAAGGGCCCATTTTTCCACATTTGACTTTATGAAAATAACTGACTCAGAAGCTGCCATAAAACTACTGACCTTGGATCCTAAGAAGGTGGGGGACTTGATGGTTTACCAACACGCCTCCTTAAATATGCTTTGCCATCATCTGCCACCTATTGGCAGATATTTTAATTTGTCTTAATCACATGGCATTGTCCTTACAGAATGGAAGGATGCTTTGGTCATACTTGTATTTAATGTGGCAAAAGTACAGGTCCATTTTCTTATTACCTGTGGTGTCTAAGATCCTGAAGAAATTGAGGTGAAACAACTAAATGGTTACCTTCATTTTAATCATATGTTGAGCAGAAATCAATCAGGATTCAGGAAACATCCTCATATCATTATAACAATTATTAAAGTTGTAAATACTGTACAGAAGGTGAAAGCAATGGTATATGTGTTGGTGTCATCTTTGTAGTTCTCTAGGGCCTTCACCACCTTCTTTCATGGCATCATAATAAGACTTCATAGTATTGGTATAAAAGAATTGTGATTGACTTGCTTTGAGAATTATGTAACAGGACATAGGCAGTCAGTAGGGTAGAGAAATGTTTAGAATAACTGGGATGGGTGATCAGGGTGCAGGGTGCTACTAGACACCAGGGATAAGTGTCACATCTATGTTACTGGTCATAGGGGGGTGTCACTAGATACCAGAGCACAGTATATACTAACTGGGGTAGTTGATTGGGATAGAAGGTGGCACTGGTCTCCAGAGAAATGTTTTGAAAAACTAGGATGAGTGACTGGGGATTGGAGGGTGCCACTAGACACCAAGGATATGTGTTACATCTACAGGACAGGTGGTTGGGGCTGGGGGGTGCCTCTAGACACCTGGGAAATGTTTAAAATAACCAGAATGGGTGGTCAAGGGGGGGGTGTCACTAGACACCATGGATAAGTGTCACATCCACAGGACAGGTGGTTGAGAGGTAGGGGGTGTTCCTGTACACTAGGGCACAGTGTATAATAACCAGGACAGATGATCAGCAGTGAGAGATGCCACTGGACTCTAGGGGAATGGTTAGAATAACTAGAATTGGTGATAGGGGAATAGGTGGTGCCACTAGACACCAAGGCAAAGTTTTGAAAAACTGGGATGGGTGGTTTGGGGATGTTGGTGCCACTGGACACTAGTGAAGTGTTTAGAAAAAGACAGAAATGGGTGATTGGGGGGGCGGGGATGCCCCTAGACACCGGGAGATTATTAACATATAGGGGATGGGTGATAGGGGTTGGGGGGTGCCACTGGACACCAGGTAACACATTAACATATATGGGATGGGTAGTCAGGATAGGGGTGCCACTAGACACCAGGGAGCTGTCTGACAGCCACAAGATGGGTGAACAGGGGCAGACAGCTATACTACAGCTGTCCTGCCATTGGTGTGGTGGGGGCATGGGCTTAGTGCATTTGCATGGGTGCAGTGTTATGTTAGTGCCTGGGCACTAATGGGTTTACCCCATGCTACAGGATGCTCTGAATATAAACCCCACCCTAAGAACAGGCACAAGCCTGGCTAGTGCTGGCAAATACCGATTAATGCCAGCACTAACTTTTGAATATCTGGCCCCTGATGTCTGTGAGGAACTCTCATTTGGTCACATGTTCTTCAAATCACATTACTTTTGAAGTCCCTGTGTGCTGTCTTTTAAGGGGCACCAGTCATATCCTGTTTGAAGTCCCATATGTTGAAATAGACTGTCCATTACATTAAGATTGTTACCTGGCACACATTCATCAAAAGTAGCACTAACGCAGTATGCACAAGCAGGAGAGTCCTGCACCTGACTTATGTGTGCAATTAATGAAACATTTGTGTTGTTTTAACTTTTAACTGTGTAGCTCTTACAATCACTGTGGAGCCCTGCCTCTACCTATTCAGGAAGCAGGAAGAGAGTGTAGTTCTGGCTGTTTCCTGGAGAACTACAGCTCATATTCAGGGCACAGAATAACACTTAGGACATTGTCTGAGCCTTTGCACTGTGCTACACCACATTATGTGGGTTTTGGCACATTTTAAAGGCACCAGGGTAATTTTTGCTGCTAATCCGGGCTCCATGACTTTTTGTCAACTTCCAGGTCAGATCCCAGTATTTCAGCGAGCCTTGCTGCAAGCAGGATGTGTGTGCATGCAGGGCACGTGCATCACTGTGTGCAAAGATACCCACAAAGACACATGCATCTAGCGCATGTTTACCATGTTTGACATTATTGGCAAAGGTGGCAGTCCAACATACTATGCCGCGACTAGGAGCATACACCTGGTAATTCACTACTGTGCATGTATTGTGTCTGCAGATCACAGCATTCTATAGTTTTGAGGCTGTATATGTCCAATCAGCAGCAGAGTATACCTTACATGTTGTAAACAACTACACTTCACTATAATCACCTTGGAAGGTCACATTAAAATGTGCACCCAATGTTTAATGTTTTGTGTTGAGATGAAACAGAGGAGTTTGTGATAAATGCTTACTGCTGAGTATCCTCAAAGAGGAAATCACCAGTCTTCTTCTAGTGGGCAAACTGATGAAGAAATTGAATCCCTTGAAAAATTCATAGACTCCATGACTATACAGCTTGAAACCTTAGTTCCAGCGAAGGATTGTGATACTATCCACCCTGATACTGATGATTGGGCTATTGTAACTAAAACCAAAACTAAGCATGGGGGGGTCAGATATTTAATGCCCCACCGATACCATTGCAAAATAAATTTCTTCCCCTTACAGTTGAGGATGCTGCTCAGTCATTATTTAATTCACCTGGCATTCCTGATGTTATTAATAAGGAATCTCATTATAAATCCACTAAGCCTAGGGACTAATGACTCAACCCCTACATTATCTTTATGCAAGCCCTTACCAGCCAATAACGAAACTCCTCCACCCCTCCACCTCCCAATACACAACCAAGACAGGTCATTGTGCTTGTTGGCTCTATGATTAAGCACCTCACTCAAACCATATATAATGCTATAAAGTAAACTGCACCTGCTCCAGCTTCAGAGGAGCAAGAATAGCAGACATTACATCTATGATCCCTGACATATTAAACAAAGCTGGAGAAACCCATTAGTACTCATCCATGCAGGCACAAACAACATCATGCATAACAGCCTGGAAAAAGATAAAACAGGACATCATCACACTTAGTAATTTGTTTATTGATAAAGGGTTGTACTGTCTGTTTTTCTGAAATCTTACTGGTCCCCAGAGCCACAGAGTCTATCATATAACATTAAACTTATCAATTAGTGGCTATGTAAGTGGTGCCTTAAACAAGGTATACCTTGTATTGCCCACTGGGAGAAATATATAGACAGACCTTCACTTTACTGCTAGGATGGACTGCACCTTAATAGGCAGGGCAGTAATCTTCTTGGTAAATCATTTTTAACAACAATTAACAACATTTTAAACTAGAAGCAAAGGGGGAGAATGGGAAACTTCCCAAGTCTCTGAACAGTAATAAATCCCCACCCCTTTGGAGTGTATTATCATTAAACACCCGTTCACTAAACTTGACTAAAATGGCTGAATTAGAAGCCACTATTAAAATCTACAATATTGGTATAATCGCAGTGATAGAAACATGGTGGGACTTTTCCTCCACTTTACTGAAGGAAATTCAAGGCTATGAACTCTATCACAAAGACAGACCAGGTAAACAGGGTGGTGGAGTCTGCCTTTACATTAGCGATGACATTAACGCACACGAAATTCAACATACAACCTTGACTGAAAGCATTTGGGTATCTATCCAATTTAAGGGTCAGTCCCAAATTACAATTGGGAACTGTTATAGGCCCCCTAACCCAGACCCTGCCTACTTTATGCAACTCTTAAACGATATCTCTTGCTTATCAGAAAGGGAGAAACTATAATACTAGGAGACTTTAATTTTCCTGGCATAGACTGGACATCAAAAACAGGTTCCAGCAATGAAGATAAATTATTTCTTGCATGCCTTTTTGATCATGGTCTCTCATAACTTATTACTTCTCCTACTAGAGGCCCCAATACTTTGGATCTTGTTATATCCAATATTAAAGATAATATCTCCAATACACATATCAGGGCACCCCTTGTCAATAGCGACCATTCTGCTATTCTACTTTCACTTTCAACTGGGCACCCAAGCTTACTTAAACATACTACTTTTAAAAAACTATGATAAAGCAGACTTCAAAAAAAATAAACAATGTACTCATTTCAAAGCCCGGGAATAAATGAATGCATAATCTATCTACTAATGATGCATGGAATCTGTTAAAAACATCAATTCACCAGTTAGAATCTTCTTGGGTTCCAATTAGAAATAAATAAAACAATAAGGGGAGAATCCCTAGATGGTTTAATAATAAGATCAAATCCTTAATAAAATGTAAGAAGAAACTATTCAAAAACTAAAAAAACAGTTCTACACCAAACAAGGAGGTCATTTACTACAAATATCAAACCACCCTTTGTACTCTTTAACACTCAATAAGGCAAGCCAAAGCAAAACTGGAATTCAAACTAGCCCATACTAAGGAATCTCATAATCTTTATATTCATATCTAAATAATGAAAAAAATGGAATACTAGAAAGGTTGGACCAATTATCCATGACAACAAAGTTGTCAATTCTGACACTGAAACTGCAAACATTTTTAATTCCTGTTTTTCGTCAGTGTTTTCCCCTAAAGATGCTTTTACCTCAAACAATCACCAACTCCCTAATACATTTATTACTTACCAAATTACCGATTAAATTATTCTTTTTTGCCTTGCACACTTAAAAAAATCATCCAGTCCTGGCCCAGATAACATTAACACAATATTCTTAATAGAAACTGCTAAAGCAATAGTAGCTCTCTTAAACATCATCTTTAATAAATCTCTTGGTAGTGCACAGATCCACTCAGACTGACTAACAGCTAGAGTGACCCCATCTTTAAAAAGGAAGCAAATCCAGTGTTCAGAACTATCAAACTATTGGTCTTACCTCTGTTGTCTGTAAAACTATGGAAAAAATCATCAAAACTCTTACAGAGAAGGAAATGGCTACACTTCACCTCACTGACATGTCACAGCATGGTTTCAAATCAGGATATTCGTGTACCTCTAGCCTAGTTACTTTTTACAATGACATCAGCCTTGCTCTGAATAGTAGCATCTCTTCCGACATTATACTATTGGATTTTAGTAAGGCTTTTGACAAGGTCCCACATGGAAAACTTGTAACCAAAAGGGAATCTTTGGTTTTTTCACCTTGTCTTGCTAACTGGGTAAAATACTGGCTGACAAACAGGACCCAAAGGGTAAATACAAACAACTCACTGTCAGACCAATGCCCAGTCACCAGTGGGGTTCCCTAGGGCTCCATTCTAGGGCCTACTCTGTTTAACCTGTACATATGTGATATGCAAGTTAACTCCCAAAACTGGTTATCAAAGTTCGCAGATGACTTGAAGCTTGGAGGAAAAGTACATACCCCCACAAATGTATTGAGTCTTGTCTCCGAGTTAGAAAACATTGAGCAGTGGGTACTAAACTATGATATGGAATTTAATGTTCAAAAGTGCATTGTTCTTCATTTTGGCACTAAAAACACCAAATATGTATATAATATAAATAATATCCCATTAAAAGGCATTCAATATGGAAAGAGACCTAGGTATTCTCATAAATTGCAAGCTCTCAGCCCATAATCACTACTTAAAAGTGTCTAGGGTAGCAAATTCCCTCCTAAATCAAATAAAACGTTCTTTTGTTGCTGAGACTGAGCAGTGCTTTGTACAGATCCCATATTAGGCCTTACTTGGATTATGGATCATCCTCCTGAACCCTTACCTTATGAGAGACATAGTTCAACTTGAATGTGTCCAGAAATGTGCCACAAAGATGATTGCTGGCCTATCCCATAAGACATACACTGAGAAACTTCAAGCTACAGGTCTTCATTCTTCCAGATTAGAAGATATAGAGGAGACATCCTGCTTCTTTGCAGGGTCCTGCAACTCCAGACCTGATGGATGGCACAATGTGGTTTCACATTTTCCTCTGCCAGAAGGGTACCCAGGTTACATAACAAACAAATTATTATAAAAAGTCTAATATGAACCAAGGAACAACTATTTAACAATACATGCCCAAGATTATGCAATTCTTGCCTCAAGAATTAATAGATGTTCAGAATTTTAATTAATTCAAAAGAAACTAGATAGTTAGTTAATTACAAACCTTACCTTAACATATTAGCCCACTCATATGTGGTGGAAAATCATGATGGGCCTCGGCCTTCTTTTTTCCAAAGCAAACGTAGTAAACCTATAAAAACAATTAAAGGAGCTCCTTGTGACCAATGGATTAATTTTTTTTTCAACTGTTATGTAGTTTAAATTGTTATTGCAGCCATGAGATTGTAACATTGCAACTAATGTGTTATGTTTACTATGTATTATTCATCATTTATTTTTTGTATACCCTGTTCTAACTTATCTGGAACCCTATTGGAAATTATCCTCAGCTCAGTGGCCAGTATCACAATAAACTTAAAATTGAACTTGAAATTATTGTGTAACTCTGTGTTATTTAACTGTTTCTTCACCAGAAAAGCTTCATTTCAGTTACTACCTAATTTTCAAGAAGTTTCCAGAGGGCAAGAACAAGAGCAGCTGTTAGTATTACATGCATAATGTTACTTTTTCTTTTCTTGAACTTTTTATTTGTAAGTTTTGTCCACTACAGTACAGAACTTGCATTCTGAACAGAGCAATACAGCAAACAAAGCATTTTTTTTGATAACAGGATAGTTGAGTCACTGCTCTGTAGTACAAGATAGAGGGAATTCCAATATATTTAAACAATAAAGAAAGACTCTTTGACTACTATTGCTAACACCTTAAATGGTAATCTGCATTGAATTGAAAATCAAAAGGGATGTAGAAAATGGCTATAAAGCCTTTATGTGAATCTCAAACAAAGTTATATAAAAAGTTTCTTTCAGTACACCCCTTCCTCACATCCGATTATAAGCAAAATTACTCCATCCTTTATGGAAAAATTACCCACGATAGAATGAGATTTTAACAAAAACACTTAACTGTTGTAACTGGGAACAGGATATCTGTAGTCACACAGGATTGAGCTCAATAGTTAACAGTCCGTCATCATACAGACATATTCAGTTAATACAAACTACCAAGATTCTGGATTAGTAACAAGTGTTTACTATATAGTCGCAGGGTCAGATGAATCAAGTAAGGTGCCAAAGACAAGCCCTGTGGTTTGCTCAAAACAAAATTGATTCCAACATGGAAGAATATTTAGCTTCCTTTATCACCATACATACATAAAGCAATAACCTGGGCAGATTTGAACTTATTACATCAAAATACATTTACTTTAATAAATAAAAATTAAATGAATCAACTCAGGATAAATGTCCTTGCAATAGAGGATTCACTGAATCATTAAAGCATGTATTAATTCAATGCCCTTTATTTAATTATATTCGTTTTAAATATTTGGGGAAAATTCTTAGTAAATATGCAAATTTAACATATGATGTGATATTCATATTGATGCACCCAATGACTGTTCAAGATGCAATACTGGTAGGGAATTTTATAATGTCTGTAATAAGTGTTAAGAAAAAAGCATACCGAAAGTGGCTCAGAGATAAATGAATTGTTTTTTATACAATTTGAAGAATTTTAACCAGCATACTTTCTTATGAGAGTTATTCTTTTTTTTTTTTGCTTTATTTCTTTTATTCTCCTTCCTGTCCCCGGTGTCCCCCTCCTTCCGACTGCACATATCCCCGTAGCCCCCCTTTCTGGATCTGCCCCTAGAGTGCCCTTACTTCTCCTTCTCCTGCACAGCGGGGTCTGTCCTAGGTGGACTCTCTGGATGGGGCAGTCTTCATCTAGGGACACCGAGAACTACCATTTTCCACTTTTCTCCCCACTTCCCTGCCCCTGGGACGCGCACACAGGACGTGATGCCCTAGAGGGGCGACGTGGCTGACGAGACGCCTCAAGCGCCTAACGACGTCTCCCTCCCTGACTCGCAACGGAGCCTCAACTCCCCTGAGCTGCAAGCTCCTACTCAGCATTCTCAGGGGTTGAGAATTCCCCCCTGAGGGAGGAGAGCATCCGTTGGGACGCTCAATCCTCCCTCCCCCCGGCCGACCCCCGAAGACTTGAGTCCGTTCCTGAACCCGGGTCGCCGGCGTGGTACGAGGTGTGGCGTCTAGCGCCTCAACCCTCAGCGCCACTGGGCCAGCTATGAGATTTATTCTAATGAGATAAGGAGTCTGTTTAATCATATTTTTAATTTATTTCACATTTTGTATTTTTAAATTTAAAAATTGTAATGTCCAGAAATTTTTCTAATTTATTGGAAGAACAATAAACTTGACTTGACTTGACTAGTCGCAGGGTATGCCTAATGCACAGCACAGTATGGATCTGAGAAAAGGGAAGGTGTAGACACTGTTCACAGTATCTGGAAAAGAGTCACTGGTAACAGGAGCAGTGTGCAAGAAGGTCTTGTTGCCTCTGGCTCACAATGTATGTGGGATGTGGAGCATTTCCTTAATTTGTGATCTCAGTTATTAAACACAAAATGACTAGGTCAGGAGCTGACACAGGTACAGTGGAGCCCGACAGGATGCAACCCAGTACTGTACTGCAGTATTCTTCTCCAGAGTTACTGCAAGAAACAAGGCAATTTCAGTAGCAGTTAATCCCTTTTGAAATGCAATGTCCCTGACACAGCATTGCATTCTACCAGTCCCCACTGTATTCAGGGATTTGGTCATTTATACATTTATATTAGTGTGTTTCAATGGAATTCCTGCTTGTTAGGGAGGGAGACAAGTTTATGTCCTCTATAAGATTGTAGTGATCAATGCAGTGATCATCCTAGAACAAATCTGCAGATATTGGACATACAGTATCTGCAGATATATGTGGTGTCTATTTTTTTAAACCGCTACACCTGTGGTTCAATGGGTGAGCAACCAGCCACGCCTATTTCCTGAGCTATATAAGCAGTTCCTTCATCTTCCCTCTGAAGTGTTTTCTCTTTGCCAGCCAGAGGCTCTGTTGGTTTGTCCTCTCCTTTGGACCTTGCCCCCATCCCTGGCTTTGCTTGTTCTGGACTCTGTTTGGTTCTGCTGGACTCTTTGTGTCTGTCTCCTGCCTTGGTTGGTTTGTGTTTTGCTTCTGGCTGCTGCTGTGTGCTTCCCTGTTTTCTTGTTTTCCTTTTCTCCTGTTTGTGTTTTCTTTTGGGGCTTTCTCCTTTACCTAGCATTTTGTTGCCCTTGTTTACACTGGCCCAGATATTCAGACTGTGCCAGGCTGTGGCGCAAGCCTGGGTGCAGCGCAACTTGGCTGCGCAGGTGCGTTGATTGGGCAATATTCAACGGAGCTGCGCCATGGCACAGCATAGTTGAATATCACACCCTGGCCACCCACAGTGTGCATGGCGCAGTGGCACTGCACCAGTGCAAGCGACCAGAGTGGAGCAGGGGATTGCGCTAGCACAAGTTACGTTACGCTATGCGCAATAACCATGATATTCAGGGTGTACATGCAAATGGGGCCGCTAATGTATGCAAGGTGCAAATGGGGACATTTGCATGTCATTATGGCCCCATTTGCATGCAGGTGCACCGATCCCCGGTGACTTGTGCCTGGTGCCCTGCCAGGCAGCAGCCGTCGGGGACTGATGCCCCCTGCACAGCGTGGCAATGTGTCCCACAGCCCGATCGTGGGCTCAAGTAAAAACAAATCGCGTCCTATATCCCTGGTGGTCCAGTGGACTGCTGTCAGCCTGATAGCAGGCATTTGTAACAATAACATAAAGTCCAATATCCCTAGTGGTCCAGTGGACCGCTCTCAGCCCGATCACAGGCATTAGTAATAACAAAATAATGTCCTATATCTCTGGTGGTCCAGTGGACTGCTGTCAGCCCGATCATGGGATTCAGTAAATATAATTCACGTCCTATATCCTGGTGGTCCAGTGGACTGCTTCGCGGCTAAGCGGGCATTTGTATTAAAAATGAAGTCCAATATCCTGGTGGTCCAGTGGTACTCCCTTCCCCACCCACCCACTGAGCTCCACCACCCTGCTCCCCGGTCAGCGGCGGGCGGCAGCATCCACCACCTGCTGCCCCACCACACCGACTGACACCATAGGTAGGGCTGTATGCCCATTGGTCCACAGCGTGAGCCAATGGGCATGCAGCCTGTACCATACTACGCATTCCAGATATGTGAATAGATCCATTCACATATCTGGAATGTGTAGTACAGTACGGGCTGCACACCCAATGGCTCATGCTGTGGACCGATGGGCGTACAGTCCTACCTATGGTGTCAGTCAGTGGGCGGCCGGGTGTCAGGTGGTTGGGGTGCTGCTGCCCACCGCTGACCGGAGGGGAGCAGGGCAGTGGGGCTTAGTGGTTGAGTGGGAAGGGGGGAACTGCTGGACCACCAGGGATATTGGACTTCATTTTTTTTAATACAAATGCCCACGATCGGGCTGCAAGTGGTCCACTGGACCACCAGGGATATTGGACTTCATACTGTTACTGCAAATGCCCGCGATCGGGCTGACAGTGGTCCACTGGGCCACCAGGGAGATAGGACATGATTTATGTTTACTGAAGCACGCAATCGGGCTGATAGCAGTCCAGTGGACCACCAGGAAGATAGGACCTTAGTATTTTAGACAGATGCCCATGATCGGGCATGTGGGGCGCTGCTACGGAGGTGTAGCCAGAGCTCGGTTGCCACCCACAGGTGACAGCTGCCGTGTTGCACCCTGCAATATGGCAGCTCACCTGTGGGTGGCCAGCCTTTGTTCCTTTTTTGGCTCACCTGTGTGCGGTGCAAGTAGGGGTTGTGCATGCATGGACTCAGCACATCCTGGGCTGAATATCGGGATAATCTTGAGATGCATGGGCACTCCCTCTACCTGCGCCTCATACATTACTGATCGCTCTGGCACATTGGGATTGTGCCAGCAATCCCCATTTAAATATCGCTGGGCACATCAGTGAGTTGTGCATGGTATAACACTGTTGCGCCATGCGCAACCCTTTTGAATATCTGGGCCCATGTGTTTATTTTAACCTGTGATCTAGCTTCTGCCTACCCTCAGTTTTCCTGCAATTGCAATTGCACATTTTGGTTCACTCTCCTCTTGCTGCCTCTTTAGTTTCTCTTTAATTGATTGCACCTGGTCTTGGCTCTGCTGCTCAGCTAGCAGCTAATCCCTGTTTTCCTGCCCTGCTCATGCTTTGCTCAATGTTAGCTCAGTTCATTCGGTATTTAAGTTCAGTGTGCTCTGCTCTATTTATTCCATGTTTGCTCAGCTGGGCCCACCTGCTGCATTGCTCTTCTACAACTTACAGCTATTCTTCTAGCTGCCTGGTCTCTGCTTCCAGCTGCAGGCCTTTTGACATCTGTTTCTGATTTTACTTATTTTGGCATTTGAGTCATTATTTTGCTTCACCGTCATGATTGCTGTTTGGTCCATGGTGTTCTGCTTGCATACAGCCTTTTGGGGTTTTCAATCTGCTCAACCATGTTTATTTGTACTCATTGGGACTCAAACCAGAGCCTAATTCAATTCTTTATTACTTTCACCATATGATTCAAACCTGCTTAAGTGCAATTGTACCAAGCAATAATTATTGTTGTTTCAGTGCATACTACCCTTGCCTACAATTCCTAAGCTTATTCAGCGCAGCTACAGCTGGAAGCTACAGTATATAACTCTTTACTGCTGGAAACCATTCACTATTTGTAAAATGCTTCATTATACTCTGGAGGTCAGCTGGCTACAGCTGTCACTGTAAACTAGTTTTACTATCCACTTGGGGTCACAGCACTTACTGTGGCTTCTTTGTTTTTCTATGGTGGAGGACAGTGGTTATAGTGGAGCATATTTTATCTGCTTCAAAAATAAGCCCAATTTAAACAAAGACTTGATTCCTACATTTTAGAAGGACACAAGTTGGTGTACTATGGGTGAATGGACAGGAACGGTCTATGGGCTTGTACTAGCCTTTTTCACTCCTTACTCCTTAGTAGTACCTTAGTATAACCATGGCCCATATGTGGTTCAGTTACCTCATGTTCATATACTGCCCTTGCTGCTAAAATCCTCTGGGTATTTATGTCACCTTTAATTGGCACTCATTGGTGGACTGGTTGGCTAGCCTTGCACTAACTAAAGGACCAGGTTACCCTGAGCTGTTAGTGCAACTCCTATTGCCATCATACGTCTGCTTACTATTTGTTTACCATGCTGCACACTGCCTGTTACTCACTGCATTACCTTGTATGGCCTGCTTCATTGCTAAAAAGGTTTAGCTGACCATGCTCATCAATTTATTGGCTCTAAGCTAACTCTCAGCTGATGGTCTCACTCTTCACCCTAGTCTGCATCCCAAGCATGTGATGCCTTGAGTGGGGTCCATCCTTTCTGGCCCATAGTGGGAATGTCCTTACTCCAGGTGGAGCTTTAGCCATTTGCGAACAGTGGCACCTCTTGATGTAGAATTTATAACTATCTACGAAGGGTGGTTACGTGTGTTTCCCCTTTGGCTGTAGTATTAATTTACTACCAGTGCATCTTAAATGCTTCTCCCTATGACTGCCTCTGGTTCACCTGGTTTGTATGTTAGATTGGTAAGCTGGCTGAGTGCCTCAGCAGTCATTGATCTCCTCCTTCCACCCTGGAAGCACTTGTTGCAGAGAACTCTCACAACCCTTCACTGCGTTCCCGCTAGAGGGATAATGTGAGAACTCTCTACCAAATCAGAATATTTTCCACCTCCCTGAATTGAATTTCAAATGTAGCAGCTGAGACATTGCTAAATAAAATAGCCCAAGCTTGGAGGGAAGGTGATCTCGGCCTTGGATCTGCAGAAATTTCCTCCTGAAAGATTTTTTTTTCTCTCCTCTGTGCCACAGAGCACAACACTTAGTTAGTTTTAGTAATGCTCTTAGCTTACTTAGGTAGGTTCTGCTGTTGGATGGAGATGGATGGTGGCCCTGCTGACTGTTCCCTCTCTCCTTGGGAAGTTCCTTGCTGTTTTCAGGTAGGCCATATTTTTGGAGCTATCCTGCTTATTTGTATATCTCATTTATGTTTCATTATGCTGCCTGTTGCTGTCAATCTGCTTCTCTACCTCCTAGTCTTTGATCGTTGCTCCAGTTCTTTGGGCTTCCTTCCAAAGTACCTTTAGTCAAGGGACCCTTCCCTCGGTACCTCTGAGGGTTGAACCCTCTTGCAGTGTTTGTTGCCTACAGTACCTCTACTGGGTGGTAATTCCTGATGGAACAGAGAGTGCAAACAACCACAACATTGCAATACTGTTGTGCAAGCATTACATCATTCTGCTTGCATGACCCATTGAATTAAAAGGCAATGCCTGTGGTTCAGTGGGTTAGCAACTAGCCACTCCTACTTCCTGAGCTATAGAAGCAGTTCCTTTCAGCCTCTCTCTGCAGCAATTTCTCTTTGCCCCACCATCCTCCCCTCCTCCTCCTCCAGCAGCTTGCCTTTCTACTCCCAGGAGGTTCTTTCCTTAGGTACCTTTAGCCAAGGAACCATTCCCATGGAACCTCTAGGGGTGGAACCCTCTTACAGCATTCCTTGTTTTCAGTACCTGTACAGGGTGGTAATTCCTAATGGAACAGAGAGTGCAAAAAGTTACAACATTTGCAATACAGTTGTACAAGCATTACGTTGTTCTGGCTGCATGGTCCATTGAATTTATGTTCCTTCCCACAGCTTCCCCCCATCAGCACTAACCCTGGCACCCTCCCAGCCACATTGATTCCATTTCTGTCTCTTGTTCCATCCTCTATCACTTTGGACTTCCCTCTCCAAGGTGGGGTGAGGAGAGTTGGCCAGACTCTCATCAAGCAACTCAGTTGCTGGAGGTGGATGGACAGTTGGTGCACTGGGGCCTGAGTGTACCAGTGTACCCAACCCTGCATGTTGTGGCCTTTTCCTTGTTTCAAGTTCCCCTCCCACAGAGATGCTGGGCCAGGCTCATTGGCAGGCATGCACATGCAAGACATGGTGACATCATATCAAACCAAAGGGCACCTCCCTACCTTCTTCTGCTCTTTCTGCACTTCTATTTGGAATCAGCCAGGTGCCAGTCATGCATTGAAAGAGGCTGCCCTCTTACCCTCAAGGAAGTAGTGTCCATGGGACACTCATTCACCTCCCTGGCCAGTCCATCAATGATTCAGGCTTGTTTCAGACCTCAGGTCATGGGTAAGCTCATGTATGCCTACGCTATACTATGTGATAGTATTTGCCATCCTGCATACAATCAGCATATTCTAATGACAGAAGTAGAACTGGGTCATTACTAACTTCCTTATATCAAACAGTAGTTAGCATTTAATATTTCTGTAAAGTAGGCCAAGTATTTGATGGGTTGCTTTAAATAAGTATTCAAAGTGGGCTTCAAAAAAGAGGCTTTGGTATAATCATACTACAAGGTACTTGAAGATACTGACATCCTCTATGGTTTCACCAATTAGAGAACTGAACTCATTGTGAGCAGCTAATTTGCTGGTGAAGAGCATAGTCTTCATTCTCTTCACATTTAGGATTAAAGCATTCTGAGCCATCCAATGCTGCTCTCTATGAAAGTCAATCTGGAGTTGACTATTCAGAGGGGCTCATGGAGTTGGCACAGTTATAGGTGATGCTATTGTCTGCAGAGAGATGGACTGAGGAATCTGGAATGATGGTGCTGAGATCATGTACAAAGTAGGAGAAAAGAAGAGTCCCAAAGATAGAACCTTGTGACACTTCTGGCTTTAGCTTGCCACTACTGGATGTTGTGTTATTGCAGACAACAATCTGGGTTCAGACAGTAATCTGCAGTACTTGGTTCCTTTGCCACTTGATGGGCTTGCTAGTCCTGCGAGCTGCAATTTAGTACACAGGAGATTATAGTCCACAAGATCAAGGGCTTTTATAAGGTCAATAGAGATGGCTTCCATGGGACAACCTGAGTCAAGTGGCATGAAGATGTCACTGGCCACCATTAGTAAAGTAATAAGAGTAGAATTCTGTGGTCTGAAGCCAGACTGCACAGCAGGGAGAAATGTATTAGTGAGAAGAAGTCAGAGGCATTGATTGTGAATATTTCTTCTGAACCATTCTTAAAGAGCACCTATCATGGTCTGTTGAAGTTCATTAAATAAACTCACTAGGAGCAGTGCAGTAGTGTATTATAGACAGTGCATGGGTGATTTGTGCTGTCCTGTGTCTTATTTTGTAGCTTTGCATGTTTTTAGCACAACCGTGATGACCCATTCTGCAGCATGCTTTCAGTGTTTCTGCAGGCTCCAGGATTTCCAGTGTGATGTCACTATGGGGAATGGCTGCAAACAATTTGTAATTGCAATGCATTGTTCGGCTGGTCGAGTGTATTACAATGACCTGCTGCCACCCAAGAAGAGGCCACTGAAAAGAATCACCCTATAAATTCAATATTCCTCATTCTATCTTCTGCCCCTTTTCTTTATTTGTTGTGAATATTTTAGAAAAATATCATGTTTAGAGATCCCCTTCCCAGTCTACAAACAGCTGGATCGCAGTAATGGAAGTCAGTGTACAGCTAGCAAGACACATGCATGACATTTCAGTACATCAGTTTTCATCTGAACTCTGAAATGCTTTCAACTTTGCAGCAACACCCCACCCCCCCAACCGCCTGCTTACTTTGACACATTGCTTTCACAGTTGCACTCAGTGACAAGGTTTCTTCAGCTGTTATTTTGCTATCACAGTACCTGACTGTATTTCATTCACCTTCGTGAAACTGTGTGTTTGCCATTCCATTACCTGCTGCACATTACTGCAACAGTTCCCTGGGACATTGCTGCATCACCTCTTCTGACTTCCGCCCATATCATCACACAGATACATTTACTGAAACCTTTTTTTATGCTGACAACCTTCATGTCTCAAACTGATTACAGTACTCAATATAAATAAAGCTTTCTTTTTTATCGGATTTACTGTCTCTATTGGTGTGTCTCAGGTGTTGTGTTTATGTCCTTGCTGCATATAGCAATAATGCGAGCCAGCAGACTGCTTCCACAGGTTTTTAGTCTGTGACCTTTCACCTCTGCATCCTAGTTATACATTTAGACTTACCTCTGTGTTCATATGTGTAGAACTCCATTTTGTTTTAGGCAAAGCAGAAGCACTGACATCATTATTTTTTCTTGATTAATCAATGGTTGTCTGTTGACAATATTTACAGCAATAAATAATTATAGCTGATGTGCGTGTTTACATAGTTTGGCACAAAAAAGATTTTTTGCATACATACTGTCTGTACCGCAAAATAGAAGTTGCAAACATTGACCATGGCAGGTCCCAAAACAGAAGTACACAGTAAGGCAGTGCATGAGAACTGTGCAGTGCACTCAGGCTATTATGATGGAACACAAAAATGACCCCACTGGTACTCTGTTATTTGTGCAGTAGATAAAGTACATTGGGCACCATGTGCATAATACATAAGCAAAAGTTCAATCGCATTTCCAGAGAAGCGTCACTAATAATGACAGATGACAGGAAACAATTTATGTCACATCCCTCTCCCATTCTCAAGTTGCTGTTACTGCTACACCCCCATATTCCTGCCCACTGCCTCAACATCCACAGATCTTCCTACAAATGAATTTTACAACTCTTGCAGGAATACACACATTTGCATTATAGTCAGTGTCATAAAATATGATTGCACTCACATTATCTATCGGTCACCAATATGCACTAGAGAAACCAAAATGATGTTGCTGATAAAATACAGATTAAAAGACTAAAAGTTATTATGCTGCTTTACAATGATAACACTAGCATATATATACCAAGACAGGTCAGAGTCCAGAAGTCATCCACCTTCTGAAACATCAGAGGCAACAGAATGATCTCTCTCCCCAGATGCATGCAATGCATCATGTTCAACTTCGGGCTCAAATTGATAAGGTAAAGCCCCAAAAGTATGATGCAAAGATACAAGAGACTTGTTATCCTCAGGCTCTGAGCCTTCCAAAAACAGTGAAGATAAACCACTCTCAAGCGGATCTTCTTCAGCGCTACCATCAACAAACATTTGTAGTGTACTGCTTTCAGCAACAAAACCTTAGCTACTGAAATCAGCCGGAGTGGGATTCCCAATAGTGATGTCACTATGGGAAACCATGCTACACTGGCTGGTTGAAATCAGGCACTGTGCACAAAGAGTAAAATGCATTTTCTTAAAAAGGAATTATGCAAAGCAGAAACGTTGCAGAGGAAAAATAGCCCACAGGTACACATTATGCAGGCAAGCTGATTTAATGCATGGCTGAATCAAGCTATGAGAAAGGTGCTCATTAAGATAGGTAGTACTGAAACAGGTCTGCAATAATTAGGGTCACTTTGGTCCCCAGATTTATGAAGTGGTGTTACTGTAGTCTGTTTCAGTACTACTGTAATTTCACTCATAGCCAAGGGTAGGGAGAAGAATGTAGTTAGTGGGGCAACTAGAAGTGAAGCAGCTATTTGAATGAGTTCTTGGTCCAGGCCATCCTCCCCCAGGGCTTTTGATGGCAGTTATGTTTTGTAACAGATGAAGAGTCTCATTCTGTAGACACTGAGATGGGTGTGGCGGAGAATGTAATTGCTGCACTGGTAAGGTTACTGTATGTGTAACTTGGTAAAATGGGAGTTTACTGAATCAACAATCTCAGCAGATGTTGTGCTATATTTACTATTATGGTGTAACTGATCTCTAATTTACAGTTTCACCCCAGTAGAGTATTTATACCATCTCATATATTCTTCATGGGCTATGTTCTTGTGTTCCAGAATTCTGCATAGTACTGTACTTTGGATATCTTAAACTATTTGATGCAGTGGTTGTGAAGTTGTCTGTATCTGTTCCAATCCATGGATTGTTTTCTTCAGTTGCACTTTCTCCATGCCTTGTCTCATGCACACATGTCAAATAGTAGGGTGGCTGTTACCTCTCTGTGATGGTTCCCTTGTCTCAGAAAGGCATAGCTGGGACATGTGTGCAGAAGACAAGATAGGAGCTATTTGTATAGATTGCTCCATGATATTTCAACATTTGAGATCAGTAGAAGTTGTTCTCAATTTATCCTGTGAATATCTACCAGGTATGGTTTTGTATTTGCATGGCAGAATGACCTGTTGCAGATAAGTCTGGAAGAAAATTTGGTGATTTTGCATTACCAGATATAATCGGTCATATTGTGGTCACTGAATGCAACTTAGTGGATTACAGCATCAAATGTCCTATCTGGATACTTAGATGGAATACAGGCAAGACAGGAGCCAGTTAGGCATTTTGTGTTCCATGTGGTAGAAGCCTGAAAAGCTGAGAGAGATTTTTTTCTCTTGCTCAATATTTTGTGTAGTTTCATACTTTGTTACGTACATAAGAACATATGAATGTGCCGGCAGATAAAGGCCTTATGGTATATCTCATTTGCTTGAGCATGCAGTTTCCACTGTGTTTACAGAGGGAAGGACCCCATATCCCACTTGACCCCTCTCCAATAACCCCTCTGCCCATCTCTCCCCCACCTGTAACTTTCCCCCTCACCCTGTCCCAACCTCTCTTGAAGCTATACGCTAGTTTTAGGGATACCATCTCCTCCAGCAACTCATCCCACTTAGCTACCACCCTCTTGGTGAAAAAGTGCCTTCTTACCTCCTTCCTGAACCTTGCTCTCACCAGCTTTAGGCTGTTACCCCTAGTGGCCTTGTTTCCACTAAGGTGGAAGAGGACCTCAGTGCTCACCCTGCTTATATCTTTAAGGTACTTGAAGGTATCATTCATGTCCCCCTTCTCCCTTCTGTCCTCAAGAGAGTATACAGTATGTCAAGCCCCCAGAGCTTCTTCTTGTACTGTAGGTGTTGCCTTTCTGGCCGTGGATCATCATAGTTGCCCTTCTCTGGACCATTTACAGCAACTTGATATCCTTCTTAAAATAAGGGCACCAATATTCAGGGCCCTGTCTTTACTGGGGTTCTGTGGCCACGGTAGTGACCACAGAAATTGGGGATGACCACAGAAATTGGGGCCAGCCACAGAAATTAGAAGACACATTTACAGAAATGTATGTTGCCCTCTTGAACTCAACTGCAACTGTGAGACAGTGCATGTCACAGTGACTATACTCATTTCACTTACTTGTATTTAATTAGACCCCCCCCCCCCACCTAGGCACAAGACAACATTGTGCTCATCAGCCAGGTATTTGCAGAGGTTCACTCCACTCTAACTCCACAGACCAGCAATACTAAAATACTCATAATATCCCACCCATTGACTTTACAAAACCAACAAACATGACAGCATTATGCAGTTCTCCCCCCCCCATTGCCCTATGCCTCCCTCAAGCCATGATTCAGTGCAGCTTATGCCACCATTCCCAATTTGAAAAAAATGTACTGTGTAAACATTTTTGCATTCTCAAACTTAGAATGCCAGATGCTCCAATTCAGGCTGTCAGCTTGGCTCAAACCTCTGGTCATGATCCAGGCACCATCAAAATGTTGTATATTTTTTCAGTTTTTACTTGCTACTGCATGTGCCAGATGCTCCAGTACAGCAAAGTATGTGTGAATTTGCAGTTTGCGCAGAGCTGCATCCTCACCTGCAATCATGTAAAGCTCAATGCATGTGTGACTGAGTTGAGCCAGGACAGAGGGGGTTGAGCCTGGAAGGATGGGGGATGGAGACAACAGCTGATTGCAGTAATAACTATGAAATGCTACAACATGCATCTTACATATGTGCCTGTTCTGTCTGCGATTCCAAATCAAGCATTAAAAAGCAAAACAAATAGTGCTTGTTAAGAGACCATGGGGTTTCAGTTTGAAAATTTGCATTTTTTCACCTCAAACACCCACATGATTGCAACATATGAGTTGTTGGAGTACATAAGATGAAAAAATTAATAAATCATTAAGGAAACTTGCAGCCTTTGCTGAAAGGAAACATGGAAACATAGAAACATAGAATTTGACGGCAGATAAGGACCGCTTGGCCCACCCAGTCTGCCCATTTCCCTACCTACTGGATAAGCTGCAGATCCTAGTTAACCAGCAGCCTACTTCTTCTTACCCCAACCCCCCAGAATTGCCTTATGACTGTCCCATGCATGCTTGAATTCCACCACTGATTTTGACTCCACAACCTCCTCCGGAAGGCCGTTCCATGCATCCACAACCCTCTCTGTGAAAAAATACTTCCTTAAATTACCTCTGAGCTGCCCCCCTCTATCTTCAAATTGTGCCCCCTTGTTCTTGCACACCTCTGTTTTTGAAAGATGCTACCCTCTTGGACTTTGTTGATTCCCTTGAGGTACTTGAAAGTTTCTATCATGTCCCCCCTCTCCCTCCTTTCCTCGAGGCTATACATATTAAGCTCCTTAAGTCTCTCTTCATATGTCTTCCGGTGCAGACCCTGCACCATTTTAGTGTCCTCCCTCTGGACAGCTTCCATCCTGTCCATGTCTTTGTGGAGATTGGGTCTCCAGAACTGCACACAGTACTCCAGATGGGGTCTCACCAGCTGTCTGTACAGAGGGATAATAACTTCCTGTTTTCTACTGGTGATGCCTCTCCCTATGCATCCCAGTATCCCCCCAGCCCTCCTTGCTGCCCTCTCACATTGCTTGCCCACCTTTAGGTCATCTGATATGACTACCCCCAGCCCTTTCCATTTTTGTTGTTGTTAGTATCTCACCCCCCATTGTGTACTCTTCCCCTGGGTTTTTGTTTCCCAGGTGCATTACCTTGCACTTCTTAGCATTGAATCTAAGCTGCCATACATTTGACCATTCCTCTAACCTTGCCAAGTCCCTTCTCATCCTTTCCACCCCACCCTGTGCATCAACTTGTTGCAGATCTTAGTGTCATCTGCAAGAGACATACTTTCCTTCCAGTCCTTCCGCAATGTAAGCTTATAAAGACATTGAAGAGGACTGGTCCTATCTGAACCCTGCAGTACCCCACTAGTAACCCTCCTTTCTTCTGAGTGGACTCCATTTACTATTACTCTCTGTGTCCTATTCTCCAGCCAATTCTTTGCCCAGGCTGGCTAACTTGTATATTAATCTTTTGTGTGGGACTGTGTCAAATGCCTTGCTAAAGTCTAGGTAGGCCATGTCCACAGCCCCTCCCTGATCTACTACTTTGGTCACCCAGTCAAAGAAATCTATCAGATTTGTCTGGCATGACCTTCCCGCTGTGAATCCATGCTGCCTAGGGTCCTGTGCCCCTCTGGCCTCTAGATACTCGACAATTCTTTCCTTCAGAAGTGATTCCATCATTTTCCCTATCACTGAGGTTAAACTAACAGGTCTGTAGTTTCCTGCTTCTGCCTTGCTCCCACTTTTGTGAAGGGGAATCACATCTGCCCTCCTCCAGTCCTCGGGTACCACCTCATCCTCCCATGATTTGTTAAAAAGGGTAGTCAGTGGTGTCACTAGTTCTACCCTTAGTTCTTTTAGAATTCTGGGATGAATCCCATCAGGCCCCATTGCTTTGTCCACCTTCAGTTTTAAGAGTTCTTTCAGAACCCTTTCTTCTGTAAATGGGCTGGTATCAACTTCTGTATCCAGAGTGTTACTACTGTTTGTTTTATGTACCTCCCCTTCTTCATTTGTAAATACTGAGCAAAAATATTTGTTTAGTATCTCTGCCTTTTCACAGTCTCCCTCTGCCCACCCTCCCTCCCTTTATTAAGCCTCACTATCCCTCTCTTGGTCTTCCTTTTGCTTCCTGATGTACCTATAAAGGTTTTATCCCCTTCTTAACTGAGTTGGCTATCTTTTCCTCGGTTTGGGCCTTTGCTGTTCTGACTGCCTTCCCAGCCTCCTTTTGCTTTAACTGATACAGTTCTCTGTCCTGCTCCTTCTGATTCCTTGTACTTCCTGAATGCTTTCTTTTTCTCTTGAACCTTCACTGCCACTTCCTTTGAGAACCATAGTGGTTTCTTACATCGTCTTGTTTTGTTTATTTGCTTCACACAAAGGCTCGTTACCTCTGTGATGGCAGTTTTTATTATTCCCCATTGTTCTTCCACCCCTCCTTCCTGCCCATTTGCTAGCACATTCCTTAGGCACTCACCCATTTTGGCAAAGTCAGCCCTCCTAAAGTCCAGTACTTTTGTCTTTGTATGGCTTGACTCTATTGCTGTGTTTATTGTGAACCATACTGTTCGATGGTCGCTACTTCCCAGATGGCCACCCGCTTCTACATCTGTGATCCTCTCTCCATCTCCATTTGTGAGAATCAAGTCTAATATTGCTCCCTCTCGAGTGGGCTCCAGTACTAGTTGTCTAAGGCATGCCCCCTGTAGGGCATCTAGAATAACTGCACTCTTCGAAGTGGCAGCTGCAACTGCACTCCAGTTAACATCTGGCATATTCAGATCACCCATCAGCAATATCTCCCCTTTTTCTGCCATTCTAAGTATACTTTCTATCATTTCCTGTCCATTTCCTCCCCTGAGAAGGTCTGTATCAACCCCTGCGTGTTGTAGGTGCCATTGCCTGTCTCCAAATTTACCCACAGTGCTTCTTCTCTCCCTGTTTACCCTTTTGTTCTGTTGCTTTTATTCCTTCCCTTATGCAAAAACTACTCCTCCTCCTCTTTACCCTCCCTGTCCCTCCTGTAGACAGTGTATCCTGGTATGTTTATGTCTCAGTCATGGTTTGTGTGTACCATGTTTCTGTGACTGCCACAATATCCAGATGTTCCTCCTCCATCAAGGCCACTAATTCAGGAAGCTTGTTACCCAGACTATGGGCATTGGTACTCATTGCTCTCCATTTTTGATGGCTTTACCTTCTGTTGCAGCATCCCCCACTAACCGTTCTACCTCGGTCTTTTTCTCATTTAGTACCCTGTTTTGTAGGGAGAGGCTGGGATTTTCCTGCTGCTTGTCAGTGCCTCCCCCTTTGACTAGTTTAAAAGCTTGCAAATGAAGCATTTAAACCGATTGCTCAAAAGACTTGTTCCCTTCCTGGACAGATGAAGACCATCCTGCCAGTATAGGCTGGTGTCCCTCCAGGTGGAACCCCAGTCCCCAATGAAGCCAAACCCCTGTGCTCCGCACCATTTTTTCGACCATTCATTAAACTGCATGGTGCCAATTACCCTCGCCTCCCCCATGCCTTTGACAGGCAGCATCTCTGAGAAGGATACTGTGTGTGCTACTTGTCTTAGGTCCCTCCCCAACTCTGCAATGTCCTCCTGCACTGCTCTAATCTCATTATGAGCCAAGTCATTTGTCCCTAGGTGGACAATTACGTCCAGCTCAGAATCCCTTGCAGCTGTTCTCGTGATCCTGAGGATGCGCTTCCTGTCCCTCCAAGCCATGGCACCAGGCAGGCACCTTACTTCAGTTTTCCCAGCTCCCCCCCAGTTCTATACCCCTAATAACTGAGTCCCCCACCAGGAGCTGCTTCCTTTCCCTGTGGTGTCCTCTGCCTCCTTCCTGTGGGCCTCCCTTGTGACAGTTGTCATCAGTCTTCTCTGTGGGTGCATCCATAGGGGAGCTATGCTCCCCCAGAATGGTGTATGGATTGTGGTGTGGAACAATTGACTGGGTGTGCCTCTGTTCCACCCTCCTCACCCTCCCTGAGCCCACTGTGGTCCAACTGCTGTGCTTTCTTCTAAACTGTGCCCTCACAAAACAATCAACTAAAAGCTCTCACCCACCGCTGCAATGAGTGCCTTCCTGTCAGCAAGATACCCTACACAACAATTTGACAGAGAAAGTACCCTGCTAATCAAACAGAGAAAAATCCAGACATCCAAGTCAGACACAGGTAAACCTCTCCAGTCCCAAAACAGCCTGGTGGTTTGTTAGCCACAAAGGAAAATCAAATATGCAGTTATTTCAGCCCTTCTGAGGATGCTGACAAGATAAGCAGTTTTAAAAAACCCCTTCCTGAATTAAAAACTAAAACAAACACAAAGCAATACCACTTTAAAAGTGAGGAAAACTTCTCTCAGATGTAAGCAAGAGACAGAGAGATTAGTTACAGATATTTAGTCCAAAATAGTATATCCCACTCAGCTTCTCAGTTGTTTCCAAGCACACCCTGTACACAACTTGGAAGAAGATGGACTTCTGCCTCAAACAGGATCACACCACTAGTTTATAGTAATTGAACAATGCTGAAATGGTCTAGCTAGACAAATGGCTGTGATGCAGACCTCTGACTTGTGAAGACAATTACCCCCACCTCAGGCTATGTCTGGCATCTAATTACAAACTGCAGCTTTTGCTATTTTGAATCACACAACCCCACCAAAAGTTGCAAAATATATTGATGCAGATTCTCATAGAATTCTAGTAATCAGTGTAATCAGGAAACAGCAGTCTTTACAACTGAATCCTCTGCGGCCAAATCAGGAACTGAAATTCACTTCATGTCCGATATCTCAGCTCATAAATATGTAAATTAAGTAAAAATAAAAAGTCTGTTTGTCATAACAATTTCATATATGCAATCTTTATTTAGCTATACAGTATTTTATATTATTTTGGGGGGAGTGGGATTTGAACCTGGTGTTGTGTTCTATTAGAAAATGTTTGTTTCAGAACCAGGTTTACAAAGGGGGAAGAAATTACGATCACAACTATAGCAGTCTAAGCCCTGTTCAACAAACATAAAGAAGGCAATTTATATAAATTCACCCAAAAAAAAAAAAACATACATACATACACACAAAAGTTAGAATAGATGTTTTTATTCTACTGGATGAACCCAGAGTGGATAACTGTATAAAACAAGTTCTAGCCAGAGCTGATAGGGCTGTGAAGAGTTACCAAGTCACCAAAGTTACACATGTGCATAGGAATTATGCAACGCCCGTGTGTAACGTGGTCATTTTAACCAAGTGACCAAAGTTACACGTGAGCGTAGGAATTATTCAACGCCCGTGTGTAACATGGTCATTTTTTGGAGGTGTTGCACTAAATTTTCAACATGGCCTTTTTGGGACCCCTCCTCATGAAGAGTGCCAGTGTCATTCGGTTCACTTGTCCAGAAAGATGACTTCGCAGAGAGAACACGCTATTCTGTGCCACAGGTGCAAAAACACATTTTGGGCAGGTTGTGTAAAATGACAGCTATACTGTTTTGAAGGAGGTGTGCAAAAATGGCAATGTTGAAAATGTGAAGTGAAAATATTTAAAATTAGCAAAGTTAGGAGCGTGCGTAGAAACTGCGCAATACACGCTCATAACGCAGACATTTTTTGGAACTTTTTCAAGAAATTTGCAGCATGGCCTTTTTGGGACCCCACCTCCTGAACAATGGCACTGTCATTTCATGAATCGGTCCAAAAAGGTTATTCCACGCAGCGACCATGACGAGTAACAAAATGACAGTAACAGTTTTCATGAGGTGGGGTCCCAAGAACCACATGTTGAAAATTTGTGGCAAAAATTCAAAAAAATGGCTGATTTAGCAGCATAAGTTGAAAACGAAACCCCATTGAATGGCATTATAGCACGCTTACCTTAGATTCTTCAGTTCGTGGTTCAGCTTTGAAGAATGCAGACATGTCCTGGTCCAGAGAAGAAGATGGTACCAACCTCTGTAGGTAAGTATGGGGTGGGTGCTCAGTGGGAGGGTGGGGATGGGGGACTGGAGCATTTTCTTTTTACAGGAAACTAAAATGAGTGGAGTGATGACGAGGGACTGTTTTCTTGTTTACAGGAAATAGAAAACATTTGGGCACACTGGTGTGAGCTCCCAGTGTGCCACATGACTGGGGGGGCTATACAGGATGCCGACATGGGGACTGGGCACCCTGATGTTGGTAGGGGGGTGAGGGGAAGAAACAAAAAAAGGTACGCACACCAGGGTGGGCTCCCAATGTGTCATATGAGTTGGAGGGGGCACAGACACATTTTTTTGCACAAGGGTGGGTTCCCAGTGTGCCACTTGAGTTTATGTGGGGGTGGGGACACAGAATACTGAGGAACTGGCAGTGGCAAATCTTTCAGCACACTGGGGTGGGCTCCCAGTGTGCCACTTGAGTTGGTGGGGGCACAGAACGTCATGGAGCTGGTGGCAGTGAATCGTTCAGCACACTAGGGTGGGCTCCCAGTGTGCTACTTGAGTTGGAGGGGGTGGGCACATAGAATTCCACAGAGTTGCTGGTAGTGCTGCAACTGTGCATGTGTGGCACTCACACGTGTGCAGTTGTGGTGAATGGCATTTTGCCATTCACATGATGGTGCCAGCTGAACTGTGCATGTGCGTGAGTCTCTCATGGGCAGTTTATGCACAAGAATGTGGATGTAACAGCCAAAATAGTGTGGTTGTTATTCCATAGTAGCTGATCATGGTGGAGGGGTTCAAGCTACATTGGGCTTTTGGAAGGATACTTCCAAAAGTCCAACGGAAGGTTCCACAACTAGCCATTTTTAGAGCTATGATCTGATCCCAGCCTACAGCCCTAAAAATGAACAGCACTGTTCAGCACTGCCATGTACACTGGGGGCCCAATTCTCAATGCTGGACCAAGACGCAAGGTGCGTGTGTTAAGCTGAATGACGCAGGTAGCACCTTGCACCAAAATGCAAGGAAGACAGGATTCAGAAATGCACGTTGTGGGAATGCAAGAACAAGTGCATCAACCACCCCTTGCATCATCGCAGCCCCATATGCCAGCTAGCACCATGACGCATGGTGCGTTGCGACATTGGCATGGCAAGCTGGATGCAGCAGTGCACTTCACAAACCTGCCCCAAACAGGAAATGCCAAACACCTGTTAGACCACTCAGAGCTGATGTAAGGGGACTTAGAAAAAGGAAAGGAAGAGGCAGGGGTAGTGTTATAGGACTGACACACAGGACTGCAGCAGGACAGAGAGACATCCCAGAGGATGTTTGCACCACTGGCCCTACTAGGCATATGGCTGGCCATGCTACACCACAGGTGACATGCCCACCAGGAAGCACAACTGGGTGGCACTGTACAGCAGCCACAGCAACAGATGCAGCAGGTACGCAGACAGCAACAACGCAGACACAGGAGGCATGCCATGTGAGTGTACCGCCTTCATACCTCACACATGGAACTGACTGAGAAGCAGTGCATTGCACGATATTGGCTTGGCAAGGCAGCCATAGCACAACTATGCCAGGATCTGGAGGCTGACATGAGAAGCAGGACACATACAGGCCATGCCATACCAACAGAGGTGAAGGTATGTGCAGCCCTACGGGTATTAGACAGTGGTGAATTTCAGACACCAAGCGGCGACACAGGGGGCATCTCACAGCTCTCCGTATCACATTGCCTGAGGGCATTCATGGATGCCCTTGCACACAGGTTGCACCAATACATCCGCCTACCCACAGACATCCCTGAGCAACTGGCAATCAAGCAGGGATTCTGAAACACAGCAGGATTCCCACGTGTGCTTGGTGCAGTAGACTGCACACACACTGCCATAAAGGCATCGATGGAAGAACCAGACACATATGTGAATCGCAAGGGATACCATTCCATGAATGTACAAGTCATCAGCGACAGCAGGTGCCATATACTGGATGTCATGGCACAGTATCCTGGGGTCCACACATGATGCATATATCTACTGGAACTGTGAAGTGTGTGAGGCAGTCCAGAATGGAACACTCACAGATGACTGGCTGAAAGATAAGGCACACACATATGCACAGAGAACAGGTGGACATGTGAAGCATGTGGATACAACAGTAACCCCCCCCCACAGGTGATAGTGGATAGCCACAACAGCCCTGGCTGATGACACCGGTGACACATCCCCAGAGTGAAGTAGAGCAATGTTACAATGATGCCCACACAGCAACATGCAGCGTGATACAGCGCACATTCAGCATCCTCAAGATGAGGTTCTGGTGCCTTGACAGATAGGGCAGCACATTGCAATACACACCAGTAATGTCATGCAAAATTATCATAGCATGTTGTGTGCTGCACAACATAGCACTCGAACACAGCACACCAATGCCAGAGGATGAGGAACCCCCTAGCGATGATGGTGACACTGCGGAGGAGGAGGAGGCTAGGCCTGCCATTGATAGGCGACAACAAAGCCAGCCACAACACACACTGGCCAGACAATGCATGTGGGCACAGCTTATCAGGTCACACTTTGGATGAGCACACAACAGCAAGTGCAGTGTGCAAGGTCACAGATACAGCAACACCACCATGGTGCCCTTAGGCATGGACCATAGCACCAAGGCCATGTGAAGGCTGCACCTATCCAGTCATGTAACACACTACAGGCACACTGGGCAGCAATGCCATGGTGCTGTGGAGAACAACAAAGCAGTGCCAGGTACCCAGGGAACACCGCATGCTGCCAGTGGACTGGAACAGCTGCGGCAATACAGAGGTGTCGCCACCTGGGCCTGCAGACAGGCAGTGGCAGCACTGGTGACAAAAAGGTGCCTGCTGCCTGTGTGCAGACCCTGACAGCACATGTCACAGTGACACTGACAGCATCATGTGTGGCCTGGTGGGCATTGCATGCGCATGGCACAGGTGGACAAGCAACGTAAGTCTGAGAAGGTGACTGGCACGGTGGGACATGCTGAGTACCAGGCACTGTAGTCAGGGCACTGGGTGGGCCACACAGACAGCATGGACTGGGCACAGCACAACAGTTCCACCATGCCACACACAGCATATCAGTGTTGTTACCCCATGCAATGTCACTGTGTGGTGGGTGCAAGGAGCAGTCCCAGTGGTGCTCACAGGGAGGAACACATCACACACACCATGCAGCACAGCTCAAGGTGTGGCACATGGCCAGGTGTAGTGCACCTGTGACTGCAGGAAATGAAGGTGGTGGCATACCCATAGGGCATGCCATGTGGAGTGGCACATAGTGGTACAGTGAGCAGGTGCCCCCCACCCCAGCAGCACTAGTGTGCGACCTTGAACAGATGCAGTGTGCAGCAACACACCATGCATCACAAGCCAAATGCACCCTTGATGATGCAGAGTGTATTGTGGCATGCATAGTGCGCCCACTACATGCGATGCAGATGCAGACATAACCTGCATTGCGTGCTGTCCATTGGACTATGCAATGTGTGTCGCATGTGGTCAGAGCTGTTAGAATGCAGGGAAATATGGGCCACATACAGCACATCCACCAACATGTGTTAGGACAGCAGTTGCATGTGCAGTAGGCCACACAGGACATTGCAGCCCAAGCAACTGTTAGCAGACACAGTGCATAGACAGTCAGGGGACAGATATATCCCAATAGCATACAACAGGTGTCTATCACAGAAGCAATGGCATGCTGGAGCAGGGCACCAAACTACTCAGACAATGAGACAGTGCTCCTCAGAAACCTGGCTGAGCAATGGACCAGGGTGCTGTTCCCACAGGGGGGGACAGCAATCTAGCCCTCAGACAGGGAAAGGGTGTGGTCCACATTTGATAACAGGTTCCAGGCAGTGTCTGGTATCAGGAGAACCATGAAGCAGGTCAGGCACAAGTGGAATGATTTTGTTTGGTGGGAGGGTTGGCTCCTGACCCACCTGCTAAGGATGACTCGCGATGCAGACCTCAAGATGTGTGGAGAACAGCCAAGGCAGGCAGGTATGTGTGTAACCACAACTGATACTGATACATAGCACACCACAGTGACCACAGATGCACAGCTGTGTACTGATGATGTCACACACTGTTATGTCTCTGCAGGAGAGGATAATGCCACCAAAGGGCAGGGAGGCCCATGAGACATTGACAGGGTGGAGTGGAACAAGGACCACGTGAAGCCAAACATCGCTAAGGTAAGTGTATGGCTGACGTACCATGTATGCAGCAATGTAAGCTACTGTGTAGGGCCCATTATGCAGGAGGGAGGCATGGCAGCAGCCAAGTGCCGTGAGTGCCTGTGGTGGTATGAGGGCCACTGATGTGCACTAGTCAGCTGGATGTGCATTCTCGTGGCCACAGGCCACATGTGCTGCTGCGGTCATCCAGGCAGCGACCCACATCCAATGTCGTGCATACCGGCAACATTTTCCACCGAAGTGTTTGCACATGCACAGATGGGGGGACACATGGGCATGTCAAGCAGCACAGGTGGCACAGATGGTATGGAGTGCAGACACAGGGCTGGGCACCATCATACACCTGCTGGCATGCAGTGGTGCCATGCATGTGTTGCATGTGTACTGCACAATGCCATGATAGGCCACATGATTTTACCAATGGAGCCATACGTGGCCGGCACATGATGCGGCACACACACACACACACACACACACACACACAGGCACACAGATGCAGGGCCAGCAATGTCAGTTGTGGATGTAGTACGGGGGCAGGGCACATGCACCGTGTACACTACTGTAGGATTGTGCCCCATACACAACTAGTGCATGTTATGGCTGTGGGGCACAACACGTGGCATGATATGTCAATGGCATGCCACTCTTGCATTCGCGGTGTGGACAACATATCTTGTCTGGTGACACATAGGTGCAGACACGCATTGCAATCCTCACAGTCTGTCACATTGTATTGCAGATGCCACCACTGGTGTGCAGAGGGGACAGCAGGGCCATGATGCACAGTGGCATGCCCTCGAGGGAGCAATGCACCACCACCTATGGAAATGCATGCAGACAGGGGAGAGGACCTGTTGCAAGAGACGGGAGGGAGTGGAGCCAGTGGACGTGAGGGGGGAGTAGAGCATGAAGGGCAGAGGGGCATGGTACACAACAGCCCTAGGAGCCAGGAAGGGGGGAAGACACCGTGCACATGGTAGGCAGAAACAGGGGCAGGAGGGAGAGGCATGGGCACACACAAGTGGGGCATGGAGGCACGGCAGACAGGGACACCACAGCAGTGCAGGTGGGCAGCAGTAGCTGGGGACTCATGGACCAGTGGAGGCAGGAAGCGCACTGTGGATGCACAAGAATGGGTGCGCATGCAGGTGCCACTGGGTGGGACCATGGCAGTGACAATGGAGGCAACATGTTGGTAGCGTACACAGCTGAGGTAGGTACAGGCAACAGTGGCAGGGGACAAGCGGTGTTATAGAGGGAGGCATGGGGGGATGCGCAGCAGGCTACACCTGTAGCTGGAAATTATACACCAGGCCATGTAGGTAGTGAGCTGTGTTGCAGTGGCCTTACTCCCCAACAATGGCCTCTATGCGGCGAGTAAGGTCACGGTAACTCTTTCACTTGCCCGCTGTGGCAGCCCCGGAGACAAGCTGCTCCAGCTGCAGCTTGCTCAGGCACTGTTCCTCCCACAGGCAATCAAGGAACTGCCACACACATGGGTGGCAGGCATCCAGCCATACACAAAAGCCTCTGTGCCACCCCTCCACCGCATTGCTTGTTCTGGCGAGGCTGGCATGCATGGCCTCGTACATATTCCACACCTCCAGCATATAGGTAGGTCTCCACCTGCCTGACCAGCCAATGGGTCTGCCTACCCATGTGTCTTCCACATAGTCAAGCACAGGCTGCAGCAGGGCATCATTGTACCTGTAGATCGCGCTCTCCCCCAATGCCTCATAGGCAGTGAGGACATCAGGCACAGGAACAAATGCAAGGGACAGCAGCATCCGCACCTAGAGGGCCACTTCCTCCTCCATAGCATAGTGACCAAGAAGAACAGGGCACTGCTGTACCCTGCACCTCACTGCCTGACAAAAATGGGAAAAGCAGCCGCGGATGGCCACTCGGGGGAACACCGCACTCAGTGCCCGCCATGCTGCCATCTCAAAGTCAAGAAGTGCCATCTGTGGCTGTGCACCGCCCAACAGCCGCTGGACCTTGGTGAAGGCATGGATATAGCTCTACTCCCTACGGGTGCACATGAGTATGTAGACCATAGATATGACCGCGTTGGAGTGGACCCCGTGAACCATGTACAGTTGCCCGAACAGGGGCGGTGCTTTGCGGAACATCCCATCAAGAAACCAGTCCCTGCTGTACCCCAGGATGCGCAGGGATCATTGGATTACAAATATCAGTGTCCTGCCAGTGGTCTGCCTACAGTTGTGCTGGAGGAACAGCTCTCCTTGCCCAGTGGTAGCATACTCCGACGGGATTGTGAGTGCCTCCATTCTGGGTGGCACTGATGGACAACCCCTTGCCACCTGCCTGGCACAATGCACGGTGTGCTTGAGGAATGGTACACGTGGTAGCCAGCTGGCAATGGCGTCTGGCACCCCTGAGGTGCACTGCACAACCATCTGTGATGTGAACTCCATGCTGGTGCAGGCACAGTCCCTGATCTTGCCCACCACCACCCTGACACCAATGTCACCAGCATCTGGTACATGGTTTTGGGGGTGCCCATGGTGGATGACGAGGTCCTCCACTGTGTGTACCCATGTGGGGCACTCAAACCTTTGGCACTGTGCACAGCATCAATATACTTTCCCATGGACTTCCTTGTCCCAGGGATAGGCATAGCCCGAGAGTGTCAATAAGGGTTTTCCCTTTTGGCTCTTCAGGAAGGTCGGCATCTATGGCTCCATGGTTTTATAGCCATTTTCACTGACAGTTACCATTCTGTGTTGTGCTCCATTTGTAGTGTGGGAAGGGTGGGCCGTGTGCATGGCCCAGCCCACGCACACAGTGGGCCAGCAATAAAAGCGTGTGTCCATGCGGGTGTGACACATGGCTGCAATGGGTCTGCACACTACTGTTGGCATCACCGCTGTGATGTTCCGCCGGTGCTGGTGTGCTGGCCTGCCTGGACAATGGATGGAGGAGCCAGGTGAGTCTCTTGAGTGTTCCCATTGCTTGCTGCCCCCCCACCACGCCATGCTGTGGAACTCTGTGCCATTCTGCCTTGCTATGCTGTCCTGTACCTGTCGGCTGGGTGGTTCCGCTGTATAGGGGAATTGAACCCGTATAATCCAGCACAGCTGTGTAATGCTCTGTCTGTCTAACAGCCCATGTTATGAAGGTGTGTTGGGGGGTGGAGTTGGCTCTGCTTCCTTTGTTGCTTGCCTGCTTGCCGTAGCTGCTGCATGGGGGGGATACTGTTGCTGCTATCGTCACGCCATTGAGGGGGGAGGTGTGCTGGGTTCCTGTTGTGGTTGTCGGTGGGGCTCCAGGACCAAGCAGTGTGCACCCTCGGACGGGCTCCCCATTGCAGTGGCCACTCTGTGGAAGGCTGCTGTCCACTGTGTGCCCTTGGGCATGTGCAGGGCACAGCTGTAGCTTGTGGTGTGGTGTGTGTGCATGTTCACGTGCACAAATATTTGCTATTTCTACAGTTGCTATTGTGCACAGTCGCTGTACTGCCACAAGCACCAGACAAGCACATGGCTATTATGCAAAGTGCTCACAGGACCATTCCCCATCATGTACTGTTGCGGTAGTGCCACATTCTGACATAAGCTGTGTTCTCCCTCATGCCAGTTGGCATACTGCATGTGCCGTGATTCAGGTGGCTGTCCTATCCTAGCTATGTTCATGTGCTACCTCTGCCCACCCTCTATGACTTTGCACAGGAACTCAGCATGCGCATTAGACCCCTGGTAAGGCACATGTCTATGATGAACGATGCTATGCATGACCTGCTGGAGTACCTCAAACACATTGGCAGACATTAACTGTTGGACATGTGACTGCAAGATTGTCCAGGACACTACATGCTACATGGCGGACATGCTATGGACAGGACACATAGTTTAGCCTGTACATAGGTGTACGTTCATTCAGATTGTAGTTAACACAGCGTACAATGCTGTTAATTGCTGTGCTGCTCCAAATCTGTTTGCGTGTAAGTTGCTGTGCCCACTGCACTGTCAACCAATCCAAATGCCAGCTCCGATGTTGTGGTGTATTGCTTTGTTGTGCATAATACTGTACATTGTTGTTCTATATTCATACTGTGTCCGTGTGTCATTCATTACTGTGCATGTCCTACATCTGCCTATGCTGTGTACTGTACAGTGTCAGACAATGTGTGATTATCTGCCCACAAGGGCATACACAGGCCCACACCTGGGTACCAGAGACTCTTGCCCTATGCTGTGTGACGTGCACTGCATGCCAACATGGCACCATGTGTCACAGGGATCGGTAGTGTCACACTCTGGTCACAGTGTCATATCACTGTATTCCAGTGGGCATGTGTTGCACCCAGTATTAGGGTCCTCTTAGTTAAACAGTGGCATGACACAGTGGGTAAGCCAAACCACCAGTCGACAATGTGGGATCCTGTAGTTTCAGCTTGCATGTGTTGTGCATGTCACGGTACCATACATGTGGTACACCGTTCCATGGTGGGACTGTGTGGTGTGTCACGGTATGGGGCATACTGCAATGCCCGCCCATCATCGTGCATTGTGCATTGTGCATCATGGTATGCCTGATGTGGTGGCATGTCACATGTCAGGTACTGTGTGTTGGTGTGCAGACAGTGGGTTGTGAGTGTTATATCATGTGTGGAGGGGTGGCAACAGTCCTGCACAGGCCATGCACCTGGGTGTGGCAGCATGTCTAACTTCCATGGATGGGCATGGTGCTGTGTGTGCCATGGGCCATGCTTGTGGTGGTGTGCCCCACTGTGTTGTGTGCACCCACTGGGCACACACTGGGAACAAGGGTGTGTGGGGGGCATGCCTGGTTGGCGGTAATCAGTGGTACACAGGATGTTGGGGTGCGGTGTCAATGGGTGCTTAGCATGCCATGTTGTACTCACACGTTTGCAGGCCACTGTTCCCAGGGCAGGCTTTGGGGGGATGTACAGGCATCCTGCACGTGCTGTACAGGTTGGCAGTGTGCATACTGCTGTCATGTGGTTAGTTGTGGGCTGCAGGTTGCAGGTTTGTGTGCATGTGTCCCCTGCCTGTGGTGGCATGTCCGGGTGGGTAATGGCCAAGGGCACTGTACATGGGACATGGGGTCATTGTACGTGCACCACACGTACACAAGGCACATGTGTGCTGCCATGCATGGTGCATGTTTGGGTGGGTGTCTGTGCTCAGGGTATAGTATGGCCACTGACTCAGTGCATAGTGGTGAACACTATCATCAAGGTAATCCCCCCTGTTCGGTGTACATGGCTGGCATGATGTGTGCTAACTACTGCTGTGTGTGTCCAGGCTGCCCTTTATGGCCTACAGTGGCTGATTTACAGCTCTGTGCAGCACATGGTGGCTGTACTGCTGTGTTGCTGCTCTGCACTGCTTGCTAAGGTATGTCACCCCTTGCATGTGCTCCTAGGCTGGCTGGCTGGCTGTGTGTGCACCCTGTGCCTCTGTGACCGTTGTGGTGTTTCCAGCCATGGTTTTTGTGCTGCATCAGTTCCTGCCACACCACTGTGGTTCTCCCTCCATCTGGTCTGGCTGCCCGCTGCTGCTGTCTGTGCACTGGTGTCTGCTGCTGCTAGTCCTTGACTGACTGTCTGCCTCTCACAGGCCATTCCACCTGCATCAGTGTGGCTCCTCTTGCAGCCTCGGGCCTGGGATGTCATGTGCTGTGCCAGCTTCTCTGCTGCATTGACTGTTGTCATGTCCATGTTGTTGCCCTGTTGTGATCTGTGTGTGGCTGGCCTACACCACAACACTGTCCAGTAGATGAGTGTCCTGCCCCCTCAGCACCTCCTGTTCCACTACCCCTACGTGCCTGTGCACCTCCTTGGCTGTTCATGGGTGTGTTGCTGTGGGTGTCTTCCATGTCATATCTGACTGTGGCTCCCTGCTGCGTGTGCCCCAATGTGCCATTCTCACTGTCATCACCGGCCTCACTGTGTGCCACCAGCCCTGCCCTATTATCTGTTGTGCCCAAATGTCTGTCATCAGTGGCATTGCTGTCCTGTTGCTGTTTACCTATGTCTCCGTCATGGCCATCCGTGTCACCCACCGCCCCGTCCTCAGGTCCAGCTGTACGTTCCACGTACTGTGTCAACACTGTTGCTGGCTGTTGTCATGTAGGTATTGCTGTCTGTGCCATGCCCTGTGTACCCTCACACCTCTGTCTTGCATCCTGATTGCCCCTGTGGGACTCATGCTGGGTCACACCTGTTGTATGATCCATACTGTGCTGTTCGTCACCTGCCCATCTGCAGTGCCACCACACATTGCATATGGGATGTGACTGTGGGACCATTGTCATGCCAGCTGCATGCTGTTGCATGCATCTTGCTGTCTCCTGCAGTGCTGTGACCATTGCTGTCATTGCCTCCATCTGGGTGATGTGCAGTGCAATGCTGTGCTCCATGACAGTAGTCTGCCTTTCTATGGCATCTGTCTGGTACTCAACACACAGCTGTATGTCATGGAGTAGCCTTGCTGTCTGTGTTGTTTGGCCTGCCCCTTCCTGTATCCTATGTATCACAGCTGCATGGATGTCTGCCACAGTCAGCTGCAGCTGTCCCATGTGTGCTACCATGGCATTAGTGTGGTCACAAATGTTGTCACATATCCCAGCCAGCTCACATTGTGCTGCCTCCTGGGTGAACATGACATCCTGGCAGTATCATGACAAGTTACCCCTGAGGTCTTCATCCAATGGCAGTGGCATTGCACCTTGTTGGCCTATCCCACCTGCACCTCCAGGGGCCTGTCCTGAGGTGCTGTGTGTTTGGCCATCACGGCCACTGGTACACTGTCTGCCTGTTCCACAACATTGCCATCCCTACTGTCCTCTGGCTGCTCAGTGTCTGCCATAGACCGTTGTTGGTCTGCTGTTGTGCCCACTGGTGTGCTGTCCCCCATGGTACTGCGGCTGTTAGATGGCGCAGCATTGCCGTCAGTGTCACTTTCCTGTCCTTCTCCAGCCTCACTGTCTGTCTCCCTCCTCTGGTCCTGGCTCACTGTGCTGTCACTGGTGGACACCTGCTGTTGTTCATCTTCACTGTTGCTGTCTATGCCTTGCTGTTCCGATGCATTGCTGTCACTGTCAGACACAGCATGGAGTTGTGGTGGTGTGGGCCGCCTGGCAGTGGCATGTCATCCAGTCTGTGTACTTTGGCCTCCTGCTGGGCATACAGACATATGTATACAATGAGTTTTATCTGATCCACATGTCCTGGTATGTGTCCAATGTCTCAGTGTATGTCTAGCCTATGGTGACCAGTGGAGTGGTCACTGCATGCATCCCATGCTTCTGCATGGTGGACCAGGCCATCACTATATCCATCCATGCATCCATCCCTGCCCCCTAGGGTCACTATCCATTGTGGTGCCTTGCATTGTGGGTCTCTGTTGACCATGCAGGACAGCAGCCTCCACTGGTGGTGCCAGGTCTGCTGTCTGCACGGTGGTGTCACCTACCTCATGGATGCCCTGTGCGTACCTTGTGCATGTTGTTGCCAGTACAGGTCCAGCTCTGTGTCACCCTGTATGCTGCATGAGCTGATCTGTACCACTACATGTTCCTCATGTCTTCTGAGGGGCCGTGGTTGTGTGAGTACTCCACCCATTGCCGTTATGCAGCACCTGCTGTGGGCTGCCTTCTCCTTTGCATGCCACTTGATGTCACAGTGCCGCTTCTGCAGATCCCTCACACTGCGCCTGAAGAGGGCCACTGTATTCACCAGTCTAGCTACCTCATCCCATGCTTTCTGCCACTGTGTCTGTACCTTCCGGTCCCCTCCCTGGGACAGTAGCAGGTCCACCTGTTGGGTGTCTCATTTATGTCACATCCTTGCACCATTGCACATCATGCACTTGTGCTATTGTCACCCATGTATCCACCTACCTGGGCCTCAATTGCATCCAGGAGTATGTCTGTCTCCGGGTCAGTAAAGTTCTTCTTCCTGGAGTACCCAGTCTTTCTTCTCCATTTTCCTGGGGTTGTCTGCCCCCTCTCTCCTTGCTGCATCCTCTGTGGATTGGCTATGATTCCGCTCCTGCGTGTTGATGCTGCTTGCACCATGTGATCTGCCTACAGTGTTTATATGATGCACTGTGAGTTTGCACATCATGCACACTGCATTTGGTGCATGGTGTGTTTCTTACTGAATTGGGTGCATTGCTGGTGGCACAGGGCCTTTTGGTGCACGGTGTATCCGACGCACCTTGCGCTGCCCTTACGTCTCATTTGAGAATTGGGCCCTAGATCATTAATTTAATCTGTTTAACTCCTAAGCTCCCTTTCCTGCTTCTGGTCCCTTTCTTGTTTTGCCTTGCAGTGTCCCTGAGGTCCTCCACTGTGACAAAAACAACTTTGGTGCAGAACTGCCACAGAATCAGCAGTTGTTCTGCAGGTCCTGATGCAGAATGTAGGTGCACTTTGCTGTAGTGAGCATGGGGCTCTGCCAATATTGCACACGGTACTCTAGGTGAGGTGTCATAAAGACCTGCACAGCAGCGGACTGTCCTCCGCCTTCCTGCTAGTGATTCCCTGGCTATGCAGGCCAGCATCCAGTTTGCTTTGGGCACAACTTTCCTGCCTTGTACCGAATGTTTCCGGTCCCTTGTGATAATTACACCCAGGTTCTTTTTTTACTGACCTGGTTACCTGCACACCACCAAACCAGTAATTGGTCCCTGGGTTTTTAGCTCTCAAGTGAATAATTTTGCAGTTTTTAGGGTTGAATCCCAGTAACTAAGTGCCAAACCACTTCTCTAGCCTTGGCAGGTCTTCCAAGTTCCTGTCTCTCCTCCTCCACATCCACTATCCCACGGAGCTTTGTGTTATCCACGAACAGGCAGATCTTACCCTTGATCCCATCTACAATGTCACTTATGAATATGTTAAACAACACTGGACCAAGCACGGAGCCTTGTGGGATCCCACTGGTCACAGGCCTACAGTATCTTCTGAGAACCCCCCCCCCCAACTACCACCTCTTGGCTTCTAACCTGCAGCCAGCTTCTGACCAACCCAACAAGTTTAGCCTCCACTCCCAGGTTTTCTAGCTTCCCGACCAGTCTCCTGTGAGGTACAGAATCAATGACTTTGCTGAAGTTCAGATACCAGACATCAACTGTTTGGCCCTTATCCGCTGTCCTGATGACCCAGTCGAAGAAGTCAATTAGTGTAGTCTGGCAGGATCTCACCAACACAAATCAATGCTGCCTCATGTCTGGGAGCCCATTATCCTCTAGAAAGGTCACCAATTAGAGCTGGGAGAAAGCTGTGAATTCCACTTTAGCAGACCTTCTGTGAAATTTCACAACTTTTGCTGAAGTTTACGAACTTCTGCCTGTGGAGGATCACAAATCTTCCAAATGTGTTTAGTGAATTTTCATCCAGTTCTGTTCAGGTAGAATGGGAAAAAAAACTTTATCGGGTGTCCAGTGCCCCCACCCCTACTTGAAGCCCTGCCTGAAATAGAAATAAAATTCCCTGGTGGCTAGTGGTCCCTCCTCCCACCTGATCACTCACCCCATATATAAAATATAGAATAAAATATGGGGTGGTGTGTGTAACGAGAAGTTTACACACACCCGAGGGGTTAGATGCTGAATAAACCCGAGAGCAAGTTAGAGGGGTTTGTTGTTCATCCTTGAGGGTGTGTAAACTTCAAGTTTACACATACACCCATATTTTATTTTATATAATTGCTTGGTTTCTTTTGGCCACAGCAATTATATAAAATAGCAGTTTCAGTGCGGTCAGACTCCAGTTCGGGTTTTCACCGTTCTTTACATTTAGATTTCTTTGAGTTTCACGTGTTTTGTTTTTTTAATAATTAAAACTTGTGTCTGTAGAAAATGACTGTTTTTTTTAAATGTGACTTACCACCGTGCCGTGATTCTTTGGCAGCTAGGTTGTGGTTGAGCAGAGAGCGGCAAGCCAGAAAGGGAAAGACTACAGCGGACGCATGCGCAGAGGTAGGAGAACTCTGTGCATGTTTGCCGTTATAAACTCTCCTTTATAACGGCAAATTATGCAACGGTCTCCCTATGGCAAAAAGGGGAGACCTGTTAATTATAAACACTTCCCAAGTGGCTAGCTGTCCCTTCCCCCACCTGATCACCCACCCAATGTGGACATCATATGCCCTGGTGTACAGTGTAACCCCCCATCCCAATCCCCAGTATAGTCAATGTAAACATTTCATAGAAACATAGAAACATAGACCTTGATGGCAGATAAGGACCACTTGGCCCACCCACTCTGCCCATTTCCCTACCTATTGGATAAGCTGTAGATCCTAGTTAACCAACAGTCTACTTCCTCCTACCCCCTCTAGAATTGCCTTATGTCTGTCTCATGCATTTGTAAATTCTCCCTGTGTTTTTGACCCCACAACCTCCTCTGGAAGCCATTCCATGCATCCACCACCCTCTCCATCAAAAAATATTCCTCATGTTGCCCCTCAGCCATCCCCCCTCTATCTTCAAATTGTGCCACCTTGTTCTTTCACATCTCTTTTTTCTGGAAGATGTTACCCTCTTGGACTTTGTTGATTCCCTTGAGGTTCTTGAAAGTTTCTATCATGTTCCACCTCTCCCTCCTTTCCTTGAGGGTATACATATTAAGCTATTTAGTCTCTCTTTGTATGCCTTGTGGTGCAGACCCTGCACCATTTTAGTTGCCTTCCTCTGGACTGCCTCCATCCTGTCTATGCCCTTGCAGAGATGGGGTCTCCAGAACTGTACACAGTACTCCAGATGGGGTCTCACCAACTGTCTGCACAAAGGAATAACAACTTCCTGTTTTCTACTTGTGATACCTCTCCCAATGCATCTCAGTATCTCCCCAGCCCTCCTTACTGCATTCTAACATTGCTTGCCTACCTTTAGGTCATCTGATATGACTACTCCCAGGTCCTTTGCCATTTTTGCTGTTGTCAATACCCCCCCCCAGTGTACTCTTCCCTTGGGTTTTTGTTTCCCAGGTGCATTGCTTTGCACTTCTTTGCATTGGCTCTAAACTGCCATGTTTTTGACCATTCCTTCAGCCAACCAAGATTTGGAAATTATTGGTTTCTGTCTTATTTTTAACAATATTAGATTATGGTGAAATAATTTACAAAAATGCAAAAAAGTAATTGCTGTGTTCCTTGGATGTTCTCTTTAATAGTGCGTTGAGATTTATAACAAATCTTCCTTTTAGAACTCATTGTTGTGTGCTATATCAAAATTCAGGTCTTCTTTCATTATTTGATAGCAGAGATTATCATTGGAATTTACTTGTGTATAAGTTTGTACAACGGTCATTGCCTATTTTTTTGTTAAATATATTGCAAGTAAGAATACAGAGTCAATATAATTTAAGATCTTCTGTCCGGAAAGGTTTTATTAGATCTAGAACCAGAACAAAATCTGGTGATAAAACAATTTCAAATTTAGTGCCTAAAACTTGGGCACTAATATCCAAAAGGTGGAAATGCACAGTATTGTTACCATTTAATCGTTTTAAATCTTTTTTAATGACTTTATGTAGCAAGCACTGTAATTGTTATGGATAAATTATTGATATTTGGGTTTGTGTATAACTAAAATTAATCAATATTATATTGAAACTGAAATTATGTATGTATGTTTGTTTATGTGATGTTATGTTAAATGAGGATTCAATTGCAAAAGAGATAATTTAATCTCAATTTGAAATCCAATAAAGTTTGAAAAGTTTGAAAGCCTTGCCAAGTCTCTTCTTATACTTTCCACCCTCCCTTGTGTATCAACCCTGTTGCAGATCATTGTTTCATCTGCAAACAGGCATACTTTTCCTTCCTTCCAATCCCTCCACAATGTCACCTATAAAGACATTAAACTAGACTGGTCCCAGTACTGAAACCTGTGGTACCCCACTAGTAACCACCCTTTCTTCGGCGTGGACCCTGTTTACTGTTACCGTCTGCCTCCTGTTGTCCAGCCAATTTTTTTTCCCTGGTTACCACCCTGGGACCCACTCCAAGGCTGCTAGCTTGTTTATTAATCTTTTGTGTGAGACTGTGTCAAATGCCTTGCTAAAGTCTCAGTAGGCCATGTCCACAGCCCCTCCCTGGTCTACTACTTTAGTCAAAGAAATCTATTAGATTCATCTGACATGACCTTCCTGCTGTGAATCCATGCTGCCTTGCATCCTCTGCCCTGCTGGCCTCAAGGTACTCAACAATTCTTTCTTTCAGAAGTGATTCCATCATTTTCCCTACTACTGAGGTCAATCTAACAGGTCTGTAGTTTCTTGCCTCTGCTCTGCTTTGCTTCCACTTTTGTGTAGGGGAATCACATCTGTCCTCCTCCAGTCCTCAGGTACCACACCATCCTATCATGATTTGTTAAAAAGGGTATTCAGTGGTGTCACTAGTTCTTCCCTTAGTTCTTTTAGAATTCTGGGGTGAATCCCAACAGGCCACATTGCTTTGTCCACTTCAGTTTCAGGAGTTCTTTCAGGACCCTTTCTTCTATGAGTGAACTGGTATTGACCCCCCTATCCAGAGTACTTTTATTAGTTTGTAATAGATATGGGCAAAATAAAAATTCTGTGGCAGAATTCAAGTGAAAGTCTGACTTTTGCTTCCATGGAAGTTCGGAAGTTGATTTCCAAACTTCTGCAGAAATTCTACACACGGTCGCCACCCAACACAGTTGCCCAGCTTGTCTCCAAAAAGCCAGTAAGCCACATTAAATATCCCTGGTGGCTAGCAGTCCCTTCCCCCACCAGAACACCTGCCCATGGCCAGACCTAAAAAAATACCTCACCCCAGGGTTGAGAATCCGATCCCTCCTCCCACCCCATCCCTTCCTGAGTAAATGTACCCTGGTGGCTAGTGGTCCCTCCCCTCCATCTCACCTGCTCAAACAAATTGTTCACAAATAATCATTGAAGTGCAGTAACATCACCCCATTCCCATCTTTGTCCATAGCCATACTTAAAAAAAAAATTCCCTGGTGGTCTAGTGGTTCCCCCCCTCTCCATCCCCGATCCATAGTCCCATGGTGTTTCCCTGGTGGTCTAGTGCCCCCCATCCCAACAAGTATCCCACCAGCCCACTCCCATGCCCATCCTGAACCCATCAGTGGGCAGACCAGCACAGCCCTCCTCTCTCCACCACAACTGGCCTCCCCACTAAGCTGTCAATGAACGATTGTAATCTTGTAACAAGAATGTGATCATTCATTTACAGCTCAGTGGGTGGGCCGGCCATGGTGGAAAGAGAAGGGCTGTGCCAGTCCACCCACTTCTGCTGGGTTTGGGATGGGGGTAGGAGTGGGGTGGTGAGATATCTGCTGGGGTGGGAGGTGGGGGCACTTGTCCACCAGTGAAATACTATGGGACTGGGGATCACAGAGGGGAGGGGGAACCACTAGACCACCAGGGAATTTTTTTTTTTAAAGTACAGCTATGGACGGAAATGTGGATATGGGGTGCTACTGGACTTCAGTGATTATTTATGAACTATTAGTTTGGGTGGGTGAGGTGGGAGGGAGGGACCATTAGCCACCAGGGCATATTTTCTTGGGCAGGGATGGGGTGGGGAGGGATTGATTCCCAACCTCGGGTGGGGTACTTTTTAGGTTGAGTTTCTCACAGTCATGTGATTGGATGGGGAGGAGGGACTGCTAGCCACCAGGTATAGGCTATGAATATGTACTTGTGGGGGTGTGTGGGGGGAGGTACCACTAGTCACCAAGGCTAGGGATGGGCGAAAGTTCAGATTTCTCCCATAACTTTTGCAGAAGTTTTCTGCTCTACCATGGGTGGAAGTTCGAAACTTAAGCCAGAGTTTACTGACTTCCGCTGAAGTTCTCTGGGGGGCAGAAAAACACACTTTAGCCCATCCCAAATTGGTGATTTCCCTGGTGGTATAGTGATGCCCCCATCCCCAATCCACAGTATGTTAATTTACAGCTATTTCCTGGTGGTCCAGTGCAACCCATGACCCCCCCACCCCAGCAGATAGTGTCCCACCACCCTGATCACCCCCATCCTGAACCCAAGTGGGTGATTAGCAGAGCCCTTTGCTCTCCACCATGGCTGGCTGCCAACAGAGATGTCAATGAATGAGCGTGTACTACCCACTCCGGTTCTGGATGGGAGGGGAGTGGGGTGATGGAACACTACTTGCCATTGTGGGGGTGCGGGGGTGCACTAGACCATCAGGGAATGGCTGTGAATTAATCTACTGTGGAGTGGGGATAGGGATCTGTCTCATCCTTTATGTTCCTTTTCTCCCTTATATATTGAAAAAAGGTATTTTTCCACATTTTTATCACCGTACTACCTGCACTTCCCTTGCAGCCTTTGCCACCCTAACCACTCTGCTCACCACCCTTGACTTAGCAGGGTAATCCACCCTAGCCTCCTCCTCCTTCTGATTATGTTTGTACTTCTGGAAGGCTGCTCTCTTGTCACCTGCTGCCTTTGTCACTTACTTGCCAACATTCTGAGCTTTTTCAACCATAGTTCTTCTAGTTGTGATTTTTGTCACACTCACTAGTGAACTCCATCAGTCCCTCCTTTATTATTATCCATTTCTGTTGCACATCTGTCTCCCTTCCAATCCGAGCAAGGTGTCCTACAAGAATTTTTCCATTCCTACCAAAGTCTAACCTCTTAAAGCCCAAAATCTTGTTCTGGTCCTGACTATCCCTCTGCCCATGTCCAGGTGGAACCACACCATATGGTGGTCACTACCTGCAAGTAGTGCATCCAATGTCATATCCTGAACATGCTCACCATTGGACAGGACCATGTCTGCTACAGCCCTCTCCTTAGTGGGTTCCATGTCATCCTGTGCCAGGAAACCACCTTGAAATGCATCCAGCACTATTTGCTCCCAAGTGCAGGAGGTAGCCAGCTTTTTTCGTTCAACCCCAGGTAGGTTGAAATTCTCCATTATTACTACGTGCCCCTTACTGGCCATTTCCATGATTTGAGAACCTAGTACTCTGTACAATGCCTCTTTCTGGGAAGATGGCCTGTAAACTACCCCCATCCTTAGTTTCTTCTCCCTAGTGGATTGTACCTCTCTCCACAGTACTTAAGTCTTACCCTTAATCTCTGGTACAAATTATCCCATGTTTCACATACAGGGCAACTCCCCCCTTCTGTTCCACTATCATTTTTATACAGTTTATACTTGAGAACTGCAAGATCCCAGTTGTGGTTTTGTGTGACCCACATCTCTTTGATGGCTGCTATGTCCACCTCTCCCTTGGCCATCAGTGACTGCAATTCTGCCATCTTGTTTTTCAGGCTTCTGGCATTCAAAGTCACCACCCTCCACTGTGTCTTGGTGTTTCCTTACCCCTGATCTCCTCTTACAACCCTTTCCTCCCTCAGTCACCCCCTCTCTACCTCCACCTTTCTCATCAAGCTCCTCCCCATGCTGTACATATTGGGGGAGGCTTATCATCCTCCTCCACCATGTGACTAAGGGTCACTGTGCACCCTGCTGCCTCCACCCATCATTTTAAATATAGGTTTGTCTGATGAATTCCTCCAGTTTGTCCTTGGGGATCCTTGTGCCCTTCCCACTCAGATGCAACCTGTTCAGTGCATATAGGTCCTTGTTATCCTTGGTTCCTCCCTAGCCACCAATGAAGCCATATCTCCTCCTTTTTGCACCACTTCCTAAGCCATCTATTAAATGCCTCTATTCTTACTTTTCTTGCCATACTAGCTTTTAGTACCAGAAGCACTTCCAAGAAGGTTACCATCCTCCCTGCTTCACTGCATATTCTCCCCACTTCCCTGAACCTCTCTTGTACCTCCCTTACCTCACATTCTGCATGGTCATTCATCCTCAGGTGCACTATAATGTGAGGTTTCCCTCACTCCGACTCACTGACTCTGCTTTCAGAGAGACCATTCTTCTTGACACCATCCATGGCATACATTCTCCCCTCTGACAGCTTACCCTTGTCTTTTCCCCTCCCCATCTCACCCCCTTCACAACTGAATCCCCCAAGATTTTCACCCTCCATCCTGGGCCCTCCCATCTCTCTGTCCATCCTGCTGCCCACTGCTAGCTGTCTCTCCATCCCCTCTTGTCCCTCTTGTATTCCTCTTGACCCTTACTCCAGCTATCCCCTTCTCTATCTCCTCTTCCCAAGTCTTTCTCCCTCCTGGCATGCCCCCTCTCTTATCTTTTTGCTCATTCCTCTTGTCTGCCCTCTGTCCTTCCCTTCTGCTCCCCCTACTTACCCCTCATTCCTCCTTGTCCACTACTCCTTCCCTGCTCCACCTGCCCACCCTCTCACCTGACTTCACTATCTCCTGCCCCTCCTCCCTACTTTCTCTGATACATCCCCCTACTACCTCCATTCCTCCATATCCCATTATCACTCCCCATTCCAGCAGATTCCCCCTCCTCTCCCAGTCAGCTTGAAGTCACCTAAATGGTGACCTGTTGTCCTAGTGATTGGTGCTGCAGTAGTTCTGTTACTTTGTTCAAGGTGGCTAGTGCCTAGCAGGGAGGCTTATAGAGGATAATGAAGGTTTTATTACCAGAGGTGAGCTTTAGGAGCAGGAGTTCTGGAATTTCCCCTTGTTGTTCTTATGAACTGCTGCAAGCAATATTCACTTTAAGTTGGTCATAGGTATATAAGGCAACTACTCCACCTCATCATCTTGGTCTTGTCTTTGTGGTGGACAGGGCATGACTTCATACAGAGTCCATTATTGTTGATGGCAGACATAAGCTAAGAAAGACTTAGGCAGTACAGCTATGTCTGAGTTTTGAAGAGTGATCCTAGACCTTAGAGAGTCAATTATAGGAGTCACACTTCTGGTACTGAAGTGCACAATGTTTCGACCCATGTTACACTTGTCATTGGATTTTGGGTCAACAGGTGTAGAAGGACCAGCATTGCTTTCTATATCTCCAGAGGACAGAAAGCAACAGTTTTGTAGCCACTGCACACCATGTTTCTCCAGTAAGTCAATGTTTAGGCTGGGGGGTTTAGTTGATACATGGAAAAACTGAGTTACTTCTAGAAACTGGTGCAGAAGTTGAGGGGCTTCTGATCAAGAAGGAAGAAATAGCTTGCATGGAACAGAAAGAAGGTGAAAGACATTGTAGCTGAATCAATTTGGAGTGATTAGAGCCACTGTATGTAGTAGACAATGGTTGATAGGGAAGATCACTTATCTTGGTGTAGGAGCTGCATGGTTGAATATTTCTAGATTTTCCCAGGTATTTCTGAAGAGATTACCTCAGTGGTGGCACTATAGTGTTACTGAAGGGCTGTGAATCATGTATTAGCAAATAATGAATAGATACCCAAGGTCTTCACAGAGAACAGCAGATAGGCAATACTAGTTCCAATATAAAGTATTCAGACAATTAATAGTTCTAAAAATGTAGGCAGCAAGCAAATGCGTTATCTAATTGATTTTATTTATACAGTGCAGCATGCAGTTTAACAGCACAGTGAGTGGAAGGTAAAGAAAACTGATCAGAACATTATTCCTGCATGCATAATCTAGTGGTTGTTTTAAAATTATCACAGGGAAGAACACATGACTGAGATAACCATTTTGTGAATCACCAAATGGATTAGCTAAAACTGATAGTACAACACTGTGTTTGTGGTTAATGGCATACCTGGTTACACAGAAACAAAGCTTAGTTTAGTTAGTTTTCTACAGGGTCCAGGTGCACAGATACCGCAGCAGACAATCCCAACAGTTACAAAACTAGGTTAACGTGTGGACAGAAGATAAACAGTTACATCAGTTACAATATATGCATATTTACAATTTTATATGACAGGCAAGAGACAGTGTATAGAGGTCAAGGAAAAATGACTTAACGATTGAAGGATCAAAAAAATAGGGCATGGAGCAGTTTCTGGGGTACTGAGGTATGAAAACGTAGCTCATTAGAAAGAAGTGATACTGGTGAGTTCTTTAAGATGCCTTCGAGCATTCATAGTGGTAGGAGTGGCTACCACAAAGGCCTTCATTCCCAATGGCTTTGCACTCTCTCATTATCTATCTATCTATTTATCTATCTATCTATCTATCTATCTATCTATCTATCTATCATCTATCTATCTATCTATCTATCTATCTATCTAGCTGTCTGTTTGTCTGTCTGTCTGTCTGTCTGTCTATCTATCTATCTACTGTATCTATCTATAAATTTTGTGACCCGAGCACATAGGGTTGATAAGGCCTGATTAGGAGGTTATGGAGGCAAGATACAGTAGGTACTGCCTATTGGCACTTGGGTGTCATGATTTTCCAATAGAGGTCCTGTCTCCTCAGTAAAAAAAAAACACAATTAAAATAGTAATGGACACCAAGTCCTCCATCAGCAGCAAAGCTAGCCTGACCTGCTCTGATGCATCATTATGTTTCATATGTCCAGTATGTCCTGATCACATTTTATTCTTGCTTTTTTGCTGACAAAATTTTCATTTCAGAAAACTGAAGACTATTGGTCTGCGTTTTTTACTCAGATTGGGTGCGTATGATACTTCCCCTGCTGGTTAACAGAAATTATGTCTTCCCATTAGGGGTGTGCGAAAAAAAATTCCGCCTGCAGAATTTTGGCAAAAGTCAGATTTTTGCTTCTGCGAACATTCAGAAATCATTTTGCCAAGTTTCAAGGAAATTCTGCCCAAAAACTGCAGAATAAATGTAAGAAATGCGGATTAATGTATTAAACTGCTGGAAAAAAAACCCACAGAAGTAATGCAAACTGCAGATAATTATGATATACATCAAAATATGAAGCTAGAGACTTTATTTCTGCATGTCATGTAAGAAGTCTGCAGTTCATAATTAAATGCCACAGTACTAGGCTAAAATCTGCAGTTATTTGGTGACAGTTTGTAATTCTGCCACAGGCGAAAGACCAGAAAATTCTGTGACATTTTTGAAATTTCGTGGAACTTCCACATCGGTGGAAATCCACACTTTCACCCACCCCTAATTCCCATTTTATTAAACACTGAAGTATGCTGTTGAGGTCACAGGCAGATTCAAACTGTGCCTAGATAATGATGTCAGTGATGTAAAAGAGAATGTTGGCTTTGTGACCCTTGAAAACTGACAGGAGGTTATTTACAGAGGCTGAGCAATAACAAGAAACCAGTGATAGATTCTTGAGGGACTCCAAAGTTCAAGGGGCTGGAGGGACGGTATTCACCACTGATTTCTTTTTCACCTTTTGTCATCTGTTAGCCAGATACATTAGGATCCTAGATAGGCTAGAGCATTCTGAACTAATATTATAGTCTGTATATAGTATGAGCATGTTGTTGTGCATTGTGTCACTGGCCTTTGTGAGATCAATGAAGACTGCACCACTGTGGAGGCCAGAGTCAAGAACAGATGCTAAAGCATTTGTTACTTTTAATAGGGCTGTACAGGTGGAGTGCTTCAAATAGAATCTTGATTGTGCCTCAGTGAACATATTGTGTAGGAATAAGTGATCCAGAAATTGTCTGTGAGGTAGTTTTTCACCATAGTGCATAGGGATACAACATTCCTTCTTATTTTGCAGGGATTAGTGGAGGGAGGATGTGGGCAGAAGTGCTTTTTTGTCAGAGACAGGGACATGTAAAAGCTATTTTGAGCCAGTTGCAAGGAAATTGGATGGGGGTGACTGTGTGTATGTTACATCCAATGAGGACAGAAATCATACATGAAAGGAAGTGGAGTCAGCTCCCTAGGGGGAGTTGAGATCTAATGCAGTAGATGCAGGTTCTACAGTGATACATGCTCCACAGTTATATTTTATCACAATTGTTAATGGCAGCAGCCAGTTTTTATTGTGGTTTTAATTTTGCCACGGGCATTATGTGTATACATGATTTGCCATGCCCCATTAATGTCTGCCTTTGTTTGATCTTTTTCTATCACTGAAAAACATATTATTTGGTTGCCATCTCTTTAAGATAAAGGTTCAAAATACATCAAGAGTGAAGGGAGATTGCCACTGAGAAAGAGTTGGTAGAAAACTTTAAAAATCAGGGCTTTGGCACAGCAGCTTGTTATTTGCCTTACATTTTTATTGCCCTAAATAAAAAAATAAGTGAGCCCTTTATTTATGTATTTATTTATTGCTTTCGGTTCTTGTTTTGTATTTTGTTTTTATTTGGTTTTTGGGGGGGTTACAGTTTTGTGTTTTTTTGAGCACCACATCTGTAAATGTGACCTTTTTACAGCTGCATGGCCAGAACCCTGCAAATGTTTTGTTAGGAGAGAACAAATGGGCTATGGAAGTATGTGACTGGATGCCTCAGCTCCGTACTTCCACAGTGCTGTGGTCCTATGTTCACAGTTCTGCCATCAGTACTGGTGGGTTAGTGCTCCACTGCCACGCTCCTCCATAGGCCGCTCAACCCCCACATGGGGCCGATATTTTGTTTCTGCCTGTGACTTCCACAGTTGTGGGTGAAACAAAAGAGCCTGCCATACCTAAGATGGCCACTGTGAGCTCATTGCGCATGTGTGAGTATCGTGCATGTACACATCTGTCATGGTGTCTGTCTTGGGTATGACAGGCTCTTTCTCATACATATGCAGTGATTATCAGTCACTGCGCATGTGCATGTACCGTGCATGTACAGTGTCAGCCACGGCAGGAGCGCCAAGTACTTTCCACATGGACTCGCCGCTCTGAAGCAACCATGTTGGCTCTGACTAGAGTTTGTTTAGCTTGTTAATATATGATTAAAATGTACGCATGTACCTGATAAAGTTCTTGATAATATCAGTACAGTACCTCAGTATGGTGAGGTAGAATAGTAAGAGAAGATGTGATGGGCCTTCAATCTCCTCCTGTCATCAGAGTCTATGTTTCTGTGTTTCTATTTTACCCAGTTTGACAGCTAATATAGGTAGACTGAAATGCAAGCTGGTCCAGTGATCTGACAGAGATCACACAGTGTGTCAATGACTATGCCAGGATTTTAACCTGGGATTCCTTATCTCAGAATTGTATGCTCTAAAAACTTGAGCTCACAATCTCCCCAGCTCTCTTATACAGAATTGTACTCTTAATTGTAATTAATTGTACTCTGGTGGGGGACTCCATCATAAGAGGGATCCAGCTAGGAACACAGGAGGGGGAGGACAGGGAGGTGAGGTGCCTACCAGGTGCCACGGCATGGAGGGATGGAAGGAAGATACTGGGGATCTCAGGGAAGGCAAGACAGGAGGGTGAGCTGGATGTCATTATCCACCTAGGTACTAATGACTTGGCAAATGGGGAGCCAAAGGAAGTTCAGGAAGAGTTTAGGAAACTGGGGAGGGTCTCAAGCAAGTAGCTACTTCTGTCACTTTCTCAGAAGTACTACCTGTGAGAGGCAAGGAGAGCATAGAGTGCATGCACCAGGAACTTTAACTCATGGTTGAAGAACTGGTGCTGTGAGGAAGGGTTTGGATTCATTGGTGACTGGGGACCCATCTGGAGGGATGGAGGTTTGTTCAAGCCTGATGGCCTGCATCCATCCTGGAGGGAATCAAGCACTCAATGATAAGTTTAAATGCTACATTGACAAGCATTTAAACTAGCAAAGGGGGTGGCAGGCAAGGATGGTACCTACTTGCTCACCCCCACAGCTAGTAATGGAACCAGTGAACCAGAGGAGGGCTATCTCTGCAAAGCAGTGTTCAAAAGTTAGAGATTAGTGTCCAAAAGGTGTATAAGCAGAAAAGGGCAAAATTCAGCAGAAGGGCAGACAGCAAGGAGAACCAGGGATAAATGACAACCAAGGAAGGGCTGGAGTAGAACAGTGAAGCAGTCTAGGAGGTCAAATCATGAAAGCCATGTGTGCAAATGCCAGGAGCCTTAGCAACAAGATGGAAAATCTGGAGGCTGTCATGGTACAGTCAGACCTGGACATTGTGGCCATCACTGAAACCTGGTGTAATAACAACCATGACTGGGAGATGGCCATACCTGGCTACAACATATTCAGAAGAGACAGAGCAGGCAGGAAGGGAGGAGGAGTGGCACTGTATGTGAAAAATGACATAAGGGCCACACAGATCCAGGAGGAACAAATGGGGAGAGATACTGTGGGTTGCTGGAAAGGAAAATGGGGCCAGCCATCCGCACAGGTGTGGTCTATAGACCACCAGCCCAGGAGGAAGAAACAGATAGGGAGTTGATGCTAGCCATCCAAAGGATGGCTGACAAGGTGAGGTAGTACTGGTTGGAGACTTCAATATACCAGATGTGGACTGGAGCATCCAGCAGCAGCATCAACTAGGAGCAGATTTATCCTGGACTCCTTCAGGGTGCCTTCCTCAAGCAACTGGTCATGGAACCAACTCGGCAGAAGGCAATACTGGACCTTGCTCACAACAGGGACAGTGTGATGGGAGTAACAGTGGGGAGCACTGGGTAACAGTGACCACCAGTCATTGTGGTTTGAAATCACAGAAAGAGCAGAACCAAACCACAAAAAACACGTATCCTGGATTTTAGGGGGCAGACTTTGGGAAAATGGGAGATGCTTGAAAGAGGCATTAAGGGAATGGGACAGGAATCAGGGATTGAGGAACAGTGGGCAGTATTTAAAATGGGGATTATAAGAACAACAGAATTATGCATTAAGCAGGTTAGCAAGAGGAAAAGAAGAGGAGACCATTATGGTTTTCCAAAGAGTAGCAAAGAAAGTGAAAGCCAAAAGACTGCATTCAGGCAATACAAAAGACACAGGCAGAAGAGGATAGGAGAAGTACCAGGAGAAACAAAGGGAGGCAGGGAAGTCAGTAAGGGAAGCCAAAGCTCAGACAGAAGAACACATTGCAAAATCAGTGGTTAAGGGGACAAAACCTTTACAGGTACATAAGTGAAAAAGAAGGACAAAGGAGGGATAGTTAGACTGAAGGGGAGGATGGGAGCAGCATGGAGGATGACAACAGTAAAGCTGACATATTGAACAGGTATTTCTGCTCAGTCTTTACTAAGGAAGAGGGGGTAATGGGTCTGAAGGGAGTACAAGGGTGAGAATGGTGCAGAAATGGACACAAGTCCCTTTACACCAGAAAGGGTCCTGAAGGAACTGGAAGTAAGAGAGTTGACAAAGCAATGGGGCCAGATGGGGTGCACCCAGGGTCCTTAAAGAACTAAGAGAGGTGGTGGCTGAACCTCTGGCTATCCTGTTCAGCCAATCACTGGAAACAGGGAGGTACCCAAAGACTGGAGGACAGCAGATGTAGTCCCTTATACAAAAGTGGGAACAAAGAGAAGCAGGGAACTACAGACCAGTCAGCCTCACCTCGGTAGTGGGGAAAGATCATGGAAGCACTACTGAAGGAGAGATTGGTGGAACATCTGGTTGTCAATGGACTACAGGACCCAAGGCAGCATGGTTTCACCGGGGAGGTCATGTCAGACCAACCTCATTGAATTTTTGACTGGGTGACTAGGGAGGTGGATCAGGGGAGGGCAGTGGACATGGCCTATCTGGACTTCAGCAAGGCCTTTGACACTGTGCCACATAGAAGACTATTACACAAACTGGGGAATATGGGTGTGGGCAGGACAGTAGTGTGGTGGGTAGGTAACTGGCTGGGTGGCAGGACACAGAGGGTGGTGGTAAATGGCTGTCACTCCACAGAGGGAAGAGTGACCAGTGGGGTACCACAGGGATCAGTGCTGGGACCGGTCCTATTCAACATCTTCATCAGTGACATTGCACAGGATATAGAAGGCAGAATTTCACTGTTCGCTGATGGCACAAAGCTCTGTAACAGAGTAGACACACCAGAGGGTGTAGACAGAATGAGAAGGACCTGCAGAAACTTGAAGAATGGTCAAGGGTTTGGCAGTTGAAATTCAATGCAAAGAAGTGCAAGATAATGCATATGGGCACAAAACCCTGGCACAATATATCAGTTGGGGGGTGAGGATGTAGCATGCACCAAGCAGGAAAGGGATCTTGGTGTTGGTCATTCTCTGATGACCTCAAGGTAGGGAAACAGTGTGACAAGAAGGCATCAGGTAAAGCAAATGGGATGCTGGGATGTATAGGCAGGGGCATCACCAGCAGGAAAAGGAGGTCATAATTCCGCATACAAGACACTAGTGAGGCCGCACCTGAGTACAGTGTACAGTTCTGGAGACCATACCTACGCATGACATAGACAGGGTAGAGAAGGTTCAGAGGAGGGCAACAAAGATGGTGCATGGGTTGCATCACAAATCCTATGAAGACAGGTTGAAGGAACTGAACATGTACTCCCTGGAGGAGAGGAGGAGAGAGGGATATGATAGAGACATACAAGTATCTTACAGGGAGGAACAGGGTGCAGGAAAACACTATTTTTAAGCAAAAAGATGTTTCAGGACTAGAGGGCATGGGATGAAGTTGGAGGGAGGACGATTCAGAGGAAACATGAGAAAGAATTTCTTCACAGAACAGGTGGTGGACAAGTGGAACACCCTGCCAGAGGAAGTGGTGGGGGCTGAAACAATCACGGGATTTAAGAATGCATGGGATAGACATAAAGGAATTCTAGAGGTCAGGGGTAAGGGGAAATAGACTTCTAGGAAAACAAACTGAACTTACAAGCTCAAATGGGCAGACTAGGTGGGCCATAGGCCCTTATCTGCCGACACTGTCTATGTATCTATGTATCTATGTATCTATGTAAAGAGCAGTTCTGCACTTCAACATGTGCTTTCATAAATATATTGTTTAGGCTGTTACAATTTACTAGACAATACATATATATTTTTTTCATTTTCAAAGCTCATTCCCACAATTTACAGCATAGCTTGGTAGTCCATCTAAAAAGTCAATATAGAAAACATTTGAAAACACTTGCCTCTCCCCTGTCCCCTGTTAATGTTACTGTCCCTTTGTTTATGACATCATAGTGCTCACCATGACAACATACTGTGATGTCACAAAACAGAAATTGAGTGATTAGCAGGGCAGAATCAAATTAATTTTGAAAGACTCAGGGAAATAATTCCTGCATCATTACAATATTTAGTAGATCAGCAGCAGGAGAAAGTAAAAACAATAACAAGTAACTAGAAAACAATAAAGTTACAACATAATTGGCGTTTAATGTTTTTAAGCTTTGTATTATAATAGAGAGTTGCTCTTTAAAAATCAGTTTTGATGTCTCTTTTTTCGGTCACACTATAAACTTCACATAAGTTATAGTACCTTTCATGCCTCTGATACTGCTGAAAGCAAATAGATGCTCTTGAAGTCCTTTTAACTCAAGATATGAAAAGGGTGAACAAAAAGAGAAACACAGAGAAAACTCGCTGATGCAGAAGTAACAGCAGATAGCGCAGAGTGTATAGACATAAATGCTCATGAATAAATCAAGAAACTTTAGCCCTCTACTATACTGAACAATAGTACCATCAAACAAATACACCCACACAGGCTAAAAGGTAACTGAAACTATTCAGAGGCTCAGCAAAAAATCTGCATATTGCCTTACATTCATTAAATGAGAATAAAAGGAACAATGTACTTAAAGGAACACTGTCAAGCCCCTTACCCCTCAAAGTGTCCTTAGTTTAAGAAAACATGTGTTTTGATTCTTCACATTGTGTAGAGTCTGTTGATATAGCTGAGAGTTTGATTCTGATTCCTTTTTTTCTTTTAAAAAGTGGAAAACAGACTGCCAACCATACTGGTGTTAGCACACAAAAACATATTTGTTTACATTCCTTGATCATCTCCCACTACATTTTTTCTGAACTTGGGAATGCCCCCACCATAGTCAAGCCACTCATTATGCAGTAGGAGGAGAGGATGCAAGGTTTATTAGAACCATACCATTGACATGCATTTCAGTTCTACTAAGAAAGAAGGCAGATAAAACAACCAGAAACATCAGTGAATTTTAGAGAAGGTAGGCAATCATAAAATGTGGGTTTTAAGCCATAAATAATATACTATAAAAAGATTGGCAGTGTCCCTTTAAATAATCTCCATAAAACTGACTTGTTTTGGCCTCAAGGTGTAAAATACAGAAAAGTGCCTTAGCATGTTGTAAAAGCGATGGCTTCACAGAGTCCACAGTAACCTCCGTTTAGAGCTTGCCTTCTTCCCCAGTCTGGACAGAAGCTCTCTGTAGTGCTCACTCTCTCCAGGTGAGGGGAAGGAAGCATCAGAGGATCATATGGCTGTAGACAAAGTAACAGTAAATTGGCAGAAAGTTCCACCTTGGGGAGGCCTCCGGGGGAGAATAAAAGGCAACCACTCCTAATATGTCCCCATACATGGTCCTGTTACAGCATGTGAGTGGAATAATATAGAAGAAGAACAGGAGTGTGATATGCATCTTAGGTATCAGCAGGCATCTGCAGGAGGAAGCAGGAAGCAGGGGACTCTGCTGGTCGACTAAGGTAAGATACCCATTCACTCCTGTTCTTGCATTCTCTGATGGGATGGGTGGAAGATTAATGGCAGACCAAAGCAGGGACTAGGAGCAGCACTCTATATAGGGTAAGAGCATAAATGGGAACAACAAACCACAAAAGGGGAAAAACTAAAAACACACTACCAGGGGTAAAGGGTTCACAAGGAATGGATGAAAGCAAAACAGCAGGCCAAAACTGAGAACAGAAGTAATACCCTATCTAGGATAAGTGTACAAAATAACAAACAACATAATGGGAAAAGCTAGAAACACCCCATCAAGGATAAGGGTACAAAAGCATTTCTAAGTAACACAGGAAGAATAGGAATTGGGAATGGTGGGAGTTGTGCAGTGAAGTGACTGATGTGGCTGTATGGCAGCAGTTTTCAGTGAGATTTTCTGGGGACTGCATTGCTGCCCCACCAGCATGTACCTCTCTGAGCTGAGTGAGCAGGTCACCAGACTCCAGGCCAAGTTGCCTAGGACTTGGGGGACCTTCTCCCTCACCCAGGGACCATGAAGTCTACCACCATTAGCTCAGCAGATGTCAGGAAAAAGAAACAGCTGGTCTATGGTGGGCTCTAGAAGGGTAGGGGTGGTGAGCTCAGGAAGGGTGGGGTAGTAGGTTGGAGGCATGTCCTCATCTGATCACAACAAAATTCCTATGCCACTCTATTGGGGTGGGATGGCCAGCAGGAGGCACCCATGTTAGTGGCAAGGGAGGATGTGGAGGTCTTCCATGGTGTAAACCACAAGGAAGGTGGGAGAGGACCACAAAAGGAGGGGGAAGCAACTTCTGATGGGGGACTCAATTGTCAGTGGGACAGATTTGGGAAAAGCAAGGGAGGTGGAGAGGGAGGGAGGTCAGGTGCTACATGGCACTGTGGCCCAGCCGGATGAGAAGCAAATCCTGAGGATCACTAGGGCAGCAGGACAGAAGGGGAAGCTGGAGGGGGCACTAGAGAACCATGCTGCAGAATGGACATGCTTCACATCGGCTCTTCCCTATCTACAACTCCAACAATTTAATATTTAATTTGATTGACATTTGGGCTCTGAGCTTATAACTTGATGCAGAACACCCTTGGACATGGAGCATCCTAAAGGAACAAGAGGAGCAAACCAAAAATCTGGAGTAAGAATGCCACAGGCCCTAAACAAAGCTACGAGTAGCTCCAAGTCCACTACCACATAGCAGACGAGTGAGTCCCCACCTTGGGACACAGTCCTTAAAGTGGTTAGAGAAATGAACAGCAAAACTGAATGCATTTTAGAGAGAATGGGTTCACAGAATGCTAAAATTGAAGCAACGGCCACCTCAGCTAAGGAAGCTAACGACCAATCCCAGAAAACACTTTCAGTGATCTCAAGGCTTACACAAAAAAACTCTCATCTATGGACCTGTCTAGAGGTACTTGAGAATGGGGCCCAAGCAATGAATATCTGCCTGACTGGTCTCCCTGAAGGAGTAAAAGGGGAGAATATTTCACTCTACATGTGAACCTGGCTGACGGCAACTCTGCAGTCCTTGAGGACACCACTTCATTTGGGTACTAGGGGTGTGGCTGAACCAACACCTCACCTTCTCTGGTCATCTGGATACCCTCCTGAAAAACTGTACTCCAAACTGGGTATCCTATACAGGAACCATTGCAGCCTCCCACTATCAGCTAGGCATGAACTTGTCCAGAAGAAGATCTTACTATTTTTGACTACTGTGATGTAGTCTACAGTGCTGCTCCCAAGTCCTCCTTAAGCAGATTAGGCACCCCCTTTTTACAGTTATGGGCAGAGACTACAGCGGTTTTGGGATCAATCCTATCTTACAAAAATGGCCAGTCCTGGAACCTTCCATTGGACTTTTGGAAGTATCCTTCCTAGAGTCCTACGGAGCTTGAAACACTCCACCACGATCAACCACTACACAATAACAGCCACACTATTTTGGCTGTTACTTCTGCATTCCAGGGCAAGAACTGCACATGCACAACTCATGCACATGTGCAGTTCTGCTGACACTGCCATGTTGTGAATGGCAATATGGCATTCATCGCAACTACGCATGCACAAGTGCCACGCATGCGCAGTTGTGTCATCACTGTCATCTTTCGGATGGCACTTCTCCCACACCCTCCCACTGCTCCTGTCCTCCCCGCTTCCTCCCAGCACTGGCAGCAAAGCACACCCTCCCACTGCTGCTGTTCTCCTCGCTCCCATTGTTCCCCGTTCCTGTGCTGACATCAGGGTGCCCAATCCTCATGTTGGCATTATGTACCCTTCCCAACTCATGTGGCACACTGGGAGCCCACTTCAGTGTGCCCAAATGTATGTGGTCCCCACACCAACATTGGGATGCCCAATCCCCATGTCAGCATTATGTGCCCCCCAACTCATGTGGCACACTGGGAGCCCACCCCAGTGTGCCCAAAGGTATGTTTTTTGTCATGTAAATAAAGAAAGTCATCCCCCCACCATGTTTTTTTCCCCTGTAAAAAGGAAAATGATTACTCGTCATCGCCCCAGTCTCCCCTCTCCCTTCCCCAACCTCCCACTGAGCACCCATCTCCCCACACACACACACGCACTCTTACTCCATACTTACCTCTGGAGGTCAGCGCTGTCATCTTCTCTGGACCAGGACACTTTTGCATTCTTCAAAGTTGAACCCCAAACTGAAGAATCAAAGGTAAGCATACTATACTGGCCATCAGTGGGGTTTTCAACTTATGCTGACAAATCAGTCATTTTTTTGAAATTGTTGCCCAAAATTTTCATCATGGGTTTCTTGGGACCCCACCTCGTGACCACTGTCACTGTCCTTTTGTTACTCAGACCCAAAAGGTGATTTTGCGGTTGCTTCATGGAATCACTTTTCAGGACTGATTAACAAAATGACAGTGCCACTATTCATGAGGTGGGGTCCCCAAAACATGTTTTTAATTGGTGAAATAATTCCAAAAAATGACTGCGTTACGAGTGTGTATTGCGCAGTTTCTATGCATACTCCTAACTTCACCAATGTTTAATATTTTCACTCTAGATTTTCAACATTGCCATTTTTGCACACCTCCTTATTAACAGTACAGTTGTCATTTTTTCATATCCTTTCAGAAACATGTGTTTGCACCTGTGCCGCAGAATGTCGCGGTCTCTCTGCGAAATCACCTTCCGGGACAAGTGAATAAAATGACACTGGTACTCTTTATGAGGTGGGGTTTCAGAAAAGCCATGTTGAAAATCTGGTGTAACACCTCCAAAAATTGGTCAAGTTACATCCGGTCGCTCAATATTTTCTATGCATACATGTCCCTGGTTTGGTAGCACGCTGCAGCCGTATCGGCTCTGCGTAGAGTTTGTTAACTTCTTCTATCGCTTCACTCTGGATGCACCCACTCTCACCCATCACAGTAGCCTCTACCACTCCCTGGCCTTTTCCTCATTAGAAAATGATCGTCTCCTCCATTGTGCTAAATCTGTGTCCAAATTTTGGTTTGGAATGCTCCCTCCACCACCTTACATCCTCACTGTCTACACTCCCTCCTCCTGCCTATTCTCTCAGATTTTATGACTCGCAGTTGTTGGTAATCCCTCATAGGACAACCGCTATTGGCCAATTAGCCTTCTTGTATCACTTCCCTAAATTATGGAATGCACCCCCTCCCCAGATTAGCCAGTCATCCTCATCTAATTTCATCTCTTCTGCCCAACATATCTTCCTTTCAGTAAACTTTACCTGTGGTTAAATCCCCACTGAGTCTCCTCCCCTCTTTAGACACAATACTCCTAACCACTGCCTATTCACCCACCTCCACCTAATCCCCATTTCCTTCTTCTACTTCTTCCTCTCCTCTCCTCATCCACTTCCCACTGTCCCTAATCCTGTCCTTTCCCTTCCCCTCTCTTACTTCCCCCCTCTTTTCTCCTTCCTCTTCTGTTGCTCTACCTACTTCCTGCTCCATCTCTGTACTCATAACTGCTTGAAGGTATGAGTATTACCTCATTGGCAAGCTCTATTTAAGTCTCATTAATTATCCTCTTTATTAATTATCTGTTTTATTATTATACTTCTCTTTAGCTTTGTTTTATATAAGGGGTTATTTTGATGCACTTTTACTGTACATAACCTCTGTAACCCAAGTGCTCTTACTCTTATTCTACTTGTACTATGTTTATCTGTATATGCCCTCCTTGTCTCCTCTCCCCCAGGATGCACCAGGAGATGAGCAACTTGTTGTTCAGTGAGCCTCCCTAGTGAAACATTTAAATAAATAAATAAATAAATAAAACTTTTGGACCCCTGGAATGAATTGGACCTTCGACAGACCTACCACATCAACCCTCGAACCCTACAGAGCAATCACTCACAGCCACACACAATCATGCTGATCACATCAGGGCCAGAGATTTGGGACTGCATACTCAATGCATCAAAGGCCACACATCCACTAAAGCATGAGGTTTAAGATGTCCATCTATTTTCAGACTGGGCATATGATATGCATAACATGAGGAGGAAGTTCAATGCCATTAAGTAACAGCTATGAGGCCTGGGAGTGGTGTAATCTTTACTGGCACCAGCGCCACTTTGGGTACAATATGAAGGAAAGATGTATCAATTTGGAGAACCTAAAGATGCCAACAAATAGACTCTGAAAACTGTCCAAATTTCAAAGAGCCCAGAACATCAGGAGTCTGAAGACTTGGATGCCTAAGATATGGGACTGTGAGTCATTACCTCGTGGCATTTAGAGGTGCTGACATAGACACTTTCCGGGACTGCAGTCTACCCAATTTGAGCAGTCACCGACTTGCTCGATGTTTTATATCCTTTAAAGTAGTACAGCCAATGTATACTAGGCTGCACCTGTGTTTCTAATGTTTTCATTGTTAAAAATGCTTTGACAAGCATATGCTACTGCAGTTTTTTTTTCAAATGACAGCTATCACATGTTACGTGGCTTGAGAAGTAAATGTGTTACTACACAGCTGAATTATGGAGATGATAAATCAGAAACTCCTGATGGCTGTGGATGTAAAAAAAAATATTATTATTTCTATATCCATAGCATGGACTATCTTTAAGGTTCAGTGACCTACAAAATACACATATTTGAATTTAGTTTCTGGTTAATTTCCTCTGAGTTTGTGCTAGGGGTTTAAAGTATATAAATATGGACATGGTGTTGAGGGAGGGGGAACCAAGGTTGTATAGTACACAGATCTATGTTATGCACTCAGCTTTCTTGCAAGTTGTTAATACAGTAGCTTCTCCAGTTACATAAATGTTTTCTTATCTTCTCTATGTTGTCTGATCCACACATCTTGCAAGGCTCAGCTTATGAGAAACACATCTGGGGATTTAATCCTGCTTCAAAAATGTAAGATTCCCCATATGTAGTATCAACACTGTATATCAACAGATCCAGATGTTAAAATGAAGAGTGAACAAAAGCAAGTGGGGAAAAGACCACTGATGGCTGAGGATTTTTCATTGTAAATCCTGCAGTTTAGTGCAGGTTAGTGGAGTTATTGTGTATTTGACACAGACTGTGCTTCAGGTGTTTGAAACTGGTTTGCTCTGATTGCCTTAAGAGCACAGGCCACCAGGTTGTATAAGGCTAGTTCAGGAGATGCCTGCATCATAGGTAATGTCAGCCAGTAGTTTTAGGTGGAATCTTCCAGAATTGATCAGGTTACTATAAGCCACAGTGTGTATCAGATTCATACAGAAAGGCCCATCTTCTTGGAGGTGGAACCTGCTTTGAAACAATTTGGAGCTGGGAAGAATATACGATATTGAACTGGATATCTGCAGGAAAGCACAATCTTTCTCAAATCTGAGGGAGGTGTACCTTACTATAAATTCTACACTTGTTATTGCTTTTTCTTAATCAAGAAGGAGTTTGCAAAACTGCTTATGTACTTGTAAATTGAGAGTTTAAATCCAGAGGGCCTGAAATACTGCATATTTTGTTTTTCTCTTGTGAACAGCTGGCTTGTTGTTTTTTAGTATTTTGTACAGTGAAGCATTCACTGGCTGCAGAGGATTTTTCATTGTAAGTCCTGCAGTTTAATGGAATTATGTATTTGACTGCTTATGTACTTGTATGTTGGGAGCTTGAATCCTGAGGGATTGAAAGTCTGCATCTTTTTTCTCCCTTGTGGACAGTTGACATTTTGCATCAAACTATTTTTGGCACAGTGCAGTATTCACTGGTGGCTGAAGATTTTTCATTGTAAGTCCTGCAGTTTAGTGCAGGTTAGTGGAGTTGTGTATTTGACCCAGACAGTGCCTCAGGTGTTTGGAACTGGTTTGCTCTGATTGCCTTCAGAGCACAGACAACCAGGTTGTATAAGGCTGGGCCAGGGGATGCTTGTATCTTAGTATTGGGCTCAACTGCTTTATTTTCCTCTGATTGAAATTGTTTTTTGCAGGGTATATTTTTTGTTAAATTGTTGTGCAGGTTGGCTTGCTGAAAAGAAGGAAATCACTCACTGGGATGGTGGGTCAGAGCTGTATCTGATTATTTCTGGAGTGCACGGGCTTAGTCCAACCCACCTTGCCCTTCCCCCCACCCACCCAAAGGGTGCCATTTCCTTTATACCAGGGCTTCAGACACCACTTCCCCAAAGGGCAAAGGACATACACTTGTCATATCTTTAACAGACTAGCACACTGTGTAGGGGTTAAACACTTGCATACACTCACAAACACAAACAAAAAGGAGAAAAAAAATCCTTAAATAGGAAGGGAGAGAGACATGTGGGGAGTGGTGCAATGCACTGGCTATGGGGAGGCAGTCTTCTGGGAGACATTCTGGAGGCTGCAATGCTGCCCTATATGCAGGCACCTCTCTGTTCTGAGGGAGGAGGTAGCTTATCTACAGGCCGACCTGGCAAGGAGTAAGGAAACCTCCTCCTCCACCCAGGGACCACCAGGGCCACCGCCGCTGCCTCAGAGGTTGCCAAAAAAGAGGAGCGATTAGACCACGGTCAGCTCAGAGAGGGTCTGGATGGTGGAACAGGAGTCACATCCCTCAAGTTGTACCTCTCCACAATTCATATGCCATTCTGGTGGAGTGTGGTTTCTCTATGGAGGCACCAGCAGTGGAGTCCAAGCTGGATGCTGGGAACCTCCACAAAGGAGACCCACAGGAAGGCAACATGGGACCCCACAGGGGAAGGAAACAGCTCCTGGTTGGAGATTCAGTTGTCAGGGGGGTAGAACTGGGGAAGGGAGTGGAGAGGAAGGGAAGGTGCCTGCCTGGTACCATGGCTTGGAGGGACAGGAAGCAAATCCTCAGGATCACAGGAGCAGCTGCACAGGAAAAGGAGCTGGACATCATTGTTCACCTAGGGACAAATCTCCTAGCTGGGAATGGGATCAATGCAGTGCAGGAGGAGTTTTTGGAGTTCAGGAGGGGCCTTAGACAAGCACACACATGGTAACCTTCTCAGAGGTGCTGCCTGTCTATGGCATGGGTGAGGCTAGGGTACTCTGCACAATGGGATTAAATGAATGGTTGAAAAACTGATGTGGAGCACAGGGTTTTGGCTTCACTGGGGACTGGGGGTCCACCTGGAATGATACAGGCCTATACTGGCATGATGATTTTTGTCTGTCCAGGAGGGGAACCAGGATCCTAGGTGATAAGTTTGAATGCTTCATTGGCAAGCTTTTAAACTTGCCAAGGGGAGAGGCACTGAAAAGGAGCAGAGAATTCCCAGCCTCACCCCACAAAACAGGGTAGTTAGCGAGGTAAACACCAAGGTAGTGAGGTTGATAGGGAGCAGGACAGAGGTAAATGGAGACAAAGGCAAAGGCAGTAAGGACAGGGAGGGGGCTAAAAGGGGTAAGGCCATTAAAAAATGGAGGGCTGTGAGTACCAACGCCCGTAGTCTGGGTAACAAGCTTCTTGAACTAGTGGCCTTGATGGAAGAGAGATGCCTGGATATTGTGACAGTCACAGAAACATGGTTCACAGAGAACCATGACTGGGATGTCAACATATCAGGGTACAAAATCTACAGAAGGGACAAGGAGGTTAAAAGAGGAGGAGGAGTAGCTCTCTATATAAAGGAAAGGATCAAAGCAATGGAACTAAAGAGTAAACAGGAAGGAGACTTGGAGACAGGAAATGGCACCACAATCTGCATGGGGATAGTATACAGGGGAATGAAATGGACAAGGAAATGAATAGCTTTAAAGGGCATGGGACAGAGAACAGTGGAGTGTGAGGGTGGGGGAGGTGGGGTGGCAGTGGGATGACAAAGGGAAGGGGGTGGGGCAGCTGCAAACTAGGGGTGCTAGCTGCACAACTGAGCAGACTTAGAAAGACCGGGTGGTCTGTTTTTGCTGGCACATTTGAATGTTCATCCGGTAGAGGGCATCCGTAGAATGGCAGAAAAAGGGGAGATATTGTTGATGGAGGACTTAAATATGCCAGATATTAACTGGAGCACATTTGCTGCAGCCACATCCAAGAGCAGGGCCATTCTTGATGCCTACAGGGGACATGCCTCAGACAGCTAGTGTTGGAACCCACTCAGGAGGGAGCAATCTCAGACTTGGTACTCTCAAATGGGGATGGAGAGAGGATTTTGAATTTAGAAGTGAGTAGCCATCTGGGAACAAGTGACCACCAAACAGTGTGGTTCACGATAAACACAGTCATAGAGTTAAGCCATACAAAAGCCAGGGTACTGGACTTCAGGAGGGCTGACTTTGGCAAATGGGAGAGTGCCTAAGGAATGCACTAGCAACTGGGCAGGAAGGAGGGGTGGAGGAACAATGGGAAAAAATCAAAATTGCCATCACAGAGGCAAAAAGTCTTTGTGTGAAGCAAATAAACAAAACAAAACTAAGGGAAAAACATGATGGTTCTCAAAAGAGGTGGTGGGCAAGGTTTGGGAGAAAAAGACAGCATTCAGGAAGTATAAGGAATCACAGAAGGAACAGGACAGAGAACTGTATCAATTAAAGCAGAAGGAAGTGGGGAAACCAGCTAGAATAGGAAAGGCCCAAACCAATGAAAAGATAGCCAAGTCGGTTAAGAAGGGGGATAAAACCTTTTATAGGTACATTAGGGAGTGAAGAAAGAGCAAGAGAGGGATAGTGAGGCTTAATAAAGGGGAGTGGGGGTGGGCAGAGGGTGACAGTGAAAATGCAGAGATACTGAACAAATACTTTTGCTCGGTATTCACAAAAGAAGAGGAGGGGGACGTACCTATTCCAAACAATAGAAGCACTCTGGATAAGGGGGTCGATATCAGTCCATTCACAGAAGAAAGGGTCCTGAAAGAACTTGTAAAACAAAAGGGGGACAAAGCAATGGGGCCTGACGGGATTCACCTCACAATTGTAAAAGAACTAAGGGGAGAACTAGTGACACCACTGACTACCCTTTCTAACAAATCATGGGGGAATGGTGTGGTACCTGAGGACTGGAGGAGGGTTAATGTGATTCCCCTTCATAAAAGTGGGAGTAAGGCTGAGGCAGGAAACTATAGACCTGTTAGTTTAACCTCAGTGGTAGGGAAAATGATGTAATCACTTCTGAAAGAAATAACTATTGAGTACCTGGAGGCCAGCAGAGCACAGGACCCAAGGCAGCATGGATTCACAGTGGGAAGGACACATCAGACGAATCTAATAGATTTCTTTGACTGGGTGATCAGAGTACTGTAGTAGACCAGTGAGGGGCTATGGGTATGGCCTGCTTAGACTTTAACAAGGCATTTCACCCAGTCCCACCGAAACAAAGTTCGTTCAGATCCACCACAGCTGCATAATGAAATTAGTGAAGTTGTGTGGAATTGTTAAGGAGGTATGGAGAAACAACACAATGATTTGTAAGTAGTAAGATTTGTTTTAGTTTCTGTTCTAAGGAAGGCATATACGTTATTAGGAAAATATATGGATGTGTACATTTTAATGGAAGGAATAGGAAGCAATATAAGTTTACAAAACAACCCCAGAGCAAATGCCACTAATGTATGTGTTATCCCAGATGATATTGGCCGGACAGCCACATTTTAAAGAAAACACAATTGCACATACCCCAATAATGCAAAGCATCATGGGAAACATATACACATCCCCATGATGGTACAGAAGGTGGCAGTACATGAAAAATTAATGGCTGGCATATGTTCAGCCTTCGGATTATTTACACAGTTTTTTTTTGTTTTGTTTTGTTTTTGAGAAACAGTGTTTATGTCCATGAGGTGATGTAAGTTATATTTAAGCAATGTGTTAATGTCGGGAAGTCAGGAGTATTGATGGACTGTTAGCAGAGAAAATGCGATAGTAACTTTCAGAGGGGGTCACTTTTGATAAGGGCAAGGCAGTTATGCTTGCGATAATGGGAATATTAGGAAAGTATGAGGTATATGCAGAAGTGGAGTACAGATATGCACAGTTTCATAAGTATGTGTTCAGAGTGCAGGCAAATGTGATATGCAGGTTTGTTTTCAAAATAGGTAAAAATAGCGATACATGCAATTGATAGAAAGATAGATAATTACATAGACATAGAGAGAGAGAGAGATAGAGAAAGACAGACAGACAGGCAGAATAGAAATGGCAGTGAAGTACTGAAGTGACGCCAACCACACCCCCACCCCACAGAGATGTACAGGCATTGGGGTGTGTCTTTGGGTCACTGCCCATAACGTTCATGCCATTTCACCTCACCCCACCCTGCAGACACAGACAAGTGCTGAGGTGTGCCTTTGGGTGTTCAGACTTTACACTCACCCTATTCCATAAAGACATATGCTGAAATGGGTACAGTATAAGAGAATGGAGTGAACTTTGGGGCTGAAGAGTCAAAGGAACACCTCAATACCTGTCACTGGCTACAGGGTGGGGATGGGTGGAATGGCCTGAGCATTACTGTTGACAATCCCAAATCACACCCCTGATGTCTGTTAGTCCCTACTGGGCAGGATGCTATGGTCAGAAACCCTAATGCCTTGGGTGTTTCTTGGTATTTTCACTCCAAGTTTTCAGCATGGGCTATTTGAGACCCCACCACATGAACAGTGACACTATCAGTTCATTAGCCAAAAGGTGATTTTGCACAGTGACTGTGCCATTTGGCACCACAGGTACAAAAACACAATTTGAACAGGATGTAAAAAATGACAGCTGTACTGTTTATGAGGAGGTGTAAAAAATGGTAATGTTGAAAATCTAGAGTGAAACTATAAAAAAAATTGGTGAAGTTATGACACTGCTCCTGCTATGTATACTTTTTTCCAAATTCCTATGCATCATATTGTTTTCATCTATATCACTGTTATGTGACTTCTTAACCTAGCAACAGCATTTAATGCATTATATTATAAGGACAAGTAAATGTTTCTAATACATTTACTGACAGTTACATAAACTTAAATTTCCTTTATAGAATAATTAAAATTTAGTAACAGTGGTAGTACAAAGCAATTACTCAGACAACTTGAAAACTATGACTACTATATTGTACATTGACACCCCATAAGGACCTCCTTGAAACTGAGATGCAAATGTCACACATTTATCAGTTTTCTAACAGGAATATTTTACTATCCTAAATACATTTCTTGCTTCAGTAACTGCTCAGCACATCTATTGCATGACCTACTTATTAACATTTTACACCTGCAATGCAATGTCCTGCTGCTTACTACACCAAAATCATGAACCATAAAACAGATGACTGCCATAACTAGGGAGGCAGTATAGCACAGTAGTTTAAGACTCTGAGCTGTAAATCTGGAGATCTGGGTTTGAATCCCACAACTCCCACTTGCATACTGGGTGACCCTGAGCAAGTCATTTAACTTCCATGTGCGCCTTGGCTGCCCCCCCTTAAACAAACTTTCAGCTTAGTGTGCCACTCCTGGTTAAAAAATTAAAAGAAAAAAACACAATATATTATTTTTCTTACTTTATTTCGCTACTAAAAGTTTTGACTAATACATACATCCTTAAACGTAGTTTTTATAGTTATACTGTAGGTCTGGGACCTAGGCAGAACTACACTTAAAATCATCAGAATAGCATTTATTTCAGTAGTATCTACTTCCTTTTCAGGTGCCCATGACACTATGTTTATATATTTATATATTTTAACTTCAAAGCACTAAACATATTCAAATGCACAAAACACATGACTTTATTCCCTTCACACATCACTGTTAAACTTCAGGTCCCAGAATGGCCAAAAAACATTTGTTAGACTTCACTCTTGCATGCTACTGTCAAGCCCACTTCTCATGCAAACAATCAATCAATTAGGCAAACCCCTTTCATTTCTGTGCTATGCACTCTTACATCAGAGAGACATAAATCTTACAGAACTGCTAAAAAAACAAATTTATCAAGACTGGATTTCTGAATTAAAACCTGTTGTTTACAGTACCTATGTAAACAATAGTTTACTGGCTACAAACGATGCTACAGACATGACAATAACAACATTTCTGTTTTACATGGCAAACATCCATGTAATGAACTTGTCATACAGAATTTGTGACCTTCTGTCTGCACGTATCTGACAAAGGAAAAGGCACCTGCTTGATCCTTTTTTTTTCTGTTTTATTTTTATTCCCAACTTGCCCATTCTGTTTCAGCCAAATATTGACATGCTTAGAGTAAAAAAAAAAACATGATGTCTATGTGTGTGTGTGTGTGGGGTGGTATACCTAGATGCAGTTTCAGGCACTCTTGAATTACTTCCCCAGGCAGCTCTGATAGTCAGTTGTTCCAACATGATAGATCCACCTAATGCCTTTCCTATGTGAACCAAAAAAAAAGAAAGGTTGGGATGGGTCTTTATGAGCTTTTTGGGTGGAAGTGGGGTGGACCTTACTCCCCCCAAAAAAACTAATGCTGCTTTCTACTACTCAGGTTCCAGTTCTTGTACCTCCCATTTAAGAAAGAAAATAGTGCCCTGCAACCATTGACCAACATGAAAGCATATTTATTTGTGGGCGGAAAACATTTCTTGCAGGAGGGTAAGGCGAAGGAGACTATTTCCACCTTCAGTCAGTTCCACAGACAGAAAACATGATATCAGTCCTTTTGTACATGCAAAATGTCTGCAGGCTCCGCCCACTGCAGCCATAAAATTAATAAACAAGTTAGCCAGCCTGGGAGTGGGTCTCAAGGTGGTAGCCTGGGTAAAAAATTGACTGGACAGCAGGATGCAGAGGGTAATAATAAACAGAGTCCACTCTGAATCAAGGGGGGTTACTAGCAGAGTGCAGCAGGGTTAAGTACTTGGACTGGTCCTCTTTAATTTCTTTATAGGTGACATTGTGGAGGGGATGGAAGGAAAACTATGCCTCTTTGCAGATGACACAGATCGGTAACAGGGTTGATACTCAATGGGAAGCAGAGAGGATGAGAAAGGACTTGACAAGGTTGAAGGAATGGTCCAAAGTATGACAGCTTAGATTCAATGCAAAGAAGTGCAAAGTAATGTGCTTGGGAAACAAAAACCCAGGGGAAGAGTACACAAGGGGGGAGTTACTAAAAACAACAAAAATGGAAAGGGACCTGGGAGTAGTCATATAAGATGACCTAAAGGTAGGCAAGCTATGCTGAAGGCAGTAAGAAGGGCTGGGGGGATACTGGGATGCATAGGGAGAGGCATCACCAGTAGAAAACAAGATGTTGTTATCCCTCTGTACAGAAAGTTGGTGAGCCCCATCTGCAGTACTGTGTGCAGTTCCAGGGATCCCATCTCCACAAGGACATAGACAGGATAGAGGCAGTCCAGAGGAGGGCAACTAAAATGGTGCAGGGTTTTCACTAGAAGCCATATGAAGAGAGACTAAAGGAGCTTAATATGTATTCCCTTGAGGAAAGGAGGGAAGGGGGGCATGACAGAAACTTACAAGTACCTCAAGGGAATTAACAAAGTCCAAGAGGGTAGCATCTTTCAGAAAAAGAGATGTGCAAGAACAAAGGGACACAATTTGAAGTTAGAAAAAGGCAAGAATGCATTCTGAAACATGATTGGCTGAAAGCACTTCCAACCTGGATGTCTATTTTTTGATAGACGCCTGGTGGAAAACAAGTGCCAGTTCAGGGTGCCCCATTATTGAGAGTATCATTGGGTACCCTGAATTTTCAGTCACCATTTTTTTTCTCTCATTAAGCAAGCCCCACTGAGTAGTGGCTGATTTCCCCCATTCCCACTGGCAAGAGTTGCACATTTGTTGAAAAATCACCTGTATGATCTCAAGCTAAGCTGAGCAAACCAGACAACACTAGATCTACTTAGAACACCTGTAGTTTCTTGATTTTCTGAACTGCAAATCTAGTGGTCTCTCATTCCGTTTGTCATGCTCAGTGTCTCACTCACTCACTCAACTCAGTACATGAGTTTAAAGCCAAGCAAGCGAGTACCTCCTCATAAGTTCCACAGAAAAGAAAATCACAGTACCTCAATGACGCTGCCCAAAACAGTGCATGATGCTCTCCTGACCTTGCTATTGTGTTTTTGCTGTCAGTTGGGGAAAAGAAATAGTTCAAAAAACTGTTGAATTAATTGGTAAAGAAATTAAAAAAAAAACTTAAAACCATGTCAGCCCATTTTGTTAGCTGTGTGTGTTTTTTTTTGGGACGGAGACCATGACAACTAGCTTCATACAACTACAGGGGCTCTAATAGGATCAAAGTCTTACCTCAAAAAAACAAAACACAAGCGTAATGTAGGCAGAGAAACTATTTTATTACAAAATAATTGAAAAACTTTAGAGTTTTAACATAGAAATACACACTTTTTTTCAAACACATGTATTACAGTGGGGACATTTTCTAAACTCAATAATACCCTCCAGGGTGGGCTGTATCAAGGAATACAGGACCTTCCAGGGGCTGTAAGGCCCTCTGCCTGTGGTGTTGGGCCTCATTACGCCCCTGGGCAGTCTGGTATTCCCTATTACCACCCACCCTGTTGGGTATTATTGCTTACATAACGGGGACAGCTCAGGGGCAACGTGAGAAAGTATTTATTTCACAGAGAGGGTGGTGGATACATGGAATGGCCTTCCTGAGGAGGTAGTCGGGTCCAAAACAGTGGAGGAATTCAAAAATGTATGGAAAAGACATAAGACAATTCTATTGGGGGGGTAGGAGAAAGTAGGCTGTTGGTTAAATAGGATCTGTAGCTTATCCAGTGGGTAGGGAATTGGGCAGACTAGGTGGGCCAATCAGTCCTTATCTGTTGTCAGAGTCTGTGTCAATCACTGATTGCTGTATTTGTTTTGTCTTCCTCTTTGCTACGATGTAACCTCCCGGGTCATTTCTGAAAATGTGCATTTCTATGTCTAGTGCACTTACCCAGTAAACTAAATAGATACAACTAAAATAAAAATGTTTTTGTGTTACTATGGTTCTTAACAGAGGTGATAGAAAAAGTAAAAGCTAAAGGGAAAGGCACACTAAGACAGATCTTGTTTCCAGGTACGACCTGGGAGCACAAGGAAGTTAAGTGATTTGCTCAGGGTCACACAGTATGCAAGTGAGAACTGATGGGATTCAAACCTAGCTGTCTAGGTTTGCAACTCAGTGCTCTTAACCACTACTCTATACTGCCTCAGTAGGGTTCAAAAAGTATAAGAAGACACTGAGGGAGGAAGACACAGAAGAATATTGGGGAAACAGAAAGAAGCAGGGAGAGCAGTAAGGAACACAAAGGTGCAAACGGAAGAGAGAATATCCCAGGTAGTAATGAAAGGGGACAAGACATTTTTTATGTATGTTTTATTTATTTATTGAAATGCTTTACCAGGAAGGCACACTGAACAACAAGTTGCTCGACTCCCGGTGTGATCTTGGGGGGAGAGGGTACAGTTGGATGAAGAATTAGACAGACAGTTTACCATTTAACATATCTGAGAAACTAAACATTCAATTATATACAGCTAAAAAATATCATAAATAATCATACAATCACATTTGTGACATAACATGCAGTTAAATATATCATACCTGTAGAATATGCATTTAATTATAAGTGGCATATCTGAGGAACCTAGTACAGAAATTTAATGTAGCCTTGGAGTCAACTCCTTGCAGGAATGGATCACAGTTAAGAGACAGATCATTTAGCAATTACTGAATGAATGAGGTGCAGTGAGGGGACATCAAAGAGGGTAGAGGGGTAGACAGGGGAAACCAGCTGGGGGAAGGAGAGGATAACAATGGGTGGAACATTACTGGAGCAAAGTGAGCAAAAAATCAGTTGCAAGGGGCAAGTTAACACAAGGCTAGCATAATCTGTGAGCACCTCAGACAGAACAAAAAGTGCAAGTTATTAGCTCAAGTAAACTAATTCCTTTGTTTAAGGGCAGGGGGATAGAGAGGGGACAGGAAGGAGGTGGGGGTAAGGGATAGGGTAGGGTAGGAAGGATGAGTGATACCTGGAACTGGCCCCTTCAGAATGCAGAGATCGCTGCCAGTGGTGGAATGAAGTGAGGATTTAGAATAAGGGGCAGGAGTAGGCAAGGACAAGTTGGGTAGAGATAGTAGAGGGGAATGGTAAAGGGAAGGAGGAGGAGGGGTAGGAGAAACTTGCCTAAGACTTGGCCTCTTCAGCATCCCGAGAACTCTGCCAGAGAGCATAGTTAGGCAAGGACGAGTTAGGTAGAAGGGATGGAGGGGAAAGAGGAGAGAGGGAGGGAAGGAAGAGTCATTTCCCAGTGCTGGACCCATCCAGGATGCTGAGAACCCTGCCAGGGGGCAGAACTAGGTGAGGACATGTTGAGAAGAGAGAAATGAAAGGATGAAAGGGAAAGGAGGGAAGAGGAGGGAAAGAAGAAGCTTGCCTAAGACTAGGCCACTCCAGGATGCTGAGAACCCTGCCAAAGTGCAGATTCAGGCAAAGACTAATTGGGTAGAAAGGGTAGAGGGAAGTGAAAGAAGAGTAATTGCCCAGTGCTGGGCCCCTCCAGGATGCAGAGAACCCTGCCAGGGGATAGAATGTGGCCAGGACAAGTTGGGCATAGGGAAATAGGAGGGATAGAAGAGGAAAGGAAAAAAGGAGGGATGGAAGAAACTTACCTGAGAGTAGACATCGCCAAGGTATTAAGAATCCTGGCAAAGGGGCAGATTTGGGTGAGGACAAGTTGGGTAGAAAGGAGAGAGCAGGGGGGGGCTTGACCAGTGCTAGACCCCTCCTGTACTGTACTGCACTGTACTGTAAGTTAAAAGAGAAAGACAACTTCTGGAATTATAAGGTTAAAAAGAGAAGAGGGGTGGGGACTGTGCATAGGGGGACCAGGAAAGGCAGACATCCCGAACAAATACTTTTGTTCAGTATTCACAGAGGAAGGAGAAGGGGAGTAACCACAAAAAGTGAAGGGAAGGAGGAGGATACTAATCCATTCTCAGAGAAGAGAGTCCTGATGAGACTCATTAATCTGAAAATGGACAAAGTGATGGGATCAGAATAGGTACATCCAGGGATATTGAGGGAGCTCAGGCAGATACTGATAGCACCTCTGACAGTCCTATTTAACAGCTCAAAGGAAACAGGAGTGGTTAACTTCTCTGGGAATGGAAGATGGCATCTGTAGCCCCACTTCACAGATGTGGTAGCAGGGTGGAGGCTGGTAATTATAGGCCAGTCAGCCTGACATTGGTTATAGGAAAGTTAATTGAATCACTGCTGAAGGAAAGGATTGTGGAATATGTCGAATCCAATGGGTTACAGGACCTGAGGCAGCATGGATTTACTGAGCTCGTGTCAAACAAATCTGATAAATTTCTTTGACTGGGTGACCAAGGAAATATATCAGGGTGGAGCAGTGGCTGCAGCTTACCTAGATTTCAAGTAGCAGTACTAGTTAATAAAAATGTACTTTTTACAATAGTTACGCCACACAAGCCTCACAAATAACAAAACTTGAATCATTTGCTTTTATGTTTCTTTTCTTTATATTCTTTGTTTCCTCTGACAGTTTAGCACAGATCCTTGCCAGGCACGCCATATTGAATTCTGAGGGAAATGGACTGCTGCCATTCTCTCATTGGTTATTTTGTGTGATGTAACTGGAATGCACCACCCCTTCCTTTGGCTGCAGAGTGTTTATAGGACAAGCAATGTAAACAAAGGGTGAAAAACAGGAAATGGTATGGGGCTGTCATATTTTCTGTGGATCCACTCAACATTATAAATGCATTAAAAATCAAAGAAACCAATTGTTGGAAAATAGTACTAAACAGCAAAAGTTAAATCTGACATTTTAAACTACAAGGCAGTATAAAAACCTGGAAAGTGATGAACACTTCCTGGTTAACTAGTACTGCTGCTTTCAGTAAGACTTTCAACACCATTCCACATCAGAGATTCATAATCAAGCTGGGTAGCTTGGAAGGGGGGTCCAAAGTTGGTAAGAAATTGATTATGGGATAGGCGACAAAGAGTCGTGGTAAACCAAGTTAATTCAGAGGAAGGGGAATGACCAATGAGGTACCTTAGGGATCAGTGCTGGGACTTTCTCCTCTTTAATGTCTTTATAATGTATAGTTAGTCACATTTCAGAGGAGCTGGATGGTAAGGTCTGCCTCTTTGTGCATGACACCAGATTTGCAACAGGGTGGACACTCCAGAGGGGATGGAAAGGATGAGCAGTGTCCACAGAAAACTTGAAGATTGGCCAAGGGTATGGCAACTGGGTTTCAATATGAAATGGTGCAAAATAATGCCTTGGGGCACAGAAACCCAGGGGCAGATTACAAAATGGGTGGGGTGGTACTGATGACCACCAAACAGGAAACAGACCTGGGGTAGTAATATTGAATGACTTAAAGGTGGCTGGGCAATGCAACAAGGCAGATGGGAGGGCTAGTAGGATGCTGGGGTGTATAGGGAGGGATATCACCAGCAGAAAGGAGATAGTGTTGCCTCTATATAGATTTAAAGTGGGGTCTTGCCAGTCTTTGGCCCCAAGACTTGAGACTGGTATTCTGCCCTGATCCAAAGTAAACAGGAGGATATCCCTGTTTGTCCTCTACCAAGAATCACACTTAAAAGGGTAGGCACTGTGAACCCAGTGGACCTGACCCCAGGAGTGGGTTCGTGACAGATTTGGTTGTGAGGCTTGTTTGACATAACTATTATAAAAAGTACATTTTTATTAATGGGTAAATAAGGTACAAGGAAGCATTTTATCATTTCTCACCTCCTCTCTCTATAAGCCCCCTCCCCGCCCACTCACTTAGATCTTATGACTCCCATTCCTTGTTGTCCCTCGCCAGTCTTCCACTGTAGGCCAGGCTGCTTTCTCGCATCGCTTCCCAAAACTGTGGAATTCACTCCCTCACCACATTCGCTACTCCTCCTCCTCCTCCTCCCCTCCTCTATAACTTCAGCTCTACATAATTTCCTCTCTGTGAACTATCCCTGCAATTAACCTACCTGGTTTTCTGACCTGCTCCCCTGCCTCTATCAATATATTAAGGAACTAATCTAAACTACAGCTCCCTTCCAGCCCCACTTCTTTCTTTCTTTCCCTGCAGAGATCCCTACCTGGCCATTCCTTTGGGTTATCTATAACTACTAATACACAGGTAATTATGACTTTAGGTCCCTATCAATCTACTACTATCATTATATCTATAACCTTGATGCCTATTCATCTATTCCCCTCCCAGCCTCTCTACATTTCCACCTCTGCTGTTACTCCCTAGCCACCCCTTCCTCTTGGGCTAAATGGTACCATTATATGGTACCATCATCATGAATTTAAGGTGTTATTCTAATGTAATGCACTTGAGCTCTCCATTGTGACCTCTGTATACAATTGCACTCTTATGCTGAACTTAATATAGAAACATAGAAACAGAATTTGATGGCAGAAAAGCACCGCTTGGCCCATCCAGTCTGTCCATTTTCCTACCTAATGGATAAGCTGCAGATCTTAGCTAACCAGCAGCCTACTTCTTCCTACCCCCACCCCCTAGAGCTGCTTTATGACTGTCCCATGCATTCTTGAATTCCACCACTGTTTTTGACTCCACAACCTCCTTAGGAAGGCTGTTCCATGCATCCACAACCCTCTCCATGAAAAAATACTTCCTCACATTACTCCTGAGTCGTCCCCCTCTAGCTTCAAATTGTGCCCACTAGTTCTTGCACACCTCTTTTTCTGAAAGATGCTACCTTCTTGGACTTTGTTGATTCCCTTGAGGTACTTGAAAGTTTATATCATGACCCCCCTCTCCCTCCTCTCCTCGAGGCTATACATATTAACCTCCTTAAGTCTTTCTTGATATGTCTTCTGGTGCAGACCCTGCACCATTTTAGTTGCCCTCCTCTGGACTGCCTCCATCCTGTCTATGTCTTTGTGGAGATTGGGTCTCCAGAACTGCATGCAGTACTCCAGATGGGGTCTCACCAGCTATCTGTACAGAGGGATAACAACTTCCTGTTTTCTACTGGTGATGCCTCTCCCTACGCATCCCAGTTTCCCCCCAGCCCTCCTTACTGCCCTCTCACATTGCTTGCTCACCTTTAGGTCATCTGATATGACTACCCCCAGATCCCTTTCTATTTTTGTTGCTAGTATCTCACCCCCATTGTGTACTCTTCTCCAGGGTTTTTGTTTCTCAGGTGCATTACTTGGCACTTCTTAGCATTGAATCTAAGCTGCCATACATTTGACCATTCCTCCAACCTTGCCAAGTCCCTTCTCATTCTTTTCACCCCACCTTGTGCATCAGCTCTGCTGCAGATCTTTGTGTCATCTGCAAAGAGACATACTTTTCTTTCCAGTCCCTCTGCAATGTCACTTATAAAGACATCAAAGAGGACCAGTCCTAGCACTGAACCCTGCAATACCCCACTAGTAACCCCCCTTTCTTCAGAGTGGACTTTGTTTACTATTACCCTCTGTGTCCTGTTCTCCAGCCAATTCTTTACCCAGGCTACCATCTTGGGACCCACTCCCAGGCTGGCCAACTTGTATATTAATCTTTTGTGTGGGACTGTATCAAATGCCTTGCTAAAGTCTAGGTAGGCCATGTCCACAGCCCCTCCCTGATCTACTACTTTGGTCACCCAGTCAAAGAAATCTATTAGATTCATCTGACATGACCCTGCCACTGTGAAACCATGCTGCCTTGGGTCCTGTACCCCTCTGGCCTCTAGGAACTCAACAATTCTTTCCTTCAGAAGTGATTCCATCATTTTCCCAATCACTGAGGGTAAACTAACAGGTTTGTAGTTTCCTGCTTCTGCCCTGCTCCCACTTTCATGAAGTGGAATAACATCTGCCCTCCTCCAGTCCTCCGGTACCACCCCATCCTTCCATGATTTATTAAAGAGGGTAGTCAGTGATGTCACTAGTTCTACCCTTAGTTCTTTTAGAATTCTGGGATGAATCCCATCAGGCCCCATTGCTTTGTCCACCTTCTGTTTTAAGAGTTCTTTCAGAAACCTTTCTTCTGTGAATGGTCTGATATCAACCCAGTATCCAGCGTGTTTCTATTGTTTGGTTTATGCACCGCTCCCTTTTCATTTGTGAATACTGATCAAAAATATTTGTTTAGTATATCTGCCTGTTCTTTCTGTTATTTGCTATTCACTGCCACCAATATTGTTGTAATAATGTTTGCTGTTGTATGCATGTCTGTATCTCCACTACCCTTTCCTCCAGGTCACACTGTGAGATGAGCAACTTGTTGTTCAGTGTACCTTTCCTGGTGAAATATTTCAATAAATAAATAAATAAAGTACCATGTCCAGTTCAGGAGACTACATCTCTGGACATATACAGTGCAGGCAGTGCAGAACACAACTACTAAAATGGTGCAGGATCTGCATCAGAAGCACTATGAGGAGAGACGTAAGGATCTGAATAGGTACACACTGAAAGACAGAATGGAGAGTGGGGATATGATAGAGACCTTCAAATACCTAAAGCGGGTAAATAAGGTACAGGGAAGCATTTTTCAGAAGAAAAGATGTTCAAGAACAAGGGGGACATGCTATGAAGCTGGAGGGACAAATTCAGGAGAGATATGAGGAAGTACTTCTTCAGAGAAAGAGTGACCAATTCCTGTAACAACCTTACAGTGGATGTGGTGGGGGTGAAAACCACAGTCTGTCAAGCTGATGACTACATTTAGCTGCTGTAATTATGGTGCTGCAACAAGGGCGACAGTGAAAGGGGCAATCTTGATTTTAGATCACCCCTCACTCCTGTCACACTTGGCCCCCTCTCACTTTCTACCCCCTCCAGGACATGCCTACCTCAGAGGAGGTTATATTTAGTTCTGGGAGGTATGGGGGGAGTCCTCCCCCACAAAATCTGATTGTTTCCGAAGAGGGCGCTTTAGCGCTGTACCTCTCGGGAGACCAAATGTTTGGAGTTGCAGTGCTTGGTGACATTTTGCTGGTGACGAAATCGGCGTTGACAAAATGTATGTCATTGTGGGTTGGTGGAACCGGTGTAAACAGTGGTGGAGTTCAAGAATGCATGGGATAGGCATAAGGAAATCTTAGGGGAAAGGAAGGGTGTGGTGTAACAGATCAGAGATCAAGTAGGATCTGTGGTGATACTGGAGGCAGAGAAAAATGGGCAGACTACAGTACGTGCACCAAGAGGTTCTTGTCTGCTGGCAAATTCTGTTTCTATGTTTCCATTCAAGTATATAGTTCCTTTAGCTTTTTGAAATGAAAGATTATATATTTTTATACTCTAGCTAAGCCTTTTTTTGCATATTGTAAAGAACAGTGGATTTGAAGTTATTCTCCTTGCAATTTCATCAGGTAGTCAGCAGCAGATCAGAAAAGATATTTTCACATACGGTAGGTTCAAAGTTCAGAGCTGGTTTATTTGAATAATACAAAAGATAAACACCTTCTTCTATGCAGGAAAAGAAAAGACTCATATAATGCAGTTTCAGGGCATTTGGCAAAGTATCTATAAGGATGGAGGGCCTACAGCAGGGAATTCTGCTATCTGCAGCCATCCTCTTCTTACACTCTAGCCAAGTGAACTGTCTTCTATTTTTTCACCAATTAACATGTACAGTAATGCTAACTGTTTCCTGGACATAGGGCACTCCCAGAGACCAACTTCTCTAATGAGAGGGTGCATCCTTTTGGAAATGATAAGATAAACTCCATTCCTGCTACAGAACTACATTGTGAAGTTTCGGAGCCAACATTTGAAGAAAAGGACAATTTGCAGACAGTATAGTGAAGGGTATCAAAAATGATTCAAAGCCTGCATGGAAGGATCCATGAGGAGAGATTGGAGGACCTCAATATGTACTCACTGGAAGGTAGGAGGGAGAGGAGGATTTGATAGAGACATAAGCATACATTTGAGGGTGCAGTAAGGTGAATTTATAATGAACTGCACAAAATAAGTAACAGTTCAGCTTCTAGGGTTCACTGTCTGAGGCTGGCAGGGTGAAGCTTAAGAAGGATATTAGGAAACATTTTTCTCATGAAATGTGTGAAAGACATTATAGTTAATGCAGAGATCAGATAGATGATACATAATTTAAAGGCTCAAATGGACAACTTCAAGGTGATAATCTGAAAAAGAAGAGCAGACATTGGTGTGGAACAAGGAGGGGAATAGGTTGGCAAGGTTAAGAATGAGTAAAGTGAGGTAGACCCTCAAGATAGAGCTAAAGGACTTAAAAGGGAACTGTCATCTACAGAGGTTTCTTAATGTCTGAAAGCCCAAAAAAAGCTAATTTAAGTGAGCCATTGTGTTTATCTGGGAGTCTTTGCAGTCTAGAGTTATTCATATGTAAATCAGTTTAGCCATATATTTTAGGTTCCTGACAGGAAATGATGTCACCGAGTGTCTTGGCCCTCCAGCTACTGTAGGTCAAATAGGAAATTGTCTGTTTTGTTAGGTGTGTTTTAAGGTGTTATTACAACACTTTCTACATTTATAATAATTGTTTTGCATGAGCATTGAAACTAGTGAGTTATCAGCTTTACATTTCAAACAGTTAGCAAAAATAATCCATCTTTAGGATTGCTTTAAGCTCTAGGCTATACTGCCAGCTAATCATCAAAAACTACACATCTCAAGTCTGGCTCTGTCATGCCAACAGATATTGGGGCCCCATATCAGTATTTCTAGATCCTGTCTGTGTTCATATCAGTACAGATTTCTGGGGTTGGCACAGCACCAACATCTGTCTTTTTCCATTCGCTCTCTTACAGCCTTTTCTCTTACAATTTCGGGTGTGAACTCAGGTCTACAATATGCAAATGTGACTACTTACCTACTGTCCTGGCATCATGGTGCAAGCTTTGAAATGTGTAGCTTTTGGTTAACAGATGGCAGTACAGCCTAGAGGTTAAAGCAAAGAGCTGTGAACAAGCTTCATTCATCCAGCAGAATGGGTTTTGATTCCAACATGCTCTACTTGTATATTGTGTGACTAGAGCAAGTCACTTAACCTCCCTGTGCTCCAAAAACACACTCTGGAATAAGCTGCAGCTGTGTGCCTTTCCTGGACAAAGACAATAAAATCAATATGAGCATGTGTTATGTTTCTGAAAATATTATGCTCCTTCCATCCAGATTTGACTTGGGTAGTGTTTTGTTAGCATAGGGGAAGCAGTCATGTCTTTGTTAAGGGGTTTATGACCCTCATTATTGTCTAGCCCCTTTTGGGCTTATCATTTCATGTTTATCAATGTAATTTTGAGGGGCTCAGGAATATATTATTATGGGTTTCTTCTTTCATATTATGGGCTTTCAGGGTTTATAGTGGGTGGGGGACAGCAGTTGAGGGTTTGAAGGGGTTTTGAGTGGGAGGGCACAGTCACTGGTAAAGGGACCATTACTTCATCACTCCTTCTGGGTCTGACTATCTTTTTAAGTGCTAGGCTTGTATCAGCACTTCCAAAACTAAAATGACTGGATACAACTTTTGTACATGGAACATTAAAGGGGCACAGACTCTTGCTAAAAGGATGAAAATCTTGCTATACTTATGCAGCCTTCAGGCAGACATAGCCTTTCTACTTGAGACACACCTGCTCCCTTCCCAAGTACACTACTTCTGTAGAGCTTGGGTGGGACAAGTGTTTGGCTCTGGATTCAATTCCCACAAATGCGGTGTAGCCATCCTAATTGCTCGTAGAATACCATTCCATTTGATTCAAGAGATTTCAGACCCAGAGAGTCGTTAGATTATCTTAAGGGCCATTTTAGGACATTTAGAGGTTATGCTTGGCTCTATTTATGGACCCAAATCTAATGACCCAGAATTTTTTACTAGCTTAATGACCACACTAGTCACTCAGACTACTATCCCAATAATTCTATGAGGGGATTGGAACAAAGTTTTTTCTAACCAACTTGACAGGTCAGGCCTACCCAAATCTTCCTTAACACCAGCAAAAAAACTTTGCATGAACTAATGCACTCCTTAGGTCTTGCAGATCCCTGGAGAATAGCTTATCCCAACAGAAAAGAATATTCCATTCATTCCCTCCCCCACCAATCATTTTCATGCATGGACTATTTTCTCCTAAGTATGGACCACCTTCCCAGGGTTACATCAATCTTCTATTCATCTAAAGTTTTCTTAGACCATCACATTGTCCAGTCATGTCTAAATCTCCTACCTAATGTACAAGGGGCAGAATCAGGACAATTTAATAATCAAATCCTAAAATCAGAAGAATCTTTGCAACTTCTGCATACATTTATATCCAACTTTTTGACAGAAAACTCTTCCTCTATGCCCAAAATTGATATATTATGGAGCACACTGAAATGTGCTGTAAGAGGAGAATTAATTTGCATGGCATCTAAATGCAAGAAGCAGACAAGACTAGCTTTCTTCTCCCTCTTTGAGCAAATTACAGAAGCTGAGGCAAGTTTGTCAGTGGCATCCCCTGCAGGGGACTGGGAAAAGGCTGAAGCTCTTAGAGCCCAATATAACTGATTATTGATGGAAAAAGACAAATTTCTCATGCACCAATCCAAAACATCCTATTTTGACCAAGGTGAGAGGGCTGGTAAGCTCTTGCCCTTTGGCTTCAGACATAGACCACTGAGAGGATTGTCACCTCAATACATTCCCCAACTGGGGATCTAGTCACTTCTCCCAGGGATATCTGCTAGGCTTTTAAAGACTACTGTAGTGGCCTATATTCTCCATCCACCCTGTCATTCTCCCCACAAATGTTGGAGTCCTTCATTAAAGATATCTATCTCCCAACATTATCTGATCCCCAAATTATCACATTAAAAGCCAAAATTAAATTGCAGGAAATACTTGACACCATTGACTCCCTCCCATTGGATAAAGCACCTGGCCTGGGTGGTTTCTCCCCTAACTTTTATAAATGCCTGAAGGATACATTGGCTCCCATTCTTTTAAATACATTCCAATATTTATTTGAAAAGGGTATCTCAAATATCGCCTTAACCCAGGCCACTATTGTAGTCCTTCCTAAACCTGACAAGGACCCTTCATTTACTTCCAACTTTAGACCCATCTCATTAATCAACGTAAATTTAAAAATCTCGGCCAAGATCTTGGCTACAAGAATAAGTCAGGTCTGAAATTCACTAATTAGTGTGGAACAAGTTGGTTTTGTCAAAGGACGTCTTTCTTCTGATCACCTTAGAAAAATGACTTTATCTCTTTTCTGTGTCCAAAGATTCATCCATTCCTGCCACTCTGGTTTCCCTGGATGAAGAAAAGTCAGTTGATAGAGTTTCCTGGAATTACTTCCTCTCTTTGCTCCCCAAATATCGTATCCCCCAAAACTTTTGCAAATTGGGTCAAAATGCTATACTTCTCCCCCTCATTGCATATACAGTATAATGGTGTGCTCTCTACACCCTTCTCACTATATCAAGGGATGTGCCATGGTTGCCCCCTATCACCCTACCTATTTAACCTTTTCTTAGAACCTCTAATTAAAAAATTGAATTTGTTGCCACTTATTATTGGTCTTACGATCAAAAACCAGGAATAAAAACTGTCTGCATATGCAGATGATATATTACTACATATCACATCCCCCTCTCAATCTCTCCCAGCTGCATTTCAGATCATCTTGCAATTTGGTGTCATCTCTAACTATAAGCTAAATTTCAAGAAAACGGAAGTTTTTCCTCTCAGCAAATATACCCAGAAAACGGAAATAGAAAGTCTGAGACTTCAACGGTGTACTGATAAATTTAAATATTTAGGCATTAATCTCTACTCTTCCCCGAAAGGCATGAAAAAACTAAACCTAGACACAATTATAAACACCCTAAAAGAGGATACAAAGCATCAGTCCCAGCTACCACTATCTTTGTGGGGTTGTATGAGTATTGTGAAAATGAATATTCTGCCTCACATTTTATACCCCTTGCAAATGTACAACTGGGCCCTATCACTATCATGATTTTCCCACATTCATAACATTATGAGCTCATTTTTGTGGACTTGGAAAAAGTCTAGATGAAACTATATAAAACTTACCTGACACAAAACAGATGGCGGCTTACAAGCTCCTAACTTTTATTTATACTACCTAGCAATACATCTAACTAGGACTCAGTTCTGGCAACTCCACTCAAGTAACTCCCCACCTCATCCTACAGTCCCCTCTGATTAGAAATTGAACAATCTTTATGTCTGGCTCAGGGGGTAAACCCAAATGCCCTTCCTTTCATAAAGAAAAAAATCTTTCTAATAAGTTGAAAGAATCCCCATTAGGTTCTGTTCTTCATACACAACATCAACTTAATACTCTCTTAAAAAACAATGGTTACAGGGATGTAACGCAACCACTTTTTAATAATCTTCACTTCTTAATCTCTGGCAAACCCCTTAAATCCAACCTCTTTTGGACCAATATGGGAGTCAAGACTTTTGAGGCTCTAGTTAGCAATCATAAATTAATGCCTTTCCAGGTAGTGCATGCCTTTTATAACTGGCCTTCCAATAAGGTTTTCAAATATCTACAGATGTCCCACATGTTAATGAAGTATTTTGGTACTGGACAGTGGCACAAAACATTGTCATCCGTTCTAACCCCCTATGTCAACTCTCTCCCACTATCCCATTTAATATCATATAGATATAAATTCCTGCAAATTATAGTCTCTGGACTAGAGGGCCAAAGATGCTATTGGTGGGACCAGTCTTTACCACCTACTACTTCTCCTAGACCCTGGCCAAGAATCTGGAAACATCTATATAGATATGTTAAATGGGACTGATACCGGTACATGCAATTTCAGATTAATCATAATTTATATAATAACGCTACTAAATTACATTGTAGGGGGTCTCTGTCATCCAAACTCTGCACTAAATGCTTAAAGGTCCCAGGGGACTTATCGCATATGTTATGGTATTGTGATAATATTTCCCCTTTCTGGAATTGCATCAAATCCCATCTGGACCCACTACTGTCTCTGCCAGATAAATTTACTCCTGAAATTTGTATTTTAGGGGATTATACAAACCTCCAGGCTCACACCCAAAAGGCACACATGGCTTTAATTTCAGCTTGTGCCAAAAAGATTATATTAAGACATTGGGTGAACACCATCATGCCTTGTCATACGGAATGGTATAGGGAGATCATGTTTGCTCTACAGGCTGAATGCGTCATAGCTGGTATGTCAAATAGTTGGAAAACTGTAGACAGGTCTGGGACCCATTTTTTAACCTACTATTGATTCAGCCTAGTCATGATACTCCCAGAGTCAGTGTCCCCTCTTATACTGGCTTTTACTAAGACTAGTATATGCCCAATACCCATGAAGATCTGTGTAATTCACCCTAGTGGCAGTGGAGGGGGGTAAATGAGGGTGGGGGAGGGATGGAGGGGCACAGATATCTGTCTATATTCTATTTAATATTTTTTTACATTGCTTTCCTTTAACAATTTAATGTCTTTATTACGAGTCTGTTATATTGGAGGCATATGGCAATAATACCTGTATGATGTATGTGCATAACGAACAGAAATCTTCAATAAAGCATATTTAATGATAAAAAAAAGAAACGTAAAGGTGATAACTCACTAGTTTCAATACCCATACAAAACAATTATTATAAATGTAGAAAATGTTGCAATAACACCTTAGAACATACTTAATAAAACAGACAATTTCCTATTTAATTTACAGTCAATGGAGGGCCAAGTCCCTCAGTGACATCATTTCCTGTCAGAAGCCTAAAACATATGGCTGCCCCAGCCCTTAATTACAGGCTGATTTACATATGAATAACTCTGGAGTACAAAAACTCATAGATAAAGACAATTGCTCACTCAAATTAGCTTTTTATCAGCTTTCAAACATTAAGAAACCCTGTAGATTACAGTTCCCCTTTAAAGTCTTTGTCTGTCCTTAGTTGCTATATTTACATGCTAGTCAAGATACACTGGTGATAAACTCTGGGACAGTTACTGAGTGCTACATTTTTTTCCTTATCACAAGACATGATGGGAGCATTATTCAGAAATCCAGAGGTCAAATTTCATCCCGCTATACAGTACAATGTCCAACATTAATCCATTTATAGTTATTTGGGGCTTTCATGTTTTGTAACATAGCGGTTTTCACAGAGGAGCAGGACCAGGGTATCGTCATCTCCCAGGACTTGAAGGTGGCTGGGCAGTGTGGCAGGGTGTTGGCAAAAACCAGTAGAATGTTGGGATGTATTGGGAGAGGAATCACCAGCAGGAAGGAAGAGATTCTGATTTCTCTGTATACCCAGCTGGTCAGGCCTCATCTGGAGTATGGGGTCCAGTTCTGGAGACCTTACCAAAAGAATGATATGGAAAGGGTGGAGAGGGTACAGAGGAGGGCAACCAAGATGGTGAAGGTGCTTAGTCATCTGACGTATGAGGAGGGACTTGGAGCCCTGGATATGTACCCTTTGGAGATGAGGTGGGAGAGGGGGGACATTATAGAGACCTTTAAGTACCTAAAGGGAATGAACAAGGTTACAGAAAACCCCTTCCAGTTGAAGAAATGTCCCAGAAAAAAGGGTCATAACCTCCAATTTGAGGGGGCAGGTTTAGGGGCAACATCAGGAAGAACTTCTTTACAGAGAGGATGGTGGACTCCTGGAACAGGCTGCCTAGGGTGGTGGCGGGAGAAAATTCTATGGCAGGGTTCAAGAGGGCATGGGACAGGCACAGGGAGCTATTGAAAGAAGGAGGGGGAAACAGGGGAAGGCCTAGGCATGCTAGGCAAATGGGGAGACTAGGTGGGCCTGGAAGTCCTTTTCTGCTGACACTTTCCTATGTTCTTGTATTCCTATGTTACTTCATGAATAAGATCAGCTATGAATTTGTCCCCCTCTTGGGTTATAAAATGGCAGGACACTTTGAGTATGGTGCTATGCTGCTACTCTATACAATTGCTGATGGAACAGCACAATGGCATGGCAACAACACATAGCACAGCCAGCTGGGTGATCAGGATTCATGAGCAAGCATTGTTATCCCAGACTGCAGTTACTTGGGAAGGGCATGTCCTGGAGAAGTTTGGATGCAAATCCAGGATTCCAAGAATATGATTCTTAGAATGGGAGTGGTGTACAGGCCACCATCTCAGACGGAGGAGTTAGACAGAACTTGTGGGACAGATCAGGAGGACCTGTGAGAAGGGTAGTGTGGTGATTGTGGGGGACTTCAACATACCAGGAGTGGACTGGAGCACCCCAACAACCAGGAACAGAAGAAAGCAGGTACTGCTGGATGCCTTCAGGACAGCTTCCTGCTGCAAATGGTCAGTGAACCAACCAGGTTAGGGAATACCCTTGACCTTGTGCTGGCAAATGGGGACTTTGTGAGAGAACTTACAGTGGAGGAACCGCTGTCAGGGTGTGACCATCGCTCAGTATGGCTCACATTGGATATGGGCAAGGAAGGAGTGGAATCTGGCACAATAGTGCTGGACTTCAGGAGGGCTGACTTTGGGAGGACGGGGGAAGTGGTAAAAGGGTACCTGGCCAGAATTCAATCTAGTATGGACACTAACCAGAGGTGGGAGCTCATAAAGCTGGGGATAGTGGAGGCAACCAAAACCTGCTGCAAAACCCAGAGCAAGAAGGCTAGGGCTAAGAAACCGATCTGGTTGAGCAAGGAGGTCATGGAAAAGGTAAGGAGGAAAAAAGCTGCATTTAGGAAGTACAAGAAAACAGGGAGGGGGGAGGACAGGGAGGGTACTTGACAGAATCGAAGGAGGTGACAAGGGCAGTAAGGGGAGCCAAAGCATCTATGGAACTCAGGTTGGCACAAGGCATTAAGAAGGGGGAGAAGGACTTCTTTAAGTACATCAGGGAGAAAAGGAGCTGTAAGGACCACATAGTAAGGATTAGGAAGGAGGGGGGTTGGGTGGAAGCAGGGTGCGATAAGGCAGAAGCACTAAATGAGTACTTCTGCTCAGTATTTACTAAAGAGAAGAGGGGGGTCACACCCAAGGTTGGAGAAATGGCAGAAGCAGGGTGGGAAGTGGTGACAGATGGGGAAATCATGGAGAGCAGAGTTCGAGAGGGTTTGAAGGCACTGAGGGTGGACAAGGCGCCAGGCCCAGATGGCATCCACCCCAGGGTACTGAAGGAGCTGGCAGAGGTCCTTGCAGGACCTTTGGCAGACCTATTTAATGCCTCACTACATTCGGGTGTGTACCTCAGGACTGAGGATGACTCATGTGGTGCCCTCCACAAGAGTGGCCCCAAGGATGAACCAGAAACTACAGACCAGTGAGCCTCACATCCATCGTGGGTAAGCTAATGGAGACTATCCTGAAGGAGGCTGGTGGCCCTCCTAGAGGCCAAAGGACTACAGGACAGCAGACAGCATGGCTTCATGGCAGATCCTGCCAAACCAACCTGGTCGAGTTCTATGACTGGGTAACTAGGCAACTGGACAGGGGCCATGCAGTGGATGTCCTGTATCTGGACTTCAGTAAGGCATTCGACTCAGTGCCACATGGAAGGCTGGGAAGGAAGTTAGTAGACACAGGGGCGGGTGCAAAGCTGGTGAGATGGGTAGGAAACTGGCTGCAGGGAAGGCAACAGAGGGTGGTGGTGGGTGGGGAGCTCTCACACCCAAGGGCAGTGACGAGCGGTGTTCCACAGGACTCGGTGTTGGGACCAGTGTTGTTTGGGATATTCATTGCAGACATATCATGGGACATCAGGAGCAAGATCAGTCTGTTTGCTGATGATACTAAGGTAGGTGCAGTGGTGGATGACCTAGGAGGATGGAAGGGGTTGTGGGATGATCTGGCAAAGCTTGAAACCTGATCAGACACCTGGCAACTGGGCTTTAATGCCACAAAGTGCAAGGTGCTGCATTTTGGGATGAAGAACCCAAGGAGGAGTTACCAGCTGGGGGGAGTGCAGCTAGCCCAGACAGAGGAGGAGAAGGAACTGGGTGTGCTCATTACAGGGTCAATGAACAACTCGGCACAATGTAGGAAGGCAGCTGCAAAGGCCAACAAAATGCTGGGTTGTGTTGCAAGGGGTATATCCTAGAGGAGGGAGGAGGTGATTCTGCTACTGTATAGGTCATTAGTTAGACCACACCTGAAGTACTGCGTGCAGTAGTAGCGTCCGTATCTGAAGAGGGACATTAAGTTATTGGAGGGGGTGCAGCACAGAGCGACAAAGATGATCAAGGGGCTGGGGGACTTATCATACGAGAGGAGGTTGAAGGAGTACTCACTGGAGGAGAGGAGAGACAGGGGTGACATGATTGAAACCTTTAAATACATGAAAGGAATAAACAAGACGGGTACAGAGGGGCTGTTCAAAGTAAGGGAGGGGAGGGCCACCAGGGGTCATTATATGAGACTGGAGCGAGGAAGGTTCAGGAGGGAGATGAGGAGACACTTTTTTACAGAGAGGGTGGTGGCTGGGTGGAATGCGTTACCTGCTGAAGTGGTATGCAGTAGAACAGTGGACTGCTTCAAACGAGGATGGGACAGGACAAGGGGGAGGGTTAATGAAGGGGGAAGGGTGGAAGGGAGGGGTAGCTGCAGAATAAGGGGTGCTCTCCCCGAATGGTCCGGAGTATATCATCGAAAGGGGCCATCGCTTGTTACGTGCTAAACCGCCTGTTACCGACCCTCCAAGACCGATTATTTTTAAACTGTTAAACTATCTAGATCGCGATTTTATATTCAAAGAAGCAAGGAAGCTGTCGGCGATCTTATGGGAGGGGAAGAAACTTAGATTGGTGCCAGATTTAACTCTAAAAATCTGCTTGCAGCGAGCGAGTTTTCGCCCGATTACTTCAAAACTTTGGGCCACAGGAATCAAGCATCGGATGTTGTATCCGGTGAGACTCGAGATCATTTTGAGAGATGGTGCCAAACATTTGGAATTGCCTGAAGAGGCATTGAAAACTCTACAGAGCCTCTACCCGGATCTGTTTCCTAAGACCTGAATTGAACTCTTTTTGGCAGCTTGTCTGATCCTGTGAGTGTGTGGGTCTGTTTAAACAATTATTGCTTCGTAAGAAGTTTTGATGGTACTGCGCTGAGTTAGATATGGACTCTATCAAAGCTGCCTTTATAAAGAATTTAAATGACTTTGAAGCTCCGATTTGGGCGACTATTGATCCTGCTCTGCTGGGTGAAGGGCTTTAGGGGACACTTATTGGCAGGGTTTTCCGCTCTCTGCCATGTTTTCCCTGGGTTTTACGCATAAGTTGAATGGCTACACTGACAAAAGCCACTAGAGGGAGCATTGTCTTTAAAAATGATTATTAGTTACTGTTAATAAGGTTTTGACTGCCTATTTTGTATGCTTTATACGGGGTTAAGCGAACATTTTGTCCTGGGGCTTGATGTAACTTTTCTATTGCAGGAAGGTCTCCCTAAGGTCAGGGTCTGTATGTATAAATCCATATTTGGTAGTCTGCCCTATACAAGGTGATAGTTTGGAGGCCTAGGTTTTCCTCTGGGTTCTGTAATTACAACCTATGAATGTATGGGGTTGAGGGTATTTAGAATTTTATTCTACCATTTGTTGTTAGGCCTGGTAGATTCCCCTCAACCTCCAAAAGAGGACTTGATGCCTATGGGGGCTTGGCATTAGGATTATATTCCTAAGAAGGGCAGAGTCCTCGTTTTTCTTTTTCCTGTATTTTAATCTGCTTACCTCTTAGTTTTGGTGGGTCTTTCATATTACTAGACATTTTCAAGTAGGTGGGTTAGTTGGGAGATGTTTTGTGTTTTTGTACTTAGTGGCTGGGAGTAGTCTGAATGTTAGTTAAGGGGGACACTTGTCATTATATTAAGGGCTTGACTATTGAGAAAATTATAGGTTTATTTAATCATCATAAGCTTGGTTTGTAGAAATGAGTAAGGTCATTTAGAAGGGGGGGAGGGTAAGCCCACTCCAGCCTGTGTCATGGGCCAGTTAGTGAGGAGTCGGCTTGGAGCCGGGTGTACAGGTGTATGGTCTTATGGGGGGAAGGGTTGGTGGTTAGTATTTAGGAGGATGAAAGGGTGTTTGAGATTTTGTGATGGGTTTTCTTTGGGACGGGGTGGGGGCAGCTACATGGCGTGGTGTTTCTGCGTTCTAAGAAGAGTTATATATGGCTAATTGTTTGAACATTTTATCTTGGAATGTTAAGGGAGGGAGAGACAATAAAAAGAAATACATTTTATTAAACCATCTGGCGAGATTCAATCCTTCGATTGTATTTCTCCAAGAGACCCATCTGCTTCCTGAACAACTGGGTCATCTCCAAAAAAGGTGGGTTGGGCAGGTGTTTGGTTCAGGGTTTTCACCTAGTAAACAAGGGGTAGCCATCCTGGTAGCTAAAGGGCTCCCATTTTTTCCGACAGAAGTTATCTCAGACCCAGAAGGCAGGTATATTTTGGTAGTTGCCGTAATTGGCAGTCTAAAATTAGTAGTGGGTTCTATTTATGGCCCTAATTTAGAAACGCCATCCTTTTTTATAAATTTGGCTATGATTTTAGCTCCCTTTTCAACCTTACCTATAATCTTGGGAGGGGACTGGAATCTAGTTCAATCAAATCGCTTAGATCATACTCACTGTAAAGGTACTCAAGGCTCCCCAGCACAGAAAGCTTTATCTGAACTTATGTTGTCGTTAGGCCTGGTAGATCCCTGGAGAATTCTTAATCCCTCGAGTAAGGAATATAGCTTTTTTTCACCAGTTCATAGGAGTTATTCCCGGCTGGATTATTTTTTGGTTGGCCAGCAGATTCTACCAGAGGTGTTGGAGGCAGACATATTGGCACGGGTAATATCAGACCATTCCCCCATAATATTGAAATGTCTGTTGTCAACCACTCCATTAAGATCTTATTCCTGGACGTTGAACAACAAACTCTTGTCTGACATCCAAATTGTGGGGCATTTTCAAAAATTTTTGCCTAGTTCAATTATTATTAATTGGGGTTCAGTTGCAGCAACGGATCGGGCATGGGCTGCTTTAAAAGCCACTTGGAGAGGGGAGCTTAATCGTATAGCGTCTGTGCGTAAAAAGAAAAGGAACTGCTTTTTAGCAAACTGTTTAGATAAAATTAGGGAACTGGATAGTAAAGGTGATGGGACTCTTTCTAGCTCGCAAGAGCAGGAACTTTCCACACTTAAAGCCCTATATGCTAATGCCCTTAGAGAATCGGTTGAGAGGTCGGCCTCAATTTTGAAAGCTTTGTATATCGGACAAGGTAGCAAAGCAGGTAAGCTTTTAGCGTGGCAGCTGAAACAGCGGGCTACAGCAAAATGGGTGCCTTCCTTAAGACACCCTCAAACTAATGCCCCAATTGTTGACACAGAAGGTATTTTGGGCCTATTTCATGATTACTATGTGAAACTGTATTCTAGTGAGTCCACCACTTCAGAGATAGATTCTAACATGAAGGAATTCCTAAATAGGATTCCCTTTCCAAAATTGCCAGATGAGTCCAAGTCAACACTTGAGGCTCCTATTGTGAGAGAGGAGATATCTGCAGCTATTGACTCTCTAAAGCTTGATAAAGTGCCTGGCCCTGATGGATTCACGGCCTCATTCTATAAAACCTTTAAAAAGTGGCTAATTCCTTTGCTACAACAAGTGTATGAATACTGGCATGCCCATGGAAGTTGAGGAGCACTCTCTGTTCGAGTCTCGGATCATTCTTTTGCCTAAGCTGGGAAAATCGCCAGAGGAAGTGGGCAATTACAGGCCCATCTCCCTTTTAAATATTGATGTTAAACTATATGCCAAAATTTTGGCTAGCAGATTGAAACATTCATGGGAGAAACTCCTCAGCCCAGAGCAGGCTGGGTTTGTGGCGGGACGCTCATCTACAGATCACTTTAGGAAGCTGTTTTATCTAATTTCCGCGTCTGAAGACCCGAATCTGGAAGCAGCTCTCGTGTCTTTAGACGCGGAAAAAGCATTCGACAGAGTAGAATGGCGTTTTATGTTTGAGGTATTAGGTAAATTTGGTATCCCCCAACAATTCATAGATTATATCCGAGTTCTGTACGCTTGTCCTTCAGCGAGGATTCAATGCAACAACCTCATTTCGAAAGTGTTTCCTCTCACCCGAGGTACCCGACAGGGTTGCCCACTCTCTCCGTTTTTATTTAATTTATATATGGAATCTCTGATAAGGGCCTTAAAGATGGACAATCGAATTCAGGGTATTAGCTTTGGGGATCTCGAATATAAATTGTCAGCCTTTGCTGATGACTTGCTCATTCATATTAAGGATGCTAAGAATTCACTCCCTCAACTACTCCAAGTTATTTCTCATTTTAGTGTCTTTTCGGGGTACAAACTAAACAAAAGTAAAACTAAGGTGTATCCGTTATCTCCCCCTCTTGCAGAAGGAGTGGTGTACCTCTCTGGGCCTTCAGTGGCAGAAGGGTTCACCGGAATATCTGGGTATTAAAATATCGAATGATTTTTCTAGCTTAGTTAATCTTAACTTTAGGCCCATTTTAAAGGATATTAAGGATGACTTAGTGAGGTGGACCAAATTACCCTTGACATTCTGGGGCAGAGCCAACACTATAAAAATAATGGTTCTTCCCAGAATTCTTTATCCTTTATTAAACCTGAACATATACTTACCCAAATCCTTCTTTAAGCCGTTATATAGAATTTGTTCAGACTTTTTATGGCAGGGTAAACCACCTCGTCGGGCATATGCTAAATTGACCAGTTGTAAAAAGGTGGGGGGGTTGCAATTGCCTAACTTTTATGCCTACTATTTGGCTATCCATGGTATAAGATGTTCGCAGTGGTTGACAGTGACGGAAGAAACTTCGTGCCCATCCCAAGGACTCATTTTGGATTGTCTGGCTGTCAAAAGTTTCAACATGGATTTGGAATCTCTTCTGTACACCCCTTGGTCCAAATGCCCTCACAAACTTAGGAACACCCGTTAGGCTGGGATATTAAACCTACTCCAACTCTACTCGTTGTGCATATCCGTTCAAGAAAGATCTGGCAACCTCTGTTAAAAACTCTAATTTTCTGGTAGGGGCAAGCCTATTGGGAGGTCTATAGGCAGTTTTGTTACAAACTCCGTCTTACGGATTTTGTGACAGGTAACTCAGTAAGCCCTTTTAGGATTTGGCATCTAAATTGGGGGTGGTACAAAAGGATTTATTCCGGCTGTATCAGATTCAACGATGTGTAATCTTATTTATGGGAAGGGGCCCTTGGAATGATAGAGCAGGGTCCTTTCTGGGTAGGCTGAGGGAACTGGCTACCACCCGTAATGCTGTTTCCAAGACCTACAAATTCATAATGTCAGAAATCATGGGTAAAATTTCTCCTTCGGCCCATTATTGGGAATTTAATTTAGCTAAAAGATGGCCTGTAGAAGTTTGGGAAAAGGTTTGGGGAGATATTTACACGTACAGTAAACAAGACAGATTTAGGAATATCCAGTTTAATATATTGCATGACCTGTATTTTTCTCCGGCCAAGCTCTCCAGGATACATAAGTCCTTCTCACCGGTGTGCATTGACTGTGGGGACCCCCTGGCCACGACTTACCATAAGTTTTGGACTTGTCCTAAGATAGCAAAATTTTGGGATTCTGTTAAGGACTGGACAGACCCGTACTGTAAGATTTCAGCCTTTTTCAGTTTAGAGGTCTGCTTATTGGGTATGTTTGCTCAAATCCCGACCTAGATTTCAAAGTGGCAAATGGCTTTGGTAGCTCTTGTCACTAAACAAATTATTCTCAGGCATTGGAAGGGAGGTTGGGAACCCTCATTTAAAGAGTGGTGGGATGAATTTTTAAGTGCTATTAATGCCGAAAGGCTGGTGGCAAACTTTTTTGGCTCTTCTGTGAAGTTTCAGAAGTGCTGGGGAGGGCTTTTATCAAATTTAAAAATCGATTTGGCCAATATTAGGTAATAGTTCTAATCTTCTTAGGGCACATTTGGGGTCCCTAGGTGGTGGCATATCCTTTCTCTTGAATTCGCCGGGTTGTGACCTTTCTCAAGGCTTTTGGTTTTTGCCTGAGTAGGCTGTTTTTTCTTTCTTTTTTTTTTCTTGTCTCTCCCCCTCCTCAGGAGGATTTAGCTTGATGACTGTTCTGTTCCTCCCCTATTGCTAGGTCTAGGATACTAATGGTAAAGTTGATTTATGTGTTGGAGGAGTGGATTATTATTATTTAATTTTATTAAGTATTTATGTGCTGCCATGGGTGTGGATCTGGGTGGCGGGGGGGGTTAGGGGGATTAAATAATTTTTTTATGGGGTTTGGAGGGAATAAGTTTGTATTTAAGAAATGTTTTTTTTTGTTCGCTGTATGGAAAATAAAAAATAAAGTTATTTGCCAAAAAAAAAAAAAGAATAAGGGGTGCTAGCTGCACATTCGAGCAGACTTGATAGACCTCTAGGCCTTTATCTGCTGGCAAATTTCGTATATTCGTATGTTCGTAAGTGAGGGAAGGTGTCCAGCATCTGACACCATCGAAAGCCAGTCAGTCAGCCAAGGAGTAGGATTTGCATCTGCTGTGAAAGCAACTGCCTACCTTATCTTCCAGCTGGAGGAAGAGGTTAGCCATGGAGACTCTGATAATAAGGTGATGGATGGGGGAGGAATCAAAATGGGTGGAGGTAACAACTGCTGATTGATCCATCCATGTTCTTTTTTTTAAATCTAATTAATTACAAATCATACATCAGAGTTTATGCCTATGTGAAATGAGCTGTGGTGGTTTCAGCCCAGTTCCCGGTGAGCAGATTCCACATCCCAAAATCACCAAACATTTGATACTTATTGGCACCCTTGCCGACAGTCTCACATGAGAGAACAAGGACTGAATGGGCATGAAGTCCAAAATACCTTCTCAACTTCATGGTGGCCCCTCCATGTCAAGGTTGGGGATTACTGTTGGGGCAGCCTGGGAAAGCTTACACTGTGATCACCCATGCTGTACCTGTCATGTGGATAAATAGAGGACTTTAGTTTCCAGTGCTGTCAATCCAGTACCTTTCACAAGCACTAAGTTCACACACAGAAAAAATAATTAAAAAACTTATGCAACAATAAAGAGCAGTATAAATGTATTGATATACATGGTATACTGGTGCTTATGTTAATCTGCCCATCGAAACATAAAACAACTGTAACCCCCTCAAACAATGTGTGGGCTTACCTCTGTTCCCCAACCAGGAGCACCAGCCAGAGGACATTTACCTGGGTTCCCACGTAGTTCTTAAGTGGCCTAGGGAGCCACACTGAGGATTGAGCCAGCTGCTCACAAGCACATGAAGCAGAGTTGCTGGAGCACTCTTATAAGTCCAGTCTCTCTTCCTGATTCTGCAGATAGCAGCAAAAAGGGAACAGACAGCCAAACCATGGTATGCTTCTTTTCATCATGCCCAAATGCACTGTCAAAACTTTGGATTGGAACCTTTCATCTCTGCCTCAGGCTTAATGAGGGTATGCTACGATGCCTGCTATGCTGCAGAATGCAGCTGCTCAGTTACTCATGGGCTTGTCAAGATCTTGCCCCATTACTGTGACACTGCATGATCTGCCCTGGCTGCCAGGGAAGTGGCGTATCTCATTGAAAATAGGCTTGTTAACCTATAAAGCCCTGCACAGACTGGGCCCAGCCTACTTGAGAGAGCTCCTTCACCCATACACCCCAGTTTGCCCACTCTGATCCTCCAAGGAGGGTCTTCTGATGGTCACGAAGGCAAGATTAAAAACATCAAGTGGCTGGGCCTTTGAAATAGCAGGCCCAGTGCTTTGGAATTCATTGCCCAGGATCTTGAGGGAGGCCCCCTCGGTGGACATTTTTAAAAAGGGGCTAAAACAATATCTGTTGCAACAGTCTTTTGGGGAAGCCATTCAAGGTCTTCTGCACTTTTGTTTATAGTCTATCTAAGTGAGTTTTTATTATTTGTGCTATTTTACGGGATTGCTTTAGTGGGAGTTGCTATAATATCCTATCTGTTATGTATTGTATTGTTTATTTTGTATGATGATCACTACTTGTTTTGTTCTGTGTATCCTCCACTTTAAGTTGTATTTTATTGTAATGGCATCCCAGGCCTCAGGGGAAGGGCTCCACATATAAATCAGATCCACTACTAGTACTACTCCATAACAAAAGAACTCACTTTTGATTGATAATACATTCTAGGAAACGTTCTTAATGTGTGTTTCCAGTGTTCAGGGAAACTGATTACAATTTAATATTTAGACACAATTCAGCTTCTGTTATATTACTTGTATGTATATGCCCCACATTCTTTATTACTGAGAAAATCTGCATGAAAATAGGATGTTTTTGCATCTCTGACTTCATCTGATCCTCTTGCTGTTTCCCCTGCTGTAGTCATGACACACTGTTTGTGAGATCACTGTCATTTCCACAGCAATAGATTATGCTGTCATAGCTAGAGAATTATAACTTCAACTAGGGGTAGCAGGAAGATGAGATTAAGTTTGGCGACAAAGATAATGTTTTCATGCAAATGTTCTCAGCAATCAAGCATGACCTCGGGGTCTTCTGCTCCAAGGCATAATTATATCAGCCATTTAACTAACATTCACTGCAATGTGCCACTACTCAGGGATGGGAGTTACTCTACAGTATATTAACAGGTATACAAGGGTACCCTCTATGATCAGATGCCTGGTTCTGCTGGATCTTGCAGGAAACAGGGCAGTTTGATGATAGTTGTCTTAAAGGAAACTGATACACTGTGACAATGAGTCTGATCCCAGTCAACACCATTGTAATTGTGCAAGGGTCAGCTAGAGAACTGTCTGAAACAAATACAAAGTACACAAGAGTTGAATTTGTGAATTTAAAAAAGAGAGAATCTGGGAGGGGGATGCTATATCTCTAACATTTTGGTAGATTGGTTATTACTTTTCCACCACACAACATATCAGTAACTGAACAGTTTATTTTTCCTTTTCTTTTTTTCATGGCTATATGCTCTCTTAATCTTACAACTGAAAGCACTTCCTGTTATGTATTTCCATTCACAGATCCTTATTGCAATGCAGTTGAACTCTTGCGATGTTGAAAGCCTTAGTAATCAGCACATTTTTGATGCATGTTACAGATAAAATGGTGCCTCATTATGAGTTACTGCAATTGGTGGTATGTGTGCAGTAGAAAAAAGAAAACATTTTGTCTAGTTCCAGAATTATGACTGCTAAAAACGTTGACTTGACAAAATCTAAGAATACCTGGAACATGCATTCATCTAAATAACTACATAATTACTATTTTTTCGTGAGCCACAGATCAATGCCTCATGCCACCAAGCATCAACAAGCAAATTATTCAACATCAACAGTTTTGGTCTATTGTATTTCAATGCTGCTTTGTATGCCATGTAGTCCTTAACAGTATTTTCTTCAAAGGCTAAATCTTTTAATATAGTAGTTTTTGCATTTATGAAACTAAATTGAACTGCCTGAACAAGAATGCATTTCCACAGTGAAAAAAGCATCACTAGTTTAATTCCATAAATGACAGTGATTATTGTTTAGTAGTACTGTCAAATTGATCACTTGTTCTTGAAAACAGTACCGTTGTAATGTAAGGTTGGAAGGGACTCTGTGTCATAGGAACATAGGTGCTACAAACAGGAGGGAACAGTTTGCCCACCTAGCACATCTGCTGTTATCTCAATGGTGCAGTCCACCAAAGCCTCCCTCTAGTAATGGCCCAACCTGTATTTAAAGATATTTACATTTTCACTAGTAACCACTGCTTCAGGTAAACTGTTCTAAAAATGAACCAATGGTTGCGTGAACCAACATCCTCTCTTTACAGTTCTAAAGCATTAGGCCTGCAGTTGGAATTTATAACCTCTTTTTTTCTATAATAGGTGCAGGAAATTTTGTATAGCTTCCATGCCAGTGATTTATATACGGTAAGATCCCCCCCTTTCCCCTTTGATCTTCTATTATCTAATGAGTATAGTTCCAGATTGCTTAATCATTGCTTACATAAGTACATGCATGGTTCTCCAAAACTTTAGTTAGTTTAGTTTCTTTTCCTCTGAACCCTTTATAGCTTATTGATAGTCCCCCCCCCACCCTCATTTTGAGATGACCAGAACTGGTCGAAGCATTCCTTGTGTGGCCTTACCAACGCTCTATACATAGACAACACCACCTTTCTTCTCCTTCTCCCTGTACTCTGCCTAATGCATTCCATTATCCTATTGCATTTCAAGATGGCTGAGGCCCATAAAGTTTGTTTCGCCCTACTTCATAAGCCAGTACCAGTAAGCGGTGCAAACATGTACTAATTTATGGGGAGATTCTGGACCAATACTACTACCCAGGGTATCCTGTCATTTCTTTAGTAAGCATACATTTGTCCAGTCATACCATGAAAGCTTGTACTGTTGTCATATCCACTGGCTATAGTGGTAGGATGTTCCATACATTCACCACCCTCATGGAGAAGAAGCACTTCTTAATGTTACTTCTAAATGTACCACTCTTTAGCATTAGGGCATGTCTCCACATCCTGCTGAAATATACCAGCTCATCTCCACTTCTTCAGCCTTGTTGATTCTCTTGAATATTTGTAAGACTGAGATCATGCACCTCTTTTTCTCCAGGGTGAACATGGTATGGTCTCCAGTCTCTACTCACAGGTTTTATCCTTCTTAACCCTGATTATTTTGGTAGCCCTGTTTTGCACCTTCTCAACTGTCTGAATCTACTTTTTGTATTAGGAAGTCCAGGATTCCATGCAGTACTCCAGGTGAGGCCTGAATGGGGCATTGCAAACATGTGAACATATGAAGATGCCAGCAGAATAAGGTCTTTTGGTCTATTGAGATGGCTTGTATTGTAGGGTCCTGATCCTCAGAGCCAGCTAAGAATTCTGCCCCCCTTCCCAACAAATATCCCCTCATTTCTGGCTACCCGCTCTTGATCCTGACTTTCTCCTTCACTCTGTCCCAGTCTCGTATGAAGCTAGCCACTGTTTCAAATGATACCACTTCCTCAGAAAGCCCATTCCAACCTGCCACCATCTTCTCCATGAAGAAAGACCTCCAGGTCTTCCTTCTAAACCTCCCTCCCACTAACTTAAGTTAGTGCCTCTCATGTTTTTTTTCCCACTGAGCCTGAAGAGACTCTCATTGGCCACTTTATTACTACCCTTCAAATTCTCAAAGATCTCATTCATGTCCCTCTTCTCCCTCCTCTCCTCCAGGGAGAGGGAGAGTTCAGGGCCTCCCATCTCCCTCATATGACATCCCCAGCTGGCTGATAATCATCTGTGTTGCTCTCTCAGTACTGTACATAGTGCTACAGGTGTGGTCACATCAGTGACCTGCACAATGGCAGTACTATCTCCTCCCATCTACTGCTGATCCCTCTAGCAATGCAACTCAGCATTCTATTTGCCTTTACTGCTGCCTTCCTGCATTACATGAAATGCTTTAGGTTGCTAGTGATCAGCACTCCCAGGGCCTTCCTCTTTTCAGATTTAGTTACCATGACCCCTCTTGGGCTGTACTCTGTCTTTGGGTTCTTAGCTGTAGTGTGCATAATGTTACATTTATTTGCACTGAAGCCAAGTTGCCAAATTGTGAACCACCTCTTGAGCCATTCCAGATCTTCCCTTAGGTGCTGTATCCCCTTCATTGTGTCTTCCCTCCCACAGAGCTTAGTGTCATCTGCAAATAAGCTCATTTTTCCCTTTATGCCCTCTTCAGTATCACAGATGAAGACATTAAAAAACACTGGACCAAGCATTGAGCCCTGTGGGACTCTGCTGGGGACCTCCCTAGTACTTAAGAGCTCCACCACCACCACCACACCCTGGATCCTGCCTTTCAGCCAGCTAGTTAGCCAACCAGTTGATTTCTCTTCTACCCCAAGATCAATTAACTTCTTGATCAATCTCTTGTGGGATACAGAATCACAGGCATCACTGAAGTCCAAAGACAGGGTGTCCATGGTCTATGTCATTACAGGCCCAAAATTATTCTTTACAAGAAAGACAAGAAGTTTTAAGTAATATATATAAGGTATGCTGCAAACCAAGAAATATGGGGAACAAGCTTTACAGGCAGTAGTTAAACCTTGTTCCAAGTTGTTAGCAGTGCTGTGTTCACTAACATACTGTGTATGTCTTTTTAGGATGCAACTTAGGATCTAAACAAGTACAAATAAATTAACCCTGTGAAAAATTAAGAATATATACAAGGGTGCACAAGCAATAATCTTTATTGAATGGTATGTGTATACACCAAAGAATTAACATGTAACAATAATATATTAAAAAAATGCTGATCAATGACATAAAATAAATGTATTTACAGATGTGTAACAAAGAATAAACCCCGTGAACAAGCTCAAAGTCAAGCGAAACATAGGGGGAAGAAAAATAAAAGAAAGATTGAAGAACAATAACTTGAGCGAAGAGTGTTTACTTCAAAGGGCCCCCCAACATTTCCTATATTTTTTCTTGCCATGGTCTGGCCCTTGTCTACCATTTTACTGACCCAGTCAAAGAAATTGATCAAGTTTGTTTGGCACGATTTCTCTGCCATAAATCCATGTTGCTGATCATCCTGGAGACAATTTTCTTACAGGTATTCTACTAGCCATTCCTTAGGTATGGCCTCCATGAGCTTGCACAAGATTTAATTCAGGCCGACCAGTCTGTACTTGCCTAGGTCATCCTTGGGACTGCTTTTATGGAACAGCACTACATGTGCCATTTTCCAGTCATGTGATATCACATGACTGGAAAATGTATGGGGCTAGAGTTAGATCAGACACACTGAGAGAATGCAGCTTATCTACTGTAAGAGCAGAGTGTGACTAAGTTGAAAGTCTTGGTTAGGTCAATGAATACTGAACCAGTGAGTAGACTTTTGTTCATGTTTGACTTAACCTCACTGGTGAATAAGGTGAGAGCGGTGGTGGTGCTATGTCCAGCCCTGAACCCGTGTTGCACAGGTGTCTGTACCCCAACTCCAAAAGTGGCAAAAAGAGTATTTCCTTTTCCCTGATGGTCACTTCGCTCAGTTTGATGCATTCCAGCTTTCTTCCAGCCTATTTGACACCCACTACACACTGTTTGTTATGCTTTAATCCATTGCTTATCATAATCCCCCAGATCATTTCCTCCAGCACTACAAGAGGAGTATCACACAGTAACTAAAATAGCTTAAAACAACTTTGTCCTCCTGTACATTGCTTGAATCCTGTACAGCTATCCAAAAACACATATTCTAAAGTCTCATACCCAGAGAAAAGCATCTTGGGTATGCAGATCCTTGTGTGTGGGAGAGGCTAAAATAGCTGCACCAAAACAAAAGGGTTCCACCAAGCCGGTTCGACATGAAACTTGCTGACATCCATTACTGCGACACCCTTACAGTGAACCCCCCTGACAGCAACACATAAACACAACAGTAGAGCAACACACTGACAAACACTATGATTCACATATAAATGTGGGGGGCCCACTGCCCTCTACAACCTCTGTACTTAAAATAACCAGCGCCACATCACACAGACAGTGGAGTAAACAGCAATACCCCAGACCGCACAACGATCAATATGAACAAATATTACATATGGCACATATTCAATGCTGGAGTGCTTTTCACTTGATACTCCTCTGGTATTGCCAGTTCACCTAGGTTGGCTGGATCCACAGGTACTCCCTTAGCACCACTCTTCACCCTCTGTGCTGCCCTTTTTAGCAGATCCACGGATAGCAAGCTACCTCCCATGGCATCGGACACATCGCAACATGCAAAGACCACCTGATGACTAGTCCCGGATACGGTGACATCCTCCTCACCCCCTGTTTTTCCTTTCCCCATACACCACCAAGCATAACATTTCCATTACACCTGTTGACCATTTAGCCTGTTGACATACATTCCCTATTGCTCCAAAGAATTTTGCTCACATGGTGTCACTGTATCTGTTTCGCTCTGTTTGTTTCGCTCTAACAATGACAGTGGTATACCAAACAAAGGTCACCTTAGAATCACAGATCTCAGCATTAAATATATCACTCTATTCTGAATTATGGATATCAGCTTCTATATTATCCCATCAGTTAGCAGCTATCTATAGAAATAAAGAAACATACAATTTGTCTGCAGAAAAGGACCAACATGGCCCATCCAGTCTTCCCAATCACTCAATAGCTATATTCCTTGTAAAAGTAGCCTTCAGGATTAAGTGTAATGCTGTAAGTAGAATATTATTTTTAATCATATAATTATCTTTGGCAAGGTTTACAGATGTTTTTTAGACATGTACAGTCATTTGTTTGATGAATGTTCTTGGATGCATGAAAGATCATACTGCATTCATTTGGGTATTTATATGCTTACAGATGTGCAATTGTGTATGTTCACCCTGTAATGTTTCTGTTTACCTTCTGTTTTTTTGATTCTCCCTGGTCATGCCTGGAAATAGGCAAATGTCATGTGTAGTGCATCTTCCTAGTAAGCAATAAATAAATACATACATACTATTAAAGTTAAGAACTGCTTTCAAGTCTTGTTGGTATAAGTGAGTTTGGGATTGCCAGCAAAGTTTTGATCACTTTGTGATCAGGAACATCTGTAAATTCAGCACCACAGAGGAACACATATTGATATTCTTAAACCCATTTCTCAGCATTTCTTCCTTAGGTTGTTGGTATGTCTGCTCCACAGAAGACAAGCTAGAATAAACACTGGAAGCAATGTGTAGTCACTTTGAGCATTTTCTATGATGTTTGCAAGAGCTCAAGACTAGCAGTATTATTTTTATTTATTTGTTAGCTTTTGATGACCGGGAAAGTGCATTAGGCAATATACCTGCCTATTTTCAGACACAACCTGGCAGAGTACAAGATACAGTAGGGGAAACACAGGTACATACGAGTTGTCAAAACATTTCAACAGATATCCTCGCAGGGATAAACATGAAGTTTTACAGCAAGCAGGACCATCCACGCATGGATGATTTTGGAGGTCAGGCACAATTTGTAGACTTACAAGGTGTAACGCAAAAACAGGACTCAAGACAGCTTGGATAAGGCTGGAAGGGAACAGTCACAAGAATCAAGTGCTAAGAGGTAAAAGAAGAGTGTTATTTTAAAGTAGGAGTGGGACAAGGTGCCCTTTAAACAGTGGGGAAGAGCATTCCAGGTTTTGGGGCAAAGTGTGCAAAAGCTTGTTCACCGATTTTTGTAGAGCAGCATGGGACAGCGAGCAGTGACACATGGGAGGACCTTAGGGGGCAGGAGTGGAGCACAGGGTTAAACATGGCTGTTAATGTAGAAGGGTAGGGAGTTCTAGTCATGGAATCTATGAAGCAGCCCAGTGAGAAAAGGCACCGGGATTGGGAGACAGCCAGTGCAGGGGTGAGTAAAGAAGACAATGGTGGGTGAGACGAGGGTCGGATAGAGCAAATCTGCAAATATTATTGTAGGTGGTGTCTCACTTCTGGAGATTAACAGCAGCAGCATGGGAAAGGATAGGAAAAGCATAGAAAAACCTTGGAAGCAAGATACCTCTAGCCACTGAGACCCTGGCTGCTGGGGTTAAGGAGTAGCTCACGCGGTAGGCTGCCCCAATCTTCATGTTTACGGATCGACATACTTCATTAATGTGAGTGGAGAAATCAAGTGGAGGATCCAGCATCACCCCAAGGTACTTGAAAGAGCATGTGGTCAGGACAGCTGACCCATCCTGGCAAAGCAAGCAAAACATAGGGGGAGAAGGCCTGAACTTTTCTTGGAGACCCAAAGAGCATAGCTTGGGTCCTAGGAAGGTTAAGGATCAGGGAGTTGAGGGAGAACCAGGACTGAAGCTGTTGGAACCCTGTAGTGAGATGCTTATTGAGGTCAGTAATGGAACGAGAGGCAGAGAAAAGTACTAGGTCATCCACATACATGATGGAGCTATAGTGGGGAATGGAAGTAAGAATATCGTTAATGAAGATTGAGAATAGCAGAGGCCCAAGGATAAATCCTTGAGGGATGCCCACAGAGATGGGGGCAGGGGATGAAAGGGTTTTGCAAAAGAAGACAAACTTGGACTGGTTATTGAGATAACTGGTAAACCAGGCTAGAGTGGGATCAGATACAGCGAGAGAATGCAGCTTATCTAAGAGCAGAGTGTGACTAAGTTGAAAGTCTTGGTTAGGTCAATGAACACAGAACCAGTGAGTAGACTTTTGTCCATGTTTGACTTAACCTCACTGGTGAATAGGGTGAGAGCAGTGGTGGTGCTATGTCCAGCCCTGAACCTGTGTTGCACAGGTGTCTGAAGGTTGAAATTAAGCAAATGAGCAGAGATCTGGCAGTGGATCAATTTCTCCAGTAACTTGCTGAGAGTAGAAAGCCATGTGATGGGGTGATAGTTGGATAGAATTTTGGGATCCCCTTTCTTGAACACTGGGATAGGCTTGGCAGCTTTCCATGTAGAGGGCACAGTAGATGTACTGATGGGTAGGTTAAAAAGCCTAGTTACAGGAGTGGCAAGAAAAAGGGCAGCAAGTCTGAGGATTCTGGGTTCAAGTCCATCTGGCCCGGCACTCCCCCAAGAAGGAATGGTTGGAGTAACTTAAGTACCTCCGGGCATGTGACAGGGGAGAACACCAAGTCTGGAGATGCACCAGGAGTAGCCAAAGTGCCAGGAAGGGAGCTGCTGGGTGCTGGTTGGGAGGAGTGTGGGACCTTGATAAAGAGGGCATTAAAGGCATTGGCAATAGTGCAGGGGTTATTGCAAACGATATCATTGATTAGCACATCATTCAGCACCAGTGGCTTGTTGTTCCCCAGGATCTCATTAATCTGGTACCAGTATTTCTTTGGGTTGGAAGCAGATGAGTTAAGGAGATTACGGTATTAGGCACATTTGGCTTCACGAACCTCCTTTTTGCAGGTATTATGCATGGCACGATATTCCTGAAAATCAGCCTGGAGAGATTAAGATTTCAATTTCGACCAGAGTTTGTCATGATGCTTAATCAGTTGCAGGAGAGGCCTCTTTAGCCACTTGGTCACTTTCCCACTGGCCCTACGTGTCGAGAAAGGAATATGCTGGTTTTGCAAGGCAAGTAGAGTTTTATTGAAGTAATCAGTGGCTTGGTCAATATTGGAGGTAGTAAAGGGGGGTGACCAGTCAGTAAGTTTTAAGTCATCAGTAAATGCAGACTGGTCAAGATTTGAGAAGTTAGCAAAGGACAACACTTTGTGAGTATATGAGGGAGTGGAGGACCCCCTTACACAGTAGACTGGACAATGATCACTAATTGAGTCAGGAAAAAACCCAGAGGGGAAGTAGCAGTCCTTCCTATTGGTGAGGATCCAGTCAATCATGGTACGGCAGAAACCATTCTGGGATATCCTGGTAGGAGTTGAGATGAGTTGACAGAGGTTAGCCTTGCTGATGGTAGAGGCTAAGAGGGAAGAGCTGGACCCGAGCCAGTCGAGGTTAAAATCACCCAGACATATCACCTCATTTTTCTTGGATACAGAAGGAATAAAGTCCCTAAGCTCTTCAAGGCCAAGTTTGCTGCTATGAGGAGGAATATATACTCCAAAGATGTGCAGTTTTTTTTACCCCCAAGTAGAAGGAGGGAGTGTAAAACCTCACCATTATTTAGAGTAGTTGTAGGCAGAAGCGAGATGCACAGGTGAGACTTTTAGTACAGTGCCAAACCACTGCCCCTTTTGGAGGAAGGCCTGTCAACCTGGTACATATTATAGATTGGCAAGGTGTAGGTAAGCTCAGAGATAAAAGGTTTCAGACATGTTTTGGAAAGGATAAGTATATCTGGATTACTGACCTGAACCCAGGTCTCCAGTTCAGGGAGATTGTGTACAAGACTTCTGACATTAAGATGGACAAAGGTCAGATCCAGGGCCTGGGTCAGGTGATGGCCAGAGTGTGTATTTGTTAGGTGTGGATTGAGTACTGGACCCGGGTTGGACTCAATATCCCCAGCCAGGATGAGGGATAGTGTGATAGCCCAGAGTGTGTCAAGTACAGGGGGCCAGGATCATCGCCTGGAGGAGTGAAGTTAACTATTTACAAGGAACCTAAGGATTGGCCCCAATAGTCTATATGTAAGGGGGACTTGAGTCATAGGCATGGAGGAGCTCATGGCTAACATGTTGGAGAAGGTGAAATTGTGGAGAACCCCCTCAGTCCTATATGAGGGGCTCACTGAACCTAAGAATAGAAAGTCGAGGGCCAGTAAGGTAAACAGTGCACAGGGCAGATAGTACCATGCCACCCTCAACATCATAGTGAGGAGATAAATACCATGATAGGCAAGAATTAAATAATGGTCCAAGTATTTGAAGTTCAACAAGATTGATGGCTGTAGGCAAGTGGGGGGGAGGTAAGCAGGGAGTGAATTGGTCAAAAGGATAGGGATCAGGAAGAACAGGCAGTGAATATGCAGGAAGGCAGGATCCTAATTTTTTGTAGAACATGTTTTTTATTTTCAGATAAAATGTGGACAAGATACAGTATACATCCAGAGATTCTGTTCCATAGAATTAATCATTCAGCAAGCAATGTACATGTACAAACTTCCAGTAAGCATAGGGAGGGGAATTGTAGGTGGGTAAAAGGTGGTGGAAAGGACAAATGGGGGGGAGTATAAAGCTTGGAAAAAGAGAGGGGTAGGGAGTAATACAGACATCAGTTATTATTCTCTCAGAGGTGTGCAGACAATTAACTATACATACAGTACACAGGAAGAAAGGTCAGACATCAAGTTAGGAAGAACAGTCAGATATCCAGTGGTAAGCAAATTGCTATCCACTCTTGTAACCTCTTAAGTTGTGTACCAACTAAAAGTTTGATGAATTAAGGAAGGGGTACTGAACTGGAAGGGGTAGGGGAAAGGGTACACTGTTTTGTCCTTGTTCTATTTCCGAGTGAGTAACAGATTATCGTACTCACCAGTGTATGAATCCATCCCGGTCAACCAGCTTTGCTGGACATAAACACACCAGCCTGATTCTATAGGTCTAGACTGGCCAATTCAGTTCCTTTCCATGGCCTCAGGAGAAAAGTTGGGCAAAGTGTGTGTATACTCTGCAAAATACAGGTTTAACCTGGGATAGAAAACAAATAAATCCCAAAGCTTAAGTTCTTAACTTAAATACATTATAGTAGAAGTACCATATCCAGGGTACATTAACCTGTTAATAGCAGGGTGCTCTTATTGAGCCAGAATCCCACCAAGGGGGAAAGGGGAGGGGGGAGGAAAAATGGAAACAGTAGCCACTTTGCACATCACTAGGTCAACTACTAACATTCCACAGTCAGTCACATCATATCCCACAGGTGGTACGAGGGGGTTCATCCTATGCCTGTCTGTGGATGGACACATTTTAGATAGTTAAGATAGGGTGCCCAGCGGAGTCTAAATGTGGACATTTGAGATGTCTGAAGGTGGGAAATTCTATCTAGTTCAGCCAGGGCCATAAAGGATGTCATTATTTCAGTTACTGTGGGGACCAGGGGAGATCTCCATTTACACAGAATGGATCTCTTAGTTTGCAGAGTCAGCAATGCTAGCCATCTATATTGTTGTAGGGGTAACTTAGGTATGTCAGTACTTATCCCCAAAAGATAAAAAAGAGGGCTAAGAAGAATCTGCTGATGCATCACCTCCAAGGCTACCTTCTGTATTTCCTGCCATAGAGGTTGGATCCTTGTACAGGACCATAGAATATGCAGTAAATCTCCCCCTGGTAACTGGCATCTCCAACAGCCATTAGACTCTAGTAATTTGGCTTTATAATGGATAACAAGGGTTCTATACCACGAGTGGGCAATTTTTTTTTGAATTAATCTGGACTTGGCATCTTTAAACCAGCTGTGTGTCCCAGGTCTCAGGTAAGATGTGGATTTGCAGCATCTTCTCCCACTTATGTCTAGTGTCATCTCTAATAGTGGCGTATAGCCGACCTGCCAGTCCCTGAGGGTGCAGTATCCATGACTTAATGCCAGAGGGTTTATCATATACCGGGTTAGGGGGTAACAGATGTTGAGTAGCATCTCTAAGTTGGAGGTACCTCCAAAAATCAGAATGTGGTATGCCCCACATCTACCTAAGGAATTGGAATGTATGAAGAGCTTTATGGTTGGGGTCAGTATATCTCCCATTTTGGAAATGCACAGATCGGCCCATTTTTTTCCATCTTACCTCAGTACCTCCTATGGTGATAGTGGGGTTTTGTCAGAGAGGCACCTGAGAGATAGAGAGGGAGAGGGTCCATTTTTCATTTTAAGGTGTGTATTAAACCAATTAGCTCTGGATGCGACCGCTGTAGGTGAGATAGGATCTGTGTTCGACATATGACGTGAGCCAGTTTGGGGACTAAGCCTTTGTACAAAAAGGGAGGAAGGGTGAATGATTCCCATGATGCCCATTTCAAGTTGTATCCATTGTGGAGAAAGAGAGGAGAGTGGACATGCCCACTTAACCATTTGGGCTAACAGGAAAGCCCGACAGTATCCCTCTGGCCATGGAAGATTCCAGCCCTCTTGCTTCCAATGAGATCTAAGTTTGGATCGACTAAATCTAGGTTTAGAACCTTCCCATAGGAAGTCTCCAAATAATTTATCTGTGGCCTGGTGCCAGTGTTTAGGCAAAGGGATTGGAAAGTGCATAAGAAGGTAAATAAGTTTAGGGGCTGTTACCATTTTTACGGCCGCAATTTTCCCTGCTAAAGTAAGTTTTAATAATCTCCATCTGTCAAAATCTGTCTTGGTGGAGGAGAGAAGGGGCTGTACATTAGCCTGTCATATACCCTCCAAAGATGGAGTCAAATTAATACCCAAGTAAGTGAGGCTATTGGGAGCCCATAGGAGATTGGCTGCAGTCACCAGTTGTTGTGAACAATGGGAGTTAAGAGGGAGTACCTCAGTTTTATTCTGGTTCAGTCATAGGCCTGAGTAACTATAGAAGGCTGTTAAGAGACTAAGCAAGGGGGAAATGGCATGGGGTGGATGTCCTCCAAGAGAAGAAGGAGATCGTCAGCATACATAAAAGTTGTGTAGGTTATACTTCTCATTTTCAAACCCTATATATCAGGGTGACTACAGATGGCAGCAGCCAGGGGTTCAACTGCCAGTACAAATAAAAGGGGGGGAAAGAAGGCAGCCTTGCCTTGTGCCTCTTCCCAATGCAAATGGGGGACAGAGTACCGAATCTGTATTAACTCTGGCCGAGGAGCTCTCATATATGGCTTGTATCCCAGCTAGAAATTTTTCTCCTAGGCCAAAGTGCATTAGGACCATGTATAGATATCCCCATTCAATTGAGTCGAATGCTTTTTCGAAGTCTACAGCAATGGCAGCTACCGGTGTAGGGAGTGACTTCTAAATTGGCAAAAAACTCATAAGGGTTCTCAGGTGGTCTGAGCTATGATGTCCAGGTACAAAGTCTGCTTGTGATGGGTGTATAAGACCAGGGAGTAGGGGGCTGAGTCTAGTAGCTTGAATTTTGGCATAAAGTTTGCTGTCTAAATTAATAAGTGATATTGGGTGGTAACTTCCGGGGTTGTTAGGATCTTTGCCCTTTTTGGGGATAACTACAATGGTTGCCTCGTGCATAGATGGAGGTAGGGTACCCTAAATTTCAATCTCTTGGAATACCTGGGTTAAGAGCGGTAGAACAACCAGGGCTAATGCCTGGTAAAAATCTGCAGTGTAGCGATCACTACCTGGAGATTTCCTCTTCTTCAAATCCCGAATGACTACAGCCACTTCATCACTAGTGATCGGAAGGTCCAGGCATTGCTCCTGTTGTTTCTGCAGTTTGGGAAGCTGTAAAGCATCTAAAAAAGATTTAGTATCTCTGTTTGGTCCAGTGTGTGTGGAGGTGTATAGCGATTTATAGAAAGAAGACATGGTACAGTTAATGTCCTTCGGGGATGTACCCAATACCCTTTGCGTGTTCTTCAGCCCAGGGATATATCTACTGGCTTGCTGTTTATGGATCTGATAGGCAAGCACTTGGCCCCCCTTGTCTCCTCCCTCCCAAAAGGTATGCCTGAGTCTAAGGATGGCTATTTCAGCCTTTCTATTTAGGAGTTGATTGATTTAAAATCAAAGACCTAAAATAGTTCTGCCTATAGGGGACTGAATAGATGGGGAGGGCATGGACTTAAAGACACCTTCCGCTTTGGCTAGTTTCTGTTCCAAGGTAACTAACTGTTGTTCCCTTTCTCTGCATGTAGCCACAACAAAGCCCATGATCCTACCCCACATCATGGCTTTAAAGGCTTCCCATGTGGTACCAGCAGAGGTGTCTGCTATAGGGTTTTCAGCCAGGAATAGAGAGGCCTCATTCCTAGCCCAGGGGATGAAGTCTGGGTCTTTCATTAGGAGCTGGTCTAGTCTCCAATGTCTGGGTGGGGGGCCATGGGATCCCACTGTATGAGGAGTTGGACTGGTGCATGATCAGAAATAGTATGCGGCAATATTGAGACCTCAACAGTTTTGGCTGTGAGGATGGGAAAGCCCAACCAAAAATCTAGCCTACTGTATGAGTCATTAGCTTCTGAATGGAAAGTGTAATCTCTCATTCTGGGGTGAAACAATCTCCATAATTCAGTGAGCCCCTGATCCAGGATCATTTGCTGAAGGGCCTTCCCACTTCTTTTGCAGTTAATCTTTTTATTGGATCTGCTTAAACATGACTTAGTACAGCTCAAAAAATATTATACATAATGAGATATATGATATAATATATAATAATAAGAAAAAGGTAACATGATGGAAGTATATGTATTACCAAAATTATGATAATGCAAAATACTATACTGACTTCCCATATAGCATATAATATTGACTGTACTACACGAAGCTAAAAGTAGGAAATAGTAAAAAAGAAAAAAATTTTTCCAATAATAATCATGAACTTTAAACAACAAGCGAGAAGGAGCTGCAAATATATAACAGTAAGAAATCGTGATCTAGAGTCGTATCGAAATGAAGAAGAAAAAAAAGTTAATATATGTATATGTAATTTAAGATTGATAAAGTTCAAATAGCTCTGCCAGCAAAGGTAATATTCATTGAGTCTGTCAATGGTTAGATAAGAGATTCTCTAAGAGAGGAGATGCGAGTTAGATGATTTAAAATATCAGTCAGATTAGGGTTAAGTGAGACTTCCAAATGAATTAAGACTGCCTTTAACTTGCATGAACAATATCTGAAGCCATTTATGCTGATATTTTGTTAAACTTATGTTACTATCTATGATGCCAAGAATATATAGCTTAGGATCAAATGGAATAATCCTGCCAATGACTTTAGTAGCGTAATTGGTGAATAATTTGCCATAAGTTAGAGATAGAATTACATGACCATAATATATGTAAAAGATCCCCATTTGGGGCATTGCATCGCCAACAGTTATTATTAGGTAGTAAACCAATGTTATGCAGGTGAGCTGAGTGTTATACCACAAATGTAAGATTTACATTGAATTAATCTGCTTTGTACATTTTTGAATGAGTCATGGCAGAGTTTCCAGCATTTGTTCCAATGGAAATCGGATATGTCAATATTAAGTATCCGGTTCCATTTGTTTCTGCTGAAAGAGACTGATTTGGGAGCTATCCTAATTAATTTATAAATGGTATTGGTTAGGCCTTGAGGGGTATTAATCCATTTGTTAATATATGAGTGAGTTCCCAGTGGATTATTAGGTTGTAAGGTGAATATTATGGCAGATCTGATCTGTAGGTATTTCCAAAACTCTGTTTTAGGGATGTTCCATTTGGCTTGCAAGTTACAAAAGGTGTCTAGAGTATTACTGTTATCCATTAAAATATCGTTAAGGAAGAGAATTTTTTTTGTGCCCAAGATTTACAGTATATTGGTTTATTCTCCAGTGTAAGCTTTGGGTTTCCCCAAATAGGAGTATATTGTATAGGTACAGGATCAATATTGAGCCATTTGTGCATTTTGAGCCAGTAATATATAGACAAGTTAATAACAGGATTTTGCTTAAATTTAGATACAGAAGTAAAATAAATAAAGCAGTTAGGGGTTAAACCAGAAGATAATGATGTTTCCATATCGTACTATAGGGGACATTACAATTGGGTTTGAAAACCATTTAACCGCTTATGAGCTCTGAATGCCCAAAAATAGGCAGTAAACCAGGGTAAACCGAAGCCACCACGAGTCCAATGAGATCTTAATTTAATGCACTAAATCTAGGTATATGTCCTTCCATAAAAATTACCCATCATTTTATCAATTTTATGCAGAAATGGAGGAATTTTAAGTGGATACAAGCAAATAAGTATAGAATTTTGTGTAATATTCATTTTAATTGCAGATATTTTACCTGGAAGGATAGTCGAGACTTTTCCATCTATCTAAATTAGTTTTGATGTTAGTTAGTAATGGTTGTATGTTTAGATCCCAGATCTTATTCAGATCAGATGATATCTTAATGCCAAGATAAGTGATACCTTGTGAGGCCCATCGAAATCAAGATGAACTTTTGTTAGAGCATCACAGTGATCATTTAATGGAAGTATTTCCATTTTGATAATTACACTGAGACCGGAAAGTGTGGAAAACGTTAAGTAAATTATAAAGAGGTTGTTGGGATAATTTGAAATTTTCTAGCAATATAAGCATGTCATCCATGATATGATAATGATGTATATTGTCTGTAATTCAATAGAGATACCTTTTAATGTCTTTGTTATGTCTAAGGGAAATAGCTAGAGTTTCGAGAGCCAGAATAAAGAGAGATGGAGATAAGGCAGCCTTGGCGCGCCTTCCTTTCTAATTGGAATGACTGAGATAATGTGAAATTGGTAAGAATTTCGCTGAGGATTAGTATAAATAAATTGAATCCAGGAACAGAAATGATCAGGAAAGCCAAAACGCAATAGCACCAGATAAAGAAAGTTCCAGCTTAATGAGTCGAATGCTTTTCCGAAGTCTATAGAAATAGCAACTGCTGGAGAGGAAAGAGATTTTGCTTTATGTATTAGATTAATTAAAGAGCGTAAATGATCCGAACCTGTTCTTCCTTTGATGAAGCCGGTTTGGGATCTATGGATTAAGTTAGATATGAATGGTTCTAAACGGCTAGTTAAAATTTTAGCAAAAATCTTACCATCAGTATTAAGTAGTGATATGGGATGATAATTGGCCGGAATGGTAGCATCCTTGTCTTTTTTTGGAATGACCGTTATAATAGCATCAGTCATCGTGTTAGGTAACTGTCCAATTTTTGTGGATTCTTGATAAACATTACATAACAAAGGGCTAATTGTTCAACAAGAATCTTATAAAATCAACAGGGAAACCATCTCCACCTGGAGAGCGACTCAGATTTAAGGGAAAAATAGCATTCTTTACTTCTTCTTGTGTAAGTGGTATCTAATGAGTGTATAGCTTCTTCTGATAAATGAGGAAAACAAGCTCATCTAAAATGAGGAAATGTCTGAGGAATTTGTGATGGGAGAGAAGAAGAGATTTTTAAAAGGTTGTCATAATATTATTAATAGAGTGTTCACTGGTGTAGATTTTTCCTGAATGGTCCTTTAGAGCAGTAATATGACGTTCCATTTGTTGTATTCTAAGCCTGTAAGCAAGAATTTTGCTGCCTTTTTTCCTCCTTCCCAAAATTTGTGCTTTACCTGTAATAATGCTAATTCTGTTTTCCTGAAATAAAAGTTCGTTGGATTTGCATAATGAGTTGTAGAATTTCGTGGTGTAATGGGTGAGGAGGATTGGGTTTGAACTGTTTGGGTATTCAGTTTGTTTTGTTTGAGTAATTTTTCAAGGTTATTAATTTGTTGCTCCCTGAGTTTCCTTCTGTGAGTCGTGAATCCAATTATTTTACCACGCAATGTGGCTTTGAGTGCTTCCCAGGTGATGCTCATAGATATATCTTTAGGGTCATTAAATGTCATATATTCATTTATTTGTTTTTTGATCCAAGGCAAAAATTCTGGGTCCCTTAACAAGAGGGGATCTAAACGCCATAAGGGAGGTTTAGTGGAGGAGAAGCCCCAATTAAACAGAAATTTAACAGGAGAATGGTCAGATATAATTAATTAGAATCTCAGAATCTATTGTATTAGCAGTAATTGAAGAGGATGTCAGCAAATAATCGATTCTACTGTAAGTTTGATGTCTAGAGGAATAAAAAGTATATTCCTATCTCTGGGTGAAGAGTTCTCCATATATCGTTAAACCGAGATCTTGCATTATTTGGGATACTATAGCAAAGCTTCTAGGGTGACTATCTGAGAGCCGTTGTTCTATCCATATGTATATCCAAAGTGAGGTTAAAATCTCCAATCAATAAGGGGAATTCACTTGGTTTGATGAAATTAAAGTATGCAAGAGGTTTTGAAAGAATGAAGGATCGCGGAGTTAGGGGGAAATATTAACTATAGTTATAGGGCCTAGGGGGTGTCAAGGTTATGATAAGCCATCTACCATCAGAATCTTTCTGAATAGTAGTAGGCGCCATTTCAAATTTTTATGAATGAGTATGGCAACACCTTTCTTGGATGCGGTAGAGGCCGAGAATGCTTGACCTACCTAATTACTTTTAGTCTAAAATTATCTTCATCTAACACTTTGGTTTCTTGTACTAAAGCAATTTGAATTTTATGTTTTTTAAGATGGTTAAATACTTGTTTGGGTTTAATTGGTGTGTTGAGCCCCCTGACATTCCAAGTACATAGTGATATATTAACTGTCATGTATAAATGTATTAGTAGGAAGTAAAACGGTAAAGGTGTCAGGGGGCTCAAGTACACCGTAATAATGAAATGAGGATGTAAATATCAGTATACAATAGATGTGTCCGAAAAATAAATTGCTGGCAGAGCTATAAGTAAAAATTAAATAAAAAGTAAATAGCATCTGTTGAATATATTTTGTGCAGCTCACTTAACAATATAGTAATAATACAACAGCATGTAAAGATTATATAATAACAAGAACAAGTAAGTATCATCTAGGATGGACTGAGAAGTAAAGGTCGGTCTAGTATGGGGAAAAGGAAGAAAGGGGAAGAGAAAGGAAAAAAATAGGGAATATCTGGAAGGACCAAGACCACTTCTCAGTTCTCTAGGACGCAGCTAAACTGTGAAAAAGTTGTTTGATCCCAATGGGCTGAATAACACAAAAAGTATATAAAAATACAAATTGTTGTAATAAATACAACGCCCAAAACTGGGATGAGATATAAAGGTTCTGTTTGCCTTATTTGGTTAAGTCTGATGTGATACGAAAGTCATCATGAATCCAGCATCTCAGATAGTAAACTAACATGATTTGAGATCAATAATGTGGAGATATCTGAATGCTACCTTGATTGGGGGAAGGGGGGCAGGAACAAAGAACAAAACAAAACAAAACAAAAAATATTTAATGATTATCCTGCATTATAAAATGTTACAGGGATAAACATATAACTTAACAATAAAAAAAAGGGAGGTGGTAATGTCAAGCTGATAGACAAGACCATTCTATGGTATTATAAATAAATATTCTAAGATGATTACAAGTTTGCAAGAATCTATGTCTGATTTAACTGAATAAAGACATATCATGTTCTTTGCGTAAAAAAAAGAAAAACAATTATGCATCTGTGACCACAAGCTGGGGATAGAAAGGAAAAAAGTAATGGTCCCTAATTTACATAAACAACATTATGCATATTCATGTTATTGACTATGTGGAAAACGTAATATAATTGCACCAATATTCATAATATGCAATAGTTGGAGATTAATTATATCAGATGACATATATGAGTTGAGAGCAAATGTATTCCAGTTCGTGAAATCAGTAGCCCCCTCGATGACTTAGGTAAATACAATTGCTAATATTTGCGAGGTGTGTCGCCTTTCTGCCGATTTCTCCCACGACGTCTTATTTTTGGAGGTTCAGCTGTTTTAAGAGGAGAGTTGCCCACGCTGCAAGACCAAGAGGTGCCCTCCAAATCTCGATCCTCTTCCAAATCCAACAGGTTAGTAGGATTTCCATCATTAAGGTCACCCGAGGTGGGTAAATCTTGTAGGGGTGAATATCTGTTGGATAAAGTAACACCGAGAGCAGTAGGAGCGCTATTGTAGGAGGTATTGGAGATTGCACAGTTAAAAGAACGGTCCGGTTTGGAAGAAGGATCGCTTTGAGTAGTAGAGGCTAATTGAATGTTAATTGAGGATTCAGGTAGAGTTGTCTTAGGAGGCTCAGGCACACCAAATACGCTAGCTGAATGTACCGTAATGTTATCTGTGACAGTACTGGTAGCCGCATGAAAGTTGTCGCAGCGCTGTAGTTGATTTGAGTTGGGGAGATTATGGGCATCTGCAGAATGACAGCTAAGAAAGGCTGTAAGGGATTCAGGATTACTGAAGTCCTGAAAAGAGTTATCAAAATAGACTCTCACGATGGCAGGATACCGAAGGGAAAATCAGAGACCCATTTGGTGCAAGATACGCCTAACAGGAGTGTAAGCTTCCGCTTTGCTGAAACTTCCTTAGAGAAGTCGGTAAATGTAAATATTAAATCCTTGCCAGAAAGTTGTCCAATTTCTTTTGCTTTCCTCATAATGAGCTCAATGCTGGCATAATTTAAAAATTTAGCAATAATTGGTCTAGGTCGGTGATCTGCAGGAGGTTTTGGGCCTAGGGATCGATGGGAGCGCTCTATAGTAAGCTCTGTATCCGCGTGAAGACCTAGGATTTGTGGCAGCACACATTGTAAAAATACAGTAGTGTTTTTAGCTTCCATATCTTCAGGGAATCCGAAGATTCTAAGGTTGTTTCTGTGGTTTCTGTTTTCCAAGTCGTCGATTCTAGATTGTAATTCTTTGATGGTACGATCTTGGGATCTGATAGTGGATTTAAGTTCCTGTATTGCATCCTCATTGAAACAAACTTTATTTTCTGTAAAAGCAAGCCTAGAACTGATAGCTTCCATGGTTTGAGTGTTTAATTGAGTGGCAGATTTTAGATCTTGCATGTCCATAGATAGTTTGCTGAACATTTCTTCGATATTCTTTAAAGAATCTTTTTGCTTATTAGAGTAGGCCATGACTGGTTTGCAGCTATCCCACAGCGACTATAAAGACTCTGTTTATATGAGAAAAAAGGGCTATCCAGAGCAGAAAAAAAGCGTCAGTTAGGTAGCAGAGGTATAGTTCTTCTTTATTTACCTCAAAGTCAATATGAGATTGCCTTAGATGAAGTGAGATGATGCTGGATGTAGATTGTATAGAGGAGCTCAAAATCTAAGCTTCCATCTTACTTGGAGCCAGGCCATGCCCCCGGCCTTCCCACTTCTTGTATGTGCCTATTTGCCCTTGTCATTTTTATCTAGGGAGGGTACCAGTGTTTGGTTAAAATCCCCACCAATAAGCAAGGGGCAGTTTGGGGGGTTAAACTCCAAAATCACCTCTGCCAGATTATGAAAAAATTGGGGGGAGTCTACATTAGGGGCATATAGATTACATAGAGTAAGTGGTCCAGTGGGTGTATTATATGTGGCAATTACCCATCTGCCTTCTTGATCTGAAAGCATCTGGACTAATGTCCAGTTAAGAGACTTATGCAAACACCATGTTTCCTAGTTGGGGCATTGGAGTGTACCTGTTGGCCCACCCAGTCCTTATTCATATGAGTGTGATCATCCCCTGAGAGTTTGGACTCTTGGAGGAAAGCCACTTTGGAGTGTAACCGTTTCAGATGTGACAGGACTTTCCTGCATTTCGCCAGGGAATTTAGCCCCCTGACGTTCCAGGTGTGAACCACAATGTCTGTCATTATAGCTTAAAGGACACTCCAAAGGGGACTGGAATAAACTCAGCAAGAGGTACAGTCCACCCCAACCCCTATACCAGGTGAGTCAATTGTTTCTATCCTCCACCTTCAGACACAAGTTGGAAATACTGTAGCAGTGTACAAAGCTTACAATTAAATGCTATACCTATGTGCTAGCTGAAGGCTTAAATTGCTTAACTTATCAAACAAAATAACAAGGAAAGGTGCGATGAGACTAAACTGGCTGGTGCCTCAGCCAATGGTATGCCCTATCGCCCTTGGGGGACGTGGCGTAATTAAGCTCCAATAGGAAGGGGAGCTTCTGTGCACTATAAGCTCAAAATGGCTTATCTAGTGCACTATTTATAATACCACAAATGGGAGTAATATGGTAATCCATTGCCCAGAGCCATGCCCAAGTATACCGAGCCATATATGAGCCTCCTGTAAGAGGGGGAAGAGGAAACACTTTGGTGATCTCCGATTAATAGCTGGGTTGCTGGCTAACAGAAAAGTCCAGGCATCCTCCCAAAAAACAGGAAATATATCAACATCCCAGTAGCCACTTTCCTAAGAAATAAATAGGGGGCTATGGAAATATTACTAGGGATCACAAAGATTGGAGAAATGTAGATTGCTGGCTGTCATATCGTGTGCGCCTAGCAGCCTTACAAATAACTCCCCAATCTTGTATCTCTTCAGGGCAATATAAAAGGAGGAGGGGGGCACTCTTTAGCTACAATCTAAACTAGATCTAATTAACAATAGTAACATCTAAACCAAATACACTGAGCCGATATCTTGTATCAGATCTGTATATTAACTTCTTATCCTTAACATTGTTATACTTTCTTTGTAGGATGTATCCTTCCATGGAAGTACCTACATTTAGGGGCAGGTAATAGGGGGTGCAAGTAGCTGTAAGAGAGGGTTGAATGTGTTATACAGACTTGAGCAAAGCCCAGAAGTCTCTGAGCAGTACATACTCTCGTTTGCCATCCACCCTTCCCTATCTCTCTGTTTCTCCAAAAGGCTTCCAACAGTCAGTGTCTGTTAAATTGAATAGACGCAAATACATAACGCTCTATGCCCGGCCCACATCCTGGATGAGAGTGCTACATGGCAGCATAGCAAATTTCTTCACTGCGTCATCTGCTCTTAGAGGCTGGAAGGCCATGCAGACACTGGGGTCTGTTAGGGTTGTATACACTAAGTACCCGTCACACTGCTATGGTCAACACAGACCTACCCCCACACTATTTCTCAGTAACTTAGTAAGAAGGTGGGGGTGAGAAGGGGAAGAGGTTCTGGAATGATCAAACAGAAATACAATTTAGTGTCCTTTTCCCCTACCTTTCTAGAAGGATTGACCTTGCACCATACAGTTCTGCTACACACATTATGTAACTACCCTCCTAACATTGTTATACACCCCAGATATTAGTACCTCCAAGTAGGCATCTGGGAGCATTAACAAGACCTGTGTTAAACAGATCAGTACGCTTAAACTAATAGGGTTCACCCTGTCAAGAGGAGACCCTGAATGCAGGCTTTTAAAATCTACCAAGATTTATACTCCAGGCTGTTAGAAGCCGCTAAGGCCCCAGTTATCCCCCTTCTTTCCTTTCTTAATTCCCCGAGACACCTGCCCCTAGGTACTTATCTGATTTGCACATAGTCTACATAGCTGTTTATGATGGATCAGCAGGATCCTTTTCTGTACTGCAGCCTGGAGGTGAACCAGATGCCTGGGTTCATGTTTCTAGGTCCTGCAAGGGTAGTGCAGCATCTGCAGCATAGGCCCAGGAGGTGTGCTCATCCTCAGAGTCATTGTGATCAGGGACCACAGTGTTAGTGTCCATCTCATCCCCTCGATCGGTGTCTAGCAAATCCCTCAGTGCCTCGAAATGATTGTGTGCAAAGAATGGGCTAATGAATTCTGGCTCCACTGTACTTGCTGCATTGGAGTGCTGGGCCTGCCTTCCTGGGGAGTATATCCTATCCTGTGGGTGGCTGCATTTATAGTGAGAGGAGTTCAGCAATCATTTCCTGACTTTGGAGTTATAAGGGTCCAGACCATTATGAAGGGTTGTAGCAGGTGCCACCGCTATGGTTTCAGGTGGATCTTCTCTTGGTAGATGTCATTAAACTCAGTCTCCGACCAGATTGAGGGATGAGGAACCCTAGCTAGTCGGCCACATTTTTGCAATAAAGACCATAGCTGTGTCCGGGGAGGCAAACTGATGCGCTGTACCATTCACCGAGATCTGTAGGTTAGCAGGGTATCACAGGATGAAGGGAACTTGCAGAGTGTGGAGCTTGTGTTGCACTCCAAAGGAGGCTTTCTGCTTGGCAGCTAGTTCTTTAGAATAGTCTTGAAAAATCATGATCGTATACTCTCTCCAACGTAATTGCCCCTATTCCCTGGCCCTAGCCTGAATAGCTTCTTTCTCAGCATAGTTTAAAATTCTTGCAATAAATGGTCAAGGCCTGTCCCCCTGCGTAGGTCTGGGCAGCAAGGAATGATGCACCCTTTCGATGGTAATTCTTGTGCCCTTAGGAAGTTGAAGAATCTCTGGTAGCATTTGCTGCAAGATGTTTAACGCTTTCTCATTTTCACAACCTTCAGGGAAACCAAGGAGTAGCAAGTTGTTACGGTGACTTCTGTTTTCCAAGTCTTCCAACTTGCCTTGGAGAAGAAAAATCAGGGCTGCCTGTTCACGCATAGGGACACAATGACCTTGGAGTACATCATCTTGGGCTGTTGTTTTTTGTTCCAGGCGCTCCACTCATGCATCCATTTGCTGCATAGAAACTGCCGTAGTATTTGCCGCTAATGTTAGGGCATCTATACTGGTCATAATAGAGGTGAACATATCTTTGACTGAGGGTTCTTCCCTCCCTGGTGCCAAGTGCACCATGTGGCCTACTGTACGGGTGGTTACAGCTTCGGGGTCATTTTAATAAGTCGTACCTGGATGAAATCTTCCCCTATTTAGCCAGCCCTGAATGGGTACCTTCAGATCCCCAGCGAATTAGTTTTCCCCCATCGGGAGACACAAATATCTATATTTATTTGGGTTCTGGGCTCTTAGGCATGTGGAGCTCTGAGATCAAGCCGCCATCTTGGTCGCTGGTTGGCCCTGGAGGTGAGAAGATGCAGCTTGTAGATGAAATCAGTGGAGAAAAACACTCAGAAAGAGATCAGTGTTTGCCCAACTGAAATCGGTGAAAAACACTCAGAGAGAGGTCAGAGCTTGCCAACCCGAGACAGAGAGCTAAGCACAACAGTGGTAGATGAGGACCTCTTGTGGTGAAATCATAAAATCTGCTAATGATTAAGTGAGCAGATAGAAAAAAACACAACCACGTGACAATACCTATATAAGTAAAGCTGGCTAAGGGTGGAAGGGTATTGGGGCAGGTGGGGAGCAGCCGAATAGCGGCTGCAGGGTTCAACCTAGGTCCTGGCTGTGTAGCTGGAACTGCTGACTTTCGGTCATACTCAGGACCATGGAGCTAAAGTTAACTAATGCAAACTCAGCCCAACTATACACGATCGCCCAGAAGACAGCTATTGCACCCCGAGCTAAATTTGGGTATAGTTCAACTCTTCAACCTCATACGGCTACAATGCTCCTGGACTAAAATCTGAAGATGGAAGGTGCTTCAGTAATGGTGCCAAATTTGAAACAGTCCAGAGCAGAAGCTTTCACATAAATGGTGCTGTGGTCGTACCTTGTAAAGTGGTGCTTGTCCCCACGTAGCTCCTCGGGCAGTATGCCCTAAAGGAATTGGATCAGTAGCTGTGGTGAGAACAAATAGTGAGGTGAGGAAAGCTAATTCCATGCTGGGAGGTAACAAGGCTACAAACTGTATAGGAGGGGGAAGGCTATCTTCTACTTTCTAAAATGGAGGCAATCAGGTAGAGCTTAGTCATAGGCAATCAGTGGCTATAAACTGCTTAGGAGGGGGAAAGGCAATCTTCCACTTTCTAAAATAGAGACAATTAGGTAGAGCTAGACGGGGGCAATCAGTGGCAGGGTGGGCAGGGACAGAGTACAGGAAAGGAATAGGCACTGACACAGATAGAGAGTGTACAGGTCTTTAGAGCAGAGGGACAGGATTCAAACCTAGGGTGGGAGAAATGAGGTAGAAAAGGAGCAAGGTGGGAGACAGCAGAGATAAACAGAGCACAAACAGTAGTGGTGGAGAGAAAGAGTGAGAGACACTGCGTTTCACCTCAGAGTAGGGGTGGAAACTGAATTACAGCTTGAGCAGGGTCAAAACTGGATTAAAGGCAAAACAGTGAAAAGACAGGGTTAAATGAGGGAGAGGGATGAAAATGAGAGAGAGAGATGCAGTTTACAGGAAAGATAGATTAGGCAGAGATACAGGTTACGAGCTAGGTATAGGGTGTACTTCTACAATTAATTCCATTAAAAAAAATCAGTTCCTGTGTAAAGTGAACCTGAACTGCTGTCTACTTTTTCAGATTATTAGTAGTACACTTATACAAATTAAATCCATAAAACAATTGGTTCCTGTATAACAAGAACTTGATCTGCAGTCACATTTATCAGATTATTAGCAGCACAAATAATTTTGTAAAATAATGTCTGCCTTTCATTAAGGAGAGTCCTCTGTGAATAAAATGCACAACACAGCTAATTTGTACAAGGCCTCAGAAAAAAAGATTCCTAACACTATTGTTAACTTAAAAAACTAAAAACCTGAACCTAGGTCCTGGCTGCGCAGCTGGAGCTGCCGACTTTCAGTCATGCTCAGGGCCACGGAGCTAAAGTTAAAACTAATGCAAACTCAGCCCAACAAATAAACGATCGACCCAGAAGACAGCTGTACAGTATACACAGTACAATTAAATTTGTATTATATGAGAGGGTTTCTGTCTGCACGCAAGATAGCTGCATGAAAAGTCTGCTCCCAAGAAGTTTGGGAAATCACTCATTCAAATTCCACGTAAACTAATGCTTTGAACTGCATATAATTGCTTTCTAAAGCCTAAGAAGATTTGGGACAATGAACTTTATGACAAAGGTGAAGAAAAGTTTAAAGCACAGTTCACAAATTTACAAACTTTGGATGACTTCGTACTTGTTGAGATTGCAAGGAGACAGTTGCTTGGAGTCCGTGGAGGTCTGAAATGACTGACCTGACCATTTCTGACTCTGGCTCTGTGAAGAGTATCCCCGCATTGCACTATATATGTGAGGTCTGAATAGCAGAAAGCACATGAAGTGAAGACTTAGAGCTATTCTGTAGTTGTTAAAAAAATAAAAGAGATTTCCTGAATTTGCCTTTGAGTTGAATTAAACAATGGATGACATTACTCAAAATGCTGAATGCTGTAAGTGAAAAAGGTGAAACAAATCTAGCAAAAAACTGGACTGTAGTAGTAGTAGTGGTAGTACTTATTAAGGTTTGGCTTCTGCCATTACCATAAACAGCATACTTCATATACATAGAGTGATATTGCATCATTCCTTGTCAGAATTAAAAACGTACAAATACAGTTCACTCCATGTCCCTTCCTTCGATGCTCCCGTCACTTTTCCGTGGCCCCTCTCCTTCCCCTTCTTCTGTGAAAACTGAACAAAAGTGTTTGTTCAAGATGTCTGCTTTTCTTGGTCCTCCTCCACACAATCCCCCCTTTCCTTCTTAGTCTTGCAATCCCTCCCCGGTCCATATCTTTTCACTTACATACCTACAAAATGTCTTCTCTCCTTTCTTTACTTCCTGGGCTAGTCCCCCCTGTTTGTGCTTTTGCACTTCTAATGGATTTCCCTACCTTCCTCTGTTTCTCCAGATACAGTGCCCTATCCTTCTCTTTCTGTGTCTTCTTATACCTCCTGAATGCTGACTTTTTTGCCCTTTCCTTCCCAGTCACCTCCTTAGAGAACCATAGTGGTATCCTTTTCTTCTTGCATTTGCTTACTAACCTGGCACAAAGGTTTGTTGCTTTCTCTCTGACCACTTTTCAGACCCTGACATCTTGGCAAATTATTGACCTATCTCCAGCCTCCCATTCTTGGGTGAGGTAGTTGAGAAAGTGGTGTCTCTGCAGCTTGAGGCACAACCCGTGGCCTTTGACATCTATGAGCCATTCCAGTCTGGGTTTAGGGCTAGGCACAGCACTGAAACAGCATTGGTCAGGGTGCAAAGTGACCTCCTCAGGGCGGGAGACTGAGGAGATCGATCAGTTCTTTTTTCTCCTAGATCTCTCTTCAGCATTTGACCCCATGGACCACACTGTGCTTCTGGATCACCTTTGAGAGTCTTGTGGACTCACCAATACTGTCATCAACTGGTTTGAGTCCTATCTCATGGGCAGGACACAATGGGTAGTGATGGGGAATTTCTCCTCCTGTCTGAAGCCCCTGCCTTGTGGAGTTCCTCAAGGCTCGATCTTGTCACCGAAGTTGTTCGCAGTGTACATGATACTCCTGGGTGAGCTCATTAGACGTTAAAGTCTGGGTTTTCACTGTTGTGCAGATGATACCCAGCTGTATATGTCTTTTGCTTCCAAGACAAAAAAACACCATGGATGTGCTAAATAAATTCCTGGCAGAGATTCAAGAGTGGATGTCCTCTAACTGGCTGTGATTGAACCCTGACGAGACAGAGGTACTGATGATCGAGCCTGGTCACCAGCGTGATATGGCTGACAAAGGGTCAGGAACAGGGTTGTTCCTTGGCCCTGTTCCACTGGTGGCAGTCACTAGGGTGAGAAATCTGGGTGTCATCCTTGATGACAGTTTGACGCTTGAGTCTCAGGTGTCAGCCATCATCCAGAGTGGTTTTTACCATCTAAGGAATGTCGCCCAGATTAAACACCTAATTTCACCCAATGACCTGCCCGCACTGGTACATGCCTTTGTCACATCAAGGTTAGACTACTGTAATGCTTTTTACTCAGATGTCAGTGGAGGAAACCTCCATCAACTGCAGCTGGTGCAGAACTCAGTGGCCAGGTTGCTGATGGGTCTTCCCATGTCCTGTCAAGTGACCCCGGTCCTGCATGATCTTCACTGTCTGCCTCTTAGATGGAGGATCATCTTCAAGGTGGGCTTGCTCACCTATAAAACACTATATGGCTTGGGCCCTGGCTATCTGGGAGACCTCCTGACCCTGCCCTCCTGGTGCACTGACTCTGATCCTCCACCGAGGGCCTCCTGGTGGTTCTGAGGCCCATGCTGAAAACATTGGGAGACCATGCATTTGAGGTGGCTGGCCCAGCCCTCTGGAATTCATTCCCTTATTTCTGAAGGAGGCCCCACTGATGGAGGTTTTTAAGGGGTCTCAAGGCACACTTGTAAAACCAAAAAGCCTTCTCCAGCTAGCTGTAGTACTGATTTTATTTTTATTTATTTTTGATTTTAAACCGTTTGTTAATTGGTACTGACCCTTGTCTAGTCTTGCACATAAAATGTAAATTTGTATGCTCTTGCACCTCTCTGTAAGGTGCCCACAGACTCCGTGATTGGGCACTGGATAAATAAAAGTTTGCTTGCTTACTTTTAGTTTCCCCCAAAATTCCTCACACCCAAGTGCCCTTCCCCTCACTAGGGCATCCCTGAGGCATTCCTCCATCATTTCAAAATTGGCCTTTCTGAAGTCCAGGACCCTCATCCTTGTGTGGTTTGGGTCTGGCCCAGTCCTTAAATTGAACCTTATAGCATGGTGATCAATGGTCCCCAGGTAGCCACCACTGTGACGTCTTGAACTCTGCCCCCGTTAGTTAGTACAAGGTCCAGTAATGCCCCTCACAAGTGAGCTCCCTAACTAGTCACCTGAGGAATGCCCCATGCATGGAGTCCAGGATGTCTCTGCTCCTACCTGTAGCTGCAGCTGGGATGCTCCAATCTCCATCCAGCAGTTTGAAGTCTCCCACCAGCAGCACCACCCCTTCCAATTCCCTATGGACAATATCTGCTAGTCCACAGAAATTGTACAAGTGATGATGTTTTTAAAGAAGAGCTCAATGCAAGGTTTATTAAGTGGGGTTATGATGTTGCAACATTGACACAAGCCCTTAATGAGGTTAAAACCATGGACAGGAAAACTTTGTTGGTACCAAAGACAAAACGACATTCTGATACAAGTGGTCCTATGAAGTCAAGGAATAATAACAGTGCTCCTAAAAAACTGATTACTTTTGCTACGAATTGAATCCATTAGCTGGGCAGATAGGAGGGCTTGTTCACAAACAGTGCCCATTTTACAAGTGGACCACATTCTTAAAGAGAAAAGACAAGGAAGCCCCAGACTCTCATCTAGTAAAGGTAGGAATGTAAGTGACATTCTCATGTCTAGTCATTATGTAGACACAAAACAAGTGAATTCACAATCAAAAAATTGGCTACCTGCCCCTCCACCTAGAGATTTTTATAAATGCGTGGTATGCATTGTAAAAAATGGAGAGAAGGGTATTAGTTTCAGTAAGGAGGACAAGAGAGTACAAGTGAGGGAACTGATTAAATTTACCACTCAGTTTATTGTGTATGTGGCATGGTGCCCCTGTGGTAAATATTATGTAGGGCACACAAACTGAGCCCTTTGAAAAAGAGAATTCAAGACCATATCAGGGCAAGTGCTAATCAGTATGAAAGAAATACTTTAGGACTCTCCTTTAAGTATTATCTTAATTCAAATCCAAACAATTGGCTCTATTCACAAATGCCTAAGTGCCACGTAAGGGCAGTGCATAGGCATTACAATGCCTGAATGCCATGTGATAGTGCCATGTGCACCCCTGGCAGCATTCACAAACAGAGCGCTAGCACTTTCTGTGAGGGATCCCCATGTCAGCTGTGCAGCTCCACACCAAGGATGGGATGGGAGCATGTGGGGGGGTGCCTGAGCTGCACATATACGCTACCACACTTGTGCACCAGGCTAGGGTTGGATATCTATGGCGGGGGGCTGAGGCATAAGTGTTTACATGCCCCCCCACAGGTCAATGGTGGGACATGGTGGTGCCAGGATCCTTTGCACACAGCAGCTCCAGCACACTGTGCTGCTCAGGAGACCTGGGAGTGTCCATACGGGCAAATGCCTATTGTTTGTTCCTGGGGGGTACATGCCTTCCCAGGTCCCCTGCTCATCTACACAAGGGATCCACTGTAGGAACTGGGATGGTCATCCCAGTGGATGACCACCCGAGCATCCGGGCCCACCACCCCACTGTTGCATACTAAGGGGTGGGGCCATAGCCCCACAGCTGGCAATCATGAATGCTGGCATGTAAGCACCTGGGTGGGGGTGCAGAGTGGCATGGGGTCTCTATGTATGTTTTGTGTGTATTTCGTGAATAGAGCCCAACATGCAGTTCATAGGTTTGGAACATGTACCACCCTTGGGGGGAGGAGGGGTCACACCAAGATCCTCTTACAGAAACAAACTAAATGGATAGTCACCCTTGAAACAATGCCACTGTATGGATTAAATGAAGATGTTGTTTTTATCCCATACTTGTAAGGAGCAGCTTTCTATAGGAGGCCTGTTATTATGTTATACAGTACGTACTGAATTGTGAGATTCCTTTCTTCATTTTTGTTTTTTGATTTGTTTGAAATTATTTTTGGTTTTGTGCTCTGGGGAATTTAAAAATACTTAATCATTTGATGCAGTTTCCTTGAACAATTTGATTTCTTGCACTATATTGTTTAATATGTTTATTTGTATTTATTTATATTCATTATATTTCTGTGACCTCAGGAAAGTCCTCTAATTTCAATTGAAAAGTTGCCAATTAAATTAAATAAAGCATATTGGCATATTTTCCTACCCCCCTCCCATTTGCCCTTAGTGAGTACTATCCAGTGGTCACATAATAATTGCCCACCCCTTTTTTTCATCTTGATTTTCTTTTCCTTTCATTTGTTTATCTATATTTATAGTCGACATTTCTTGTTCCGTGTGTCACTCTGAGGTGTTCTAAGATTGGAATAGGTTGCCGCTCTATGAATGGTTTATGCTATACTTATTTGACTACCTTATGTGCTGAATTTTCTGCTTTGCTTGGTTTTTCTTCATGGAATTAAGTGTCAGTATAATTAAGAACATGCACTAATTTATTAAAGAATTTTGATATCTTTATAAGAAAAATTATCAGAGGGAATAGTAAAAAACATATTAAAAAGAGAAGTAAATATTAGAGTTAGTAATACTGATGCGTTCCATTTAGCATGAATTCACTGTTGGGATTTTGTATAATATACTTTGTGGCTTTTATTACTATCACTTTAAAACTGGGCTTTAAAAGGAGCTTTGTTTTGTCTGTTTCACTATGCCCCCTAAGGAAGACCCAAATGGTTAAAGGATTGGGGCATTTGACTTCAACATCCTGTGGTTGGTCTTTTGGAATAAAACTCACCTCAAATTGATAATTTAAAGCAAGTGTTTTTTTTTTCTTCAACTGGAGTGCTACCCAATTACAGTTTCTCATGTCAGGTTTAGATTTTGCTGTCCAGGGGATGGCACTGGCACAGCTTTCCTGGAGCACACTGCTCCTAATAAATTATCCCTATATGTATATGTGTGCCCTGGTGGCTAGTGTTACCCCCCACCTGCCAATTACCCAGTCTGGTGATACTATCAGTCTGTGGTGGCTAATGGAATACCCCAACCCCATAAGCATCCATCCCCATGATACCAGTGATACCTTGGTGGCTCCGGGATCCTGCACCCATCCCAGTGCTACTGCAGAGGTGGCCCTGGTGGCTAGCAGAACCCCCCCCACCTGTTCTGGTCTTCTGGCCCATATAGTTCCTCCCTGTCTCCCTAGTGTTCAGTAGCATCCCCCCATCCTCACAGCCCCGGTTCTCGAGTCTATCCCTGTTGAAGTCCAGTGGTATCCCCTGTGGCCAGCAGTCACCACATGGAGTGGCACACAGTGGCAGTTACATATGTCCCTGCATGCCCCATGTGCATCTAGCACACCACCCAGCCACCCCCGCGTACCTGTGCTGGTGGGGCCATGTGGGATCCCATGATGATGACCGTCACAACCCTAATATTACCTCTGCACTAATCACCATGTGGAATGAATACAGTATACTGTATGTGTGCCAACTGTCAGTCTATAAGAACATCGATACATGTGTAGGAGACAGGAGTCTGGGGTAGGGGTTGCTGCTAGACACCAGGGATGGCCTGTAGCAATATAGGACAGGTGCCCAGGGTTGCCACTAGATACCAGAAGATCATGCCACAGCAGCAGGATGGGTGATCAGTTGGGGGGGCCACTTGCCAGCAGGGACTCCATGGAATCACTGTGATGGGTGATCGGCAGGTGGGAGGGTGCCACTAGACACCAAGACATACAGCAACCAATATAGGACAGGCATTCATGGGTTGGGGGATGCTACTAGACACTAGGGTTACTGTGCCCACACCAGGACAGGTGTTCAGAGGATGGAGTGGCACTACTTGCCAGGGTTCCATATGTCCATCACCGGATGGGAGAATGGAGGCAGGCAGCTGCAAAACAGCCATCCCAACACCAGGGCCTTGCACCCAGTTAGGACTGGGTTTACAGAAGCAGAAAAGCATTGCTTTAGGTGCCATTTACAGCCATTATAAATTGCTCAATTTGCCACTGCACCGATGTACGGGGGGGGGAACTCCTTCATTTGCATGGGTGCAGTATTATGTTAGTGCTCGGGGGCTAACAGGGTTAGTTCTGCTACAGGGGTCTCTGAAAATAAGCATCACCCTCAAACAGGATGCAATACCCAGTTAGCGTGGGCAGACACCCATTAGTGCCTGCACTAACTTTTGGAATATCTGGCTCCAGGTACAAAAAAAAATAAACAAAAACTGATGTTATACCTTTAAGAAATGTTAAGGTTGAGGATATCAAATGCCTAAGGAACTTTCAAAATAATGGAAAAATTACGTATCTTGATATAATACTCTTAAAGAAAATGGTGCATATTATCAAAATCAACAGTGGAAGATGTGTTAATATATATATATTTATAATGTTTTAGATAGTGGGAAAAATGTCTTTATCCCTTTAGGGTAGTTATTAAAATGATAAGCCTACCCCATTTGATATACTTGGATCATGCTGTTTGGAAGTTATCCTAGGGCCTAGTTTTCAAAAATGAAACAACATTTTAAAAAAAGGTTTTGTGGAGAGGAGGCAAACCAAGGATTGATTGGGAAGCCCTAATCCTTCCTTGTCAGAATGCAAACTTGGGTGTCCAGATCAGCCTTGTACTGCTCAGTGATGCTAAATGCAAAACTGTGGGAGTGGGCTACAGTTTCCAAACAGAATGAAGCTAAACAAATTGGGATGTTATGCACCTGCTTTGCTGAAACAATAGATAAAAGTAACCTTTTCTTGTGTAAACTCCTTTTCCGTAGAGAGTGTTCAAATACTTAGCCGATATTGCCTAGCATTCTCATAGATGGTTTACAAAGCAAGTATATATATAATTTCCCAGACTCCATGCTCTTATTATCAATCTGTCCGATTGCAGATAAAGGGTCTAATTTTAGAAAATTCTTTGATGACTTAAGTAGGAAAGGCATACACCCATGGAACAATTTTAATGGTCAGGAGAGCATGTAGCCCTTTGATAAACTTTGCCTGAAATGGGGTATAATGTTAATTATTTTCAATATGATATGCTGTGAGGATATGACAGACACATGGGAATAGAAGGGAGATCAGCAACTGGGGAGAGGGGAAGAAGAATGAAGAGCCCCTAAGGCCATCACAGACAACAATACTGTAGATAGGGCAGGTAAGACTGGATGGAATGCAAACCTTTTTCTTCCTTTGACAACTTCTGTTTCTATTACTTTATTTGGAAAACCCTATGATACAGAAAGCTGTACCCAAGTATCAAGTCCCCAGTAAAACTTATTTTTCCATGAAAGGAATACCCAAACTGTACCATGAATTCTGCTGCTGCAGTGTCTCCTCTCAGTTATGGCAGAGTCTTCTCCCAGTTAGGGCAGTGCCTACTCCCAGTTAAACCAGTGTCTAATTTACATCTGTGTCTCCTACCAGTTACATCAGTGACTCCCCAGTTGTGGTACTGTGTACTCCTTGTTGCAACAGTATCTCACAAGTTACAGCTGTGTTATACCAGTGTCTGCTCTCATTTACATCATTATCTCAGTTACAGCAATATATCCTCCCAGTTATACCAGTGTCTCCTCCCAGTTACATCTGTGTCTCTTCCCAGTTATTCCAGTGTCTCAGTATCAGCAGTGTTCCCTCCTAGTTATACCATCATCTCATCTCAATTATAGCAGTGTCTCAGTTACAGCAGTGATCCCTTCCTCTTATGGAATTGTCTCCATCTAGTTATACCAGTGTCTGTCTCAATTATTCCAGTTATGGCACTGTCTCCTCCCAGTCATGTAAGTATTTCTCAGTTATGCCAGTGTCTCCTCCAAGTTACACCAGTGTCCCAGTTATGCCAGTATCTTCTTCCAGTTATTGTAATGTCTCATACAAGTAACACCATCATCTTCTCACAGTTACACCAGTGTAACTCAAGTTATGGCAGTTTCCCCTTCCAGCTATGGCACTATTTCTGCAGTTATGGTAGTGTCTCCTCACAGTTATTCAATTGCCTTCTCCCAGTTATACCAGTGTATATTCCCAGTTATACAGTGTCTCAATTACACCAGTGTCTCTCCAGGCTCAGAAATGTCTACTCCCAGTAAATTATAGCTCCGTAGTTACAGCAGTGTTTCCTCTGAGTTACATCAGTATCACAGCAGTGAACATGTTGCCTCTCAGTTATAACACTGTCTCCTTCCATTTACATCAGGGTTTCAGTTACAGCAGTGTCTTCTTATAGTTACTCCTCCAGTTATACCATTGTCTCCTCCAAGTTATGTCATTACCTCAGTAACAGCATCCAGTTATGTCATTTCACTGTTATATCAATGTAGTCTCACAGTTACGCCAGCGTCTCATGTCACTTATTCCACTGTTTCAGTAACTGCATTGTCTCCTCCCAGTTTTACAGTATACAGTATCTCTAGTTATGGCAGTGTATCTGCCAATACTTTTTTTCCCAATTGTTTAACCAGGTGAGCCACACTAAGCTGAAAGCTTGTTTACAGGTGTGACCTGGGAGCACAAGGAAGTTAAGTCACTTGCTCAGGGTCTCACAGTATGCAAGTGGGGGCTGTGGGATTCAAACCCAGGTCTCCAGATTTGCAGCTCAGAGCTTTAAACCACTGCGCTATACTGCTCTCCCAATACTTAGGTCAGACTATCTCATCTGAAAGAACAAGAGCTAATCAAATGAGGGTTGTAGTTGTAAAGGCATATCTCCATTCTTAAGAACGGATATCTACTGCTTTAGGTACACTTGTAATGCATTAAAGCATTACGCTAATGCAGCACACCACATCATTTGCATAAAATATGTCCATCAAAAACACATGCCTTCTCCCCTGAATTAAATAGAAGTCTAGGGAAACTGAGCCACAAATGTGGCTATTAGGAATGATGGTCTGTTTGCAGTGTATCCTCCAAGTAAAAACAATGTTTCACCACTTGTGGTAGTGTCTCCTACAACTTAACCATTTCTCCTCCCAGTTATAGCCGTGTCTCCCACTGTTTCCCTTGTTGAACCATTGTCTCACCACACTAGTTGTTTTGCTGTCTCCTCCCAGTTAAACCAGTGTCTGCTTGCATTGACATGAGTATTCTAGCTACTACAGTGTCTCCTCCCAGTTACATCAAATTCTGCAGATTATAAACAAAAAGAAATACACAATACACGCCCACAGCCCATACATTCAGGCAGGTTTTCAATGACTTGTTGAAAGTGGGAAGGAGGCAGGAAGTAGTATAATAGCTGCAGTCCCTGGCAGAGCTCCAAAGACTACAAAACTGTAACCAGTGGCCATTTTCTACCCAGGACACAGTAGTTCAGTCTATCTTAGGTTTTATACACTGCACAGGGGTATGAGTTGATGTTTTGTAGGCTTTATAACACTAATTTGGGCTGTGTGTGAGCCATGACCTCGGGTAAGACTTCCGGGACACTACTAGCATAAAGACTCACCCCTCTGTGAGTGGGCTGAGCTGAAGGGGTGGAGGTTGTGAAGACACATATACTTTAAAGTAATCCAAAAATTTAGATCTAGAGTGCCAGTTTCCAAACCAAGTTGTGTAAGAATAGACAGTAAACAAGTATTTACCCAATATGGATACTGCAATCTATATGTTAAAATGCATGTGTCAGGAGGGAATGTTGATGTTCTGCACTAAGTGCAAAATGTATATGGCAAAATCCAAAGCAATAACAGGGTCCTTTGAATGTAATAGATGCCTAGAATATGATACAGACCCCTATAGGTTAAATAATGCCCTAAACAAGTTGAAAAATCTTAGAGAGGTACTGAATCTTGAGCAAAGTTATGGAATTATTACTGGTGAACAGACAATACCAGCAACACCCAACCTTAACAGCAGCACAAAGAAAAGAATATGGGAAGCATTAACTTGTGAAACCGACCTCCTAGAAACAAATTGTAACAAAAAAAGTGAAGACTCTTCTGATACCAGTAACACAGAGTGGTGCATGATTAAATGAGGCAAATCCATAAAAAAGGGAAGAAGGGCTATTTGCTCTAATGAGATTTTAACACAAAACAGATACAGTTGCTTCACAGAGATCACAGGCATGGTATTAGAATCCCAACAAATAGAGGTTGAAAATATTGAAATTATAGTCTTGGGGGATTTGATTATCAGAAAATGTGACTCTGTAGTATGTAACCCCAATAAGGAGAAAAGGATGTTGTTATGCTACCCTGGGGCAAAAACTATAGACATGCACAAGGTTATACCACAAGTTGTGAAAGAATCAAGAAATAAACAAATTGTTACTATACATATGGAAACCAATGATGTTGGATTTCAGCATGAAGAAGACATTTGTTATGAATTAATTGGCACAGCAAAGGAAATTAAACAAAAAGGAGTAGAAGTAGTAATTTTGGGAATACTGCCTGTCCCCAGAGCAGCAACTGAAAAAAACAGACAATTAAAAGAATAAATACAGGACTTAACAATTGGTGTAATAATAAAGGTTTTAATTTTATTGACTAGTGATTATTTTTATGGAAAAAAAACATTTGTACAGTAGAGATGGATTACATTTAAATAATGAAGGTGCCAACGTCTTAGGGAACTTAATAAAAGCCCAAATGGAAGCAATACATTTAAACTGATACAGAATGGGGGAATAGGTTATATAAACATTAAAGCACCCAAAAAGATAAAACAAAATAATAAAGTTAAAACCAATGCATCTATTAAATTTTTACTAAGTAATGCAAGAAGCCTCAATAATAAAATGGAGGAATTGCAAAGCAGACTTCATATGAAAAAATTGACATAGCAATGATAACAGAAACCTGGTTGGGGGGATGATACTTGGAATAAAAACATACTGTAGGAACAAAATCCTTGATGGAGAAAGTATTTTATTTTTATTATTAAGAATTGATTTTTTATTATTATTATTACTATTTTATGTGATTTCTATATGGGACTAATATGGAACATGTTTACTCTAATTTCTGGTCAAGATTAAAGTTGATTAAGTCTTAAAAACATTAACATAGAGGAATGATGCGATTTAAAATGGAGATAGTTTCCGAGTTCAGAAAAAAATGATCTAAAATAGACTGTTTTAAATTTCAAGGCTATGTGCTCTAGCTGTAGAACAGAGATAAGACGGGGCCTAACTTACATGTCCCACATTCCAGAAATACTTCAGCCAAAGTTAGCTGGTACCAGAGAAGCATCTCTGTGATTTACAAGCCTTGCATGTCATATTTATGGGTGTTTTGTACAAGGAAGTCCTGGTCAGAGCTAGGTATCCATGACTACAATCAGATAGGAGGTCATGTGACTGGTACAGACTTATAGGAAAAAAAAACTGTTCTTCTGTTTAAACTTTAAATATTAAGAAAAGTATTTGGCTTATAACTTATTATGGTGCCTCCATGAAAATTGGACAGTTATTGGACACTAGTATGATGAATAGGCTTACTAAGTGTCATGATTGCAGGACCAGTGGCTCAGGAGTTATGATTAAAACTTATTTTATATAATTTTCTTATTAGAAAAATAAACAAATCTAGTATCTCATGATAGCTCACATCTTGAGAAGTCTGAGAAAATGACTCTTAAGTCTGTATTTTGTTGCTATATGGAGAAAAACTGTCTAAAAGAACCTTTGTGACAGTTTAAGATTTCTATCTTTAAGTAGAACAAAGAACCCATGTGTTTCTACAAAAAGTAATGTTTTAAAGACTTTAATAATGGATTTTTCTTACAAATCTTATATTGTTGTGTTGCTTAGAATATTTAGAGCAAGACTATTATTTTATTTTAAGAAGTTTTATTGAAATTATGAAGTTAAAGCCCTTAATAGTGTAACTTAAAAAGTATAAATGTTGCAAATATCAGATTCATACCAATGTGATTTGCTTGATGTAAAATGCCTAAATATGTAAGTTTAATGTTTACATTAGGGTAAATAAGAATGTTATTAAGGAAAATAATTTTGAACCAAAAACAAATCTGAGGAAAAAGGGGATGTCTTAAGAGGCCTGTCTGTATGTCATCATTTATCATCTAAGAAGTCCTACCTTTTTAATGACTCAGGCCAATCAAAATCTGGTGATGTCACCACCAGGGCAGTTTTATGTTAGTGAATTTGTCTGGTCATACCTCAGTCTGAGCCAATATATCAATGCAGAAGGACTTATGTTAGTCTAACTAAGAATTTTAATGGCTGTATACTGTAGCTAGGCCAAAGAGCTTTGGGCCACACCTGTTTGGAACACAGGGTATAGCCTAAGAAACATAGAAACATAGAAACATAGAAGTTGACGGCAGATAAGGACCGCAAGGCCCATCCAGTCTGCCCATTTCTTTTTCTACCTTATAAATGTGCCATCGGCCTTTGCTCTGTCAGTGACCTATCTATTCATAGTCATTTGTATTGCTCCCTTATGCCTATCCCATGCCTGTTTGAAGCCCTGCACTGTATTCATAGCCACCACTTCTTGTGGTAAGCCATTCCATGCATCTACCAATCTTTCTGTGAAAAAGAATTTCCTCACATTCCCCTTAATCGGCCTCCCTCTAATCTCATGCTGTGTCCTCTTGTCCTGCTATTTTTCTAATATTTAAACATGTTAGACTCTTTCACCTTGTTTATGCCCTTAAGGTGTTTAAATGTCTCGATCATATCACCTCTCTCCCTCCTTTGCTCAAGGGTATACATATTGAGCTCCGTTAATCTGTCCTCATATGTCTTCTGATGCAGTCCCTGCACCATTTTGGTTGCCCTTCTCTGGACTGCCTCAATTTGGTTAATGTCCTTGTGAAGGTGTGGCTCCAACACTGCACGTAGTACTCCAGATGGGGCCTAACTAATGTCTCTGTCAGAGGGATTATTACCTCCTCTTACGACTTGTGATACCCTCTATTAATACACCCTAACACCCCTAGCCTTACCTACTGCTTTAGAGGTCTTCTTGATGATTTTAGGTCATCAGTGATGATGATGCCCAAGTCTCTTTCTTCCTTGTGACTGCTAGCAACTCCTCCCAGCCTATAAGTGGCTTCAGTGTTTCTCTTCCTATGTGCATGATTTTGCACTTCTTTGCATTAAATCCCAGTTGCCACTCTTCTGACCATTCTGCTAGTTTATCCAGATCTCTTCTCATTCTGCCCACCCCATCTGGATCATCTACTCTGTTGCAGATCTTGGTGTCATCTGCAAACAGACAAGCCTTACCCTCTAGTCCATCTGCGAGGTCACTAATGAAGATGTTGAATAGGACTGGCCCCAGGACTGATCCCTGAGGTACCCCACTTGTGACTTGCATCTCTTCTGACTGTATACCATTTACCACCACTCTCTGTTTTCTGCCAGTCAACCAGTTTGCCATCCAGTTGACCAACTTCTGACCCACCCTGAGCCTACCTAGCTTATTTATCAATCTTCTATGTGGAACAGTGTCAAAAGCTTTGCTGAAGTCAAGGTAGGCGACATCAACTGCTCCCCCTTGGTCCACCACTCTGGTTACCCAGTCAAAGAAATCTATGAGATTAGTTTGACAGGAACTTCCTTTTGTAAACCCATGCTGTCTTGGATCCTGTGCCCCTATGGATTCCAGGTGTTGCACTATCCTTTCCTTAAGGAGTGCCTCCATAATCTTGCCCACTACTGAGGTAAGACTGACCGGTCTGTAGTTCCCCGCCTCCTCCCTGCTACCACTCTTGTGGAGTGGGATCACATGAGCCCTTCTCCAGTCTTCTGGGACCTCTCCTGTGCTCAGAGACTCACTAAACAATTCTGCTAATGGCTCTGCTAGTTCCTCCTTTAGCTCCTTAAGTACCCTGGGATGTTGCCATCAGGTCCCATTGCCTTATCCACCCTGAGCTTAGCAAGCCTTGTAGGACCCTTTCTTTGTGAAGGGACTAGTGCTCACCTCCTCCTCCTGTGTCCATGATGCTGAGCTGTGGGCCCTGCCCTACCTTCTCTTCAGTAAATACTGAGCAAAAGTATCTATTTAGGATAGATGCCTTTACAGGGTCCTCCTCCTCACATGCTCCCTTTTCTCCATTAAGCTTAGTATACTCTCTGGACTTTCTCCTTTCACTAATGTATCTATAGAAAGTCTTGTCACCTTCTTTTACTGTACCTGCTAGCGTTTCCTCAGTTTGGGACTTTGCCTGCCTTACTGCCTTACCTGCTTCCCTTAGGGCAGTTTGGTATGCCTCCCTATCTTCATCCCACTGTGTTCCCTTATATTTTCTGAAGGCCAGCCTTTTGGCTCTGACCTTTTCTGCTACTGTATTTGAGAACCAAAGTGGTTTCCTTCTTCTTTTACACTTCCTTTTCTGTCTAACACAATGGGATGTTGCTTCAAGTATTGTATCCTTAATGCTTGCCCACTTTGCCTGTACCTCCTCACCTGTGTTTCTTTTTCCAGGGCTAGCTTAACTCTGTTGGCCATCTTATCAAAGTCAGCTCCTCTGAAGTCCCATATTTTTGCCTTGGAATGGGATGATTTAGATGTAGTAGCCAAACTGAACCATACCATGTGATGGTCACTGGCCCCAGGTGACCTTCTACCTGGAGATCTGTGATCCTTCTTTGTTAGTCAGTACTAGATCTAGTATAGCCCTGTCTCTTGTGGGTTGCTGTACCAGTTGTTTGAGGCCCTCCCCTGCAGGGAATCCACTATGAGTCTAGTTCTGGCAGATGTTCCTGCTGGTATTGACCAATCTGTATCTGGCATGTTGAAGTCTCCCATTATCAGAACCTCCCTTTAGCTGTCATGTTTTGTATATCTTCTAACAGTAATGTGTCTATGTCCTCCTCTGGTCTGGGGCCTGTAGACAACCCCAGTTCTTATGGCTGTCCCATTTCCTGTTTCCAGGGTGACCCACAGTTCTTCTGGCTCCTTATGTATTGTGAATTTCTGTAGCTTTGATATTTTCATTAACATATAGGGCACTCCTCCCCTTTTGCACCTCGGTCTCTTCTGAACAATACATAGCCAGGTACTGAAGTCTCCCAAGTGTGGTTACTGGTAAACCATGTCTCACTAATTGCTACTATGTCCAGTTTAGCCTCTGACATTATTGCCTGCAGGTCTGGGATCTTATTTCAGGCTGTGAGCATTTGTGTACATGATTTTCCATTGGCCAGATTTTGGTGGTTGTTGGGTGAAGTTTGGCATTACCCCTGTGCATTGTATGGGGAGACAAACCTTTTTTCTTACCTGGTGATGCAAATGAACGGCAAACACGCTGAATTCCTGTTTGACCACTAGCTGAGGGGGGAGGGGTGTTTTTCCCATTTGACGTATGGGGTGCTGCACCCCTCTCCTCATTTGCTAGTTTAAATATTCTGCAAAGATGTCAAACTTCTGCCCCAGGATAGCCATCTACTAAAGTCAGTTCTGATTTGAACATGCTTTTGAGCCTGTGAATAGTAATAATGGATTTAAAGAACTTTCAGGGTTATCAATGTTATTTCTGGTACCTGGAACTTAATGTTTTTTAGGTTCCAGTTACAGAAATAACGTTGATAGCCACAAGAAAGTTCTTTAAATCCAGTGTTGCTATTGGCTGTGCAGATTGAAGCTGTGTTCTACAAATTCAAGAACTGACTTTTGGTAGAGGGATGTTCAGCAAAAGTTTAACTTACAGAGTGTGTCCATGCCAAAATGTTCCAGGGTCAAGAACATTAGCTGACTAAGAGACCTTTTCATCAACAGCCAGACTCAACCAAGAGTTCTAAGTTAAGAGAAGAAGAACCACATCTATAACCATAAATATAAGTATAGTTTTGATTACTTTCACTGATTAATAATTAATAGCCTTAGTAATTTGAATTGGCTTATCTGGGAAAGTAACAAGGGAATTCACTTTTAACTGCAGAACTTGGGTATATAGCTTAAAAGCTTTAAAATAAATATTTTGCATGATCTGAAAAGTTAAAACTGAGTTTTATGAAAGTATAGTACAAAACACTAATATAATGAGTTGTTGCCAGTTCTCATAGAAAATGCATTTTACATGCTATTAAGTTTTAAAACAAGTTTTATGCAGAAATAATCTGAGATATTGATCTTATGAGTTGCATGTTCTTATGCATGAAGGTTATGTTAAATACTATGTTTAAACTAGCAAAGGGGGGTGGCAGGCCAGCAAGGACGGTACCTACTTGCTCACCCCCCCACAGCTAGCAGTGGAACCAGTGAACCAGAGGAGTGGCTATCTCTGCAAAGCAGTGTGCAAAAGATGGAGATTAGTGTCCAAAAGGAGGATAAGCAGAAAAGGGGCAAAATTCAGCAGAAGAGAAAACAGCAAGGAGAACCAGGGATAAATGACAACCAAGGAAGGGGCTGAGAACAGTGAAGCAGTCTAGGAGGTCAAATCATGGAAAGCCATGTGTGCAAATGCCAGAGCCTTAGCAACAAGATGAAGATCTGGAGGCTGTTATGGTACAGTCAGACCTGGACATTGTGGCCATCACTGAAACCTGGTGTAATGATAACCATGACTGGGAGATGGCCATACCTGGCTACAACATATTCAGAAGAGACAGAGCAGGCAGGAAGGAGGAGGAGGGCACTGTATGTGAAAATGACATAAGGGCCACAGATCCAGAAGGAACAAAATGGGGAGAGATACTGTGGCTTAAGCTGGAAAGGAAAATGGGCCAGCTATCTGCACAGGTGTGGTCTATAGACCACCAGCCCAGGAGGAAGAAACAGATAGGAGTTGATGCTAGCCATCCATAGGATGGCAGACAAGGGTGAGGTAGTACTGGTTGGAGACTTCAATATACCAGATGTGGACTGGAGCATCCCAGCAGCAGTATCAACTAGGAGCAGATTTATCCTGGACTCCCTTCAGGGTGCCTTCCTCAAGCAACTGGTCATGGAACCAACTCGGCAGAAGGCAATACTGGACCTTGTGCTCACAAACAGGACAGTGTGATGGGGGTAACAGTGGGGAGCACCTGGGTAACAGTGACCACCAGTCATTGTGGTTTGAAATCACAGAAAGAGCAGAACCAAACCACACAAAAACACGTATCCTGGATTTTAGGGGAAGACTTTGGGAAAATGGGGAGATACTTGAAAGAGGCATTAAGGGGAATGGGACAGGAATCAGGGGTTGAGGAACAGTGGGCAGTATTTAAAATGGGGATTATAAGAACAACAGAATTATGCATTAAGCAGGTTAGCAAGAGGAAAAGGAGAGGAGACCATTATGGTTTTCCAAAGAGGTAGACAGAAAGTGAGCCAAAAAGATTGCATTCAGGCAATACAAAAAGACACAGGCAGAAGGGGATAGGAGAAGTACCAGGAGAAACAAAGGGAGGCAGGGAAGTCAGTAAGGAAGCCAAAGCTCAGACAGAAGAACACATTGCAAAATCAGTGGGTAAAGGGACAAAACCTTTACAGGTACATAAGTGAAAAAGAAAGACAAAGGGAGGGATAGTGAGACTGAAGGGGAGGATGGGAGCCAGGTGAGGATGACAACAATAAGCTGACATATTGAACAGGTATTTCTGCTCTGCTTTACTAAGGAAGAGGGAGGTAATGGGTCTGAAGGGAGTACAAGGGGTGAGAATGGTGCAGAAATGGACACAAGTCCTTTACACGAGAAAGGGTCCTGAAGGAACTGGAAGTAATAAGAGCTGATAAAGCAATGGGGCCAGATGGAGTGCACCCCAGGGTCCTTAAAGAACTAAGAGAGGTGGTGGCTGAACCTCTGGCTATCCTGTTCAGCCAATCACTGGAAACAGGGAGGTACCCAAAGACTGAGGACAGCAGATGTAGTCCCCTTATACAAAAGTGGGAACAAAGAGGAAGCAGGGAACTACAGACCAGTCAGCCTCACCTCGGTAGTGGGAAAGATCATGGAAGCACTACTGAAGGAAAGATTGGTGGAACATCTGGTTGTCAATGGACTACAGGACCCAAGGCAGCATGGTTTCACCAGGGGGAGGTCATGTCAGACCAACCTCATTGAATTTTTTGACTGGGTGACTAGGGAGGTGGATCAGGGGAGGGCAGTGGACATGGCCTATCTGGACTTCAGCAAGGCCTTTGACACTGTGCCACATAGAAGACTATTACACAAACTGGGGAATATGGGTGTGGGCAGGACAGTAGTGTGGTGGGTAGGTAACTGGCTGGGTGGCAGGACACATAGGGTGGTGGTAAATGGCTGTCACTCCACAGAGGGAAGAGTAACCAGTGGGGTACCACAGGGATCAGTGCTGGGACCGGTCCTATTCAACATCTTCATCAGTGACATTGCACAGGATCTAGAAGGCAGAATTTCACTGTTCGCTGATGACTCAAAGCTCTGTAACAGAGTAGACACACCAGAGGGTGTAGACAGAATGAGAAGGGACCTGCAGAAACTTGAAGAATGGTCAAGGGTTTGGCAGTTGAAATTCAATGCAAAGAAGTGCAAGATAATGCATATGGGCACAAAAAACCCTGGCACAATATATCAGTTGGGGGTGAGGATATAGCATGCACCAAGCAGGAAAGGGATCTTGGGGTTGTCATCTCTGATGACCTCAAGGTAGGGAAACAGTGTGACAAGGCATCAGGTAAAGCAAATAGGATGCTGGGATGTATAGGCAGGGGCATCACCAGCAGGAAAAGGAGGTCATAATTCCACTATACAAGACACTAGTGAGGCCCCACCTGGAGTACAGTGTACAGTTCTGGAGACCATACCTACGCATTTGGACATAGACAGGGTAGGAGAAGGTTCAGAGGAGGGCAACAAAGATGGTGCATGGGTTGCATCACAAGTCCTATGAAGACAGGTTGAAGGCACTGAACATGTACTCCTGGAGGAGAGGAGGGAGAGAGGGATATGATAGAGACATGCAAGTATCTTACAGGGAGGAACAGGGTGCAGGAAAACACTATTTTTAAGCGAAAAGATGTTTCAGGACTAGAGGGCATGGGATGAAGTTGGAGGAGGACGATTCAGAGGAAACATGAGAAAGAATTTCTTCACAGAACGGTGGTGGACAAGGAACACCCTGCCAGAGGAAGTGGTGGGGGCTGAAACAATCACAGGATTTAAGAATGCATGGGATAGACGTAAAGGAATTCTAGAGGGCAGGGGTAAGGGGAAACAGACTTCTAGGAAAACAAACTGAACTTACAAGCTCAAATGGGCAGACTAGGTGGGCCATAGGCCCTTATCTGCCGACACTGTCTATGTATCTATGTATCTATGTACTAAGTATGATAAAAGTTTAGTATAACTATTACCATTTTTTATGCTGAACATTGCTTATTCGTTTGCATTGTTTATTTGCTAAAAAATGGTTTATTAGTTTGCTGGATTATCTGAAACAATTGTGTTGATGTTTGCAGTGTTTGGCTTGATATTTATGCTGATGAGGAATATTTAGAACTATTGTATAGGTGTTAATAAATCATATTTTTCATAATTATAAGTGTGGAAAGCAGTGTCATGTGCATTATATCTGAATCAGGAGAGCAAAGGATAATATCATATGTGAATTGTTGTTATTTTTGGAAATTTATGAAAATAATTTCTGGGTAAGGCCAGAGGTGAATCCAAGTGCATTATTATAAAAAGTGATATAAGCCTTTGTTCTGACAATACCAGGGTATCAAACCATAAGATTAAACAGGAAAAATAGTAAGGAAGGTGGAATTGTAATTTACATAGCAAAGTCATTTAAAATAATAGCTGTCTCATCTAAGATTAAGACATACACATCCTCTACTGAGACATTATGGCTAAAAATACATAATACTGTTATGGGGGATTACATTTTAGGACTATGTTAAAGGCCAATGGATACACCAGAGGATATACATCAAAAAATACTGGAGGAAATAATTAGAGCCATGGAAATGAATAATATTATATTGGCAGGAGATTTCAATTATCCTGATATAAATTGGATTAAAAACACTGCTACATGTAAACAGAGCAAATTCTTCTTGCAAACATGTGCAGAAAATAACTTAGTACAACATATTAGATCACTAACTAGACTGGAGAATATCCTAGATTTGGCAATCAGTTCAGAAAATATAACAATAAACAACTGTGAAGTCACAGCCCCTTTGGGAAATAGTGATCATGCATGTGTCACCTTTCAAACAGTAAGTAACAATAAATGCCATAAGGGATGTACAGAAATCTATTTATACAAAACAGCAAATATCAAGGGAGTAAATGAGGAAATAACATTAACTGGAGTATAGTATTAGAAAATAAAATGGTTAACAAAGGATGGGAATATATTAGGAATACTATACATTCTGTCATGAAAAAAACATGTAAAACATGTAAAAAAATATAACAATAAAGGATGAAAACCTAAATGGCTTCATAAAGGCACCCTAACTATGGTAAAAAAGAAAAATAAAGCATACCGTACTTATAAACAAACTAGCACTGACGATAACTGGCTAGCTTTCAAAAATATTCAAAAAGTGTGCAAAAATAAGATAAATAAAACAAAATGGAGGTTTGAGGAAAAACTTGCTAAATCTGCAAACAAAATGAATGGTAAACAATTCTAGGGATATATTAATTCATTAAAGAAAACTAATTTAGAACTGACATCTATAATGGAAAATAATGAGTTAATATCAGATCCAGGTAGAATGGCGGGCATATTTAATTCATATTTTTGCTCCATTTACAATCCATCCCAAACAGATATATTTAATAATAATAAGGATGTTATTAAAGGTAAACATGAAATCCTATTAGAATATAGTACTACACAGATAGATAAACAAAAACAGCATAGCGCACCAGGATTAGATAATATTACCCCTTCTATGTTAAAATGAATGAAAAACAGTATTAGTGTCCCATTAGTGTCCCATTAAAAAACCTTTTTGAAAATTCATGAAATTCAGGTATTATTCCAAATGAATGGAAAGCTGCTAAGGGCACACCAATCTACAAAAAAAGGCTGTAAAATGAATATAAAAAACTATAGACCCATAAATCTTGCATCTTTGCCATGTAAGATCCTCAAACATACAGTGGCGTGAAAAAGTATTTGCCCCCTTCCTGATTTTCTCTATTATTGCATATTTGTCACACTGGATGTTTTCAGGTCTTTAGAGAAAATGTAATATTAGATAAAGGGAACCTGAGTGAACAAATAACACTTGTTTTTTATTTTTTTATTTCACCTATTTAATGAAAAAAGTTAACCAACACCAACTGGCACTGTGTGAAAAAGTAATTGCCCCCTTACACTTAATAACTGGTTACGCCACATTTAGCTGCAATGACTGCAACCAAACACTTCCTATAATTCAATATCAGTCTTTCACATCGCTGTGGAGGAATTTTAACTCACTCTTCCTTGCAGAACTGCTTTAATTCAGTAACATTTGGTAGGTTTTCGCATGAACTGCTCTGCTTCAGGTCCTGCCACAGCATCTCTATTGGGTTTAAGTCTGGACTTTGACTAGGCTACTCCAAAACTTTAATTTTACTTCTTTTTAGCCATTCTGATGTGGACTTGCTTTTTGTGTTTTGTATCATTGTCTTGCTGCATAACCCAACTACGCTTCAGCTTCAGCTGACGGAAGGATGACCGACATTCTCCTTAAGAATTTTCTGGTACAGAGCAGAATTCATGTTACTTTAATTTTTGGCAAGTCATCCAGGTCCTTAGGCAGCAAAGCATCCCCACACCATCACACTACCACCACCATGTTTGACTGTTGGTATGGTGTTCTACTGTGGAATGCTGTGTTTGCTTTACGCGAGACATTATGGGATCCATGTCGTCCAAAAGTTCCACTTTGGACTCATCTGTCCATAGAACATTTTCCCAAAAGGCTTGTGGATCATCCAGGTGCTTCTTGGCAAATGAGAGACGAACATTTATGTTCTTCTTGGTTAGCAGTGGTTTCTGCCTTGCTACTCTCACATGAAGCCAATTTTGCCCATTCTCTTTCTGATTGTGGAGTCATGAACACTGACCTTAGCTGAGGCAAGAGAAGCCTGCAGTTCTTTGGATGTTGTTTAGGATCCTTTGAGACTTCCTGGATGATTTTACGCTGTGCCCTTGGAGTAATTTTGGCAGGCCGCCCACTCTGGGAAGATTCACTACTGTTCCAAGTGTTCTCCATTTGAGATTATGGCTCTCACTGTGGTTCGATGGAGTCCCAGAGCCTTAGGAATAGCTTTGTAACCCTTTCCAGACTGAAAGAGGGCAACAAATTTTTTCTGATCTTTTCAGGAACTTCCTTTGATCATGGCATAATGTGCTGGTTGAATCTTGTGCTAGGCAACGTGACTCTGATGGTAAGGGCCAAAATAAGTGAGGTTTATATTGAGCAGGGCTGGCTGTAATCAAGCTTGGCTGTGTTCAATCAGCTGACTCTAATTATCCCTTTAATTGGGTTGATTTAACTAGGGGGCAATTACTTTTTCACACAGTGCCAGTTGGTGCTGGTTAACTTTTTTCATTAAATAAATGAAATAAGTAAAAAAAAAAAGTGTTATTTGTTCACCCAGGTTCCCTTTATCTAATATTATATTTTGTCTAAAGACCTGAAAACATCCAGTGTGACAAATATGCAATAATAGAGAAAATCAGGAAGGGGGCAAATACTTTTTCACGCCACTGTATAATAAAAGAAAAATAGTAGGTCAACTAGAAAATATCCCAATGCTGAATGTTAGTCAACATGGTTCCACATGTCAAAGATCATGTACTAGTAATCTTGTTTGTTTTTACAAGCACATTAGTTACCATGTAGATAAAGGAGAGCCAATGGATGTCCTATTGTTAGATTCTAGAAGAGCCTTTGATTATGCTCTACATTGGGTTGTAACTGAAAAACTTAATAAATATGGAATTGACAAACATATAATCTCATGGATAAATGAGTGGCTGCATCTCAGAACCCAGACAGTCCCCCGCCAGTTCTATAGACTGGACCCTTATTTGGGCGCATCTATATAAGTATATTAAATGGGATAAATATAGATATATGCAGTTTAGCATAATTCACAACTTATATTATCCCCCCCTCAAATTACACCGATTTGGTCTCCTGCACATCAGCCGTTGCCCTAGATGCCAACAAGAGGCTGCTGATATGATTCACATGTTGTGGCCTTGTGGGAAAATAATTACCTTCTGGCGAAGTATAGAGAGCAGGTTAAATCCCTTGCTGGCTTTGACAGGCTTCTTTCGAATTGAAATATGTCTTATTGGAGAATACACACTAATACCTGGGGGCAATCAGAGAGCTCACATGGCTCTGATATCGACATGTGCAAAAAATGTTATATTAAGACATTGGAAGGACTCTGTTGCCCCCACCTACTTGGAATGGTTTCACAAAATCATGTTTGCCCTACAAGCTGAGCATACAATTGCTAAATTGTCTAATAATACCAAGAAATATGCTAGGAGATGGGAGCCACTCTATACTCTCCTAATAAGTAACTAACGAGCTGGGGGAGATCAATTACTTGGCATAGCTGTGTCCCATTAGACTGGACAATTTCTTATATGCACGGATTGAATCTACTATTTTGGTGGCAGACTGGGGGGATATGGGGAAGGGGGGAGGTGCATGGGAGGGGGGAATTGGTAAGCTGCAGACTACGTATTGCATTATTTTGTCATATATGCACTGTAATTGTTGTATTAATGACTTTGTAATACGCTTGTCATTAGTTACCAGCTTACACCTATCTGAAAAACATAATAAAGTACATTAAATGGAAAAAAAAGGACCCAGACGGTCACTATAAGAGGACACCTATCAGCAGTGAACAGTGGAGTGCCTCAGAGGTCTGTGCTGGGACCGGTCATTTTTCAGTTATTTATATCAGATTTAGAAGAAATGTTAAAACTTATAAAATAAAATATGCAGATGATGTTAAACTAGGAGGACCATGTAAGACAGTGGATCAAATCGAGCCAATCCAGGCTGACTTGGACTTACTAGCTGAGTGGGCAAGTAAATGGGGGATGTCATTGAACACAGAGAAATACAGTGTCTTGCATATGGGTAATCATAATCCAATGGCACAATACTTATTAAAAAATTAAATAACACAATTCAAAACTAATGAAAGAGGTCTGAGGATATTAGGAGATAATAATTTGAATTTCAAAGATCACTGTATAAATGTAGCAGCTAGGGCTAACAGAACAATCGGGGCCATCAAAAGAAATATCAGAAGTAGAAGTAAAGAGGTGTTGATGCCTTTGTACCTATCATATGTTATTTATTTAGCTTTTGTTGACCAGGTAGGTACACTAGACAAGCTACAGTATATGCCTATTTTCAGGTATGACCCAGGACAATACAATGAAAATACAGGTTCAAACAAGGTACAGTAACAACAAGAGGGGCAATGTACAGAGTCACAGAAGAGCCAGGTGAACATAGATAGTCTACAGTAAGCAGTAATAGGTAATATATATATATATATATATATATATATATATATATACAGTGCATACAGAATAAATAGGCTAAGACATTCAATGGCAATTATATTGTATGAGTGACTCTTTTACCAGAGACACATAATTCCTGAGCAGATAAACAAGCAAATCACATGCTTTCCAGAGTTAAAGGACAGTAGGCAGTGTCATTAAAGCCTGCAAGAGGGATACCAGGTTTGGGTGAGTACAATTTAGAGACCTGGTTAAGGTGGCTTGGGACACCCACATGCAGAGGCCAGTTTCAGGTGCTCCCACAGGGAAGTCAGGAAGGGAGTTCCATAACCTCAGAGCACACTTAGCAAAGTCCTTATCCCCCATTATGGTAAGAGTATAAGGAACTTTGAGCACCCCAGGACCCTGAGACCTGAGAGATTAGGAGGAGGATTCAGCAGGCTTGAGAAGCTGTGCCAGCCCCGGAAGGGTGCCAGTTCTGAGCACCTTTCCTACAAAGCAGCCCAACCCATAGTTCAAGTGATTGGCCGGGGAAAGCCAGTCCAGTTTTTAGTATAATTTACAATGATGGGTGAGGTGTGGGGCTGCCAGGGCAAAGTGACATATGTTGTTGTAGGTCATGTTCCACCGAGTGAGGTGGACCTTGGAGGTGCTAGTGAATTGGAGAAGGATGTAGCTAAGTGAAGGGAGCAGCACACCTCTAGCTAATGCCAAGCGAGCGGCAGATGTCAGATTTTTCTTTGCCCTGTAAGCAAGACCCAGTTTACAGTTTACGGCTCTGCAAACATTTAGGATGTGACACCCCAGGTTGAGTTAGGGGTCAAGTGTCACCCCAAGGTATTTTATAGAAACCATGGTTAGGAGTGGAGCACCATCCACACCACTGACAGAAAGAGGGGCAGGGGAGTCCTTGATCTTGACTGCTGACCCAAAAAGCATGGCCTGAGTTTTTTTTAGGTTGAGGACCAGCTTGTGAGATGTTATCCAGGACTGAATATTCCTAAAATCCTCACTCAGCTGAAGGTTGAGAACCCCAGTGTCCTGGGAATGTGCAAGAATGACTAGATCATCTGCATAAAGGGTGGCGCTACAGTTGGAAGCAGCAGTAGGGAGGTTGTTAACAAATGCAGAAAAGAGAAGAGGCCCCAGAACTGATCCCTGTGGGAACCCAGAGGTCACCGGAGTGGGGTCAGAGAGGACCTTGCTGAATTTGGTCTGCTGTAGTCTGCCCTGGAGGTAGTTTCTAAGCCAACTCAAGGCAGGAGGGGACAGGCCAAGGGACTGCATTTGTGAGCAAAGTAATGCATGATCCACAAGGTCAAAGGCCTTGGATAAGTCAATGAATATGGCCCCAGAGAGTTCACCCTGGTCCATGGGCACCCTGATGCTAGTAAGACCACAGTTGGATTATGCAAGTCAGATCCGGAGCCCATTTACAAGGAAGGACATTAACAGGGTGGAAAGTGTTCAACGTAGATACACCATGTCTACCAGAAATCTTGGTGAATTATTGTATACCTCAAGATTAAAATATCTAAATTTGCATAGTGTGGAGTTAAGAAGGCAGAGAGGTGATTTGCTATTCTACTTCAACATTATGAGTGACACATATCTAACAACAGAAGTAAACATCGAATACAAAAATATTGACTCTGTAACAAGAGGTCATCCCTTACAGGTTAAAACAAATCAATTTAGGACCAAAAAAAAGAAATATTTGTATACTCAAAGAGCAGCTAACCTTTGGAATAGACTACCTGAGCATACTGTATTATTATTATTAGTGTAAATAGAAATATATTTAGAAACCATTTGGACAGTTACATCTCAAATAATGGAAATATGAGTCATTATAACCTGTTCTAAAGGAGCTGGTTTGGGGTCTCAGCCTTTTTTGCTCATTCAATCATCAGTGTCATAAGTGTCATTTTGTAAAATGTTATACCTAAATACATCAGGATCTCTGAGTTATATTATATTGGTGCCTGTTATGACAATGCTTGCTCCCAGATATACCAAAGTCTTCTCCCATTTACATTAGTGTCTCAGTTATAGCAGTTTCTCCTCCCAGTTATGGCAGAGTCTACCACTCTTTTTCCTGTTACACCAGGTATGGGACTGCTTAGTCCCAGTTACACCACTGTCTATCAACAGTTTCAGTGAGTATCTGAGGTACTGCAGTGTGTCCTCCCAGTTACGTCAAATTCTGCAGATTATAAAATAAATATGCACTACATGCACAAGTCCTTCAAACTAAGGCAGGACAATTTGTGACATTGTCTCCCTAAGATTGGATTTCTGCACAGACTTAAAAGGTACCTCAGTAGTGAAGCTTGGCAGGCCATTGCTTCCAGCAATGGCCTGTATTACTTGTCTAACCTTATTGTGCCCCAATCCTTCAGCCCCTCCATGGTGCTGAGCCAAGTAAACTAATGGAGTTATATCACAAAGTGGCACATTTTGTGGCAGGCGCACAGCCCAGACACCATCACTGTGATGTACTCTCAGCTCTAAACTGGCCCTCTGTTGATGTAAGATTAACCTACCCAGTACTCTGCCTAGCCGTTAAACTGTCCAGAATTACTGCCTTTACCAGTCTTCATGGTATCCTCTAGGCCAAACCCCAGAAAAGGGCGCCAAGTTTCTCAACCTGCCCACTGCTGGAGGTCCGGAGGGCCAGGACATGTGCATGTGACAGAGGTGTTAAGCTGTTCTTCTGCTGCCACTTTCAAAATTACACTACCCTGAAGGCTCATTTGCTTGAAGACAGTCTGTGTAATTGTAATCATTGACCCCATCTGCACCTTCTAATACCTGTCTGTGTAACTTCACATGGTAATGTGATTAAGGTTGGTGGGTGCTAGAGTGACCAGTCATGCAGCCACTTATGCTGTAACCCTGATCCTTGTACCTGCTCTCATGTTATGCAATGTATCTTACAAGGAAATTAGCCCTGGACTTGTTCTTATATTATGATTCATGCAATAATGCTGTTTACATTTGTGCACTATTGTAATTCCTTGTCTGGTCTCTGTGCATTTTGATCCTGTATGTACTCTTTTCTGCTATTGGTAACTATGCGCGATTAAGGGACAAGGTACATGCTATCTACCTGGTGCACATAGCTCCTCACCTGTGAACAGGTGCATGGTATGCGGTATGCACTACTGCATGCCTCCACAGGTTGCCTGTCTGTGCCCCCCCCAGGCGCCCAACTGAAAGGGGTGGATCAAGAGACACAGGTGGGCATCCAGTCAGATGTCCATCCTGGTCCCAAACTGGATCCCCTGCTCCGTGTGAGCAGGGGATTCTGGGTAGGTGTGAGTCTGACTTTTTTTAAAGCAAGGGCAAGTGCCCAAATGGATGCCCCCAGCCCTCCCTATCAGCCCTGTGGAGGAATTCCCACTCCCACTACAGCTGACAGGTATGGGGCATGTAAAAGATACAGCAGGGTCCCCCACTGCTGTATCCAGCACCCCCTTTGCCCAGCACTGTGCCCCCTTGTGAATGGTATGGAGTGCGGGCACACCTATAGACACACCCCCAGACCAGCTGCACACATAGCTGCATGATTGGCTGATGGGATCAAGTGCACAAAGACAACACGCCCCTTCCTTGAATGCTGCCAGGGATCTGCTATACTCCCGATTCATGTCATTCTATCTTAGGGTTGCCTAGATTCTACACTTTCATGGCATGTAGGAAATATGCCTCTTCGTACATACAGCCCATTGTTTGTAATTAATTCTGGGTCACCCTTGCAAAAGGGACATTTGCCTCAGTGTGGGCCTACCTGGTCAACAAATTTCAATAAAAAAATAAAATTACAGCAGTGTTTCTGAGTTATACCACTATCAGTTATGACTGTTTTACCTCCCTGATGTACAGCAGCAGTCTCTCCTCCTATTTACATTACTGTTTCAGTTACAACAGTGTCTCCTCTCAGCTGTACCATTGTTTTTTCCCAGTTACACCATTGTCTCATCCCTCACATAGAAACGTAGAATCTAAAGACAGAAAATGGCTCATTGGCCCATTTTGTCTGCCAATTTCTGTCTAATTTCCATTTATGCAGATGTCTCCTCCAAGTTTCAGCAGTGTATCAGTCTTTCAGTCTTTCAGTTCGCCTCTGATGCTGGTAGATCAAAAGGTTAAAGAAAAGCAAGGGGGTGGCTACATGAAGGGCTTAACCAGAGCTACCGCATGGAATCAAACAAATTACAGAAAATGTGGGGCTGCATACAGTTTCGGTGTACAAAAGACCACTTAGCTTGGTCAAAGTTAAAAGCATATTTATTCATCAAACATAGCAGCAGCAGCACCCTTCATCAAACACCGAACATTTTCACATCACTCTGATGCTTTCTCAAGGTGTGGAAAACATACGACATACAGATCCTGTTAAAACACTTCTCTTAAAGTGGCAGTGTCAGACAGACTATACAGTCCTATCCATATACATACATTATATATTAAAAAGTGCATCAAGTGTAGAACAAGCAGCAATACCTTATCAAAACCATAAAGTGCATAATCATAAAGTTCAGAAGAAAAAAGTGTTAAAAAACATTATGTCCCAATATGTGCAAATGCAAAATATTGCACAGAAAATTGGACAAACAGTTGAACAAAATCATAGTAATCTATCTACGGTCACTCAACTCATCACATAACATACCTACAACAAATATAGTTTGTTAACTTTTGCATAAATAAACTGTTTCGAGTTTGAATTAACTATTTCATTGGACTATTGAAACACACCAAATGTTCAGCAAACACAGCACACAAATATGAGATTATCTATTGCACTTAGAGACAATTGCACACTTCATCACAAAGATTTATCTATTGCACTTGGAGACTATTGCACACTTCATCAAAAGGTTATTGTACATTTATGTTTACCTAAGATGTCCCAAGTTTTCTTCTAGAAAGGTACAAGGCTAAACATTGAATTAAGGGCCATTCATGCATGAGCCTTCAGAATGTATTGCCATTTGCTTTCAACCTGCAGCAACCTATTATTTATGTCTCCACCTCAATCCTTGGAATCTGAATCTGTGACCTGGACCATTTTGCATAACATGCAATGCTAGTGCATTAGTCTTGTCCTTATTCTCAATGCTTCTCAAGTGTTCAGATATCCGAATTTTAAACATTCTTTTAGTTTTCCCTACATAGAAATTATGGCAGTCACAGTTAGTCACATAAATAACATTTTGTGTGGAATAATTATATCAGTTCATCATTGAGGCTGGAAGATCAAAAGGTTATGGGTTCTAGCCCCACACCAGGCACTTGGGGTAAATTCCAATACTGACACTGTAATGCATCATGAGGGGGTTGCTGCACTCCCGAGGTGCTGTCTTTCAGATGAGACATTAAAACGTGGTCCCATCTGCCTGTTTTAGTGGTTGTTCAGGTGGGCATTAAAGATCCCATGGCACTTCTCAGAAACAGTAGGGACATTTTATTGGGGAGAAAGGATGTCAAATTCAAAAACATATATACATTCCATATATACAATATTTACAATTAGAGTCACAGTAGTACATTTTTAAGTCACAGTAAATTTACCCTAGATCCGTAACACAAATGTTTTACTGTCTCCATTCCTCCCTCTCCTTTTTTTATATAGATAATATTTTCTGACAGGATTTCCACAATTTTCATAACATAGTCTGTGATACTTTTTGTTTACCTCCATCACAGATGTGTTACAATGAGATACATACTTTTTTTTTAATAACCTCAGACAATAATTCATGCTGCTGTATTACCCACTTACAGCGTGCCTGCCATATATAATATTTTAACAAAGCAAATATTACCTGAAGAGTATCTTTATGAAAGGATTGCCATTTGCTGGAGTAAGGTGCAAATATTAACTCTGAGTAGGCAATAGCGCCAAACAATGTATTATTCCATATTTTTGCTACCTTTCCCCGTAAGTCTTGTGCATGGATGCACTCCAGAAAAAGGTGGTCCCGCATTTCTAATACCTGTATACAACTGACTTGTGGGCAGTATCTTTCTGTAATCTGCTTATACTTGTTATTGCTTTTAAATGTCCACGTACACATAGCCATAGCAGATCCCATGCAAATGCAGGAATTCTACTATTTCTCAGTTGAGATAGTGCTATCTTATTGTTACCAGAGTGACAGCTGGGAATAACTAATTCTTCTTGTCTACAAGCTGCTAGTATAATAGCATAAATTCCCTGTCTTGAACTCCTCATAACTGCTTGATATGGTGCTCTCCATTTTATCAATTTCTGAAACATGTTTTTAACATAGCTTGGTACCTGCATTCTGGATAATGCCTTGGTTTTGTTCTCCGACTAGGCTTGTTGACATATACCCACACATTCACTAATAACTTCCTTCCAAGGTTTATAATTCAGTATGCTTGGTGCATTTATATTAGAATATAAAAAAATGCTGTAGTAAAATGCCAAGCGGTTGATCATCTCTTCTTGAATGGGTCTGTATGTAGTATCCCTTTTTATGAGGTTTAATCAGCTCCCCCACAATGCCTGGGAACATATATTAAATAATCTAGTCTCTAGTTGTATTGGAGGTGGGAACAAGTAGCTGATATAAAGAAAAATTGGTAATAAATGCTTAATGAATAATATCCATTTTCTTTTTGAAACTTGTTTTTGTTTCCAAATTGCTGTAATTCCTTCAGCCTTTGCCATCTTATTTTCCCAGTTCATAAGGGCTAGGTCCCCATGCCCAAAAGTAATCCCCAGTATCTGTACAGGTTCTTGTGTGAGTTTTATGGTTGCATATGTATTTTGTATGGTTCTAGCATCCTTTCCTATTTTAACTCCTATGCTTTTTTCTTTTTAATGCTGGAACCTGAATTTCCAGAATATGCAGTTAACTGGTCCCGAATCTCTTTTCTCAGTGTTTTCCTATAATAATAACCACATCAGCATAGGACAATATTTTGATGGGTATCCCAGTACCTGATAATTGGATTCCATCTGTTTGACCTGAAAGCTGTATTCTTTATAATAAGTGGTCAATGCAGTACACATATAATAACAAACTTAGGGGGCACTCTTGTCTAACCCCACTGTTTAAACTTACTGTATCTCCTGCCCATCTATTAACCTTTGATGTGACTGTGGCTAATACATACGTACATTTTATCCAGTTTATAAATCTCATTGGTGTGCCATATTTTGTTAGAACCAAAACATATAGTCATGTGAAATAGAATTGAATGCTTTTTGTTGATTTAAACTTAACAATAAACCTTCCTCAATTCCTTTGTAGTTTCTATGAAAGAGTTCTCTTAAGTATTATTAGATTGTCCTGTACACCCCTATTTGGTATCAAAGAGGTTTGTGATGTACTGATTAAGTGATTGGAGATGTTTGCCAGCCTTTTTGTCATGATTTTCCCTAATATTTTAAAGTCTATTTTCAACATACCAGTGGGTCTACAGTTTCTTAGATTTCCCTTGTTCCCCTTTTTATATAAGAAGAATTAATCTGCCTGAGTCATAGTATTGGGTAGCTGTTGCTTTTCTAGAATTTCATTATACAGACCTGTTAGTTCAGGTGTCAGTTCATCTGAACATTTTTTCATAGAATTCAGTAGTTAAACAATCACTTTCAGGTGCTGTGTTATTTTTTAAAGTTCCTATTGCCACTTTTACTCCCTCTTTCATGATGGGTGCTTTCATTTGTTCCTGTTGCAATTTAGTTAAACTGGGTATGTGTAAGTTGCCTAAATATTGTGGTTGTAAAGTCACATTTTGGGGTGTACCAAATGATTGTTTAACATAATGGTTTACTATTTCCATAATACCCATATGAGTTGTATGTAGTCTTCCAACTTCATCCTCTAGCTGTAGAATAACTTTTTTTCCTACTCTTTTCTGGCAATCTTTGAAAATATCAGACATTGTTTTTTTCATTTTCTGTCCCAAATCTAGCTTCCTGCTGTAAAGTTTGGGCCATGTTGTATTGCTTTTGGTAAATTATTTTTTAAGTTAGCTATTAGTGTACTATGGTCTATTTTCAGTGTTTCTGTTTTAGAAAAGAGCATTTGTAATTGTTTACGCAGTTGCAAATACTCTAGATATGTATTCAGATCTTGTTTTTCTGAGTTCTTTTGGAAAAGGATCTAAAAAGTAATTTGGAGTCTTCCCACCATTCCTTCAAGGTGTCATACATACATTGTACTGACAATTGAGCTGTCCATAATTTCATAGTGTCTGACTCAAGCATTGCTGCATTTAACCTCGAAAGTCCTTCTTTACTAACAGGGATAGTTCTCCAAGCAAGTTCCATTTCTGTATCTTTGTGATCTAAGAATGACATGTTTCTTGTGCGTATTATATTCACTTTGAGAACCTTTGAAAAAATAATTAATCTATGTAGACAGTGGCTCCCTAAAGTAAGTTTTCCCCCCAGAGTCACGTTTCAGTCTATAGGCATCTTGTAAATGTGTAGTAGTTACTATTTAAATAATTGGAATCACATTACATTCTACCAGTCTTACACCCTCTGTCCTTTTGCTGCATAGCACAATTAAAATCCCCCTTCCCCCATACTACCATTCTTGCTGTACGCAGGTAGAGTTGTGCTTTACTAAATAATTCAGTTCATTGGCTTTTGACCTGTGGAGCATAAGTATTTATCAGTCATAGTCTTGCTTTACCGAACTGAATATCAAGAACCATTGTCCTTCCTGGCTCTAAATCTATCAGCCTTGTTATTTTCAGGTTGTTGCTTATGAAAAGAACTCCCACTTCATAGCATGTGTCTGTTCCCTGGGACCAGAAGGTGGCACCCTTTCTTCATAATATAGTGGCTTGCCCGATCTCATAATATGTTTTTATTCTAGTACCCTGAATACATAGACTATCTACCTTGCAATTGGCTAGTTCTGCGAGGATGGTAAGGTGTCTTCCCATTCTTTATGCTATTGATGTTAAGAGTTAATATTCGTAGGGATGCCATATAGAAAATTAAGGCTAGGAATACAATCATGTAATTTTTATTTAGGCCTAGTATTCCATATATTTTTTTCTGTGACCCCTTTCCCTCCCTCTTCTATCCCTGAGGAATGATCTATTGTGGAAGAGGAGATAGTGGAAGAGTCTGATTCTTCATCTTCCTCTTTAGTGTCACCAGTTTTTTTCTACTGGCAGTACTTTGTATTTATTTGCAATGATTTATTTGCCTTTCCCTTTCAGAACTTTCTTTTCTTTCCTTTTAGGTTCTGTTTTCTTCCCTGCTTTTGTTCTTGGTCTGTTTCTGTATGCTACAGGTATGAAAGGGGTTTGTAGTGGATTGGGTGTGGGGGGGGCATCGTTACCTGGTCCTGGTTCTGTGACTCATTTTTATTTGTCCTCTCTTGTACCCTGTGAAGGGATGTCTACAATCTCTTGTTCAGTAATCTTTTCCTTTTCACTATCCTATTTGCAAAAGGGAGAGGGTCTTCTGTCTCCACTGAGGGAGTACTTTTCCCATTTCCACTTTCAGGTATTAAGATGTTATCTTCCTTAGGGGTATCATATTCCTGACATTCTCCTGCTTCTGTTTCAACATTATGTTTTTCTTGCCTGTCTTTTTCTTTCTCTTTTTCCTCTGCTTTAAAGATAGCTTGCATCCTAACCTCCGAAGCCAGGGTGCACCCTTTTTTCTGAGCTTGTGTAATCAGAGCTTCATGAGAAGTTCCTTCATCACTGTTAAGGGATGCCCATGGACATCGAACATATGAGGGCTTCTTTTCTTTACATAAATTACATCAAAATGATTAACATACACTGCAGATAAGTGACCTAACTCCAAACAACATGTAGACCTTGGTGTGCCACAGCCATTGCTAAGATGTAAGCGTGAACCACATTTGTGACAAGACTTAGGTTACCCTGGGTAAAACAATGAGCCTCTATCCTGTCCTAGAAAAAAACAACTAGACAACTGCAGAATTCCATTATTTGAAATAATGAGTTCCTATTTTACTCTCCACCCCCTCCCATCCAGAACTGTTCCAAATAATTTATTGGGGTGTGGTGTTCCAAAACTTCACAATGTTTTTTTAACCAGGATAAAATGTCAGCTATATTAACTCCATTATTTCTGAATAAAATTCTCACAGTTCGAACCGCTGGCTTGGTGATTGGTATTGCCAAAAAGAGCATCCATTGTGGTATATCTTTCAGAGAATTGTATTTAGATCAGAATCCGTCCAAGCATTCTACAGTTTTAAAGTTAATATCAAAGTTATGTTCTTCTGTAAGAATCAGGGGAAATACTTCTGATGCATAGAATCGTAAAGAGTTTTTCAACAGGGTTTTTCCTATGTAAAGTCTGTTGAGAGGGGTTTCTATGCCTCCTTGGTATAACAAATGCAACACATTTTTTCTTTGGGCTGGTTCTCCCTTATTCTTAAATAGGTCAGTCATTCTGAGCATAGGTTTATAGAATTGCTTTTGTACAGGGTTTTGCAATTTTTATACCCCAAAACTAATAGGCAAATCATCATTTACTATTTGTTCTGTTGGTTCAGGGCCTTCAGAGTTTTGCCCCCTAACAGGTTCCAAAAAGTTCTGCGAAGCAGCAGTAGCCATTCCCGAAGTCGTAGCTGTTATATTATCTTCAGGTACCTCATTTAGCAATAGTTCAGCGGTTGTCTGTTCATTATGCAGTTGTGATGCTTTAAACTGTCTATCACCCATTCCATTACTTTCATTTGGTTGTTTATTTAGTCCCTCACCCTTTTCCTTGTCCCCATTGTCATATTTTACACAGTCTGTGCTTTCTTTTTAGGGAGAAAAAAATCAGTTTACCTGTTTTAGTAACTGCCACATCCTCATATTTACAACATCTGGGTCCTCAGGGTTCAGTTTCCAGGTGCCTTCTGGATCAGCTACCCATCCTGTGTTATGTAAAGCTGTGGCAGCTTATCATTCTAATTTCATTTGGGCTGTATTTCTTGGTGATTTTTTTAGTCTGGTGCTTTTCCTCACAGTGGCTCCTAATGTCTTCTTCTGCTGCAAGCCATTTCTTGGTTTTATTGCTGCAGTACCAGAGATTGATTCATGCTGTGTGGTCATGGCTTGTCTGGGTGCAGTCATCGGGACTGAGACAACCACTCCCTGCAGTTTTCCCACTTCAGGCTTTGCATGCAATATTTCATTGGCCACACAAAATTTTTCTTCCTCGTCCCTGATTTGCTGCAGCAGCTGTCATCTCTTTTCCTCTAAAGCCTTCCTCAGAGTTACTTTAGCTCTGGCTGAATTCTCCTGCACGCTCGACGGATCATTAAGGTCATCCTGCGGTGAGGTTTCCAAGTCCTCCTGAGTTTTTTCAAAGTTCTTGACAATTCACACAGAATTTGTTGTCTCTATTTCAACATCCATACCAATCTCCAGCTCAAGTGGGTTTTGTGAACTTTTCCCCACCATCTCAGCATTCCCTGCACTTGCAACAGAATCCATCATGGGTGAAAACATAACTTTTTTCCATATCTTCAGTCTCTTGAGCTGCCAAGGCCAGGAAGGAGACCTGCTCCCCAGCCTCCTGCACATCCATCTCCTCTGCTGGAACACAGCAAGTGGCCATTGTGGTGATGGCCAGCAGTCCCCCTTCTGGCAGAGTAGGGATATTTTTATTAAGTATAAAATAAATACAAGCTGGTACATAGTACCTTACATATTTCTGTACAATGTCTCATTTTTAAAATATATTTTAACATCACTTTGCACCAGTAATCAATACAAAAATTATACTTAAACAAGAAAATATTTTGAAAACTAAACAATTTTCCCCTTACCTATTAGGATTTTTTTTTCTTCCCTTGTCTTTCCAAAACAACCTAAGTCCCCATATTTCAGATTGTTATAATTACAGGTATACCCTTACATCTTTTTTTCCATTGTTCCCAGCACAGTTTTGCTTTATGATATAGTAGTTGTGTCCTTATTTCTTTCTCAATTAACATTCCAACTGTGTTACAGTAGGTGGAACCTATTTTTGTTGCAAGACATATTTACATCGCACTTGCTACATTGTAAATTTAATACATGTATAAATTAACCTCAAGGTCCCTTCCTCAATCCCAGTTATTTGGTTTGTATATCCTAGTATTATAGTCTTGTAGGTCACTTTTCCCATTGTGGATTCTCCCATCTACTACTTATTTCCTTCTATACCTCTCTGGCATACTCACACTGTATACAAAAACATTCAAGAGTTTGTTCTATCTGTCCACATTGCATTCTTGGACAATATCTCTCCATAATACTTTTATGCTTGGCATGCCCTTTCACCCCAAGACTTCCATGGGCATTTAGCCAAATGATATCCCACATGTGTGGTAGTGTTCTTTCGCCTATTAAATACTCCTCTAGTCTGTGACATTCTCTTGGGTTTATACCTTTATATTCAATGGGAGTTGCATATCCTTGTTCCTGCATAGTTTGTATACAATTTTCCTACTGAGTACCGAGTACTGTTGTCTGGGCTAGGGTAATTTTCCATGTTCTTATTTTCTCAATTATTGGGAGTGCATAATGTGGTAAATGTCTGTGTTTTTTTTAAAGCTAAAGGGGATTGTGACCATGTTGCCATCAAAGGTGTAATCCAATAGGCTGCCACTTTTTTTCCATTCTGCTTTCCCTGGTGACACAAAAGTCTTAATATTATTATACAAGAAAATACTGTAAGTGTAACTAATATGGTTTAGTAAGTCTATCCCTCTGTATTTGTAGGGTCTGTATAATGGTTCTCTTTTCATGGGATTAAGTCAACTTCCCCAGATTATCTGGAAACTCTGATTGTTATGTCTAAGCACCTGGGGGGGGGGGACATAGATATATGAAAATTGAGAGCAGAAAGGATTTAACAATAGTTACTTTTTTCTTTGTAGTTTGTTTTCAATTTTTCCAGATTTGGACTTTTTCTGTACTATATTCCAGTTTTTCTTTCCAATTTTTCAAAGCTTTATCTTCTGTTCTGAAGATTATACCTAGGATTTTTATTGATTTTATTGAAGTGTCTGATGTTTTAATATTCCATTATTCTTGCACTTTTCCAGTGTTGTTACTCAGGATATATCCTGCACATTTTTCTGTGTTTATTCTGACTCCTGTCATTGTTGAACATTTTTTGATTTTATTTAAAGCTATCTCTGATCTTACATCAGGTAGTATGAGGCAGAGATCATCTGCATAAGCTGCCATTTTTGCTATGCTTTCTTCTGCAAGAAGGCATATTTGTCCTATTCTCTGGTCTTGCTGTATCAGTTTCAACAGTGAATCCAGACAAAAAACATATAGTATGGGGCTCATGGGGCAGCGCTGTCTGATGCCTCTGTTTATTTTAACCATGTTTCCTGTGTCCATTGATAAAGGGTACTGTTGATGCTATCTTACATAGTTTCATTATCCATTTAATAAAATGTTCCATATATTCTTAATACAACCTGCAAATATGTATGCAAGACTTTGTCGAAGGCCTGTTCTTGGTCTAGGGTCAGTATGTATCCATTTAGTTTGTTTTGGTTTCCTATTTCTACTAGCTCTCTCATCAATAGCAAGTTTCCTTGTATTTTTCTACCTTGTATTGTACATGTTTGACTCAATTTAATTAAGTATGGTGCAGCCAGGGCAATTCTGTTTGTTAATATTTCCATTAAAATTTTGATATCCGTATTCATTAAGCTTAATGGCCTCCAATTTGTTATATTCTGTCTTTCATTTTTATAGATAAATGGTTGGATGGATATGCCTAATTGAGGTGCTATATAATCAGTATCTAATATAATATTATACAGTACTGTTACTCTCTCTCTACTAATTCTGTGCTGAATGTTTTATAGAATTCAGTTATCAATCCATCAGGACCTGAGATTATGTTATTTTTTGGGGTTTTATTTGTGATCTCTACTTCTATTGAGGTGATTGGTACTATTAGTTTATTAGGTGTATTGGGGGGTAAAGTGGGTGCTATACAGTTCTCCAGTGTTTCCTGTATTTTATCTTCTGCTATTTCTGGATCTGTATATAATGCTTCCATATACTGAACTACTGTTTCCAGTATATTTTTATATGTTTCAACTACTTTCCCTTCCTTATCTAGTATCTTATCCATAGTTTTCTACTGTACCCTTTTTTTGCATCATTCAAAGATATCTCCAGTAGTAATTTTACCTGGGGTACCTATCCTATGTTCATATAGGAGAGATGTTTCCCTGATATATTGTAACTTTTCCACTTCTTTTTTTACATTTTTCACTTGTTCAAAACAACCCCCATATCCTGTATTCAGTAGGGAAATGTCTTTACAATATTGTGCTCTCATAGTAAGATATTTCTCATATTGTTCAGTATTCCTTTAATTTGCTAGTTGCTGGAAAAGTTTTTTTATTTCATTTTCAGCAGTGACCCACCATCTGCTTAGGTCTATTTCAAAACATGCCACTAATTTCCTGGCATTTAATAATTCTCTGACTTGGTTTTTTATGTCTGCACTAGCCAGTAGGTTATTATTTAATTTCCAATACCCCTTACCAATTGAAAAAGTGTCCAGAACAGTTATGTGGAATAATACAATTAAGTGGTCTGTATTTTCTTCAGGGATAACATGAGCTCTCTGGGTTTTTACAGATGAAATAGAAAATATATAATCTATCCTAGTGGCTAATGTACTTTTATAAAATGTGTATCCTCCACTAGGATGTATAGTTCGATATGTATCTAAGAGTCCTGCTTGTTCAACTATTTTTTTAAAGCATTTGAATCACAAAACTGTTTATTTGTCTTGGCTCCTCTAGCCTCTCTGTTCAGCACACAATTGAAATCGCCTGCCCAAATAATGTGTCTAGAAGTGAATAAGTAGGGTTTTTATCAAGTTCAACAAATCCACTCTCTCTTTCTTTGAAGTGCATATAAATTTAAAATTCTCCATGTGTTATTGTTATGAAAGAAATCTAGCATCATCACCCTTCCCAGGCATCTATCCACTATTTTAGAGACAGTGTAATCATATCCATAGAATAAGACACCCACTCCCCTACATCTTTCCAGGTTGTTAGACAAAAAGGAAGGTCCCCAAAACCATAATTTTTTGCAGCTTCAGTTTCACTTGCTGTATGAAGTCTGATATCCTGCAGAAAAGTTATGTCAATCCCTTGATCTTTAATTAGGGAAAAAGTCACCAATCTTCTGCTATTTTTTCAAGCTGTTAACATTTAAAGTGGCTATTTTATAGCAGTAGGGGGGAATGACATGGAGGGTTTAAGGTGGGGTGGATAGTTCTGTCTAAGTTTGTTTTCCTAATCTTCTGCTTCTCCTGGGCTGTATCCACCGCTGTTTCTGCCTTGTTCATACTTCTTGGACTTTAGCTTCTAGCTGGTCATCATCAGACTCTGAGATCATCCCTTGTTGTGAGGATATGGTTGATGAAGTTTTAGACTCTTCTTCTAGGTCTGAGTCCTTAGGCTGTAGGGCTGTATATTTATTTGACAGGGTAAGAGGTTTTTCTGTTTCTTCCATTTTCTGCAGTTTTGCTTTAGGATTTATTTTTTTCAATGTGCATTTTTTGACACAACTGTTGTCATCTGTGGTGGTGGCATGACTATTACATCCTGTTTATGTTCATTTTGTACTTCTGCATTATTTTCTTCTGGCCTCTGTTTATCCATTTCTGCAAGGTCACTTTCCAATGCCCCTTTCTCAGCTTCACATTCTTCTCCCTCATTTTTCCTCCTTTATATGTCACATTTTCTTGTGTGGGGGGCTGTTCTTGATGTAGAGGGTATGATGGGGGGTTGTTGATGTGTTTGTTGGTTTTGTTGCTCTCTCTCTTGTTCTTCTTCTCTGTTTCTCCTTTGCTTTTCAGTACTGTTTTTTGTGCATTGTCAAGAATTATTTCCTGGTTCAGGTGGTCAATTCTATTGTGAGGTGCCCATTCACAAGTTTGATACACATACCCTGTCTGCTCACAGAGATTACATCTCATCTCATTGTTACAATTCATGCTATTATGTCCATATTCCAGGCACAGGTTACATCTGATTCTATCGCATGCATTACTTAAATACATGCATGACCCACACTTGAAGCAGGTTTTTGGTTGGCCAGGTTAAAAACAGTGGCCTCTTTCTCCCCCAAAAAAATGCACTTGGGAGATGTCTGAGGCCTTGGGCTCCCATTTGCAACCGCACTCTAAATTTCCATCCCCCATCCATATATGCTCCTCATGTAATGTATGAGTAGGTTCATCCAGTAATTCACTTCTTTGCTGTAGCCAATGTTTAATGTCATACATGTTTACACCTTCATTTCGGTAGAGAACTGTTACTTGTTTAATTGCTGGTTTGGTAATGGGTATGGTTCTAAATGGAAGTGACAAGGCATTATACCACAATTTTTCATATGTAGACCAGACTATATAAATCTCCCCAGTGTCTTGAAGCTCATATCGAATAATGTATCTCCTAAGCTATGGATGAGGGCATAAATCTCATTTGAGAAGAAAATAAGGGATTATTTAATTAGTGTTCTTCCCACATAAATTTTCTCTGGTGGATGGGGCAGGCCATCCAGATACTGTATGTGCACTGCATTTTTTCTTTGTGTAGGTTCATTGTTTTGAAAAATCTGCTCTCTCTGTTGAAAGTTTGCCAATAATTGGGGAGCTTGGGCAGCCACTGTATGGTCAATATTCTGTCTATCAGTTTGTTCTACTCTTTCTCCCCAGTTTGAGCTTTTATTTTGAACACTGTCTTCTGTACAGGTGAGTGCTGCTTTATTTGTGAGGTTTGAGGTTGGTAGCTCAGATCCTGGTAACTGTCTGCATGGGGTTGAGATCCTCAGCACACAGATCTAAATCAAAATCATCTGCAAAGGTTGTGGGATTATTGTGATGTGGCTCTTTTCTGAGTGTCTCTATTGATGTACATAGAAACATAGAATTTGATGGCAGATAAGGACCGCTTGGCCCACCTAGTCTGCCCATTTTCCTACCTAACAGATAAGCTGCAGATCCTAGTTGGCCAACAGCTTACTTCCTCCTATCCCCCACTAGGACTGCCTTCTGTCTGTCCCATGCATTCTTGAATTCCCCCACTGTTTTCGACTCCATGACCTCCTCAGAGAGGCTGTTCCATGCATCCACAACCCTCTCCAAGAAAAAATACTTCCTTACAGTACCTCTGAGTCATCTCCCCCTCTGTCTTCAAGTTGTACCCCCTTGTTCTTGCATATCCCTTTTTCTGAAATATACTACCCTCTTGGACTTTGTTGATTCCCTTGAGGTACTTGAAAGTTTCTATCATGGCCCCTTTCTCCCTTCTTTCCTCAAGGGTATACATATTAAGCTCCTTTAGTCTTTCTTCATATGTCTTCTGGTGCAGACCCTGCACCATTTTGGTTGCCCTCCTCTGGACAGCCTCCACTCTGTCTATGTCTTTGCAGAGATGGGGTCTCCAGAGCTACACACAGTACTGCAGATGGGGTCTCACCAACTGTCTGTACAGAGAGATAACAACTTCCTGTTTTCTACTATTGATGCATCTCCCTATGCATCCCAGTATCCCCCAGCCTTTCTTACTGCCTTCTTAAATTGCTTGCCCACCTTTAGGTCATCTGATATAATTACCCCTAAGTCCCTTTCCATGTTTACTGTTGTCAGTATCTCACCCGCATTGTGTATGCTTCACCTGGGTTTTTGTTTCCCAGGTGCATTACCTTGCACTTCTTTGCACTGAATATGAGCTGCCATACATTTGACCATTCCTCCAACCTTGCCAAGTCCCTTCTCATCCTTTTCACTCCATCTTGTGTATCAACCCTGTTGCAGATCTTTGTGTTGTCTTCAAAGAGACATACTTTTCCTTCCATTTCCTCTGCAATGTCACTTATAAAGACATTAAAAAGGACCGGTCCAGGTACTGAACCCTGCGGTACCCCACTAATAACCCTCCTTTCTTCACTGTGGACTCTGTTTACTACTACCCTTTGCATCCTGTTGTCCAGCCAATTTTTTAACCAGGCTATCACCTTGGGACTGTATCAAATGCCTTGCTAAAATCTAGGTATTCCATGTCCACAGCCCTTCCCTGGTCTACTACTTTGGTCACCCAGTCAAAGAAATCTATTAGCTTTGTCTGACACGACCTTGCATTATGAATCCATGCTGCCTTGGGTCCTGTGTCCCACTAGCCTCTAGGTACCCAACAATTCTTTCCTTCAGAAGTGATTCCATCATTTTCCCTACCACTGAGGTCAAACTAACTGTACCTGGTAAGGGAAGAGCTGTCTCATCAGGTATCCATTCTCCACAGGTGGTTTGTTTCCACCCTGCTCCTGACAAAGCTTTACCCACAGTCCCTGGTGTTTTTTCACTCCCAGCTGTTTGTTCCATGGTTTCCACTCTTCTTTCTTACCTTAGGCCCAAATGTTTTTTACTCTTTTCTCCCTTTGTACCGTATGTAGTGTTGGAATTTCACTTTCCCCAACATTTGTATCTATAGCAGCATTTACTTCAGTCAGGTCGGGCTCTTCTCCATTTCATTTTTCTTCTGTCTCCATCTGTAGTACCACAGTGACAGCCTGTTGAGCACAGTCAATGTTCTGGGACATTGGCTGTTTGCTATGTGGCTCCTTTGATGATCCTGTGTCATTGGGTATGGTGCTGGAGAAACTGTCAGGACTCACATCAGTGCTTGTTTGCTCCTGTGTTGGGTGTCACCAAAAATGCTCCCTCTGGTTCTTTTCAGCTGCTTTCAGCATTTCCAAAAGGTGCATCCATTGCTAAAGATTTAATTGTTTCAAAAACTCTTTTTCCATTTGTATCTCTGTTAGAGACTTAATTGATTGTCTGTTTTCCTTACTATTTTATGTTTCCATAATGATTTTACCAATATCCATGTTTGCATTTGTGATCTCCTGGGCTGGACCTGCAGGAAGGGAAATCTGCTCACCTGCAGGTACACAAAGCATACTGAACCTTCTCCGGATCATCGGCAATGGGACAACAGCTCCTTCTATCACAGAGTAGGGGAATTTTTTGTATTGTAATCAAACCAAAATCAAAGAAAGGAAAAATACATATAAACCAGTATTTCATCATACGTACTCATACAAAAGAAAGCAAGAACAAAACCATAAAATACATATTAATACATACAAACCTAAACATAAGAAAATCTCAACAAATCATAAATAAAACACAAGTTCATCATTAATACATCCTACAAGACCAAATATTAGTATCAATGCATACTCAAGTAATAAACATAAATAATACATTTCAGTACCTTAATCCGATCCTGTCTTTTCCAATACATATCAATTTCACATCAGACATTTTTATAAAAAAAATTTGTTGAGAACCAAACCCCAACCCCTTGAAGAATTAAATAAATTCTAAATTTGACCACCACTTCCTCCAAATCTCAGAATTAATATTTAATAATTCCATTTTTTCCACTTCTGTAAATCTCCCATTATTATAAAATATAAATCTTTGTTTGTTATCACTTGTTGTTGTAACACCAAACGGCATTGACATATCCAAATCCAATATAAAAGGTATGCAAATAACACACATACTGTACTTTCATGATATTGTTTCACTTGTTTAGGTACTATTCCATAATATAATAAAGTAGAGATCGGGGGAAGAGGTAACCCTGTTTTCCAACGTTCCTTTAAAATGGCCCAAAAACAAATTATATATGGACATTTAAAATATAAATGATCTATAGTTTCCAGTTCCTGAACACAAGAATCCCTTGGGCAGAATCTGTCCTGCAAACTTTTATGTTTTTGATTTCCTTTCACATTTATCCTACCATGAAGTCCTAACCAGATTGTATCCCAAATTTTTTCCGGTATTCTGTTGTCTGTAATATATTCAGAAATTAAATCTTGTTGTATTTGTGGAAGTCTTACAAAAGGATTTTCCAAAAAATTTTCTTTAAGGAATTCTTTGTATAACTGTTTCCAAGATATTGTTAAGACGGTTTGAAGCTTGATTTCCCATTTTATAATCTTATCAAAAACCTCTTCCCACCATCTCGTCAAGTTGGGCTTTCGTTTATTTTGATGAAAAAACGTGTTTTGTTTCCATTCTAACAGGATTCCTTATAGATTCAATATAACCCACTTTCCCCATATTTGTGTAATGTTCCTCATCATTGGAACTATATTATTATTATATAAATAAATAGTAAAAAAAACACACCATAGGATTAATCAGATTAATTCCTCCACGCTTAATATCATGATATAGTATGTTCTGCCTTATGGGGTTTAAACGACTACCCCAAAAACCTGTAAAAAAACAACATAACACCTGTACCTCCAAACTGTTTGGAACTGAAAAAAACTGCACTCACATATATAAAAAGTGGTATCAAAAACAAATTTAATAAATAAATGTGTTTATTTTTTGCTACCTTCCATCAATTCCATCTACTAGTCACCTCCTTCCCTTCTGATATATGTATCCCCCAATTCAATTCTGCCATATTATTACCCCGTAATATATCTCCAGAATTTTGCATGGTTCCCTTGCTACTTTACATCCTCCTACTTCTCTCAGTTCTTCTTGAAAACCTGTTAAATCTACATTTAGTTGTATCTGTGTTTAAACTAGCCCCTGTAATTTTCCCTATATCCTGTATAAGATCTCTAGCATTCTTTAAAGATTGTCTATCCTAAAGTATGAGACACAGCTCATCTGCATACGTTATTATTTTATTTATATTTTGATGTCCCCTAACCACTCCTTGAGTTCCCGGTGATATTTGTATTAATCTCACTATTGGGTCTATCATGAAAACATATAAAAGGGGGCTGAGGGGACAACCTTGATGCACCCCCCTACATACTTGTATTTTAGGACTCTGCAACACATTGTCATAGGGGACCACATATGCTAAAGCATAACATAGCTGTAATAAATTTATCAACCCCACTGGTATTCCATATGCCGCTAAACAATTCCACAAAAATGTATGTGAAACTTGGTCAAAAGCTTTGGCTTGGTCTAAGCTAAACAAAACCCCCCTCTGTGTTTGTAAATCTTGATTCAAACCTACTTCTATAACTTCTCTAAGGAAAATTAATGCTTCATTTATTTTCCTTCCTGGCACTGAACAAAATTACGCTGGAGATATTAACTTATCCATCACCCTGTGCTAATCTATTTCCTAGTAATTTTGCAAATATTTTAAAATCTGGTCTACATATGAAAAATTGTGGTATAATGCCTTGTCACTTCCATTTAGAACCATACCCATTACCAAAATTTTAAAAATTTAATCAGTCACCAATTCTTTAATTCTTTATGATCTCCTGATTTAAACAAAAAAATTAATAAGCCTTCATACATCTCTATTGGTAAACAATATTCTTCTTTAAAAAACTTAAATACTCTCAACATTTCTTTTGGTATGATTTTCCATAATTGTGTATATACTTCCCCGGGTAACCCATCCGATCCCGGTGAGATACCCTTGTGTAAGCCCCCTATTACTACCTCCAATTCATCATATGTGAAAGAGGCCAATAATCCTTCTGTTAATTCTGGTGCTAGACATGGTAATTCCACCATCTGTAACAACTGGGAAGTGCACTGAAAAGCTTCCACTGGAGTTCCAAATTGTGCTGTAACATATTTCACTGTTGTTTCCATTATTCCTTCATTTCCTACTACTATATTCCTCTCTTCCATTTTTAGCTCTGTAATTAATTTATTTTTCGGTCTATTCTGACTACTCACAAATGGGTTAATACTTTCTGCTCTCCCCTGTGTACCAAATCTCTGTTCTCTTTGAAGTGAAATAAATCTAGTATATTGATACATTCCCATTTCTGCTTTAACTAATTCTATTTTTTCCCGGTTTTCTGCCTTCTCCGAATTGTGTTGTGATATTAGTTGTCCTAAATTAGTACACAATTTTAAATAATGAAAATAATTTGTGGCTACCCGTAACTTCCCTTGTATCTGAAAATATTTTTCCATAATGTTTTTTAAATCTTCCCACTATAATCCCATATCATCATATAAGATTATTGTTGAAGTTTTACCATTTATTATTTCCCAAAACCCGGCTAATATGTTTTTATCTTTTAATAATGATATATTTAACCTCCAAAAACCTGGTCCAGTATTCCTCTTAGGGGCTATAGCGATACTTAACCCTATCAACATATGGTCTGATGTCTCTAATGGTATATTATACGCTGATTCAACTAGAAGTGATTTTTTAATAAACAGAAAATCTATCTGAGATGATAAGTTACCTTTATAAAAGGTAGCTGTCTTCATATTCAAAAAATCTTCTTGGAATTTTTTTAAATCAGCTAACATTATCATTTTCCTTAAAAAGGTTTTGTCACAGTATTGTTTGTCTAAAGCTTTCCCTTGTTTATATTGAAATCCCCTCTAAAAATTATTTGCCTACTTGTATACAAATATGGCTGTATTTTTGTTAACAAATCTATTCTTAAGGCCTTATTTTGAGGGGCATAAATAACTATCATTCTACACATAACTGTATTAATTAAAACATCCATCAAAAATGCCCTTCCAGGTTCTATATCCACCTGCCTTAAAATCTGAACATTATGGGAATGAAAACAAAAGCCTACTCCACAACAAGTATCTATACAATCGACCAAAATGAAGAACCCCATATCCAGTCTCTGGTTGCCTGAGAGATTTATATCTGTGTATAGAGCCTTGTATCTTGAAGAAAGAAAACATCAAAATCTAGTGTTTCTAAAATACTAAATATTGTTTTACGTTTGTACTCTGAATGTATACTATTCACATTTATACTTGCTATTTGTAAATATATAGGCTCAGGGAGGAATATTTGGTCCCTTTTTACTAGATCTCATTACTCTCTTCGGAGGCTTGGTAGTTTTCAAGTCACATGGGACTTTTTTCGGAACATCTAACTTCATGGGGAAAGGAGGCAGCCTATCCTCCTCCATGGGATCTTCCCTCTCTACTTGTTCACTCCAGGACATAAAAGCATCAAATCTATTGGATAATGGTAGCAGTGATAAAGGTGCTGCCAATTGTCCTACCTGAACACCCTCTAACACCGTGGTAGCTGGTGAATGAAATATATCAATGTGCTCTATCATCTCATCCCCTTGAATTTCCATTTCTAGTACCTTCTCTTGTATGCCTCTTCTACTTTCAGTAGTTAAATTTCTTCTAGGAGAACCTTGTGGCATAACAAAGGGTGTTTCTATTATTTCACCCATTCCAATTTTTGAATAGGGATCTTGACAATCTACATTATTGGATAAAGGGAGGTCTATTTGCTGTTTCTCTACTGAGCTTTGAAAATCTCCTCCCCTAGTGTCCTGCATGTATCTTGAACCACCTCTTCCTCTCCCCCTTCATCTAAAACTCTTTTGGGGCAACCCTTCATTTCTTTCCAATTGACAACATTTTTTTTTTGCTTGTGTAAGAAGTATATCTTGGTCAGAAATTTTATCCAAATTATGAGCTGCCCATGGACAGTCTTGAAAGCCATGCTCTTCATCCCCACAGATTACATACTGGGGGAGCCATGCATTTTACTGCTGTGTGTCCCAAAACCCCACAGTGAAAGCATTTAATCATGTCACAATCATTGTTCAAATGATTCAATGCACCACACCTGTAACAGCTCTTGAGCTGTCCTGCATAAAACAATATACCTCTATCTCTTACCAAATAAAATGAGCTAGGTAGATGTTGTATCCTCTCCTCAGTTTGATTTAGCTGTTTTATATAAGTCCATCCCCCATTCCAAAACCCATTTTCATCTATTATAGCTTGTGGGTGATCAAATATTTTAAATTGTGTTTCTAACCAGAAAGTAGTATTACTCACATCCACCCTCTCATTTCAAAACAGAATTGTTACTGTTTTGGTAGTTGGTTTAGTAATCGGTATCGCAATAAAGTCTGACCATAAGTCTGTCATTTTCAAAGCATAATACTGTGTCCAAAATCTGTCCAATAATTTGAAATTGCAAAAAGTAATATCATAGTTCCAGTCTCCAAGTGCGTGTATAAATGCATATATTTCAGTAGGAGTAAAACCTAATGAATCTTGAATTAACTCTTTCCCCACACATACTCTATCTGGGGGAATTGGTGCTTTTCCTACATATCTTAATCTTACTAAAAACTGCCATTTAGTGACTACTTCTGTTTTTTTAAATAGTCCTGCATACATTTGTAGTCAAAGAGAGTCATCATGCTGTAATACGTCTTTGCTTAAGTTTGGCTCACCCAGTACGTTTTGTAAAATCCGTTGTCTCATATCTTTTTGACGTTCTTTAACTCATCCTTCCCCATCTGTTTGTAATTCCCCCAAGTCTCTTTGAACACACTGCAAACCTTGACTTGTTGGTTTCTGTAAAAATGGAGAACCCACATCTGTCGTAGTTCATTTCTCCCTCACCTCACTTCCAGGTTGTACAACCGCAGTATTACTTTAAAAGGACTTTGCAGTATTTTCTAGCTCAAGACCTCCATCTTTATAACTACCTGGAAATGTTCCTATTTGTTTAAAAGTTAATGCATCTTCTGATCCAGAAATCGGATATGAAGGGTCAGGTGTCTAGCGGTTCCCTTCATAAATCCATCCTGCCTTTTGTAAAGCATTTTCTGGAAACCAATCTGTAGTTTCATTATTTCCCGATTCTTGTAACATCTCAGCTTATTCTTGATTAATTTTTTCACATACCCCACAGTTTTCTATCTCAGAATTTGGCCCTGTAGTTGAAGAGAAATGTTTCCCAGTACTTGAGTTAGGACTCGCCATGGACCTTTTCCTTTTTTTCTTTTCTTCATCTAATTTCATCCTGCTCAGATTAAATTTATTTTCTGCAACATTTATTAATTCCAACAATTGTTTTTTTCTCCTCCATTTCTACCTGCAATCTCATTTCATCAGACTCCACTGTCCTTTGTATGTTATCCTTCAGGATAGAATATTCAGGATTCTCTAATTCAGCTTCCTTCAAAGATTCTCTTATTTCCTTATCCATCTCTCCAACATTACTTTGCACCTCCTCAGAAGCTCCAAGAACCTGACCATCCCCTTCACCTGTCTGAGACATACTGAATGTCCTCAATTCTCCTGCAGCACTTCAGTGCCCTCTGCAGCAAGAGTAGGGGTGTTTTTATTGACATAAAAAAACATAAACAGCAACACTTTAAAGTAGGATAATCGATAGAACAACACTTTTCCATAACATATAACATAACAAAATCAAAGAGATGTGCAAGTATTACATTGTAAACGCTATGAGAACACAAAAAATCATGAGAAGTAAACTATTAACAAATATCCAGTCCACTTTTAACTCTTATTATTTGAACTTAATAAAGTGAAGAAAACTTTCCACCATTTACGTAAAGTTCCTGGGGTCACTCTTGATGCGCCCTGTGTATAAATCAATATAAGCTCCTTGATGACTAACCTACTTACACAAGAGTAAGGCATTCTCTTTGATAAAGAACCCATTGAACCCTGGCTTGCCATAAATAATATCTTAGACATCCCAAAATAAGGATAATGTTTCTTCGTGAAATTCAGACAAATTCTTGGGATAACATCCTAGAATCAAAAATTCATAAGACATATTACATAACCATTTAAATCCCAAAGCTTTTCTAGGTATGACCATAAACCCGTCGATATGAACATCTAAGAAAAAAAATGTTCCATCGATTCTTCTACATTAATACAATCCAAGTATGGGCACAATCTTTCCTGTAAAACCTTGTACTCGTGATTTCCTCTGACATTCAGTTTCCCGTAAAAGATCAGCCACTGCGTCTCCCATTGTTTTTGAGGCATCCTCTTACAGTTTAATTGAGCTAATACACTAGAATTTAAAGTCATAGGACAATTTTAAATCCTGGTTCTGAGGGAAGAGTCAACGACATTAGAAAATGATAAAGCCCCTTCATGTTGTTATTCAGAATTACCTGTTCCTGTGTTTTCCATTTGAACAATTTCGCGTTGGCCTAAAATATGATGGAATATATAAGTAGCGATTCAGTTTAGGGGCTATAGTGTACCAATTCTTAAAGTATTTACCCATTGTTTTCAAGTTCCATGACTCTACTGCCTCTAGTTCTACTTTTAACCCTTCTTTAATTGAGTTTGATAAAACAAAGCATGCACAAAAATCACTGGGTCTACCATTCCTAAACCAATCTTTATTTTTCATTAAATATGATAGCTCCTTTTAACAGGATTTAAGCGATTTCCATAACATTTGAAAAACACACTATATTTTCTAGTCTCAAGAAACACAGGAAGCGGAAAAATCATCGCCACATACTGTATCGTTGGAAGAAGAAATTGCTTGATTACCTAAACCCTTTTTAATTTGGTCATTTTCCACTGTTTCCATCTATTAACCTTTCTCTCTATTTTAATAATGACATCTTCCCAATTTTCAACAGGCATGTTCTGGGAACCGAACAATATCCCTAATATTTTAAGAGGTTTACAGGAGATGTTAATACCCTCCTGACACACTTCCTCAGCACCAGTAGCTCCAATAAATAATCCCTTTGTTTTATTTAAATTTATTTTTGCATTTGATACCTTTGCAAAGGCCTCAAATGCAGTCACAAAATGAATTACTGAGGCCTTATCTTCCAAGTATACTACTAAATCATCAGCATAGGCTTGTATCCTTAAATGCAAATCCTCTGCCCATTCACTGTAACACCCTTCCAAATCTGTCTCGAAACTATCGCTTGCAAAAGGGGTCTAGAGCAAATATAAAGAAGAGGGCTTAGAGGGCAACCCTGTCTAACTCCTGTAGTTAACTTAAAACCTTCCGCCTTCTGATCTTTTAAATATGGAATTACTGTATAATTATCATAAAATTTCAATTATTTTCACTAATTGCTTTGGAACCCCATAATGCTTAAGGGTAAGGAAAAGGAACGGCAAATGAACTCTATCAAGGCTTTTTCTAAGTCAGCTGCTATTAAGCATCTAGTTGACCCTAACTCAGTAAAATACTCAGTTACATCTCGAATCAACATCAGAGCAGACTGGACTCTTCTATCTGGTAACCCACAATATTGAAAGGGTGAAATAACTTCTTTAGCTAAATTCTTCAGCCTATTATTTAAAATACCAGTAAAGATTTTATAATCAGAGTTTAAAAGAGTGATTGGTCTCCAGTTAGTAATGTTTTGCTTATCCCCTGACTTAAATATATAAATCAATAACCCTTCTGCAAAAAGAGGGATAGATTGTAGCTTTGTCTAAAAAAAACCTAAATAAGAGACATAGGCACTAAGTTCGTCTGAAAATAATTTATAAAAGTTATTGGAAATCCCATCTATTCCGGGGGAAATATTTAGTTTCAATAACCTAATGGAGCTTGAAATCTCTGTTGGAGTGATAGGTTCCCATACCTCCGATCTCCCAACTAGGTTAACTGGAACTAAAATATCTTTTAAATAGGCGGCCATAGCTGAATTGGGGATTGTTTCAAGAGGCTTCAAAGAGTGGTAATGTTCTACAATCACTTCTCTTAGTTGGGCCACAGAGGATACCAAATTACCATCTGAATCTTTGAGTTCCTCCATTTTCATAGAATCTCTTACCTGTTTACACATTTCGAATGGATCCCCAATGGGTGATTTTTAATTCCATTAGTTAAAATGGCCTGCATGGTTTTCCCTCTATCATACTGAAACTCTTTCATTTTTTTTTAAGATTAGCAATTTGTTTTGAGTAATCCATCCTAGAAGAATAAGCTATAGTCATAAGCCTCTGTAATTGTTGTCTTAAACCTAAATAGTGCAGGAATTTGTCATTCTTTGCTCTAACTCCTTGCAATTTAAACCATTTCCTTAAGTCCGATTTAGTCTCTAACCACCAATCTCCCAAATCTGAATATAAAAGGCTACTGATAACCTGGCTCTTAATAGGTATCTCACCCCAGCTTGTATATAAGGGAGTTCTAATGAGGAGTTATTGAGTTTCCATCTAACTAGCCTTTTTCTTGCCTGTCTGAAAAGCTAAAAGAACTTAATAGAAAGGAATGGTCCGAAAATTCACTAGGAAATATTTTAAAAGATTCTATTTGCATATTAGGTGACACTAACATATGATCTATTAGAGAAAATCTCTTCCTTTTTAAACGAAAAACCTTCTCCAACCTGTAAAGCATTATGACAGTTCAAGAGTCCAGCACTTTTATAATTTTACTTAAAGCATTAGAGTCACAGTATGTTTTTTTATTTTTTTTACTAGCATGGGTCGAAATGGGACAATTAAAGTCCCCCCATAATACTCTAACTGTTGTTAATAAAAGGCTGTACTGATTTAAGACAATTAACTCTACCTGCTTTTGTTTGGGGGTTATAAATGTTGATAAACCTATAGCTTAGCCCTTGCCACTTCCCATCGATAATCAGGACCCTTCCTGGTATTAGATCTATCAAATTGTGTAACTGGAAGTCATATGAATTAAACACTATTCCTATACCATTCAGGAATCTTCCCCAAATGACCAAAATGAAGGGCCCCAAAACCAATCTCTTTTAAATGCCACCAACTGATCTATGGAATACATCCATGTCTCTTGTAAAAACAAACAGAAACAGGAAATTCATGTATATAATGAAAGAGGGCTTGTCGCTAACCATATTCAATAAGCTATGAACATTCAAAGAACCCCAAACCAACCTCATTAACCTTTTAAGTATTTAAATCATTGTTTTTCCTCTTTTCTTTTTTTATCCTTGTAATTAGCCATGATTTGTGACCTGGTTGAAAGTGAGGATTTTGAGAGTCTGAATCTTCAACCTCTATCTCAGTGTTACCCAAGAGGAAACAGAGCCGCATATGAGTTACTGGTATCAATCTGTTCCACTGGGGGCGGGGGATTTTTGATAGTGAATTCGAAAGATCTTCTTTGGGGCAGTACAGTCACTGGTTTATCAACGGCGGCTGCCACCACCACCAGATCTCAGACCCCTTCCGTATAACACACTGGAGGAAATCTGAGAGGTTAGGGGACCCATGTTGCACTTAACTATCTTAACCATTTCTGAGGATATCTCACGCTGATCCTCCCACTTGGTGAGTTTAACTTTTTTGTTCAACACCTTCCCTTTTAAACCCCTTCTTTTCAATTTCTCTCTTGCCTAGAGGAGTTTCATCTGATTTGTTGCAGGGGAGGGGGCACGTATCCTGAGAGTAGCTTTAACCATGGATTCTTGGGCTTTTTGAATAAAAACCTCAGAATTAGAACAAAAGGATTTTTTTTGGGCAGCCCAAGGACATAGTTTGAACACATGGCCTTTAGTTTCGCACAAATCGCAACTTGATAGATTGCTGAAAAACATGGTTAAATGTCCTACCTCCCCACAATTATCACAACGGGGCTGATCGCATACACTTGAAAGGTGCGTTCTAGCCCCACACTTATAACATGCACGGGCTGCCCGCTGTAAAAACATACCCTCTATCTTTTCCTAACAAAAGGAGTTAGGTATGTTCAATTCCAGCCTCTGTTTGCCTTAATTTAACTTTATACTTCCATCCTCCAGTCCAGAACCCCTCTGTATCTAAAATAGGCTCTGGCTCACTTAGTACTTCACATTTTTTTTTTAACCAAAAGGTTATGTCTTCCACCCATACCCCTTCATTTTGGAACATAACTGTAACAAACTTAATCAGGGGTTTTGAGAGTGGTATAACAATAAAGGGTGTCCACATAGGAGAATACTTAACTTGACCATACCTAACCCAGAACAACTCTAAAGCCTGTTGAGAACGAAAACTTATGTCATAATTGTCCTCCCCTGAAATATTAATGAAAGCATAAACATCCTGAGAGGTGAAATGCAGTGAGTCTTTCAACAAGGTTTTCCCCACATAATGCCTATCTGGCCTAGTTTCTAACCCTCCTTTATACCTCAGCCTCACAGCATTACGCCTAGGGGCTGCTTCCCTATGGGAATTTGAGAAAAGTTCAGACATCAATGGCTTCTGTGAAGAGGGAGGGGGGGGAGGTTGTACAGTGACCTCATCTGTACTAAACCGAATGGGCTCCTGCAAGAGAATTTCCTCCCTTTCTGCTGCTGGCCACCTGGAATCCACTCAGGAGAATGCTGAGATAAAGATAAGTTCGAGTCCCAAGCAGGATCAGGCTTCCATACACCAGCTACTGTCTGTTTCCCACCCTGCTTCACTTAAAGCTTTATGAGGTGACCAAGAATCTTGTGAGCCTTTTTATGTAAAAAAAAGGGGTCTGCCATCTGTATATCAGCTGTAGACTTTTTTTGGTTCATTTTGTCAGAAAAAAAGAAATCTGTAGCCCCACTTTGGGAACCGTCAGTCTTTTGATATGTAACAGCTGAGTCAGTTGCTGAAATCTCTTGACTCTGCTGTTTGAACACAAACCCAGCTACTTTGTTCAACTGTGCTGTTTTATTTTCACAAAAAGTAGATGGCAATATATTCTGTGCAGATAAATCATTTATCTTCACTTCGTTACTTCCTTTGACATTATCAGAGACCGAAACTGGCAGTAAGCACTCACTTTTAGCAGCAGAGATAATACCAGCCTGTACTGAATTCAGAGAGATTATTTGTTCTTGGAAATGGAGCTCAAGCCTTGCTGCTCTAAGCTCTCTCCACAGAGCTGTTGACAATCTTGGGATCAGCCTTAACTCTGCCTTTGTGCTCTTCATTACAATCAGGCTGACACCTGCTGTAGTCAGGAGCTCAACACACTGCAGTGAAGCTTCATTAAACAAGGACAGAGCATTCTTTTAACACCAGAGGCAAACTCTTTGCTGGCAACTCTATCCTGCCAGAACTATAACTTAAATAAGACACAGTACCTTTTTTTGCTCCATATTTTGCGCCACTGTCCTGCAGTCTGTTTGCTGTGTTTTAATATCTTGGCTTTCTCTGTCAGCCTGCAGTTTTAAATTCATCTCGCTTCCTTTGGAGCTATCTGATAAATTGGTTCTTCCATTTCTGCAGAAAACATTATCGCAGCATTTTCCTGTTTCAGACCCACATTTAGTGGTTTAATAAGCGACTTTTCTGTAGAGGTTGCAGGTTCAAATACCGACAATACCTTTTCTCTTCCTGTTGTTGCAATTTCCAACTGTCCAGTTTCTTTCTTTGTTTTATCCAAAACCGATTGCTCCCAGCTCACAAAAGCGTCCTGAAGTTCAATATCTGATTCAATTTCAGCCAAATCCATGGCTGGAGCCTCCACAACACCTGGAGCAAGAGTCGAGGCTAGCTCTCCTGCTCCACAGACTTCTTCTCTTCCTTGTCCACTTGGAGTGGCCATCTTGAAATGGCCTGTCCCCCTACTGGCCACAATGCAGAAACATCAGCACAGCAGCATCAGAGTAGGGGAATTTCCCTGGTGTACTGGTCAAATTTCCCCATTCACTAAAAATACCAGCAACAGCTTACTCTGGTTCAATTTCAGTTGGTTACCATTTGTATCTCCCCCCTCATCTGTCACCCCTGAAAAAGGGAATTCTAGTCTCAGTGGGCTTACCCAGTCAACAAAATTCAATAAAATAAATCAAATAAATCAATTATAGCTGTGTTTCCTTCAAGTTATATCATTGACTTCTCACAGTAATACATACTAGTGTTTCTCTCAACTACTAGTTATAGCAGCACATTGTTACAATAGTGTCTTCTCCCAGTTTCAAATAGTGTCTCCTCCCAGATTCACTAGTGTCTCTCCAGTTATGGCAGTATCTCCTCCATGTTATGACAGCCATATCCCCTCCCAACTGTAACAGTTTTTCCTCCCAGGCATTTCAGTGTATCCCATTCAGCTCCCATTTACACCAGTATCTCACCATACCAGTTATGCCCGTGTCTTCTCCCTGTTACACCAGTGTTTATTCCCAGTTATGCAAGTGTCCCAATTACAGTAGTATCTCTTCCCAGTTACATCAGACTTTGCTTGTTACCAAATAATCCCTAATACACTGCCAAATCCCACAAATTGAAGTGGAATTTTGCAACTTATTCCTCCATTTTTTGTGAACACGGAATCAAAATTCCAAATCTTGCAGACATGAGAAATGTCACTAATGGAATCTAAATGTCATATATCACTAGAAAAAAAGATGTTTCCTCTCAGCTGAGTTATACTGAGTACAACAATTGTACAAAAAAGAAGACAGTTTGACATGCTTGATTAAAAATGTTAATTGCATAATTCAGCAATCAGTTATTTTGCAGTGAAACAATCATTTCTACCAAGGAGAGTGGGGGTCCTGGTAGATATAACTAGATAATGACCATTGACTAAGTTTTGCATTAAAAGTGAAGCACAGATGTACTGTATACTGTTAGCAAGATATAAGTATCTAGTGATACTTCCCAACAATAATGGAAATCTTGATATTGCAAGGTGTTTACAGTAATACAGTTGAATATAAAAAACTAAATATATCCCTTTTTTAAAAAACATAATTTGCTTCTTTTAAATAAATATACTGTGCATGTGTGCAATCCAAAGAAAACAAGTTTGAAAAGTGGATGCAAAATTTAGCAATTTATTGAGTTGATTGATTGATTGATTTGAAAACTGGTGACCAGGAGAGGCACACGGAGCTGAATATCATTTCTGAATATGACCCTGAGGAAAGGGGTTACCGAGGGCAGAAACAAGTACAATCAAAACAGGTAAATAATAAATAAATACAATGTATAAAGGGCCAGTAAATGTGCAGTAAAACAAATATGATAGAGAGGTTGAAAATGTGCAGTCCATGATAACTACATTGAGCTGATTTCAATCAGCCATGTGCCTACCAGGATAACCCCACTCAGAGGCTTGCTTGCCTGTTTCTTTTTTTTTTATGTTGCATCTTCTTCTTATAGAGGATTAATTAAAAAAAGGTAGCAACATTCTGAACTAACCGGCATGTAATGAGATAATGATTGTTTGTTCAACACTTTAATTAGCTATTGCATAAGATGATATCACCAAAGTTTTATCACAGTGCACTATTAATAATTACTAACAGCCACATTTGTGGCTCAGCTTCTATAGAGTTCTATTTAATGCAGGGTAGAAGGTATGTTTTTGCTGGAGTTGTTTCAGGCAAATGTGGATTGTTGCATTAGTGTAATGCTTTAGCAGGTTGAAAATGTACATGTAAAGCAGTAGTTTTCCATTTCTAAGAATGGTGAGCGTCCTTTAAAGCTACAACCTTTTTTCAATTAGCTTTTGTTCCTTCACATAAGAGAGTCTGATCTTGGAATTCTACTTTCACAAGCTTATATATGTTCTTTTTACTGTCACATTACTTTCTGTATGTTATTAAGATACCTGATGCAAAGCTTTGCCATGCTTTTGATCCATGCCCAATACAACAATGTCATAATTAATTTTCAGAGGATTAGGAATTTGTTGAGTGTCATGACATATGACACCTTGGGAACATCTCAACAAATGACAAAATTCAGATTTAGATATGACATACGACTAATAGGTATTGAAAACATTGCTGCACTGGCATTCTGGTATGTTGCTCTGTAGTACAGTATTTTATATGCTGGGCTATTTCTATTTTGCTGATTTTCTGTCCATGTCCTCTAACATCATGAGGCATTCTAGGACTAAAGCATAGTCTGCTCCATATTAGGGGTGCTGGAATGATATGATTGTCCTATACCAGCCCTCTTTTATATCCTCCTCCTCCCACTGCCTACCTGGGGAGGTGTCAAACTACTGCACTATCAACACCCACCCCAATCACTGCCACACTTCTACTACTCAAGGCATGTAATTCAAGATGAAGTCAATATGCCATGATATGGGTGAGTCTAATTGAGCAACTTAATTTGAGCAACTCGGTTTGACTGCCTGTGATTAAAGTGACCCTGAAAGGATAGTAAGGAGTGGTTACAGTGAGTGTAAAGGTACAAAATAGTGATGGGAAGGATAGAGCAACTGGGGTAGGGAGCTATAATAAGTGAGGATATAGGTGGATGATTGGCCAGGCAGTTCCCAGCTAGCCATTTAGTCTAGTGGAAGGAGTGAGTGCCATTGGTGAGGGAGGACCTGGGTTCTGAGCTAGGTGGGTGGGAATATAATTTTCTTTTGCAGTTTGGGTACTTTTTTTGTTTTTTGGGGGGGTTCCCCAACCTCCTGAATGTGTGCCAGATGCTCCCCCCTGGCCTCCTGTATATGATCCTCCCCTTGAATAGCCCCGTCCTGAACTTTCTTCACTACCCTAGTGTCAGACCCCACCCAGAGTTGATTATAAAAGTAATGGGGGTGCACGGGGCAAAGAACGCCCCCAGAGGTTCTTGCAGAACCTCACTCTTTTGGTTCTACTGTAGTGCACATTGTGGCTGTTGTTTTTGGTGATGAGTACTCATGCATGTTGCAATTACAATTTTTGTGATCACTTATATTACATGGAGCCAATGAAGCCCCTTCCTGTTCCTCCCTAAAGACCCTAGCATTTTTCACCTAAATAATCAAAGCCTGCTATTGTATTCAGACTTGACCACTTACACCTACAGTATGGAAGATGCAGCCAAACTAGATGTTGAAGTGGTCACAGAGTCCTGGCTCTCCTACAGAATCAGTGCCACTGATATTGTTGTACCAAGCTGTACTCTCTACTGCTAAGACCATGGCAAGAGAGGTTGTAGTGTAGTTATGTTGTGTGTTAGGATCTCTGTTGTGATGCAGTTATGAGCTTATCTGTCCCTGCCTTTTCCTTTCCCTTGCTCATAGTTTGATGGCAGATGTCTTTACCCTACTAGACCCATAGAAAAAGTACTATTTCTCCTTGCTTCCTTACTATCCCTCCACTCTCCTCTCCCCCACAACCTCAAAAACTCTGCCTATCACCCCTTCCTTATTCCCTTCCTCAGTACTACTATTGGGCAGGCCTCCTTTTCCTTTGGATGTACCTCTGTATGGAACAACCTCCCTGTCTCACTTCACTCTGCTTCTTCTCTGGTATATTTGAAGACCTTGCTTAGGGCCCACATAGCCCATTCCAGCTCCAGCCCCTAGCCAGTGCCCTGACTCCAGTTATGCCAATCATGGTTATGGCTATCATATTTACCATACAGTTTTCCTGTTTACTGTACTATCTGCACTGTTTGTGCCTTTGTTAACTGTGTTCACTGTTAATCTACACATTTGCACTTAATGAATAGTTGCTGACACTTTTCCTTGTATCTTGTGTGACTACATTGTTTTCTACATAATATCTCATAATGCACATTTGCATCTGTAAAATGGTTGATATTGCTGCTCATGTGAATTTATTGTTCTGCCTGCTTACCACCCAACAGGATGCACCTGGAAATAACGTTTTATTCAGTGCCCTTTTCCAAGTCACCAAACTCTGAAAAATAAATACATTTATTTATTTAGTTTTTGTTTACTGGGTAGGTTCACTAGCCATAACCATGACTATTTTCAGGCATGACCCGGGAGGATACAGTACAATACAACAACAACAAAGCATAACAATGTTACAGACATATCATTGGGTAAAACAAGATCAGCAGTAAAACAAAATAGGTCTGGAGAGATAGGTAAATACATCAAGCATTTCAGCAGTACATCTTAACAATAGGTTTACATCAACTGACAAATAATAGAGATGCTGCAAGGAAAGAGGCAAAGCTGGAAGGTGGTTATACAGTGTAGAATGTTGACAGATTGAGAAGGGAGAAAAAACGGGTTAAGAAAAGAGAACTGAGCATAAGTGCAGGACAGTGCTGGTGTTGAGGGAGGGGGCTAAGAGGGTTTGAAACAGGAGCAGTTGTTTGTTCAGATTAAATATTTGAAAAGCTCAGACTTAAAGGCATTGTGAAAGGGAGCAAGGTGCACTGTTAGGGGGATGGAGTTCCAGTATTGGGATGTTAGAATGGCAAAGGCACTTGCTTCCTTGGAGGAACTGTACCTAGGAATACAGACAAGGGACTTGCCCACAGAGCACAATCCATAATGAGATGGCTGTCTGAGAAAGTACTCTGCAAGAGAAATAGGAGTTTGTGAACATATGATCCTATTTATGATAGAGCCAAGAGAGTAGAGCCTAGTCTCTTTTGGAGGTAGCCAACTCAGGTCCGAATAGAGGAGACAGTGCTGTTAAAGTCAGTGGGCAGAGGAGGCATAGCGACAGATGCTGTTGTAGGTGATGTCCCACTTGTATAGACTAGACTTTGGTGCAGCAGTATAGGTGGCAACACCATAGGTAAGTGAGGGGAGTAGAATACCTCAAGCTATTGCTAGCCTGGCAGAAGGGGTTAGCACATAGCTAGTGCAATTGGCAATGCCCAGCTTTGCGTTCACAGACTTGCATGCATTTTGTATATGGAGATCAAAGCTTAGTGATTGGTCGAGGGTAACACCACGGTATTTAACAGAAGTAACAGATCCAATAGTGGAACCATCCAAGGCCCAGACTTTGAGATTACTTTTGGGGAGCTTGATTTTTGAGTTTGTTCCAAAAAGCATAACCTTGGTCTTGGAATCATTTAATACAAGCTCGTGGTTGGCCAACAATGATTGTGTGATTTGACTGTCAGACAAAAGACACTGATTTATGTCCTTTATGTTTTTGGCAGTGGTGTAAAGTACTATGTCATCAGCATACAGAAGGGAGGAAGTCTGATAGGGTAGATGTGATGTCATTTATAAAAATGGAGAAAAGGAGTGGGCTGAGGATGGACCCTTGGGGCACTTCAATATTTAGTCCTGTCTTGCATGAGAAGGCTGAGTTGTATTTCACCATTTGAGACCTGTTTGATAGGTAGCTATCAAACCAATTTACAACATTAGGTGCAAGCCAATAGCTTGGCAGAAGACACCAGGAGAAAGGACTGCTGTGTGACTGGACTTCTCTGCTGGGACTATATTGCCCTTCTTCCTTCCCCTCCACCCTCTCACCCAAAGCTAGTTCTACTTTTATAAGCACAGGATTTGACTGACAACAGGAATTTCCTGTTTGGGAGCAGGAAGTGAGTGATCACAGAGCCTCCAAAGACCCACCATCCTAGAAGGGCAAGAGTAGCTCTCTGGACCCCTCTAGCTGCTGGAGGCCTGCCTCTGAGCAAGTAAGGGGTCTACTGAGAAATATGAGATATTTTTGTCTCAGAACAGGACAATCAGGAGCTTAAAGGGCACACAGGCAGAAAGTAAGGAAAGAGAGAAAAAAAAACAGAGGAAAGAGTAAGGATTGCAAACAGTTAAGGGTCCAGAAATAAGACATGATGGGAGTGGTGCAGTGCAGTGGCTGTGGAGCAGCAGTCTTCCGGGAGATGTTCTGGAGGATATAGTGTTGTCCCATCTGCAGACACCTCTCTGGGCTGAGGGAGGAGGTTGCTCATCTCCAGGCTGAGTTGGCCAGGATTTGTGGGACCTCCTCTTCCATCCAGGGACCACCAGTGCCACTGCCGTTGCCTCAGAGGTTGCAGAAAGAGGATTGGTTGGACCACAGTGGGCTCAGGGAGGGTGAGGGTGGTGGAACAGAGGTGCATCTCTCCAGTTGTACCTCTCCACACTTCCTATGCCATTCTGGCAAAGTGTGGTTCCTCTGTGGTGGCACCCGCAGTGGAGACCAAGGAAGATGCTGGGAACCTCCACAAAGGAGACCCACAGGAGGGTGGCAGGGGACCCCACAGGGGAAGGAAACTACTCCTGGTGGGGGACTCCATTGTTAGGAAGATAAAACTGGGGAGGAAGGGGAGAGGGAAGTAAGGTGCCTGCCTGGCACCATGGCTTGGAGGGACAGGGAGCAAATCCTCAGGATTGCCAGAGCAGCTGCACAGAAGAGGGAGTTGGATGTCATTTTCCACCTAGGGACAAATGACCTGGCTAAGAAAGGGATTAGTGAAGTGCAGGAAGAGTTTGTGGAATTGGGGAGGGGCCTTAGACAAGTAGCATGCACAGTAACCTTCTCGGAGGTGCTGCCCATCTATGGCGTAGGAGAGGCTAGGGTGTACTGCACCATGGGATTCACTCAGTGGTTGAAAAACTGGTGTGGAGCTCAGGGATTTGGCTTCATTGGGGACTGGGGGTCCACCTGGAGTATTGCAAGCCTATACTGGCATGATGGGCTGCATCTGTCCAGGAGGAGAACCAGGATCCTAGGTGACAGGTTTAAATGCTTCATTGGCAAGCATTTAAACTAGCTTAGGGGTGAGGCACTGGAAAGGAGCAGGGAAATCCTAGCCCCCCCCAAAAAATCACGGTAGTAAGTGCGGTAAACACCAACATAGAGGTGTCGATAGGGAGAAGGGTAGGGGTAAATGGAGAAAGAGACAAAGGCAAGAAGGATGGGGATGGGGCAAAAAGGAGTAAGGCCATCAGGAAATGGAGGATAATGAATACCAATGCCTGTAGCCTGGGCAACAAGCTCCCTGAGCTGGTTGCCTTGATGGAAGAGGGATGCCTGGATATCGTAGCAGTCACAGAAACATGGTACACAGAGAACCATGACTGGGATGTTAACATACCAGGGTACATAACCTACAGGAGCGACAGGCAGGGGAGAAGTGGGGGAGGAGTAGCTCTCTATGTAAAGGAAGGGATAAAAGCAACTGAACAAAAGAGTAAACAGGGAGAAGAGGAGGCACTGTGGGTCACCTTGAAGACTGGAAAGGGCACCACAATCCACACAGGGGTTGTGTACAGACCCTCATGTCATGGGGAGGGAATGGACAAGGATATGATAGAAGACATTCTTAGAATGGCAGAGAAGGGGAGCTACTGTTGATGGGAGACCTGAATATGTCAGATGTTAACTGGAGCACATTTGCTGCAGCCACATCCAAGAGCAGGGCCATTCTTGATGCCCTACAGGTGGCAGACCTCAGACAGCTAGTTTCAGAACTCATTCATGAGGGAGCAATCTTAGACCTCGTACTCTCAAATAGGGGCAGTGACTGGATCTCAGATCTAGAAGTGGGTAGCCATCTGGGAACAAGTGACCATCAAACAGTGTGGCTCACGTTAAACTCAGCTACAGAGTCAAGCCATACAAAAGTGAGGGTACTGGACTTTAGGAGGGCTGACTTTGGCAAGATGGTAGAGTGCCTCAGAAAAGCACTAGCAAACAGGCTAGAAGGAGGTGTGAAGCAACAATGGGGAATCATCAAAATTGCCATCACAGAGGCAACAAGCCTCTGTGTGAAGCAAATAAACAAATCAAAACAAAATAAAAAGCCACTATGGTTCTCAAAAGAGGTGGCTGTGAAAGTCAGGAAGAAAAAGATAGCATTCTGGAAGTATAAGGAAACACAGAAGGAGCAGGACAGAGAGCTGTACCAGTTAAGGCAGAAGAAAGCAGGGAGGAAAGTCAGAATAGCAAAGGCCCAAACTGAGGAAAAGATAGCCAACTCGGTTAAGAAGGGGGATAAAACCTTTTATAGGCACATCAGCGAGCGTAGAAAGACAAAGGGAGGGATAGTGAGGCTGAATAGAATGAACGGTGGGTGGCAGGAGGAGGACAATGAAAAAGCAGGGATACTGAACGAATATTTCTGCTCAGTATTCACAAAAGAGGAGGGGGATGTGCCTAATCCAATTAACAGAAGCACTCTTGATAGGGGGGTCGATCCCAGTCATTTCACAGAAGAAAGGGTTCTGCAAGAACTCCTAAAACTGAAGGTGGACAAAGCAATGGGGCCTAATTGAATTCACCCCAGAATTCTAAAAGAATTAAGGGCTAACTAGTGAAACCACTGGCTACTCTTTTAATAAATCATGGAGGATGGTGTGGTACCCAAGGACTGGAGGAAGGCGGATGTGATTTCCCTTCACAAAAGTGGAACCAAGACAGAGGCAGGAAACTACAGACCTGTCAGTCTGACCTCTGTGGTAGGGAAATTGATGGAGTCACTTCTGAAGGAAAGAATAGTTGAGTACCTAGAGACCAGTGGGGCACAGGACCCAAGACAGCATGGGTTCACAGTGGGAAGGTCATGTCAGACAAATCTAATAGATTTCTTTGACTGGGTGACCAAAGTAGTAGACCCGGGAGGGGCTGTGGACATGGCCTACCTAGACTTTAGCAAGGTATTTGACACAGTCCCACACAAAAGATTAATAGTCAAATTAACCAGCCTGGGAGTGGGTCCCAGGGTGCTAGCCTGTGTAAAACATTGGCTGGACAACAGGACACAGAAGGTAATTGTAAATGGAGTCCACTCTGAAGAAAGAGGGATTACTAGTGGGGTACCGCAGGGTTCAGAACTGGGTCCAGTCCTTTTTAATGTCTTCATAAGTGACATTGCAGAAGGACTGGAAGGAAAAGTATGCCTCTTTGCAGATGACACAAAGATCTGCAACAGGTTGGATACACAAGGAGGCGTGGAAAGGATGAGAAGGGACTTGGCAAGGTTGGAGGAATGGTCAGAAGTATGGCAGCTAGGATTCAATGGAAAGAAGTGCAAAATAATGCACCTGGGAAACAAGAACCCAGGGGAAGAATACACAATGGGGTGGGAGGTAGTAACAACACCAAAAAAGGAAAGGGACCTGGGGGTAATCATATCAGATGGCCTTAAGGTTAGCAAGCAATGTGAGAAGGCAGTAGGGAGGGCTGGGGTATACTGGGATGCATAGGGAGAGGTATTAGCAGCCGAAAACAGGAAGTTGTTATCCCTCTGCACAGACAGTTGGTGAGACCCCATCTGGAGTACTGCGTCCAGTTCTGGAGACCCCATCTCCACAAGGACATAGACAGGATAGAGGCAGTCCAGAGGAGGGCAACTAAAATGGTGCAGGGTCTGTAAGAGAAGCCGTATGAGGAGAGACTAAAGGAGCTTAATATGTATACCCTTGAGGAAAGAAGAGAGAGGGAGGACATGATAGAAACTTTTAAGTACCTCTTTGGAATCAACAAAGTCCAAGAGGGTAGCATCTTTCAGAAAAGGAGACGTACAAGAACAAGGGGACACAATTTAAAGATAGAGGGGAGGCAGTTCAGGGGTGATGTAAGGAAGTATTATTTCACAGAGAGGGTAGTGGATGCATGGAACAACCTTCCTGAGGAGGTTGAGAGGTCTACAACTGTGGGAGAATTCAAGAATGCATGGGACAGACATAAGGCAATTCTTGTTGGGGGTAGGAAGAAATAGGCTGTTGGTTAACTAGGATCTGTGGCCTATCCTGTAGGTAGGGAAATGGGCAGACTAGATGGGCCAAGCGGTCCTTATCTACCATCAAAGTCTATGTTTCTATGTTTCAAAACACAGTGAATGCAGGGTAGAGAGGAGGATTGGGTGGTCAGCCAAATCGAAGGCCTTTGTCATGTCAATGAAAAGTGCCCCTGTGAGAAGGCCAGCATCCATAGCAGATAGGGTGTCGGATGTAAGTTTGAGGACAGCAGTAGTTGCGTTGTGACCCTTACAGAATCCGTACTGTGCAAAAGTTAGAAGGTCATATTTCTGTAGGAATTCAATAGTTTGGGTTACAACAAGCTTTTCAAGGATCTTACTGAGAACAGACAGGAAGGCAATGTGTCTGTAGTTATCGGGGTCTTTGGGATCACCTTTTTTAAGAATGGGGTAACCCTAGCTGACTTCCAGATATCAGGTACTTGGCTTAGGCTGAGGAAGAGAGTGAAGATCTTAGCTAGGGGAGCAGCTATATAGGGTGCAGCCAGTTTTAACAGCTTGGGTTCCAGGGTGTCTAAGCCAGTAGCCGTTGTCTCTGAGACTTTCTTTAGGAGGATAAGGACTTCTTTACATGTAATTGATCTGAAATAGAAAAGGGGGACTGAATATTAGGAATTTGAAATACCAGGAAGCAGGAGGTGAGTGCTGTAAGGTCAGAGAATTTGCAATTAAAAAAGTTTGCAATGGTCTCAGGGTCATTACAATTTACGTCCTCAAGAATCATGTCACTAGGTGATGAGAGCTCGTGTGAACCCAGGAATGACTTGACATAAGAACAGAATTTCCTGGAGTCACTATAAGAGTTTGTAAGCAATTCCTTACAGTATGAGCTTTTTGTATGCTTGATGTCTTTTTTACAAGCATTCCTCTGAGCTCTGTAGAGGTTATAGTCACTTTGCAGGCTGGAGGTTTTGGACTGGTGCCAACTCTTGTCCCTCCTTCTTAAATTGGCAAGAAGATCGGCCTTTAACCATTGAGTTTTCCTCTGTTTGACCCGTTGTGTTACCAGGTGACAACGATGATCCTGAATGGCAAGAAAGTTGATTAGGAAGATATTTAGGGTGGATTGAACATCAGTAGCCTCATACAAATTGGCCTAGTCGATGCAGGATACATCCCTTAGAAAGGCATGGGGTGCAAGGCTTGCATTATCATGGAAGGTGACGAGATGGGGCTTTGGCAGAGGTGGGACAGCTTTGCCCCAGATGCAGAAAGTAGGGGAGTGGTCAGTAATAGCATCAGCTAAGGTACCAGAGTTAAGAATGTTTTGAGGATGATTTGTCATAATCCAGTCCAGCAGGGTGCTACTGTTCGAGTGTGGGGCTATTCTGGCAGGCTCAGTGATCAACTGGTGTAGATTGTAGCTTTAAATCTTTGTGAGTGACATAGCATGGGTATTTCCAAGACAGTTTATATTTAGGTCCCTGAGTACGAGCACCTCATTTCTACTAGCAAACAAAGATGTTTGATCTATCAGTTCATCCAGACCCTTCATACCATTTTTTGGTGGGTTATTTACACATATGATATGCAATTTCTTTGCTCCCAGGGAGAGAATTGCATGTAGTGCCTCAGATTGGGCTTGGGATGAGGAATGTATAGCAGTAATGTTGAGGTGATTTTTGAAATAAATAGCAGTGTCACCTCTTTTATTTGTACTGCTGTCATTCCGCAGTAGATTATAGGAAGGTATAAGGAAATGAGAATCCTGGATGGAGGGTTTGAGCCAAATTTCAGTTAAGCAGAGTATATCAGGTTTGTAGAGGGCAACCCAGGATTCCAGCTCAGCTAAGTTATGTTCAAGGATCCTGATGTTATGGTGAGCTATGAAGAGACCTCTAGTGGTGGGCACTAAGTTTATAGGGCCATGGTTCAGTTGCACATCCCCATAGAGCAGTATAGCCAAGATGAGAAGATACCATAATTTGCTGTGCAGGAAAGAGGAGAGGGTTAGGTGCCACAGGGGCCATCTTGCTAGTTTACAACAGGCTATGAAGTTGCAGATCCTATTTAGCAGGAAGAGAGCGGATTTACATCAAAATGGAGGCAACATGAGGAGGTTTGAGAAAAGGAAGTCATGTGTGAAAGCTTGGATAGGAGGGTCAACTGTGTTTGTAGGAGGTACTGCAACCAAGAACAGGTGTATAAATGGCAGGGTGGTTATGAGGAGGATTGCTAGCACATGCTTGTACATTTCAAGCTGCATTCCTTCTATTGCCCGAACGTTTCCTATTTGGTATTTTACAGTGGGTGGAGATTCTGAGAAATAAAGGATGATAAGAACAAAAGGCTGTGACCAGATTTGCAGGCACAGGACCTCTAGTGGTTGGTTCTTATAAGTGTCCAATGGGAGAGTAGACACTTAGTCTCTTTCATCCTATAAAATCAAGAGCCCACCCAGGGTGGGTGAGGTGGGGAGAGGGTGGGAGCCGGTGCGAAGCACCTGCGGGAACACAGTTGTGTCAGTGGTCTTTGGGAGCACAGGCAGTGGCTGTTTCAGAGCTGGCCGCACCACTCAGGAGTCCGGTGAAGTCCTCTGGTGGAGGGGGAACCCGCGGTCAGGTCTCCCACTACAAAAACAAGAAAACGCACTGTTATTTCTTTATCTCTAAGTCAAGGGGTGTGGGTCTACAGCAACAATGCTGTATTGTTTGCTAAATCAATGGGCGTAGGTTAGACAGGCTAAGGAGACAGTAGAAATAGCAAGAGGTGGGGGAGAGGGCAAGGGCAAGTGGCAATTTATAATTTGCAAGTGGAAGGTCAGAGGCAGGGAGAGGGAGAGAAAGTGCGAGAGAGGCAGTTATAGATGGAGAGATAGAGGGGAAGCAGAAAGACAAAATCACAGTCATATTAGATAAGGCCTGTAAGTTCAAAACAACGTATACAGCATTTATCACAATAAACTCTACATAATTTAAGGATAACAGCTTTTTTAACAGAGAAAGTAACATTCAGGCGTGGCAATGGAGTTTTTTGTGGCAAAAGACACCTTAGGAATACAAAAGCAGAGTAGAGACAGAGAGCAGCAAATCAGGGTAGACTCCAGAAAAGGCGCTCTATTCCAATTGGCTGAGAGGGCGCCGTACCTTGTGAACTATGTCGGCGGTCTTTGGGAGCTCGGGTGGCAGCTGTTTCAGGGCCAGCTGCACCACTCAGGAGTCCGGTGAAGTCCACCGGTGGAGACTTCCGGTGGTACATCATAATATCTCTTGTTGTGATCCTGTATGAAAAAATGCTCCAGTGGCCAGTTTAGCTTTGTTGCAGTGCCATAATATTGTACTGCCTTCTAGGAGACTGATGTTTGCATACCTGCCTCAAAATCCCACACTAGAACCAGCTGGCAGCTGAGTTTGTCACAGTCATGAAGTGTTTAACTACTGGGGGATTAAAGTGTGGGCTTCATTGCCTGCCTGACACTCATGATGTGGCACTGGTGTTTACTGTTAAGGCTGCCACTTGACAACCTTTTTGGCTAGAGGAAGGGTACAGCCATGGTAGCCATTATTGTCTGGCTGGGTGACAAGTCAGGAAAGAAACAAGTTGGTTTTGGCCAAGGCTCCTGGAATTCTGAGATTTCATGACCACAGAAATTTCCACAGAACTTGCATCCTGTGACATATGTAGTGCCACAAAATTATTTATTGTTGGTGATAGAAACATTGAATGTTTTGGCACTAAAGGGCCAGTAGACCCCTCTGCTCTGGTTTATTTTCCTGCCTAACACTAAGCAGTTATGATTATTTATCATTAAAATGTATAATTTTTCTATAGTGCCTGTTTCACTCCCCCTAACTGTTTATTGCTGTTGCTAGCCTTGCTTGTAGAGCAGAAAACAGCTAACTGAAAGAAGCTACATTTTCTTATTAATTTAACACTTATATCTTAGCAGTAGTCAGTGTCTGTTGAGATTAAGCAAACAGATACTTTATTAAAAGTAGAAGGGGCCTTATTTAGGGTTTAAAGAAAAGAAAGAAAAGAAAGAATGTCAGTGCATGTTCTGTGCTGGGAAGGGTTCTGTATCAGTTTACTTTGCTAAACCAATAGGAGGAGGGAGAGCTTAATTGGGGGTGTGGCTTAGACACTATAAAAGCAGGTGACTCAAATTACAACTTCCTGTTGCTAGCCTTTTTTCTTACTAATTGCCCGCCATCCCAACCCTCTACCCTCCCACTCGAAGCCAGTTCTACTTTTATAGCCACTGGATTTGACTGTCAACAGTAACTTCCTGTCTGGCAGTAGGAAGGGAAGGATCATAGAGAAAAATTGGTTTTGTCAACCCTAAATGAAAAAAGTAGCTCAATCTTCCCCCCAGCTGCTTGAGGTCTGACACTGAGCAAGGAAGAAGGAGGCTACTGAAGAATACAGGAAGTTACTGTCCCAGAACAGGAAGGGTGAGAGCTGTAAGCAGAGGAGAGAGTAAGCATACAGAGAAACAGGAGAGGGGACACAAAATAAGACATTATAGCAGTGGTGCAGTGCAATGGCTGTGGGGCGGCAGTGTTCCGGGAGACATTCTGGAGGCTGCGATGCTGCCCTATTTGCAGGCACCTCTCTGGTCTGAGGGAGGAGGTTGCCCATCTCCAGGCAGACCTGGCTAGGATTCGTGAAACCTCCTCCTCCACCCAGGGACCACCAGGGCCAATGCCACTAACTCAGAGGTTGCCAAGAAAGAGGAGAGGCTGGACCAGGGTGGGCTCAAGGAAGGAGAGGGTGGTGGAACAGAGTTGCATCCCTACAGCTGTACCTCTCCACAATTAATTTGCGCTTCTGGTGGATAGTGGTTCCTCTATGGAGGCACCTGCAGTGGAGACCAAGGAGGATCCTGGGAACCTTCACAAAGGAGACCCACAGGAGGGTGGCATGAGACCCCACAGGGGAAGGAAACAACTCCTGGTGGGGGACTCAATCATTAGGGGGGTAGAAATGGGGGAGGAAGGGGATAGGGAGGTAAGGTGCCTGCCTGGCACCAGGGCTTTGAGGGACAGGAAGCAAATCCTCAGGATCATGGGAGCAGCTGCACGAGGGAGGGAGCTGGATGTTATTGTCCACCTAGGGACAAATGACCTGGCTAGGAATGGGATCAGAGCAGTGCAAGAGGAGTTTGTAGAGTTGGGGAGGGGCCTTAGACAAGTAGCGCATACAGTAACCTTCTCGGAGGTGCTGCCTGTCTATGCAAGGGTGATGTTAGGTACCTCACCAGGGAATTCAATGAATGGTTGAAAACTGTGTGGAGCCCAGGACTTTGGCTTCATTTGGGACTGAGGAGCTATTTGAGGGATGCAGACCCATACTAGCAATGGTCTGCATCTGTCCAGGGGGAACCAGGATCCTAGGTGAGAGGTTTAAATGCTTCATTGGCAAGCATTTAAACTAGCCAAGGGGGGAGGCACTGAAAAGGAGCAGGGAAATCTCAGCCCCCCTAAACAACAGTAATTAGTGAGGTAAACACCAAGGTAGGGAAGTCATTAGGGAGCAGGCCAGAAGTAAATGTAAAAAAAGGCAAAGGCAGTAAGGACAGGAATGGGGCTAAAAGGGGTAAGGCCATTGAAAAGTGGAGGGTGATGAGTACCAATACCCGTAGTCTGTGTAAAAAGCTCCCTGAACTAGTGGCCTTGATGGAAGAGGGTTGCCTGGATATTGTGGCAGTCACAGAAACATGGTACACAGAGAACCATGACTGGGATGTCAACATACCAGGATACACAATCTACAGGAGGGACAGGGAGGGTAAAAGAGGAGGAGGTGTAGCTCTTTATGTAAAGGAAGGGATCAAAGCAACAGAACTAAAGAGTAAACAGGAAGCAGATGAGACACTCTGGGTCACCCTGGAGACAGAAAATGGCACCACAATCCGCATGGGGGTTGTATACAGACCCCCATCTCAGGGGGAGGGATTGGACAAGGAAATGATAGAAGGCTTCCTTAGAATGGCAGAAAAAGGGGAGATATTGTTGATGGGAGACCTGAATATGCCAGATGTTAACTGGAGCACCTTTGCTGCAGGCACATCCAAGAGCAGGGTCATTCTTGATGCCCTACAGGGGGCATGCCTCAGACAGCTAGTACTGGAACCCACTCGGGAGGGAGCAATCTTAGACCTGGTACTCTCAAATGGGGATGGAGAAAGAATCTCAGATTTAGAAGTAGGTAGCTATCTGGGAACAAGCGACCACCAAACAGTGTGGTTCATGATAAACACAGCCATACAATCAAGCCATACAAAAGCAAGAGTATTGGACTTAAGGAGAGCTGACTTTGGGAAAATGAGAGAGTGCCTCAGAAAAGCACTAGCTAACAGGCAAGAAGGAGGGGTGGAGGAACAATGGAGAGTAATTAAAACAGCCATCACAGAGGCAACAAGCCTTTGTGTAAAGCAAATCAACAAAACACAATGAAGGAAAAAAACACTATGGTTCTCAAAAGAGGTGGCAGGGAAGGTTAAGAAGAAAAGGATAGCATTCAGGAAATATAAGGAAACACAGAAGGAGAAGGACAGAGAACTTTATCAGTTAAAGCAGAAAGAGGCTGGGAAGGCAGTCAAAATAGCAAAGGCCCAAACCGAGGAAAGGATAGCCAACTCTGTTAAGAAGGGGGATAAGATCTTTTATAGGCACATTAGGGAGCGAAGAAAGACCAAAGGAGGGATACTGAGGCTTAATAAAGGGGAGGGAATGTGGGTAGAGGGTGACAATGAAAAAGCAGGGATACTGAACGAATATTTCTGTGCAGTATTCACAAAGGAAGAGGAGGGGGAGGTACCTAAACTAAACAGAAGAAGCACTCTGAAGACGAGGGTTGATACCAGTCCATTTACAGAAGAAAGGGTTCTGAAACAACTAATAAAATTGAAGGTGGACAAAGCAATGGGGCCTGATGGGATTCACCCAAGAATTCTAAAAGAACTAAGGGTAGAACTAATGACACCACTGACTACTCTCTTTAACAAATCATGGGAGGATGGGGTGGTACCTGAGGACTGGTGGAGGGCAGATGTGATTCCTCTTCACAAAAGTGGGAGCAGGACAGAGGCAGGAAACTACAGACCAGTTAGTTTGACCTCAGTGGTAGGTAAAATGATGGAATCACTACTGAAGGAAAGAATTGTTGAGTACCTAGAGGCCAGTGGGGCACAGGACCCAAGGCAGCATGGACTCACAATGGGTAGGTCATGTCAGATGAATCTAATAGATCTCTTTGACTGGGTGACCAAAGTAGTAGACCAGGAAGGGGCTGTGGACATGGCTTACCTAGATTTTAGCAAGGCATTTGATACAGTCCCACACAAAAGATTAATACACAAGTTAGCCAGCCTTGGAGTGGGTCCCAAGGTGGTAGCCCGGATAAAAAATTGGCTAGACAACAGGACGCAAAGGGTAGTAGTAAATGGAGTCCACAGTGAAGAAAGGAGGGTTACTAGTGGGGTAACGCAGGGTTCAGTACTGGGACCGGTCCCTTTTAATGTCTTTATAAGTGACATTGCAGAGAAACTGGAAGGAAAAGTATGTCTCTTTGCAGATGACACAAAGATCTGCAACAGGGTTGATACACGGATGGAGTAGAAAGGATGAGAAGGGACTTGGCATGGTTGGAGGAATGGTCAAATGTATGGCAGCTCAGATTCAATGCAAGGAAGTGCAAGGTAATGCACCTGGGAAGCAAAAACCCAGGGCAAGAGTACACAATGGGAGGTGAGATACTGACAGCAGTAAAAATGGAAAGGGACCTGGGGGTAATTATATCAGATGACTAAAGGTGGGCAAGCAGTGTGAGAAGGCAGTAAGGAAGGCTGGGGGGATAGTGAGATGCATAGGGAGAGGCATCAATAGTAGAAAACAAGAAGATATTACCCCTCTGTACAGACAGTTGGTGAGACCCCATCTGGATTACTGTGTGCAGTTCTGGAAACCCCATCTCCGCAAAGACATAGACAGAGTGGAGGCTGTCCAGAGGAGGGCAACCAAAATGGTGCAGGGTCTGCACCAGAAGACATACGAAGAACCACTAAAGGAGCTTAGTATGTATACCCTTGAGGAAAGGAGGGAGAGAGGGGACATGATAGAAACATCCAAGTACCTCAAGGGAATCAACAAAGTCCAAGAGGGTGGCATCTTTCAGAAAATGAGATGTGCAAGAACAAGGTGGCTCAATTTGAAGATAGAGAGGGGACGGCTCAGAGGTAATGTGAGGAAGTATTTTTTCACAGAGAGGGTTGTGGATGCATGGAACAGCCTCCCTAAGGAGGTCGTGGAGTCAAGAACAGTGGGGGAATTCAAGAATGCATGGGACAGACATCAGGTAGTCCTAGTGGGGGGGTAGGAAGAAGTAAGCTGTTGGTTAAATAGGATCTGCAGCTTATCTGTTAGGTAGGAAAATGGGCAGACTAGGTGGGCCAAGCGGTCCTTATCTGCCGTCAAAGTCTATGTTTCTATTCTAAAGTACATCCTCTATGATCAGCACGAGATATCATCAGTGACATCACCTCATAGTTTAGCCAATGACAAGACTGTATTCTTCTGCAGAAATAAATAACTCATGCTGCAGAAATGAACAAACTCCACTGCAGAAACCAGAGAGCTTTGCCACAGAAATCAGGACTGAAGTGTCACAGAGGACATAAGGCCCTGCTTATGGACATTGTGCTTCACAGACAGACTATGACATAGACACAACTCCTGCAGCATGAACACAAATACACACAGATAGGTATGCACATACATAGTCATACCCATGCAAACACCATGAACGCAAACACATTTTTTTTTAGCTGCATCTCTTACATGAGCCTAGGGAAGCAGTGATGATTCTTAGGAAGCAGGGATTGCTTTTTACAGGGTCCATCCTTTGGGTAGAGAGCTCTTTGTGTACTGGGAAATGTAAGATAATCTAACTATCTGAAGGTGTTACTTTTGAGTAAAGAAAAAAAAGAGTAATATTAAGGTCAAAACAAAGTATTGTGGGAAGACATTGTTCCTGAGAATTTAAAAATATGACCCAGTGCAAACAGAGAATAGTATCAAGAGTGTATTCTTCTGAGATAAATATTACAGGAGTTACACACAGAGACTCTTTGCTTCAAACAGCATTAGTTTCATGCAGCCCCCTCCTAGAGTGAGATCCTAGTAGCTGGGTGACATGGACAATGAAGGATTCAAATCTGGAAAATATACAGACTCAGAGCAGAGGTGACAGCAGACTGGGGGAGGCATACCTCTCAAGTGTCCCTGATTTTCATGGATGTCCCTGATTTTGCTTCAGAATTTTACCCTGTTCCCCCTAACAATTGTGTTTCCATGACCAGACAGTGGGGTTTGTAAGCACAAAATAATGTCAAACAATAAAGTTAAAGACTTGTTCTTTCTTAGAGAATGCATTTTACACTAAGCCCCTTATTCTACCAGCTTTCTGAGTGGATATCAGCAATTTTGAAGATGTGTCCTTGATTTTGTTCATTTGTTTCTGATTTTTTTAAGCCTTGTCCCTGATTTCTGAAGCAGCAGGTTGAGAGGTATGGGGGGAGGATCACTTAAACACAGTTCTCAACCATAGCGTAATAAGTTCATTGTCAAAACAGAAATCCCCAAGGCAGTACAGTGAGCTTATTAACTTTATTCCCTCGCACATTTCTTTTCTTGAAAAACTGACAGGCATCACATGAATCAGAATCATTTACTGGGTGGAAACCAACATGATCACCACTTGTCACCTTGATATCAAAATGTCATAGTCCCAGAACTTTGCTTTTTTTCTACATGCAAAAAATGTAGACCAGAGCGGCTCTGGTTGTGGTGTTTGTCAATCAAAGTTTGTGCTTAAAAAGCGATACTAAGAGTCACGTGATGCGGTGCGCTGGGTAAGATGCCTCTCTACCCGCTCCGACCTACCGCCCATTATATGCCCTTCAAAATCCTGTTCTTCAGTAATTTTTACAGAAGATTGTCTGCCTACCGCCTTTCTGAGTACTCCTGTTCTCTCTATGGGGCATCGATGGATGAGGAGATGCCGAAAATCACCCCAAAGCACACACCTCCTGCAACGCCAGAGAAGGCCTCTAAGAAAGCCAGGGCCTCCCCCTCATAACCCTCGCTGCCTGTTACTGCTGAGTGTCCTGATACTGATCTTCTTACCCTCTCGAGGTTTCTAGAGGAGTTTCAGCCTTTTAAGGCTGAAATGCAGAATATGGCTGGGGAAATTAAAAACATTTCTAATACCCTGGAGGAGCTTTCTAAGAAAACTGCTGACAATGAAGTATGTATACGATCTGTTGAAAAGAAGCAGGCTAAAGCTGATCTGGAGCTGGTGGCCCTGAGGCAAAGGCTAGTGAAAATGGAGAATAAGGTAGAAGACCTGGAGGGGTGCAGTCGCTGTAACAATGCAGTCGTAATTGGCTTGCCAGAGGGCTCAGATCCCATCAAGTTTATCAAAAAGTTTGTGGAAAAGGTGGCAGGCCCTTCCCCTTTTGGTGCTAGCTACATCTTAGAAAGGGCTCACGGGGCATTACGCCCCCCTCCCTCGACCGGAGCCCCTCCTAGGGCATTCATATTTTGTTTTCTGAATTTCCAGGAGTGGCCACAATTCCTATACAAGGTCAAGGAGGTGCAAGATTTACAATGGGAAGGTAAAAAGCTGAGGGTGGCACAAGATCTGCCCTTATCTGTGTGCCAGAAAAGAGCTACATTTCATAAAGTGGTTCTCAAGCTGATTGCCATGGGAATTAAGTTCCACATGGGTTTTCCTGCAAGGCTTCAAGTTTGTATAAATGGCTCTTGGGTGACCTATGAGGAGGTGGAGACGGCATCTACTGGGCTCAAAGAAGCGTTCCCTGATCTATTCAAGCCTATATGAGAGCGGGTCTGGTGTAGAGAGTCATGCCGAATTTCCATCTGGTGGTGCTGCCTATCTGCAGTAAATCATATTTGTCTACAATACTCTTGGGGCCAGGCCACTGATATACTGTGTAACTGGTTACTTATCTCTCCATTACAGCTCTCGAGTGGGGTCCTCCTTTTGATATAAAATGGACATTTTGTTCCAGATCTGGTTCTTATCTTCAGGACTTTTTGATACACTGTGGACTCACATTTCTCATTCTAGCTTATCTCTGTCTCAATTGTGGTTCACGAGCTAGGTGTTAGTCAGCTTATTTGTATTTTTCTTGGTTTCATTTAATGAGCACATGAACGGGGTCATGGTTCCTATGTTAAATTCCTATTTGCTAGTTCTGGTATTTCTGTTTCCCAGGAGTGTTGACCCAATCTCATGGTAATGGGGGGCAATGCTCCTCTTTTCCAGATCTTAATATGAGACCTCTCTGGCATTGGCAGTCTCTCCCTGGCCTTGTTAACATGGCCTGCTTTTTATGTTCTCAGATTTCACTCCTCCTCACGCTCCCTGCTATTAATGGGCAATAAACAAGGGTAATCCATATATTAAGGGAGATCCCGCATTTAAGGATAGGAGAAAATGACAGGGTTTTGCACGCTCATACTGGGCTCTGGTTTGCACCTTCTTCATAACCCTGTTTAAGTATTGTTTTTGGAGGATTCCCATTTTTTCTTTTCTTCTTTTTTTTTTTAATCTCCCCTTCTCATTGTGATGGCCACTGGTTTTGATTTAATGTACACTCTAGGTGATGATTCTGGTCCTTTCAGTCCTCCCCTATGCCACGGCGGGTAGCCATGGACTGCCTGCCCTCAGTCATTAAGCACTGATGTTGAGGGGTTGCGCCACAAGATGGCATCTGAGACTAATTCTTACACATAATATCGTTGTTTTTTAGCCCTTATGCTCTGCGGGCCACATTATTTTTTGGCTCGTGGGATTACTATAGGGAGGATTGTTTTTTTCTAGAGGGCTAGTATAGCCAATCCCCCAATACCATCTAGGAGTATTGTCAGGCTATTAATGCTGAGAATAAGCTATTCTGTTGGAATGTCTTGATTACTGAGGGGCAACTTTGTTCCTGATTTCTGTTTTGTGAGGGCGGGTGGTTGGGGAAAGGAACTTTTCAGTTTGCTGGACATCATGTACCATGTAAAATATGGAGTGGTGGGAGGGGGTTAGGGTTCATGGGGTGTTTTTGGTGGGGGATCTTGGGGGGGCAGCTGGGGGAATGGATCTAATGGGGGCAGAATTGGGGGGAGGGTAGAACAACCCAGCGCATACTATGTTTGGAACATTATAGATGGAGTATGCATATATATGTGTGCTTTGGAGGACTCTGAGCAGGCAACATCAGTGATGGCTAGAAACATTCAATTTATCAGTTGGAATGTTAAGGGGGTGAGGCATAAGACCAAGCAATATAAAATACTAAAGCATATAAACCATTTATTGCAGAAATTATATTTTTGCAGGAGACGCATTTGCTTAAGGGGGAGGTGAAAAAGATGAGACGGCAACAAATTGGGCAGATGTTTGCAGCGGAAGGTACGACCCACAGTAGAGGGGTCATGATCCTCCTACATAGGTCAGTTCCATTCAAACCTCTTCAGGTTATATCTGACCCTTCAGGCAGATTCCTGTTTGTAAAAGGTAGATTGCATACCCTGGACATTCTTCTGGGTGCTATCTATGGCCACAGTGTAGATTCCCCTACTTTTTTTGTCCAGATAATTCAAGTTCTAACTCCCTTTTCAGACACTCCCATGGTCATAGGGGGTGATTTCAATCTCATTTTTGATCAGACCCTTGACAGGTCAGGTTAATCCCATCAAGGTCTTTCTCTGGCACAAAGAGCCTTTAGGGACCAGATGGATTCCATTGGTCTTTGTGATATATAGCGCATATTGCATCCCAGTGTAAGGGAATACACTTTTGTTTCTCTGGTGCACGCAGCTTCCTCTAGGATTGACTATATCCTCATTTCTCAAACCCTGTTACGAGGGGTTATATGTTCTAGCATAGTCTCAGGACGTCGGATCACTCTGTGGTCACCTGCCTAATAGCCCTGGCCTCGCTGCCAAATAAAGGGGGCAGATGGAAGTTGAACAACCAAATTCTGAAGGAGCCAAAGATGGTTCAATACCTAGCATCTCAAATAGAGCTGTTTATTGCTTCTAATTCTAACTCCATGGGGAAGCAGGACATGATATGGGGTGCCTGCAAGGTGTATCTAAGGGGGGTTATAATTGGCTTAACATCAAAAAGGAAGAGGGAGAGGGCATCTCAGATTTCTAACCTTCTCTCCCAAATTAGGAGTATGGAGACTGTTCTTTCTCCTTCTTCCTTTGAGGCATTCAAACAAGATTTAAGGAAACTGAGAGAAGCCTACCTACCAATGCTAACAGAACAATCCGAGTATGCAGTTTTGAAAACAAATGCGGTATATACTGATCAGGATGAGAAGGCGAGCAAAATGCTAGCATTACGTATTAAGCAACAGGAATCAGCCAAACTCATTCCTGCTATCTACTCTCTTAGTGATAACTCTCTCAAGGTCTCACCCCCAGAGATAGCGGAGGAGTTTACAAAGTACTTCCAGGATTTATATGGCCCTATGGTCAATCCCCCATCTAAGGAAAGACTTCATGACTATCCGAGTGATTTACAGTTGCCAACTCCTACACAATCCCAGCAAATAATCCTGGAGTCTCCCATCTCTGGGGGCAAAATTGAAAGAGTAATCAAATCTCTCCCCTCCGATAAGTCTCCGGGCCCTGACAGGTTTACCTTCAATTTCTATAAAGCTTTCTCAAAGCAACAGATTCCCATTTTGCTGCCACTTTTCCAGGCTATTCTCTCAGGTAAAGTGTCCAATCCCTCTCTTTTTGAGGCCTTAATAGTCCTGTTGCCCAAGCGGGACAGACCACCGGATCAGGCGGCAAGCTATAGGCCGATCTCCCTACTTAACCAAGATATTAAAATCTTGGCAAAATTACTAGCCGACCATGTGGAGGCAGTACTTCATTCTCTTATCGGGGCTGACCAGCTTGGTTTCATGAACAGGAGATCATCGGTTGACCATCTGAGGACCCTGTCCCATGTCTTCTTGGCATCCAAGGATGCTCCTCATCCAATGGTCTTGATCTCGTTGGACGCCAAGAAGGCGTTTGACAGAGTCCACTGGGATTACCTATTTGTTACGATGGAAGCTTTCGGTTTTCTCAAGGAATTCCGGAACTGGGTGAGTTCTCTATAAAAGTTCCCTTATGCCAGAATCTCATGTAATGGGGTTATTTCTAACCTCTTCAAATGATATGTTGGAACCAGACAGGGGTGTCCCCTATCTCCCCTTCTCTTTAACATTTATTTAGAGCCACTTATCAGAAGGCTATCAGGAGCCCAGGATACATCGGGTATCTCTCTCGGGGAACATATGGTTAAAGTAGCAGCCTATGCAGATGACCTGCTGTTGCAGGTATCACACCCACTCACATCTATTCCCACTATCCTAAAGCTCCTAGAGGATTTCAGTAAGGTTTCAAATGATGAACTTAATATAGGAAAGACAGTGTTTTTTCCCCTTAATCATAGGGTCTAGAAACAGGATATTACTGTGTTTGGACTCACCTGGAAGTCTGACTATATTAAATACCTTGGGCTTCTTTTAACAAGGAATACAATGTGGCTCAGACAGCTAAATATTGATGCGCTAGAACATAAAGTAGATCTTGACCTTCGTAGGTGGACCCTACTCCCACTCTCTCTCTATGGGGCAGAATAAATTTAATCAAAATGAATGTTTTTCCTCATCTGTTTTACCCTCTTAACATGTTGAACATATGGCTTCCCCTGTCTTCGGTCAAAAAAGTACATGGTATGATTTCCACTTTTATATGGGGGGATAAGAAGGCCAGAATGGCATTTCATAAGTTAGCAGCCCCGAAGGCCAAAGGAGGTTTAAGTCTTCCCCATATCGGGCTATATTATTGGGCCAGCCAGGCCAATAAATATCTCAGATGGCAGACCATGGACCAGCTCTCCACGGCTGCTACATACACTCCGACTTGGTTAGCTGTCGAATCTGCATCCATTAAAAAACATGGTCTCTCCCCCGCTACACTGTTATATACCAAAGTTGGTTCCCTACTAAAGTTTCTATGTAGTTCCCCTATAGCCATCTCTATCAGGGTTCATACTCAGTTGTGTGCATTTCTAAGATATATGAATCTCAAGGACTTATCACAACCTGTAATAGGCAGTTCCAATTTCCTATTAGAGGGTAAGCCTCTCCCAGTCACATGGCTTTCTCAGATAGGAAATTGCTGTTTAGAGGAGTTTGTGTCACCTAACAGTCAATGGTATTCTTCTGCTGATATATGTGTAAGTTCTCGATACCTTGTGCAAATACTTTCAAGATTTTCCAGTTCTGTCATCTCCTGGTTAAGGTAATGGGCTCGACCCCCCACCTTCTAATTTCAATTTTCAGATTACCTTAACCAAGCAGGTCTGCCTCATGCCGTATCTAAAATACACAGTGTTCTCTTCAACTGGGCCTACCCTGAGAATTATGCTCCATCTCCTTTTGGGCCTCTCTTTTTCAGGGTAAAGATCTGGACTGGTCTCTCCTGTGGCAGAGCTGCCATAAGTTTCTGAAGCAGGACAGACTTAGGCTAATGCAGTTTAAGATTTTGCATAATATCTACTACTCTCCGCAGAAACTTGCTAGACTTGGTCTTGTGTCCTCCCCCTTTGTACAAGATATCAATCTCACGAAGGAGATCTTCTTCATATTTTCTGGAGCTGTTCTAAAATTGCTCCACTCTGGACTGCAATTAAACAGCGTGTTGATCCTCTGTTGGTGCTCTTGGACCTCTTCACCCCCGAAATTTTCCTTCTCTGGGATTTCTCCTCCATTTTGGTGGTGAACAGGAGGTATCATATAGCCTTGATGTTGATGTCTGTTAAAAAGGTGGTACTAAGACATTGGAAGGATACAGAGGTACCAACATATGTTGAATGGCTTCAGGAGTTACTTGCAAATCTCAGAACTGAAAGGACTATTGCCAGTTTACTTAGCAAACTTAAGAAATTCGATAAGATTTGGGGACCACTGCAAACTCTCTATGCACTTCAAGGTTAAGCTCTAATAGGCTACATTCATATGTATAGTGCTAGATGTGTAAAATGGCACTGGGTTGTTCGGGGTGGGAGTGCGGTAGGGTGGATGGGAGGGTGGGGGAGAGTGAGTCACTTTATACTTTATACTCTATGTATATGGGCATTTTATCCATTGTTATGATTCGCTCTTTGTACTGGAAACCTAATAAAATTTGAATTAAAAAAAAAAGCTATACTAAGATAATCACTGCCAAGAGTGATTATTACTTTAAATTCTATGCTTGAAGTGTGAGTCACCTAGCTCCTTCCAGAAACTACTTGCAGTTCTTTCTGTGGCTCCACACAGATCTTTGCTTTAAAGTGCCTTCTTGATCTACACTATTTACTTTATTCCCACATGCATGTCTTCTCTTGAAGAGCTGGAGACATCACATGAATCAGAATCATTGACTGGGTGGGAACCAGCTTGCTCACCGCTTGTCACTTTGATATCAAATTTCACATTCCTAGAACTTTACATGGAGAAGAAGCTTTTTTAACAGTTCCAGCTCTTCATATTTTATTGACGCTGTACCTTGAAATTACTGATGTTACAGTACTTCATGCTCCTTCAGACTCGGGCTACTGTGGTCCCAATGCTCTCTTAGAATTTTTTCATTACTCTGCAGCTTAAACATTTTATTCCCAGTTGTAAATTATGATCTCCAATTCACCTTTCTACTGGCAGCCAGTGTATTTTTCCACTTTGAATCCTGCAGACCCTAGTCAAGGATCTCTTTTCCCTTGAATTCACATGCTGTCCTTTATGGAGGACTACATTTTGACTCAGTTTCTGAGACCTGAGCCTACCAGACAGGGAGTAAAACAGTGTGGCACATGGATGTGTGGGCTTGGGGGATTGTGACCAAGCAGGTAATGGCTCCCAGCCCTAGTTATCTTAGGCAAGTGCCACTGGGATGCCTGGTGAGTGATACCTAGACAAACCTGTCTGCAGTGGGTTAGCAAAGTTCTCACACTCGCCATCTCACAACTGGTATGGGGTTCTAACCCCAGCTAATGCTAGAGTTTTTATAGTTTTGATGAAGTGAAGTGCTCTTCAAATGGGACTCCAGGACACACCCAGCAGATCAGGCTGTATTGGTCCTACTTCCTTCTCATTGTGCTCAAAACCCCCATTTTAAGCTGGCAACTGAATCACATAAGAATCCCTAGAGAACACCCACTGAACGGTAGTATTTCTTGCCTTTCATTGCCTTCTTCCTGTCTTCCACAAATCATACGTTACATTTTAACCTCTGCTCCACCCTCTGTCCTCCACCACTTTTATCTCCTCTATTCCTCACTAACTTCAAATGGCTGTATGGCTCCCTTTTATAACCCTGGCATTCAGACACACAGGCACCACTGTGCTCACCTGCAACCAGGGCTTCAGATAAGTGTATTTTGGACATATTTTATGTCCAGAAATGTGTGACAAATGTCAAAAAATAGACTCCCTGGAGACATTTATATCCTAATATAATAACCCTGTTATGGGCTGATGTCTGTTTTTTTTCTGCTGTGGATGTCTTTTTTTTTTTAGTTAACCCTTCACAGCTACTGTAACAAAGAGACAGATACACTTTTGAAGCTTACTCTGCACTGAATTCTATTTAATTTAGGTGTGAAGGGGTTAAACTGAACTAACATTAATTTGCAACCTAGCTGTAAAACATCAGAAAGGAGGAGCATGTTCTTTCTGTAACAGTCTGAGTTGCTATCTGACCCAAAGAGGGAAAGATTTACAGCCAACCTTGAGATGACTCTGTTATGAGTGCTGATGGACCAGTGAGTATCATTTTACTTCTACAAACAGAAGCCTGCTGTTTTGTGTGTGTCTCTTGTCTATACTCTCGAGTCACCGTCAAGCTTCCCCAACTGTCCACTCTGTGTTCACCTGGCTGGTCTCCAGTCCTAGACCTTGACTCATCACTGTCTGGATTGAACAAAAGTAAGTTTTTTTTGTTTGTTTTTAATTAGTAGATAGCCAGGAAAAACAAGAGCTGCCTATATGTGGCATGGATAATAGAGGGGGGGAGCAGTTGTACAGCTGGGCTGGCAGACCCATATAGCCTGGATGTTAGAGTAACAAGTCATAAATGAACTTGGTACATCCAGCAGATCTAGGTTTGATTCCCACAACCTCTACTTGCTTACTGTGTGACTCTGAGCAAGTCACTTAATCTCCCCAGTGCTTTCAGATCACCACTAAAAACAGGTACTTGTGCCTAGTAAGCATAATCTGGTTACCAAACAATAAAAACAAAAATTGCCTGCTCATCCTAGTGTGTGCTTCAGTGACCTGGAGAGGTCAGTAATGTGTGTTTGAGAAACAGAATTTCCTTTTTTGTAATTCACGTTGAGGATTAAAATATAGTTTATATTCTGTTCAAATGCTATCAGTTTTACTTTGGTGAAAGTATTTTGGGAAAGGGTACTTCTGTGCCTAAGTTTCAGTATTAATAATGTTCTGATGAGTGTCTTCATCTGATACAGGCAGTGTTTCTGCAGAGGCAGTCTGTGTTGGGCTGTGTGTAGGAGAGCTGGTTGGGTTTGCTTGGGTGGGGTAGTGGCTTATAGTATTGGTGCCGAGGCTGGCTGCATTCATTTGGGTGGGGGGACTGGCTGTGCTGGTGCCAAGGGCATCAGTGTTCACTTGGATAGTGCAAGGGATCTGGCAGTGTTGGATCAAGCTGGGCTATTTGCTTGGGGGTGGTGGGGTGACTGGCCATATAAGTGCTGGGTCCATCAGTGTTCACTTGTATTTGGTAGGGGAGCTGGTAGTGTTGGTTCCAGGGTGGGCTGTGTTTACTTGGGTGGGGTGGGGTTAGCAGCGTTGGTGCCAGGGCCATGTTCATTTGGGTGGGGGATGATTGGGGGAGAGATTGGCTATGTTGTGGTTCAGGGGCTGTTTATCTTGCTGCAGTGGCTGAGGGGGCTGGCTGTGGTCATTTTGGGGTGTAGGATGCTTTGATGGAGGGGGACTCACTGAGAAATAGGGACTCAGCCATATTCCTTCAGAGAGAGAGTGAGAGAGAGAGAGAGAATGTGTGTGTGTGTGTGTGTGTGTGTGTGTGTGTGTGAGAGTGTGTGTGTGTGTGTTTATGTGGGTAGGGTGGAGTGCACTGTGTGTGGGTTTGGGGAACAGGCTATGTGTGTGTCTTGGTGGGGGATGCTGGCCATTTTAGGAGAAGCTGCGTGTATGTGTAGGAACTGGCCATGTTGGCATGGCAGTGGAAAAGACCAGGCATATGAGTGGGGAGCTCACCTGGTTTGGGAGGGGTAGCTGCAGACTTGTTGCAGAAGCTGGCCGTGACATTCAGGGGTAAGGGTGTCAGACATGTGGACCTGACCATGTTGGGGCCTTAAGCCGGTGTGAAAGGTTATTTTTGGCTTATGAAATGTTTTCAAAGCATGCCATACCTGGCAGCACTTTGGGAAATATGTTTATATGCGTGTGTGTGTGTGTGTGTGTGTGTGTGTGTGTGTGCGTGCAACAGGTTGAAAGACTGCAAGATGGTTGGTGTGTCCAGAGGGCCCATGCAAATCTTAGGTGACTCCACATACTGTGCTGCATTGCACAGGGTATTGGGGGATGTGTACATATGTGTGTGTGTGTGTTGTACAGGACCTGACTATTTAGGTGACTTGGCTATGAGGAATGAGGGAGCAGACTGTGTTTATCGGGGCCACACTAGTGTGGTGCTGGCCATGTTGGTGAAGTGGTAGAGCTGGCTGGTTATTTGGAGTCATGGTCTGGGGCTCTCCATTTTTGTGCATTTGGGACACTAGCTATGGAATAGCTGTGTTGTTGCAGTGGCTGGGACAGACATCTGTGTTCTGCTGAATGTAGTGGGGGGACTGTCCATGTTGGTGAAGGGTCAGGTTGTGCTGGTGAAAGGAGTGGAGGAGCTGGCTATGTTTGCTTGGGTTTGGTGGGTTGAATAGCTGTGTTGGAGTGTAGGGGGAGCTGGCAATGTTTGCTTGGGTTTGGTGGGTTGAATAGCTGTGTTGGAGTGTTGGGGGAACTGGCTGTGTTTTCGGCTGTGGACAGTCATGCATGCTGGTAGGATGATTCGGAGGGAGTGGTCATGCTGGTGCAGTGGGAGAGTAATCTGTCTTCATTTGGGTGAGCTGGCGATATTGCTTCCAGTGTTGACTAAGTTCACTTGGGTAGGGTAGGAGGCTGGCAGTGTTGGTGCAAGGATTGTCTGTATGTGTCATGTGTGTGAGACTGTGTGAGAATTGACATGGAGCACAAGAAAACAGTCCACTTTAATTTAAAAATGATTTTACTAGTTTACAGGACAAGAAGGTGAGTGTGCTTGTGTTTATGGTGCATGTGTGAGCATAGAGGCATAGATTTTGATGGCAGATAAAGACCGCTTGGCCCAAACAGTCTGCCCATTTCCCTACCTACTGGACAACCTGCAGATCCTAGTTAACCAACAGCCTACTTCCTCCTACCTCCCACTATAATTGCCTTATGTCTGTTACATGCATTCTTGAATTCCCCCACTGTTTTTGACTCCACAACCTCCTCAGAAAGGCTGTTCCATGCATCCACTACCCTCTCCATGAACAAATACTTCTTCCTATTGCCCCTGAGCCATCTCCTTTCTATCTCCAAATTGTGCCCCCTTGTTCTTGCACATCTTTTTCTGAAAGATGCTACCCTCTTGGACTTTGTTGATTCCCTTGAAGTACTTAAAACTTTCTATCATGTCCCCCCTTTGCCTCCTTTCCACGAGAATATACATATTAACCCTTAGGCTGCTGGAAGATTTAGAATGCATAGGTTTGGACTTCCAGTGACATCACTGCCATGAGAAAGAGTGCTTCAAGGAGCTCCATGAGCATCTGGCCCAAAATAAAATAAATTTACTGATTAAAAGGAGCAATTGTGGCTAAAACAGCTAACAGGACAGGAAGAACAGAAATGGCTACCAGACAGAACCACAACAAAGCTTTAAAAGGGACCCCTAAGCCTGATAAAATGAGGCAACTGCAGCTCAGCACTTACAAGGAGGGCTTCATGGTGGCCTCACAACCAGCTCGTTCCCGATCTCCATCGATATCATCAGAAGACACGTCGAAGGGAGAAGACTGATCACACAGGAAAATGAGACATACTTTAAATAAAATACTGGCAACAGTGGTAAGAATAGACACAAATCTAGCTGATCTTCACCAGGAAGTAAAGACCTTAGACAAAACAGTGGCATCTAATACAATGGTGCTTACCTCCATTATGGAAGCTCAGAGAGAGTGCTATTATACTAACTATAACAGGATCACAGAATCACTGACTGCATGGAAGACTTGGAGAATAGAAATCAGTGGAACAATTTTAGGGTCCATGGTATTCCAGAGGGTGCAGAGGAGGGATACCCCAGTATGATCGCCTTTATGAAGCATGTCTTATGGGCTACACTGTCCCTACCATCAGATATCTCCTTGGAGATGGATAGAGTGCATCAATCCTTGGGCCCTTGTACTACGAACCCAAATGCCAGGCCACGGTCTGTTATTGCATGAATGATATACTACCAAGCCAAAGATATGATTTTACAGGAGGCCTGGAGACAGAAAGATCTAAAATATCAATCAGCACCAAGACTATTCCCAAGCATTTCAGATGGAAAGACAAAAATTATGACCCATTATCAGAGAGCTTTGAGGAAAAAAAAAAAAGGAATTAAAGCACATATCAACCATCTGGCCCACCTTAAAGTATATACAGACAGTGGTATTAAAACCTTTGCCTCACTAGTAGAAGCTGCCCCATTCCTAAAAACCTAATAGATCGCAGTACCGGAATATGATGTTCAGAAGCTGGAAACAACCCTAAGACAAGGTGCGTGGTCTTTAGTGAGTGTTAACACTAGACAAGTAACATACAGTTCTGAGCTAAGGACATACAGTAGATGTGTCCAAACTGTTACAAAGAACCACCACCAGCAAACCATCAACTCCAAGGGACATGAACAATGAGAGATCACAGACCCAAAATGCAGAACTGCATTTAGAAGAGTGATCAAAGATACAAACCGGACTTTTGGTAACAGTTAATAAAACCATGTGATGTTGGTTTGAGAGGGTCTAATGTCAAGTCAGTAAGGCCTTTATTGTGAGATATAGTTTATTACAGATGTACAGGGTAATATTTTATTAAGGATACAGAAGGACTACAAAATTATAAAGCTCCTATAAGAGTCAGGGCCAAAGAGGCCATGGAGCACAGAATTTGGATCTATCTTTTAATTATTATATCTTAATTCTCTTATCCAGCCCAAGGTAGGTGGTGATGTTTAACCACTGATAAAAGTGGGACTTGGCTTTTCCTTCTGATGTGGAGGGGAATCCCAACCCTTTCCATGCTTACAACAGCATTGGGAAACCACAGAATACTTTTGTGTTTCTTTTTTACCTGATGGCTCAAGGGCTTGAAACTTTGAGTCATAGTTTTGGAAGTGAATACGTTAAGTTCTTATTTGCCTAGTTTAAAAAAGGCATGGTTGTGGTTGTTGTTGCAATTCTTATTGTTATTAAAGGTACGCTTGTGACTCAGGCAAAATGTTGGGGCAGTGGGGGGCTGACTCTCCCAGGAAACAACGAGGTAAAATAGAAGCTTATTTTATAGAAATCAAATGGCAGACTTGAAAATCATATCCTATAATATAAAGGTACTTTACTCCCCCATTAAGAGGACCCGGTTATTAGCGGAACTAAACAGACTAGATGGGGATGTTGTTTCTCTACAAGAAACCCACTTAGATCCAACAGAGCATGCTAAACTCCATAGGCAGTGGGTTGCAGTTGTGGAATCCTCCTCAGCTTCTAACTGTAGGAAGGCAGGAGTTGCTATTTTAATAAGGAGAGGGGTCCCATTTCAGATAGGAACAGTCAACAAAGGGATGGAAAGGCACTATGCCAACCTGTCGGGAACATTTCAGGGGGAGTTTCTTCACCTGGTGAACATTTATGTGCCAAACCAGGGAACTGAAGCCTTTTTACAAAAAGTAGTGCATAAAATAGCACAATTACCTCCAGGGCAGATATTATTAGGTGGAAATTTTAATACTGTATCAGACCCTGTCTTGGATGACTAATCTGGTAAGGACAAAACAAATAAGCAGGCCACAGTTGTTTTAAATAATTTAATGGGGGAACAAGGCCTCAAAGTTGTTTGGTGGGCACAGAAAGGAAAAGAGAAAGATTATACTTTTTATTCAGCTTCCCAGAAATCCTATTCCAAAATAGACCTCTTCTTTACCCAGAAACAATACTTACATAGGACGAAGGATATTAAGATACATCCATTTACACTATCGGATCATGCACCACTAGCCTGGCGCATTCGGGTCACAAACCCAGAAAGGTAATTTCAATGGATACTTACTGTTTCTTTACTGAGTAAGACATTGTTTATTAAACAATTAAAAGAACAACTTCAAGAAGTTTTCAATATCAGTTTGGCACAGAATTGTTCAGTAATATCCATTTGGGAAGCAATTAAGCTGGTAACAAGGGGGGAGAGGTGATCAGTTTTGCAGCTGCTTAAAAAAGTTACAAATCTGGCCCTAAATAAATTATTAGAGGAACAAAAAACCTTAGAAAACCAACACAAATTAAACCCAAACTCCCAGAAGGTATTTAAAAAGTTATGTACTATTAAGTACCAAATTAATAAAATAGAACAGGAGAAGGCAGAGAAAGCTATTCAATTCTCTAACCATAAATATGAAGACGTAGGAGGGAGAGCTGCGAAACTCCTCTCCTATAGGCTAAGAAAACAACAGGCATCTCGCTGAGTAGCCAAAATACAAAAGAGAAAATCACCATTAAGCCCCTGGATGAAACCTGGAGAAATTATTTATTTATTGAATTTTGTTGACCGGGTAGGCCCACTGGGCCCCGGAGGTCCCTTTTTCAGGGGTGACCCGGGGTGGGGGTAAAAATAACATACAGGTAAGCAGAACAGTACACAATGGGTAAATTCCATAATGTTTGACAGTGAAAGACTTCATAGGGTTACAAGCAGATAGGTGGTGGGGGAACATACAGGCAGTGGGACATAAAGAGTTAGACATATACAAAACATTTTTCATACACATATCATGTAGAATTAGGGAGTGCTCGAGATATAGGCTAGTAGTTGCCAAAAAACCAAGATACCTTCCTTAGGACTTAGTGGAAGGGGGGTATGTTGTTACAATAATGCTCACCTTCCTATGAGGGAGGGGCAGTGACGTAAGGTCAGGTCCTGAGGCATTGGCATATGCTCCTGTCGAGCAGGTGTGCTTTGTTTAGACCGGAAGCAGGGACCAGACCCTGCCTCCCGTACCTCCAGTGGGAGGTTGTTCCAGTTGGAAGGGGCTGTGAACGCAAAGGACCTGGACCCAGCTTTAGTCCTCATTTTGGGGACCATGAGGAGAGTTTGGCCTGAGGTACAGAGACTCCTCTGATTGGTTTTAACCCTGACTAGCCCTTTGAGACTAGGGGGAGGTAAGGGACCCAGTAGCTTAAATGTAAGGCAGAGAGTCGGGTAGATGAGGCGAGCTTCCAATGACGACCACCTGAGTCTAGATTGGGCCTCGCAGTGGTGGGTCCTGGGGTGTGATAATGTGGCAAATTGGACAATCTTATTGTATAAGGTCTGGAGCCTGCCTAGTTCCATAGAGGCCACGCCTTGGAGAACAGGGACCACGTAGGTGAGCTTAGGGAGAAGGACGCTAGTTGCTATGGCTACCCTGGCTTTGGGGATAATCTGGTCCTTTATTCTGTAGAGGATACCGAGTTTCCCATGGATGGCTTTGGTGAGTTGGTCAACATGATTCTTTAGAGTGAAGCCTTGCAGAACAATTACAATTATTTTATCAGGACTTATATTCAGACACTAGCTCCCCAGAACAAATTATAATAGACACTAAAAAGTTCCTGAATGAGCTCAAGTTGCCAAAATTAGGGGAAGAAGTGCAGAGAGACCTTAATGCTAGTATATCAGAACAGGCGGTAATAGTAAAGAAAAGGCCTTCCCATGGGCAAGTCTCCTGGCCCAGATGTCTTTGGCCCTGAATTTAATAAGCAAGTAACCATCCCTATATTGAATATATTAGCAAAACTTTTAATACTTGTCTGGAGGAGGGGAGTGTCCTTCCCCCCCTCGTGGGATCAGGCCTTAATAACAGTCCTCCCTAAACCAAATAAACCAGCAGACCAGTGTGAGGCCCATCGTCCAATCTCTCTTTTAAATCAATACCTCAAGATCTTTACCAAACTTTTAGCTATCAAATCTCAAAAACACATTGAGAAAATAATTCACAAGGACCAGACGGGATTTATTCCAAATAGATTAATGTTAGATAGTATTTGGAAATTATTAAATATTATATCCCATTGTATGAGCTCCAAACAAACCATATTGACAATTTTTATAGATGCTGAAAAGGCTTTTGACCGCCTCAACTGGTCTTATTTAAAAACAGACATGGAACATTATGAAATTGGAGGACAGTTTTTGTAGTGGGTCTCATTGTGTTATGGCTCCCCCTCAGCCAGAGTAAACGTTAATGGCACAATGTCCGACAGTTTAAAGATCTTTAGATGAACCAGGCAGGGGTGCCTATTAGCCCCACTCCTCTTTGCAATTAGTTTAGAGCCCCTAGCAGCAGCTTTAAGGGAACACCCAGAGATAAAGGGAGTGATGTTGGGCTCACAGCATTATAAAATCTCCTTGTATGCTGATGACACTTTGATCTATATGACACACCCTGAGGTATTCATACCTAGCCTACTTGACTTACTGACATTATATGAGAAATTATCAGGCTTTAGGATCAACAAGGGCAAACCTGAGGCTCTTCTGCTGGGAGGGCCTCTCCCTCTTGGGAGTAAATTGCAGATTCCTTTCAAATTATCAAAGGAAAAAGTCAAATATTTAGGGATTTGGATTCCATCAAAACTGGAAAAAGTATATGTATACAATTATACCCCTCTACTCACCCAAATTTATACAGACCTTAGAAGATGGCAAGCTCTCCCATTTTCATTCTCACATAAAATAGATGCAGTTAAACAAAACATTCTACCCAGGCTCATATTTTTATTCTCTAACCTACCAGTCCCAGTGCCAGTTAAAGACTGGAATTCATTAAAGGAAAAAATATCCGAGTTTATTTGGAGGGGTGCAGACCCCGATTAAAATGGATGGTGCTGTTAGTACCAAAGGCAGTAGGAGGATTTGGCTTGTCCCACTTTCCTTCATGCTACCTTGCAGCACAACTGCTGACCCTGCTGAAAATTGTTTCATGCAGAGGGAGTCCAGGGTGGTGGACCATTGAAGGAGAAAATAATAAGGAAGTACCCCTGAATTGCTTACCATGGTTAAAAATGCCCCAGATGGTCCAACAAATCACTAATAGATGGACTAGACACACCTTATCTATCTGAATGCAGGCTAGGCAAAAATGAGAGAGCTTAGAACCAGTTTGGCAGTACATCCCACTCAGATTTTTACCAGCATTACCAGTAGGTAGGAAAGATGACTGCTTTGGGAGGTGGGAAAAGTCCAGATTAAACACACTGGCACAACTAACTGTGGGTAATAATATGTTAGATTTTCAAACATTACAAGCCCAGTATGGTCTACAGCAAAGGGAGTTCTATAGATACTTACAGTGCAGGCATTATATTAATGACAGGTTGGGCAATAGAGTTATGATGGGAAACCCCACCCCAGGAGTATCCATGATATACAATGAAGCCTTTTAAGGGGAAACCAGGAAACTGATATCTTCTCTTTACACAATAATGCGCCAAAATGTAGGTAAACTGGAGCTCCAATGGATTCAAGACAAATGGGAGGAGGAAGGAATGTCAGGATTAGCAGAGGATGGATGGGAGAATGTGCGGAGTAACATTCATAAGACTACAGCCTCTAGCTCTTGGCGAGAATTTATGTGGAAAATTGTTACTAGATTTTTTGCAGTGCCTGTAATCAAAAAGCACTATAAGACCACAAATTCAGATGAGTGGTAGAGAGGTTGTGGAAGTAGAGGTACACACATCCATATATTCTGGGACTGCACTATAATTATCCAATTCTGGAGTCAAGTAAATCAAACCAAACAAAAGGCGTTGGAAATACCCATGGAACTCATTGCGGCCAACTTGGTTGTTGGGTCTTATACCTGACCCTTTACATAAGACTACTGAAAAATGTACTTATATAACATACTCATAGCAGCAACCTTAAAGGCGATTATCTAAAATGGCTCTCCATGGCCTCTCTGGAGCTCTCTCAATGGCTTGGTATTATACATAATATCAAACACTTAGAAGCCATTACAGCTAGGCTTAGACTACAGAAAGCATTGTGCAATGCCAGATGGCTTCCCTTCTTCCACTACATGGAAGGAGAAGGGGGGCGGTACTGTGCTGGACCAGCTACTGAACTGATGGAACCCAAGGTCAATCCTACCTGGAGCATGGTAAGGAGGAGGGGGATTTTGAAGAATTTTAAAGTCTCCAATTTTTATGATTTTTATCTGCCAATCAGCAACATAAAAAAACCATAAAGGGAAGATGGTCAGGGATTGGTCTGGTCCAATGCCACCTCAGGATAGTCTTACAAGATCTATAAAGCCACATAGTGTCCAATTGTTTCATTTAAACAAAAATTGCATTTTTAAAGTTGCAAGTTTAAAACTGTATATTTTTTCTTTTGACTTTTCTTAAAAAAAAAAGAGAGCAGATATACTTGAAATAATGAACACACAAAGACAGATCCTTCAGTTGAGATCTTTATTGATGGTTGTTAAAACCACCGAGGTATAATCATCAGATCCAACAAGTGAAGTTCAACATGTTGCAGAAAATACGATGGACAATACCAAAAATAGTTGGCCCATAAGGGAGGCCTGCGGAGGAAAGAAAATACATTAATGAGTAAAATCATTATTTAGCAGATATATATATATATATATATATATATGGGATACATGATGGGCATGAGTGTGATATGGCAAATATTGTCACTCCTGCAAGGTGAGATATCCAAGCTCACGATGCAATAGTGACAATATTTGCCATAGCACACGGTCTGCCCATCACGTAATCGATATATACAATAGGGCCAAGAGTTTCAGAAGTTTTGTTATGATGTCTTGTGTTCTGTTCCTAGTAATGTGTTTGCTCATTCTGTGTGTGAGCTTTTCTGAATGGGCTGGCAGTGTTATAAACTTGAGAGGCACATGAGTGTGTTTTGCAATGCTAAATGAGTTAGTTTCAGATAGGAATGAGAAATATACTTTTGTGAAGCTGTATTGTTTAGCAGTCTGGCTGCAGTGAAGTTAAAAGCATCACAGTAATTGTAATGAACTGAGAGGCAGAGTATCAGAACAGCTGATACTGTTTTCATCGGTAATTAAGTTAGTTGCAGGCAGAGTGCAGAGTGTTCTGTGCAATTGTGCTCTTTAGGATTCTGGCTGCAGTGAAGTTGACATTATCACAGTAATTTTAATGGGTGAGAATCAGAGTTCAAGGAACAAGTGAGAGTGTGTTTCAGTGGTAGTTGAGTTATCTGCAGGCAGTAGTTTAGACTGTTCTGTGAAGCTGTGCTGTTTGGAATTCTGGCTGCATCAACTTGAGAGCATCACAGTAATGAGCTGGAAGTTGGGGGGAGATAGGTGTGTTTTGTAATGCTCACTGAGTTAGCTGTAGGCAGCAATGAGACCTCTCAGGTAGTTCTGCATTTGTGTCTATGGTAACAGCACAGGTGTTTCTTTCATGCTGAGGGGAAAGCTGCTTAGGGTGATGATATCAGTGACCTTTTGTGACCTGTGAGTGTAAATGTCTCATATCATCACAGTAGAGCAGAGGGTAAAAATATCACACTGCAGTGGATGATACACTGTTTTATCTCACTCATTTATCACTCACCCTATTGTGTGTGTGTGTGTGTGTGAGTATATATATATATATATATATATATATATATATATATATAAATGTATATATATATATATATATATGAGATAATTTGTCCTATGTATGAGTGAATGTCTGTATATGCCATAGATAGCAACAAATGTTAAAATGAATTGAACTATGTACGCTTTTTGAAGCCCTCAATAAAATGTAAGTACAAAAAAAATGAATGTATAGGTTTTAGGACAAGATATTATGTCAGTGGCAGTCCAAGGGTTAAGTTTCTTTACTCTCTCTTTGTATGGTTTCTGGTGCAGACCCTGCACCATTTTAGTTGCTCTCCTCCGGACTGCCTCCATCCTGTCTATGTCCTTGCAGAGATGGGTTCTGCAGAACTGCACAAAGTACTCCAGATGGGATCTCACCAACTGTCTGTACAGAGGGTTGACAACTTCTTGTTTTCTACTGGTGATGTCGCTCCCTATGCATCTCAGTATCCCCACAGCCCTCCTTACTGCCTTCTCACATTGCCTGACTACCTTTCGGTCATCTGACACGACTACCCCCAGATCCCTTTCCATTTTTGTTGTTGTTAGTACCTCTCCCCATTGTGTGCTCTTCCTCTGGGTTTTTGATTCCTAGGTGAATTACTTTGCACTTCTTCACATTGAATTTAAGCTGCCATACTTTTGACAATTCCTCCAATGACCTTGACATATAGCGAGTGTCTTCAGAAGCTAAACATTATGTCTCTGGATACAAGAAGAATTAGAGGTGACTTATTATTATGTTATAATATTCATTCAAGACAGCCATCTGATAAATGAACTAAACCTTGAATTCAAAAATGATAACTTAGGTGCCAGGGGACACCCCATGCAGTTCAGACCAAAACGATTCTTCACAAATAAGAGAAAAGCCTTTTTCACTCAGAGTGATTAATCCATGGAACAAAATGCCTATAGAGATTATAGTAAGGACAAAAAAATAGTTTAAAAATAGATTTGATACTTACAGTATCAAGCAGGAAATAGACTGAGTTGTTATGGATAAATGGTAGGAGCTCACATGGGCATACCACCTCCTTAGCTCCTTAACCCTTAGTATGAACCTTAGTGTGTGTGTGTGTGTGTGTGTGTGTGTGTGTGTGTGTGTGTGCAAAACACAGAGACAAATTAGATATTTTTTGTGTTTTTAATTACTATGAATACTTTAATAAAAAAGCACTTGTTTAAAGATTTTCTCATTCATATTCATCCAGATTTGGCTTTACTCACCTCACTTTGAAAATGAGAAATATATGATCACTCTGTTTCTATTGTACTGTGCATATGTGTGGAGCTGGCTGTGTTTGGGGGAGAACCAAACATGTGCATTGAAAGCTGTCCATGCTGATGTCTTAAACTTGGGTGAAAAGTCATGCCCTCTGGTGACTGCATCCATATTCCTTACAAACAGGTCCTCACTACTCCCTTGTTTATAACCCCTAGGTGTTAATCATGTGTGTCCCATCCAGTCCCATCTGCTCCCACCTAGCCTCTAGCATGTACACATTTAGGGCTTTCAACTAACCCTCATCATAGGATCTGCCCTGCTGGGCCTGCATTATCTTTGTGGTCCTTTGCTGCACTGACGCTAGCCTGTCCATGTCTCTCCTTAGGTAGGGAGCTGGGCATGTGGCAGAGGGAGCTGACTGAGGGAGTCTAGTAGCTGGCTGGGTTTGATGGTGGGACTATAGTGTTTCCACAGGGTCTGTGTGTTTGGGCCAGTGGTAAAGGAGGTTTGTTTTCTTGGGTGGGTGTACTTGCAGAGGTGAATTGTATTTGTGTCTGAGCTCCAACATGACAACTAATAAACTCCCTTTTTATGGAGACTAAGAAAGAAGCCAATTAAACTAGACAGACATTTAAAAACTTCCTTATTTGCAATGGGATGGGTGGTACACTGAATTCCATTCACTGTTTTATACACCAGTAACAACACAGAAATTTGATAAGAACTAATGATGTTGTGAACTTTTAATTTGCTACCGAAGTTGTCACGAAGCTGCCTGATTAACATCCGCATAAAATTCTGATTTTGCAGCTGAACCTGCTAACTTTACTGGATTTCTTTTTAAACTGAACAACCTACCCCCACCCACTGTGCTCTGAAATCACTCCCTTTTCCCACCCATGAACGTAAAATTAATCAAAATAACCTCCTCAGCTGGCACCCTCTCCCCTCCTTGCCATAGTGATCACCACACCTGCTGCAGCACAGACTGCACTGTAGAAGAACATATAATCCCTTCCCCCCAACCAAGTCCCATGGTCTTTCATATTTACTTTCAGTTACCCAACCAACCCCATTCTGGTCCACACTGCCATTATACCCCTATGAGCACCACAAAACTATAGGCTTCAAATAAAGAAAACAGTCTCCCAGCCCAGAGCATCTGCTCTCTATGGTGCAGGCTTGTCCTAGTCCCATCTCATAAAATGGCACAAATGAATGAATGCTGATGTCTTTGCTCCTAGTAAAACCTGAATGGTTTAATTTTCAATGAGTCAGGTTTTACTAGAAGCCAAGATGTCAGCATTCATTCATTAATGCCATTATTAGGAGACAGGAGTCAGGAGTCGGTATTGAACAGAGCAGATGCTCTGCACCAGGGGATAATTTTTTTGTTTTATTCATAGCCTATATTTTGTGGAAGCTCATGGGGGGAGGGGGTGGCAGGGACCAGAGAGGGACTGGGTGGAGACTGGGAGTAAAAGTGAAATACCATGAGATTTTTGTGAGGGTAGGTGGTGGAAGGATATTTCATACATGGGTGAGGGAAAGGGATTCCCTTTTCTTTCACTGACACAGCAGCAAGGGTGATGTTTGCCGGGGGGGAGGAAGATATCATTGGGGGGGATGTTTGAAGAGTGGGTACTTGGCAATACTAGAGTTGCCTTGTTATTCCCTGATGAATTGGCCATTTGCAATGTGAATTTTGGCCAATCTGCCTGATGAATAACAAGGTGGTAAGTTCTGATTGGAATGGAAAGAATAAGACAGTGCCATTCCTTGTACTGACAGCAATTAAGCCTTATGCACCCAGACTGCAACCCTGATGTTGGACTCGGAGATTTGTTGCCCTTGCCCAACTTGCCCCTGATGTGTAGACCAGGTGGACAGCTTACCCCAGGTGACCCACCTTTCTGTCCTCTTGGCTGGTGTGTCTGTATCTATCATCACCCCCATCACACCAGTAGTGTTGTTGAAAATGTAAAAATTTCACCCAGTGAAATATTTCACGGACTTCACGCATTTCACAAAATATTTCCCTGGGTGAAATGCAAAATTTTGCCCCTGGAGAGAGAGAGAAATTTTGCCCACAAACTGGTAAAATTCACTGGTCACTGGTGAAACTTCACCACCCATATGCAAAATTCTGTAATTTCGCTACTACGATCATCTTTTTTCCCTGGTGTCTAGGCCCCCCCACCCCCGGCCACTCACTGGCCCATATTTTTTTTTAAATAATTCTTCTCCCTGGTGTCTAGTGGTCCCCCCTGCCAATCATGGCCCAAACTGAATAAAGCCCCCCTGGCATCAGATAGTAGACCCACCCACCCTGGCATCAGAGAGCACCTACTCCACTTGACCCATACCCTGATCGGGCCAGCCCTCCACTCACCTCCACAGCTGGCTGCCAGACTGAGTGCTTCAGTGCTTCAAGCATGAGTTCATTCATTGTCAGACCACCAGCACTCTCACTACACTACAGTAGTAGTAAAAGAGCTGGCTGTCTGAATCCAATGAATGAGCGCATGCTTGTACAAGCACTTGTTCATTCACTGAAGCACTTAGTCAGGCTGCCGGCCATGGAGGTGAGTGGAGGGATGTGCTGCGACCTGATCGGGGTAAGGGGGGAAACCGAGTGGCTGCTATCTGATGCCAGGGTGGGGGATCCACTAGACACTAGGGAGTTGGGGACTGAATTTTTTTTTTTTTACATAAGGATGGTCAGATTCGGACTCGGTCAGGACTTAGGAGTTGTGAGGGGACATAACACAGGGTAACTGGGGGTGGGGTTATTTAATTTTGGCCGTGATCAGGCTGGGGGGGGGATCACTACACACCGGGGAGAATTTTTTTTTTAATTTGGCTGGGGGGGGAGGGCAGACCACTACATGAGACATCACAGCACTGGGAGATGCTCATTTGTGGTATGCAAAATTGCGGTGAAATGTTGCCATCTCGCCGCAGTTGTGCAAAATATTTTATTTCACAACATCCCTACACACACCAGTCTGTCTCTCAGTCTCTTTTAGACTGATTGCCCATATATATCTCTGCTTGAATGCTTCTTTGTACTGCCTATTCAATACTTTCACTTCAGCACAACAGGTTGGGGCTATTATTTCCACCCTACCCCTGTCAACTCTAGTGGTAAAGCAACCTACCTGAGTGGATGATGGAATACTACTCAAGCACTGTCTTGCAGTGGTTTGGTCCCTTGTTTATCCCTTTTCATCCAACTTAAGGCTTCTTCAAATTGCCCTCAGGCTCTTGCCTTTCATTCCTTCACTAGAGCCCCTGTTCTGTTGCTCAGAGAGGGACAGTTGGAGGAGGTGGTGGACAAGAACTTATATTGTTTAAAATGGAATATACTAATTTTGTTTAAGTCTCCTAAGTTGTGTGGTTGTACTCCCCCTGGCATATGTTGACCCCTTCTACTGCAAATCCCAGACTCACACAGGTTAGACTACAGACAGCTGACCTAACATCATGCACTGCTCTACACATTCACTGAGTGTGCTTAGCACATGGAGAGAATGAGAAGCATAACTGTAAAACATCTGATCAGGAGGTCACGTGATGGCAGCCTGAGCGATAGTCGCACTCGCCCGGAGCTCCCCGATCGACCGCTGAATTTTCGTCTTAAACGGCGTCTTTGCAATTAAATAACCACTGCATTTAATCGGGCGAAAACCCTCCAACGCGATTGTTTCTTCACGGACTCGGCAATGGAGAGTTACATTAAAAAATCACGTCCAAAACACTCGCCTCCACAGACGCCTGAGAAATCACAGGCCGCAAAGAGGGCTAAGCAGCAGGCCGCTAGTCTGTCACAGCTCCCCATAGTTGACTCCCCGCTCACGGAGGCTAAGTTCCTGGAAACTATGAAACCTCTGCAAGCCTCCATCTCTATTTTGGCTGGGGATATTCAGGAAATCAAACAAGCTGTGTACTCTTTATCTAGGAGGATTGGAGATGCAGAGAGCAACATTTCCTCGATTGAAAATAGACAAAATGGAGCAGACTCAGAGATTGTCTTGGCAAAAAGAAGAATTAAAAAAGTTAGAAGACAAATTAGAGGATTTGGAGGGACGCAGCAGAAGGAACAATTTGGTGGTTATTGGCATACCAGAAAGAGAGGAAGGTAGCGTTCCAACTACATTTATGCAAAAATTCTGCCTTAAAATCGCAGGTTCTCCTCCTGGAGGGGGAGATTATATAATAGAAAGGGCACATCAAGCTCTACGCCCTCCCCCTGTACAGGGTCAACCCCCCAGACCTCTGATTCTCCGTTTTCTCAATTATCTGGATAAACAACACGTCCTGGATAAAGTTAGAGGGATGAAGGAGCTTTTATGGGAGGGCAAGAGAATCCGAATTGTTCAGGATTTGCCTCATTCTGTAAGGATCAGAAGACAAGAGCTACATCCCTTAGTCTCCAAACTTATTGCTGCGTCGAAGCCCTTTAAGGTGAAATACCCTGCCATTTTAATGGTTTCTCATGAAGGGAAATGGTTGTCCTTCGAGTCACAGCAGCAGGCCCAACAGGAGCTACAGCGGATCCTACCAGACCTGTTCAAGTGAACCTTCGCCTTACTCATCTGTTGGAGTGGGACTCCCATCTACCTATTTATGATGGGCACATGACGTGAGAAATACTGGACATTTAAAAGAAAAAGGAAAAAATAAGTTTTTTCTTTTTTTTTCTTTCTGTTCTCTTCTCTTCTCCCTCTGGAATAACTTGTTCAGACTAGTTCGTTCTTATTGGGACATGGTTGAACTATTGAGCTCATAATTAGTATGATCCGTGCTGACCTGCAGGAATGTCATCTTGTTGGATTCTCACCCCGTGCAGTCGAAGAAACATCAGAAAAGTATAAGGAGGAAGAACAAGGAGTGAGAAGAATAACTATGGATACTAAAAAGGAAAGAAGACCTAGGGGGGTCTGCACCCCCTTCCCCCTTTTTTTTTTTGGAGAAAGGAGAAAAAGGAGGAAAAAAAAAGGAAAAAAGAGAACTGGCTAACTCAATTTACCATGGTTTTGGACATTTATTGATGACTATGGGGCACATATATGGTTCTTTTTGGTCTGTTGTGGGATAGTATTTCAGTAGGCGGGGTAGGAGGGCTCCGGGTGGGGAACTGAGTGATAATTAGCTCTGGGCTGTTTTTGGATGTATATAATGTGGCAGTTTAGCTCTAGGAGCGCAGTTTTTGGGAACTGGGGGTTATGTATTATAAAAGGCCGGGAGGAAGTTAGGAAACTTTATTATAAGGGGTGGGAGAGGGAGGCTGGGGTGGGCAAGCTAGAGGGAGGGGTGGGGTGGTGGGGAAAATTCATGGTTTAGAGTATATAAATAGGGGGAGGTCTTTTGTTCTTTTGGGTGCTTGCATTATTCTGCTTGGGTCCGATATTGTAATACCCCATATGATCTTTCGGATAGTTCCATTTTATACTATTTTCCAGGTATATGACACTACCATATAAAATTGTCAGTTGGAACATAAAAGGAGCCAAGGATAGGGTCAAGAGGCAGGTGGTCTTAAAACACCTTTTGCACTTAAGGACACAAATTGCTTTCCTTCAGGAAACCCATTTAAAGAGAGCTGACCTTCACTATTTTAAAAGATTGTGGTTAGCTCAAGTCTTTGGTGCAGGGGCATCATCTAAGAGAGCTGGGGTGGCCATCCTAATTGCGAGAGGGGTTCCATTCAAATTGGTACAGGAATGCTGGGACCCTGAAGGGCGTTTTGTGTTTGTGAAAGCCATATTAGCATCTCAATCTGTGGTTTTAGGCTCGATTTATGGTCCCAATTGTGAATCTCCTTCATTTTTCAGGGATCTTTCCCACAAAATGGGCCTAGAGGCTCATAATATCACCATTCTTGGAGGAGACTGGAACTTGATTCTTCAAAATGATTTAGACAGGTCTCACAACAGGCATAGGGGCCTTTCCCCATCCCAAAGGGCCCTGAAAGACTTTATCAACAAATCAGCCCTAGTCGACATATGGCGTCTATTCTTCCCAGAAAGGAGACAGTATTCTTTTTTCTCCCCAGTACACCATACTTATTCGAGAATAGATTATATCCTAATTAGCTCATCTATGGTTCCCAACATGTCCCATGCAGAGATTTCGGCAAGGGTGATCTCAGACCATGCTCCGGTTTGTGTAAGATACATGCCCTTTCCGGAGATGCGTAGATCTACACAATGGAGGTTAAATACCCAAATTATAAAAGAAGAATGCTCCCTAAGGAGCATTAGGGATCTTACTGTACATTTTATGTCAGATAATAGTGATTCTATAACTCAAAAAGACCTAATATGGGCCACCTTAAAATGCTTTCTAAGAGGGGAGTTGATTAAGATGGCGTCTAGGAAGAAACGGGAGCAGAGAGATAGGCTGAGAACTGTCTTATCGGCTATCCAATCGATGGAAAATACTCTATCCCGTACCTCACCTGAGTCAGAGTGGGTCAAGTTGCACCAATTACAGGCCCAGTACTCGGAAATAATTTTCCAACAAGCAGAACTTGCTCTCACTCGAACCAAGATGCAGTATTTAGATATAGGGGAAAAAGCGAGCAAACTCCTTGCTTGGCGAGTAAAGCAAATAGACTCAGCCCAATATATAGTGGGTGTTCTGGTAGGTCAAGGGGATCGGATCTGTACTGACCCGAGAGAAATCTCAAAATTATTTGGGTAGTACTTCCAGAAATTATATGCACAAGAACCTGATTCGAGATCTTCCTGTCCTGAAATTACGGAATACTTAAATGAAGCGAACTTGCCAAAATTATCAGAAGCCGACTTCAAAATTTTAGAAGCTCCAATCGCAATTTCTGAGATACACCAAGTTATCCAACAGTTGCCTCTAGACAAATCTCCAGGCCCCAACGGTTTCCCGAGTAATTTTTATAAAGCTTTTCTCCCAGAGATCTCACCAATTCTACTAGACACTTTTATGTATTGGTACAATTCTGATATTTCTGACTCGGTTTTCCTGGAGGCCACAATTTCCCTAATTCTAAAACCGGGTAAAGACCCCGCTAGTTTGCATAGTTACCGGCCAATATCTCTGCTTAATACCGACATTAAAATACTTGCTAAAATTTTAGCTAATAGACTAGCTAAAGTCATGGATCGACTAGTATGCAGGGAACAAGTGGGCTTCATGAAAGGGAGATTATCCCATGATCATATGAGGAAACTTATGCATCTTATTGCAGTAGCTAAAGATTCTAAAATCCCAGCGGCACTTCTATCACTCGATGCCGAAAAGGCCTTTGATCGAGTTTCATCGAGTTTCATGGCCCTTTTTATTTGCTACTCTCTCGGCCTTCGGCATTCCCCACAATTTTTTAAGTTGGATCAGAATATTATATTCATGCCCATCAGCAAGGGTGAAATGTAATGGATTCTTGTCACCGGTCTTCAAGTTGGAGCGTGATACTAGGCAGGGCTGCCCCTTGTCCCCTTTATTATTTAACCTGTATTTAGAGCCACTGCTGCGTAGGATTATGAAGAATTCTGCTATCAAAGGTATACAAATAGGGGATTCTAAGTATGTCTGTTCTGCATATGCAGATGACGTGCTATTACATATAGAAAACCCAGAGACTTCGATTCCACCTATACTTAAGGAGATTAATAGTTTCTCCACAGTATCTTCATACAAATTAAACTGTGCTAAAACCAAAGTTTTCCCTTTAAATCACTTTACGAGAAAAGCAGATGTGCAGGGTTTAGGCGTCGCATGGGAAACCAAATTCATCACATTCTTAGGTATAAACATCAATGCGAGTTTTGTTCAGATGATTAGAGATAATTTGGGCTCTACAGTGCAAGAGATTTCGGAATATTTTAAGAGATGGGGCACAGTCTCCTTATCCCTATGGGGCAGGTTGAACCTTATAAAGATGATGGCTCTTCCTAGGGTTCTTTACCCGCTTGATATGCTAGGAGTCTTTCTGCCAAAGAACTGGTTTATTAAACTACAGAAGTTATTCTTATTTTTATGGCAAAGCAAAACAACCCGTCGATCTTATTTTAAACTCTTGGCTCCCAAACTTAAAGGTGGTCTAGCTGCCCCCTCCCTCTTTATCTATTATTTGGCCCAGCATGTAGGGAAATTAGCATTTTGGGATTGGGACCAGACTAGAGCTACTTATACACCTCTCTGGTTGGACATTGAACAGGATCTTGCGAAGAGGGCTAAATGCTCTTTATATGCACTGCTTTTTATCCCCCCGGCCAGTCTTCCCAAGTCGCTCAAAAATAACCCTATGGGATGGTCTGTCAGGGCTTTTCATCAGCTACAAAGCTATTTAGGTGTTCACTGGTGGTTATCTGGTTCTCAACCCATTGTTGACAATCCACAAATTAAAATTGATGGCTCCTCCATTCCGGTTGCCTTCTGGCCTCAGGTAAGCAAATCAACGGTTGCCGATTTTTGGGATCATGATAGGCCGTACACATTTGAGGTCCTGAAGAAAATTTGAGCCTCACCGGACCTGGAATTTTACAAATGGCTGCAGCTTAGTAAAGCCTTGACTCAGGTCTTCTCTTGACTTGCAAAGCTGACAAGGAGGTAAAAAGATGTACACACTCTTTTAAGGACTGCTTGGCAACTCACACACAGATGGCCAAGGTTCACAGACTTCTCCAAGAATGGGATCACAGACTCCCTTCCGGAATCTGCTATCATTGGTCCGAGGCGTTGGATATAAGTGCCTCCCCGAAAGTCTGGGCTACACTTTGGAATACTGTGTATAGATTTATTAAGCAAGACAGGCTAAGATTGATACAGTTCAAAATAATGCATCACTTGTACCTGACTCCTACCCATCTTTTCAGAAGGGTGTGCTTAGTTCACCTCTCTGTGGGAAATGTAAAAGAAGATGGAACCTTATACCTATTATGGTTTGTGCCCTCAGATTCAAAGCTTTTGGAAATCTGTGGGTACCCTACTCGGCCCTATCCTTGGCTCTCTCAGAATGGACACCCCAGAGATTTGTTTATTGGGTGCTTTCCCTACGACCACTCCTAAAGCCTGGAGAGCACGTATCTCTTTGGTCTCTGCGGTAACGAAGTTGCTAATCCTCAGATATTGGGCGTCAGACAAGGTTCCAACATTGGTGGAGTGGCACAGGGAATGTGCTTTAGCTATACAACTTGAAAAACACATAGCAGGTATACGGGGTAAAAGAGAGTTCTTTGTAACGTTATGGGGTTCGTTGGAGCATTTTCTCTTGACCTGGAATCCGCTAAGCTAAGAAGCTTTGGATTGTTATGCTAGTACCTTTCAACTATTAATATCCTATATCTGACCTCTTATATGTCATAGTAGAGGGTGGGGGTGGGAGGGTTATAGGTCTTGGGCCATTTATGGTAGACTGTTGTTATTTCCGGGAAAAGTGTGTAATGCCAATTTTTTAAGCTAGCAGCAAGATTTCAATGCTTTCTCTGTAATGCCAATATAACTAAGTGTTGATAATTGTGGTTGTTGAGAAAACAATAAAAATTTTTAATTACAAAAATAAAAAAAAAATCCATCTAATCAGGATGATCATCAAAAAGCTGTGTAATACCACAAACCGTAGGCAGGCAATTCAATATTACACACAGTGCAGTTACCTAGTGGAGCCAGCTAGGCAGCAGTGTAGTATATCCATTTGAATTGCCTGCCTGCAGTGCATGTTACACAGCTTTTATGACCATCAGAAGATCTGATTTTTCAGTTTTTCTCCAGGTGCTTTTAACTGCTGTAAGTACACTCATTGACTGACTGTACTTAGCAGCCCATGAAGGAGTGAACCAGGCAGCACACAAAAGATCAGAGGCTGACCACTTCACCATATGTATCAATCTGATGAAATGCAACATGCACACTATCTGGCAGGCTATTAACTTTCCTCCACATCTGTCTCCTGGCTCACTCTAGCTGCACTGATATTAACTGTCTGAAGACAACACCACTTCTGTGCCTCTGAGGGTTTTGTAATGGGACACAGACCAAGACGTTTGGCTGTCAACTGACAATTAATCAAAATTAGTCTAATGCAATGAATCTGCTTTCTACTGCAACAAAGTAAATCTACTGGGTTTGCACACTGGGGACCAACAGCACCCTCTTGAGTTAAATCTGGTAGTGTGTGTGGCCCTTTTGTGTTGAGTGTCCTATTTAAGTGGGTGGTGGTACTCCACAACATGATGTTAATTAATTACTGTATGAGCAACAAACAAAAACAAAACTGTATCAGGTTTGTTTGACTTGATGTGTTGGTTGCATAATTGCATTCAAGAATTGTATTCACTTGCCATCATCAGTGTATAATAATACAACAGATGAGATCTGATATCAACACATCTGTCAGCTTTAATAGGAAGGTGATATCCATGTGTTGGTGCTTATTCATTTATTTTTTTATATATTAGAAAAGTCAGATTTACAACCTTTGAGTCATGGAATTATTTACAAAGGTACCTTGTAGCGGGGGGGGTAGACAGTTACATAGTGTGGTTACAAAGGTGAGAACAGTACAGGTGCAGAACATTAAACATGGAGTACACATAGGTTACATAACAGTATTACTTATAATAGGTTACAGTCATATACAAGGTACCCAAGGGCTACATTGGGGGTACAGCCCTGGACATACCTAGATAATACCTGGAGAAAGGGTGGCGGTAGGGATGGGGAGTGGGGTAGGAAGGAAGGGGAGAGGATAGGCTGTCCAGGAGACATTGTCAAGTCAGGGAGGCCTGACAGGAAGATCCCACAGTAGGATTAATTAGGTGCACCTACAGCAACGAGGGTCAAAGAGATGGTGTTAGTGTATGATCACCAGACTTTGAATGTAGCAGGCATATGACTGCAAGCAACTTAAAGGGACACTGTCTACCTCCTTTTGTTTATTTTTGGTGACATTTCTTTTTTTAGACATGGACCTAGTGTTTTTGGCATGTGTTAACATGCTAATATTTTTTTTTAAATGAGGCTTGGTTTCTGGTTTAAAAAAAAAAAACTCCGCCGTCCATATTTGTGTTATCACACCAGTACTGAGTCCAGTGTTTACTTTTGTGCTTGCCACCAACATCCATTGATGCTGTTTCACCACATATGTGCACGTTAGTAAACAGCTACTGAATGAGCAGTCAGTGACCCTTCAGTGACAGTCAGTGTCCTCACGCTATTATCTTGTCAGGGCTGTTTGCCTTTTGATGCGCTGCTGATTATTGATTCTTCAGATATTCAGTCAAATGTCTGTTTAGTTATTTTTTCTATTTCCGTTTGCATTTTTTAAAAACTGCTGAATGTTCATGTTGTTTGTAACTGACTGAGTTTCAATAGTTTTTTTTTATATATGTGTATGGTTTACTGAGTTTTCTCGTCTGTGATACAGGCAAATACAAGTTAGTGTAACATTTGCAAGCAGCTTTGACAGTTGTGTGTATGACTGTTGAATAGTACTATATTGGCATTTATACAATGGCAAGAAAATTTTCTGGACTCTGATTGGTCAATGTGTGCCTGAGACAGTGATGTCATTACACAGTAACATCACTGTATTGATTTTCTGGATGATTGTTAGGAGCTACTGTACTTTTAAGAAACAGAGATATATTGCTACACTAAAAAATCTACTAAAACTTTTTTTAAATTTTTTTTTTTGTATAACATCGAGCCATTGTGTAATTGCAATAAGGCACTCCAGGGGTGTGTGTTATCATGTAATAATGTCACTCCTGGGGTGGTGGAAGCACTCGGCTTCACCTCGTGCTTCAACCAACCCCAGGAGTGACATTATTACACGATAACACACACCCTGTTGTGCCTTATTGCTTAAATATATTAGGGGTAGCAATATAAACATTTAGTACAAGGAAAGAATCACTTGATTACTGAAACACCTTGATGGAAATGCATTTAAATAAGTAGTGCAGCGGTGCAGATTGCTGTTATTGTGCAGTTGCTGTACAGTGTAAGTGAAATCAGTGGTGCTTGAAAGTACTAGAAATGCAGAATGCAGTCAGTATGCATTTGTGAATTTTTGGGAATGTAATACAAGAAGTCTGATCTGGTTATTGTGTATGGGCTATGGTATAGTCTATGATAATGTGAAGGTCAGATGCCTTTTTTTTATACACAGACTGTTCTTGTGCTGCATTCAATAAAGTATAGAACTGCCACTCCACAATGCCGGCATTCATAGGTATCCTATTATTCAGTGGTAAAATGAAGCAGGTTATGACTAACACGTAATTCCCAAATGGAATTTAGTTTGGCATTTGATTGGCTTTAGAAATGTTTGAGCTGTCATCAAATGGAGCAAACAACTGTCCGAGAGAAATCGCACCGATGCTGCTGAATACTATGTCCATAATGTAGCAGATGCTCATTTTGCAGTGTCCAAATCCTTTGTGCAAACTATTGATGTCAACTGAAAATAAACACAGGAATTATTTATTGACTGTGTCCATTTGGTAAGTTTATGTTACCCAGACTGTAAACTTGCCGAATTTGAATAATAAAGAGCTACTTTCTGGACTGCAAAATGTGGCAAAAATAGGTCTCCTGTTGTGTTCTATTCGCCTCCCCCCCCCGCCCCACAACACATCCACTCCAAATAACTGTTTCAAACTCCCTATCCATCATGAGTTGATAAATTTGTATGGGCATGTCATTCACGAGTGACTAGTCCTGATTTGTTTTGTGATACAATTACATGGAGAATCATCTAGTGGAGTGCACCACAATGGTAGATTAATTTGTATGATGCAGTTAACTTATGCATCCTAAATGTAGCCAATACACATTCTGGTATGACAAATGTACATGTGTAATCTATTGTAAGTAATGGAGATTAACGTTTAGAGAGATTGAATAGATAATTATTTTTTTTGAGCCAATGCCATCCAAGAATATTACCAAATTATTTTACTTTTCCTTCAGTGTTGCACATCTGAACTGTTTTGTACATTCTTTACATATGCAGCAGTTCTGAAATGCAAAAATGGTCTCCTAATCTCCACAATGCAGGAATACATATAAATTGTTGCACTGCACCCATCCCCTCCACCCCCACCCCTCAATCTCAGAGCTGGTGGTAGCCGATACTGAGTCAACACTGGTGTTAGACAAGTTTTTGTATGGTGCTGTGCACAAGTTAAAATAACAGGGTGTTATTGCACAAATAGATGATCAGAAAACATGTAGAGGGTAAAACATTTAGTTAGACTGTTGTTTCTTTGTACTGTACATTGCATTATACAAAAGATGCTGGAGACACACCAGTTGTGGGTACATATTCAATCCTGTTAATCATTAGCTGATGGTTCATAACAAAGTCATCATGCCTGTATGAACTTGCATTGCTCTTTCAGAAGCAGTATCAGCAGCTTCTGTATAGTTTTCATCTTTTGTGCTCTATGTGTCTTCATTGAATGGAGACCCTAACTATAATAGACTGTACATTTCCTGAATTAAAGGTGTATTTTTTTTTGCTTGAATCTGCAATGCTGGCACAAATATGTTCCCTATGTGTAGTGCAGCCAGCTGAACATCAATCTGTAATGAGATTGTAGAGATTTAATTTATGTTGTTGTGATAAAAAAGTATGTGTTGTGTTGGGGTACAAATACCTGAACGTTGAACACCTCGAGGGTGCAGCATGTAGAGCTTTTTCACATTTGTGCATCTTACTTTTATCTTATTGTGGCACGCACTAATTGTGCTATGCCAAGTCCATGTCTTGTAAGCAGTGAAATATGACATGAATTGTGTTAAGCATACATTTTTCTTTCACTGTTGATGATCTCCCAGCATCCTAATCACTTGCTATATGTGGTCAGATTTCCTACAGTTTGCACTATTTGGATTAACTGAATGGATGCACGTATTTGCTCATACTGTGCATAGGCAGCATTGTAAGTAATGTTGACATGTTTCCTTCTGTTCACAATGCAAAAGTAAATGTGACATGTGTGGTCCAAGCTCACCTTATCCAGCCACCATTCCCAGGTGGTATCTGTCCCAGACTAAGTAACGGTAGTACTGTAGTTACAGTATGTGTATCGAAATGTTACTGGGATTGGAAAAAAAAAATAATTTGTGGTGTTGCACAAATACCTTATCCTTCAAGCACCCATGGGAGGAATAATAGTTAGATGTAAGTTGGTGGCCCCCTCCATCCAATGTCAAATGATATGACACTTCTGTTGTATTTTATGTAGTGAGGCCACCCATATAGTGACGGTCCTCCCCATTTGTCATTTCTTACATGATATGATGTAACTGGAAGTATTTCCACACCTTCCCTAACCATGTAATAGTATGCAAAAAAAAGGTAAAATAAAAAAATGCCCTTCAGTTTACATTTTCTTTTATTCATTTGTTGTTTAAAAATTGATAATTATTGTCCACTGTCCACCCCCCACTATCCACTAACATGCAATCCACCACATTCCCTTGCTCATTTACTGCATCTAGTGAGACATACTAACATTCTAAGAAGTCAGCAGAATAGATCCTATGGTCTATTGAGTCTGCTCGATGGTCAGTGCATTCTCAGGGCACAGTTATTAGTCCTCCCTCCCTCCTTACAAGGCCCCTAACCCCCCTCCCAGTGGGTAGTTGGGGTGCACTATCCCCCTATACACGTCCTAGCCTATATAAAATGGCCAAATAACTCCCAGTGTCCTGTCTGGCTGAGACTTGGTTCTAGCCATTGCTGTAAGAGAGTACCAGCACTGGCTAAAACATGTTCTTGCCATCAAGGGAAACTCACAAAATGTATAAGTCACCGAGTTCCTTGTTTTCATCACAAACATGGCTATAGCCTTTACTCATATATAAAAAAATTATAACGCTCTAGAATTAGAAGTCAAATAAAGTAAGTCAATCATTTAAATTTATTTGCACTCAGGAGTCCCCCTTACAGACATATACAACTTTTAAAAATCAAGTACTATTTACAGTGAATTCCAGTGCTCCACCACTGTCTCGCTGCAGTAGTGTCTCATTGTCCCCCCCTCAGTTTCCCCCTGTCCAACTTAATTGAGTGTCACCTGATGGTCCCTACATCTGACAGCTGAAGCACCCCAGCAAGGCTTATCTTATTAATTCATTTGACATATTTGATGACCGCTATCATTTCCCCCACTGTTCCTTCTGTTCTCCACTGAGTACAGTTTGAGCTCCTCTAACCTCTTCTCATAGGGCTTTTACTATATCTTGTCTATACAGAAGGGTGGCTCTTGTGAGGAGAATGGAAACTATAGGCTGGTTATCATGCCATCAGTAGTGGGAAAACTGGTGGAGGTCATCTTGGAGGAGAGGCTGGAGGGGATTGTGATGGCATGGGGTCACCTAGATAATCACCAGCATGGCATTGTTAGTGGCAGATCATGTGAGACCAACCTGTTGGAGGTCTATGAAGGGGTGAGTAGTGCAGTGGATCAGGACAGGCCAGTGGATGTTCTCCTTCTGGACTTTAGCAGGGCCTTTGACTTGGAGCCATATTATGGGCTACTTGGAAACTGGATGATATGGGGGTGGTGGGCAGATGGGCAGGTGGATAGGAAACTGGCTAGTGGCTCATGTACAGGAGGTGAGGGTGGAGGGTGAATGTTCTATCCTCTAGAAGGTGGCATTAGTGTGGTCCCTCGGTGGTCGATACTGTGCTAATTCCTGTTATTTTTTTTTTCAACTTTATGTTTTGTCTCCTACTCCCCTGGATTATCTCAGGCTGCCCTTACTCACTGGACCACCCTACCGCCCACCGTGGCCCTCACTTTCTCATACATATTACTGCCTCGCGTCAGACCCACATCAGACAAGCCCTCCCAACTCTGAGCCCCTTGGTGCAGTGGTGCTAGCCACTCTTGGCTCTCTATCTATAATCCAGATCTCCTGGCTTGCACGATGAGAGGTTGAAGGGATGGAGAGAGAACCCAGTATTGGGTGTGTAGCAGCCAGTCCTGAAGGGAGGTGATGCCTATTGGAGGAGAGGAGCTTTTTTCTTTGTTATGGCCTCCCTCCCTTCCTCCCTCCCCCTCAGAGCCTGAGCATGCAATAATGCCAGGAATGTCTGTCACGGCTCTGCATCCCACTACTTGGCACTGAGCATTGTAGTGCATCCGGTCTCCACCAGGGCCGCTGCAGTGCTGGGCTGTCATGGATCTCGCCCTGAGAGAAGAGAGCAGTCATCCAGATGCTCAATCCTGTCTATACACCTGCCTACTCCTGGCAGCCCGGACTCATTCCCATACCTGGGTCACTGGCGTGGTGCGAGATGTGGCATCCATTGCCTCAGCCCTCAATGCCACTAGGCTGGCCCATGCTAGCTCCTGTTTAATGCCTATATCTCAGACATCAGAAGCAGTATCACGAGTGGGATGAGCCTGTTTTTCGATGATTTACAGCATGGGCAGTGGTGGTAGGGGAAGAGGTGAAGCTGGCTCTCCAGGAGGGCCTAGAGGCTCTGGGGAGGTGGTCAAGAGCATGGAAGATACATTTTAATGATGTGAAATGCAGGGTTTTATTCCTGTGGTCCAAACCAAAAACCTACTTCAGGAATACCCCTGGGAGTGGAGGCACTGCAGATGTCTAAGGGGGTGTCAACCAAGAAGGAGCCAACCCTAGAGCAAACACAATCATTCAAGTACCTCGGCATCGCCCTTGATCCCCACCTCTCATACGCTGTCCATATCAGCAATGTTGCAAAGTCTGCCAATGCGAGGTTAGGCATATTATTCTGACACAGGAAACACCTAACCCCAAAAGCACTGTCAGTGGCTGTCCAAAGCTCCATCATCAGCATCATAGACTATGGTTTTATCATGTATGGGTCTGCAACTACCACTGCTCTGAAATGTATTGCAACCTCCCTGAATAAGGCTTGTCATCTCATCACTGGCTCACATCGCTGTACCCACACATGTGACCTTTATTCCCAATCTGGATGGCTTCAACTGGACAAAGGCGTAAAATACCAAACCTGCATCACAACCAAGAAAATTATAATGGGGATTGCCCCAACTGGTGTCTGTGCCTTCCTTAAGCCTAGACATAGGAACGTCACTACAAGGAGATCCAGTTCCCATCTATTACATATCCCACGATGTTGCACTACCCAAGCACAAAGATCATTCACTTATCGGGCATTCAACTGGCTCAACTCTCTTGGCAGCGACATAGCGACTGCTCCAACACTTAGCCTCTTCAAGTCCAAGCTGCGCCTCTAACTGCTTGTATTCTGTGATTGCCCATCTTAACATTTCCACCATTCCAGCTGCAAATACCCTAGCACCCAACACTTACAATCAGTCTTTGCACCCCTAGCACCTTACCTGTCATATTCCCTTGACAAGGCCACCTGGCTGCACTGTCTCCCGCCCTCGCCCACCTCCCCCCCATATCTCCACTCCTGCCCCACCCCAACCACCTCCTGTACTCCCCTTACCACCTGCACCTCCCCCTTGATCTCCTACCCTCCCTTCCCCACCACCCACCCCTTCCCTTGTCTTGCTCATAGCTCAAGTCTTTGTACTGGTTATTACATATCTGTAAGTCAGTGGCTATATGTTTGTAACTAAAAATGATGACTGTTGCACACGCTGATGTGGAACCTTTGTAAAAGAGCCTCAGCAGCCTCAAAGGTATTGTAATCCTAGATTGAAATAAATAAATAAAAAATAAAATAATCCACACACTGAAGCAGAATATTGCTACCATACAATGTGTCCCTGTTTGTTGTATGATTTCAGAAAGTAAAAATAGTTTTTTGGGACTGGTGGAAATTTCTTCCCATGGGTTCATATAACAATTTACATGGTATAATTTGTGCCTGCCAATCAACCACATAGAGAATACTGGATAGCCAACTATGCAGAATCAGTGTGTTATGCCACAGAGGGTTCTGATTCCCTATGACCTCAAGAGTGAAGCTCATGAGGTCCGTGGGAATCAGAACCCTGATGTGGCAAAACACACTGGTTGTGCATGGAGTTGCTCATCCTGTATTTTTTATACTGTATAGTACTCTGTGAAATGTGTGTTTTGTGAGTTCTTTTGCTTTCAAAATGATACGGATTCATGCAGTATGTAGAGGTTCTAGAATGCTGTGCTACCACAATAGAGTATAGCCACATTCCATGACCTTTGAACTGTGGTTGAACAGCATTTTGAAATGGATGGAATTCTATACAGAACAATGCTCTACTATACTCTATAAGACTATATTGTTATATTCATTGTATAAATATAAAATGGGCAAAGAAATCCTTGTGTCCTGATTGGCTGAGACTTGGGTTTAGCCATTGCAGTAAGACAGTACCGCCACTGGCTAAAACATGTTCTTGACGTTAAGGGGAACTCACAAAATTTATAAGCCACCAAGTTTCTTCTTTCCATCACAAGCAAGGGTGCAGCTTTTACTCGTATATAAAAGAAACTACAAGTAGGGCCAGAAAATGAAAGTTCATTAAATTTAATAAAGCAAGTAAATAATGTAATGTTATTTAGATTTGTGAGACCCTCCTTACATGCATACACAAATTTAAAAAAACTCAAGCACTATTCAGAGTTTCCATTGCTGGTGTTTCTCTGATGACCATGAAAATTCCCCACCTATCCCTACCACTTTGCCAGAGAACTCCCTGCTCTTTGTCTGGCAAGAGATAAAACTGAGGTTGTGGCTCCACTTCAGGCCTGTGTGTGTGTCTTTGTTTGTATGCAACTTGAGCTATGAAGAATACTGAATTCATGTATTCCATGGTGCCATTCTGTGTGTGTGTGTGTGTGTGTGTGTGTGTGTGTGTGTGTGTGTGTGTTTGGGGGCATTGTACTATTAGAATGATGTAGAGCTTTGAGTTCCTCTATTCCTTGGTAAACAATCACACACTGTATTGAGTGCGAAGACAGACAGATGACTGACAGGAGGAAAACATATGTGGAAGGACTAGTTTTCCTTATTTAGCAACATTTTAATATTTATTTTTTTTACGACATGGCTGGGTGTTGTAGTACTGAGATATCACTTCACCCAGAGACTAAAGGCACCCTGACCAGTGTCCTCGCAGGCCTAACTATGCCTCTGGGTGTGCGGATATCTCAGTACGACCAACACCCAGCCATGTCTTATTGCTTACTTTCCACATATAGGTATGTTGTTCTCTATAACATTTCTTAAAATATGTCTATGAGTCTACATATGTGAAATGCTGTATGTAACATTCATGCTGTACTCCTTGCAGGTAGATCACAGAATATCATCTGATGTATATCCATTTGGTAGGCCTACAAAACTAACCCCTGTTGAGAAGAAAAGGAAGTGGAGCAGCTTAGGTGAAAAATAATGATAGGAGAGCAGCATCAGCAATGGATATCATTGAAACAATCTCTTAATTTGACTACTCATGCAGATTTAGCAAAATTACCAATAGACATGTAGGCAAAAGTTCTAGATAGGAAGAAAAAGCTAAAGCCAATGAACAGATATGGTCAGTGGATGCTTTGTTAAGCAGCATGAAATGGCAGACTGCATGGATCTAGCAGTCCTAGTCAGCCTAAAGCATCTACCTAACTTTGAATCTAATAATTACCTAACATATTTACTACCAGGTATTATTCTGAATTCTCTGCTTTGGAGTCTACATTATCACAGGGGAGTTATAAAATAACTGCCAACAGCTGCGATAATCAATGTATTACAGATACAGATGCTGGGTAAGCATTTATTGTACATTGGTTGTAGAGTGACTTGGGGGGGGCAGGGCAGGGTAAGCAGCAAGATGGCTGCAACGCTGCTCCACTCCTCGTTGCTCTCTGTATCGGCTTTTTAGTTTATTTTTGTTTTCCCTTGAAGTTATAAACTTCAGATGAATGAAAGTCAACTTAACTTTTAATGGGCTATATTTGCTGAAGCAAAACTCGTTGATTAAAAGATTGGCAATTTCCCCTGTGATGATTTAGTGCTCACCCATTGTCTGTCGTTCTCATGCTGTTCAGTGCCTGGCATTTGAGTGAAAAGAAAAACGCGGCGTACCTCTGTGGAGATGAACGTTTGGAAGTGCAGCTGAGAAGTGAGTTACTAGCACTGAAGCGCCTAGCAAAAAAGATGTCTCAGAGTTTTCCATGGAAGGAGAGGAGGTGAAATGATAGCTGTTCATTGTTTCAGGCTTTTTTCAAGCCTTTAATAGGTATGACATGGTTGTCTAGGGGTTCGAGTATTTAAACGTTTTCCCTGTAAAGTCTGTGTTTACTGCGCTTAGGGGAGAGTGATTTCTACTTTTATTTTCACAGTGGCTGATATACCTTGGAAGCAGGCTTGGAACAGAGGAGGAACTGAGGCCGGACTGAGGCTGAAAATTTTAGAAACAGAGAGGAAATTAAGGTCTGGGCATATAAAAAAGTGAGCAAAAGTGTAGAACTCGTGGGAGACTCATGCAAGACTCTTTTGTGTTTTTTGCTTTTCCTGGTAAGAGACACTTCGCTTTGTGACCACCAGATAATTGAATTGAGGTCGTCTTTTCTCTGGGACCAGTTCTGCCTCTTATTATTCAGATGGTACTGCTACATATTGTCATACACGGGGTGAACTACTGCTTCTCTTAAGTTCTGTATTCACAACAGATAACTTGCAGATCTCAAGGAGTCGTTTTTGCTGAAAGACGCCATCTGATGGCATTGGCTGTCGTAGTCTTTTGCTTCAGCTGTTCCTATAATGCCCTGAACTTATAAAATTTCCTTTAAGTGACTCAAGTGAATCTGAAACCTTGGGGATTACTTATTTTAAAATTGCCATGGCTTAGTGCAATGAATCTATTGTAAATTTTATCAAAAGGGAATGTGCCACAATGTTATGCAATAGGCCCATGTGCTTCTAATAACAGTTACAGCAATTATGTATTTAATGCATTTAATGCTTGAGTTAGGAAAGTATTTAATTATTTGAAGGTTAGCTGTTTGTTTGCTCTTGAAGCTTGAACTAAGGTGCCCATAGTTAATAGCTATTGGAAATTAAATTTAAAATTAACTTAATTTATGCTGACAGAAACTTTTGGTAAGTTAGATAGTAGTGAGCTTCCCATATTTTACCTGCTGTTGGGTCTGTAAAACAGAGTTCCTATTAATCTCCTAAGTACAAGACTCAATATTTTCTGTTGCAGTCCTAGGATTGATTTGCGGCCATTTGATGCTAGTCAGGACATGATACTCCAGTGGGGATGGTCCCCCTTAGTGACATGGAACCCTGGTATATACCACAGGAGTAATCAATGGAGTTGCTGGAACAAGTGTAATCATGGGGCATGGAGCGGCATGCGTTGCATGGTGCCACTGTGGACATGTTCCAAGGCCGGCGTGTCTAGCTGGACATTAGCTGGACATGGTTATGATTGGAATAGATAAAGGGGATTGAACTGTGACACAGAGTCCTGCTGTATGCTTGACAGTGGCCAACAGTAGTAGCTGGAAAAGAGATGACCCATGGGCATGGAGCAGCATGCAGTGCAGGGTGCCTAATTGGATGTGCCTCTAAATGCCAGCAGGCCCCACTGGCTTCTAGGAAGGATCAGTGTGGATGAGATATGATCAGTGGGACCCTTTGAAACACAGTCTTGTTAAGTGCTCTAAGTATGCCTAGTGGGAGTGGCAGGATAGGAAGTAGTCCAAAGGGTACACAGCAGCATGCGCTGCATGGTACCTTTTAAGGTTGATCTGTAATGGCAGAACTCCAATCTGGTTACCTAATTGGTAATATTGGGATAGGATGTGCATGTAGGGGGTAAAACTCTGGGGATGGATAGGACTGCTATGGTGATATGTGGCCCAAATTGGCTGCCCCTTGGCTCATATGAATATCTGTTTGGGCTTATTGTTAGCCTGAATATAGAGAGGTTTATTTATTCTGATCCCTTGCAGTTATTCCAGTATATAGATTATAATTTTCACTATTTTATTTGCAGATATTATGTCGGAATATGAAATACATAGTATGATGAATTTTTATATTGTGCTCCTTTCAAGTCATCTGGATTTATGAAGGGTTTAAAAGAATACTAAAAGGGGCTTACTATTGATCTGGTTATAGAGTGAACCTTTCATGTGACTCTTAATTATTGCTCTTTACAATTTAATGTCATTTGAAACATATAGTATGTCTAGATGAAATTGATTTTATGAATGGTGCCTTGTATGAAATGTTTGTTTATGTCAGATATTGTAATTGCTTTTCTGCTGAACAATAAACTTTAGTACTACTACATTGGTTGTATGTGGTATACATATTAATCTGTAGTTGAACTACTAATTGTCCATGTGTTTATGGACTGCTGGTAATGTTATGGGCCACAACTGCTGCACATTGTAAATGATGCCTCTGTGTACATGTACTGTACCTGTTATCAGTTACCCTTAAAACTGAACAACATTGTGAGGCCAGTGTATTATGTGTAAGTTAGTAATGTGTATCATTTCCTCACCTTTTTGTTTCTATTCTTTGTTATATTCTTGTATACTGTTGTTCTCTGCCTGGACCATAGTTCATGAAGCATCTATCAGGAGACACCTGCTTGCCCAGCACTGCCTGAGACCTATCTTGTGTACCACTTTCCTCATAGAGCTCCTGTCTTGCATCCCATTTCACCAACCCAAGGTACCCAGTCTCAAATCCCTCAGGCTTGGTCCACCATCCACCAGCCTTTTGGGCACTCTTTCAGTTTACTTTGGTGTTTTTGTTTTATATGCTGGTTATGGGACTTTAAGGTTGCAATAAGGCGTGGCCACAAATTTGGGCATGAGTTATGTGCACCATCATCTCCTTGAGCTTTGTGGGCTGCCAGGGAGTCATATACCCATCAACCCAAGGACGGGTGAACTGTTGCTTTGATGTGGAATTTTTGTTCATCTGCTGCATCATGACAATCCAAGCTGGCTTCAGATCCTGGGTAGCCATTATTATTTGATGTTTGGCATTAGTGTCTGAACCCTCAGCACCACTTGGTCATCTCTAGTTAGATGTCATTAGTGCATCTTTCTATTATTTATTTTCAACATGTGCAGCACATAGTGAATACTGGATTGGCAACTATGCAGAACCATTGTGTTCTGCTACTGAGGGATTCTGATTCCCTATGACATCAAGAGTGATACTGGAGAGGTCCATGAGAATCAGAACCTCAAGGTGGCAAAACACACTGGGTGTACATAGAGTTGCTCATCCTGTATTTTTTATAGTGCATAGTACTGTGTGAAATGTGCATTTTGTGAGTTCTTTTTCTTTCAAAATGAAACGGACTCATGCAGACCCTAGAGGTTCTAGAATGCTGTTCTACCACAGAAAGGTAGAACCGCATTCCATGACCTTAGAACTGTGGTTGAACAGCATTTTGAAAGGGATGGAATTATATGCAGAACAAAACTCCACAATACACTATAATGTAGTACTCACAGCTTAATGATTATGGAAATATATATAAAGGAAGAAATATCCCAGGCAGGCACTGAAAATATCACTGTTATCATCCTGTTCCTGTATGTCATGATATCTCCATATTCCTATATGTCATGGTGATATCTTTATGTTCCTGTATGTCACTGCATGGAAAGTGAAAGTATTTCACTGTCTATGGAATGGGACTCTGCTGACCTGCCCCGAGACTTGAAACCCCTTGCCACCACCACACACACACAGCCCTCTGATATTTGGTTGATCCTGCCATTATTTGTAACTAATCAGTAATGTAAAAAAATATCTGGTTGATCCTGTCACTGTGGTATTTGAAAATGGTACTGCACTTCTCTGTCTGCCTCAACATGTAGCATGACTGAGCAGTTTGACAAATTGAGCATGCTGCGTCCTCAGAGCTGTACACTACTCCAGTCTGTGTAAGAATTCTTGTAAACTGTGTACATTTGTACACTTTCAGTGTTTTTCCATAACATAAGCTCCCGACTCTACCGACAGGACAGCGAGTGAGTCGATAGCTTCAGAACATGAGAAGGTAATGTCAGCGAGTGTTGCTATCAACAGTCGCTGATGCTACCTTCTCGTGTTCTTAAGATACCAACTCACTCGCTTTCCTGTCAGTAGATTCGGGAGCTTATTTTATGGAAAAACACTGAAAGTGTACAAATGTACACAGTTTACAGGAATTCTTACACAGACTGCAGTAGTGTACAGCTCTGAGGACGCAGCGTGTTTCACTTATCACAGCGCTCAGTCATGCTACATGTTGAGGCAGACAGAGAAGTGCAGTACCATTTTCAAATACTACAGTGATGGAATCAACCAGATATTTTTTTACATTACTGCTTAGTTTCAAATAATGGCAGGATCAACCAGATAACCTTCTTTAAATAACTTTTAAATGGTAAGATAAAACGCATAATTTCTTTACATAACATCTGCCATTACTTATATTGGTTGGGGATATGTGGAGTTATGTGGTGGGGGTTCAATGCCCAAAACACATGTTGTATAAACAGAACATGACATGGCCTGACTGAAGATATCATATTTATCTTTACTCGAGGCAAATGACATCAAGATATCTCACTGGTGCCTTCGGCACTTGTGACATATCATGATATCATTGGCTCCTCATGAAGATAGATATGATATCTTCAGTCAAGCCATATCATATCCCTGATATATATATATATTTAATCTTTGCAAGTATGAGACATAAAGAGTCGTCCGACAGACTTTGGTTTGACTGTTAGTAAATTTAAACAACAGTAGTCAGGACATGTGCATGTATTCAAACTTGGTATGTTGTGTCACTATATGGTATAGATTATTGATGCTCCTCTTTACTGTGTCTCAAGAGAATTTGATAACATCATGTGTATGACATTCTGGTTATGAATATTTGCACATTTATTGTTCTCTGCACATACACGCAATACTGTCTGAACTGGACTGCAATTCTTTATTTTTAATTTTTTAATTAATTTTTCCACAGTTCTCATGATTTAGTATCCCTTACATCTACTCCAAATCTTCATTCACCCCCTGAAGTAATGAGACAGCTTGAAGAAGATACGTCAGTTTGTGCTGGAAATAACAGTAATTCATGTACACTGAGGTAAATGAAATTTGAAGTTTGAAACTAATTATTACATAGTCAGTCACAGTCTATATTAATTGTCATTGAACTTGTATGGCTTGCATTGTAATATATAGAAATTCATGTTATTTTCTATTTCTCAGTGGATCCAAATATTCTTGTTTTGCTAGAATTCACCAATCCAGAGGAATACTCCCAGCAGAATTTTTTGGATACACAGTGGATGATGGAAAACATCCTGTTTATTACTACATGGATTCTGTGACGTTTGTCTCATTTACATTTCTAACCTTACTATTCGCTTTTACTGTCATTGTCCTCTTAAAATGATGATAACTATGCAAGATACATTATTGTTTATTAGGATGATTGTCAGTGATGAGGATGACATGGATTCAGACTACTGTGAAAGTGAAGACAATTGCACACAAGATTACTTAAGTTCTGGTGACCATGGAAGGTGCAACATGTGGATTTCATCATTCTTTCATGTCTGTTTGAATTAAATTGTAATTAAATTAACACATTCAATATACCATTTCAATTAACTGTTTTCAATACTTTCCACAACATAGCAAATGTAAATCTACTGAAAAAAGTGTCTGTCACAGAGGAGATGACAGGAAACAATGAAGCGACATATGAAGATGATAGTGACATTGAAGACATGCAGCAGTACTGCTCTAATCTGCATTCTATTGCTGATGAGAAGATTTTCATGGTTTATGAAAGTTCCATTTGAATTCTAGCGGAAAAAATTGGGATATTGAACTGTGATCAGTGTGGTTCCGAAGTCCATTTAGAAGTACAGTTTTCATCTTCCATTATCTGTTTAATTTGGGTGAGTACAAGTTGAAAGTTACATTGGGTAGATAATCCATTGGTCATGACTTATTGACACACAGTTATTTGAATGTTGATGTTGTACATTGCAAATTAAGGTTGTCTATTGTTTTTTGATGATCCAGATGGGTGTTTAGTACTGTAACTTTGTTCCATATAATTGTGTCATCCCAAATGAAATATATAGGCCAAACTATTGCGTATAATTTATAAGTTACCTTTGTGTAACATTTATTATTTTATACTACTGGTGATATCGTATAACTGCACAGTAATATATTATTCCTCTTAATTTCATGTTACAGAAATGTGATATTGGTCATGAGGAGTTTTGATGGGAAGCTCAGCCAAAGATTAAAAAACAGACATACGCTGGTGATGTTGCTCTATCTGCTGCTATTCTGATGTCTGGAAATAATTATGGAAAAATATCATTGCTAGCCAAAAGCTTGAACATACCAATCATGAGTTCAACATCTGTTTTTCTGTATTCAACATCATTTTGTTGTGCCTGCCATTGAGCAATTCTTGGATGACATGCAACAGGATATATTGAATGACCTGACTGGGAAAAGTCTTATACTGACAGGTGAACAAACATGTAAACTGTAACCTATTTAATATTTAATGCTATAACTCCAAAGTGAGGCATAGGAAGCTTTGAACAATGTGAAGTACTTTTGAGTAATAAATAAAGTTCTACTTAGTGTGCAGAATAATGCAAATAATGCAACATTACTAAGATGTTCTCTGTAATCCACATGTAACCACCTTGTTACCCGGGGTTACTAGAATCCCAGTAAGACCTAGTGGTAGGCAGGAAAGGCAGCTTGTGAAACTCCAATTAAATGGATTTCACACTGTCTTACTCTGTTCTCAGTCTCAGCAGAGACTGAGGGATGACATCACCAATAGAACTTTCGCAGCTGCATAAGCCACATTGGAATCTGCAGCAAAGGGAGTTAGATAGAATGTTGGGAATTTTAAAAGGAGAGTCTGCAGTTTGTCTTGAAGGAGTGAAGTTGTATTCAAGTGGTGGAGACCGCTGTTCGGGTCTCAGTGCCCCCTCCCTCCGGGGGGGATGTAAAGATTCCCAGCAGATTCCTGGGGCAAACCCCTTAATTCTGCTAGTGGAGGAAAAGCTGCCTGTTTAGTCCAAGATTTATTTTGGAAGATGGAAGATTTGTGAGTCACCTGTGGGGCACCTGCAGCCTAAGGGTGAGTGTCTGCTCTGGCTAAAAGGGCATATGTTTTCTTCACCCTGGGACTTGTGTGAAAATCTAAGGATTGAACTATATATTGAGAAGCCTAGAGAAATGGGCCAAGCAAGTAAAAGTAGTGTCAAATCCCAGAGTTTTGTGAGAAGCAAATAATACGTAGAGAAGATGTGACAGACGTCTACCCTTAATCTACATTTAGGAGTTCAGCAAAGGAATTGTTCAGTTTTTCCAGAGAAATGGCCCGGTATGGGCTGTGGGAGCTGGAGGTGGGTGGCTCCCCATCTTTAGTGACCAGGTCCACTTCTATGGATTTCTTCTGTGGTTTCTACTTTGCCTCAGGCACTTGGCCAGTGATGGGGGAAGTACCCAGATGTGGGATTGTAAGGAAAATTCTCTCTAAGAGTCACAGACTCTAGTGTGGTGAGGGGAGCCATGGCAGGATAATTGGTTCATTCATCCAATTGACTGTGGATCAAGTGGTCGGCAGGGGAGCCAGGCCAGTGGGGAAAACCTAAGTATGTACAAGTCGGGCTGTGTACCCAAAGCTGTGTGCAAGTCCGGGCTGTGTGCCTGGTGGGTTCAGAGCCTGAGGGCTGGAAATGGTGATAAAGTGTTCTGTAGTCTCTAATCTGCATTACCAGGAAAAGTAGTCCCATGGGGGTCCGTCTATGCTTTGTTTGTTCAGCTAGTATGTGTGCATAAAAGCCACACTGAAGAATCCTATTCCTGGTTCTGGACATTAAAGTTATTGCTTCCTGTGTTCGGATTTACTTGGGTGCCCCTGTGCAGAATAGCCAAACCTAGGTCCCCCTGTGCCGAGTATCCTCATCCTCCCCGAGCCCAGGTCCCCACCAGGTACTTCTGTCAGCTTCAACAGCATGCCACCTGTCATTTTGGCAAAAAGGCAGGGGTGAGGGGTTACAAAAATGGAGGCACCGCTTTGGATTTTGTTCTGGGAGGAAGGTGCTTGGGCAAGGGGGCTAGCGTTTGGGCTATCTGGTAGTGGGTAGCCCAAAAAGCTGAAGCAATTTCCCTAGTGTGTTGCTGTGTACTGTGAATCTTGTGCTGCTGTTTAAAATTGCCAACTGTTTACCAAGGAGCAGTAAAGCCAAAGAGTGTGCCCTTGTCCTGCATCAAATAGTTTACAGCATTTGAAATGCTTTTAAAAATGAACTGTGGTAACAAAAGTGTGGGAGAATAGGGGTAGCAACATGAAAATTGTGCTCTGGACGTTTGAAATGCTTTTAAAATGAACTGTAGTGAAGAAAAGTGTTGAAGACTAGGGGTAGCAACAGGAAAATTGTGCCCTGGATGTTGGAAATGCTTTCTGAATGAATTGAGAGACTGTAGTATAAATGGATATGTTAAATGGTTGAAATGGGCTCCCGCCATGGAGTCAGTTGAAAAAAAAAAGTTGCATTCTGCAGTTTAAATTTGCCTACTCGGTGATCGCCGTTAGGAGAAGAGCCCTCGTGAGGAAGAAGAGGCTCATTTGCATGGCGTCGTGTGGTTGGTCAGGCTGCAATCAGTCCCGCCCCTCAGCCAGCTCTATAGTGACTGCCCCAGCATTTGAGAGAGAGTGTGAGTGGAGTGCGTGTACTGGCAGTGGAGGAGCATCGTGGAGTGTTAAAATTGTTGTAAACAGTTTAAAAATAGACTATTTAGTTTAAAATAGGGCTCAATCCACTAATCAATCATCTGAATTGCAAGTTTGGTGGTTGAAAAGACGATCGGTAGGACTGCCTGCCCGTTTCTGTTCTGAGGCCTCCAAGAACTGATTGCAGGCCATTTTTCCCCATCGCAGAAAACTGCTACTGATAACAGTAAGTAATCACCTTAAAACTGCTCAAATAGTGATTTTCAGCCCTATGTCATATAAATGTGTGTGCAGCAGTGTAGTTGCTTTGCAATTAACGACTGTGTGAAGTCCTGCCAGCAAGTGCAAGTCTGTTAAGCCATTGACTGTGTGCATAGTAATGAATTTAGCCTCAGTTTAAAGTGTGTATCCAGAGAGAGACTGTAGGTTGTAGCAAAGTGCAGCACTAGAAATATAGGCAATCCTGTGCTAAAAACCTGAAGCTTTAAGGGACTGTGAATAAAATAAATAATACCAGCATGTAAAAAGTCCATGGAAAATCATGTAAATGTGTTTAAAGCCAGAACAGAGCAAGTTGTGCAGTTTGAGCAAAAGTTATCAATAGTTTGTGTAAATCGGGTCCGCAGTGGCTTGACCCAGATTCTGAATGTTGATGCACAGGAGTGCTGCCACCGCCATTACAGGGTGGGGTAGTAAAGTAAACACAGCAGCAGAGGAGCCATTTTACAGCTAAAGAGTGTGTTCAGTAAAGTTGGGACTTACATTTACAGTGAACTTTGCTTATTTTTCTGCAGTTATGGCCTCAGGACCAGCTCGTTAACCGGATCATGCCCAGGTTGCAGTAACAGCAGCAGTAAATAGACTGAGGGATATTGAAAAGTGGTGCTATGGAGGGCAACTGCCTCCTCATGTGGCGATTCCTAATTTTCCAGTGCATGTATGTCAAATATGCTTGAAAGCTGGAAGGGATGTCTTCATGATTCCTCACTGTGCTGAATGCCTAGAAAAATATGGCTTGTATAAAGCGCCTCAAATTCGTTTGGCTCCCACATGGACAAAAATTCAGGAATCTGCAGTTGGGAGCACACAGCACCAGGCAGAGCCTGTGAAGGAAGGCCCCTCGGGGGAGTGTGTCACAAATCTAGAGGGTGCAGAGTTAGAGATGACCAGAAGTTGAAGTTTCGGATGCTGGATCCCAGAAGGAAAGTTCGGATAAAGCATCAATAGACCCTTGGAGGGGGGGGCCTAGCCCAAGTCTCTTAGGTGAAGATGAGATGCGGGAGGCCTTTGAGTGCGAGGTGTTGACCTCTGCACCTAGTGATGAGTGGATAATCTCAGGAGTGAGAACGACTGCTCACTCCTGGGCTCAGATCCTCAGTGAAGAGGAAGATGAGGGGGAACCTATGTGGCCTTGTGAAAAAGGAACAGGTACACAGCCTCAAGATCTTGCCTCGGAGAGATGTGTGGAAGAAAGTGGTGATGCCACTGCCCTGGCTTTACAGGAGGAAGAAGTCAGGGATCCGTTTCTAATTTCCTTAAGGATGCATAGCTGGCAGAACCAGGACTGGCCACCCTCAAGCCAGGCCAACGGTCTCAGATTGACCAAAGCAAGTAAAGAGGAGAGACTGGTTCATAGAAAGGCAAATGAGGTCTATGGTATGACCTTTCCTACCTTTCCTCGGAAAGTCTGGGAGGAGATTGAGAACTGCAGGAAATCCTGGATCTGGGATGAAGCAATGAAAAGTGTGCATCCTGGGGCCAACAATCATGTAAAGAACAGACTGTTCCACGAAAAGTATACCCAGTGGAAGAGAGGCAGGACACTGTTTATAAACAGAGTGAGAACAGTGGACGGAGAGGGACGTGAAATCTCCCACTGTGTGAATTATGTGCACCCAGATGGAGTAATAATTCAAGCTCCTGATCCCCGGTGCTATTGGCCTCAGTGCAAGGACCTCCCAGCAAATAAGCCAGTGCCTAAAAAGTGGAAAGCCGAGCAGTGGTAGTCAATACTGCCACACCAGACTGTGAAGTGCCTTATTAATTTGCCAATATGGACATCCAGGACTCAGGTGCCCCACATTCATCAGTCTACAGTGTACTGTCCTTCCCAGAAAGCATCAACTGGCCCACCAGATGACTTCAGACCCAGAGAGGACACCATCCCAGCTGTATCCTGTTCATCGCCTGGTAATCGGATGACGTCGGACCAGCTGTTTCCTTTTTGTTCCTGTTCTAAGGTTCCGTCTCCAGAGATGACATCAACCCAGCTGTTCTCAGATGTGCCCTCCTGTGGTTCCTGGAAGATTTCCGCCCAGCTGTATCAGAAGAAATGCTGCCAGGGAGAGTCTTCATCAGAGGTGCAGGTTGGTGCCGAATTTTGTACTACAAGTGGCTGGTAGGTTCGAACTTTTCTATCTTTAGGACATTGCAGTACACACCCTACACTAACAGACTTCAAAATGTGTGAACTGTCCTCAAAGACTCTCCCCTTCAGGACTTTGGCCTGTTAGAACTGTGCTTCACCGGGCTCTGGCCCAGGAGACACTCTTTACTGGACTAGCCTTCAGGCCTTGTGGTCACTAGTTGGGACTTTTAGGGCACTCCATCTCCCCAAATGTGTATTGTAAATAATGTCATTGTTTTCTAATGTAAATACTGTTTTTCTACCTTTTTTCTAAAAAAATCTTTTTGGGATTTTCCATGTTTTGATGGTAGGGGTTTAGGTAGACTGTGTATGCAGATTAGGAGTATGTGTTGTCTTTCTTTTTCTTACAGGTGTTCCTGGGAAGACAGAAGAGAAGACAAGAAGAGGAGGAGGGGCTCATTGGAGTTCCTCACCAGTGCTTTAGTGTTTCAAAATTTAAAATACTGTGGTGTTATTGCTGTTATTGCTGTATTCACCCTTTCCTTCCACAGGTGTGGTTGTGGGGTAGGGGGGAGGCAGTAACATGGTATAAAGTAGTATTTTAATGGTGTGTGGTTGCAGGTTGCCCAAGGTCGGGGAGGTCCCCGGGTTGTTTTTTTGTTTTGGGGTATTAGGTTAAAGGCAGATAGGTTTTCCCTAGAGGGTTAGGGAGGGTAGACAGGCTGTGGTCCTGAGTGGCCATTGGGACCGCAGTGCTGATCTATCAGGGCTATGCTCTGGATAGTTCTACCAGAGCCACTAGGTGTCCATAATAAGTGGATAGTTTAGAGGCTGATATGTCAGCTACAAGCCTCTAGGCCCTTAGTGTTGCCTGCCTGTGCTTGCACATGGTAGGAGGGGGCCTGATCACCCCCCTCCGCAGGTAGCACATAGGGTGGGATGGCCTAAGGCTGGGTAAATAATAACTGTGGACAGTCATTTTCCTGGTCAAGGGTGAGTGTAACCCCCTTGTTACCCGGGGTTACTAGAATCCCAGTAAGACCTAGTGGTAGGCAGGGAAGGCAGCTTGTGAAACTCCAGTTAAATGGATTTCACACTGTCTCACTCTGTTCTCAGTTTCAGCTGAGACTGAGGGATGACATCACCAATAGAACTTTCATAGCTGCATAAGCCACATTAGAATCTGCAGCAAAGGGAGTTAGATAGAACGTTGGGAATTTTAAAAGGAGATTCTGCAGTTTGGCTTGAAGGAGTGAAGTTGTACTCAAGTGGTAGAGACCGCTGTTCAGGTCTCAGTGCCCCCTCCCTCCGGGGGGGAGTAAAGATTCCCAGCAGATTCCTGGGCCAATCCCCTTAATTCTGCTAGTGGAGGAAAAGCTGCCTATTTAGTCCAAGATTTATTTTGGAAGATGGAAGATTTGTGAGTCGCCTGTGGGGCACCTGCAACTTAAGGGTGAGTGTCTGTTCTGGCTAAAAGGGCATATGTTTTCTTCACCCTGGGACTTGTGTGAAAATCTAGGGATTGAACTACATATTGGGAAGCCTAGAGAAATGGGCCAAGCAAGTAAAAGTAGTGTCAAATCCCAGAGTTTTGTGAGATGCAAATAATACGTAGAGGAGATATGACAGATGCCTACCCTTAATCTACATTTAGGAGTTCAGCAAAGGAATTGTTCAGTTTTCCAGAGAAATGGCCGGGTATGGGCTGTGGGAGCTGGAGGTGGGTGGCCCCCCATCTTTAGTGACCAGGTCCACTTCTATGGATTTCTTCTGTGGTTTCTACTTTGCCTCAGGCACTTGGCCAGTGATGGGGGAAGTATCCAGATGTGGGCTTGTAAGGAAAATTCTCTCTAAGAGTCACAGACTCTAGTGTGGTGTGGGGAGCCATAACAGAATAATTAGTCCATTCGTCCAATGGACCACGGATCAAGTGGCTGGCAGGGGAGCCAGGCCAGTGGGGAAAACTCAAGTGTGTACAAGTCAGGCTGTGTACCCAAAGCTGTGTGCAAGTCCGGGCTGTGTGCCTGGTGGGTTCAGAGCCTGAGGGCTGGAAATGGTGATAAAGTGTTCTGTAGTCTCTAATCTGCATTACCAGGAAAAGTAGCCCCATGGGGATCCTTCTATGCTTTGTTTGTTCAGCTAGTATGTGAATAAAAGCCACACACTGAAGAATCCCATTCCTGGTTCTGGACATTACAGTTATTGCTTCCTGTGTTCGGATTTACTTGGGTGCCCCTGTGCAGAGTAGCCAAACCTAGGTCCCCCTGTGCCGAGTAACCTCATCCTCCCCGAACCCAGGTCCCCACCAGGTACTGCTGTCAGCTTCAACAGCATGCCACCTGTCATTTTGGAAAAAAGGCAGTGGTGAGGGGTTACACACAGGAAATGGAAGAATGGATAGTCTGGGCCACTGTGGTCAGTATTGCACTACACATTAATGGAGTACAACACAAAGCAGATAATTTCTGTCTGGGCCATAGACAAGCATGAGACACAACTGAAGTCAACCACAATGGAGAAAGAAGGGTTCAAAAGAGCACTTCATAATTTACAAGAGAAGAACCATTATGTTTCTGAAACTGTAATAGATGCTCATACACAGATATCAGCCCTCATGCATATGTAATATTACATTGGTATGATTGAAAAAATGTTCTCTTACATGCATGATTAATACTGACAAGTATCCAAAACTTTCTTTTCCACTTGGAAAAGAGTATAGAAACATAGAAACATAGACTGTCATGGCAGATAAGGACCGCTTGGCCCATCTAGTCTGCCCATTTCCCTATCTACAGGATAGGCCGCAGATCCTAGTTAACCAACAGCCTATTTCTTCCTACCCCACACAAGAATTGCCTTATGTCTGTCCCATGCATTCTTGAATTCTCCCACAGTTTTAGACCCCACAACCTCCTCAGGTAGGCTGTTCCACGCATCCATAACCCTCTCTGTGAAATAATACTTCCTCATATTGCCTCTGAACTGCCCCCCCCATCTTTAAATTGTGTCTCCTTGTTCTTGCACATCTCTTTTTCTGAAAGATGCTACCCTCTTGGACTTTGTTGATTCCACTGAGGTACTTAAAAGTTTCTATCATGTCCTCCCTCTCCCTTCTTTCCTCAAGGGTATACATATTAAGCATCTTTAGTCTCTCCCCATACAGCTTCTCTTGCAGACCTTCCACCATTTTAGTTGCCCTCCTCTGGACTGCCTCTATCCTGTCTATGTCCTTGCGGAGATGGGGTCTCCAGAACTGGACAAAGTACTCCAGATGGGGTTTCACCAACTGTCTGTACAGAGGGATAACAACTTCCTGTTTTCTGCTGCTGATGCCTCTCCCTATGCATCCCAGTATACACCCAGCCCTCCTTACTGCCTTCTCACATTGCTTACTAACCTTAAGGTCATCTGATATGATTACCCCCAGTCCCTTTCCTTTTTTGTTGTTATTACTACCTCCCCCCCCACACTGTGTAGTCTTCTCCCGGGTTCTTGTTTCCCAGGTGCATTATGTTTCACTTCTTTGCATTGAATCCTAGCTGCCATACTTCTGACCATTCCTCCAACCTTGCCAAGTCCCTTCTCATCCTTTCCACGCCTCCTTGTGTATCAACCCTGTTGCAGATCGTTGTGTCATCTGCAAAGAGGCATACTTTTCCTTCCTGTCCCTCTGCAATGTCACTTATGAAGACATTAAAAAGAACTGAACCCAACACTGAACCCTGCGGTATCCCACTAGTAACACCTCTTTCTTCAGAGTGGACTCCATTTACAATTACCTTCTGTGTCCTGTTGTCCAGCCAATGTTTTACCCAGGCTACCACCCTGGGACCCACTCCCAGGCTGGTTAATTTGACTATTAATCTTTTGTGTGGGACTGTGTCAAATGCCTTTCTAAAGTCTAGGTAGGCCATGTCCACAGCCCCTCCCTGGTCTACTACTTTGGTCACCCAGTCAAAGAAATCTACTGGATTCGTCTGACATGACCATCCCACTGTTTAGGTACTCAACTATTCTTTCCTTCAGAAGTGACTCTATCACTTTCCCTACCACAGAGGTCAGACTGAAAGGTCTGTAGTTTTCTGCCTCTGTCTTGGTCCCACATTTGTGAAGGGGAATCACATCTGCCTTCCTCCAGTCCTCGGGTACCACACCATCCTCCCATGATTTATTAAAAAGAGTAGCCAGTGGTTTCACTAGTTCCCCCCTAATTCTTTTAGAATTCTGGGGTGAATTCCATCAGGCCCCATTGCTTTGTCCACCTTCAGTTTTAGGAGTTCTTGCAGAACTCTTTCTTCTGTGAAAGTAACATCAATCATTCTTATGACATGTGGCACAGTGCCAAGAACCTTCGGAAGAGAATTACAGTAGTAAGTATCAACAATCTCCTTCTAATCTGTGTGTCCAAATAGTATTAGTTGCATAAATAATTCCTTTTACTCTGCTTCGTTTCTGGAGGCAAGTCAACATAAAAAAACTGTAAGGAGCTTTCTTCATGGTGCTCTGACATTGTAAGCCATTTTTGGTTCTGTTGTCCAGAGGCAAGTAATACTGAAGAATTCTTGATAAGTAGTTGTGAGTATCATTTGTGAAATCTGACTAGTTAAATAGGTAAATAGTATTGTAATAAATATTGTTTCTTATTCAAAGGGTATGTGGAACTCATTAACTCATCATGTGGTGAATGAGAATACATGGCTAGTGTCTAATTCATATAGGTCAGCTGAATGCAGACATGGGCCACTTGAATCACAAAGTGATAAGGACTGGCTTGTGAGAAGTTCTGCTGCTCGCCTGGAGTTATGTAGGATCATCATGGACAAACGTTTCATAAATGTGGTACCATATTTTTGTAACTTCAGGTGACACATTACTGTTGTAATTCAATTTGTTATAACAGCTGATTGATATGTATTTTTAAAGTCTGCTTACACTTGTAACTTTCTCAGGACAATGTGTGAACTGGAGCAGTTTCATCAACATCTGCTAATGTATGCATCAAAGAGGTACTCCTACACATATCCTGTGTTCAAAGCCAGATGCCTCCTAGCAGCAATCGACTACAACAGTCACATTGTCCATGAGCAGATGCGAAATAAAAGAGAGCCGTCATGTGAGTGTAAATTATAATTACCATATTATATTACATTGTATGGTGGTGGTCTCTTTGTAATTAATGTAACCAGTCAGAGTAGAACCGTGATATGCCATCGCTGTGTCATCACTCTGATGTTATCCTATATTGTGTATGAAATATCAATTGAATAACAGAAAGGGACGCGACAGCAGTAGCAGGATTGCCTATTGTAATCAGTTATTAACAATATTGTTGGACTGCATATGTCTTGTACTATTGTTGTCTATGATTAATATGTGATTTTTTGTTATTTTTCAATGGCAGTTTCACTATCTAACAGAATGTTACAGTCATGTGGAAATGTAGAAAATTAAATATTATTCAATATGTAAAATTATAGTGTATTGTAGGTGTTACTGACATAAAAAAAAACATAAACACAAAGATTTGCATCAGATATCACACCTCACTATCTGTAAGTAAGCAAGCAGTAATACCCAACCAGGCATGTGGTATTGGGCAATACCAGACCAGCCAGGGTCATAATGAGGCTCGATGCCACAGGCTGAGGATTTTATAGCCCCTGGAAGGTCCGTTATTGCCCATACCACCCACACCGAAGGGTAGTATTACACTTAGGAAATGGGCAAAGTGCAATTTTTTTACAGGATAAAATAAATGTTAAGTAATTCTATAATAAAAATGACTAGCATTCATTTGTTTGTTCTTTCTTGGAAAAGTAGTCCCTAAAATTATTAGGACTTAGAACAAACTGAAAAAAACATTTTGAAACAGTCCAGCCATAAAAATATAGTATGTCAGTTAAAGTTCTGTCTGAGTGTGAGTAATGCCTGCAGTTAAAGGGGCTATTGTAAAATTGCAATTAACCACTTAACAGTGTGGGTTATGGAAGGATTTAACATGGCATAGCAAAACCAAGACAGCTGATCCATCCCATTACCCACACACTTTCACGGTTTATTAGTTAAATATGTAAAAACATTGCACTGTAATTGTCAATTTGAACATTTTTTTGAACTTTTAAAGTGTAAGGGGACACCGCCAGCCTAATTTTAATCCCACTATTTCTAGTTGAAAACCCTGTATTTTATGATTGCTTACCTTCTAAAAAGTTCCATGATATTGCTTTTGCTGACTTTATACCCTTACTAAGTAGAACTAAAATGCATGGCAATGAATACTTACAAAGAACATTGGCTCTGTTTAGAATCCTGCTTCTGTTCTTACTGCAAATGTTCTGAGCATTAGAAACACATACAAACAGTTCAATCACTCAAAAGGCAGTAGCCTCCTCATCTCCCAGTGCATCATGAGGGTTAGAGTGTTTCATGGATGTTACCAAGTCCAGGAAAGATGCATTTGAAGTTGATCAAGGAATGTAAACAAACCTGTTTTGGTGTGTTAACACCAGTATGTTGAGCAGTCTGTGTTTTTTAAGACACTAAGAGTCAGAATCAGAGTACCAGCTACATCTACAATCTTTGCAGAATGTTGACAATCATAAGATATGTTTTTTAAACTAGGGACACTGACACTTAAGGAGGTTGACAGTGTTCCTTTAAGTTTTGCTTCTATGCCACTGTTATGTAATAAGATTGCACTTCCTGTACATTGGCTACAATACATTTTAACTAATGCTGAATAAAACTGTATTTCATTGTGATTGACAGATACAAACAAATGTTTAACAAGAAATAGAAGAGATGGACAGCAGTTCCAAAGAAAACGCCAAAGGAGTATAATTACTTGAGACAATTGATGGCTGTCATATTCTCAATGAGGTCAAACATGAATGGGAAGGTTAGCCAAATAAGGCAGATGTCGCAGACTGACCCATGCCTAATTTCATCAAGTATTGCTCCATTGTCACCACCACCAACATCCGAAATAGTTGCAAAGCACTTGTCACGGTTCCATGACCAGAAAATTGAGATGTAGTAACCAAGACTAATTCTTGTCAGTAACTAAGTGAATGGTTCAATGGTAGGATTTTTGTTTGATACCACCATTCACAGACATTAGTCAATTCTGTGCAGTCGACATTGACGTCAGTGAGCATCCATGCATCTGTTAATTTAATATGAACCGATTATAATTTCAGGACTGACGGATGTGAAGAAACCAAAAAAGTTGTAATCCTCAAAAGACATGGATAGTTGCTGAAAAGATCTACATCCTGATCTTTAAAACTGCAAAGTTTTACATTGCTCAAACTTTAGTAATCATTTTTGTTCAGTACTAGAAGTGTACTTTTTATTTTTAAAATTTCTTTATCTCCTCCAAACCTCCCAGGCATCCTTCAGGAGTGCCCTCTCAGATGTGCCTCTACTCCTGGCCTGAACCCCCACATTCCCCCAGTTCTCCCCCCGGACGACATCTGCAAGTCTGACCCTTGGATCACCCCAGTGGCTGGGTCCACCCTCCTGTGGTGGCTCTTTGTAGCTAAGAGTGAAGGACCTACCTTTGTCACTGTCACGGCCCATGGAGAAACCTGGGTGCGCTGGGCCAGAGTAGGGATGTGGGTGCTCCATCAGGGCCTCTGTCATCTCACCGGGTGCCAGAGGGGTTTTCCACTGTTTTTTTTCCTTCCCCCTCAGAGTGTGAAATATCAAGGCAATGTCACGCTGCAACTCTGCCCCTACATCCTCTGCGTCACCATGCTGAGTGCCCCCAATTTCCACCAGAGGCCGCTCCAGGAGTGGTCGCTTCTCCCCACCCTCCCCAGGAAGAGAGAGAGCAGTCCTCTGGACACTCGATCTCTCCCCCCCCGCCGACCCCCAGTGGCCCGGGCTCATTCCCGAACCCAGGAAAATGGCATGGTGTGAGGTGTGGCATCCAGCGCTTCAACCCTCAGCGCCACCGGGCTGGCTTGGAAGTGTACTTGATGACCCATTTTAATGGTCACCACCTTGTGTACAGATGGTGAACATGTTTGGTAGGTTCAAATAATGATGGATATTCATATATGGTTGGTGAGGTACAATATAAGTCTAAGGAACATGACTGTCAAACTAGGTTCAGGCAGGGATGGGTGTACTGTGCAGTGTAGTGGAGGAAAGTAATACTATCAGAGGCCATCACAGTGAACATGTCTATTGCAGTAAACAGATATTTGCCACTTGAAGGTAAATGCATTGTACTATCATTATTACCATTCTCTGGTACCATATTTGAGTAAGCAGACCCTGAGATCTGTGTTATTGTAAATAGCCATTACTGTCTTCCTTTTTTTAACGTGATCTTGAAAAAATAATTTTACTGAATGTTCAAAGGATTTATGCTTGATTTACAACCTCCACACTTTCCATTGGTTTGCCATTCTAGACTGAGTATTTGATGTTTAATTGGTACCCCTTTCCTGGACTTCCTCAAACCAATCATATATAGAAATATGGCTAATAAAACACTCACTGCTATTGATGGAACACTGCCCACATATTATGTGTAGTCACGCTCGTGAGTATGTTTAGACATACTTTCCTGTGACTGTGGTGTTCCATTCTCCTGACTACCAGGATCCATTTATGCCCATCTTGACACTTATGTCATCTGTTAACCTAAAGTAACCACCAACACCTTGACCAGAATGCTGGTCCTCAACTCCACTGCCATAACTGCGAACAAGTACTTCCTCTTGATACTTTTATATATTATATGAAACTCACCCATGTGCCCATGTCCCTCTCATGGTGTGATGTACATCCCCCAGCCCTACCACCCTTCCAAATTGTTATGTTGCTTCTGAGTGCAGTGCTCATCTATGTAACTGATCACAATGTACAGAGTAAATACATATTTGAAGTTCAATCATCACCATGTATAGTTTATTAATCAATTAAATAAAAACATGTACAAATTATGTTTATACAGTTCTGAACGTCAACTTTATTAATTGATCATAGCAATCAATAAAATCACAAAGATATTGTATGCAACAGTAAGGTGGTAGTGCTACCTGACTTACATAGGTTTTATATATGATGTGAGAAAGACTTTAGAACATAGAATAATTTCACTGTAAGGTTTGTATTTTGATAAAAGGCAATGTTAAATGTAAAGTACAAAAAATGCATAACATCTTTGTGAATGTATGTTTTATCTCTGAATAAAGAAAAATATGAAAAGGTACACTATAAGGGTTGTGTGAACCAACATCACTGGAAACCATCAGAATGACAGAACTGCATTCTACTGTTAAAATATGCACATATAATTGCAAGGCAAATGCCAATCCCATAAAACTTGTAGTTCTATTTGAAATATCCTGGGAAAATCATTTGTGAGATCACAGCAGAGAGACATTGTAATATAATCTACCTCAAGAACCATCTTTCAAAAATAACACATGCATAACAACACACTATATCCACCAATATGTAAAACATGAATAGGTGACTAAACTAGACAAGTTGGAAGAAATCCAGTAAACTGTCCCAAAGGATCAGGGTATGTACCCTAATCCACCAAACTACACAGCTTGGGATCACAAATCTGTTCCCTTGTCCCAAACGAAGATATCTCCACAATACGTAGTGTCTATAGGCTGCGTGTCTTTGAGATCAATTTATATCCTGCTCCATGGCTAGCACGAATACCTCTCGAAGGTACAAGATAGCTATCTACAGAATCCCAGGGTCTAAAATGTAATAATCCATTTCCTATATTGGAGCATAATAAAAACTTTTTCACATTGTTTCATGATAACGCAGCGTTTTGGTATGCAATACAATCTTTAACTGTATAGGTAGGTTATATGAAGGCTTTGCCTCCTGATTTCTTCCCAGCCTCCCTTCCTGGAGTGTGAGTAGTCCAATGGATACTTGATTCTCCTTACCCCATCTTACACTCTGAGACTGAGTTTATTCTTGAACTTGTGGTGGGTTGCCCACGTGGGAAAAGGCACTGTGCCAGAGTCTTAGCCTTCTGCACAACCAGCATGGCTACAGGAAAAATAATCATAGGTTATTTATAATTATAATATGGCTATAACAAAATCTTTTAATTTGATTGAATGAGAAGCTCAAAACCCAGTGCTGATATCCCATTATGCAGCACTGGAAGAAGGTCCAGTAGACATTTCACAATAAAATCAATGGTACCAGTACTTCCTGACTGCCATCACAACTGTGGTTGTCACTTTTACTCTCTAAAAACATTCAACTAGGCCATACAAATAAAACTGTATTAAATTTATATACAGAAGATTTACATGTTATTTGTCCTCATAATAGTCTTATTACACACACATACATACCTTAAAAAGTAAGTACTACAGTACTTAAAATTGTAACTGATGGTATTGTGTTGTTTAAGATGTTGCAAATAAAACAAAAGCCCTAGTTCCATCAGAGGCCTTCTGTTGTGTGCTAGTGAGAGTAATCATTCTGTTGGCAAAACTGAAGAGAAGTTTGCCTCCATGTCAATTCGGCAAAAAAACAACAGCGATTACAATTTCAGTGACTTTTTTATAGCGACGGTAAATACGTCAAACATCAATATCAGTGTATACAAATTCAGCTACATGCTGAGCTGGAAATTGTAAGCCAAACCACACAGATAGTCATACTGGGAAAACAAGCAGAGGCATACCACGCTGACTACATATGATTTCCACTGACATCCTCGATCACACCCCACCAAGAACTGCACCTTTAAATGCCAACCCCACACCTTTAGCCAATTAATTACAGTTATGCAGGGGGGGCTGCACTCCCCAGCACCCCCACGGGGAGCTAGGCCCCCAAATCCCCCACTATTTCTAAATTAACATCCTCCGAGATGCACATGGACCTCGGAGGTATGTTATATTACACCGTGTCGCTATAAGCTATTGTTGCTAATATTGCTTACTCGCTAACATTTCAGTCACTGAATTTCAGTCGTTGAATATTACTCACTGTAATTAACATGCTGAATTGATGTGCTCCCCAGAAGTTTGAATTCTTGCATTCAAACTGTAATAAACATTCCATCTCTTGAATGTTAGCAAGACAGCAAATAGGACAGAGAAAAAGGGAGGAGGGGGATATTATAAAAAAAGAAGATAGGTGAAGGAATGGGTAAAAGTGGTGGGTTGAGGGATACTGGAGGGTTTAAGAGCTAAGTAAAAATACAGTACATAATATTTAAATCTGAGACAGCATGTCAGCGCAGGGCTGCGCTGCAACTGATTTAAAAAAAAAGTCATAACATTGTTTCTTTTTCTATTTGGTGCATGTCTTTACCACCCCTTCCCCCAGAATAAAAACAACATCTTGGACCCATTTTATAATCACAGTGACACTCCAGGGTATACATTGTAGTGGGGTACCAGCACGTCTTGACTGGTTGAAGTGAATGCACTTGTCGATGCTGCATGACACACCCAAAGTGTGCCACTATATAACCACAATACATACCCTGTCATGTCTAATTGCTTAATTGTTTTTTTCTGTTTGTTAGGACAGTCTTCACTCCTGATTAAAGAAACATATAAGGAAACACAGAAAATAACCATGTGGATGAGCAATACAAGTGATCTGTATAAGGACTGTTGATATTAATGTGTTCAATTCTGAAAAGTGAAAAATGAGATAAAAGCAAGAGTATCAAAAATATTGCTAAGCTCTACAATAAAGTACAGTTATTTGCAAAAAAAAAAATATATTGCTAAGCTCAAAGTAATAAAGTTGGATACAACTAAGTCAGTGTAAGCAATATGGCCTGTGGCATTGTGCATCAACCAACCCTAGGTGTGATATAATTCAGGAAAGATGAACACTCTGTCATGCCTTACTGCTTAAACATGAGCCCCCCATACATACATATATACAGATTGTTTAAAAACACAGACTATTCAGAGATTCCCTTACTACAGTTTCTTTGACAATGAAAAATCCCAATCCTGTCACTATCACTCTGCCAGAGAACTCACTGCTCCTTACCTGGCAACTAATAATATTTAGGTACTGGGTCCATACTGCAAATATTGGAAATTACTATAATTCATGCCACAGTAATCTACATATTGTTGCACAATTTTATTGTAATGTAACAAATAGAATTTACCGGTAACTTTGAAGCGCAAGTATCCAGTGTCTATCCACAACACAGCTTCTCCAACTCTGTAGGCATTTCACGACAGTTGCCACATATACACCAATGAGGCTGCCTAGGATGTCTTTGCACTGGGAAATTGTTAGCATTGCTATCTTCTTGAGACTCAAAAATGTTGAATATCAATCCTGGTTGCTATACTGCAGTTTCAAACATTAGTTCGTGCATGCGTTCAACATTCATGTTACCAACCAGACTCTAGTGTTGAAAGAAATGATAAAGCACATAAATGGACTACTTATTGTGAAACATGCATGATAGCAGCACAAGAATGCTACTGTAACAGTTCAATCTGCACAATTAAAAAAGTCAAAAATAGCACCTACTCATAACATTGTCAAGGTTTGCTTCCATTTAACACATATAAGTGCAGTAACAATATAGACAGTGTCATATAAAAAATTGTAAAGAAAAGGAAGGTGACAAGATGAAGTAAACTCTGGTAAAGAACATAAATCAGGGTGGGTCACTTAACATTGTGTACCTTGAAGTCAGCAAGGCGTTCAAAATGGTCCAGCATGTAAGACTGATTAGTCATGTGAAATGTTTAACAATTACATATATTTATGAAATAGCAGGGTAAAATCACGTTCTATGATTGGCTGTTATTTGTGTGTTAAATATGGTTTACATTTCAGTTAGCCCCCTACTAACAGACCTGATCTTTCACCAGAAACATGGCTACTACATTTACACTGGTAAAAAAAGCTTCAACTGGGCCCAAACAATAACAGTACCTTAAATAAAGAATAAATCAAATGAATTAAAGGTTGTTTCCCTGATCATCACACACTCCTTACATACATACATACACAAAGTAGTAACAATTAAGGTATAAGGCATTACCTATGGTTAGATTAACAGTCTGTTAATCACAATTTAGGGGTGTAAAGTGGCACGAGGTGCAGCGAGTGCTACATTGCCCCAGTGAGTGATTAACTAACTGTTAATCTAACTCCTGAGAATGCCTTATTGCTATTATAAAAAATTGTTCCAAAACGAGAGGGTTAACATACTACTTTTTAAATGTTTTCCCCATTTAGAGGAAAATTTTTAATAAAATAGTTCTTCCACAAACAGTTTAAGAATGCTGGTTCAAAATCACAATGCATCATTCCACCCATCCAGCAGAAAGAGGCTAGATGGGGAAGAGGGTAAATATCCCTTCAAGGGGACATGGAGACTCCGGAGAGGTGGCCATGCACTTGAGAAGTGATGTTTAGTGCCATGAAATGCAATGCTATCCACTTGGGGCATATGAACCCAGCTCATGATTACTTGTAAGGGGAGAAACTGCAGGTTAGTGAGGTGAAAGAGATCTTGGGGTGGCTGTGTATGCCAAAATGAATCATTATCAGCAGTGTAGGATGAGTGCAGATAAAGCAAATGAAATGCTCGAGTACATGATATATGATGGCACAGTGTCTGGGGGAAATAACCTATGAGGAGAAACTTAAGGAGTTAAGCTTGTACTTCCTGGAGGAAAAGAGGAACAGATGGGAAATGACTGTGATCTTTAAACATCTAAATGGAGTACATGGGTCAGCCTAAATAGGGTGTTTCTGCTAAGGGAAGAGGGGCTTCCAATGTGCAATCCTTGAGGCTGGTTGACAAGAGGCTCAGGTGTGACACTAGGAGATGCTGCTTCACCGAGAGGGTGAAGGACACCTGAAATGCTTACTCCCATAAGGCCTGTCCCTCAGCCAACTCTACTTCTTTGTAGCTCTCCTCAGCAAACCATCCAACAATCTGATTCTCTTTTTGAAGTAGAGTTGTCAGAACTGTTCACAGCACTCCAAGTGAGGCTACGCCAATGCCATATACAGCAACATGATTGACTCCAAGCTAGTCACTGGAGGAAAAAAAACATAACACAACTAACCACCCCCGTCCAAAATAAAAATTCCTCTTGCCTAATGCATGTTACTTCACCACTCCTGAGGTTACTCTAAAATACAGGCAAGTTTAAAAATAATGTTATTGTTGAATAGGGGCACTCCCCAATTCACACACACACACACACATATATATATATATATATATATATATATATATATATACACTATGAACCATGGGCAATTTTAGGCTTCAAAGTGACAGCGGTTTCACCTTGCAAAATATTCATACATGCTATAGTACAGTTTTCCAAGACAGATTCCAGAAACAATTATTCTACTATGTATATGTACACCTGCAAAGTATTTAAGCGTACAGTACACCTCTCTTGCAAATAGTGAAGTCTACCTCATAGCATTCGTCTTGCATCTATCTACCTCTCCGTTCATTAGTATAAGCTCTACTTGCGGCCGATGTACTTGAGTTATGCTGTATCATCTCTGTCTCCTGACTAGTCTCAGGTAAACAGGCACTACTCCTTGACTGCTGAATGACTACTCGAGATTGGCTTGACACCTCATGACCCCTTGGTCTGCCACGGTGATGCTCCATCATTGGATTTACAAACATTGCAGCTTGTGAGTGCTGTAAGTAAAAGAAACAAACGTACATATTAGGAACATTGCATTTATAAACACAGTCATGAATTAACAATACTCTGCATGTATGACCAACTGCAAGAAAATTAAATATTAACGAAACACACATGCAATGTGTCACTCAAGTGTGGTGCATCAGATTATCATGCCTATTCATTTACATTGAGATATGCAAACTAATGGATACTGAATGTAGAACATTGGATGCTCAAAGAAAAATCACACATGTAGGGACAGTATCACTGTAAATCATTCAAACAGCTAGACATGCCCTCTATCCTCTGTTAAATAGCTGGTGTGGGAGGAGTCAAGGGGTAGGAGGGGTCTGGACTAGGAGGGAGCCTATGAACTCTGTCCTTGGAGAGATTCTGAGTTTGAACTGACACCATGAAATGCTGTGTGTGTGTGTGTGTGTGGGGGGGGGGGGGAATTGTATATGTGAATTTGCAAGCTTGAAAGTATTATTAAGTATGTGACATTGCAAGCTGTGAGGGATTGTTAAGTACTGCATCTGGGAATTTAACGGAAGCATATAGCCACTTATAGCCCAATCATTGGGGTTTGGGAGGGACTGTATGTGCATTACAAGTGGGGCTTGATCAAAGGTACATGCTATGATGGGAAAGGGGCCTCATGTCACTAGAGCAGGCATCTTTGGGAGGGTGGTTGGGTGTACAGGATGTGGGCCAGCCATGGTACTTGACTTGGCTTTGAAATTTTGGGGTTGCCCAGTGTGCCACCAGCTGTTGCAGCTTGGGGAGGAGGTTGAGGGGATTTGAAGGCAGCTGGGGAGTGGAAAAGTAGGGAGCATGGGGTCGACCACAAAACCACACCAGGTGCAGAAACATCTGTCATAAGGAGAGGAGTATATGGAGGTATCTGGGGGGGACATGGGCATCCTGGCAGGAGCAGCCCAGAATGTGGGAGCTCCCATAAAAGCAGGCAGGCATATGGAGTTGTGCAGGGAGACCCGAGAGGAAGGGATAGTACTGGAAGAGGTTTAGTTGTGGCAGGGGGGAGCGAGGGACCTAGATCAGGACTCCACAAAAAGGCACAGATGGGGGCAGCAAGTGTGGGACCTGTGAAAAATGGGTATAGGGTGGTTAAATGGGTGGGAACCTGGCAGGGGGACAGGAGGCAGAGGGTCATAATAAATGGGGTTGCATCCAGTGAGGGCATGGTCACAAGCATGGTCTCTCAGGGATCGGTGTTGGGGCCCCTACTATTCAATCTATTTGTAGGGGACATTGTGAAGGGTCTTGAAGGTGTTATGAGCCTGTCTGCAGATGATAGTAAGATGTGCAATAGGGTAGACCACTCAAGAAAGGGTAGAAAAAATGCAGAGAGACTTGGGGCTAGAGCCATGGTCAAAGTTGTGGCAGCTTTCATTCAACACAGAAAAGTGTAAAATCATGCATCTTCGTTACATGAACCAGAGGGCAGGGTACTGTATGGGGGGCAGAAATCTGGAGGTAACAGAACAAGAAAGGGACCTGGGTATCACTATATTGGGGACCTGAAGGTGGAAAGGCACTGCAGGAGAGCAGTGGTTAGGGGCAGCAGAATGCTGGGATGCATCGGAAGGGAGATAACCTGTAGAAATAGGAAGGTCATAGTACCTTGTACACCCCTCTGGTTAGACCACATTTGAAACACAGAGTCCAGTTCTGGAGGCCATACCTCAAAAAGAATGTGGGGAGGCTGGAGTGAGTTCAGAGGAGAGCAACGAAAATAGTAAAAGGGCTCAGAAACCTTTCCTATGAAGAAAGATTGAGAGATTTGAACATGTACTTCCTGGAACAGAGAAGGGATAGGGGGAACTTCATTGAGACCTTCAGGTACCTTGAGGGTATAAACTGGGTGCCAGTGGAAAGCATCTTCCAGCTGAAGGTTAATCAGAGGATGAGGGGGGCATGGCCTTCCATTTGTAGTGGGGCAATTCAGGGGTAACATTAGGAAGTACTATTTCACACAGAGGGTGGTGGATAGGTGCAATAGACTCCTGGAGGCGGTGGTTGGAGAGGCGACAGTGAAGGGATTCAAAAGGGTATGGGACAGACACAGGGGACTGTTGGGGGTGGGGGATGCATGTCCTAGCAGATAGCTGGACAAATAGGAAGGCTGGGTGGGCCTGTCGGTCCTTTTCTGCCAGCACACTTCTATGAATCTATGAATCCTGAATTGAAAGATAGCGTATAGTGAAGTGCTGTTCTGTACATTATTTCATCCTTTACAAAATGCTGTTGTGCCACATTTCCACAGGACATAGAATGTGATTTTGCCCTACAGTGGTACAATAGCATTCTACATCCTCTAAAGACTGCATGAGTCAGTTTCATTTTAAAAGCAAAAGAACTCATGCACACACATGTAACACAGCACTATAAAACAGAAACATTACAGGATGAACAACTCTATGTACGTCCAGTGTGTAGTGCAACCTCGGGTTTCTGATTTCCATTTGACTTTTGAGCTTCACTCTCGAGGTCAGCGGGAACTAGAACCCCTCTGTGTGCATAGTTACCCATCCAGTATTCTCTTTATAACTATTTCAATGTGACTACAGTACTAGGTCCGATTCTGTTTTCATTACCAATATCACAGAAGAGATAATGAGTAAGTTGTGTGTGGGGGTGTGTGGGGGAGACAGCAGTACAGTAATCCTGAGAGATTGTGCTAAACTACAGGAATGGCATAACAAATGGCAGCTTTTATGTTCCATGCCCATAAGTGCAGGATCATGCAGCTGAGAGTCGGGAACAACAGAAATATTTAGTGACAAGGTGGAGTGCACTTGCTAACTTCAAATGAAGAGAAGGTTCTGTGTGCACTACTAACAAAGGAATGAACCAGAGAACAAATCTTAGGCATAATTTGACTTCAACATTTGAATGGGGGGTTGGGGGAATCAATGTAAAATTACTAAAAAAAAAAAAAGCCAGTCCGAAGACATTGTTCACCCCCCCCACACACACACACACACACCAAACAAACTATAGATATAAAGCAAAGTATGAGAAGGAAGCAGCAAAATAGAAAACATTGCTATGGTGCATAACAAGACAAACTACCAATATATGAGATGAGAAAATTATCCTGACCCTTTACAATTATCTGATATGGCCACTACTGAAATAATGCATGCATTGGTGACACATCTAGCTGCAACATTACAACAATCCACTGGAGGAAGCACAGTGCCAGGTGAGATAACAAAACTTACAATGGATTTGAAAATTGAAACTTGACAGAATAGACTGAGAGAAATCAGCAGTCTGCAGCTACAAAAAGATAGCTTTGGTGGTAAAACAAGGAGGCACATCTTCACTGAAAGGGTGGTGACAAAGGGGGAAATGTGTTGTCGGCACAGGTGTATCACTTCTAACAGTTTGCAGGTTCAACATTGAGTGGTGCGGGTTACAGTGAGGTGTGTGACTGACAGTGATTCATACATGAGAAAACTCAATGTAAAGAGAATAAGCATAGGTGACACCAGCATTCTGAAACACTGAAATGCTGCATACCCGAGCAGACTAGACTGACCGCTAGGCCAGAATCCTATGATTTCTCCCTCTGCATTTCTGTACTGCTTATACAGCTGCCAGTCTCTTCAACAAGATGCCCTCTGCTGGCAGTGCATTCCAAGTGTCCACCACCCGCTCTGTGAACATACGAACATATGACTCTGCCAGCAGATCAGACCATCTGGTCTATCAAAGTCTGCCTGAGTGTGCAGCTAGCACCCAAGATTGCAGCTGCCCCAGCATCTGCCCTCTCTCCGTCTCCTAACTTCCCGGTACATATTAATTACTCTCAACCTCTCTTCGTCTGCCTTACCCTGCTGACCCACTGTCACCATTGCAGCCCTCAGCTGGACATTCACAAGCAGGTTAATGTCTTTATTGAGAGGTAGGAACCAGTACTGAACTCCATACTCTACATGCGGCCTTACTGGTGACCTGTACAAGGCCAGTATAGCCTCTTCTCTTCTACTACTACTGATCCCCCTATATATGCATCCCCACATCTTCTTTGCCTTTGCTGCTGCTTTCTTGCACTGCAATGTGTGGGGTGTTTAAGGCGCTAGTGGGCTTCACACACAGGACTTTCTCATCCTGTAATGCAGATACTCAGACTCAACCATGTAGTATTCTTGCCACCAATATGCAGAATGCTGCATTTCTTGGAATTGAAGGCGAGTTGCCAAATCCTGGACTACCTCCCCAGATATTCCATATCTTCCAGTAGGTCATGTATCCCTTCAGTGGTGTACACTGTCCCACAAAGCTTGGTGTTATCCACAGATAGGCACACTTTGCCCTTCATGCCAATACTGGCACAAGCACTGAGCCCTGAGAGATACCGTTACTTACCTGTCTGGTGCCATATAACTCTCCCCCACAACCATCCTCTGAAATACAACCCTCAGTTTTCCACCATACTGACCATCTTTACCCCAACCTCAATATCCACCACCATCAAGATCAACCTATTGTGAAGCATAAAGTCAAAGGCATTGCTAAACTCAACATAGATTATGTACAGTATACTGCTTGGCACAGTCTATTGTCTTAGTGGCACACCAAGGTACATCTAACATTATAATACACCTGTACATATATTATGTTATTCACATAAGTAAAAATACACAATACTTATGGAAGAAATTAAAATAAGTAGTTAAGAAAATACTCTTCACACACACAACCTGTACCACATTTAGCAATAAAACTGGAAGGCTACTGCAACTATAGAATCAAAAGCCATTTCTTCAGTCTCGTGTCATGTTTTTATAGATCTGGATGAGGGGGATTGGGGGGTTCCTTACCGAATAAGGTGTACTAGATATAATATATGACTTGGACCACAGTACCACCCCCTGTCATAATATGCTATCACATTTATAGACTGTTGTTCAGCACTTTAGCAAAGTGAATCTCAGTATGACATGCAGATAGTGCCTGCAACCTTACATTCGGATCACACAAAAACAAAAAAAATATATTCAGAACCTTAACCGAAATGTTTTTACAGTGTGCTACTTTACACTGCAGACTGCAAATACCATCACCTTCCTCAAAAATTATTAGGACCTGGAACAACGGATGCACTGGTAACAGTACTTCCAGTGGGAAATCTCACCCCCCCAAAAAAAAAACATACTAGCATAGCAATTCACTGCGATCTGATCACACAATAAAAATAATAGGATGTCAATTAGAGAAGATGTACTGTTGCAGAACACACAAATGCCACAGGAAAAAAATTCTGTGTCCTCTTTATAGATACAGTAGATTATGAAAACATGTCAGATTTGGGTACTATGGGTATACATCACCTTGTACAAACACATACCAATCTCTACATGCACATAATCATTTACATTTTCATTCTATCTCACTTTGCTTATTTGATGTCCTATCTGTCATAGTTGACAAATGAAATAATGGGTGGATAATATGCAGGAAAACACATGAATGTACTTAAGATATTTAATGTCATATATTGCACATTTTCAAATCAAATTGTACAGATAATTCATTTTTAATTCTACAGATGGACAACTACTACTATAGTAAAACTATACCCATTGAACCAATTTTTTTCAGCCCATTTTGTCCTGTTTATACATTAACAGGGTGCACAGTGACCCAATTTCACAACTACTTGACCAATGATGATCTACACTGTGCACTGACATCAGTCCCCAATTTTAAAAATGCAATTTATGATTGCTGTCACTTAGCATGTTGACCAAATCTAAGCTACACAGACAAATGCATACATGCACCGAATAAGGATTAGGTTTCATAAACAACAAAAGTATGGTGCATGACACAGTAATGCATTGCCAAGGCTGTAAATCGGGACAGTAATCAGATCAAAACATATGATGGTACACTAGTACAAGATAGGTTTAAAAAAAAAAACATGCATGGCTGAAAAACTAAACAGATATATAAATGATTAAATAAGCCTGTAGACTGCATCACATCAGGTCCGGGTACTATAATACCACAGAAGTCAACCTCTCTTCTCAAAAAGCCATTCTGCCACTTCATACTGAAACTAAATGAACAACTGCAGCATAGATATTTATCAGTCAAATATCATTGCCACACAAAAATTGAACATCAACAACAAAGCTAGCAGATTGAATGACTGTGCAAATCATTGTACAGTTTAATCATGTTTGCACTGGAATCAGAAACAGAATCACAGTTGTCGTAATGTGAAAAAAAAACAAAAAAAACCACAATGAATTCCCATGATGTGACTAATCAGGACAGTAAATTTTTTACACCTTCAGATAGAGCCGCACATCAGCACTAGTACCAAGGACATGACTAGCCACATACAAAGTGTGGTTTGCAATGCCAAGTACTCTACTTTTTCCACTTTGCCGTGAGACAAAGTAACTGTCAGCCTGCAATTTGATAACACAGATAAAAAATGACAGTGCATCCATAGGGAACAAAATAACATACAAGATGTGTGTGTGTGTGTGTGTATATATATATATATATATATATATATATATATATATTGAAAAATATATATACAATGCAGAAACTATGACATTAGGCACATCCTGTTCGTACTTCACAACAGTACGGCTCAGATTACTGTGGCAATTTTTTAACTGTAAAGTGCACAACTAAATAATTAATTACAATCTAGAATTATGGAAAACATATTTACTTATTGACCACTTCAGATTAATACAAATTAGCATCTGCACTCAAGTCCAGTTACATAAGTTTTTGAAACTAGAGATGGGGACTGCAATACTGCATAACCACATTAGAAAGCAATAGTAGCCTTGTGCTGAAGAAACACACGTCAAGTACTGTCAATGGCTCTGCAATATAAAAGCTGATTTAAAAAAAATGAGAAGAAAAATAATGACAAACCACACAATGTGTATGCTACACAATGTCTGAACCACAACTTCTTTCAACACAACATTTTACATAGCATGCTACACAAGTGAACGGGATACCTACTAGAAGTACACAACCATCATTGTAAATGCCTGACAGTGAAAATAATACAAAACCCAACTACGGTAAATATGCAAAAGACTAGTAGATTATACTCTTCACGAGTTTGAGACATGAGCTGTCCATATCAATATTGGTACCTAGGACTTTGGCATATTTTGATACCTTTGTTGCCTAGCTAGGGTAAACACATCAACATGCTTTTACAGTGTGAACAAGTGCATTCACAGAACCCACAATGGAGCAGTTCACGAGAAAACAGCACTTTGCAATGTGCGCTTATAAACTGGTGGGACACAGACTTTCTGGCTCGGCAGGCAGAGGACCATGGAATTCAAATAAACAAAACAAATGAACTATGTAAATGGGCACATTACTCAGACTGGAAACTAACAGATGAACAGTAGACAGGTAAAATCAGCATGTAATTTTATTAACAAAATGTAATTACCACATTCCCCTCTAAAGAACAGAATTTGAAGTTGACGGTGTCCCTTTAACACAAGACTGAAGGAAGTTACTTCAGAGAACTGCAAGAACAATTCATGAAATAAACACATACTGGAAGTAACTGATTTACTGTGCATGTTTTCCTTTCCCAGACTCATTCAGAAATGTATTTCAGTGGATATGCCATGGTTGGGGTTAGAGTGAGGTATTCAGAAGGCCAGTGACTTCACAAAAAATAGAACTTGGAGTATTTCAACTTCCAAAATGTGTGGGCTGGAATTATTTTGACATCAAAATATTGACAGTTGTAAGTATTCTGACTCCAGTAAAACTGAAATGACGTCTAAATTTCAATCAATGGAAGTATATGACTTCCACCAAAAAAAAAATTATCTCAAGCCCTGCCTGCAACTTTACCCTTTGTGGCTAAATGGCAGAATGAGCATATAACTTATTAGTAGACCTCTAGTGGAAGGGGGGACTACATTAAAGTATACATTAATGTAATTTCCAGATAAGCAAACATTTTCATAATGTTTTAACAAAGCATTCAGCCTGAAGAGGCATAGTGTTTACTAACATTTGTAACTTAAAACTAAAGAAACAAAAATGTCATTGTGTTAAATGGGTTCAGGAAATTACAAGTCATTTAAATTAATTTAATTTAATGCTGCAAAATACCAACTGGTCTCATCTGAAAATTACGCCATGGTTTGATACATTTTGACCCGTAAAATGTAATGAACCAATGAGCTATTTTCAGACATGACCAGGGCCAACAAGGCACAAAGACAACATTATAATATAGAGAATAATGCATGGGTAGCCATACACAACAAGACTGTGTTCCCATCAAGGGATTGAAATGATTGCATATGAACCTTGAAAGTGCAGCTTGAGAGGTCCATGCTGTAATCGCAGCTCCAAAATGGAAGCATATGCCAGGTTGTGTGTTATAGTATTTTTTTTTTTTACAAAGGTGTGATAGAAGTGTCCCCAAATAAAAACAGAAAAGAAGAAAGTTGTTATTTCTTTGTTCTGTTCTATGACTAAAATTAAATGTACAAGTTAAAAAGCTCTTTGGGCACCAGGCGATTAGTAAGCAGCTGAGTGTGGGATGAATGCTGCTGTCAGAGTCAGTTAAAAGAGTTGTCATTACTGAAAATCCACTCTCCTCAACCTGCTCTGTTGTCAGTGCATTTGAAATTCTACCATTACCAACCGCCTGCCCACATCATTTTCTGTGCCAGTCCATTAGAAAGTCTGCAATCACCGAGAACCCTCTCCTTCATCCTTCTCCTAGTGGCAGTACATTTGGAATTATGCAATTACTGAGAGCCCCTGTTACCCGTAGCAGTCACAGTACAATCACTATGGCCAGTGCAAAGCACGTCTTCCTCCCCAGCCTTGTGCCAATAGTCTGGTGTATTTTTAATGGATTGGCACCAGGAGTAGGACAAGGTTAGGGCAAAGACATGGGTTGTCAGTGCAATAAACGTTTATCATCACCAGGAGCTTGAGAGGGAGAGGGAGAGGGATTCACTGGACACCAGGGATTTTTGCTCAAGAGTGTGGGGGGGGGGAGAGGCAAGACCACACTCAGATCATTACTAGACAAGTGCCATGATTCAAGACAATCTACTGAGCAAAGGATTGCTCTTTGATGTAAATAAACCCATGATTAATAATAATAAAATTTATTTAGTTAAGCGCCTTTCAAATTTTCAAGGCGCTGTACATAAAACATAAGAACAACCAGCATATCAATGCATACAATAAAACAATACAGCAAATATAACAGATTAAAATAACCAATTACGGTATAACAGGGAATGCCTTATCCCATAAAAAGGACTTTAAGGCCCTTTTAAAACTTTCTATCGTTGTACTCTCTCGCAGCTGACGGGGCAGAGAATTCCAGAGGGAAGGAGCCACGAAACTGAAAGCACGGGCTCCAGAGGACTTCAAATTTACCCTCGGAATCTCCAGCAACCCCTAAATCAGCTAAGCTATCTCAGAGGGGTGTAGGCACCAGAAGCTCTTTTCAAGTAGTCAGGACCAAGCCTGTAGGACTTTGTAGGTCAAAAGACCCACTTTAAAGGTGATCCGCCACTGTATTGGCAGCCAGTGCAGAGTGCGCAGCACTGGGGTAATATGAGACCTTCTTGAAGCCCCAGTCAACAAACGTGCTGCTGCATTCTGCACTAGCTGCAAGTGGCGGATATCAACCCCAGCAAGCCCTAGGTACAGGGAGTTACAGTAATCAAGACGAGATGTCACAAAGGCGTGGACCAAAACCGGCAAGTCACCAGGTGGAACCAGGTGCCTAATCCTGGTGATGTTTCTAAGATGAAAAAATGCAGTTCTGACAACTGCAAACACCTGATAACGAAGGGTCAGACCAGTGTCAAGCTCCACACCCAGGTTATGCACCCGTTCAGAGGTAGGGATCTGGTCTACCCCTAGAATTAATCCAGAGGGGGACCCCACCCCTAAACCCTCAATCCTGCTACCGGGGTCCACCACCATAACCTTAGTCTTTCCCGGATTCAACTTCAAACCACTGGTATTCATCCAGTCTTGGATATCTGCGAGGCAGTTATTCAGCACCGAGATAGCACTAGCCTGGTCAGGTGCAAAAGACAGGTAGAGCTGGGTATCATCAGCATAGCAGTGAAACCTCAGCTCATACCATCTTACAATGTCTCTGAGGGGTAGTATGTACACTGAGAATAACATGGAGGAAAGCACTGAACCCTGAGGTACCCCGCAAGGCAGAGAGAAGGCCCCGGATGAATGTAATCCCGAGACCACTCTCTGCGTTCTCCCCTCGAGGTAAGATGAAAACCATCTGAGGACCACACCTGAAAGTCTGCAAATGGACCTCAGACGTTCGAGCAAAACCCCATGATCCACAGTATCAAAAGCTGATGACAGATCAAGGAGAACCAAAATAGAGCGGTGTTTCCGATCTCTCGCCATCAGGAGATCATTGAGCACCCGAACCAGAGCAGTCTCAGTGCTATGCCTCTTATGAAAACCAGACTGGAGAGGTTCGTATAAACTATGGATGGTCAAATGGTTATCCAATTGAGCCACCACAACTTTTTCAATAACCTTCCCCACAAAAGGGAGGTTAGAGATTGGGCAGTAGTTTGCTAGGTCATCTGGGTCTAAGGAAGCTTTCTTCAGAAGGGGAGTCACCACCCCTTTCTTCAGAGAGCTAGGGAAAACTCCCGTCTCTAAAGAGCACTGGATAATCCGAGCAAGGACCGGGCCGATAGACTCACTACAACCCATAATCAAGGAAGTAGGACCCGGATCCAAACTACAGCATGTTGGGCACATCTCACGGACAATCCTCATAGTGTCTACGAAATCCGGTAGATTAAAGGAACTCCAGGAAACTCTGGGCTCTGCAACAAAACATTGATCAACTGCAACAACCTTAGAGTGGGGTCAGGGACACTGCCTCCGAATGTCTTCCACCTTATTCGCAAAGAATCGAGCGATCTCCTCACAATCATTCTGCATGAAAACTCAACGGATCTGCCGACAGACTGGGTTGCACAGTCTGTCGACAGTTCTGAAGAGCTGAGCCGGTCGATTCCGAGCGACAGATATTTCCCTGGACAGGAATTCTGCCTTCTTATGAGAAATTTCTGTTTGGTAGAGCTTATAATGCTCTAGCAAAATAAGATGGTTGGCTTCAGAGGCAGTCTTCCTCCAACGATGCTCCAACCTACACCCCAACCTCTGCAACCCTCTCAGCGCCCCATCAAACCAAGGGGCAATGGGACGGCGCAGGAGGGGGCGAACACGGGTTGGTGCAATCTGATCAAGAGCAGCTGAGATGGTCTCATTATAGGCCACCACAGCTGCTCAGGATCAGAGCACAATTCGTCAAACAACGAGAGGTCAATAACCGCCATCAGGTCTTCAGGGACAACGTCCCACAATGGGCGGTACTTGACCAACTCCACAGGGGCCGACCTACCCAGGGGGGCCTCAAAATTGAACCCAACTGAGTAATGATCAGACCAACCGACTGGTTCCACCACCAAATCGGATGCCTCAATCCCCAGGAGGAAAACCAGATCAAGAGAGTGACCTCCTTTGTGAGTAGCTGTGGAAACAACCTGTGTGAAGCCCAGTGATGTCATCACCTGGAGGAAATGTTGACCAAAAAGCGAAGATTCATCATCGACCCACGCATTGAAATCACCCAGCACCATCAATCTGGGCGATTCCAAGGCCATGTCGGCGGCAAAATCTGCTATTTCCTGCAGGAATAGCTTCTCATCCCCTGGTGGATGGTAAATGAGAGCAATCCTGCACCCCACACCAGCTACCACAGTACACTTAAATGATCTGGCCTCCTCAACTGGAACACCAGTTAGGCCCAATTTGGTCTTAAAACAGATCGCCAAACCCCCCACAATCCAATCTCAAGTGTGTATAAATCGAGAACTGGGCAGGAACAGCCACCTCTAAAAAACGGGGTCGCATTCCCATCCAACCAGGTCTCTGTAATGCAAGCCAGATCTGCCCTTGCAACAAAGTCCACAATAAGACCAGTCTTATTGCAGACAGATCTGGCATTGCACAACAGCGCCCGGGTTGGACGAGGTTGATGAATTATCCCAACCACTTGCCCTCCGGAACAGGAGGTGCCCTTGGGTATGAGAACCAGAACGGGACTACCATGCTCCAGAGGCCATTTGGCCCCAGGATGTCTTCGAGGCCTAACCACCCCTATGGGAGAGCACCTCTCACTCCACTGTCCACAACCCCCCACACCCTCCCAATTCCCCTTCCCCCTTCGCACAATCCCTAATGCCCGACAGCGACGATAAACATGGGTTGGCAAGGGGGACAAGAAAAAGGGGCGGAGGGCATGGAAAGCGGAGGCCGAATAACAAACAACAGTTGGAGCTGGCCAGCACATCAGGCTGCTCAAAAGTTAAAACAACAAATAAAATAAATAAAACAACAACACCATCCACCACTAAAACAAAAAATGAAAAATAAACCAATATTCTAATACAACAACTATTAAATTCAATTAAATTATTTTATATCCACAGGCCCTCTCATGGCCAGGGGACAATAGAATAATAAAGCAAGACTAATAACAAAATAATAAAAATAAATAAATAAATAAAAGGAATAATTTAAAGACCACCGTCCGGGACTCTCTCACCGAACCGGAGAAGGTGGAATATAAGATGGAAACGAACACTCTCACTGCTTAAATTATCCCTCAAAAATAACTAAACAACACATATCCTATAAAATACAAAATAAAATAACATCAGCAAATAGAATTCAAAATACAATGGACCAACATTCATCATCCACCTAGGCTGGACAGAAAATAAGAACCGCCAGTGGGCCGCAGGAACCGGCCAGTTCAAAAGGATCGGTGGCCCACTACTTCTACTCTGGGGGAGGACAACCCCCCAGCCAGCCGCCCCAGGAGTATAGAGGAGGGAAAATTAAGGACTGGCCTTCCAGCCAACCCCACTCCCCTCCACTGTGTGAGACACCAACCCAGGGCCACCAGAACAATGCAAGCCAACTAATAAGTAAAGTCAGTTTCTCAAAAATGTTTACATAGACAGTAGGTATATCCACAGTCACTTATCTTGCAGGATCTCTTCAGGCCACTTCTTAGCACACTGGACGATCCGACAATACTGGCCCCAGGTCCTTAATACATCCTTAATACACCTTGAAGTGTTCCTTGATATGTATTCTCTGTCCATGATGTTTGATTCCTGTACTGTTTCACCTATTGTAAAAATGTGCAAATGTAATCCTGTACTGCTCCACCTATTGTAAAAATGTGCTAATGTAAGCCCATCTGACTGTACATTTCTGTATTACGCTATTCAATATTCAATGTTTGTGTGTTGATCTGCCTCCACTTGTAACCCTTCCCCCCAGGTCGCACCATGAGACGAGCATCTTTTTGTTCAGTGTGCATTTCCTGGTGAAACATTTTCTATAAATAAAAAAATAAATAGTAAGCCAAAAGATTCCAAGCAGGATTCAAGATTTAAAAGTTCTAATCAATTTCCAAGGAGAGCCACACATCAAGCCGCAGGTTCCAGCCAGTTATTTAGGAGGCAGCTACCGGGCTATAATGGTGACCCACCACCACGACACCAGGCTAAATCAGCCCCCCGACTGACTCCACCGGGAGTCTAGGGGAAAAGGATCAAAGGGCCAGCCCTCCAGCAGGCCCCGATCCCAGCCCCTGTGTAAGTCACCAACCCTCAAGTGCCTCAAAAAAGCCAGCGGGACAGGCTAGACAGATCAAAGCCACAATTAGAACAGGTCACTAAAGTTTAGACTTATAGCACAGCACTCCAAACGTATAGGCTATAAGATCCTGTATAGTTTCCGTAGACTTGACAGTTCAAAAAATAGTGTTCAAAATCCATAATAAGCTTGTTCCCGGTGAGTCCTGTCTCTTCCAGGTCCCATATGAAGTGAACTACTCCTCGAAAAATGCCAGAAAAAGGTCGCTTCTAAGGAAGCGAGCACCGCGTAGCTCAGCAGCAGCAACATAAACCGCCAAACTGCCAAAAAAGCAGCCAAGTTCCCAAAACAGGCTAGGACGTCAAGCCGCACAATGTCCCAAAGTCCCGAAGTCTGGACCGGAAACATTCAACCGCGAACACTAAAAACGCGGTTAAAATACAGCAGCAGACAGATAAATGCCGAAAGGCGAGAAGCGGACAAAGTTTAAGAACCCGGCACTCGGCAACTTCTCCGCGACCCGGGTTTAGATCCAAAACACAGAAGTGCCCTACAAATGAAATGAGGCCAAAACTTCAAATCCTATATATAAAACAGAAAAAAGATGCTTTAAAATAGAACTACAAAAATAAAACATAAGCGCAACAGCAGTCCGACCGCTAGCCCATCGTGGCCGCCAATTAATTAAGAACAGTGGCCCCTCTAAAAAAATTATTGAAATGTGTAAAAAATGTGATTAAAACTTAGCAGATGAACCAATGTTGTACTTGTTATGTCATTAATTAGCAAATAATAAGTAGAATTGTGGCTGTCTACTATTTAGCATGCTCCCCACTGGCCACATATGAGCCCTTTATGAAATGGGCAAGTAAATTTAAGCTTTCTCATTGGCCAGTTCCTGTGTGACAATGTGTCTGATGCACAGGAAGAAGGTTCAGTAATGTCAGCGTGCACTGATTCTGGTCAATCTGCCATTTAGAATGTTGGCAAAATAAAACTTTGCCATCTTGTTTTTGGCTACTGCAAGTGAAATTTCAGCCAGCATTTTTTCTTCAAAGGATGAAAAAGATGTTGAAAAGGATTGGTAAGGAAGGAAACTACCAATTGGCCAGTAGCTTGGGCTAATGAGCATAGTAAGTGAGCGAGCAGGTGGCCGGGGGAAACATTGTGAAAAATAAATCAACACGTGACATGATCTTTCCCTCGCCCACCAGCTCACTCACTCACTATACTCCTCAGCCCACAACCTGCTGGCCACTTGCTAGTTCCTTCCCTTACCTACCCTTTTCAACACTTTTTCATACTTTTAAAAAGGACAGAAAATGCAAGCATAATCTCTCAGCCACCCACTCTCTCATGCAACTCCTCTCCCCTAAATGACATCTGTCATCTCACTGGCTCAGCTAGGTCTCACAGTAGGCACATTCACTTGTTCTCTCTTATATACTGCTGTGGTGTGCCTGCTCATTAGACACTCGCTCCTTGCTTGACACACTTCTCCAGTTAAAAAGACAAAAACAAATACATTTCCAAGATGATTAAATGAGGTGATGTACATGTGTATGGGGGGCATGACAACCACAGCAGCAAAGATTACTGACACGGCCACAGTAGGACAAAACTAATTAACTAATAAAACCTCATCTAAGCGGAAGAACTATTTTACTTAAATTAAAGACAAAGATGCAAATCTTCCATCATCCAGTCCAAATAATTTTAACTTTTACATTCATGTACAATTTAGAATCCATTTCATAAGTGAAATAAGCCACTCTAGTGTGTGAGTTAGACACTTTTACACACAGCGAGGAGGCTGGATGCACTCAGCCTGGTGCCTCATGCCTCTCTACACCTCTTAGCCATGTGTTAAAGTGTTAGAGCACACCCTGTTTTGTCTTATTGGTTGCTTATGGATCAGTACTCACTTTTAACGAGGAAGCCATGGAGTGGCCTTCACTCAAGTGATATAGAGAAAGCACTATTATCACAGTTCATATTGGCATGTTAAAATTGAAAGAGTAGGAACCTCACTTATGAGGGGACCACCTTGTCATTAGTGGTTAGGTTCAATCACAACTCAGCCAATTCATGAAACCAAGAATCCCTTTTAAAATCATAGAATAAAGAAAAAGTGAATAAAAACACTAAATAACATTAAAATAATTTGTGGGCTCCTTTGAGCAGCATTTGGTGGGAGATGTATGGAATACTGTTTGTTTGTTGCTCGTAATGTCATGCTAATAACCTGTAAGGGCCTTCCATAGGGACAGTAGTCATTTGCATGGAGATATTTGAATATTGCACCTCTGTGCAAAAACACATTCAAATTGGAATGCCCTAACTGCTTTTGGACCATGGCAGCCTTTTTTCTAACCATAGCCACATACATTCATGTGGCTAGCAAGAAGTTGTACTTTATGTAACCACAATTTCTCCAGTTGTAACAACTTCATGCACTCTTAAATTAGAGGTGCTCCCAATCAATGAGGCTCAGGCAATCCTGCCTATTTACAGCCTCATCCTGGGGGTTGGAGGGTGGCAGCATACAAATGTAAACTGACATATTGAACCAGATTAAGCTGTTTGTGTTATTTTAGTGCATGAAGGAAATTTGGGCAGTACGCAGGGAAAATTTCTCTACTCTTTTTTAGAAGTGCAATGAAATCTTTAACTCCCATCTTAACAACCACCAGAACAAGTAGATGGCACCTTGATTTAATGTTTCATCTGAAACACAGCATCTAAAGAGTGAAGCACCCCACTCATGCTGCACAACAGTGTCAGTATTGGGATTTTATCCCAAGCTCTTGGAGTGAGGCTAGAACCCACAACATTCTTCTATAGAAACAGAATTTTTAAGCAGAAAGGACAGTTTGGATCACCCAGTCTTTCCAGACATTCCCTAAAAGTCACAATGATGGCTTTTAACTGAAAATGATTTGTCAAATGAACACACAGAATTACAAACATAATTCAGGCAAGGCAAGGCAAATTTTATTTTTCTGGTGCCCAATCCTAGAGGCTCTGGGTGTTGTACAAATACACAAAAGTTGAAAACAAAATATCATCTCACAATATAATAAATAATCACATGTCAAAATAGGCAATGTTCTGCTTATAAATAATAACCCTATTTAGTTTAAAAAGGGACTGATAACCTATGTTCTCATCCAGTATCCAAGAAAGCCTGGCTAAACAGATAGCACTTAAGGTGGGCTTTGAATGCCTCCACAGAAGGGGCCTCCCTCACCAATGGCAGAAGCAAATTCCATAGGATGGTGCCGGCGATACTAAAAGCTCTATCACTGGCAGTTTTTAACCTCGTCCTGGGAATTGCCAAGAGGCCCTTGAGGAGGATCTCAGGGAGCGGACTGAGGCAGCGTGTTTAAGAAGGTCCACCAGGTAGCAAGGGCCCAGTCCACGTAGGGCCTTAAAGGTGAGCAAGCCCACCTTGAAGAGCACCCTCCATTGAACCAGCAGTCAGTGCAATTCATGCAGCACTGGGGTGACGTGACAGTATTTCGATTGTCCATTCAACAGCCTGGCAGCTGTGTTCTGCACCAGCTACAGTCAATGGAGTGTGCCTTCAGAGAACCTGAGGTAGAGCGCATTACAGTAGTCAAGCCTAGATGTTACAAATGCATGTATCTAGTTGGGGAGGTCCAGGGGTGGAATCAGGTGTTTGATCCTGGCAATGTTTCTCAGAAGGAAGAAAATAACCCTGACAACGGATGACACTTGATGTTCCATTGTCAGACCGCTGTCTAGAATCATGCCAAGATTACATACCTTAGAGGCCATCAATGGGACAGAGCCTAAATCTAGTCCAGTATCTGCCCCAGAGGCCATCCTATCATGCCTCCTGTTAGACTCCACCACCAGTACCTCCATCTTATCAGGGTTCAGTCATAACCAGCTAGAGGCTATCCAGTCATTGATCTCAGCCAGACAGTTGTTTAATACTTCCACCGCATTGGATGTACCGGGGCAAAGGATAAGTACAGCTGAGTATCATCGGCATAACAATGAAACACCAAGCTGTACTTCCTAATGATCTCACCCAGGGGTAGCATATACATGGCAAATAACATTAGTGACAAGACCGAACCCTGAGGTACCCCACAAGACAGAAGGCTAGGGGAGGAGGAGAAATTCCCCATCACCACCATTTGCCTTCTGTTTGTCAAAAAGGACTCAAACCAGCAGATGACAGTGCCGGTGAGTCCATAAAAGTAACTCAGGTGGTCAAGTAACACACGATGGTCCACTGTGTCAAAAGCTGAGGAGGGATCACGTAGAATTAGAATTGTCCTCTCCCCTCGATCCCTCACCCTGAGGAGATCATTATGCACCCGAACTAATGCAGCTTCTGTAGAATGTCCTGCATGAAAACCAGACTGGAGCGGCTCATAGATATCAAATGCCACAAGGTGTTCTCCCAACTGTTGCACCACAATCTTCTCCACAACTTTTCCCATAAATTGCAGGTTGGAGACTGGTCGATAATTCGCCTTGATGTCAGGGTCCAATGATGGCTTCTTCAGAAGGAGTCTCACCAGTGCCTCCTTCAAGGCATCTGGGAAGACCCCCTCTGACAAGCAACACTGAACAATCAAGGTGAACACTGAGCCAACAGTATTGACACATCCCATTAAGAAACAAGTTGGCACCGGATCCAGCTCACAATATGTGTGCTTTAGTTTTGAGGCCACCTCAATGACATCAGCCACTTCCACTGGTTTAAACTCCCCCCAACCAAGCAGAGTGCCTCATCAACAGTACAGGTGACCACTGTCAGCCATAACATGGCTCAATGGTGGAATTCCCTGCCTGAGGAAGGACACCCTGTCTGAGAAAAAAACAAGAAAACTCATTGCACAAGGCCTCAAAAACTGCTTTTTTCAGCTTTAGACAGGCTGGATGTAAAAGCCTGTTCACAGTCCAAAAAAGCATAACTGATCAGTTTCTCCCAGCAGCAATCTCCCTAGACAGGAACACTGCCTTCTTATGGTTGATTGCCCCCTGGTACACACTACAGTGTGTACACAGCGCCATTTTGTCTGCCTCCAACATGGTCCTTCACCAGCAGCACTCCAGCCTCTGACCCTTGATCTTCAATGCCTTGAGCTCCCCATCAAACCATGGGAACATCAAGTGTGAAGATTTGGGTCATCATGAACCGGTGCAAGGGAGTCAAGTGCCTCAGTCATTGATCTATTATAGTCGGCAACTGCTTCACCCACACCTCCCCTGCATGCACTGTCCAAACTAGATAGATCTACTTCCGCCAAAAAAACCTCTGGGTCAAGCCCCCTCAAAGGGTGGTAGCTTACCGTCTCTGCATGGGGAGGGATCTTGAGGGAGGGGTTCTGAGCAAAATCTCCACCATCCAGTGTTCAGACCAAATGAGCCAATCAGTCCTGAGATTCTCAATCTCAGGCCCCTGCAAGAAGACCAGGTCCAGCATGTGGCCACCCTAGTGGGTCACGGTAGTAACTACTTGTGACAGGCCCAGAGATGTAATCATCTGGAGGAAGTGATAACCCAACCTAGATGACTCGTCATCAGCCCCAACATTGAAGTCCCCCAGGACCAAACACCTGGGGACTCCAATGTTTCACCGATGATGAAGTCACCTACTTCCTGCAGAAACTCTCCTGCTGTCCCAGGAGGATGGTAAATCAGAAGAATCCTGCAACCTGTGCCTGGACCCCCATGGATGGCCACACATTCGAAAGAACCTGGTGTTCTCACTGGGTGCACAGTGAAGCCTAGCTCAGCTCTAAAACAGATAGCCACTCCTCTGCCCCCTGCATTCCACTCTGGAGCAGTGCACAACAGAGTACCCGGGGGGACGGTAGCCTCTAACACTAGTCCAGCATCATCCCCAACCAGGTCTCCATAGTGCAAGCCAGATCAACCAAAGAAATCAGATCCACAATAATTGCAGTCTTATTATTAATTGACCAGGCATTGCACAGCACCACCCTCAGGGGATTGGTGGACAGTGCAGTCCTTTTAGCTGCCTGCCCACTTGGTCTCATGGGAACCCTGGGGACAGGAGCTAAACATGTCTGGCCTCACCCCAAGCCCTGTTGAATCCCAGGGCACCTTCTGCACCCAACCACCTCTATCCTGCTTCCCTCAACCGTGAATGGGGTGCTCTGCCAGCTTCTGCCCAAGTGTCTTCTTTCAATCCTAACCTCCCAGCAATGATGAGCTGTAGTACTAGATACTGGGAGGGTGGTGAAGGGCCACAGGTCATGAAGCCGGGATACCCTGTACACAATCCTAGCCCACCCTGAAATGCCAGACACCCCCCTGACACATTCAGCATATTGATACCGGTAGTAGAGGCATGTAAGAAAATAGTACAACCATAGGCTAATAATAGCAGTAGGGTATCCATGGCAATAATCAAATGAACATCAGGTGTCGAACAATTTAGTTATAAATTAACACCAGGTTACTGAAACAGTACTTTAGATATTCACAATATGGTCAGACTACACTAAGTTAGACATGAGTCTTAAAGGACAGCAAGCTACTTGAACCTGTTTGTACAATACATGCATGCTTAGTCCCTATCATTCAGCTGGTGGCCAGTTGAAGTGGTGAGAGGAGGTTCTGTGCTGCTTGCCATCTACATGTCTGCCAGAAATTCCAGATAGACTTTTGTAAGGTGAGACAGTGCTGGACAGGGGTTGGAGGTGGCGGGTACTCTGGAGGTGGGCAGAGGAGGGGGTAAATTGTAATATACAGGGGATTGGGACTGAAGGGGGCTACCACTAGACTGCCAGGGAGTATTTCTGTATCATAGAGGATCAGGCAGCAGGAGGTACCACTAGACTACCAGGTACTGCAGTAATATCTCATTGGGGCCTGGGCAAGATGGGAATACTACTAGACTGCCACAGACTGCAGCATTCTTTCATCAGGGATCAGGCAGGCGGCAGTACCACTCGACTACCAGGGAATATTTCTATATCATTGGAGAGTTGGAGGAAGGGGAGTACCACTAGACTGCCAGGGAGTATTTCTGTATCATTAAGGAGTGGGTGAGAGGGGAGTACCACTAGACTACCAGGGAATATTTCTATATTATTGGGGAGTGAGTGTAAGGGGAGTACCACCAGACTATCAGGGAATTTTTCTATATCATCAGGGAGTGGGTGGGAGGGGAGTACCACTAGACTGCCAAGGAATATTCCTATATCATGGGGGAGCGGAGTACTACTAGACTCCAAGGAATATTTCTATATCATCAGGGAGTGGATGGGAGGGGGGAGTACCACCAGACTGCCAGGGATTATTTCTATATTATTGCCCTCCTTCCCACCCCTCCACCCTCCTACCCTAAGCCAGTTCTACTTTTATAGCCACTGGATTTGACTGACAACAGGAACTTCCTGTTTGGCAGTAGGAAGAGAAGGATCACTGAGGTACATCAGTTTCATCAACCTTGAAGGAACCTAAAAAATAACTCTTTCTCTCCCCCCCCCATCCGGCTGCTGGAGGTCTGAATCCAAGCATGGAAGAAAGAGACTTCTGAAGACTACAGGAAGTGCCTGTCCCAGAACAGGAAGGGTGAGAGTTGTAAAGGCAGATAGGCAGTAGGAAAGTAAGTGTGAAAATACATAGAGAGGAGACAGTAAGTATACAGAGCAACAGGAGAGAGGGGACACAAAATAAGTTAAGATGGGAGTGGTGCTGTGCAATGGCTGTGGGGCAGCAGTGTTCTGGGAGACATTCTGGAGGCTGCGATGCTTCCCTGTTTGCAGGCCCCTCTGTGGTCTGAGGGAGTAGGTTGCCCGTCTCCAGGCTGACCTGGCTAGGATTCGTGAAACCTTTTCCCCCACTCAGGGACCACCAGGGCCAGCGCCGCTACCTCAGAGGTTACCAAGAAAGAGGAGCGGTTGGACCAAGGTGGGCTCGGGGGGGGGAGAGGGTGGTGGAACAGAGATGCATCCCTCCAGTTGTACCTCTCCACAATTCATATGCTCTTCTGGTGAAGAGTGGTTCCTCTATGGAGGCTATACCTATCAACTAAGAAGTCTCTCCAGGTTCCTTTTTTGATATTACTCCAAAAAACTAATTTTATTAGTTTAAATGTATTTTGGATCTCTTTACGTGAATAAATCAAAAAAGAAGCGGGGAGTGAGACTATATAATGGATATCAATAAACTTATTTCAAAATGTTTAAGTCTCACTCTACCAAATAAAGTAATTCATTTTGATATTGGTATTTTAATTTATGTATTTCTCCTCATTATAAAAAAATGTGTGGTTCCAAAATGAATCAAACAGAAACAACTTGGTTATATTATAGCTGCTTTAAATTAGCTCCCAAATTCATTTATTTAATCCAAATGGTAGCGTTTCAGAACTTCAAAATTGTTCCTTCATCAGACCTGGAGCTTAATATTCACTGTAGAAATAAAATAGAACATGTTTTAGAACATTTCTGTTAGAAATATAAAGGTTTTAACTTGTTATTAAATGTATTATTTCAAATATATAAAGATTAGGTGGAACAAACCTGATGAAATCTCAAAATCGCTAGTGAGTAAATGGTGTTGGGAGAATGTGAGATGTCTCAAAATGACTTCAGATTCAGAAGTCTGTAAATGATAAAATAAAAAATATATTCTTTTTAATATGATTTGCATTTATATTTTTTTTTAAAAGGGGAAGACAATGTCAATTTTAAGGAAGAACTTACTGAGAAAAAAATCTCAACCAAAGTTAACATGGTTTTAGCTATTTGTGATCAAAGTTAGACAGTGCTTCTTTAAAATGCTGTAATGGTAAAAAGCCAAATGCGAGATGTCTCAAAATGCCTTCAAATTCAGCAGTCTGAAAATAGTAAATGAGAAAATTTTTACTTAGTCTATAAATGTGCTTTACAAAAAGTGAAGCAACTTCATTAACAAAAGAAAACTTAATGAGAAAAATCTCCATTAAACTTAGCATGATTTTAGCGACTCGAAATCAGAGTGTAACATGTTTCTGTAAAACGCTGTAATGAAGAAAATGCAAATCAAAACCCGAAAGTAACCTTATTATTAGAATTAAAAAGACTTATATTTGAGTCTGTGGTTACCTTAACTACGCAAATGTTTCTTTTTCTTGTTTCTCTGTCGCATTTTATAGGTTTAAATCCAGACTAAGATACAAAAATAAAGGGGCAAACTCACGTAGGTACTCCCGGCGCCATTACCCGCTGAAAAAGTGCCTTGCATTACAAACACTAACACCTCTAATGTGAGCAAGAAGGGCCGGCCACGTTTAAACACACCTGGTGGCATGCTGACGTCAGTAGAGACATCACCTGTGTGGCCCAGTCTTTAAAGAAACAAAGTGGGTGATTTTCACTATTGTCCCCTTCTGCTGTGTAAAATTCTATGTGCCAAATGGCTACTTAAACGCTTACGGCATTATTTGGCCAGTTCCTTTCAAGAAAAATGGAAAACCAATCCATAACTTCACACGAAAGGTGTCACAAATAATTCTAGTTAATCCATCTGAACCCCAGTTCCCCAAACTTTTCACAATCATGAAGAACAATGAAAATATCTATATTTTACATTTCAAACTGCTTTATACTGACATAGCAAGCTTAACTGAGTCGTTCAATATAGCAAAATGACATCAGCCGACATAACTGAGTCGTTCAATATGGCAAAATTACATCAGCCGACATAATTACGTATAGGCCCTCTTCGGGAATATAGTTCTTAAAATTCCTACAAATCATAAAAAGCATTATAAAGCTTTTTGGTATTTGTAAAGTTTCTATATCTGATTGTTTAGATGTCTTATAGTAGTTTCAAGGCGAGCATACCTAAACATGCTTAATATTACTATGTTAATCAGTATCGTTTGAAAAATGGCATTCATATGAAAAAAGCTAATGGAAGATAAAAAATGTTTTTATATACTGGATGTTTTTATATAATGAAAGAAAGGAAAGGGTTGTAGGAAAGAGGGGAAAGAATGGGGGAAGGGGAAAAGGGGGAAAATGGGGAGGGGGAGTGGGAAGGTAGATGAGCGAGTTAGGATTAGAATGGTAAAGAAAAGAGAATAGTACATAATAACAAGGAGGAAATAGTATATGTAATACACCAAATGAAAAGAGATTTCACTTAAAGGTAGACCAAGATAAGTTCTCATTCAGTCCATATTTATGTTGAAGTGTTCTTAAGGTGTAGATCCACCATGCTTCTCTTCGCAATAGGGCCATTTCTCTGTTTCCTCCTCTTGAATTCATCTTCACATGTTCTAGCTCAAAAAATTTTAAACTTGAAATAGAGTGGTGAAAGTCCATGAAGTGTCTTGCTAATGGAGATCTAATATCACCTCTTCTAATATTACTTTTGTGTTCTGAAATACGACGTTTTAAAGGTCTTGTTGTTTTACCAATATAATATAAAGAACATGGATAGATGATGCAATAGATGACGAAATCAGTTCTGCAAGTGAAGAAATCTCGGATGTCATACTCTTTATCATCACACGTGCTTTTTATGGATTTCATCTTTTGACCATTGTTGCAGTGAACACAGTTGCCACAAGGGTAGAAACCTTTGATTTCACTTCTGAGCCATGTTCAAGAATTGTCTATTGGAGTATAATGTTGAGTTTTATTTACTTTTTTTCCAATTGTTGTCGTTTTTTTGGCTGTGACCCAGGGTTTATGTTGAAAAATTATTTGTCCCCATTCATTTGATTGTAAAATGTTCCAATTAGATAAAATTACATGTTTAATTTATAGACCGGGCCATACAGGTGATGTCTCTACTGATGTCAGCACACCACCAGATGTGTTTAAACATGGTCCAGCCCTTCTTGCTCACCTTAGAGGTGTTAGTGTTTGTAATGCAAGGCACTGTTTCAGCGGGTAATGGCGCTGGGAGTACCTACGCGAGTTTACCCCTTTATTTTTGTATCTTAGTCTGGATTTAAACCTTTAAAATGCAACAGAGAAACAAGAAAAAGAAACGTTTGCGAAGTTAAGGTAACCACAGACTCAAATGTAAGTCTTTTTAAATCTAATAATAAGGTTACTTTCGGGTTTTGATTTGCATTTTCTTCATTACAGCGTTTTACAGAAACATTGTTACACTCTGATTTCGAGTTGCTAAAATCATGCTAAGTTTAATGGAGATTTTTCTCAGTAAGTTTTATTTTTGTTAATGAAGTTGCTTCACTTTTTGAAAAGCACATTTATAGACTAAGTAAAAAAAATTTCATTTACTATTTTCAGACTGCTGAATTTGAAGGCATTTTGAGACATCTCGCATTTGGCTTTTTACCATTACAGTGTTCTAAAGAAGCACTGTCTAACCTTGATCACAAATAGCTAAAACCACATTAACTTTGGTTGAGATTTTTTCTCAGTAAGTTCTTCCTTAAAATTGACATTGTCTCCCCTTTTTAAAAAAAAATATAAATGCAAATCATATTAAAAATAATATTTTTTTTATTTTATCATTTACAGACTTCTGAATCTGAAGTCATTTTGAGACATCTCGCATTCTCCCAACACCATTTACTTGCTAGCGATTTTGAGATTTTATCAGGTTTGTTCCAACTGATCTTTATATATTTGAAATAATACATTTAATAACAAGCTAAAACCTTTATATTTCTAACAGAAATGTTCTAAAACATGTTCTATTTTATTTCTACAGTGAATATTAAGCTCCAGGTCTGATGAAGGAACAATTTTGAAGTTCTGAAACATTACCATTTGTATTAAATTATTTTTTATTTATTTAGTTTTTGTTGACCGGGTAAGTGCACTAGACAAATCCTGCCTATTTTCAGGCATGACTCGGGGGAGGGGGATACAGATGAATGCCAACTGACCTTGAACCAGATTAAGCTGTTGGTGGTATTTTTAGTGAATGAGGGAAATTTGGCCAGGACACCGGGGAAATTCCCCTACTCTTTTCGATAAGTGCCATGGGATCTTTAACATCCACCTGAACTACCACCAATCCAGGCAGATGGGACCTCAGTTTAACATCTCATCTGAAAGACGGCACCTCAGAAATGCAGCACCCCTCTCATGCTGCATTACAGTGTCAGTACTGGGATATTAACCCAAGTGCCAGATGTGGGAACTGAACCCACAGCCCTCTGATCTCCTGGCCTCAGAGGCGAGTATGCTACCTACTGAGCCACTGACACTGCAAATAAATAAATAAATGAATTTGGGAGCTAATTTAAAGCAGCTATAATATAACCAATTTGTTTCTGTTTGATTCATTTTGGAACCACACATTTTTTTTTATAATGAGGAGAAATACATAAATTAAAATACCAATATCAAAATGAATTACTTTATTTGGTAGAGTGAGACTTAAACATTCTTCTATGAAGGCACCAGCAGTGGAGACCAAGGAGGATGCTGGGAACCTCCACAAAGGAGACCCACAGGAGGGTGGCACGAGACCCCACAGGGGAAGAAAACAACTCCTGGTGGGGGACTTGATCATTAGGGGGTAGAAGTGGGGGAGGAGGGGATAGGAGGTGGGTGCCTGCCTGGCACCACGGCTTGGAGGACAGGAAGCAAATCCTCAGGACCGTGGGAGCAGCTGCATGAGGGAGGAGGGAGCTGGATGCCATTGTCCACCTAGGGACAAATGACCTGGTTGTGAATGGGATCAGAGCAGTGCAAGAGGAGTTTGTAGAGTTGGGGAGGGGCCGTAGACAAGTAGCATGTATGGTAACCTTCGCAGAGGTGCTGCCTGTCTATGGCAAGGATGATGCCAGGGTGTTCCACACCATGGGATTCAATGAATGGTTGAAAAACTGGTGTGGAGCTCAGGGTTTTGGCTTCATTGGGGACTGGGGAGCCAACTGGAGGGATGCAGGCCTATACTGGCGCGATGGGCTGCATCTGTCGGGGGGTTACCAGGATCCTAGGTGATAGGTTTAAATGCTTAATTTGCAAGCATTTAAACTAGCCAAGGGGGGAGGCACTGAAAAGGAGCAGGGAAATCCCAGCCTCACCCCACAAAACACAGTAGTTAGAGAGGTAAACACCAAGGTAGAGAACTCAGTAGGGAGCAGGACAGGGGTAAATGCAGAAAAAGGCAATAAGGACAGGGATGGGGCTAAAAGGGGTAAGGCCATAGAAAAAAAATGGAAGGTGATGTGTACCAATGCCCACAGTCTGTGTAACAAGCTCCCTGAACTAGTCACCTTGATGGAAGAGAGATGCTTGGATATTGTGGCAATCAGTGAAACATGATACACAGAGAACCATGACTGGGATGTCAACATACCAGGATACACAATGTACAGGAGGAGCAGGGTGGGTAAAAGAGGAGGAGGAGGAGGAGGAGGAGTAGCTCTCTATATAAAGGAAGGGATTAAAGCAACAGAACTAAAGAGTAAACAGGAAGTTGATGAGTCACTATGGATCACCCTGGAGACAGGAAATGGAACCACAATCTGCATGAGGGTTGTGTACAGACCCCCATCTCAGGGGGAGATACTGTTGATGGGGGACCTAAATATGCCAGATGTTAACTGGAGCACCTTTGCTGCAGCCACATCCAAGAGCAGAGCCATTCTCGATGCCCTACAGGTGGCATGCCTCAGACAGCTAGTTTTGGAACCCTCTCATGAGGGAGCAATCTTAGACCTCATACTCTCAAATGGGGACAGTGAGAAGATCTCAGATCTAGAAGTGGGTAGCCATCTGGGAACAAGTGACCACCAAACAGTGTGGTTCATGATAAACTCAGCTACAGAGTCAAGTTATACAAAAGTGAGGGTACTGGAGTTCAGGAGGGCTGATGTTGGCAAGATTGGAGAGTGCCTTAGAAAAGCACTAGCAAACAGGCTAGAAGGAGGGGTGGAACAACAATGGGGAAACATCAAAACTGCCATCACAGAGGCAACAAGCCTTTGTGTGAAGCAAATAAACGAATCAAAATGAAAGAAAAAGCCACTATGGTTCTCAAAAGAGGTGGAGGGGAAGGTTAGGGAGAAAAAGATAGCATTTAGGAAGTATAAGGAAACACAGAAGGAGCAGGACAGAGAGCTGTACCAGTTAAGGCAGAAGGAAGTAGGGAGGGAAGTCAGAATATCAAAACCTCAAACTGAGGAAAAGATAGCCAACTTGGTTAAGAAGGAGGATAAAACCTTTTATAGGTACATCAAGGAGTGTAGAAAGACAAAGAAAGGGATAATGAGGCTGAATGGAAAGCATGGTGGGTGGGCAGAGAGGGACAGTGAAAAAGCAGGGATACTGAATGAATACTTCTGCTCAGTATTCACAAAAGAGGAGGAGGGGGAGGTGCCTAATCCAATTAACAGAAGCACTCTGGATAGGAGGGTTGATCCCAGTTCTTTCACAGAAGAAAGGGTTCTGAAACAACTCCTAAAAATGAAAGTGGACAAAGCAATGGGGCCTGATGGAATTCACCCCATAATTCTAAAAGAACTAAGGAGAGAACTAGTGACACCACTGGCAACCCTTTTTAACAAATCATGGGAGGATGGTGTGGTTCCTGAGGACTGAAGGAAGGCGGATGTGATTCCCCTTCACAAAAGTGGGAGCAAGACAGAGGCAGAAAACTACAGACCTGTCAGTTTGACCTCTGTGGTAGTGAAGGAAAGAATTGTTGAGTACCTAGAGGCCACTGGGGCACAGGACCTAAGGCAGTATGGGCTCACAGTGGGAAGGTCATGTCAGATGAATCTAATTGATTTCTTTGACTGGGTGACCAAAGTAGTAGGCCAATGAGGGGCTGCAGACATGGTCTACCTAGACTTTAGCAAGGCATTTGACACAGTCCCACACAAAAAATTAATAATCAAATTAATCAGCATGGAAGTGGGCCCCAGGGTGGTAGCCTGGGTAAAACAATGGCTGGACAACAGGACACAGAAGGTAATTGTAAATGGAGTCCACTCTGAAGAAAGAGGGGTTACTAGTGGGTACTGCAGGGTTCAGTATGGGATCCAGTCCTTTTTAATGTCTTTATTAGTGACATTACAGAGGGACTCAAAGGAAAAGTATGCCTCTTTGCAGATGATACAAAGATCTGCAACAGGGTTGTTACACAAGGAGGCATGGAAAGGATGAGAAGGGACTTGGCAAGGTTGGAGTAAAATAATGCACCTGGGAAACAAAAACCCAGGCGAAGATTACCCAATGGGGGGAAGGTAGTAACAACAACAAGAATGGAAAGGGACCTGGGGGTAATCATATCAGATGACATTAAGGTTAGCAAGCAATGTGAAAAGTCATTAGGGAGGGCTGTGTGGATACTGGAATGTATAGGGAGAGGCATCATCAGCAGAAAACAGGCAGTTGTTATACCTCTGTATGGACAGTTGGTGAGACCCCTTCTGGAGTACTGCATCCAGTTCTGGAGACCCCATCTCCGTAAGGACATAGACAGGATGGATGCAGTCCAGAGGAGGGCAACTAAAATGGTGCAGAGTCTGCAAGAGAAGCCATACGAGGAGAGACTAAAGGAGCTTAATATGTATACCCTTGAGGAAGGGGGGGGGCATGATAGAAATGTTTAAGTACCTCAGTGGAATCTACAAAGTCCAAGAGGGTAGCATTTTTCAGAAAAAGAAATGTGCAAGAACAAGGGGACACAATTTGAAGATTGAGAGGAGATGGCTCAGGGGCAATGTGAGGAAGCATTTTTTCATAGAGAGAGTAGTGGACGCATGGAACAGCCTTCCTGAGCAGGTTGTGGGGTCTAAAACTGTGGGAGAATTCAAGAATGCATGGGACAGACATAAGACAATTCTTGTAGGGGGTAGAAAGAAATAGGCTGTAGGTTAACTAGGATCTGCAGCTTATCCTGTAGGTAGGGAAATGGGCAGACTAGGTGGGTCAAGCAGTCCTTATCTGCCATCAAAGTCTATATTTCTATTTTTCTATGTAAGGATAAGGAAAGCATTAAAGGGAATTTTGCCCATGATTTGGATGACTGACATACCACCCCTCTCCTAAGTAACATCAAGCAAGCATCCATGGAGAGGCTCATTTTTGTTGCTGGTGAATGCTCGTTTTTTGCTTAGGCCAATCATTTGTTTGTACTCTTTGCATTCTGCTGTCAGGTCACCATCCAGGTGCTGCCCATTTGTTGTTGGGCAGTGCATGCTTCCTATTTGTAGCCTTTGCCACATTGTCTTTCTGTCTACCCAGCCCCTCAACCCACTTGCTTCATGATTCTGCTAGCTCCACTCCTGCTGTTGTGTCCTGTTTTCCCTGCTGTGGATGGAGCTGACTCAAATTAAAAGGGTCTGGGTGGTGGAAGAGGGGTGGTTATGTGTAGCACAGTGGGTGGGATCTGGGAAAATGGTATAATGTTGTACTTTTTAACAAAAATAAAGGAATGTTCCATAGGTTTTAACAAGTGACACGTCACTTCACCCAGCACAAAACTATGCATATGGCTACATTTCCAGCACTTTGCCAATAAAGTGCCACTATGCAAAGTCTTTGGTATGCAAACTTTGGCCCTTACTTTGGTAAAAGCTATGCAAAGGAAACACTTTCCACTATGCAAAGCCAGGCAAACATTGCATAATAAAAGCAAAGCTAAGTTCTCTGACTTTGCCTACCAGTATTTGTGACTTTAAGCAAGATACATAACCCCTCTGTGAATAATCATTTCCCAAGTTGTACCTGGAAAGGAACTTTTGCTCAGTTTTCTTTTCAAGGACAAAAACATTTATAACATTGTAAAATGTGTCAGATAACCTGAGTGGGCACAATTTTTTGTATGTGTTTTTGTTACAATCTAGGTATCAGCGTGATTCAGTTGGTAGTACATCTACATCCAGGCCAGAAAGTCATAGGTTCTCATTCCACACTGGGATTGGGCTCATACCATTAAGATTGGCACCCAAGTGTAGTACTAGCAGGTGCTCATGCAGTTGGCTGTCTTTTGGATGAGACATTAAATTAGGTCCCTTCTGCCATCTCTGGTACTCGCTGACTGGGAGTCCAGATGGAAGTAGAAGAACCTTAGGCACTTTCAAGAGTAGGGAAAACTTTATTACAATTCAAAAATTAAAAATATCAAAACATATTAAAAAACATATTGATATTCACATGAAAAACAAAACTTTCAACATACAGTCATAAAAACAAATTAAAACAAATTTCCCCCAAATCCCCACCAAACATCTTTACAAAATATAAACCTGGAAAGGAAAACGAAGATAAGCAAAGAGCCTCTGTATTTACCATGTTAAATTCACATGAAAAGAAGTGTAAATCAGAAATCAGTACATCAAATGGTTATTACTTCATACCCTTTTCTGCATCTAAGACTCAAGTTTTAATAATATCTTACAGAAAAAGATCAAATTATAATCCATCTGACCAATTTATAATATCCCACCATGCTCTATATAATTTAGCAGGGTTTTTAGCTTTTTCTTTCCTACGACTATCACAATTAGTCCAAGTGAATCATCCAAAATAATTGTTCTGGGGTAATTTACTTTTTTCGTACTGCAAGTTTACATCTAGTATGCCATATATGATAATTAAAGACTAATAGTATTATAAGCATCATGCCACTATTATGGGCATTCCACGCTGCAGAAAGAATCCCTAAGGAAAAAAACCTCAGCATTTAAAGATTTAAAAGGAGAATTTTTCCATTTTGTGTATACTACATTCCAAAAGCAAATAATATATGAACACCCAAAATAAAGATGTACAATTGTTTCCTGTATATTTGGGCATAAGTCCTGTCTAGGACACAATCTTTCTGTGAGGTCCTTATGTTTAAGATTATCTTTCACATTTAATTCTCCATGTAAGCAGAGTTATAGAACATCCCACATATAAGTGGAGTTTCTGCGGTGTGTAATCATGGTTTCAATTTGTTGAATTTCCATTATTGGTTTTGCACTATGCAGGGGTTGTTCTATAAAGAAATTTACCATGTTCTGTGTATATAATTCTTTCTGTTGCAAAATCATCAGTTGTGACCTTTTTATGTCCCACAATTTAATTTTTCCAAAACAATACTGGAAATACTGGGGAAATCCTGTTAATGGTTTTTGTTTATGAATGATTTGTTGTTGTTTCCAAGCCTGTAGCCATGGGTCTACCTGGTCCCACACCCAAGTGGTCCAAGGTTTAACTATAGAAAGCAACAGGGGTCTTAAATTACTATAAATAAACATACAAAAGAAAAACACAATAGGGTTCACCATAGTCAAACCTCCTTTTTCTTGATAGGGAGATAAGTAAATCCTATTTTTATGAGATTTAACCTACTGCCCAAAATTGTCTGACAAACTTATAAATAGAGGTCTCCAATTGCTTTGGTGGTGGGAAAACTATATATAGATGTAAGAAAATACTCATAAGATAAATTTTAATAATATAAATTATTTTCTTTTTGGACATTCTCCAAACATTCCAGTGAGTTACCTTACTTTTGGCTTCATTCCATAGTAAACTCCAATTATGAAAACTTATTTCTCCTTTTCCATAATAAATCCCCAATATCTTAATGAAAACATTCTGAACTGGTATTCCCATTACATCCTGGTTTGGTGGCACCTCCCACCCTATGGGTATCCCTTTGCTTTTCTCAAAATTAATGACAGATCCAGTACCTATTGTAAATTTATGCAATATATTTTCCACATATTTAACTGAGGAATGGTCTGCCAACAAAAGACACATATCATCTGCATTGAGTGGATGAAGAGGAGTAGAAGAAGTGGAGTGGACCTCAGCTAAGTAACTCACCGACTGCAAGTTTGGTAGGCTGGTGAGTCCATTCCATTTTATTACATCTGTGGACTACTGTTGGAAGGAGGCTCAAAACCAGGACTGTGGTGACCTGCCGGGTTTCTGTCCTTGCCAGCTGGGGAGTGGGGAACTAGGTGTGGGCTGCCTGCAGGAAGGAGGGAGGTGGGAGTGTGTGCTGAAGGACATGGTGCTCACATTTGCCCAGTGGTTTTTCAGGGGGCTTCGCTAAGAGGTGTTGTCTAGCTGGGACCCTATCCTCTGGGTGGCTCATCCTGGTCTTTCCTCAGACCAGAAGGTGAGTTGGGGGCCTGGTTTGGGAAGGCCTTTTGGAATACCAATTATCTGCTTGGTGTCTTCCTGATTCTGGATTATCATGATGGAGTAGGGTGGCTGACTGGGGGTGGACGGCCAAATGAACTGGGAGTGAGATTCACTGCCGGGGGGGTGGTAGTGGCCTGACTGCCCGGCAACCTGATGGGGGGTGGAAGACTCCTTGCTGGGGATGCCTGATCCTTTGAGGGGCTGAACACTCTGGCCTGCTACTCTGTCAGTAGGCTGCCTTGCAACTATCAGAAGGAACTCTGAGTGACTTTGGTCGGAGACTGTACAGTTCTCAAGAAATCTGTTGGATGTGCTTTAACTGTTTCAGTAGGGCAGTGAGAGAGCCCTTGAATCTATTTTTCCATTAAGCTGTTTTGAAACATTGTGGTGAGAGTACAGTTCCTTGGACTAATTTTGTGGGCTGCTGGGGGTGAGAGACCCATTCTGCCCGAGACTGATTTATTATCACAATAAGCTTAGCCCCATCTGGATCACAAAGACTCAATAATTTTAGTGGTCCTTGCAGTGTTTTTTTGGGGGGGTTATTTTTTGTGGAAGGGGTTTATTTTGTGGGGGATTTATGGGGGGATATATATTTTTTTTTCTGAATTTATGTTTGAGTGTTTGGTTTATAATATTGAACTGTTGTTGAGTGTGCTGGTAGTTTTGTGTTAATATGTGTTGATCGAGAGCTCTCCCAATTAGGCGCTACTCCCTTTCTCAGCTCTGGGGCCTCTGGCCTTTTGATTGCCCCCCCCTTGCCCAGTGAGGTATATGGGCAGTGTCGAGTATTGGGGATTGTGAGGAAGAGGGGCAAGGCCAGGGGTCATGGACCTGGAAGGGGAGTGAGCCAAGTGGAAGGATTAGGGTAGTGAGGCCCAGGGGTTGCCCTGGGGTGAAATGAGTTCCAGACAGGGATCCTCCCTGTCTTGTCCCCATGCCCAAGGGCTCCACATTAGGTGGGCAGTTAGCTTGGCTGACCTCAGCAGCTCATCCGACTTGGATGGTGTTATGCAATACCGGTCCATTAAAAACAAGACAGCAGTAATTGATGATCTTGTTGAGTCATTGGACCTGGCTTGCATCACCGAAACCTGGCTGGATGAGAATGCAGGCCCTATTCTTAGGTCAGCTGTTCTGGCCAGGTTTTCGGTGATACACTGCCTGAGGATGGATGACAGGGGCAAGGGTGTAGTGATCTGTTTTAGAATGGAGTTGGGCCTTACTGATGTGCCAACTGGGGAGTCCAAGTCCTTTGAATGTATCTTTGGCAGAGGTGTGGGGTTCAGAATCCTTCTCATCTACCATCCAACCAGGGGCAAGAAGCAGTTTCTGCAGGAAGTCATGGATTTCATCGTTGACATGGTGTTGGAGTCCCCCAGATGGGTGTTGCTGGGGACTTCAGTGCCTGGGTCAATGATGAACTCTTGCAATTTGGTCAGGACTTTCTCCAACTAATGAATTCATTAGGCTTCACATAGGTGATTACCTCTGTGACCCATATTTATGAGCACTCATTGGATTTGGTCTTCCTACTGGGGATGGAGACCTCTGATGTGGTGGTGGAACCGGTCAGATGGTCAGACCATCACATCATAAAGTTCAATTTCCTGCCCCCCCAATAGGCCTGTTCCTGTAGAGATGGTCTGGTTCCACCCTTGGAGAGGTTTGATCCCAGATGGCCTGATGGCAGTGCTGGATCTATCAAGCATGTTGATTGTAAGCAGGGACTCCAAGAACCTGCTGCAGGCCTATAATAGGGCTGTGGTAGAGGCTCTGGACTCCCTTTTTCCTGTCTGTGTTTGCCCACTCACTCTCTGCCCTCAGTCCCCTTAGTTGTATGGAACCTTGAGGGAGTTGAGGCAAGTGGGACAAAGGCTGGATTGATGCTAGCAGAAGTCCAGTCTTGATGCTGACAGACATAGACTGATAACCCATTATAAGGATTATCAGTCAGCTATCTCGCATAAGAAACCAGAATTCAAACACCATGAAGTCTTGCTATATTAGGACCATTGCAGTCATTCCCCACACTTGAACTGCCCCGGAGAGGAAACAGTTAACTCCAGAGTGATCTGGAGTTCCACAGCACGAGGGCGCTGTTCAAAGCTCTATCTGGCTAGTTTCAAATGAAACTGTCAGATTCTTTACTCCGCTTCACTGAACAGTCGCTCCGGAGATCAGCTCCTTCAGCTCGGTTCATTTCTCGGTTCAAGCGAGTATTTTCGGTTCATTGGAACCGGCAAAAAGTATTTATTTTACCGCATTTCGGTTAAAAGCTCTATCTGGTAAACCGTAAGTACAGAAATTAAGTCTGTGTGGAAATTCATTATCGGTTCGGTTTTGAACCGATCGGTTTGCTTAATTTAACGTTTTAAAGTGTATGGTTGGGCTTTTAGAGTGCGGTTCCCGGTTCTTATCGGTTCTAAAAAAACCTTGCTTTTAATATAGGTTTTTTCAAATACCCGTGACACGGTTAGGAACCGATATAAGGGTGTCTTCTGCTTTTCGCCATCAAAAGAGCAAGTTTTGTGTTAGGCTGGCATTATGTCTGAGAAACCCAAAAGAAAACCGGGCCCACTGGGTTTCAACACTGTGATGTCTGTGGGGAAACCTTTGCCAAGGCTGACCCACACACCACTTGTGTTTATTGTCTGGGGGCTGACCACCTCCTGTCAGACTGCCAGGTGTGTAAAAATTTCCCTGCAGCCACCCTGGAAAAGAGATTGGGCCGGCTCAGGGAACGAGAGGCCAAGAAGTCCGCTGACCCGGATGGCCAGCCTGGTCCAGTACCCACTGGACCAGAGGGAGTGCCCTCTGACCAGGGTGAGACTTCCTCGGGCAAATGGAAGGCTGGTTCAGAGGAACCAGTCCCAGCAAAAAAGACAAAGAAATCAGCAGGTCTGGAGTACAAAATTGTCTCTCCAACTGCTGCAGAGATAGCTAAAGCCATTCAGATTGTCCAGTCTTTGTCTCAGGGATCTGTCGAACCCCCTGCATCTGGGAAAAGGGTGGCTCGTTCTGTCCCAGTGGTTCAGGATTATGATGTTGCGGATTTTTATGAACCACATGAGGGGGAGGAGGAATTTGATCAGTATGTTTGTGACTGGGAAGGTCTGGACGTGCCCATTGAACCGGACATTTCTCCAGATAGACCTGTAGAATCTCCCCCTATGCTGTCTGAGTCCCCTTCTCTTTTTATGTTTTACAAAAAGGTGGCAGAAACCCTCCAGCTTCCTTTAGAAGAGGCTGTGGATGAGCAAGAGGAGCCTGATTATGTTGAAATGATGGATATTCCAGAGTCTAGGAGGTTGTCTATTCCTTTGCATAAGTCATTTAGGAAGCAAACAACAAAGATTTAAAAATCCTCATTCTGTCCCTCCTGTAGATAAAAAAATGGACAGAAGGTATACCTTATCAGGCCCTGATATAGACTTCCTCTCTGAGCAGTGTAGTCATGTAGGTGTGGTACAAGCTGCAGCCTGTGACAAGGCTAATATCCCCTGGCCTCACATCCTCCTGATAAGGATTCCAGGAAGATTGATGCCATGGCGAAAAACAACATATGGCAGCTTCTTTGGGACTCAGGCAGGCTAATTATATGGCTTAGTGGCTAGATATCAGAAATCTAGATGGGACACTATATTGCAGTTAGCCAAGCAGGCCCAGGGCCAGCTGGCTAGTGAGTTGGAACAAGTGGCTGCTGATGGCATTGAAGCCTCTAAAGTTCAATTTCATACTGCTGTTGATGTTAATGATGTTTCCTCTAGGGTCATGGCCACTTCTGTAGCTTTCCGTAGGTTGGCATGGCTCAGATGCACTAATCTGTCCCAAGATACTCAGTCAAAGGCTATGGATTTTTCCTGTAATGGGAAATTCTCTGTTTAGTGATCAAGCGGAAAATTATATGAAAAGATGGATGAATATAGAACTACCTACAAAAGTGCCCAAGCTAAGGAGAGGCATGCCACTCCACAAAGGCATGCCCCAGGGTAGGGGTAGGCCTTTCACAGGCCCTTTACCAATCTCACGCCTCCTCACCTTTTCACAGAGGGTTTTTTTCAGAGGCAGAGGTAGACGGGGCACAGGTAGACAGTCGCCCTCCCCTCAGCCTAAAGCTGCTGCCAAGCAGGCACCCTGATGGGGTGCCCAGGGCCGATTCTCCTGTACCAGTGGGGGGCAGGTTGGCTTATTTCAGCCAGAACTGGCTGTCCCTAACTTCGGACAGGTGGGTTCTGGAAGTAGTAAGCCAGGGCCTGGTTCTCAGCTTCAAACAGTTCCCAAAGATGAGAGCCAGGCAGTTTCCACCTGCAAACTCTTCAGAAGCCCTTGCTTTGGAAGCAGAGGTTTCTTCCCTGCTGGATTGCAAAGCAGTGGAAAGGGTCCCCCCTTGCCATCAGGGCAAGGGACTGTACTCAAGATATTTTCTTACCCCAAAAAAGACAGGAGAATGGCGGCCCATCCTAGACTTAAGGTACCTGAACAAACATCTACTGAAACCAAAGTTCAAAATGTTAACTCTAGCAATGATTTTGCCTTCCCTGAGGCCAGAGGACTGGTTAGTTTCCCTGGACCTCAGGGACGCCTATTTTCATGTCATGATCAGGCCTTCTCACCGAAAGTACCTCAGGTTAGAACTGCTCTCTGGCCACTACCAGTTCAGAGCAAGGCCCTTCGGCCTAACCTCGGCTCCAAGGGTATTCACAAAATGTCTAGCTGTGGTAGTGGCTCATTTAAGAAGGCAAGGGATTGCTGTGTTTCCCTACCTGGACGACTGGCTCATAGTGGGTCAGTCTCCAGATCAGGTAAAATCCCACTTGTAAGTCACCCAGCAGCTTCTCACTTCCCTGGGATTCCTGCTGAACTTTCCAAAGTCAGTTCTGGAACCTGTTCAGGTTCTAACTTTCATAGGTGCAGAATTGAACACGAAGTTAGCCAGGGCATTTCTTCCCTCGGAAAGAGTGGACAGGCTCATTGCCCTGGCATCCTCCTTTACCCTGTGGGTCTCTCGACCAGCAAGGCACTTTCTGCAACTCCTAGGGCACATGGCTGCTTCACAGCTGTCGTGCAGGAGCAAGATTTCAGATGAGGGACATCCAGTTCCACTGAGGTCCTATTGGACTCAAAGGAGGACCCCTTACCAAATTAGTCCGTGACCAAAACCCTGATCCTGGCCCTTCAGTGGTGGCAGGATCAAGCAATCTTACTCAAGGGGTTCCCTTTATCATGTTTCACACTCCTCACCCTCACCACGGACGCCTCCCTGTTAGGGTGGGGGGCTCACTTGGGCGACCTTTCCACTCAAGGAGTGTGGTCCCCCCAGGAATCTCTGCTCCACATCAATCTTTTGGAACTCAGAGCTGTTCTTTTAGCTCTTCAGGCTTTTTCAACTGTTGTCCAGAACAAAGTAGTTCAAATCAGGACAGACAACACCACAACAATGTGGTACATCAACAAGCAAGGGGGCACTCGGTCATCAGCCTTGTGCACCGAAGCAATGAAGTTGTGGTCTCTGGCTTACTCCCTAAACACCTCCCTGATCACAATTCACCTTCCAGGAAAGGGCAATGTCCTGGCGGATGCTCTCAGCAGGATTTCCCAGGGCCATCACGAATGGTCCCTGAATCCTCAGGTATTGGGGTCAGTTTTTGCCAGATGGGGCACCCCTCAGATAGATCTCTTCACAGCCCCAGACAACCATCAGCTTCCTCTATTTTGTTGCAGGCCTCCAGTGCTGGGCTCAGTCCCCCTGGACGCCTTTCTGCTGGATTGGAAAGGGAAATTCCTATATGCTTTTCCCCCCTTTCCTCTCCTCTTCAGGGTATTGGTAAAAATCAGAACTCAGCCCTGCAAAGTGGTTCTGATTGCTCCAGACTGGGCCAGACAGCCCTGGTATCCTCTTCTTCTGTTCCTGACAATCCACCCTCCCCTGACCTTGCCCAGGACCCACGACTTGCTGACCTGTGCACAGGGGAGAGTGTGGTACCCGGACCTCAAATCCCTCCACCTCAAGGCTTGGTTCTTGAGGACTTAGAATTTGCTGATTTGGACCTTTCTCAAGGGGTCCTGGATATTTTAAAGGCTTCTAGGAAGCCTTCCACTAGGGCCACTTACAATTCTAAGTGGAAGAGGTTTTCCTTCTGGTGTTGGAGAAACAAATTGTGCCAGAATCTGCTGACTTGGCCACTTTGCTGGATTATTTGGCCCATCTAAATTCCCTAGGCCTTAGACCAGCTACCTTGAAGGTTCATCTGGCAGCTGTTTCTGCCTTTGTTTCCATAGGAAGCCTGTTTCTCTTTCCTCCCATCCTGTGTTTTCCAAGTTTTTTAGGGGTTACTTCACTAACCCTCCTTTCGGGAACCAGCCTGCCTGGGACCTGAATGTTTGCATTGCTCAGTTAATGCAACCTCCTTTTGAGCCCTTTCTTCTGCAGATCTCAAGTATTTAACATGGAAAACTGTTTTCTAGTGGCTGTCACTTCTGCCAGACGTATAAGTGAATTGCAAGCCCTGTCAGTGGAAAAGGATTTTATTTCTTTCACAGGGATAAGTAGTCCTCAGGACTAACAGAAAGTTTTTACCCAAAGTGGTTTCAGATTTTCATCTGAACCAATCCATTTCTCTCCCAGTATTTTTCACTGAGCATTCTTCCTCGGGTGAAAGGAGACTACACAGCTTGGACGTCAAAAGATCCCTAAGCTACTATGTGGAACGTACCAAGGGTCACAGGTTTGAATCCCTCCAACTCTTCCTTACTTATGGAGAGGTTGGCAAAGGGAGACCTGCCACTAAGAGGACAATTGCAAGGTGGATTGTCTCTTGTATCCAATTTTGTTACCAAAAACTAGGTAGGGAACCCCCCTCAGGACTGAGGGCTCACTCCACCAGGGGTACAGCTGCATCTCTAGCGGCTGCTAGAGATATTCCCATTTTGGAAATTTGTCAAGCTGCTACCTGGAAAACAGTTCACACCTTTACCAAGCATTATTCCTGGACGTCCAGTCCAGGAGAGATGCTCGTTTGGCACAGCTGTACTTAGAGCCTATTTCCTAAGTAGGTTCTGACCCTCCTCCATGGGGGTACTGCTGTGTAATCTGCAATGGTCCTAATATAGCAAGACTTCATGGTGTTTGAAGAAAAAATTACTCACCTTAGTAATTGCTTTTCTTCTCATGGAGTCTTGCTATATTAGGACAACCCTCCCTCCTACCCCTCTCAGAACTCCTACTTGGGTATGGGGTTGGCAAATTAGTGCAAGCACTGTGTCATGCCTTTTTAGCCTCTCTAGTTCCCCCCTTGTTTTCTTTGGGTTAGGGAACTAGGTATTTCTGTTTTTGTTAAGTGGCAGATGGTCCCCTCTCTGGACTTGAGTCTTTTGGGGAGAGGGGGCCTATTAGTGCTTGTAAGGGGTATCCTAACAATAAATATTGTTATTATTCTGTGATTGTTCTTATTCTACTAATGGTAGGTAGCCAATGGCTAGTGTAGAGCTTTTCCACACAGACTTGCTATGTTAGTTTAGCTCCGTAAATAACCTGACAGTTTCATTTGAAACTAGCCAGATAGAGCTTTGAACAGCGCCCTCGCGCTGTGGAACTCCAGATCACTCTGGAGTTAACTGTTTCCTCTCCGGGGCAGTTCAAGTGTGGGGAATGACTGCAATGGTCCTAATATAGCAAGACTCCATGAGAAGAAAAGCAATTACTAAGGTGAGTAATTTTTTCTTCCTGTCCAGGGAGATATATGCTGCACAGAACTGACCAGCCCAGCTTTTCTGGACTGTGGACAGACAGTGCAATCCAGCCTGTCTCCAGCCATGGAGAGCATTGCCACAAGGAAAATGTGATGAGTTTGCTCGGTTCTTTGTAGATAAGGATGCTGGCATCAGAGCGTATATTTGTGTGGCTCGCTCCAATGGGAACTGCAGTGGTCAGTGGGAGGTCACTGCTCCTCTGTTTGTTTGGTAAGATTTTGAATGATTGGCGATCACAGATGTCATGAAGATCATCCAGAGTTTGCGGCCGACATGCTGTAGTTTGGACCAGGGTTCAACTCGCCTCCTTGTGGGGTGTGTTGAGGTCATTGGCCCGGTCCTAGTAGAGATAGTCAGATGTTCTTTAGAGACAGGTGTGTTTCCGGACACCCTGAAGGAGGTGGTGGTGACACCCCTTCTTAAGAAATATTCTCTTGACCACGACTGTCTCGCTAACTACAGGCCTGTCTCTAATACTTCCTTTTGTAGGGAAGGTTATTGAGAGGGCAGTCATGCTGCAGCTGGAGGATCATCTTACCATCCATGAGATCTACGATCATCTCCAGTTGGGTTTCAGGAAGAGGCATAATACCGAGACGGCACTTGTCCAAGTACTCAATGATCACCTGATAGCGAGAGATTGGAGGAACCCGTTCCATCTTGGTTCTCCTTCATCTGTCTGCAGCATTTGACACCGTGGACCATGGTGTGCTACTAGAGCACCTGAGGCTCATCTGTGGACTGTTGGGTATGGTCCTCAGGTGGTTCCATTCATACCTCACTGGCAGGTTTCAAAGAGTGGTTATTCCTCCAACCCAGTCTCTCTGCCTTGTGGGGTCCATCAGGGCTCTGTGTTGTTGTGCATGTTGTTCGTGGTGTATAGACTGCCATTTGGGGACATTGTGAGGTGGTATGGGCTGAGTTTCCACTGCTATGCAGATGATACTCAGCTCTACATGTCCTTTGTGCCTGGGCAGGATGATGCAGTCTCAGTGTTTAACAACTGCCTCACCGAGATCAAGAACTGGATGAGTGCCAACTGGTTGAAGCTGAACCCTGAAAAGACCAAGGTGCTGGTTGTAGACTCAGGTTATCAGGTTGAGGGACAATTGGTTGGGCGTTCTTCTGGGCTTTGGCTTGGGGCAACCAACTGTCGACCTTGAACCGGGTGCATAATCTGGGTGTTATTTTTGATGAAGGGCTGATACTTAAATCACAGGCAGGGGCCATTGTCAAATCATATTTTTATCACCTGAGGAATATCTCCCAGATAAAACAACTGGTCCCACCTGATGAACTTCCAACTCTGGTCCATGCCTTTGTGACCTTGCACCTTGATTACTGTAACTCCATATACCAAGGGCTTCCTGGGGTTGATATTCACCGCCTGCAGCAGGTGCAGAATGCGGCGACCAGGTTGTTGACTGGCTTACCTTGATCTTGACATGTCACATCTGTGCTCCATGGCCTGCACAGGCTGTCAGTTCAGTGACAAGTCACCTTCAAGGTCAGTTTGCTGACCTATAATGCCCTACATGGACAGGGTTCAGAACTCCTGTGTCATTATTGTCCCCTCAGCCCACGTCACTTTGCTGATGAGGGATTGCTAGAGATACCCAGGGTCAGTTTGAAGACATCTGGTGCCAGGGCATTTTTGTTTGTGGCCTTGACCCCGTGGAATTCTCTACCTCGTTCGATAAGGGAGTGCCCAACCCTGGAGTGCTTTAAGTCGGACTTGAAAACAAATTTGTTTAGTCTTGCCTTTCTGGAATTTTTATAATTTATTCTAATGAATCCTGTTGTTTTTATATGTTTTAATATTGTAAGATGTGTTTTCTGCTGCATTTTTTATCTTTTTGTACAAGCGCTTAAATATTTTGATTTGCACTTTTAAAATAATGAGTTGAGAGTTGAGTTGAGCTGAGTGATAGTTTTTGTTTCATTCTCTTCACATGTAATAGAGTCCTTAAACATTGTCTGTGTCATTTGTATGTCTTATTAATGGTTCCAGAGTCAAAATATAAAGAGGAGGACTAAAAGGTCAACCCTGTCAAACTCCTCTATCTACTGGACATGTTTTCACTACCCACCCATTCACAAAGGGGGCCACTGTTGCTGCTGTATAACAAGTTTTAACCCAGGAAATAAATTCATCTGGAATCCCATTGTGTTCTAAGCAACTCCATATATATGAGTGAGACACTCAGTCAAAAGCCTTGGCCTGATCTAGACTTCTACAAAACCCATAATTTCCTCAGAGTTTCCTCTTTCAAAAATTTTCCTTAAAATGATCAGACCAACTGAGATTTTTCTTCAAGAGACTGAACAGAATTTGATTGTATGAACAATATCTTTCCAAACCAAATATAGCCTGTTGTTGAGAATTTTTGCCAATATTTTGCAATCAGAATTAAAAAGTGTGATTGGTCTCCAACTGACAAGAAAAGCTTTCTGGCTTGTTTTGTGTAGCAAGATGATAAGGCCTTCTGACATACTACGTGACAATTTTCGGGTTTGTAGACAAAAGTTAAAAACTTGCTTCAATTCTACACCCAGTTCTTGAAAAATGATTTTATATAACTCGTTTGGAAGTCCATCTTGTCCTGGGGCTGTTCCTGTATTTAAAGTTTTATTACCTGACTTATTTCTAAGGTTGTAATTGGTTTCAAAAGTATCCTCCCACTATATTCCGGTATGGTCTTTAAGTTACAATTTGTTAATCAAGAGACTATTTTTTACTTTGTTACTGTTTCATCAGTTTTAAATAATTGTGCTATGTGTTGTTCTATTTCATGCAAAATTTCTTTATTACGGGTTACTAGGGACCCATCCTGTGTTTTAATTTGTTTAATATCCTTCTTTTTTCTTTGGTTTTCACAGCTGTCTAAGGGGTTTGTGAAGGCTTGTTTTCCCTGCATTCCAAATTTCTGCTCTACCTCTATTGTTTTCATCCTGTCATATTGTATTTGTACCGTTTCTTCCTTAATGATTTGTATTTTCACTACTAAATTTTTATTTCCAAGATATAATTCTTCCTGAAGATGGTATAATTAATTTCACAGAGAAATATAGTTATCTTTTTTCAATTTTCCATTTAATTTCTCCATTAGCATAAAATAATCTCTAATATCTGTTTTACTGTCTTCCCACCATTCATCTAGTTCTTCGTATAGGAAAATACACTGATTTCCTTGCATCTAAAACATTTTGAAAGCCTTGTGCAATTTTTGGATCTTCCAATAGAGATAGATTTAGCTTCCAATACACTGGGCCTTTTACTGTATTTTTGAAGTTCCAAATTTGTACACTTAATAAATCATGTTCAGAAGTTGCTACCAGGTATGTTTTTGCTTTTTGTAGTTGCAGACATGGGGTAATTAGCCAATACAGTAAAAGGCCCAGTGAAATCAATTATACCATCTCCAGGAAGAATCATATCTTGGAAATAAAAATTTAGTAGTGCAAATACAAATCATTAAGGAAGAAATGGTACAAATACAATACGACAGGATGAAAACAATAGAGGTAAAGCAGAAATTTGGAACGCAGGGAAAACAAGCCTTCACAAATCCCTTTGACAGCTGTGAAAACCAAAGAGAAAAGAAGGATAATTAACCCGTAATAAAGAAATTTTGCATGAAATAGAACACATAGCACAATTATTTAAAACTGATGAAACAGTAACAAAGTAAAAACTAGTCTCTTGATTAGCAAATTGTAACTTAAAGACCATACCGGAATATAGTGGGAGGATACTTTTGAAACCAATTACAACCTTAGAAATAAGTCAGGTAATAAAAACTTTAAGTACAGGAACAGCCCCAGGACAAGATGGACTTCCAAACGAGTTATATAAAATCATTTTTCAAGAACTGGGTGCAGAATTGAAGCAAGTTTTTAACTTTTGTCTATAAACCCCAAAATTGTCACATAGTATGTCAGAAGGCCTTATCATCTTGCTGCACAAAACAAGCCAGAAAGATTTTCTTGTCAGTTGGAGACCAACCAATCATAATACAAGACACTGTTTTTGTGTAAAAAAAAATAAAAACAAAACCTGAAAGCAAAGATTTTAAAGGAAACATATTTTAAACCATGTCGTGTAAGAGCAAAAAGGAGAAAAAAACTCTGAAATGCAACTAAGATAAGAGTTTAAGGCATACATTTGATATAACCCCATCCCCCACCCCATACTATAAAGCTGAACATGAAAAAACTAAAGCAAGCTTTAAGAGTAAGTATTATAAGCATACTTAGACAAAGAAAATTAGATGTCTAAATTACACAGTATTAAACTCAGCTGGGTAGTTCAGCTAAAGAACCTACCTCCTCCCCTTTTCTCCTCCTCTTCACGATACTTTAAATAATAACATAAAACATTAAGAAAAACTCTAGTAACTTCTCTGTATATTTGACAAATTCAGTATTTAAAAAAATAGAATTACTTCTTCGTTTCATCATATATTCCACATCATATATATAACAAACCTTATACCCTTTATCTCTAAATGGTACTATTCTTCTCCCACTATTAATTAATAACTTTCTACAATATACTCATTCTATTCTTATTCACCTGTATATCAGAATGTTGGCTTACATTTATCTTTGTTATCATGGCAAACACAAGGTCTTCCATATGGATCCTACATGGCAACCAGAGATCCTTTTATATCCAATTGACAGCATCCCACCAGGTATGATACAGCTGTGAAGAGACAGAACATTTTTCTTGGTATTTGATTTTTAACATAGCATTTTCTGTAATACTAAACAGATTCTCTGCCGAAGTTTGTTGTTGTTGTAGGGACAATCGGCATCTAATATTCCAGATATGAAACTTAAAGCATACTAAAAATAACCATAAAGTACCTCTGTCAATTTTTGTTCCTTGGAAAGGTAAAATATCTAACAACAGCATTTCTGTTGTCATATTAAAAAGGGGGACCTTGGCCACTTATTTTGCAGGACTTCCTAATATGTTTTAGCATAAGGACACTCAAAAAAGAGATGTAGCACCGTTTCTATTTGAGTTGCACAAGAAAGCCTAGGACAATACCATTCTTCTACCCCTTTGGGCTTCAAATGATCCTTTATGGTAAGTTTACCATATAAAGTCAACAGGTAACATCCCACATTTGTGGGATAATTCTTTTTAGTGTAAGCATGTTTGAAATATTAGTAATCTCATGATGGACGTCACTCAAAATGAGTGACATCTTTAAAAAATGTCTCCATAATGAACTTGTAAAGTTCAATTTCTGAATAAGGTCTGAATTTGATGTTTGATAAGTAATAAAAGTTTGATTTTGCTAAACTAATTAACAAAGGACATGGGCATATCCCCTAAAGATTTTTGCTTATGTATCTGTAAATCTAAATACCATTTTTCCAAAAAGGTCTCCAGTTTAACTTGCACCCAGGGAATCCAGATTAGTGCTTTCTGTTGTAACAGAGGCCTAAGGTTACAATTTGTAAACATAGAAAAGGAAAAGGGGATAGGGTTTATCATGTTCAACCCACCCTGATGTACTGTCTGGTATAAAATTCCTCTTTTTATTGGGATTAACCTGCTTCCCCATATGGAGGTAAAAAAAGGCTGTATACCCTTGTTTCCACAGTAGTAGATAATGCAAATATTGCACTTACATGAAGAAATAAAGTTAAAAGGAATGTTTTTACCATGTATATTCTTTATCTTTTTGCCATTTTCCACTTATTCCATGCTGTTACTTTTGCTTGTGCTTCTTCTAGAGTTATTTGCCAGTTTAATGAAGCTAGGTCTCCTACTCCAAAATATAACCCCAGGATAGACACTGGCTCCTTCACTACTGGGATGCTAATTATATCCTCACTCTCATTCCTTATGCCCCCTATATAAAGACATTTACTTTTTTGATAATTAATGGCAGATCTGGCCACCTCTGAGCATTCTTGTAATAATTTAGCAGCTTGTGTACACGCCCTAGTGTCGCCATTACCAGACGCAAATCACCAGCATACAAAAGAGTACTAAATTCAGGTACTGTACTAGAAAAGGAAAGTCCTGTAATTGACTGACAATTATGTATCTTGTGCAAAAGAGGGTCTATGGACATAACGTAGAGCAGTGGGCTCATTGGGCATCCCTGTCATACCCCCGGGCCTACTTGTATTTCCTTACTCAGCCACCCATTACAATAAGGAATGGAAACAGCATGTATATAAAATGCCTGGATTGTATTTATGAACCTTTTTGGCGTCCCATGTGACTCTAGATAATCCCATAAATAATTATGTGGAACCCTGTCAAAGGCCTTAGCCTGGTCAATACTAAGAAGGAATCCTGTCAATTCTCCTTTCTGCCCCCTTTCCATTAAATCTGTCTGTTATAGATCTCCCTGGTACCGCACACATTTGGGAAGGATGAATTATATCCATAACTACTGCTGCCAACCTATTATTCAGGATTTTTGTAAAAAATTTTTAATCTGCATTAAGTAAGGTAATAGGCCTCCAATTTGATATATACCCTTTTTCACCCGATTTATAGAGTAACAGAACTAACCCTTTAGAAATATTTGTTTTTATAGAATGATCTATTATTATTTCATTGAAAACCTGTAATAATTCTTCTAACACGGGTATTTGCCAGCTTTTTGTATATTTCGTACAGTAATCATACAAGAAGAATGTCTTCACAGAATGGATGGTGGACAAGTGGAACACCCTGCCAGAGGAAGTGGTGGGGGCTGAAACAATCACAGGATTTAAGAATGCATGATATAGACTTAAAGGAATTCTGGAGGTCAGGGTTAAGGGGCAACAGACTTCTAGAAAAACATAAAGTAAACTTACAAGCTCAAATGGGCAGACTGGGTGGACCATAGGCCCTTATCTGCCGACACTGTCTATGTATCTATGTAATCCATCTATACCTGGGGCTGATCTTGTTTTTAGGTTTTTCAGAACCCCTAATACCTCCTGAGAAGTTTTAGATTGCAATAAGATATGTTGCATAGTGTCTGAAATCTGTGGGAGTTCACAAGTCTTTAACCAAATTTCGACATTTTCACCGGGGGGGTGGGGGCTGGAACATTTTTTCAACATATGTGTCAATTTCACTTGGAACTTCATATTTGTTTGTCACAAATGTTCCATCGGGTCTTTTAATCTGGATAATGTTCTTAACCTTCTGTTGGGCTTGACAAAATTCAAAAGGGTTCACAAAAGCTTGCCTGCCTTGTGTCCCACACTGCTGTTCTGTTTCCAAGGATTTTAACCTGCTGTATTGTAGTTGTACTAATTTATCTTTTACTTCTTCTATCTCTGCAGTATAATCCCCCAGTTTTTCTTCCTGTAGAAACATTAACTCCTGTAACTGGGTGCAGTAAATGTTGTATTGGTCTGTTTTTAGTTTTCCATTAATCCTCCCCATTTTTTTGAAATAATCTTAGATTTTCTTCTTTGTGTCCTCACACCATACTTGTGAGGAGTCATATAGGAAGGCAACAGATTTTCAGGCATCTAAAACATATTGGAACCCCTACTGAGTCATAGTGTTAGTTAATAGACTCAGGTTCAACCTCCAGTACCCAGGTCCTCTATCCATTTTCATGTAATTTGATAGTGTTAAACTACGTATGACATGGTCTGAAGATATTACAGGTACAGCCATAGCTTTTGTAATCCCTGCAGCTTCTGATACAAATAGGTAGTCTATTCTTGACACATTGTTTCCCCTGAAATAAGTTTTAGGTAGTATTCTACTTCCTATTATAAATGCATCCACCAAATTTGCCTGGTTAGTTAAATTATTCAGGCTTGTGGAGTCACAAAATATTGTCATTTTTTATTCCACTATCAGTTATAAACCAGCTACAGTTTAAATCCCCAGCAAGCAGGACTGATCATGAAGTATAAAGGTAGGGCTGTATGTATAGAAATAAATCAGTTCTTAAGGCTTTCGTTTGGGGGGGGCATATATATATTTATAAGCCGCAACTCCAGATTTGCTACTGAAACATCTACTAGCAATACTCTCTCTGGAACAACATCCATAATATGCACACTTTTTACTGAAGGTATATTAATACATATGCCCCCACAATGCAAAGCATCATGGGCAGCATATGCAATTCTGTGGTGATTTGCATATGCAGCCCATGATGCGTTGCATTGTAGGGTCATGTGTGATTTTGTATTTCTTTGAAACTTGGCTTCCCGGCCAAATGCCCTTTGGAGTAACTATTGCCTCAGTGTTTGCCACAGAGGTTCTTTGTTTTTTAATACATATGCCTACTCCTGAGCATGTTTCTTCTCCCATTGATCAATAGGTCTGTCCCTATTCCCATGCTGCACTAGCCTCCTGCATCTCTTTTGTTGTATACAACCTTGTATCCTGTAAGAAAACAAAATCATGCATTTTATCAGTAAAATTAGCATATGTTAAGGTATGTTTCCACTCAGATTTTATACCATTAGCATTTAGAGATGATAAGGTAATACAGTGGTTGTTTCATAAGTAGCTCATGTAACAGTAGGAGGGGCAAGATTTCCTTAATGATGCCCTCATTCCCATTCATTTCTTCTTGACTTTACTTTCTGGTCTTTCTTGCAGTTGTTCTGTGTCAGACACACACCCCCCCGGCCCCGGTTATGAGGAATGCAAAGAAGCTGAATCTGTCTCTGATTCGGCTTCAGGATCTCCTTCTTACAGAACCATGTATTTATTCTGTAAAGGGATGCCAGGCTCAGATGTGAGCTTTTTAATTTGGTCTTTTTTTCTTAGACCAACCCTTTTTTGGGGGATCTGAAATGGGACTTCAAATGGAGGAGGGGCTGCATGGCTGTTGTACCTGTAGCCAATTCCTCCTGTTGCTGCCTCTGGGGTAATGGGTTTTGAGTCTCATTTGCAGTGTTCCGACCTTCCCTAGCATCTGGCCTTGAAGATGCTTCTGCAGAGGAGACAGTAACTACCATGGTGGTGCTGGAGGTAGTTTCAGGCCTTTGAGGTTGACCTGTACGAGGGGGGCCGATCTTACAGACTTTCCAGCTGTGTGGATGTAAAAGTCCTATATTCCAAAGTCTGCATCATTTGTATTATGGGTCAGCCCATGGACAGTCCAAAAAGGTTGTCCCTCATCACACAAGTTACATTTAGGGGGACCATAGCAGTGTAGGGCAGAGTGACCTACCTCACCACACTGCACACATTTTATGACCTCACAAGTGCGGCTAAGATGATGTGGGGAGTCACACTTATAACAATGCCTTGGTTGGCCAGGATAAAAAACAAAACCCTTCTCCCTTCCTTAATAAAAGCAGTTGGGCAAGTGCTGTATTCCTGAGTTATTTTTCAGTTGATTCACCCTAAACATCCAGCCCCCATTCCAAAAACCCTCATCATCATCAATAATCAGTGTTGGGTTACCTTGGATTTTACACCGCTTTTCTAACCAATAAATTATTTTGGTGACTTTTACCTGCTCATTGTGGAAAAGGATTGTCACCACTTTAAAAGTTTGTTTTGTTAAGGGGATAGCCTGGAAGTTCTTCTATAAAGGACTGGGTTTGAGCTGGGCATATTTAATCTAAACTGATCCAGGGTATCTTGAGTCCTGAAGCTAATGTCAAATGAATGCTTCCCCGGTGTATGTATCACACCATACACTTCTGCTCAGTAAAACCCCAAAGACTATTTAGAAGTATTTTACCAACATAGAATCTGTCAGGAAGTTCCTCATTATTACCCAGCTATCTCAGTCTAATGACATTTCACTATTTTGCTAGCTCAATAGATTTGTTAAACAGGTTAGCATAAGTATGGGCTATATTTGTTTGGGCTGCTGTATAAGAATTACTGGCTCTTCTATTATATTAAGCACAGGTGCCACTCAGTGTCCTGAGCATTATAAAATTCATCTGGGTTAATTTAAATACGGGAAAATGAAATGCTACCTGTTTGAGCTGCAGGAGTGATTACAGTTCCTTCTGGTTGTGGTTCCATGAAGGTGTCAGGCCTCTGTTGTTGTTGTCCCTCCATTTCTATGAATTGTCCAGAATCTCCACTTATCGTCATCCCAGGCAGTGGTATACTGAGTCAGGGATCCATCTACCTGTCTCTAAAAGAATCCACCCTGCTCCATGCAGTGCTCATTCAGGGGATAAAGCGTTCTGGTCTTCAGGCTGTTGGTCTGAACTGCTTGCCACAGGACTTCCCCGGGCGTACATCCAGGTTATTCATAGCTCCTGAAAAAACAAATTCCTTAGCAGGGTTTGCTCCCAGCGTCTCCAGTGAATTATTTAATACTCACTTTTATTTCTTCTCCTCGTCTACTGCCGTATACCCACCTGACAGCGACAGTTCGACAGTGAGGTCCCCTACAGCAACTACAATGCCATGCCATTGTAGGAGACCTGCTGGAACTGTGCAGTGTTTGTCAGGGTTCGTGCACCCCCCAGGTCAGCCCTGACTCAGAGCTGACAATACTAAGTGTAGGGGTGCAGGGGGGGTTTGGGGGGTGAAGTCCCCTGAAGAAAACACGTCATAGCATGGGAAACAGGCAGCTGACTGCAAAATGTGGTCGACCTGCCAGTTTTGCTGTTGGGACATTCGACAAAAATGTTGTCGAACACCCGTCGTGGATCCTTCTACTGCATGAGCCATTTGGTACTGTCATTCTACTGCTTGCAACTGTTCTTGAAGTTTATACTTTTCTCCAAGAGTGCTCGCTGTAGGCTTTCTTGCTCTGCATTTTGCTCCATACTAGAATCATCCTGTGATGAAGAAGGAACTGCCGCTTCTTTTCCACTGTTTTCAACGGTGTGTGTTGTGTTCTCGGAAGCGAAGTGCTGGCCACCCAAAGGGTGCATCCTAGCCACCTCTCTTGCAGCCACTGCTGCTATTGCACAAGCTCATCCATCGCCTTCCTCTTCCAGACACTCACTGGAATCTTCCATGGAGACCACAGGCAGCACACCTCCTGCAGTCAGGGTAGGGACAATTTTTTTATTATAACTTCAAAACCAATGATATACAAACAGTGTTAATGCACACAAATCATAATCCATAAAACAAATTATACACAAAAAAATAAATAAATATTACTGTCGTACACTTACGAAGAATTGGAAAAATCACAATCAAAATAAAACCAAAATTAGTGACACTGAAAGACATTCTCCCCCTCTCCCCCTTATTAAAAGAGTAGGGGAATTTTGTATTCAAAACTTCAAAAGTATCTTAATACATCACAAACAAAAATCAAGGGAAAACTGTAAATCAAACATGTATTAAGGCATACATCCCAGTCTAAAAATAATGAAACTTATTTAAAACAGTAACATAAAATAAAAAGCCCTTAAACTAAAGAAAATGCTTATTAATTCATACAGTTCACATAGATCTCCCTTAACCCACCCTAAGAGTAGGGGAGTATTTTATTCAAACTATGACAAAATCATAATACAAGACACTATTTGCTTGTGAAAATAAAAGAAAACAAAACTGCAGAGTATAAAACTAGTACGTTATACCTGTCCTCTCTCAAAAACTCCATCAAAGGTATAATATTATGACAAAACCCTTAACCTAAAACAAAACATGCATTAATTCATACATCCTTTCTAAGACTCACTCCCCACCAAGAGTATTGGAAAAGAAAAATGTTTAATTTCAAAAACCAATTATATACAAAATGTTTAGTGCATACAAAAATAATCAATAAAAAGAAATCATGCACATAAAATAAAGCGCTATTACTGTCAAACCTCACTGAGAGCAATCCCTCCTCACCTCCACCTACTCTCAATAAATGGAGACCACTGATTCCTGTCCTCATAGAACTAACATCCGTAATCCTCACTCTCTTTAATGGTGTCTGAACAAAGGAAGGAGAGTTACCTGTGAACCAGCAAGGCAACACATGTATTCACTTACAGTACATCCAAGAAATGGACTCCCACCATGTCTGGAAAACCTGAAAAGGCACATTACATTGTTCTTGAGCTTTCAATTTATGCAAATTTGCATCAATTAAGTCAAATAACTATACTTCTGATATCAATTGTTGTTGTAAAGACAAACAACATCGAGTGATCCAAATATAATATTTAAAGTAGGTCAAAAACAATCATAATGTGGTCTTATCATGTTTGGTCCATTGGTGCGGGAGGATCCCTAACAACAAAATGTCAGGGGTTACTTGGGAAAAGGGCAAACTCAGCCATTTAGAATATAGCAACTTCCAGAATCTCTGTATATATGGATACTCAAAAAATAAGTGTGAAATAATTTCAGTTTGTGTCAAGCATGTATGACTGGGGCAAAATCTCTCATCACTAGGTTTATGTTTTAAGTTGCCTTTCACACTGAGTTTATAATGAAGAGATAACCAATTAACATCCCACATATACAAAGGGGTTTGAGGGGAAGTAATCGTTTTAGACATCTGTGTGACCTCTAAAGGTGAGCCAGCTGAAAATGTGGTTGTAACATAAAAAACATCTATAATCCAAGAATAGAGAAGCTTCCTTGGTAAGGTGGAAACTTGGGGCCAGATATTCAAAACATTGCCCTGTGGCTAAGGTAGCGTGCAAACAGAGCCCGGAGCAAAATGCCAGCTATATTCAAAAGGAATAGCCAGGTGCAAAACCATCTGAATATAGCAAGCAAAGGAAGCCGGGCAAACGGGGCCAGGAGTGCAGGGCAAAAACAGCCCGGGAATAAGACAGCACTGAATATAGCACAGAAGACAGCACTGAATATAGTACCCAGGCAGGCAGTGCAAACACACAATGGAACACAGTGCAGAGGTGAGACAGCCGGACCCTGGGACACATGCAGTGAAGCACAGGCCGGAATGAGGTAACAGGGGCAGACCACAGTGCACAGCCCGGAGGATGCCACACATGCACGGGAATGGCAAGCAACAGCCCGGATCCATGTGGAGAACCCATGGAACAGTATATACCAAGTGAAACCCCAGCACCCAAGATTGACACATGACACAGTAAAATGGAGTAAATGCAATGTAATATCATATATTCAAAAGGAAAGGTATCGGGTACAGAACAGTGATGCAAAGAGGCAGTATGGCGCAGTGGTTTAAGGCTCTGAGCTGCAAATCTGGAGACCTGGGTTTGAATCCCACAGCCCCCACTTGCATACTGTGTGACCCTGAGCAAGTCACTTAACTTCCTTGTGCTCACAGGTTGCACCTGCAAACAAGCTTTCAGCTTAGTGTGTCTCACCTGGTAAAATAATTGGTAAAAAAACCAAAAAAACAACATACTAAACAAAAGACTAAACCAAACACAGAACAACCAATGCCCCAACCACAAATGGATGGCCCACCCCACAACAAAGAAAGACAACAGAACAAATCCCACTAAGCAACATGCCAAGCTCCCCCCAACACACAACGCAAGCAACAATAAGCCCACTACGGGAACAACAAATGGAACACACAATAGGCAAAGCAAGGATGTAAATGGCAAACATATGTACAAAACTAACAGGGTGTACAGTAAGGCACAGGAGAAGGGTGCAAAGGGGAGAGGGATGCACACAGAGACATAGGAATACAGTCAAGGAAACAATATCATGTCCAGTAAGGGGAGATGTGAAGGCAACACAAGATGGGATGAAGGGTATGGCTAGCTACTAGCTAGATCTAGGAGCCGAGCCTCCAACACAGCTGCCACCCTCCTCGTCTCCATTATCAAGATGGCCTGCTGCTCTGTCAGAGTCCTCTGTTGGCGGATGATGTGGTGCAGCAGGTCCTCCATCCCCTCCAACTCTTCTGGTCTGGTCGCCCACAGTGATGCCTGGAGTGGACATACAAGAGGAAAGCTTGAGACCATGAGGATGGAACACCAGTCAGGAGGCAGACAGCAGCCACAGGTGGCCATACAGGGATGGACAGTATGTCCCAATGGACAAATCCTGAGTGGAGGTGAGTGCCGCCCCGGTAGCCCAACCTGGGAGGTGCTCACAAAGCAGCTCAGGGTGACATAGGTACCAACCCAAATCCCAACATACATGACAACAATGATCCTAACAGCACCAGGATACAGGTGACACTGCCCATCCTGGCACAGCACACAGCAAGACATGGCAAACACACAGCCAGACCCCTGGAGAGCTAGGTGCAAGGGCCACAACACAACATGAACAAGGGCACCCACATGTTGGGACATGCTGCCCACTGACAGATGGCAATGTACCATAATACAGAGCACAGCACCAACAACAAATAAAGGCATGCTGGAGCAGCACTGAAATATGACAGTGGCCTGCCAATGACCGACCCAGACGAGGGGATAACAGTCAGCCAGGTCACAGATGCTGGCAGTGAAGGGCTGACACATGCCACCAAGCAAGGCCACTGAAAACATACCACTCAACTGTGACATAGTACAAGGAAGGGTCCCCAACCCATGGGGCAAAAGCCCCCTGTCCCACCCTGTGAGGACATGTTCCACAGCTAAGGACAACATTGAATGCAACATTCAATAGTAAATGATGTACATAATGTAGTAGCATAGTGATAATAGACCCTCGGAACATAACTGCAACACAGTAACAGCGTCATGAGATACCCAGGTAAGGAATCCACTATGCATACCACACATTGCCAGTATATACCACAGTATGACAAGCAATGTTCCATTGCTGGTGGACAGAGGGATGAGAGGTATGCCTGGAAGGCATGGGGCGTGGTGTCCTGCAGCTACAACAGGCATGCAGGTGGTGCTATGCAGGCCTGTCCAGTGAATACACAGGACAGCAAGTTATTGCCAATGGTACAAATGCAGATGCCCTGTGGGGGGGCTGGAGGGACCCCAGAGGTGGGCATGGCAGCCGACAGCATGTGACCCCCCACTGAACACTAGCTGCCAGAGCCCCCACCACCATCAGGCACCCGCACAGTAATGCAAGCCAACAGTGCCCCACTGCCCCTCCAGGGCCGGACTGGCAGGACCCGACTGTGGTGTGCAACACAGGTGTGCAGCACAACACAGTGCCACATTGCCATTGGCCCACTGCCTGTCACAGCCATGCCACCAGACCAGTCAGTGGCAGGACATCCAGATGAGACACACAGTACAATGAAAGAGCACAGATCACAGAGCAATGAGATAGGTACTCACACAACATGCCACCGCTCTCATGGATGCTCTCCTGCACCAGCTGTGGCATGGATGGCACCCTTGGGCTGCCTCTCTGCTGCTCCTGGGTCATGTTCTGGCCCTCTTCTCTGGCAATGGGCTGCTCGATCCACTGTACAGAGGACAGGTGAAACACTGGCGTTAGAGCATGATACAGTATACACCACATGCAGCACAGTAAGATGCACATGCAACCCCAACAACACTGCACACACAGGGAGTGAACATGGAGGACACCCACACAGAGGGTGGCATGGCCCATGGAGCATTCACCAGGCACACACATCATGACATCATGGCATGGCAGTGGTGCGATAGTGCCTGTTGCAGCTGTCCTGTGATTATCCGCATACCCGTGTGTGTATGTTGACAGTCCCCCAGGAACAGGACCCGGCACCACGTTATCACTGACCGCAGGCTGGTGCTGCACCAGGACATGCCACCAACCATGTCCAACCTGCCACCCACACCCATGTTCACAGCATGTACCGGGCCCCTAGGGGGCCAACATGTGGTTCCCCGCCATTGCCACATGCACCCAAGCACCATTCAGTGAGGCACAGACATGCACACACACACACACTTGCGGCCTGACATGATAGTGACAGTGGGTGTCAACATGCATCGCCACTTACCTGGCACAGGCACAGTGCCCTCATGCACCATGCACCTGTAACGCTCAAGCTGCTGATGCTGACGCCGTCAGAGGTCTGTGTATCTGTGCCTTCTCTTCTCTGCATTACAGGAGATTCCAGTGCAGGCACTCAGCTTCCATGTGACCAAAGACCACACCTGCATAACGTGAGAGGTCCCCCTCCCTGACCTCCTCAAAGAGCCTCCAGTGCCTCTTCTGGACCAGCTCCACCTGGTTGGCTGTCTCCACCTCCCCCTAGCACCTGTCCCTGTGCACCACAGCACGCTGCCTCCCACATCCTGGCATTGCCCACACAGCACAGATTCTCTTCCACCTGTTACGATACCCAGCGGTTGGCACACCCAAGACCCTCCTGCAACAACTGATATAGAGCCACCCTATCACATGATGTAGGACGGCGCTACCCAGAAGTGGTCGCACTGCATGTGCATGACCCTGGAGATAAATACCATGCATGCGCCTAGCGCCGCGCTGAGTGGGCTAGTGCGGCACTATATCGTGCTATGCCAGGACACTAGCACGGCCATGGGGGCCTCACGAGCATGCGTGGTGGTTGCACTATACCACAGAGCACCGCGCTACTGGGATAGTGTGGCACTGGCCCTCCCAATAGCCCCGGTGCAGACGTTTGCACAGCACTAAGGTTGTAGCCCGGCGCTAATCAGGGCCATATTGAACTGGCATATGCAAATGGGGGTACTTGTGCAAGCATGGTGCAAACTGTGTGATTAGCATATCATTATATGCTGCTTTGCATGCATAACAGGCTGTATTGCCTGGCTGGGCTATAAAAATGCAAGCAGTGCACCACCAGTGTTGTGTTGTGGGAATGCAGCATACTACAATTACTGCAGAACAACTCTGGACAGGTGGAGGTATGCAACATGGGGAAGAGCAGTGAGAGACAGGTATGTACAACTGCTGTGGGACTCTTGGAATGGCATTAGCTCAGAACAGGGTCAGCCTGTACTGTAGCCTGCAGATGTACTTGCTGCTGAACGGTCAGCCAACCGCAGGACCATAGGCAAGCACTGTGCTGCGTAATGGTGCACTTCTACATACGGCCACCTGTACAGCATATTGTCCAGTGCACTGTGCACATGCCCCTGCATTGTACTGTGCTGTGTGGCACTGCCTGCACACTGTGGGTGCCAGGCAGGGGCCAGTGTGCAATACTGCAGTGTGTCCTGCAACACTGGCTCACTACCATGACACCCTGGATGTGAGGCATGGTAGGCTGTGACCACTCTGCTGGAGGAACACAGGGTCCTAGCGCTGTGCCCTCCCATGCACCATGTGGCCTGGTGTCCTGCCATTGTCTACATGCCAGTCTACATGTCCACACCCTCAGCGAAGTGAATACACAGGGCACAGTACAGTGCCAGGTGGTGGGCGTAGGGGTGGCCCCATCCATGGGTGCACATGCCAGCTATGGGTGACAGCAGTGTACTTGTGGGTCCATTGCTTGCTGTCCCATCACAGGGTGGCCAATAACGATGTGGCCACGTGCACTGTACATGCACATGCTGCCCAGTGCCATGTCCATGTGGCCTGTTCTGGGGGGGGCATGCTGATGTGCATGTGCATTGCACCACAGTCCTGCCACAGCTGCTGACACATGTCCTTTTCCAACTGTCCCATAGGTAGTGCAGAATGACAAGAGTGCATCCGTGCACATAGATTCTCCCAGGATGAGTTCAAGACCCTGGTGCATGCTGTGAAGGAGAAGGAGCAGGTGCTCTGCATGAACAGGGCCACAGATACGGTGGTGCGCCAAGCATGGGAGGAGGTGACAGCTGCAGTCAATGCAGTCGGTGGATGTGGCAGGAAGACTGAGGTCATGCACAAGCCGTGGAATAACCTGCTGTACCGGGCAAAGGAAGAGGAGGCAGAGCGGCTGCATGAACATATGCAGACTGGTGGAGGACCACAAACCCAACAACAGCAGGTGAAGGAGCCGCTCATGGCCATGGTGGCATCCACACTGCGGTCAGTGGCAGTTGTATGTGTACTGGGTGGTGGTTATGAGATGCCTCTTGCACTGCCCAGGACAGGTCTGTATTTGCATGTGTGTACCCTGCGTGGTGTGATGGCACAGGTGTCTTGCTGTTGGTGCCCTGCATAGGGTGCACTGTGGGCTGCCTAACAGCTGCCTGACCGTGGCATGTGCACTGTGTATTGGTTGGGTGCATGAGGTCACAGGCTGGTGTGTGGGGTGTGCATGACCACAGCAGGTGGCACATGTCCTGGGGTGTGCATGGTGTGGTGGTGGTAGTGGTGGTGGTAGGGCACGCTGTTCATGTACAGGTGACTGACCCTGTTTTTCTCCACAGCAGTGTCTGCAAGGCCTGCGGAAAGACAGGATCAGGCCAGGATGGCTGCCCTTGGTCCAGAGGATGTGGAAGATGAGGATGAACGGCCATCGACATCCAGTCTGGGTGCCAGTCGAGGATGCACAGAGCCACTGCATGTGTGGCATTCCATTGGACAGGGGCTGCTTCTGCCAGGAGAGGGGGGACACACTGCAGGTGGGGAGATGGAATCCACTGAGCACCTGGAGGATGCCCAAATGGAGGAACTGGGTGTTGGGCAGGTGTTGGGCAGGTACTTCTGGTGACGGTCATCAGTGACGTTGACATGGATGTGTTGGAGGGTTCTTACTACCTGGACATGCCTGTGGAGGGGGATGCAGGGGTGGGGCTTGGTGCAGGCCATGGAACAGGTGCCAGGGAGGTGTTCAGCATTGCTGGCATGGCTGTCCCTGTGCAGCTAGTGGCGGACAGTGTGAGGGACATGTGTGCACCACTGGACATGCAGTGTCCCACACAAATTGTGGTCCAGAGCCATCCTGTTCAACAGCACACCACCAGCGGTCGGCAGCAGCAGGCCATGCCAGACGTGCAACGGCATCCTGAACCTTGTGTGCAGCAGGCACCAGTGCCAGCTGCCATTGAGGGGGATGCGCCCCTGGAGCAGGATGCCCCTGGTGCCCGCCCACTCCTGCAGGCTGCTGTCACATCCCAGCAGGAGACTCGAATGGACCTACGTGGCCTGCGGAGGGAGCTGAGGCACGAGCTGGCACTAATGTGGGAGTCCATTTCAGTGGGCTTTGCACATGCAGAACAGCGGGCAGAAGACAGGTTGGTCCACATGGTGGCTTCAATTGACCGCGGCTTTGCTGGCCCGACAGCTGTGGTGGTTGACATCACCACTGTACTTCGTGGGGTGCATGGGAGTCACCAGCATGTGCTTATTGGTTAGGGTGCACATGGCACAGGGGCCCACAGGTAGGCAATCTGTGGCCACAGGTCTGGCACTGGGTCCAGCTCAAATGCATCACGCACTTCTTCAGGCACACAGTGCTGCCGTGGCCATCCACCCACCCTGTCAGGCTCCGCCGGTCAACGGGGGCACAGGAGGTCTGCCCTGCCTGCCTCACCTTATTCCTCTGCCATGTTCTAGGCCCAGAGCACCCCAGGGTCTGTGACCCACACACGTGGTGCGCGATGTGTGCATGGTGGTATTCGGCGGTGATTGTCATGGTCAAACTACTACACCTCTGCACAGTCATCACCCCCTGTGTTAACATTGGCACACCCACATCCCTGTACACACAAGCTCAAACACCGACAAACACCCTCACACTCCATCCCATGCATACTCACACTTCTACTGCCATGGTTGCCCTCCTTACACTTCCACCACACATCATGCATCCCCAGTTACACTTACCATGGCTGTGTGTTCACCCCCCTGTGACCTGCACACCCCTCAACATCGCACCACACACACACATGTATTCTGCTCCACTTTGTTGTGTTCCTTATGTGATTGTTGGTGTCACTGTTCTGGTTGTTGGTGCACATTAAACAATTCAGCATTGTACTGTTTCATGTTGCTGTGCAATCTGTATTTACCCTCTGGCCTGTGACAGTGTCCTGATGATGTTGCCTCTGTGCTGTATGGCCTTGCGGGTCATACGAGGATCCCTCCTCTCAAGTTGCTCCACTATCCCCCTGACCGCTGGCTCTGGGTCACTGTGGGCCTGTCCCCCAGGTTCAGGTGCCTGTATCCTACAGTTCATTGCCATATTGTGCAGCATACAACAGGCTAGGAAGATACGACATACCTTCTGAGGCATATACTATAGGACAGTGCCTGATGTGTCTATGCTTCTAAGCGCATCTTCAGTATGCCAAACACCCTCTCTATGATGTTCCTTGTGCTGGCATGTGCCTCGTTGTACATCTCCTTAGCTACTGTGACCGGACAGAATACTGGTGTCAGCAGCCAGGGTCGCTGGGGATAGGAGCTGTGCCCTGTCAAGAGATGTGTACCTGTTAGTGCTGTACTGCAGTCTGGCCATTACTGTCCTGCACCCCTGTGTTGCCTTCCCTGACCTCCCCTGCCTGCTCCCATCCATGCTGTCATGTGTGTGCCTTGTATGCTGCTACTCATTGACTAGATGCCCACTGGGTATTCTGCCCTCCTCAAATGCCTGGCACAGCAGGGACTGGTACCAGATGAAGGTGTTGTGGGCACTGCTGGGGTACTGTGCATAGACATTGCTGATGCGCCTAGTCGCATCACACACCACCTGGCAGTTGATGGAGTGGTACCCATTCCTGTTTATGTACACATCACTGCCATTGCCAGGTGGTGCACAGATGGGGACATGGGTGTAGTCAATGGCACCCAGTGCAGATGGTAGGTGAGCAACTTGATGGAATTGCTGCATGGTTTCTCCACGCTCTGCTGCCATGCTGGGGAATACTATGAACTCCCCAGCATGAGGCAGGAAAGCCTCTAGGAGCTGGATCAGGAGGCATGAGGTGGCAGACTGCGATACCCCAATGGTGTCCCCATTGGTCATTGGAATGTCCCTGTGCCAAGGAAGCACATTGCTGCTGTCACCTTCTCCTCCACTGTCATGGCATGGCTGCAACTGGTGTTTGGGTGCAGCTGCTCATGCAGGAGTTCACATAGCTGCCTCAACATTCTCCTGTTCATCCTGTACCAGCCAGTGATGTGGTCATCTGGCATGGTCTCAAAGGAGACCCTGGGCCGGTACCACCTGTTTACAGCATACCATCTCCTTGGCCTGCGTTGTGGCCCATGTTGGGCCTGCTCCCTCTCCTCCTCCTCCTCCACTACAGCTGCCATCAGTGGCAGCATCACTACTACTGGCACTGCACACATTCCCATTTCCTGTTGTGGTCCTTCCCCCTAGGTGTTTTGTCCTGGGTTAAGACCAGACTTTTATAGGTGGTAGCTAGCGCCACGCTAGGTGTCACGCTATGTGTCCTAGCACGGTGCTAGGGCTTTAAATATCCCTTAGCGCATGTATGCAGGCCACTCCCCCTCACTTTGCCCCTTGCATACATTATTAGTTTGCCCTGCACTACTACTGTTAGTGCACACTAACAGGTCCTTTTAATATTGCTGCTCCATGCTAGTCCAGCGCTATTCCCATGCAATTGGTTTGCGCACTGCGCTATGCTTTGAATATTTGGCCCTTGGTGTTTTGTAAGTGGCCATAATTTAATCTTGCTGAAACATAGTCTATAAGAGGCTAGTACTGTAGATATGGTATTGATTTTTGTTTAGGAATACAATCTTCCATCTGCCATTCTTGCAAAAAACTCCTAATCTGTCCAGAATCCATGGGGTCCATATTTTGTGTCCTTGTAGTAATAGTGGCCATAAGTTATAAATCACAAACGTAATAAAGAAAAAAGGAATTGGTTTCACCATATGTAGGTCACCCTGGGACACAAGTCTATAAAGAATTTATTTATTTAAGAGATTTACCAGATAAGCATACTGAGCGGGGTCTGCTCATTTCCAGATGCGACCTGGGGGTTACATAGGTACAAATGTGTAGCAGACAAACACTGCAGTAGTTTGACAGTGGTTTCAGTAAGACAGCACAATACAGTGGTATACAAGAGCATGAGAGTGGATACATACAGAGAGGGATACAACAGGTCCGGAGAACTGGGTTGAAACAAATGTGCCAGTTGCGAAGTTTGAACCACAGGTCAAAAGTGCATAGTTTGTAGTGATGGGTTAGTCTTGTGTTAGCGGGTAAGACAGTAAAACAGTAGAAAGGCATCATGGGAGGAGTACTAGGCTTGTTACTTAGAAATGTGATTTAGGACCTGTTTAGATGCCCCTATTGGCAAGTCTCGGCTGTAGGTTGCAGTTGCATGCGACTGACAAGTGGGCGTTTAGGAGCGGTTTGAGAAGCCTAGGGGAGGAAGAGAGCCTAATGTCTGCCGGTAAGTCATTCCAGAGTTTGGGCAGCCGATGTTTGAAAGCTGATTGGCCCTTCATGCGCATGAAAGGGATTTGGAACTGTTTTGAGTCAGAGCCTCTGAGGGAGTATGCCGGGGGGGATGCGTTGTCAGTTCACAGTTGAGATGGGGGGGGTGCTAGTCCAGTACTTTGCTATGATATTAGCACAATGTAGTTGACGCCGAGACTCCAGAGAAGGGAGGGCAAGGGTGCTGTACAGGTCGCAGTGGTGGGTGGAGGGTGGGCAGTCTAGGATGAAATGGCAGAAAGAGTGAAAGAGGGGATCCAAGCTGGCCAAGGTGGATGGGGCGGCTGTGCTGTAGACCACATCACCATAGTCGAAAATGGGGAGGATAATTTTGAGCACTAATTCTCGCTTGACTGAGGTTGGAAGGTTCCCTTTATTGCGGTAAAGTGCACCTAATTTAGGGTGTAGTTTTTTTTGTAGCGAGTCAATGTGGGAGTGGAAATCTAGGTGTTGATCAAGCCATACCCCCAGATACCGAAAGGAGGTGCAGGATTCAAGGGTGGATCCGTCCTGAGTGTGGTAAACGGGTGAGCTTCTATACGGGAGAGTCTAGGCTGCATGCCGAAGGTTAGGGAGGTGGTTTTCTTTGCGTTCAACACAAGTTGGTTGGACCTGAGCCAAGTTTGAACGGCATCAAAATCCCGTTGGAGAGATGAGTTTGTGTCCCCGATGGAGGGGCCGGAGGCGTAAAGTACAGTATCATCTGCATACATTTGTATGGCTGCGCTGGAGCAGACCAGAGGTAGATCATTTAGAAATATGGAGAATAGTAGGGGACCCAGGACCGATCCTTGGGGGACCCCCATGTTGACTGGTAGTGGGTTGGATACATGAGGGCCAATTTTTACTGCCTGCTTCCTGCCTGTCAGGTAGGCTAGGAACCAGCTGGTGGCGAGATTAGAGAGGCCTGTATCTTGAAATTTTGCAATTAGTTTAGGGTGGGAGACCGTATCAAAAGCTTTGGCCAAGTCAATGAATATAGCCGCGGTAATATGGCCCTTGTCCATTCCCGAGGAAATATCATTAGTGAGCCTTAGTAGTGCTGTGATGGTGGAGTGTGTTTTACGAAACCCCGGACTGAAATGGGGTGAAGAAGGAGGTGGAGTCGAGGAAATGTGTAAGTTGGGAGAGGGCAAGGTGTTCTTGTAGCTTAGCCAGAACCAGTAGGAGGGAGATTGGGCGGTAGTTGTCGGGCGCCAATGGATCTCCACCCTTAGGTAGCGGGATGATTACTGCTTCCTTCCAGGCTGTAGGAATTGCTGCCGTGGAAAAGATCAGTTTAAGAGGTCGGCAAGGGGGTGGCTATTGCAGGGGCTGATAACAAAAGGAGTTTGGAGTCCAGTCCTAGAGGCACTTTGCCTTTGTTGGGGTCGAGGGGCATAGAGGCTAAGAACCTCAGCTGATGAAGACAGGGAAAAGAAATAGTTGTGGGGTTATGCAGGGGGTATTCCAAGAGGGTTGTTTGTGGGTGTGGGGAATTGTTGGCTATCTAGGAGAGTTTTTGGCACAATTGGTAAAGAAGGAGTTGAAAGCTGAGGCACTTCACTGGGGGCTGATATATTATTGCCCTGTATGTTTAGGGTGGGGTGGGTGGCTGGGCAGGGGGAGAGAGCAGGGATTTTACAGTTTTCCAGAATTTGGAGGGGTGGCTTAGATTAGTGGAGAGGGCCACCTGGAAGTAGTTTTTTTGCCAGTCTTATGGCATTTGTGCAGTTATTTCGGAGGGAACGGTAATGCTGTAGAGAGGCTGGGGAATCAGTTTGTCTATATGTTTTCCAGGCCTGGTCCCTAGCCCGACTACGGCTGATAATGTCGGCAGAGACCCAAGGGAGATGAGCTTCCCTGACCCTTCTATTCCTTGAAGGGCCGTGATAGCCCCAGATGGCAAGAAATTGAGTTCTAAACATTTGAAAAGCATGGTCTATAGTGGGGGCCAAATGTATAAATGACCAGTCGACGAGAGAGAGAGGTCATTTAAAAGGGAGTGGAGGCAGAGGGATTTGTAAGCGCACGTACGGATTGTCCTTGGTGGGAGGTGGTTTGCGGGTCTGTGTACCCTCCAGGTCATGTAGACCATATGGTGATCGCTCAAGGAATCAGGTAGGAGGCCAGCTTTAATTATCCTATGAGGGTGAGTAGTGAGAGCCCAGTCCAGGAGGGAGTGATTCCGTGTTGTGGGGTTTAGGCGCGTGGGTTGTTCTATTAGTTGGGAGAGATTAAGGGTGAACCCTGCTGCGTAATTTGGAACAGTCAGATGCTAGCCAGTTATGGTTTAGTCGCCCGAGATGTGTAGTTCACGGCGGCAGCCGTAGTTTAAGATAGGCTAGATGTTCAATAATGGAGTTACCCGGTGTAGCAGGGGTACAATAAATCCCGGCCACATATACCGGGGAGGTGTGTGGCAGAACTATTTTAACCATCTTAGTTTCTATTTGGGGATTCTGACATGGGATAAGGATAGGGGTGAAATGGAGCCCATTTGATATATACATGGCTATGCCGCCACCTTTCTTAGTTCCTTTGCGGTCCTGCCTAATTACAGAGTAACCTGGGATGGCTATTTCTGCATCTGCATGGTGAGGTTTCAGCCAGGTTTCAGATATGATGCAAATATCAGGTTTAAGGGTATGGACAGTGACCTGCAGCTCCGGTATTTTATTTAGTAAGCTGCAGATGTTGAGGTGGATAAGGTTTATACCCTTAGGATGGGTTTGGGGGGTGAGATTTGATGATGGGCCAGGGTTTGTTTCGATGTCGCCAGCCAGGAGAAGCAGCAGGGTGAGATAGCGCATAGCAGTGTGCCATGCATATCTTGGCTTGTATCTGGGACAGGAGATATGTGGGTTGCAGAGAGAGACAGAGTCCCCTAGATTACGTAGGGCAGATAGGTGCATGGGGAAGGAGGAGGGGATGACTGAGGAGCTGATGAGCCAAGTTCGGGTGGTTGTGTGAAACTGGCTCACTGTGGGAGAAGGTGGGGTGGAGGGGGAGGAGAGATCGAGATACTGCTGGGGAGGTCTGGATTATTAAAGGGCCTGTTAGATGGAGGTAGTAATATGAGAGGTAGGGCAATGGCTAGGACAGCAATTTGGTAGAGGATCATACTTGTAAAAGTTATGAGATACATGAAAAAAAGACACACTCTGCAATTTAGTAATAGCAGCCACTACTGGGGGGATCTGATAATCTGAAAACCTAAAAGTGGGCTGATAGGTTTTGGCACAGTCACCTGACCTCACAGATCCTAATAAATTAGAATGCCGACCAAGGGTGGTGGTGGGGGCAGTGGGGAGCCGGCGCACAGTGCCGGCGGGCCAAAAATGCGGCAGAGCAGTACCGGCGCGATGTGCTGGGTTCACACAGCCGAAGATTCAAACTGCAGGAAAGGCGCAAAACAGACAAAAGAGCCTAGTCCTGCCTACAGAAAAGACGATCGTCCTCTTGTACCTTTTGTGGCTTCGGGGGTCTGATGCGATCCGTGCCCCAGGGAGAGCTCCAAACGCAGCCCTACCGACCTCGTGGGGGTTTCAGGGGAAGGGCAGCAGTCCCCTACCCTACCCTCATGACCCAACTGTGGAGATAGAAGAGGACAGGAATTAGTTTATATACAGCAGGAGGGGTGGAGTTTCGATCAGGTATGTCCTATTCTGTATTACTGTTTGGGCGCTCCGACTCTGTTACACAGCAAACATTAATTTAAAACTTGGACAGCTCCTTTGTTAAAGACAAGAGCAGCAAGCAGATAATGCTTAATTTAGAGGATTAGGGAGCGAGGGCTAAATCCTTGTAATACTAAGCTATGCTGTTAAGGTCCTACAACAACAGTGCTCAGTAGAGCAATTCCCAGTTAAAGTAGACTGAATTGATGCTGGGTCTCTAAACAATAGCTACAGGATTCATTTGCTAACACAGATAGGGAAACAGTGCACAGTTACAGAATCTAGAAACACATGTAATTGGGAAGATTACAAGAGTTTTTGCAAGCAGTCTAGCAGCCTATGCAGGGGGAAAAAAATTACATTTCACGGCGCTATTAAAGTAAAAGTGTCTCTTGCTTTTTCTGCAGTAAAATCAGGCAAAACCAAAAAAGTGTTAGCTTGAAACAGTCTATAGATGTACGCCGACTGCAGTGCCTGTAACAAAAATGCAGCAGAGCAGTACCGGCGCGATGTGCTGGGTTCACACAGCCGAAGATTCAAACTGCAGGAAAGGCATCAAACAGACAAAGAGCCTAGCCTGCTTGCAGAAAAGACGTCATCCTCTCTGCACTTTTGTGGCTTCGGGGGTCCGATGCGATCCGTGTCCCCAGGAGAGCTCCAAAGCAGCCCTCGCGACCTCATGGGGGTTTCAGGCGGAGGCAGCAGTCCCCTATCCTACCTTCGCGACCCAACTTTTGTGGCTTCGGGGTCCGAGTGATCCGTGCCTCAGGAGAGCCTCCAAATGCAGCCCTCGTGACCTCATGAAGTTTCAGGGAGGGCAGCAGTCTCACCCCACCGCGACCCAACTTTTGTGGCTTCGGGGGTCTGATGTGATCCATGCCCCAGAGAGCTCCAAGCAGCCTCGTGACCTCGTGGGGTTTCAGGGGAGGGCAGCAGTCCCCTACCCTACCTTGACCCAACTTTTGTGGCTTCAGGGGGGTCCGATGCGATCCGTGCCCCAGGGAGAGCTCCAAACGCAGCCCTCGTGACCTCGTGGGGGTTTCAGGAGGAGGGCAGCAGTCCTCTACCCTACCCTTGTGACCCAACTTTTGTGGCTTCGGGGGGGGTCTGATACGATCCGTGCCCCAGGGAGAGCTCCAAACGTAGCCCTCGTGACCTCGTGGGGGTTTCAGGAGGAGGGCAGCAGTCCCCTACCCTACCCTCGTGACCCAACTTTTGTGGCTTCGGGGGGGTCCGATGCGATCCGTGCCCCAAGGAGAGCTCCAAACGCAGCCCTCGCGACCTCGTGGGGGTTTCAGGGGGAGGGCAGCAGTCCCCTACCCTACCCTCGTGACCCAACTGTACCTCCCTTTATAGGATTAAGCCTGCTGCCCCAGACACATGAAAAGAAACAGCTATATACACTAGTTTCCAGAGATTGTAGAAGTGCAAAAAACACACTAAGATGCAAAAATAAAGATAACAAAAAGGTGTTGATCATAAAAATGTGTTTGCATTTCACCATTTTCCATCTATTCCATGATATAACGTTTAGTTGTATCATAGTCAAAAAATGTTTCCTCCCATCTAGAGGCGAGTCATAAATGAAATATACTGATTTCCTAGCTTCTAGAACTGATTTTGAAAGCCCTGTTGAATTAGTGGTTTCTGTAAAAGAATAAGAGGCAGTCTCCAGTAACCTGGGCCTCTACCTATCCAAGGGAAATTAGAGATTGCCACATTTAGCTGGACATGGTCTGATGACATTACTGGAGTCATCAAGGCTTGTTGGACTCCTAAAGTGGATGACATAAACGCATAATCAATTCTAGTAGCCAATTTGCTCATGAAATATGTTTTCTGAGGCACCATCCCACCAGTAGCGAGTGCGTCAACCAAGGAAGCTTGGGTAAGCAAGTTATTCAGACAAGAGGTATCGTAAAAGGTTTTAGTAGTTTTTAAACCCCTGTAGGAAAGATATCTGCTACAGTTAAAATCCCCAGCTAAAATAATTTTATTAGTATATAAAAAGGGTTGTGTTTTATTGAGTAGTGCAATTCTAGATGCTTTAGTTTGGGGGGGGGGGGCATATACATTAAGCAGTCTAAGATCTATTCCTGCTGTCTAGATCAAGTAAAAGAGCCCTACCAGGCTCTAGATCCACGAAATAAATTAATTTAGCTGCTGGATTAGAGACAGAAATCCTTACCCCTGAACAACTATCTGTCCCTGGAGACCAATAAATCTGACCACCCCACAACCAGGCTATGTTAACTGTTTCCATCTCTATTGTAGAATGCAGTCTGGTATTCTCAAAATATATGAAGTCAAACATATGATCTGAAAAATGAGCAAAAGTCAGAGTTCTCTTCCATTCCAACTTAATACTGTTGACATTCAGTGATGCCAGGGAAAAGTCATACAGGGAAGATTTTATAAATGACTTCAGTCAGGGGGAGGTAAATCCCGATGTTTCTTAAGCCATTCCCTAGTTCCCATGTGTTTTTTCTTAACCTTAGCTGTAGGTACATCTGGTATGGAGTCTCCCTCAGAGCCCCAATCTGGTTGAGAGGAAGGAAGGAAGTGAAGCAGAATCAATCAGATTCAGACTCAATTTCTGCCTCACTTTCATGAATGGCAGAACATGTATTTTGTAACTGTATATCCATAGGCATAGTAGGGGTTTGCTGTGTAAGTTATTGATGTCTCAACCCCACCCTTCTTTTTTTTGGTAGCTGGAAGTCATCTACCGGGGAGAGGGGGGCATTACCACAGACTCCACTGGCAGGGAGTTTCTGCACTTGTCTTTGTGGTGAAGAAATCATATCCTCAGTATCCGAAGGGATTACAGCAGAACTATGTGTAGAGGTGTTGTCAGGGGGTGGAGTAGCAGTCACCACTTCTGTGGGAGAAACACGTGACACCTAGGGCATGGATTTGTTAGACTCCCTTGAAAGTGCTGATCTACTAGTTGTGTTAATGTAATAATCTGGTATTGCAAAGTCCGAATCTGTGGTGTGCAGCCTATGGACAATCCAAGAAGAAATGATCTTCACATAAGGAACACTTAATTGGGCTGTAGCAATGAAATGCAGAATGTCCCATTTCCCCACATTGCGTACATTTGGAGACATCACAGGTGTGACTCAAGTGACGGGCCAAGCCACATTTGTAGCAGTGTCACTGCTGGCTAGTTTAAAAAAATAAAACCTTTATCTCACCCCAAAACGAAACAATTAAGCAGATGCAAAATGCCAGTATTGGTCTGTGGTAAATTGATTTTAAGCCTCCATTTTCCATTCCAAAAGCCCTCATCATCAATAATGGACTAAGGGTTTCCTTGTATTTTGCACTGTTTCTGAAGCCAATATATAATATTGATCACATACATGCCCTCATTACAAAATAAAACTGTAATTATAGATGCAGAAAATTTAAATTTTGCCGGCAAAGTGTGCACTTCGTGTTTTCGCTCTGCTACATGGAGTAGCCAATGCAAAAGGCTCACTTCAACTTGTGATTATTACTTCACCTTGTCATTCCACCTTAATGTGAAGTAAGGTGAAGTGACAATAATTTTGGCAGCCCTTCATACACACAGTCACCAAAATTAATGTGGATCCCCAAAATGCTCATGTCTTGTGTCAAGAAAACTCCCCAGTGCTGACGGTGATGAAGTGAAATTAGAGCACAAGAAATGCAGTCTCCCAGAATTAATGGTGCACTCAGTCATGTGCGCAGTGGTCACACACAGTCACCAGAATGAATGTGCATCCCCAAAATGCTACTGTCTGGTGTCCAGAAAAGTCCCCAGTGCTGACGAAGTGAAATGAGAGTGTAACAGGAAATGCAAAGTCTCCCAGAATTAATGGCGCACTCCATCATGCATCCAGTGGTCACATACAGTCATTGGAATTAATGTGCATCCCCAAAATGCTACTGTCTTGTGTCCAGAAAACTCCCCAGTGCTGACAAAGTGAAATGAGAGTGTAACAAGAAATATGAAGTCAACCCAGAATTAATGGTGCACTCAGTCATGTGTGCAGTGATCAAACACAGTCACCAGATTTAATTTGCATCCCCAAAATGCTACTGTCTTGTATCCAGAAAATTCCCTAGCACTGACAAAGTGAAATGAGAGGGTAACAAAAAATGCAAAGTCTCCCTGATTTAATGGTGTACTGCAAATGCACAGACAGATAAAGATTGCGCTGTGCACTCAATAGATGCAGACACAAAGGCACAACAACACCTAACCAGTGCTCACAAGTCACAAATCCAAATCTGGAAAAGAATACCTTTTGCCAGTTGTGAGGGGTAGTGCACGGCAGTAACAGTCCACTACCAGTAAAGATACCACAAAGCATTGTTAAAAATGTATGCAGGTGCAGTGAATAGCAGGTTCACACTGCTGCAGTTACTCTGTGGCACAATAAAAGGTGTCTGATTTAATGGCATGCATTGCACACAGACTACAAGTAATGCGTAGCAAATTAAAAACCTTTAGTAATATAACCAAATGTCTTAAACAAACTGAAATTATACACTGCTGCACCACAACAATCAGGAAAAAAGTCAAATTGTGTGTTCATTAATACAGTTATACAAGAAAAATATAACCAAAACAGACAGACTGCCTTTTTCTCCCAGTTAATGTACTACACCACAGATATGCCCCTCCCCCAAAGCACACTTCACAGTACACAGATTGACTGTTCTAAATTAACTTTTAAAATCCACACACAAACAATGAACACTAGATATGAACACAGGTGGGTTTCCTACTATCGATGTACTAAATTGTGAGCAAAAAAAATTGCTCAAAAAGGCTTTGCCTTAAAATTGGTGGAGAAGTGGTTTGCGAAGGTGGAATAACGCGAAGTCATTGTTCTCAATGGACTTTACGTTCCCCATTATAACACAAAGTACTCTGCTTCACATTGTGGAATACTTAGCGGATTCCACGTTACTCCGGGAATCACTTCGTGGAGCGAATTTAGGCCACTTAGGCCACCTCTAACTGTAATGGTTTTAAAAGTTTGTTGCATAAGAGGAATAGCCTGAAAATCGTGCCATAAAGGATTAGTCTTAATCTGAGCATACTTCATCCAAAATCTATCAAGAAAATCCTGTGACCTAAAACTGACATCAAAATAATGTTCCCCTTGTGTATGAATCAAAGCATATACTTGTGCAGAAAAAAAGCCCATAGATTGTTTTAACAAAACTTTTCCTGCGTAGAACCTGTCTGGTAATTCATCAGTTCTTCCCAAAAAACGTAATCTCACAGCATTTCACTGCTTTGGTAGCTCAATAGGTTTCTGAACTAAGAAAGCAAAAGTTGGAAACAAGGTTTGTGGAGAGGTATGTGAGTCTGCATTGTCCAGATCCACAGTTCCCAACATTACAGGTTGACTTAAATCAAAATCCCCTGGTACATCTAAAGGAACAATAGAAAATTCCTCAACAAAACTCACCCAAATCAGGAACCAAAACAAAAAAAGCAAAAAGGAAATCCAAAAAACTTCTGATCATAGAAGACTCCATGATTCGGGGAGTTGATACCCATCTCCAGCCAGGGGTAATGGTCAGATGTCTCCCAGGTACATCAGCATGAGAGACACCGACCACATTGCTAAAATTGTTCACAAAGCAGGAGAAAACATTGATGTCCTAGTACACAAAGGACTAATGATCTAGCCAGCCGGTCAGTTGTGGAGACCAAGGAGCGCCTGACCAGGCTGGGTGACAAACTATCATCCATTTAGTCCGCATCTCCTTCTCTGAGATCCTGACAGTCTGGGAGAGGGGGGCAGATGGACGGAAGGTCAGAGAAGGGAGATAGGGGAGCTAAACATGTGGCTCAAGGGCTGGTGCCAGAAAGGGCACAGATTTGTAGGGAACTGGCAACAGTTCTGGGAGCGAAAGTTCTTTAAATTTGATGGACTGCATCTGACTAAGGAGGGAGTCAGACCATTGGGGCAGAAGTTTGGCGTCTTTGCAGAATATTTAAACTAGCAAATGGGGAGAGGTGCAGCACCCCATTCGTCCGAATGGGAAGAACACTCCTCCCCTCAGCTATGGTCAAACAGGGATTCAACATGTTTGCAGTTCATTTGCATTACCAGGTAAGAAAAAGGTTTGTCTCCCCATACGATGCACAGGGTAATGCCAAACCTCACCCAACAACTAACACACCAAAATCTGGTCAATGGAAAATCATGTACACAAATGCTCACAGCCTGGAAATAAGATCCCAGACCTGCAGGCAATAATGCCAGAGGCTAAACTGGACATAGTAGCAATTAGTGAGACGTGGTTTACCAGTAACCCACACAGGAAGAATTCAATACCTGGCTATGTATTGTTCAGAAGAGACCGGTACAAAAGGGGGAGGAGTGGCCCTGTATGTCAATGAAAATATCAAAGCTACAGAAATTCAGAATACACATAAGGAGCCAGAAGAACTGTGGGTCACCCTGAAACAGGAAATGGGACAGCCATAAGAACTGGGGTTGTCTACAGGCCCCCAGACCAGGGGAGGACATAGACACATTACTGTTAGAAGATATACAAAACATGACAGCTAAAGGGAGGTTCTGATAATGAGAGACTTCAACATGCCGGATACAGATTGGTCAATACCAGCAGGAACATCTGCCAGAACTAGACACATAGTGGATTCCCTGCAGGGGGAGGGCCTCAAACAACTGGTACAACAACCCACAAGAGACAGGGCTATCCTAGATCTAGTATTGACTAACAGGGAAGGGATCATAGATCTCCAGGTAGAAGGTATCCTGGGGGCCAGTGACCATCACATGGTATGGTTCAATTTGGTTACTACATCTAAATCATCCCATTCTAAGGCAAAAATATGGGACTTCAGAGGAGCTGACTTTGATAAATGGCTAACAGAGTTAAGCTAGCCCTGGCAAAAAGAAACACAGGTGAGGGGGTACAGGCAAAGTGGGCAAGCATTAAGGATGCAATACTTGAAGCAACATCCCATTGTGTTAGACAGAAAAGGAAGTGCAAAGAAGAAACCACTTTGGTTCTCAAATACAGTAGCAGAAAGGTCAGAGCCAAAAGGCTGGCCTTCAGAAAATATAAGGGAACACAGCGGGATGAAGATAGGGAGGCATACCAAACTGCCCTAAGGGAAGCAAGGAAGGCACTAAGGCAGGGAAAGTCCCAAACAGAGGAAACACTAGCACGAACAGTAAAAGAAGGTGACAAGACTTTCTATAGATACATTAGTGAAAGGAGAAAGTCTAGAGGGGGTATTGCTAAGCTTAATGGAGAAAAGGAAGCATGTGAGGAGGAGGACCATGTAAAAGCATCTATCCTAAATAGATACTTTTGCTCAGTATTTACTGAAGAGAAGGTAGGGCAGGGCCCACAGCTCAGCACCATGGACACAGGGGAGGGAGGTGGCGCTACTCCCTTCATAAAGAAAGGGTCCTACAAGAGCTTGCTAAGCTCAGGGTGGATAAGGCAATGGGACCTGATAGCATACATCCCAGGGTACTTAAGGAGCTAAAGGTGGAACTAGCAGAGCCATTAGCAGAACTGTTTAGTGAGTCTCTGAGCACAGGAGAGGTCCCAGAAGACTGGAGAAGGGCTCATGTGATCCCGCTCCACAAGAGTGGTAGCAGGGAGAAAGCAGGGAACTACAAACCAGTCAGTCTTACCTCAGTAGTGGGCAAGATTATGGAGGCACTCCTTAAGGAAAGGATAGTGCAACACCTGGAATCCATAGGAGCATAGGATCCAAGACAGCATGGGTTTACAAAGGAAAGGTCCTGTCAAACTAATCTCATAGATTTCTTTGACTGGGTAACCAGAGTGGTGGACCAAGGGGGAGCAGTTGATGTTGCCTACCTTGACTTCCAGCAAAGCTTTTGACACTGTTCCAATGAAGATTGATAAATAAGCTGGGTAGGCTCGGGTGGGTCAGAAGTTGGTTAACTGGGTGGCAAACTGGTTGGCGGGCAGAAAACAGAGAGTGGTGGTAAATGGTATACAGTCAGAAGAGATGCAAGTCACAAGTGGGGTACCTCAGGGATCAGTCCTGGGGCAGTCCTCTTCAACATCTTCATTAGTGACCTTGCAGATGGACTAGAGGTAGAGCTTGTCTGTTTGCAGATGACACCAAGATCTGCAACAGAGTAGATGATCCAGATGGGGTGGGCAGAATGAGAACAGATCTGGATAAACTAGCAAAATGGTCAGAAGAGTGGCAACTAGGATTTAATGCAAAAAAGTGCAAGATCATGCACATAGGGAAGAGAAACCCTGAAGCCACCTATAGGCTGGGAGGGGAGTTGCTAGCAGTCACAAAGGAAGAAAGAGACTGGGGCATCATCATCACTGATGACCTGAAATCATTCAAGCAGACCTCTAAAGCAGTAGGTAAGGCTAGGGGGGTGTTAGGGTGTATTAGTAGTGGTATCACAAGTCGTACGAGGGAGGTAATAATCCCTCTTTACAAGACACTGGTTAGGCCCCATCTGGAGTACTGCATGCAGTATTGGAGGCCACACCTTCACAAGGACATTAACCAAATTGAGGCAGTCCAGAGAAGGGCAACCAAATGGTGCAGGGACTGCATCAGAAGACATATGAGGACAGATTAACAGAGCTCAATATGTATACCCTTGAGCAAAGGAGGAGAGGTGATATGATCGAGGCATTCAAACACCTTAAGGGCATTAACAAGGTGAAAAGAGTCTAACATGTTTAAATATAAGAAAAATAGCAGGACAAGAGGACACAGCATGAGATCAGAGGGGCGATTAAGGGGGAATGTGAGAAATTCTTTTCACAGAAAGGGTGGTGGATGCATGGAATGGCCTACCTCAAGAAGTGGTGGCTATGAATACAGTGCAGGGCTTCAAACAGGCATGGGATAGGCATAAGTGAGCAATACAAATGAGTATGAATAGGTAGGCCACTGACAGAGCAAAGGCCAATGGCACATTTATAAGGTAGAAAAAGAAATGGGCAGACTGGATGGGCCTTGCGGTCCTTATCTGCCATCAACTTCTATGTTTCTATGTCTCTATGTTTCAATAGGCAGATCCACGGGGGGCGGGGAACTCACTGGGTCTGACTGGGTGGGTAAAGAAACCTCATCTTACATATTTAGCTGCAGAACCATGGAAAGGGCATCTGGGTGTTCGATATCAGCCACCTCATCAGGCCTTAGGCCATCGTCCTGCACAACACCAGGGATTGGAACCCCCAGATCAGGGATCCAACTCCCATTCTGTAACTGCTGCCAGCCTGCCTTTCCAAAACACGCTCTGGTGACCAATTTATCCCATGAATCGGGTCCTCCCTTAATGTATGAGGGACCAGACTACGGGCAGAATTAAGGGATTCTATGGGAGCAGTCTCAGTATTAAGTTCAGGCTGGAGGACACAAAAACCTTCACGGGCAATGAAGCTGCCAAATCTGGAGAGGCACCCCCCCTTTTCTTTTCTTTTCATCCTCTGCTGCCGAACGGAGGACCTGGACTTCTAAGGCAGCCGATTCCATTTATAACTGTTGACATCTCCTCTTGAGCTGTTCTGCTAAATCCAATGAGTGCTGTACAAGAGAAGCTCCTGGTGCATCCCCCTCAACCGGAGACGTAAAATTGTGCTCTGCAACATGTGAGAAATACCCTGGACTTGAAATGTGTGCAATTTCTGAGGCGATATGCTGGCCACCATTCCAATGCTCCCCAGCCGCATTGGGTGCAGCTGCTGCTGCTGCTAGAGTCTGTAGGTTCTCTCCATCTCCTGCCATGTCTACACTGGAATCCTCCATTGTCAGAACAGGAAGCAGAGCCCCCTGCTGTCCGAGTAGGGGAATTTCCCCAGTGTTCTGGCCAGTATTCCCCTTCCCATAAAACTGGTTTGTTCAATTGTCCAAGGCTGTGTGTGCTGCTTGAAGTGTAAAATGGCTGCCACTACACATTTACAGTCACTTCACTACCAGTCTCACATTGCTTGTAATGCACTTTGGGATACAATGTGTATGAAAAGCTCTATATGAATGCAAATTTTTCTTCTTCTTCCTCCAGGATAGCCCAGCTGAGGTACAATATCTTATTTTCAGTGATGCCCTACTTTCACCCTGTTTAACAGCGGGGTGGGCTGAAGCACTGTGAGGTTAAGAGACTTACTCAAGGGAGCACAGCTTGTAAGTCACTCTGCTGGAATTTAAATCTGGGCCTACTCTGTCTCCTGGGTTTTGGGTAGCTCTAAATCACAGTCTGAGCTGATTAAGTTCAGGCCATGTGTTAAGGTACATATACCCCTCTGTGGCCCAGCCTAGAGTCTTGCCAAAATGACTGTGGTAATCAGAGCTGATGTGAAGCAGCATGGCTCATCCCTGTGCTGCAGCACTTAAGGCAGAGCCTGCATAAGTAAAATTCAAAGGTTTGCATGCTGGACCACCTTTATTGAGACACCAAGTATGTCTGTTTTGCATCCTTTTTGACTGGTATATTCCTGATGTTTTGGTAGATATCTTACAATCACACAAGATCTATGAATGACCATTTAGTGCAATTGCATTCTTCTGTCAGTATATTGCACATTAAGATAACAATTAAAGACTAGAGGCCCTAGGTCACACAACATGAACAGGAGGGCCAGAATTTTTCTCACAGGTGCTGGAAACTATGGGCAAGGAGCGAGCCCCCTTAATGCAATAATACATGCACATTTTGCCCATAAGCATTTAAATTGCCTCTTTAATGTATGCAAGACGGGCTGAGGGGCCTTTCTTTGCCGTCACATTTCTGTGTATCTGTGTAAGATCAAAAGGGAAGCAATCATGGTCTCTTTTGTAATTAATACAAATTTCCCCCCACTTTTCCCCATGTTCTGGCCCCTGTGATTATCCTTCTCAACTGCTATGCATTACACATAGCACTACACATTTTACACCATATTTCTCCTTGCTCCATGATGAAATGGCAGTGTCACATACTGTGATGTCAGAGCTAGTTCAAGACATAATGAAAGGAGTGATGTCAACCTGCCCTACATGGAAGCAGGATTCCACTAGAAATGAGATGTGGCATCTTAACTAGGGTACCTTGAATAAAAAAAAAGTTGCTTAACATAGAAACACAGCAGTTGACGGCAAATAAGGACTGTAAGGCCCATCCAGTCTGCCCATTTCTTTTTCTACCTTACGAATGTGCTGTCGGCCTTTGCTCTATCAATGGCCTATCTATTCATACTCATCTGTATTGCTCCCTTATGCCTCTCCCATGCCTGTTTGAAGCCATGCACTGTACTCATAGCCACCACTTCCTGAGGAAGGCCATTCTATGCATCCACCATGCTTTCAGTGAAAAAGAACTTCCTCACATTACCCCTTAATCGTCCTCCCTCTAATCTCATGCTGCGTCCTCTTGTCCTGCTATTTTTCTTATATTGAAACATGTTAGACTCTTTCACCTTGTTAATGCCCTTAAGGTGTTTGAATGTTTCGATCATATCACCTCTCTCCTTCCTTTGCTCTAGGGTATGCATATTGAGCTCCAGTAATCTGTCCTCATATGTTTTCTGATGCAGTCCCTGCACCACTTTGGTTGCCCTTCTCTGGACTGCCTCAATTTGGTTAATGTCATTGTGAAGGTGTGGCCTCCAGTACTGCATGCAATACTCCAGATGGGGTCTAACCAGTGTCTTGTAAAGAGGTATTATTACCTTCCTCTTCTGACTTGTGATACCCCTACTAATACACCCCAACATCCCCCTAGCTTTATTGACTGCCTTAGTGGTCTGCTTGGATGATTTCAGGTCATCAGTGATGATGATGCCCAAGTCTCTTTCTTCCCTTGTGACTGCCAGCAACTCCTCTCTCAGCCTATAGGTGGCTTCAGGGTTTATCTTCCCTATGTGCATGATCTTGCAATTCTTTGCATTAAACCCCTGTTGCCACTCTTCTGACCATTTTGCTAGTTTATCCAGATCTCTCCTCATTCTGCCCACCCCATCTGGATCATCTACTCTGTTGCAGATCTTGGTGTCATCTGCAAACAGACAAACCTTACCCTCCAGTCCATCTGCAATGTCACTGATGAAGATATTGAAGAGGACTGGCCTCAGGACTGATCCCTGAGGTAACCCACTTGTGACTTGCATCTCTTCTGACTGTATATTGTTTACCACCACTCTTTGTTTTCTGCCCGTCAACCAGTTTTCCACCCAGTTGATCAACTTCTGACCCACCCTGAGCCTACCCAGCTTATTAATCAATCTTCTATGTGGAACAGTATTGAAAGCTTTGCTGAAGTCAAAGTAGACGACATCAACTACTCCGCCTTGGTCCAACACTCTGGTTACCCAGTCAAAGAAATCTATGAGATTAGTTTGACAGGACCTTTCTTTTGTAAACCCATGCTGTCTTGGATCCTGTGCTGCTATGGATTCCAGGTGTTGCACTATCCTTTCCTTAAGGAATGCCTCCATAATCTTGTCCACTACTGAGGTAAGACTGACTGGTCTGTAGTTCCCTGCCTCCTCCCTGCTACCACTCTTGTGGAGCGGGATCACATGAGCCCTTCTCCAGTCTTCTGGGACCTCTCCTGTTCTCAGAGACTCACTAAACAGTTTTGAGAATGGCTCTGCTAGTTCCACCCTTAGCTCCTTTAGTACCCTGGGATGTATGCCATCAGGTCCCATTGCCTTGTCCACCCTGAACTTATCGAGCTCTTGTAGGACCCTTTCTTTTGTGAAGGGACTAGTGCACACTTCCCTCCCACCTATGTCCATGGAGCTGAGCTGTGGGCCCTGCCCTATCTTCTCTTCAGTAAATACTGAGCAGAAGTATCTATTTAGGATAGATGCTTTTACCTGGTCCTCCTCCTCACATGCCCCCTTATCCCCTTTGATCTTAGCAATACCCCCTCTGGACTTTCTCCTTTCACTAATGTATCTATAGAAAGTCTTGTCACCTTCTTTTACTGTTTGTGCTAGTGTTTCCTCAGTTTGGCCTTTGCTTGCCTTACTGCCTTCCTTGCTTCCTTTAGGGAAGTTTGGTATGCCTCCCTATCTTCATCCTGCTGCGTTTCCTTATATTTCCTGAAGGCAAGCCTTTTGGCTGTGACCTTTTCTGCTACTGTTTTTGAGAACCAAAGTGGTTTCCTTCTTTTGCCCTTCCTTTTCTCTCTAACACAATGTGATGTTGCCTCAAGTATTGCATCTTTAATGCTTGCCCACTTTGCCTGTACCCCCTCACCTGTATTTTCTGTTTTTCAAGCCTAGCTTAACTCTACTGGCCATCTTATCAAAGTCAGCTACTCTGAAGTCCCATATTTTTGCCTTGGAATGGGATGATTTAGTTATAGTGGCCAAATTGAACCATACCATGTGATGGTCACTGGCTCCCAGGTGACCATCTACCTGGAGATCTGAGATCCTTTCCCTGTTAGTCAGTACTAGATCTAGGATAGCCCTATCTCTTGTGGGCTGTTGTACCAGTTGTTTGAGGCCCTCCCCCCACAGGGAATCCACAATGTGTCTAGTTCTGGCAGATGTACCTGCTGGTATTGACCAATCTGTATCTGGCATGTTGAAGTTTCCCATTATCAGAACCTTCCTTTTAGCTGTTATGTTTTGTATATCTTCTAACAGTAATGTGTCTATATCCTCCCCCTGGTCTGAAGGTCTGTACACAACCCCAGTTCATATGGCTGTCCCATTTTTTGTTTCCAGGGTGACCCACAGTTCTTCTGGCTCCTTAAGTGTATTCTGAATTTCTGTAACTTTGATATTTTCATTGACATAAAGGGCCACACCATCCCCCCTTTTTGCACCTCGGTCTCTTCTGAGCAGTACATCGCCAGGTACTGAAGTCTCCCAATTGTGGTTACTGGTAAACCATGTCTAACTAATGGCTACTATGTCCAGTTTAACCTCTGTCATTATTGCCTGCAGGTCTGGGATCTTGTTTCCCAGAATGCGAGGTTTGTGTACATTATTTTCCATTGGCCAGATTTCAGTGTGTTAGTTGTTGGGCGAGATCTGGCATTTCCCCTGTGCATCGTATAGGGAGCCAGACCTTTTTCCTTACCTGGTGATGAAAACTATAAACATGCTGAACTCCTGTTTGACCACTAGCTGAGGGGGGGAGTAGTGTTCTTCCCATTCGATGTATGGGGTGCTACACCCCTCTCCCCATTTGCTAGTTTAAATATTCTGCAAAGACATCAAACTTCTGCCCCAATGCACTGACTCCCTCCTTAGTCAGATGCAGTCCATCAAATTTAAAGAACTTTCACTCCCAAAACTGTTGCCAGTTCCCTACAAATTTGTGTCCTTTTTCCTGGCAACAGCCCTTGAGCTACATGTTTAGCTCCCCTATCTCCCCTTCTCTGACCTTCCATCCATCTGCCCCCCTCTCCCAGACTGTCAGGATCTCAGAGAAGGAGATGCCAGACAAAATGGATGATAGTTTGTCACCCAGCCTGATCAAGTGTTCTTTGGTCTCCACAACTGATCGGCTGGTGAGATCGTTAGTCCCTATGTGTACCAGGACATCAGTGTTTTCTCCTGCTTCCTGAACAATTTTAGCAGTGTGGTCAGTGTCTCTCCACACTGATGTACCTGGGAGACATCTGACCATTACCGCTGGCTGGAGATGGGTATCAACTCCTCGAATCATGGAGTATCCTATGATCAGAAGTTTTTGGATTTCCTTTTTGCTGTTTTTGTTTTGGTTCCTGTTTTGGGTGAGTTTTGTTGTGCTAGTTCCTGTGCTGCAGTGTCCTGCTCTGCAGTGTCCACTGCCCCTTTGTTTGATTTCGGAGATAGAGCTGATACCTGTTTGTAGTTTTATATGGTTTGTGGAGGTGATATGTTGGAAAGCACCGAGTGATGGGGCACCCAATTTGCCCTTCCTAACCACCTGCCAACCTCCCAGACCAATTACCCTCTGCGGTCGAGGTGCTTCTGTTGGATGTTGGGGAAATGGCGGGTGGTTCTTATAATATATTTCCTCTTGAATATGCAATTTGAGGTGTGCAATCTCTGCCCATGCTGCCTGGAGCTGAGCCCTTAGATCTCCAATGGCCCAGCATGTAGGACAGTGCCCTAAACCCTGTAAAACTGCTCTTCTGAAAAGGGTTCCACAGTACCTGCAGTTAATGATATCCATTCCAGATAAGTTGCTTGGTTTATAACCTGGTCAGAGTAATTAGAAGGAAGAAAATGAAAGCAAAAGTTTGATTTTTTGTTTTGTTTGTTTGCTTTTGTATAACTTGTTATAACAAGTTAAATTACTAGTTCCCCTGTAAATGAGTTGACTGTGTGGATACCTCTTTGATCTGCCCCTTCTTGCTTTGCTACAGGAAATGTCATGACTGTGCTACCCTATAAAAGGACTTTAGCGTAGGGTGCTTGGGGATGGGGCTGGGTGGCTGGGCCCTTCCCCTGCTGAAAAAGAAGAACCATGGATGAAAGAAACAAGGAGATAAGAGCAGAAACAATCAGCCAGTTACAAATGCAGTAGCCCTGAAAGCTTATCCTAATGATAGATAAAACTGTAAAACCTGTAAGGCACCACCTGTAATAATTTCACAGAAGATATACCCTGTAAGAAACACTTTGCTACAGAGAAAAATAAAGCAGTAACAGAAGATATACCTCACAAAAGACAATTTGAATCAGAAGATTACAGCAGTAATCTGTAAGCACACACCTGTAGGCACACCCTGTAATAATGCAGCAGAAGGTTTACCCAGCAACAACAATTTGAATCAGAGGAAAAATAAAGCAATAAAATGTTAGCAACAAAGAGTAACACTCCCTGTGAGTACAAAATAAAAATAACAACACATAGTAAATCTGTCTAGCCAAAAGAAGCCTTAATCCTTTTCCTTGCTCTGGTAAGGTTCTTTGCTTTGTCCTTTCAAGCAACCTAGAAGAAAAGAGTTCAGGTGACGCTAGGTGCCTTGGCCAGCAAACATGAGATGGAACAGATGAAGACTACTTCATAAATGTAAATTCTATACTATTGTTTTAGCCCAGGCACTACCAGTACTTAATCAAGTATCAGTGACACTGAGATGTGCCAAAGATCATGCCACTATGCAAGCTATAGCTTAGCCAGGCCACATTCACTGAATGGTAACATTAATCTTCCTAACATACACAGTCTTTTCTCCTACAAAAATTCACAATAATTCACATCTTCAGCTTCAGTTAAGGGTGAAATCTGTCGATGGTAAAAGCATCCTCCAACTACAACCAACTCCTGGGATTTCAGGGTTAAACATTTATGAGAAACTACTCCCAGATTGCTGACAACTCCAGCTAAATCCCGTAAGGATGGGCCACTGTTGCTTCAACTCCCTAGGAGCAGACACATTAAAACTGTGTGTGAGTGGAAGACGTGAAGTAAGGTCAATGCTGATAAGAAAGAAGAACAACAGTATGTAGGATTCATAAATGATACAAGAAAGATATTTTCCAATTCATGTGGATTATGTAAACTTAAATACAATCAAAAGCCTCAAACCCAACTCACAGCATCATGGGTATGCAAATCTGTGTGTGTGTTGAGGAAGCTGATGCAAAAATATTGGATTTTTTTTCTTACTAAAATCCATAAGAATAAGATGCAGAATGCTTGAGGTAACATAGGGCTGTACCACTGCTTTCATATCTTCAGCTTCAAAAAAGAGATGGGATTTAGCAGTCATGAAAGCAGCCCCTAACTACAGCCAAAATCTGAGACTACAGAGTCAGGCTTTTATGAAGAACTACTCCCAAACTACTGACAACTCCATTATATTACAAGCTGAATCACATAAGGATGGACAGTAACTATTACTTCATCTTTCCGAGAGCAGATACTGTTGAACTTGTTTTACTGTTGCAGTGAGTGAAAAGAGATGAAATAATTTGAATGCTAATAAGAAACAAGACCATAAATCTCGATCCATAAATGGTATAATAAGGCAGATATGCTTTCTAATTTGGATTGCTTCTGTAAACATACACATACTGTACAATCAAAAGCCTCAAACCCAACACAAAGCATCATAGGTATGAAAATTGCTGTAGCTGTGTGTAGTAGAATAGGCAGAGAAATGTTTTGACCGATACTACATTTTGCTTGACATGTCATTACTCAGACCTCACCACAGTCGACTCCTACACGTACGCACACACAGACACACACACACACACACACACACATATACACACATAAACAATATTGTTTTCAGTCTTCAAGTGTATGCATGACTACTATAGGCAGAAACTATTGCTTGCCACCTAAAAATCATTAAAGAATGAAACTAAGTTTATCGAAACATTCTTTAATAGTAAAACTATTATACCCATTATTTTATACTTAATTATTCTTTAAATTAAGATGTGTAATACATTCTGGCTGTTGATCTACATGTTAAAAAAACAGCACTACACATTTTGTTGTTGACAGACTGCAAGATCTGACAACAATTTGCTCTGGTGGGACTGAGTATGAGTGCTTGTTATTTAAAGAGTATACCAGTTTCCTCAGCATGGTATATTTTATGCAGTCTATTTGCATACCAGCACAACTTAGGAAATGACAAAATACTTCCCAACAGTCTATTTTGAATAGAACATCTAATAAATTAGCAGAATTTCACTTAATTTTTTCCATTTTACTCATACCAATGCAAAGTTGTACACAATCATTTTCTGTCTTCTTCTACCAGATGGTATCAGAAGGGAAAATTCCCTTTAGACTATGTTTACTAATTCCTTATATAACGACTGCACAGTTTCAGTAACTCATTATCAGTTACTGAAGTGCCTTGTTAGCCTGTGTTACTAAAATAAATTATAAACGTTCCTAGTAAAAGTGTACTTTATATAATATGTATTCCTACAGTATAAGCTCTTGTGTCCTAAGGCAACACCTTGGCAAAAAGAAGAGAGAAGCAAATGATAGGATTTCAGTTTCATTATACAGTCTTTTATGAACTTTGCCCAAATGCCAGATGTCTAAAACTATAATGCATAAAGCAACCTCAGTTCCTGGTAAAATGTATAATTTACTGCCATTTAATATTCCCAGTACTATTGATTTTTCTGAAGTGAAAATTACTTTACTGAATCAGACTTGTGGGACTGTTTTGCTCCATACTATTTGAAGAAATATGCTTTGGTGAGTAGAGATTATAACATTTAAAAAAATAAATAGTGTGTTATTACCAAGGCCTGTAAAGTCCCCGGACCTTTAGTTTTTAAGCTACACCATATATCCTTACTAGGCACACGCTCTTAGATTTACTACACCTTCATGAATAACATACTACTTGGTGAAATTTGAGTGAAGAGGAAAGTGTTCCATTTTTTTATGATTTTGATGGGTTTTTAAATCCAGATCTCCTTGTTCACAGCCTTTTAATGAACATACAAGCATGCATTTAAGCCAGCAGAAAAAGGTCTTGAGGTCTATTATGTCTGCTCGAGTTTGCAGACCTGTCACTGTCTACTGAGGGATCAGCCCATCTCCCCATTGTCTGCTCCTCCCTCTCCACCGACGTCCTCCTCCCCTACATGAAACTTTCCCCTTTGTTCTGTCTCAACCTCTCTTGAAGTTGTCCACTATCTTCAGGGAGCCTACTTAATCCAGCAACTCATTCCACTTAGCTACTAACCCTTCAATGAAAAAGTACCTTCTAATTTCTCTCCTGAATCCCACCAGTTTAAGATAACATCCCCTAGTGGTCATGTTCCCACTAAGACGGAAGAGACCCTCAGAGCTCACCCTATTGAAACCCTTAAGGTACTTGAATGTTTCAGTCATATCACCCCCTTCTCCCTTCTATCCTCCAGGGAGTACATGTTGAGATCCCTGAGTCTCTCCTCATATAAGTTGCCCTGCTGTCCCTGAATCATTTTGGTTGCCCATCTCTGAAGCATTTGCAGTAGATTCATGTCTTCCTCTAAGTAAGGGCACCAATACTGTACACTGTACTCTAGGTGTGGCCATACTAGGGATATGTACAGTGCAAAATGTCCTCTGATTTGCTGTTGGTTATACCCCTGGCTATTCAGCCCAGAATCTAATTCACTGTGGCTGCTGCTTTTCTGTGGTGTGCTGAGTGCTTCAGGTCACTTGTGATGATCCCTCCCAAATCCTTCTCCTCCTCTAACCCAGTAACCTGCGTACTTTCCTGCCAGTACTTGGCATCCGGGTTCTTCTCCCCCAAATGCATAACCTTACACTTTTTGGTACTGAATCCTGGTTGCCAAATATCTGACCATATCTCTACCTTAGTCTGGTCCTCACTGAGATCCTGTCTCACCTTCTCCATGTTTATTCTCCCAGTTTTGTGCCATCTACAGATAGGCATATTTTACCTTTTTCCCATCTGCAGTATCGCTGATGAAGATAAACAACACTGCACCGAGCACCGAGTGCTGTGGGACCTGACTAGTAACTGGCCTAGCCTCCTAGAACTCCCCTCCTCCACCACCTCCCTCTGAATTCTGCCCTACAGTGAATTTCTAACCCAGATAACTAGTTTACCCCTACCCCAGATCCTCCAGCTTCCTGATTGGTCTCCTTTGGGGAACAGAATCAAAGGTCTTACTGAAGTCCAGATGCTGGACATCCACTGCTTGGCCCTTGTCCACTATCCTAGTTAACCAGTCAAAGAAATCAGTCATGTTAGTGTGGCAGAACTGCCCTGACACAAGCCCTTGCTCTCTGACATCCTGGAGCCCATTTTCTTCTAGAAAGCTTATCAGTCTTTCCTTCAGTATGGTTCCAGGAGTTTTTCCTACTATCAAGGTCAGACTGACTGGTCTGTAGTTATCGGGGTCATCCCTCTGCCTGCTTTTGTGGAGCAGCACTACATGGGCTGTCCTTCAGTCCAGGGGTACTGTCTCTAACACCTGTGAGGTGTTAAACAGGTCCACCAGGGAACCCACCAGCACATCTACCAACTCTCTCAGCACCTTTAGTTGCATGGCATCTGGTCCTGGGGATTTGTCTACCTTCAGGGCTTTAAACCCTTACTCACCCTGTCATCCTCAGTTCCTCTGTCTGTGTCACAACCCATGCCATCGAACTCCCTTCCCTTCCTTGAGGTACTGGACCATTCTTCTCTTTGGTGAAGACTCAACAGAAGCACTTGTAAAGTATTTCTGCTTTCTCTTCATAGTCTTCTGCCCATCCTCCCTCCCTTCTCAACCTGACTATTCCATCCTTCATATCCCTTATCTCCCTGATATATTGAAAGAAAGACACCTCCCCTATTTTTATCCCCTCTGCCAATTGCAGCTGTCTCTGGGCCTTGACCAGTTGGAGAGCTCTGCCCACTTCCCTTGCTTTGCCACAATGCTCCTCTTTGCCTTCCTCTTTCTGGGTGCACTTGTACTTTCTGAAGGCAGCCTCTTATTTTTCACCACCTGGGTTACCTCCCTGTCATACTGCACCAGCTGGACTTTTTGGCTTTAGAATTTTTGCTGTTGAGTTTGGCATACACATCAGTGACTGCCAACAGCTTCTCCTTGGCTATGGTCTTTTTCTGGACCACCTTCCATCATTTTACTAATAGCAGCAGGGTGCTCTCCCAGAATCTCTCCCATCCTACTGTAGCCTGCTCTCAAGAAATCAAGAGCCCTTGTTTTGACCTTAATCATCTCCATGCCCATGTCCAGGTGGAACCACATGGCATGGTGGTCATTTCCTGCCAGCAGTGCCTTTACTTTTACTTCCTGGACATGCACACCATTAGACAGGACCAAGTCTAGTGTGGCCCTCTCCCTGGTGGGATCCATGAAACTTTGTGTCAAGAACCCATTCTCAAATGCATCCAGTAGCACCTGAGTCGTGGTACAGGTGGTAGTTGGGATTTTCCAATCTGCCCTCAGCAAATTGAATTCTCACATAATCACTATGTCTTTGCTGGCCATCCCCACAATTTTGGACCCCAATTCCCTGTCTAATTCCTCTTCTTGGCTTGGTGGCCTGTATACCATCACTATTCTAAGCTTTCTGCATTTTGTGGATTGTACCTGTACCCATATCACCTTTTTCCACCCATCCACCTCCTCCTCCTCCCAAGTATAGATTATCCCTTCCCCTACACACAGAGCCACTCCTCCTACTCTTACCACCCCCTGTCCCTTCTATATAGTTTATAACAGGGAAGGGAGAGGTCCCAGTCATGGCTCAGTGTGGCCCATGTCTCGGTGATGGTTGCCATGTCTACCTCCCCCCTCACTCATTTTGTTTCCAAGGCTCCTTGCATTCAGAAACACTAGCTTCCACCACCCTGACTTTGAACTTCCTTGCCCCCAGTCTGCCTGCCCCCTGCTCCCAGTCCCACGGACCCACACCCATCCCACTGCTTCTCATCTGAATGCCAGTCCTTCTGCCCTGATTGAGGGAGAGGCTGTTCAGCCTCCTCCACCAGCTGGCTATGGGTGTTGTGATCCCTGCTGCCCACCCATCAGTTTAAATTAAGATCCTTACCCATATATTCTGCAAATCTGGTTTTCAGCACCCTAGTGCCCGCTTCATTAATATGAAGCATAGCTGGTGCATAAAGGGCATTATTCTCCCAGGACGCCCCCCCCCCAGCCTCCAAGTAGTCCACAGCCCTCCTCCCGGCAGCATCTCCCTGAACCAGACATTAAATTCCTTGATCCTTTTCTCTAACCCTAAAGCTTGTGGTGAGACACATCTCTGACATAAAGTAATCCCATAATCCCACATCATTTTAGCTGGTACATTGATCCAGGATAAATCCAGTTGGTAAACTGATTCTAGATCAGTTCCATTGATAAATCTCTCAAAACATGGGGCAATATAGAAATACTGTATGAACAAACTGTTCCTTTCCCTTTGTTCTAAGCTCAGTTCAGGATAGTACTGTCAAGTCTGGGTTCAGCAGGTTTGATAGGCCCCCTGGAACCCTGCTGTAACCTGAAATAGCAGAATTCTATATAAAATGGCAAGAAAAATTCCTGCACTCTGATTCATCAGTGCTGACCTTCAACAGTAATGTTACTGAAGCCAAACATCACGTGTATTCAAAAAGAAACTAAAATGTATTAAAAAAATGTTTTTTTCACTTGTTTTTTTTTTTTTTTTTCACAAACAAACCATTGGACTTCAGGGCATATGCCATGGTGGTAATGTTAATGTCACTTTGAGGAGTTAGACGCACTTGGCCTGTGGCCTCGTGCCCAATTGCCCAAGGCATGAGGTAATACCAGCATGACACACATCCTGTCATGCATTATCACTTCATTAACCTCCAATTGTGCCCCCAAGTACTCAGGACTTGTTACTGTAATGTATAATTATGACACAAAAGGGGAAATTAATTTCTGACTGCCAGTGCCAACCAGGTCATAACTTAGCTTATTTAGTGCTTATGATGATAGGTGACGTTGTGGCTAAGCCAGCCTACCCAGTTAACTATGTGACTTCTGGGAGGAATTACCCAGAGGAACGTCCTGTTAATAAAGTAGTTGCTATCTTACCTTCAGCCTGTGTGCATCATGGCTCTTAACTTCACACACAACATGGTCTCAGAAGTGAACAAAAACAGCCCCATCTGTAATCCTGAGCCATTCATCAAGTAGTCTGTCATCAGTGTGACAGGAGATTCCTGCAGGAGTGTGTTGCAGCACATTTTATTACTTTTGTAAAAAAAGCTGGAGTCCATTTGCATGGGTAGACCATTGTCCAGAGCAACAGCCAAGCAATCAACAGAGAGGCTGAGGGAGAACAAAAGCACCAGCTGGTGGCCGGGACTAAAAGCAGCACAGCAGCAGAAGCAGCATCAGAGAAAGTAAAAGCAATAGCACAAACAGAACTGAAGCACAGCCAGACAGTAAGGCTGCTCCATTACTGTTCTGCTTGACTACCATGGGTAGAGTACAGTAAATCGGCCTTGGATTTTCCCTTCCTTCCTCCCAGTAGTCATTTGGGAGCTGGAGGTGCAGAAAATGTAGGCTGTTAAAAAGAAAAATAAGTAACTTCTCTTACAGAGAGTAAAGAAAAAGTGAAACTGGGCTGAACTGAAGCAGGCTTGCAAAATCGAAGTGTTTTGGAGACTTGAAAAATTTAAAGTGATAGTCACCAATTTCGGTTAAGTGTACAATACAGTTTAAAGTCACTTTATTCAGTGCAATTTTAGGACTAAGCAATGGCAACAGCAGCTACTTACTCAATCATATCCAGCCATCTGAACCTTCTGATTTTGTCAGCCTGGATAACTTTCCAAAATGGCTCAGACACTTTGAAAGGTCTTCATCAAGCAAGCAGCTTAGCAGATTCAGCAGAGGAGAATCAGGTGAACACCCTGATCAACTGCATGGGGAGAAGGCAGACCACGTCCTCAGGGGGATGACATTAACAGATGCAGAACAGAGAAACTACTACATGGTCTGGGAAACATTAAGTGCATAATTCACAGTCCACAGAAATGATATCTGTGAAAGGACCAAATTTAACTTATGCAAGTGGGAAGCAGGGGAACCAGTCACTGACTTCCTTACAGCATTGTACAGCCTAGCTGGGCATTGTAACTATGGAGACATATCGTAGGAACTGATCTGGGACCAGATTGTTGTGGGACTTCAAGAGAACTGATTGGCCAAATGCATGCAGCTTGACCACAACCTTACTTTAGAGAAGACTATCTTAATGGCTTGACAGAGCAAGGCCATATGAAAACAAGTCATGCCTCTTGCCAGGAGCAGGTCATGGGGCAGAACAAAGCACCTTACGAGTGGACTTCATGCAAAGCTAACAGTTTTCCACTGGATGGAGTTTGAAAAAATACAATCCAGCTCTGAATGTGATGCAGAATCAACAATGAAGAGTGACACTCAACAAGGGAAAGGCCATGCAAAAGCCATGCATGAAGTGTGGGAACACACTGTCACACCCCAAAGCTTATCATCCAGCAAATGATCCCATCTGTCATGCATGCCATGAGAATGATCATTGCAAGAGTGTTTGACAGTCAAAATGTATTTATTTTTTATTTATTTAAAAGTTGATAACTGTGAAAAGCACACTGACCAGAAACGTGTTTCCAGTTGCAACCTGGGGACAAGGATGGGAAGGATATTTACAAAAAATTACAAACACTACAGCGTGCTAACAACTAGGTCAGCTCAAACTGAGTATGAGTACAGCAAACAAATATGGTATGAAAGAGTACAAGCAGTAGCGAGCATGCCAGTCTAACAAAGAATGAGTGCAGGAAAAATAAATAACACTTTGTTACAGGAACCTAGGGCTAACACTATGAGAGACAGTAAGTGCAGTCAGACGTCCTGAGGTAGAGGATAGGAGGCAAGGGGATTAAAGCTAGGGGTTGATTAAACTGGAAAGAGGGAGGCAAGGAGGAGGAAACAAGAGCAGTCAGAGCGGGGGAGAGGATGAAGAAAGGACTATAAGGTAGTGTGCGAAGGGGAGTGACGAGCATCCCAGGGAAGTTGATTCCAGAGAAAAGGAGACAATAAGAAAAAGCAAACAGCCCAGGCCCAGTATGTGGGTGAGGGAGGGAGAAAGAGTGAATGTCCCTGGAGCAAAGACAGTAGGTAGAATGGAGAGCAGGCGATAAGCATGAGGAGAGATAGGAGGGAGGTCACAGGCAGTACTTCAGCGTCAGGAGATGCAATGGATCATGCGCCTAAGGGACAGAGGTGAAATGGAAAGAGAGGAATGGAGGAAGAAGAAGAAGAAGAAGAATCAGCGTTTATATAGCGCTTTTCATACACAGTATCCCAAAGCGCTTTACAAGCAATGCTAGACTGGTAGTGAAGTGACTGAATGTGTGGTGGCAGCCATATCGCACATCATCACCCACACACAGCCTGGATAATTGCATGAACTGGTTTATGGGAAGGGAATGTTGGCCAGGACACGGGAATGTTCCTGCTCTTTTTTCTGAAAAGAGTACCCTGGGTTCTTTTACTTCCACCCCTGGACACCCACCAGGACAGCACCAGGATGGGCAGAAGGGACCTCGGTTTAACGTCTCATCTGAAGGACGGCACACCCCAGCAGTACAGCACCCCCCAATACTGCTCTCGGATGCCAGCGATTTTTAGGTGCAAGTCCATCCTGGTGTGGGACGAGAACCCACGACCTTCTGGTCCAGAGGCGGATGTGCTACCAACTGAGCCACGCTGACACCTAGACAGGAGACAGTAGTGAGTGGGAGGAGGGGAGGAGAGAGCAAAGTGACAGAAAGAATTTAGGAGAGTGTCAAGTTTAGAGAAGGAGGTTGCAGGGGCAGAGGTATAAACAGCGTCCGCATAATCAGTGATGGGTAAGATTGTTTTTGTGACAAGGTCACGGTGAGTAGGTAAAGGGAGGCAATCTTCGTGATGGTAGAGGATGCCTAGTTTAGTGCAAAGTTTGGTGCAGATGTCATCAATTTGGGAAGAGAAATCTAGATTACTGTCCAGCCAGATACTTAATATTTGAAAGTGTAGACCGCCTCCAGCGGGGAGCCATCCAGACTGAAGAATGCAGGGGCAGGCTGAAGTTTAGACAGCCTCTGTCTAGAGCCAAACAACATTGAAATGGTTTTCTTAGAGTTTAACTTTAACTGGTTAGCCTGAAACCAGTGTTGTACTTTATCAGTCATACTGTAGGGTTGTAGCAACCTCACTGGAGATGGAGCCAGAGGTGTGGATCAGTGTCATCCGTGTACATATGTAAGTGGGACACCAAACAAAATTAACAGTTCATGAAGTGTAAGAAGTGCCAGAGTACAACACAGAGTACGCCATTTTTGGGATCAGTTCAGGCCCAAGGGACTAGCTGGAAAATGACAGTTCTCATGAACAAGATGCCAACAGGGTTCAAGACAGATACAGGTACAGATGTCACAGCCATGCCATAAATCCTTTACAAGAAACTGTGGGACAAACACCACACATCTTTGCAGGCCAAAAGTAAAGTCCTGATGGGGCCAGGAAAATACACCTTGGATGTGTGTGGAGTTTTCACTGCCACTGCAACTGAAAGCAAAAATGCAAGTCAAGTGGGAGTTTACATTGTGAAGAATCTCCATACTCCATTGCTAGGCAGAAAAGCAATTGAGGAACTTCATCTTCCTGCCAGACTCAATTGTTTGGAACAAAGCAGGAGGGGTGAGGAGTTCCCAACATTATTCTATGGGCTAGGAGAACAGAAAAAAGGGTACCATATTCAGCTTACAACAGAAGGAATACCATTTTCACTGACAGCACCCAAAAGGATCCCAGTTCAAATGATGCCTAAGGCCAATACGAATTTTATAGAATGCAGCATCTAGGCACGATCACCAAGATCGAGGTACTCACAGATTAGTGCACCAGAATGGTAGTGGTCTCAAAGCCAGATGGAGATGTAAGGATCTATGTTGACTTAACCAAGCTGAACAAGTCAGTCAGACAGGAGAAATTCATCCTTTCCCCAGTGGAGCAGATGCTGGGAATGTTGGAAGAAGCTATTCTTGTCACCAAGTTTGATGCCAATGCAGGATTTTGGCAGGTTTAGAGAAACTGACCACCTTCATTATGCTGTTTAACACAGAAACATAGACAAAGATGGAAGAAAAAGACCAGCGGTCCAGACAGTCTGCCCACATTCCCTAGAATCCTTGGAACCTTCCTTGAAACCTGTTGTTCCGCCGGTACAAACCCTCCCCATCCTATCCCCATTCTCCTCCCTGGTCCTGTTGCCCCAGGCAATAACTATTCCCTTCATTCTGTCCCAGTCCTGCTTGAATCCTCTGACTGTATTCACACCCACCAGCTCAACAGACAGACTGTTCCAAGCCCTTTCTGTAAATAAATACTTCCTTACCTCCCTCCTGAACCTCCCTTCTGTTAATTTACTGAAGACGACATAACCTCAAATTGCTGTTCAGGCTAAATAATTCTCCACAGTTTCCCTTGTTAATTCCATTGAGGAACATGAAGGTCTCTATCATATCTCCCCTCTCCCTTCTGGTTTCCAGGGAGTACATATTTAGTGGTTTGAGGAGCACCTCATAGAACCTGCTCTGTTGGCCCTGAATCATTTTTGTTACTCTGTGCTGCATTGTCTCCAGCTAATCCTTGTCCTTTCTAAGGTGAGGACTCCAGAAGTGGAAGCAGTATTCCAGGTGAGACCAGGGACCTGTCTAGGGGAAACATTACCTCCTTTCTTCTGCTACCAGTACACCTACAGATGCATCCCAGCATCCTGTTTGCCTTGTCATAGGCCTTGCTGCACTGGCTCATTTGCTTAAGGAAGTTACTGATGATAAAACTTAGATCACATTCCTCCTTGCAGATGGCACAAAACTATGTGGGAGGATAGCTAGGTATGTGTGAATAAGGGATATTCAGACAACTACCCACCCAGTTCACTATGGTTTTAGCTACATCCAGATCTTCCATTTGTAACCCCCCCTACAAATGGGGGTTCCCAAAAAGTCTTCCTTGAGCTTGCCTAAATGCTCGCTGCCAGGCTGGTGTCCTGCATTTTAGCAGTTTAAATGTGATTGCCAAAGAGTGCCTGCATAGCCTCTGTGTACTGTCTCTTTAAGAGCTGCCTGGATTGCAGTCATAAGTAATCTGAGAGGGAGCTCTGTTGAAAGTTGTAACTATTTGCTGAAAATCATTCAGAGTGATAATGATAATGTAGTTTGTCTAACCTGTCTTCTTTGCAGTAAGGACTGTTTTATTTATCTCCACTATATTGGTCCTGGACTGCCGAATTGGACCAATCAGTACTGGTGGGACCTAAAATGAAGCCGGACTACAGTAGATGCCTGGAGTCAAAATCTGTAGGAATTGTAGTCTTGGGCTTTTTGTGCCTTTTTTGCACCTGAATGGGGAGCTCCTGTTGTGACTGAAAGATGAATCAGCCAACCAGACCTTTTGGATCTTGGGGGAAATTCCCAGGCTTGCTGGCAGTTGAGTCAGATCTAAGTTGGGAGCTGAAGAAGCAACAGCTTGAGGCAGTCAAGCAGCCATCTGAGTAGTTTTGCACGGGAGAACTGTGGAAAGATCTGAGTTGTGGCCTGCATATCTGCCTGCTGCCCTTGAGAGGGTGAGAAGAGAATTATTTCGGACTAAATCCAAGTTTGTGAGAATGAAGTAAGCCACTGATTTTTTACCAGGCTCTTACTTGAAGAAGACCAAATATTTTGCTGAATGCGATTGGCCTGTCAGGATTTCCAGCTGCTTTTGAATCCCCGGTTTGTGCAGAGACTCTGCGATCATGACCGGAGAGCGGTTTGCCTGGTACAGTAGAATTTTCATAAATGTGCTGTGAGTTGTTAGTGGGTCGTGATTTGGTTCCCCACTGTGTGAACGGTGTTCTGCTTGCTGGATGCTGTATCCAGCCCAAAACAGACTGTATCTGAATTTGTCTCCATTTGGCCGGGGCCTTGCCACACTGGCCCAGCCAGGCTACCCGCTGCACAGAGAAAGCCATCGATGAGAGACCTGTCTGGGGATCAGCTCCCTGCTCCAAGTTCGAACCGGAACGATGCCTCGGTGATTCGTGTGGGCCCTGCTTCTCCTGGCACTCCAGATTAACCACCAGCTGTCTCGATTTTCGTCCAGCCTGTGTCCACTCTTGGGTATCGTGAGTAATCATCAGGGTAGCTCCCTGCAACAACAGCCTAATCTTAAAGTGTGTCATCTGGTTGTCTTTTGTTTTCTTTTCACGAACTGAGCCCTCCGGCTCCGGATTACAAATAGTGTGTGTTGTGCATGTTGTTTTCTTCCATCACAGGGCCCCAACCAGCTGCAACGTTCCTGGTTAGCCCTCCATTCTCCATCTGGGTACCCAGAGTGTGTGGTTGTTTATGGACCCTGAAGTGCATGCATAACTGTTTGATTGATACAGCCTTTAAGCAAATTAACCTGATTACACCCCTCCCTTGTTCAAGTCCCTTAAATAAATCAGATCTAACTCTTTTTTACATTTACCCTGACTGTGGTTCCAGTTTGTGCAAGAGTATTGTACTGCTGTTATTTGCTGTGTATAGCCTTGTTTTACAGGGGGTCCCCAGGGCTGAGCCAGAGGAAAGCTCTGGTGGTAAGTGCAAACAGTGTGGGTACTTGCGTGGTTTATCAGGGGTATTGTGAAAGTGATTATTGTGTATTCTTCCAGCCACTAGTAAGGAAAGAGGGGGGTTACAATGTCCCAGAAGGCTGTGCCCAGGTTAGTTTGACCACTACCAACCCTGGTCTCTGGGTGGAGGCACCCGTTTCAGAACTCAGGCCCCTTAACCTGGTACTAGCCAAGCAGGCGGGGTAGTAGCAGTTGGGATAGCACCACCTAGGGGTTACACATTTTTTTGAGCAACTTTTCGTGCGGTACTGCATCAGTTGGACACTATTGCTTTCCAAGATTGCCCTTTGAGATCTCATCCACCCCTGAGCACTTCCAGTGCAGAATGTGTTGAGTCCTGGAAGGCTTGGGGGAGGTGAGTGCCACATGGACAATATCCTTTTCTTCAGTTGCATAAGAGAGAATCTATGCAACCCTAAGAAAAGACCAGAATGCAGGGCTCACATTGAATGCCAAGAAATGTGAGTTTGGGGAAAACCAGAGTTCAGTTCCTGAAATGTATTATCTCAGACAAAGGTGTACAGCCCAACCCAGAGAAGGTGGCAGCTATACAGAGCATAACAAGTCCCATAAATGTGGCCGATGTTCGAGTTTTCCTAGACATGGTGAACAAGCTGGAGACATTTATACCTGCCTTAGAAAAGAGAACAAAAACACTATGAGAACCATGTCACAGGCAAACCAGTGGGTTATGGGTCCCGCTCATGAGCAAGGGTTTGCAGCTCTCAAAGCAGAACTAATGGCACCACCTAACCTAGCCTTGCTCAATCCCAGCAAAGAAACAAAAGTAGTGACAGCTGCATCATGCTTCAGGCCAGGAGGGATCCTGATGAAAAAACATAAAAAGCACTGGAAAGCAGGTATATGCCTCAAGAGCACTGATGCCAACTGAACAGCACTATATGGAAATTGAAAAACAGACACTTGAATTAGTGTGGGCATGTGAATGATTTAGTTGTTAACTTGTGAGAGCACACTTCATTCTGGAGACAGAACACAAACCTCTGCTGATGCAGATTCCTCATGCAGCCAATGAGATACATCCCTACCAATGTTCATGTGCCAGGCAAATCTTTTCTTAACGCTGATGTCCTGTCGAGAGTGCCTCTAATAGGACATTGAAACATAGGATCACATTTTCAAAGGGTGGCTCAGGGATTGCATCAAACCCTGCTCCACAACACTTAGAAACTGCCAGTGCACCACTCCCTTTTGCCATAACTGTGCCCGATATTCGAAAGTCAGGTGCAGTTGCGACAGTCTTTTTGATTTACTACAGCTTGCGCCAAATCAGTGGTACAAGTCCTGTAAAATCAGTCCCCAAGACTGATGCAAGCTAGACCACAAAAAGCTGGTCTAACATGTGTCAGGTGCCACACGGGATGGAAAAGTCGATATTTAACATGAAGCCCGTGTGCTACATTCGGCACACCTGAGGCTTGTGGCAATCTAAAGCCTTGAGAATCTGGCCCATAGAATTTACTGACAGATAAGGACTGCTTGGCCCACCCAGTCTGCCCATTTTTTCCTACCTACACTGTCAACACAGATCCTATGTGAGCTCCTGTTCTTCCCCCCTTCCTTTCCACTAAGATTCCTTAATTCCTATCCCATGTAATCTTGAACCCCACCACTGTTTTCACCACTACCACCTCCAGTGGAAGACTGTCTCAAGCTTTCTATGAAGAGGTACTTCCTCATATCCCCCCCCCCGCATTCTTCAGCACCTTTTCATCCGAAAAATACTTCCTTCATGTACCTTATTTACCCCTATGAAGTATTTATAGGTCTTTATTATATCCCCCCTCTTCCTCCTCTCTTCCAGTGCGTACATATTGGAGTCCTTTAGTCTCTCCTCATAGGGTTTTTGATGCAGACCTTGCACCATTTTAGTGGCCCTCCTCTGGACCACATCCACTCTGTCTATGTCCTTCCAGAGTTGTGGTCTTCAGAACTGGACACAGTACTCTTTCTGAGGTCTTACCAGTGATCTAAACAGAGGAAACACCACCTCCCTCTTTCTGCTGTTGATATGGGATCACTACAAGAACCCGAAACCTGTTTCCTCACCCCAATATCCCACTAGCCTTCCCAACTGCCTTGTCACACTGCCTGCCACCGTTAGGTCATCAGATATGGTTACCTCCAGGTTTCTTTCCTGTTTTGGTGCTCATCATTACCTCTCCATCTATTTTGTACTCTGCCCCAGGGTTTCCATGGCTTGAGTGCATAATTTAGCACTTTTTTGGCAGTGAAACCCAACTGCCATACCCTTGACCACTCCTCGAGTTTTCTCAGGTCTCTGCTCATCCTTTCCACTCCCCCCCCAGGTGTGTCCACATTATTGCAGTTTTTCATGTTATCCACTAAGAGGCAGCCCTTCCCTTCCAACTCCTCTGTAATGCCATTTATAAAGAAATTAAAGGGGACCGGTCCCAGTACTGATCCCTAAGGCACCCCGCTGGTCAACCTCCCTTCTCCTGAGACAACTCTGTTTACCACCACCCTCTGTATCCTATCCTATCCTGTAACCAATTTCTTACCCAGTTTACCACCTTTGGACCCATCCTTAAGCTGCCCAGCTACCTTATGAGTATCCTATGTTGAATGGTGTCGAAAGTCTTACAGAAATCCTGCTAGTCCATGTCCACCACAACACCCTGATCTAATTTCCTGGTCATCCAATCACAGAAATCTCTCAGATTTGTTTGACATGATCCCATCCCACCCCCACTCCATGAATCCATGCTGCCTTTGGCCTTATAGCCTGCTGGATTAAAACTATTCTCCAATTATTTTCTTGAACAGTAATTCCATGAACTTTACCACCACTGATGTCAGGCTGACTACCGTATAGTTGGATTGAAATGAGGTGGCTACCTGAACATAGATCGGAGCCCTGACATAAAGCTTGTGCAAAATAAAGAAAAAGTTGTGCTAACGGGAAAAAAAAAAACATCAGTCCACGTTAAAAATGAGTTTATTAAAAAAACTCACATAGGCAGCACTCACCCTACCTAAACAATGACCAACGTTTTGCACTTTCAAGTGTGCCTTTTCAAGGTGTGGTCATCCATATCTCAAAGTCCACTTAAATAGTGGGATCTTAAAGTGTCAAGCTGTTAACAATGTATTATAATGGCACAGTAGTGGCATTATAGTTAGAGTTGAGTATGGGTTGAGTATGTAAAATCCCTAACTTTGCACATTAATATCTTTGGCACCGTTAGATGAAATCAGCTGACATTTTGCATGTGTTGTCTAGCAGGCAAGGTCTTGACCTGTGGAAATGTTTGTGATGGTAGCTTGTGCAGTTTCTGAGATTTCCATATGTTATTTTTCATAAAAGGATAACTTTTTTCCCTATACTTAACATGTTTTTTTTTGCTCTTGTCTATAGCCTACATGGATTTGAATTTTTCCCCAAACATGCAGGGAACATGTGTTATGTCCTAGGGTAGGGCCTTTGATAGGTCTGGTGAAAAAATATTAAACAGTTTCAGAGTTATCAAGCTTTAAAGTTTAGTGTTTTTTATCCTGCTCATGTGCTGTAGGGTTTTTGAAATAACGTAGTGGTGTGAAATGAAAAATTAGATGCTGCAAATGCCCCTTTTTAATATATCACCACTTGATTGGCATGGCACCAAACATGTTTTTCATGCCATGCCTAATGCCATCTTGTTGAGTTCTTCCACGAACTAACAAGCACGGAAAATACATAACAATGCTGGTATTTTAAAAACAAACATCAAAACCTAGCTAAATTACATCGTTTAGCTAGATTCTGATGTTTGTTTTTTATCTTAGCAGCCACAAATACCTTTTCTGGGCACCCAAAATACCAGGTGCCCAGTTTAGCAAGAGGAGCCATTCCCCACGTTCTCTGTATGAGAACAGTGGGAATTTCTTGACTTCTGCAGCCACAGCTGGAACTAGTGGTGCATGGCTGCAGTGTGAACTGTGAGACGCCCTTTCCCTGGTGTCTAGTGGCACCCCCCCCACACTCCATTGCCATCTCTGGCAATATGTAATATTGCCCTGATGTCTAGTGGCTCCCAACCCTTCTGATCACTGTCCACAGAATCAAAAATATTCCCTGGTGTCTAGTGGCACCCCCCACCCTTCTGATCCCTGTCTCTATAATCAAATATATTCCCTGGTGTCTCATGGTACCCCCCCACCCTTCCAATCACTGACCATGCCTGAAAAGAAGAAAACAGTCCCTCAACATTTTTTTTCAAAACCTGCAACAGAGAAAATGGTCCATCACCAATCAGACCAACCCCACCTCCCACCCAGCACCCACCATCCCACACCTAGTACACCCCCATACAACCTCATTTACCTGAGCAGGTCCCAGGTTCAAGATCCACTCTCTGATCAAAGACATCTCTTGCTGCTTTAACCGCTGACTGCAATATGAGAAACTAAGGTACAGTAAATGCAGTTCAATGTAATTTATTTATTTTTATTTCATTTTTGTTGACCGGATAAGTGCACTAGACAAATCCTGCCTATTTTCAGGCACGACCCGGGAGACGGGGATACAGATGAATGCCAACTGACCTTGAACCAGATTAAGCTGTTGGTGGTGTTTTTAGTGAATGAGGGAAATTTGGCCAGGACACTGGGGAAATTCCCCTACTCTTAGCCAATAGGGGGACAGGCTGTCAGCAAGATGGCCACTTGGAGTGAGACGCTGGAGGGAGAGGACGTCTGCACAGTGGGAGTGCTTGCCTCATCTCCCACTGTGGGTGTGCTAGAGGCAAAATGAGCAGATGTTGTAGAATGCGATTCTGAAGAGGAATTCCAAGAAGCTCCTATTTCCATGGAGGAAATGAAGCTTACTGCTGGTAAACTCATGCGTGATAAGCCCTTGAAAACAGGCACTGCATGCAAAACCTCAGGAGATTTGAATTTTCAACTACAAGGTCAGCTAACCGCGGAGTCGGTAAAGCAGCAACTTACAGAGACACGCCCTGTCATTAACGCTGAGAGTTCTGTCAGCAGCTCAGCTGAGGAGAAGCCTTCTACATGCCCTGCGGGGCTCAGTGAGTCAACACATTCCTATCCTGTCACTGTTACTGAGCTTAATTCTGACAAACTTGAACAACAGGCTGGCAGTGAAATCGTTCGGCTGAACGAGTGCCTAAAGCCTGAGTTTCTGAAAGGAAACGTGGTACCTGAGACTGAGAACTTAGCGAGGCAACATGAGAGTTTTTCGGCTCCTATATCTACTGATTTCACTTCAAAAACTAGCGCTCCACTGAGCAAAGTGGCAGGTTTTGTCTTCAAGCAACCGACTAAAGAAAAGCCAATAGTTTCTCTTGCAATTATTTACCAAACCACAATGGAGCCCCAATCAGGTGTTACAGAGTATTTTTTTCACAGACACACATCAAAATAATGGGGCCAAAAAGAGTTCTACACAGTTACTTCGTAATCTTTCTAAATCTGGAACTGAAAATGCTTCTGCCAACTTAATTGTTTCTCCTAACTTAACTGAGGGACCATGGATGCCAGGAAAGGCCTTGGTAGGGGCGGGCTGGAAGCAAGCTCCCTCAGGAACTTGGTTACCTGACCCCGAATGGGATTTGGATTTAAAATATTCTCAAAACTCCCCTACATGGAAACTGGGCTCAAATGCTAAATTAAGTGCAGAAGTGGGGTCCAAGCATAAAGAAGTGAGCCCCCACTCCCCTATTGCACCTCTAGAACCACAAGTTCTGCAGGAAACAGCTTCTGATGGACCTTCAAAACTACCTGCCCAAGTTAGTCCACCAAGTTTAGAGGCCTCTAAACCACCTCATCAAAAACCTTTGATGTCTGAACTTTTTTCCACCTCCAAAAGGGAAGCTGCTCCATGGAGGAACGCTGTACGAATTAGGTACAAAGGAAGGTTGGAATCCAGACCAGATAGATACTATGTTGGGAAAACTTTGCTTAAAGACTCTCTTCATTTTTCTCCCAAAGATGTTTTTGCATTTATAAATATTTCAGTCAAAGACAATTTTGATGTCAGTTTTAGAACATCATATGCTTTAGACCTCTTTTGGGAAAGGTATGAGCAGGTCAAATTTTCTCCCACATGGACCCCCTTTTTGGTAATTCCTCACTCCAAACCCCTGATTAAATTTGTTACTGTGATGTTCCAGAATGAGGGGATCCATGTGGAAGATATCACATTTTGGATCTCACAGAAATGTGAAGTGTTAAGTTCTCCAGAAGCCATTCTGGATTCCGAACAGTTTTGGATAGATGGGTAAAAATATAAAATTAAATTGAGGCAATCTGACTCAGGAATTGAGCATATCCTGCAATCCTTTTTGTTGAGGAGGGATTGAGGGGTCTGTTTTTATGGAGGTCAGCTTAGAGCTTGTCATAAGTGCGGCTCTAGAACTCACCTTTCCAGTGTATGTGACCAACCTAGGTGTGACAATTGCGGGGAAATTGACCATGTCATCATGCAATGCGCAAACCACACTAGATGTGATCTGTGTGAGGAATATGGCCACATTTTCAGGGATTGTCCTTGGGCAGCTAAAAATAAAGCAACCTGCATTAGTCCTGACCTACTGATTCAGCAAGCTCAGGAATCTGTGAGCCCCTCCCTTCCTGTAGTGGAAAAGCAGATTACTCAGAAAGTTTCCCCGTCTGGACTTTCTTCCTTGGGGCCTCGAGAGAAGACTCTTCTTATAGTTCTACAACCTTTGGTGGAGGAGAGGAAGGTTGGGGCTCCCTCGGTGCCTCAGGAGCTGATGCCAGTGCGCTATACTGACCCAGCCCCTTCGGTTCCGGATTGCAAGCTTCCAGCCCCTTCATCTCCTTTACCTAGAAGAAGATCTTCTAGGAATTTGCAACCAAAATCCCTCCACCACCGCTCCTGTCCCTGTAGAATCCGCTAATTCCTATGCTGCTTTGTTCATTCCTTGGGGGGAATTTGGGGATTCAGACTCCCAGAAATCCTCTTTGTCCACCATCTTGCAGTCCATTGACAATTATAAGGAGAAAAAGAAGAAAAAAAGGAAAAAATAAAACAGTTAGCTGTTCTCAATAAGGTTTTTCAATGCAGATTACTTGAGGTTCTTTAAACACTCACAGCTTACTGAACATTACCAAAAGACAGGCCCTTTTTCAGTACCTTCATGATAATAAGATTATAGTTACTCTTTTGCAGGAAACATGGATGTACACAATAGAACAATTGCACACTTTTAAAAGAGAATGGCCCTGGGGCCCTTCATACTGGTCATTTGGCACCGACAGTGTTGATGGCATTGGCATCATATTTAACTCCTTTAACTTTTCCCTTCACAAACTAATAGATCTCATTCCTGGTAGGGCCCTGATCTTGGATGGGAAATGGCACAACACCTGTTATAGATTTATAAACATCTATAACCCTTAGTCAAAGGCTGAGAGAGTAACGTACTTGAAGGCTATACAACCATATTTGATTACCTCCTTGAACATACTATGGGGTGGTGACTTTAATTGCAGCTTACTCGGTTTAGCTCAGCAGCATAAAAAAACTTACTGCGATTCTCAAGCACTAGCCTCAATAATTAAGATGGCTGGCCTACTTTATTGTATCTCCTATCAGTCCAAGGGACCTAACTTTTCATTCTCAAAAGGCAAGTTACATTCTTTAATTGACTATATGTTAGTCTCCCCATCAGTGCATGTACCAGGCTTTCAGATGAGACCCATAGAGCTTTCTGACCATTTATTGCTGCTGTGTTCCTTTCACACTGAGGGTTCATCCCTCAGTGGAAAAGGGAGGTGGAAACTTAATACCTCAATATTGGATTCCCCTCAGATAAAATTGGGGTGAAATCGATTTTACAAGCTCTCCTATCAGTAGCCTTCTTGTATACTGACCTGGGGGCCTGGTGGACAGATACCAAATTGGTTCTTCAGAAATGGTTTAAACATCTAGGTGTGATAGCTAAAGATTCTAATTTTATGAAATATTTATCCTTACGACAGCAGCTCCAGAGGTTTATATCAATTTCTTATATTTCCAAATTAGATTATTCAGAACAAATTAGAGTGCTAAAAAATTCTATGAAAACTTACCAATATGATAGGGCTAAAACATTACAGGCCATTTTTTCAAATGCCCCCATTGGTGACCCATTTGAGGCCTGCAAATCTTTGAAAGACTCTACTACCATTGATTTTTTCATTAATACAGATGGAAACAAAGCGACAACACTAGACCAACTAAGAGATTCCATTAGACAACATTACCAGTCTTTAGGTCCTGAATTCACAATTTCAGGGGAAGATCTTGAGAATTTTTTTAAATCTGTTCACTTACCCTCTGCACCAGTGGATGCACTTAACTTACTGGGACCAGTTACTAGTGATGAAATAAAGGTGGCAATTTAAAAAATGAAGCCAAATGTCTCCCCAGGTCTGGATGGGTTATCCGATCATCTTTATGAACACTTTTTAAAAGAATTTAGTAAATGTCTAGTACTTCTGTTTCGTTTCTTTTTGGATACTAATTCTGTGTTTCCACCCTTCACTGAAGGTTTACTAATACATTTATTCAAATCTGGTGACAGGAATAATATTAAGAACTGGAGGCCCATTGCCCTTTTAAATTCAGATCACAAGATATTTTCTAATATTTTAAACAATAGGCTCAAACAATACACTTAAATGGTCATATCTCCGTATCAATTCTGCGGAATTCCTGAAAGAAGAATTCAATCTTCCTTAATGATTATGCGGGATGCAATAGAACACCTATCACTTATTGGCAAATCTGGTTGTATAATCTCTGCAGACTTTGAGAAAGCCTTTGATAGGGTTAATTTTCCTTACCTCTATTTGGTTCTAGAATGCTATGGAATCCCTATACAAATGATTAAACTCATTAAATTACTTTATCAACACAACACAGTTTACCCGGTTTTATAGGGCGGCATTGCCAAGAGCATTCATTTAAACACTGGAGTTCGACAAGGTTGCCCCCTGAGCCCCCTTCTCTATATTTTCTCACTAGATCCCCTCCTGCAGTTCCTAGTTAATACACCAAGGTGGATAGGCATTGGGAATGTACCTGTTTATCAACTCCATCTACAGGCTTATGCAGATGATTTGATTTTCTATTTTGGTGACCATATCCATGTTCATAATTTCTTAGAAGTATTTAAACTGTTTTCAGCAGCCTCTAATGCCAAGTTAAACTTTCAGAAGACTAGAAGTTAATTTTTCGGGGCATCGGGTTCAACAGAAGTAGTCCAGGATAGGATTTGTATCTCTCGAAATCCATTGAAAATTTTGGGGATCCTTTTTGGTCCCCAAAATATGCCAACTGAAAATTGGGAGCTAGTAATTAAAGGGGTAGAAAATAAAGTAAATAGATGGAAACAATGGAAATTCTCAAAACTTAAACGGATCCACATATTAAAACAGTTCATTCTTCCCTTTCTGCAATATCTTTCCAAGATTTTCCCTCTCCCTCCTTAGCTAGAGACTAAAATGTACAGTATATTTTTTCATATGTTGTGGGGGAATTGGCTGAATCCAGTCAAAAGGCATTACACATATTTAGATAGAAAATTTGGTGGTTTGGGTATGATAGACCCAATTGTATTTGTGCATTCTCTTTTCTTTGTGATGTGGTCTCAGATTCTCTTTACTGTCTATACTTTACCTTAAATTCTATATACTCAATAACCACACCCAATGGTTATTCCAATAAACTCAGTTTATTGTCTGCACTCATATGTATGGGAGCCTCAGTTAAAAGACAGAGAGCTCCCCGAACTAAGTTTTACACAGTATTTTATAGCACTTCTTATCTTGGAAACACACTAACATTTCAGTATAAATCAATCATAGTTTTTAGCAATGTAACAGAAAAACAGTTTCATATGCATTAGGTACTTTTCCACTGGCTTATTTCATCACTGCTTAATACATATACCTGGGTCAAGCTGACCTAATAGAAACAATGAGTTTCACTCACTCCATGGTACCCGTACAGCTTGGTTTCAATGCATCTACATGTTCTTATCTTTACTTGTCCAAGCCTGCCCAAGCCTGCTATTCAGGCTGGTACAATCAGTTCTGCTCAATTTTATCTAACTTATTATTTTTCACAACCTAAGGACCTAGTTTCAGCCAGCCTGAGCTATTGCTTTCTGCTCGTTTTGTGATTCTTATGAACTTATAATGACCCTTAGCTTCTACTCAGACCTGGCTATATTCAACTACACTAGCAGCTTCTACATTATAGTATATTGTAACACACTTTACTTTTATGTATGCATGAATCCACTTCATATGTATGCATAAAGAAAGATATATAAAAGAAATTCCTCCACACTCCCCTTTTGATACTCTGTATCAACTAACCACCTTTTTATTTATATGATTTAAAACTGGTTCCCAGCATACAGATAGTTAAGGCATGGGTTACAGATGGAACACAATGGTGAGTTTGTAAAACATAATAAGAATTGAGGGATGTCAACACCACAATTGAAATATGTGAAAAATGCTAACATGTGACACCACATATAACACAATATAACATAACAATTTTGTTGATGAAAAGAGTTCATGGAATTCACTTTGAGAGTGAATAAGGTAGATGCTACCTTGTGTTGAGGTGTGGCACACCCTTGGAGCTTGATTGAAGAATCTATTGATAATGTCTCTTGACAGATAAGTCCTTATAAAACATAACAGTCCATAAAGTTAACAGTCCATAAAGTTCATATAAGTATCCACAGGTTGATGTAGTTACAGTACAGATGAAATGTCATTTGCAGAATGGTGGTAACCCCACAAGGCATATGGGGCAATGCAGACAGTAATTTAAAAACAAAACACCAGCATAGTAGAAAAGTCAGTGTTCATTTTGCTGGCTGGCTGATTAGTAGACACACTGGCCAGGGTTGCATAAAGTCCTTTTAATGGAGTAGTCACACATACACACTGGCATGGCATTTGTTTTGTCGTAGTTGATTACACCCCAGCATAAAGATTAACAGTCCATAAAAAGGTAACAATTAACAATAAACCATTAAGAACACAGTCCATAACAGAGCAATAGGGTTGTGGAAAGTACCAGCCATGTTTGGAACAAGCGGCAGTGAAGAAAATGGATGTATTGCTTGAAGGTCAATTGAAGCAGAATCTTCTCGCTGGAGTTGGGGAGTGCTCCTTCCCCAGACTTAACTTCATAGTAAGCAGAAACAATAAGCTTGATTGCAGAGTCTGAACTGACTGGACCTTCTTCAGTTGATTTAAAGTTCTACAAATAGGTGTAATTTCACTGAAAACATTACACTTGCAGAGGTTACTGCTGTTGAACGTGGAGATCTTGTGTGTGCCACACTGTGGAAACCTGCAAACTTGCAAAGTGTGTTAGACACTGAGTTAAAAACACATAAATAGCAATCTTTTAAACCATTTACTTCTTGTTTTGTAAAGAGTGGTGTGACAGAGCCTAAATTCTGGCAATTAGAAAAATAAAAAATAAAAATGGGACATTAACCGCACACCTGGGGGTGCAGGCTGAGGTTCAATTATACCATTTGACCATCTGTAAATCATGACAATGTTATGGTTACCTCCTGCTTTTAAATCACAGCAGTTATGACAGTGATGAACATTATTTCCCTGTCTGTTGCAAGCAGGCCTGACGGAGACCTGAGTTATAAAATCCTGTAATGTTACAATACATAGATACATAGACAGTGTCAGCAGATAAGGGCCTATGGCCCACCCAGTCTGCCCCATTTGAGCTTGTAAGTTCAGTTTGTTTTCCCTTACCCCTGACCTCTAGAATTCCTTTATGTCTATCCCATGCATTCTTAAATCCCGTGATTGTTTCAGCCCCCACCACTTCCTCTGGCAGGGTGTTCCACTTGTCCACCACCTGTTCTGTGAAGAAATTCTTTCTCATGTTTCCTCTGAATCGTCCTCCCTCCAACTTCATCCCATGCCCTCTAGTCCTGGAACATTTTTTCCGCTTAAAAATAGTGTTTTCCTGCACTCTGTTTCTCCCTGTAAGATACTTGTATGTCTCTTATCATATCCTCTCTCCCTCCTCTCCTCCAGGGAATGCATGTTTAGTTCCTTCAACTTGTCTTCATAGGACTTGTGATGCAATCCATTTCTGCTCCATTCTCACCCCTTGTACTCCCCTTCAGACCCATTACCCCCCTCTTCCTCAGTAAAGACTGAGCAGAAATACCTGTTCAATATGTCAGCTTTACTGTTGTCATCCTCCATGCGACTCCCATCCTCCCCCTTCAGTCTCACTATCCCTCCCCTTTGTCTTTCTTTTTTCACTTATGTACCTGTAAAAGGTTTTGTCCCCTTTAACCACTGATTTTGCAATGTGTTCTTCTGTCTGAGCTTTGGCTTCCCTTACTGACTTTCCTGCCTCCCTTTGTTTCTCCTGATACTTCTCCCTATCCTCTTCTGCCTGTGTCTTTTGTATTGCCTGAATGCTATCTTTTGGCTTTCACTTTCTTTGCTACCTCTTTGGAAAACCATAATGTCTCCTCTTCCTTTTCTCTTGCTAACCTGCTTAATGCAGTTACTACGCTTCAAACATATTGTTCATAACAATATGTCTTTTACCTAATGCAATTAGTGGGACAAATACATATGTTGTTGGCCTATGCCAATTTAATAACAGTGCCTATTGCACCTGTGACAAGTGAAAAGGTCTACCTTCTTTACCCTGTATAGTGACAAAACCTGCATAGAGTACACTCATTCTTCAGGGTACCTGTGAGCAATAAGACAAATGGAGCATTAATTTTACTTTTGGTTTTGCTTTGGAACATATTGTAGGGGTGGGTCAGCAATGCTGGTCCCAGTATTTAGGTTTGGTTATGAGCATTAAAACGCTATACATGTGGAGCACGTTCCTGAATACATACATGCATGACACAGTGTAGCAAGATGTATATTAAAACATTATAACATAAACATGAAACATAAGCATGTTTGTAATAGAAACATTTCAGTATTGAGCATAATGCATAAAATATATTTTAAACACATATAGACTGTAAACTTAGCTTAGGTCCAGAAATGTTAAAGTACTGTAAATTTACTGGTTGAAAAAATGCATTCATTAATTGCTGTAAGGCAATGACAAAAGTTGCTTTGCATTTGTTTTAACAGGATAAGAAAGCTGAAAAGACAATCAAAAGAATGAATATGTGTGGACATACATACACAACTTCACTCTCCAGCGTAACTGATTATTTGCTGAGGGCAGAAACCCTTGTACCAATAATAGGTGTGAGATTTAACTGTTTGCACTAGAAAAAACAGAAGGGCTTGGGCTGGGTTATGCTGTTAAAATACCTTGGGTCTTTTTTAAAACCTGTAAATAAGAAACAATTATTGGCAAATACATATTTTCCTTATTTACCCCTCTAGGGGAACAGTGATGTACCTTGCAACCTTTGTGGGTATTACACTGGAAGGGATAGAGGAAGGGTAGCTTACCCCCCCCAAGCTCCTACTGGTGGAAGAGACAGCTCAAGTGAAAGAGACAGCTCGAATACTGTAGCAATAAAAGGTTAGCTGTGGATGGTGACATGATCCCCACCTACTACACTTTAAATTATAACAAGATAATATTACAATTAGTTTAGTAAGTTTCATACCTTGCTATAAAGATGGGGACTTCTTTTTCTCTAGAAGAAAGAGAAGAAACACAGACAAACAACAAAAACAAACACACACCAGTTTAAAAATAAAACAAGATTATTTCCATAGGATAAAAGAAGAAGCCAAGCGTCCTTGGGTTCCCTTATCCTAAGCATGACAAAATGTCAGCTGAGTTTATAAAAAATTCAGATTGATGGTAATACCGTACGTACGTATCTCTTAGAATGCATTTCAAAAAGACAAAAAAAATGATTACACCATGGCCACACATAAAAACCAAAACCATTGTTTTTTAACTGTAGATGGTAGACTCTCAAAAACAGCTGTAATAGTCCTTTTTTCAAAAGCGTACTATATATATATATATATATATATATATATAATAAAAATATGGGGAGATGATAAATAATTCTCCCCTTCCAGCTGGAGTATTGCCTGTGTTGGCTGCAAGTCAAAAGCCATGAGAGGAGAAGAAAAGTTTGTTCCTCTTCACTTAGAATACTAGTTTTGCAACAAAAAGTCAAATTACATGGTTCACTCTTGGTGTGCTTTCATGAAAACATACATTTTGTGTGAAAAGTTGTGCTTTAGGTATGGAATACACATCAAGTTTGAACTGGTAGTAACATAAAATGTTGAAACACAAGAAGGTCAAATAACGTGCAAAAGGTCACAGTGTGCATGCAAGGGTCGTTCAAACCCAGTTATTTATTTTTTTAGTGTCCTTGAACACTACTGATATTAAATATCTTTACAATAAAACTGCTGGCCAAGACAGTACACACACATACACAAAAAGAAATACTTAACACAAAATAAGACTGACATTGTTTCCCACCAATTTGCTGAGGTAATGCCCATAGTTTCATTAGAAAACTGTACATGTTTTAGATATATGTGCTGCCTCCCCCTGTCTTGTAACACTGACAATTTTTAAATCAACACATTTATACATATCACCATGCCAAATCTTTCCAGAACAAAAACACTTTTAAACACATTCTAACTCCTTTTCAACACCTTTAAAACACAGCACAACATACCATCTGTAAATGAACACATCTAGTATAGCATGGTTACACCTTCTGGGGCATAGCCAAAATATGGCACTCTGCCATTTGCAAAAAGTTTCTGGTTTTAACTAGAGTATGATAAAGCCATTTATAGCTGTTAACACATTACATTTTCACCTAGCAGTGGCTTGGCACATTGCTTGCAAACTACAAATCTTTCTGCACATTGCAATCTATGACATCATATCTCTTCACCTTTAACACTACCTGCTTCAACCAACAACTACATACAAAAGTTCTTCACTGACCCTATCTAGGCAGCACAAATGTTCCATTAAAAATAAAGCCAATTAAAACAGTCAGCTATGAGGCAAAGAAGTTTCTTTTTTCTTTTTTTTTTTTTTACTGTAACATGTTGTGCACTGAAGGAAGTCAATCCTATCTCGCAACCTTGACAACAGAACATAATTACAGAACACAGATATAAGCTAGAAAATATGCACGAGAAAGACAGAGCATTACCTTGTTTAGTATATGTATTACAGAAATAAAACAGACAGACATAAAACAACTTTGAATAAAAAAAATTCAGACTTACCCGGTGCCAAGGTATTTTCTTCTTCTTTTTCGATACACAAGTCTGAGTAAGAAAACTGACTGCAGGACCTTCATGATAATTTCCAAACACTGCAGCTATTAACCCTTTCAAATGTTTTGTTTTGGCCATTTTAGTAACCTCCAAACCAAGTCTTTTCAGAGCTCTGGTTTGCAGTTTAAAAACACAACAAAAATCTCTAACAGTACTAGGTTGAGATCCATCTGGTAGAGGTCCCCATTATTTTCCCATTGTAGTCCCTAAAAGCCTTGACCAAACTCGGGTGCCCAACACTCCTATATTTCTTACTGAGCGTCCCCTGATGCCAAGTGCCCTTAGCACCTTTACTTTTACGGCGTCCCTGACGCCGAAAGTGCCCTTAGCAATTTTTGGTGCCACCCTGCACCTAGAAACAGTAACTGATGACTGTCACCGCTCCCAGGCGTCCACACGTATGGTGGGACTTAAACCTCGGGCCACCTTCCCTGAGGCTGGGACTTGTCAGTCCGATCACAGTGTGACACGGAGAAGTGAAGCCATCCTGCTGACTACGCCAAAAAACTGTGGTCGCAGATTCTCTTTACTGTCTATACTTTACCTTAAATTCTATATACTCAATAACCACACCCAATGGTTATTCCAATAAACTCAGTTTATTGTCTGCACACATATGTATGGGAGCCTCAGTTAAAAGACAGAGAGCTCCCCGAACTAAGTTTTACACAGTATTTTATAGCATTTCTTATCTTGGAAACACACTAACATTTCAGTATAAATCAATCATAGTTTTTAGCAATGTAACAGAAAAACAGTTTCATATGCATTAGGTACTTTTCCACTGGCTTATTTCATCACTGCTTAATACATATACCTGGGTCAAGCTGACCTAATAGAAACAATGAGTTTCACTCACTCCATGGTACCGTACAGCTTGGTTTCAATGCATCTACATGTTCTTATCTTTACTTCGTCCAAGCCTGCCCAAGCCTGCTATTCAGGCTGGTACAATCAGTTCTGCTCAATTTTATCTAACTTATTATTTTTCACAACCTAAGGAACTAGTTTCAGCCAGCATGAGCTATTGCTTTCTGCTCGTTTTGTGATTCTTATGAACTTATAATGACCCTTAGCTTCTACTCAGACCTGGCTATATTCAACTACACTAGCAGCTTCTACATTATAATATATTGTAACACACTTTACTTTTTATGTATGCATGAATCCACTTCATATGTATGCATAAAAGAAAGATATATAAAATGAAATTCCTCCACAGTGAATACCATCAAATCTGGGTTAAAACAAGTTGACAGTATCAGTAAAGGGTGGGTGGACATGGCTTTAGGCAATTATTTTAAAGTCTGGCTGAATTTGGCCCCTAAGCTGAACCCTCATGTCCACATCCCTGTTTATTTTAAATCAGCAGTTCAAAACTTGTTTAAATGGCAAATTACGAAGACTATGATATTGAATAATAATATGCAATCTATGTATAGGTTAATTATGAGGTTGATTCACCCACAGATCCCTTGATTTAAGAATTGTCCCTCTGCCTTGAATCCTATGGTATTGGCCCAACTTAATAATACCAGACTGCCTTCATCTCAGTGGGAAACACAATGGAACATAATGTATGGCCACCTGAATGTCAGGGGAAATGCAAAATATAAAGCCAAGGAAGAAAGGAACTGTCCTTATAATGACTATATAAATATGGAAGAAACTATGGAACATTTTTTTCTTCACTGTTCCTATGCCAAAGGCTTGTGGCTTTACTTAGCAAGAGTGTGGAATTGGAAATGGCTTTCTACTCTTACATACGATATGCTAATTTTAGGGATTTATCCCCCTAGTCTAGCCCCTTATCTTGTTAGTACCCTATTTTTATTTTTCAGCTGTTTAAGGTAGTATTTATGGCAGGCAAGATGCCAATGGGTGCTTTATCAAAGGAAGATGACTTATGAATGTTATGAATGTTTGGTATCCAATGAACTTTCAAAGCTATAGTCACATGAATCAAAAGTGTTTACCTCACGTACAGTCACAAAATGATGGAAGGGTTTTACTCACTTCATAAAATTAAAGTAGTTTGTATATATATGGTAAATGATAGGTGTTTAAATGAATTTCTTGTTTTTTGACTTGTTGTAATTTTTTTGGGAATTACTGTGTTGTTTATTTATGTTTTGATATCACAATAAAAACTCCCCTACTCTTTTCGATAAGTGCCTTGGGATCTTTAACATCCACCTGAACTACCACCAATCCAGGCAGATGGGACCTCGGTTTAACATCTCATCCGAAAGACGGCACCTCAGAAGTGCAGCACCCCTCTCATGCTGCACTATAGTGTCAGTACTGGGATATTAACCCAAAGTACCAGATGTAGGAACTGAACCCACAGCCCTCTGATCTCCCGGCCTCAGAGACGAGTGTGCTACCTACTGAGCCACTGACACTGTAATGGGGTTTGGACTGTAATGCTGCCCTGCTGTCTATTGTCACCCCCACCCTTCCAACTGCTATCCCCATAAGAAGATATATTCCCTGGTGTCTAGTAGCACCCCCCACCCTTGCTTTGGAACTTTTTGTGAATCTAGCCCCAGACATGCAAATGGTGAGCTGCATCAAAGTGATACCATAACAAAAGGATCAACGGCTGAAATAAAGTCCCATTAAGTATGCAGGATGTGTCAATCTCCCAGTTCAGTAAATTAATTAAGCAGTGTCTGCATATGTGGCTCCTCTAAGTCAATTATGCCCCACCAACAGAGGAAGATTTACAAAATATATAATACATTCTAAATGGCATGACCCAGAGCTGTAGTGGAAACTGCCAAAACTCAGTTTAGGATCTGAATCATAACTACTTCACCTACAACAACGGATTATACCTACAGAAAACCAGCACAGCTATGGGCGCAAAAATGGTACCTCAACATTACATCATCTTCAAGGCTGTATTAGAGGAGAGCTTCCTGTCACAACAGAGAACAAAACCATTCTTGATCTACTGCTGTTTTATTGATGTTGCTGTTGCCAGGAAATCCTATAGAGAGGTCCTCACAGCCCCTTCTCTCATATCTACTTTATTTTTTAACATGAAAAATGTTATTTTATTTTCACATTGAAGGCAACAAACACAGATCCAAACAAAGCAGAGCATAAAAAACATGACAGCTGTGAAATGTACCAGATAGAGAATAAAAATATACTGGGCAGAGAGTATATTGATGTTCAGATAGTAATGTAAAATGTATACATCAAATTGAGATAAAAAAATAAAAGGATTAATAACAGATTTGACAACATGTGAGAAGTACCCGACCCCCGAAGGGGGCCACCATCACAACTGCTACCTAGCCCAAAGACAAATGAAAAGACATACAATGCTATTGGCCAGTGCTAGCTATGAAACACCCTGAAAATATTGTAATGGAGGGCCACCATGTTGTAGACCCTGTCCAAGAGAGGCCTAGTATACTACAGGAGGTCCAGACTCTAAGCTGATTCCCCCTAAACTGGGGGGGGAAGAACTGTAAGAGAGCCTGACAAAGACCTCTCACAGATCGTGGTGAAGGCCACCCTGCTTCATGATGATCATGCTCTGCCAAGTAGGGACATGATTGACTGTTCTGGAGCCAAAGGTAGAGGGAAGGGAGGGAACCAGTCCTGACAAGCTGTGCAACCCACCTACACTTCTCACCCAACTGTCTAGTCTTTGGAAGGAGGGTTCTCAGGGTGGGAGTGGCAAAGAACGCAGATGTGAGTTAAGGTATCTATTCCACTTTTGATAATAGAGAAGTAGCTTGTGCTGGGCAGCATAAGATAATATGTTGTAAGCTGCCAGTTTGTTGACTACCAAATGCTAGGCCACCAGAGACAGAGGTGTAGCCTGTCTCCATTTCATCAGGATCACCCATTTGGCTTCCATAATTACAGCTAACAACCAATCTGAGGCAAAGCAAGATTCCCTTGGTAGGGGTGAAGTATCTCTCAGGAGGATCAGCACAGGATTGTGGGGGACTGGAAAGCTCATGATGCTTGAGAAGCTTCCAAGGACCCCTTCCCAGAAATGACAGTACTGTGGGCATTGCCATAACATATGAAGCAGGCCTGCTGCAGGGGCATCACATCTCCAGGAATTGGAATATGATAAGAGGCCTCTGTGAAACAAAAAATAAAAATTGCCCCATGGCATCCTTATATGCCTTATGTATACCCTAAAGGCAACAGTCCAAATGGTCTGCAGAAAGGTCCAAGTGAAGCTGTCTTTCCCACCCTGACCCTGGCTTACAGTTAGTGATGACCCACAGCTGAGCATCCCTAGTTGTGCGATATACCCTACCGGCTACCCCTGTGGAGTTGTTTGGCTTATAAAGCTGTTGCATCCAAACCCAAGTCTGCAGGATTGTTTAAGAGTTTTTAAAAGCATCAATCCTTCTGATATGTAAGAACCAAGTCCATTTTGAGTAACAGAAACCTCTCCTGAATCTGTTGGAATGAAAGGGTATCCTGTGATTTGGGCGACTGAAAATGAGTGACCAACAGCAACAACACAGGCAAGGTCAAAAATAGCGACAAAAGATTTTCCCCCTCCTGGGTTGCCTACGACCTCAGAGTTGGTTGATTTAGTAAGGGGTGTGGGGATCAAGGGGGACAGATCCCCCTGAAAAAACATTTGTCACCATATTTGTACTCACCTAAAAGCAGTCGCTTTTTTAGGGCTCGCTGTTTTTCACTCGCCCAAATCACTTGGAACCAAATGAAAGCAGGCCACTTGAACCTGATCTAGACAGATCTGTGATTGTTCAGACACCCACCACCTTCTCCCACTCTTTCTACCATATTGGGGAGCCCCCCATCTGAATGCCAGGGTTGTGCTAGAGATATGTAAACAGCAAGGGGGTACCCACACTGCTATAGGGCAGCAAGTAATACTCAGACAAAGCTACTAGGCCCTCTTGGTTTCCTTAATTATGGAACTATCTACGCCCTTCTTCTTACCTGTGGATCCCAAGAGAAAACCAAGCCAGGGGGTGTCTACTAAGTCATATTCTATTAGTGTATTACCCATTGAGGCCTATTATCTACTGATTGAAGGAACCACTTAGTGCCTGCATCACTCTGTACACTCAGCAATACCCCTGAAACCAAGGTAAGCCGAGCCCCCCCCCACCTTTTCCAGTGTGCCCGAAGTTTGGATTTATTGAGCTTGGGTCTTTTCCCTTCCCATAATAAGGTGTCTATAAGAGTGTCAGTTCTATGAAAGGTTCTATTCGGCACCGTTAATGGAAGGTTATTAAATAAATAAGCGAGTTTGGGGAGCAGAAACATCTTGATAGCCCCAGCTTTACCACTGAGAGTTAACCAGATCTAGAGCCATCTATGTATTTTGGGCTCAAGAGCAGTTACAGTAGAAAGGGAGTATAGTTGGCATTCACCAGGTCCAACCACTTTGTAGTCAGCATAACCCCAGGTAGGAGAAGCCATCCGGGATCCATATTACTGTATATAGGCAGGAGGGCTTACATGTCAAGTTCAGGGGGGAAATTACAGTTTTCTTCCAGTTATCCCCTAGACCACAAAGAGGAGCAAAGCTGTCCAGCACCTTCATAATGGGGCATAGAGATTGCTGAGGGCTAGCAATAGTGAGGAGCAGGTCATCTGAATAAGTATTAACTGAGTAGCATTTTATTTTAACCGTGATGCCCTGTATATCATCTGAGTTCAGAAGTTTCCTGGTGAGGAGATCCAGGGCAATCAGGAATAGAAGGGGATGGGGGCAACCCTGTCTAGTCCCGCTGCTTAGGGTTAATGGTTTGGAAATGTTAGGTTCATGAGGATGGCAGCTGAGGGGGTATTACACAGTGTGACAATCCAGCTGTGGAAGTAGTAGCCAAAGCTGTTAGTCTCAAGGATGCAATGAAGGTAATTCCATTCTACAGAGTCAAAGGCTTTACAGAAATCTATAGCCATGGCAGTCAAAGAGGTGTTGGATTTGTGGGCATATCATTTTAGGTTGAGAACAGTTTGGATGTTGTCAGCCCCAATTTTCCCTTTGCGGAACCTGGCCTGCAATGGATAAATCAAAGAGGGCAAGGTCTTTTCTAACCTATTAGAGGCCTTAGCTACAATTTTAGTGTTGATGGACATCATAGAGATCAGCCTGAAATTGGCACAGTCCAAAGGATCTAACGATTTCTAGTCAGAAGAATAATCAGCACTTCTTTCATTGTGTGGGGGTGGGTAGTTTGGGTCCTGGCATCCTGCAGAGCAGCTAGCAGATGAGGAATTATGATATGTGGCAAAAGCTGATACAATTCTATAACAAGGCCATTACCTTCGGGTGCCTTTCCGTTAGACAATTGCATCAGGGCACTCCTGAGCTTATCTGCTGTTAGGGGGAAGTCCAACTCCTCTCAGAGTTTGGGAAGCACTTTAGGGTGTCTGCATGCAGCCCAGGAACATTTGCATGAGGGGGACATCAGAAGAACTGACTATCTGTGATGAAAGCAACTGGGTACAGTACTGTCTCATGACCCCATTGATATCCTCTGGGGCAGTGACTATTTCCCCCTAACCATTATGCAATGCCTGAATGTTCAACTCTGTCCTCTGTTTCCTCAGTTTATAAGCTAGCAGCTTGCCACACTTCTTTTCTGACTAAGTGGTGCTTAGCACGAAGCAATTGCCACTCAGTCTTATGAGATATTATCATATTAATCTTGTACTTGAGGCCTACAATGTCAGTCAACAGGCCGGGTGATGGGGTAGTCTCTCATTTGAACCAAGATTCCTTGCGCTGCAAATCCTGCTTTAAGGTATTATGTTTTTGCTCCTGCTTTCTATTCAGTGCCACAGAGTAAAAAATAATCTGGCCTCTCAGAAAGGCCTTGAAGGCCTCCCATACTGTGCCCAGTGCCACCTCCCCATTCCCATTTATACAGAAGTACATATCAGCTTCCTTGGTGTTCCATTCACAGAATGTTGGATCTCATAGGAGGAGGGGTTACACATCCATCTCAAAGAACTCCCCTGCACCCCCAGAGCCTGATAGAGAGTCTGACCAGAGTGTGATCAGAAATGGTTACACCTCCATCTTGGCAAACTTCCCTGCACCCCCAGGGCCAGATAGAGAGTCTGACCAGAGTGTGATCAGAAATGATTATGGATTCAATCCTAGGGTGGAAGGAGCAGGAGGAAGCCCCTCCATCTGCTAACCAGAACTCAATACGGTGGTGCATGCCATATACCGGGGAGTAGAAGGAGTAATCCCTTCCATTGAGATTGTCCTTTCTCCAGATGTCAATGAGACCCCACTCCTCCATTAATGGCAATGGTGACAACTGCACCTTGGGGTGGCAGTACATAGTGGCATGAGATTTATTAAGAAAGGGGTCTGGAGCAATATTAAAATCCCCTCCCATCAAAAGGTGGGGTGGAGTGATCCTCCCTTCTGATCTCTGCAATGGCTTGACTAACTTGTGGGAAAAAGCCTATGTCATCATTACTGGGTGCATAAACATTGACAAAAATAACTCTGCCACTAGGGAAGGACAGAAGGGTGACTATCCATCTCCCCAAAGTATCAGTTTGATCCCTTCTACCTTCAACTGCAGTGCCTTATGATGTAGAGCAGCTATCCCTCTCAACTTAGTGGATGCTAAAATGTGAAGGACTTACCCAACCAAGCCTTCCCGATCCAGTGTATAGTCTTGTTGGTGAGATGCATTTCCGGGATCAGTGCAATCTCTGCTTTCAATTACTTTAAGTGCTGCAACACCTTGTTAAGCTTAACTGGGTGATTAAGGACTTTGACGTTCCAAGAACTGCATCTCACCTCAGTCAGCTTGAAGGGATAGGGATCGAATCTTCAGGATCGCCAGAGCAGCTGCACGGGAGAGGCAGGTGGATGTCATTGTCCACCTAGAGACAAATGACCTGGCTGAGAAAGGGATCAGAGCAGTGCAGGAAGAGTTTGTGGAGTTGGGGAGGGGCCTTAGACAAGTAGCATGCATGGTAACATTCTTGGAGGTGCTGCCTGTCTATGGCATGGGTGAGGCTAGGGTGCTCCACACCATGGGATTCAACCAGTGGTTGAAAAACTGGTGTAGAACTCAGGGATTTGGCTTCAGTGAGGACTGGGGGTCCACCTGGAGTGATGCAGGCCTATACTGGCATAATAGTCTGCATCTGTCCAGGAGGAGAACCAGGATCCTAGATGATAGGTTTAAATGCTTCATTGGCAAGCTTTTAAACTAGCCTAGCTGGGAGGCACTGAAAAGGAACAGAAAATTCCTAGCTCCTTCAAAAAAGTAGGATAGTAAGGAGATGTCGATAGAGAGAAGGGCAGGGGTAAATGGAGAAAATGAAAAAAGCAATAAGGACAGAAATGGGGCAAAAAGGGGTAAGACCATCAAGAAATGGAGGGTAATGTGTACCAATGCCCGTAGTCTGGGCAACAAGCTCCCTGAACTGGTGGCCTTGATGGAAGAGGGATGCCCAGATATAGTAGCAGTCACAGAAACATAGTACACAGAGAACCATGACTGGGATGTTAACATACCAGGGTACACAACCTGCAGGAGAGACAGGGAGGGGAGAAGAGGGGGAGGAGTGGCTCTCCATATAAGGGAAGGGAAAAAATCAATGGAACAAAAGAGTAAACAGGGAGGAGAGGAGGCACTGTGGGTCACCTTAGAGAATGGAAATGGCATCACAATCCGCACAGGGGTTGTATACAGACCCCCATGTCAGGGGAAGGGAATGGACAAGGATATGATAGAAGGCATCCTTAGGATGGCAGAGAAAGGGGAGATACTGTTGATGGGGGACCTGAATATGCCAGATGTTAACTGGAGCATGTTTGCTGCAACCACATCCAAGAGCAGGGCCATTCTCGATGCCCTACAGGCGGCATGCCTCAGACAGCTAGTTTTGGAACCCACTCATGAGGGAGCAATCTCAGACCTTGTACTCTCAAATGGAGACAGTGAGAGGATCTCAGATCTAGAAGTGGGTAGCCATCTGGGAACAAGTGACCACCAAACAGTGTGGTTCATGATAAACTCAGCTACAGAGTCAAGTTATACAAAAGTGAGGGTACTGGAGTTCAGGAGGGCTGACTTTGGCAAGATGGGAGAGTGCCTTAGAAAAGCACTAGCACACAGGCTAGAAGGAGGGGTGGAGCAACAATGGGGAAACATCAAAACTGCCATCACAGAGGCAACAAGCCTTTGTGTGATGCAAATAAACAAATCAAAATGAAAGAAAAAGCCACTATGGTTCTCAAAAGAGGTGGAGGGGAAGGTTAGGGAGAAAAAGATAGCATTTAGGAAGTATAAGGAAACACAGAAGGAGTAGGATAGAAAACTGTACCGGTTAAGGCAGAAGGAAGCAGGGAGGGAAGTCAGAATAGCAAAGGCCCAAACTGAGGAAAAGATAGCCAACTCAGTTAAGAAGGGGGATAAAACCTTTTATAGGTACATCAGGGAGCGTAGAAAGACAAAAGGAAGCTATAGTGAGGCTGAATAGAATGGATGGTGGGTGGGCAGAGAGGGACAGTGAAAAAGCAGGGATACTGAATGAATACTTCTGCTCAGTATTCACAAAAGAGGAGGAGGGGGGAGGTGCCTAATCCAATTAAAAGTAGCACTCAGGATAGAGGGGACAATCCCAGTTCTTTCACAGAAGAAAGGGTTCTGAAAGAACTCCTAAAACTGAAGGTGGACAAAGCAATGGGGCCTGATGGAATTCACCCCAGAATTCTAAAAGAATTAAGGAGAGAACTAGTGACATCACTGACTACCCTTTTTAACAAATCATGGGAGGATGGTGTGGTACCTGAGGACTGGAGGAAGGTGGATGTGATTCCCCTTCACAAAAGTGGGAGCAAGACAGAAGCAGGAAACTACAGACCTGTCAGTTTGACCTCTGTGGTAGGGAAAGTGATGGAATCACTTCTGAAGGAAAGAATTGTTGAGTACCTAGAGGCCAGTGGGGTGCAGGACCCAAGGCAGCATGGGTTCACAGCGGAAAGGTTATGTCAGATGAGTCTAATTGATTTTTTTGACTGGGTGACCAAAGTAGCAGACTAGGGAATGACTGTGGTCATGGCCTACCTAGACTTTAGCAAAGCATTTGACATAGCCTCACGCAAAAGATTAATAATCAAATTAACCAGCCTGGGAGTGGGTCCCAGGGTGGTTGCCTGGGTAAAACATTGGCTGGACAACAGGACACAGAAGGTAATTGTAAATGGAGTCCACTCTGAAAAAAGAGGGGTTACTAGTGGGGTACTGTAAGGTTCAGTACTGGGTCAAGTCCTTTTTAATGTCTCTATAAGTGACATTGCAGAGGGACTGGAAGGAAAAGTATGCCTCTTTGCAGATGACACAATGATCTGCAACAGGGTTGATTCACAAGGAGGCATGGAAAGAATGAGAAGGGACTTGGCAAGGTTGGAAGAATGGTCAGAAGTATGGCAGCTTGGATTCAATGCAAAGAAGTGCAAAATAATGCACCTGGGAAACAAAAACTCAGGAGAAGATTACACAATAGGGGGGAGGTAGTAACAACAACAAAAATGGAAAGGGACCTGGGGGTAATCTTATCAGATGAACTTAATGTTAGCAAGCAATGTGAGAAGGCAGTAGAGAGGGCTGGGTGGATACTGGGATGTATAGGGAGAGGCATCACCAGCAGAAAACAGGAAGTTGTTATCCTTCTCTACAGATAGTTGGAGAGACCCCATCTGGAGCACTGCATCCAGTTCTGGAGACCCCATCTCTGTAAGGATATAGACAGGATGGAGGCAGTCCAGAGGAGGACAACTAAAATGGTGCAGGGTCTGCAAGAGAAGCCATACAAGGAAAGACTACAGGAGCTTAATATGTATACCCTTGAGGAAAGGAGGGAGACTGGGGACATGATAGAAACTTTTAAGTACCTCAGTGGAATCAACAAAGTCCAAGAGGGTAACATCTTTCAGAAAAAGAGATGTGCAAGAACAAGAGGACACAATTTGAAGATGGGGGGGACGTCTCGGGGCAATGGGAGCAAGTATTTTTTCACAGAGAGGGTGATGGATGCATGGAACAGCCTTCCTGAGGAGGTTGTGGGTCTAAAACTGTGGGAGAATTCAAGAATACATGGGGCAGATATAAGGCAATTCTTGTGGGGGGTAGGAAGAAATAGGCTGTTGGTTAACTAGAATTTGCAGCCTATCCTGTAGGTAGGGAAAAAAGTGGGCCAAGCAGTCCTTATCTGCTGTCAAAATCTATGTTTCTATGTCTGAGAGGCAGGGCACATGTCAATAAATCAAACAACTGGGCCCACCAATGGAGAAAGAAAATTGAGACCAGTCCAATGACAGGAAGTGTGGGGGGCAACAACCTGTACTGAAGTTCAGCCCCAGTTGCTAGCCCCTTTCTGCCCTTCCCAAATAAGTGAATAATACAAGATACAGTGAATAACACTATGTCAAAATGACACAAAGATCTGCAAAAGGCCTGCAAGGAGAGGGTATAGGAGATATACTTTAAATGGAACCTTAACAGTCCTGATACCTGGGCTACCTAAATTGAGTTGCAACATTGCTTGAGGAAACAGGAGTAAATTAACAAATGACCAGAACTGGTACAGTTCTAAGAACCTGTAACAAGCAAAAAGTAGTATGTAAAGTACACAATGGGCATGCGAAAAGGAGGGTGCAAATACAGTAGCTTCCATGCCTTGCCACAAAGGTACTTGGTGGGTGAGCTGAATGGGAAACCAGATATGTGAACCCATCCCAGCTCCCATGTGATCAAAACCTCTGACTGTACACCACCCTAAGGACCAGGTATGTACCCTATGCTGGTGCAACAATCCACCAACTGCAGCCATGGAACAAAGCTCCCCTGTCACCCAGGGACTTGCCATCCTCAGTGGGCAGGGAGTAGCGGGGGGGGGGGGAGAGACTGCTCTGGAAAGACTATGGTCTTAGTGGCCAGGTGAGTTATTTTTACTTTTATTTATTTATCACTTTGTTTACCAGTTAAGCACATTGGGCCAAGGCCCATTTTTGAGAACGATCCAGAGCCATAACATGTGTAGCTTAGATGAAATTACATTAATTACATACAATACTTTACAAATTGTACACACAATAAACAACAACATACAATACATTTCAGCCTTAGAAACACTTAGAAATAGTTTGTTGCTCCAAGTGATATTTTAGTTTAGATTTAAAATTAGCATGACTATTAGCATCCATACAATACTGAGACAAGGTGTTCCATAACTTGGGTGCCTGTATAGAAAAAGCCTGTTCCCCTATCCAGGTTGGGTAAGACCAGGTGAGAAATTGATGAGGACCTTAGTGTTCTTACTTATCCTTTAAATTCAATTACACTGAACAATGGGGACTGATGTCCAAGCTTAATTGTATTTTTAAACGAACAGCCCACATTATATAAGAAATGCAACTTGGGTGATAACTACCCAAGCTCATTGTATAATATACAATGATGGGTGTTGAATGGTTTAGCTGTAACAAACCTGCATACTGCGTTAAATGAATTATTAACAAAATTTAAATCATTAGCTGTTAGCATTGTAAACAAAAATGAATTATAGCATAACATGAGCAAAATAACGCTTTTGGATACAGATTCCTTCGCTTCGCTTGTTAAACAGTCCTTAAATCTATATAAAAACCTAACTTTTGATTAACTGTTTTAACTGTTTTCTGTATAAGAGCTGAAAAAGTGAGATTAGAGTCCAATAAAACTCCAAAATATTTGGACTCCAGAGCTTGTTGCAACATCTCACCAGCCAGGTCATATATTTGTAATGGCTTACATTTGCTTAGCTTTGGGTTTGAGCTGAAAAGAATACATTTGGCAGAATTCACAAAAAGAATGCTCCAGCGCATCCCCGACTTGCGCACTGGTGCGATTCTGGAAGGGGACTGATGCACTGGCACATTACAGAGGCACCGATGCATCACAGATGAGCCACATAAAACCCATAATGTTATGTGGCACATCTGGAGGGGCTGTGCAGGGGCTGTGCCCATGCATATGTGCGTAGCCCCATTCACAGCCCAAAGTGGAGGTGCATCCCCACAGCAAGTCCAGACATGCGCCTCCAAAAGATAAGTCTGCAACAAGTAGACTGAAGTGGATGGCCACCTACAGGCAGGCTGTCATACTGAAGACAGCAGCACAGCAGCCTGCACACCCTGGTAGTCCAGTGTTCCCTTCTACCTGCCTGAATCCCCTGTCGTATGCCGCTCACTGTGGCGGTATAGTATAACAATCAGAACCCCGCCTCCCAGACCAAATCCCTGTTTGAATACCACTCTCTGCGGCAGTACAGTATTGAATCAGAACCCCTTCCTAGCCCAATTCCCTGTTTGAATGCCGCTCTCTGTGGCTGTACAGTATTACAATCAGAACCCTCCCTCCCAGCCCAAATCCCTGTTCATATGCCACTCTCTGCAGCATTAGGAATGTAAGAACATAATCTCCCCCCAACCTTGACTAGACTACGCACCACTGAGGCACTCCTTAATACCCCCAGTGACAAAGACCCATCAACACCCCACCCTCAGGCACCCCAGCCACCCCTCTCCCATCCCAGAATGGTCCCATGGTTGGCGGGCAGCTAAACCACCGCATACAGCCATGTTGCCTGCTGACAGAGCTGTCTGAAATGACAGCTGCTATACTCCCTAAAGCCCATCGATGGACCCTGTCTGCCAATGGACTTGCAGTCTATGCTGTACTCTGTCTTCATGTGAATGACAGAATACAGTAGATACAAGCCATTGGTCGGCAGGGTCAGCCAACTGCTTCAGGGTGTAGAACAGCTGTCATTCACTGCAGACAGCTCTGTCAGTGGGTAGACGGGTGGTTTATGCGTGGGCTGAGCTGCCCGGGCCGACAGTGAGACCATGCTGGAATGGGGGAGAGGGGTGGGTTGGGGGTGCCTGGAGGTGGGTGGAGGGGGTCTTCAGGGCTACCAGGGGTCGTAGGAGTGCCATCGGTGGTGCAATCGAGTCGGGTGGGGGGTTCTGTTCTTACATTCCTACCACCACAGAGAGCTGCATATAAACAGGACGGACTGGGGGTTCTGATTGTAATACTGTACCATCCACAGATATCAGCATTCAAACAAAGATTCGAGCTGAGAAGGAGTTCTGATTTTAATACTGTACTGCCGTAGAGAGCGGTATTCAAACAGGGATTTAGGCTGGGAGGGGAGGTTCTGATGTTAATACTGTATTGCTGCAGAGAGCAGCATACGATGGGGGATTTGGGCAGGGAGGGGGATCTGCATTACCTATGGGACTTCTGCCACAGTGAGCAGCATGTAACTGGGTATGCAGGTGGGGGGGGCACTGGAAAACCAGAGATATATCCTGGTCTGTCCATGGGATGCGGTCGGGCCGGGGAAGGGAGGGGGGTTCTCCTTGTCTACATGGGGCTATGCATGTGGGCCACAGCCCTCGCAGGGCACCCGGCACATTTGGCTGGGTGCATCCCTACACAAGGCATGCAAATGGAGCCATAATGACATGCAAATGCCCCCATTGTGCCTTGCATGTCTATTGGCCCCATTTGCATGTTGATGGCTCTAAATGACAACTTTGGACACAGCACATCATGCAATGTGCTGCCCCATTGGATTCCCAGTTCAATCAGGGGGTTGCACCAATACATCCAGGGCTGGGTGCAACAGTGGTATTCACAGAGGGGATGTGCTGGGGGATGCCTCAGCACATCTTCTGTGAATATCACAGTTGGTGCTCGGTGCATCTCATTTGCACTGGGGCATCTGAGATGCACCGAGTGCAAGAGCTTTGAGAATCCTGCCCTTTGTGGGTTTTTTTTGTATTTAACATCAGGCAGTATTTCATTAACCATCTATTTAAGGCAGAAAAATCATAGTTCAAAGAAACATTAATTTCATTCACTGATGTTAAGCTAGTAAAAAGAATAATATCATCTATGTAAAGTAATAAATTTGATCTGGAGGGAATTTTCAAAATAGGGTCAATGTATAATAAAAACAACAGGGGTCCTAAATTGGACCCCTGGGGGACTTCTTGTTCCAGTATATGTGTCTGAGACCATGCACCACTAAAACTAACCCTCAAAGGGTGATTCGAAAGGTAACATTGAAACCATGCACAAGAGTTTTCCCACAGGCCAGTGTCCTTCAGTCTCCGGAGCAGCATAGCATGATTTACCAAATTGAAAGCCTTCGGCAGGTCTACAAAAACTGCACCAGTTAACCTACCAAGAGCCATAGATCTCAAAGTGTGGTTAGTAAAGCAAGACAGAGCAGTACCTGTACTGTAATACTTATGAAAACCATGCTGCTGTAGAGAGCAAAGTCCACCAGCCTCAAGGAATTCAGTGATTTGCACATTTATAATTTTCTCTAGCACTTTATTCAAAGGGGACAAAGTTGGTATTGGCCGATAATTATCAGAATCTTGCAGGGAACCAGACTTGGGTATTGGTTTGATTTCTGTTTGATTTCATACATAAGGAATCTCTCCAGTGATCAAGGAAAGATTAAAGAGTTTGGTAAGAGGCCAGAAAACAGAGGTGGCGATGAGTTTCAGAAACCTGGGCTCTAGGCCATCCAAACCAGCACTTTTATTTACAGGCATCTACCTTAAGAGTTAAGAACTTGCTGAGAACCAATTAACTGGAAATAGAATGACAGAGAAGCATTTTCAAACTGTACAGTTATCACTTTATTAGAAGGAATTTTGTTATCTTGATGAATTTCAAATCTTGAAATATCAGTAAATTTAGTCAAAAATAAATCACAAATTTCTTTAGGATTTGTTAAAACTAAGCCATTATTATTATCTTGTACCAGGTGTTATGTTTTTACTTGGATCTATCAATGTTTTTATTGAAGTCCAGATTTTTTTAGAATAACCTGAGGAACCAATTTGAGTTTTATGAAAATATTCAGATTTACTTTTTCAAATTACAATTTTGCATGTATTTCTTAGTATACGATATTTGTCAAATTCTGTACTACTCATTGAGCTCTTATAGATTCTCCACAGTCTATCCCTCTCTCTCATTAGGGCAAAGATTTCTGATGAGATCAATTTATTATCAGTTCCCTTGATCCTCCTTGACACCAGTGGGAAATGCTTATCCTGTAATTCAATCAATGTTTTAACAAAAAAATCCACTGCAGCATTTGGTTCAGGATTGCATCCAAGTACAGTATGTCCAGTCTGTTTCATTCAAATATACATCCAAATGCTCGAATCAAAATGATTTTAATTTCTATAAGTGATCATTTTTGGGGAACTTTATTTATTTATTTTTTACAAAAGCCGAATTTACAACCTTTGAGTCATGGACTCAATTACAAAGGCACCTCGTCACGGTGGGGGGGAGGGGGTCGACAGAGTTATATAGTGTGGTTACAACCGTGAGAACAGTACAGGTGTAGAACATTAACATAGAGTACACATACAGTCATGGCCAAAAATATTGGCGCCCTTGCACTTTTTCAAATAACTCACAATTCCTCTAAACATAAGTTGAAATTAACAACAGTACAGTATTTGGTCTCCACAATTCTTTATTTCTCTGTTAATATTACAGAACCTTTGTTTTTGATTCAGAATTTAATATATCCTTTTAAATCAGAAAATGAAAAGAAATGGCATTGACAAAATTATTGACATTCTAGACTTAATATTTGGTAGCACAGCCTTTGGTCAAAATAACTGCAATCAACTGCTTCCTATAGCCATGGATGAGCTTCCTGCACCTCTCTACTGGCAGTTTGGCCCACTCTTCTTGTGCAAACTGCTCCAGGTCTCCCAGATTTGAAGGGTGCCTTCTCCCAACTGCTGTTTTCAGATCTCTCCACAGGTTTTCAATGGGATTTAGATCTGGACTCATTGCTGGCCACTTCAGAACAGTCCAGCATCTTGTCTTGAACCATTTCTGGGTGCTTTTTGAAGTGTGTTTGGGGTCATTGTCCTGCTGGAAGACCCATGACCTTCGACGGAGACCCAGCTTTCTGACACTGGGTTCAACATTGTGCTCCAAAATGGCCTGGTAATCTCCAGATTTCATGATGCCATGCACACATTCAAGGCACCCAGTGCCAGAGGCAGCACAGCAACCCCAAAACATCACTGAACCTCCTCCATGTTTGACTGTAGGGAAGGTGTTCTTTTCTTTGAAGGCTTCATTTTGTTTTCTGTAAACATAGAGATGATGTGCTTTACCAAAAAGCTCTAATTTGGTCTCATCTGTCCACAGGACATTCTCCCAGAAGGATTTTGACTTGTTCAGGTGTGTTCTGGCAAACCCCAGTCGGTCTTTCTTATGTCTGTCTCTCAGCAGTGGGGTCTTCCTGGGCCTCCTACCATATAACCCCCTTTCATTGAGTTGGCAATGGATGGTGCGAGTTGAAACTGTCGTACCTTGTGTCTGAAGGTCAGCTTGAATCTGTCTGGCAGTTGATCGAGGTGCTTTCTCCACCATTCGAACAATCCTGCGCTGCAATCTTCAATTAAGTTTTCTCTTGTGGCCATGTCCAGGGAGGTTGGCTACAGTGCCATGGGCCTTAAACATCCTGATAACATTACGTACGGTGGAAACAGGAACATCAGGGTTTCTGCAGATTGATTTGTAGCCTTGAGATTGTCCATGCTTGGCTACAACCTTCTGTACGACCTCCTCAGACAATTCTCTGGCTGTCTTTCTTTTCTCCATGCTCATTGCGGTACACACAGTGACACAAAACAGGAGAATGAGTCCTTTTCTCTATTCAAACTGGTTGAATGAGTGATTTTTATATTGCAGGCACCTGCAACTCACCACAGGTGAGTTCAATTCCAAAGTGAAGGAGAATCACCTGTTTGAAATCTAATTATTTCTAACTACTTCTAAAAGGTGCCAATAATTTTGTCCAGGCCATTTAAGGATTTCTGTGTGGAATAAGCTAAGACTTAGTAAATTTTTCTGCTTTTTGTGTTTTATTCCACTGCAAACCAAAGAAATACATATGTGGATACCAAAATATTTTTTAATTTCAACAATTTTCTGGAAGGAATGGTGCATTATTAGAAAAAACTGCAAGGGCGCCAATATTTTTGGCCACGACTGTAGGTCACATAATAATGTTACTTATAATAGGTTACAGTCATATACCAGGTACCCAAGGATTACATTGGGGGTACAGCTCTGGACATACCTAGATAATACCTGGAGAGGGTGGAGATAGGGATGGGGAGTGGGGTGGGAGGGGAGAGGATAGGCTGTCTGGAGGATGTTGTCAAGTCAGGGAGGCCTGATGGGAGGATCCCACAGTGGGATTAATTAGGTGTTTCTACAGCAATGAGCATTGAAGAGATGGTTCCAGAGGGTGATTTTGAAGGGACAAATGTTGGCGATGTCTGTGATGTAGGGTGGGAGGGAGTTGAACCAAGTAGGGGCTTGGTAATGGAAGGACCTCTGAATTAGTAAGGTCTTGGTTTTGGGCACCAGAAAGGTGGCCTTGACAGAGCTACGGGTGGCAACAGATGAAGACACATGCTGCAGGGAAGCAGAGACCTCCAGGGGGGAGAGCCCTAGAAGAGACCTTTTGGTGAGTAGGCAGGTCTGGTAGTGCAGACGATCCACAAAGGTGAGCATGTTGGTGGTGGAATAAAGCAGGCAAGTGTGAGTGCAGCTAGAGGCTCTGGTCAGGAGTCTGCAGGCCTTATTGATTGAGAGCTGGATTTTAGTCAAGGTGGTATTGTCCGCCGCAGCGTAAATGGGCAGGCCTTAGTCCACTAGCGACAGGACATAAGATATAAGGCAATTCTTGTGGGGGGTAGGAAGAAATAGGCTGTTGGTTAACTAGGATCTGTGGCCTATCCTGAAGGTAGGGAAATGAGCAGACTAGGTGGGCCAAGCGGTCCTTATCTGCCATCAAAGTCTATGTTTCTATGTTTCTAGTGTTTATACAGTATGTATAAATGTTATATCCTTTAGGTTCCAGTTAGGAATATCCTGAACAAATGCATTAATAGGTCTAGGATTGCTCTCTATGTCCCCAGATATTGACAAAAATATCCAGCAAACAGTGAAACAGTATATGCCAAAGTTATAGAATCTGGGGTATAAATTTTCTTATTTTTGGAAAAAAGCACGTATCCCAAATCAACTACGGATTACTTTGAAAGACAACCCAGAAAAGTCAGCTGACTAATCAAAAAATTGAAGGACTGAGCTATTAAGTTTGAAAAAGTAAAGCGATTTCCAAAATCATCATGTCCCTCCTTATTTAATATTTTTTGCTTAGAGATATTGGACATGCTTATATGCAATAAAACAAACCCATTAAGTGCAAAAAGCAAGCAAGCCATGAATTTACCCATGCTAAAAACCTATGAGGTAAATCCCACAACTTGTAGACTGATAATATTTAAACCATATTTTAAAACAATAAATAAAAAGCTGCAGCAAAATTAATATCAGTGGTTAAACAAGCTTAAAACAATTTCAGAAATACCAATTATGGAGAGATGATTTGAACCTCTTGCAGCAATAAAATTTTCTCCAAGTGGCGCTCTCGCAAATGCTCTCGCTTGCGAGCAACATGGGCTTTTAACCTTACTAGCCCCACCCTTCAAGTCCGTGATCAGTAGCCAGCTCCTCCGAGCCCTCAATCACAACACAACACATGGACCAAGTAGTGAGATACAAGTCTTGGAGAACAAATTGCAGGTGATGTTTAATCAGGTAGCAGTCTGTAGTCTTTGATGCACACAAAGCAGATAGTATGGTGGTATTCTTCTGAGCGTCCCGGTGCTGTAGATGTAAAGGAACTGCTCAGAGCTGTTGTTCTTGTGGGCTGAGTTCCCAGAGGCTCCCAGAGGTCAGAAGTAAGCCCAGGGCTGATGGTGGGGGGGGCAATGAGTAAGGCTCGAGAGCCAAAAGAGAAGGGAAGAGGATGCACTGTGTGAGGTGAACAAAGGGTTGGCCTACGGGAGGAGATAACCCAATTACTGTCACCCCAAAGGTGACTTGCCTATCCAACTTCATGGCAGGAGGAGTTAAAGAAGGGAGCTTGAAGTAGTGTTCCATCTGGGTTCTTATGAAAGCCCCCATTGTATAGAGGGGTGACAGAGGACAACTGGTAACCACCAATGCTACCATCACACCTGCCACCCTTTCTGAAAACCAACTAGAAGTGAGGGTGAGGGGGGTGCCTCAGGGAGCCCAACAGGGAGGCCTCCTCCCAGCCGGGATGAGGGCAAAGAAGTGGTGATATAGTGGGCACAGAACCAAATGGCTGCAGGGGAGAAAGCATGTGAGACAAGTAACCCCTCCCTCCCTCATGCTGCCCTTACCCATCATCCATGAGCACATTGGACAGAGACCCATTTTTCAAAAAATTGAGTGGCAAGGGGTCCTAACTGCTAAGTGATACCCAGCACACTCCCTGACAGATGTAACCCGCAAGTCTGATTGTTATCCACTGATCAGAGTCAGTTCCCTTCCCTGAGTCAGGGCAGTCACAGGAGTACATAGGCTTCAGGCTGGGGTGGAGGTTGCAACTTCTGTGAAAGATTTAGTTCCTGGATGTATTGCAGGAGGTGCTTGCTGGTTCATGTCCATTTCATCAGTATCTCCCACCATGCTGGCCCAAGAGGGATGCAGGCTGGCTGGAACAGGTGTGAGCTCAGTAGCATGATGAGACCCACAGCTTCTGACTACATGAGCTTCCTTCAAGGAGTCCTGGCCAACTTTGCTGTAGGAGAGTGAGGCTCAGTGGGGCTCAATGGGTCTCACAGTGATTTGCTCCTGGAGTGCTGCCAATTCTTGCTAGGACCTTGTATTTTCTGATCACCTCTGACATTTTGTTGGCCCACCTGTTGCTTTGGCTATTTCTGCTTTGGATGCTTTGTATCCCTATAAGTGGCACTGCCATTTTGCAAGCACTGGTGCATGCTGATTCAGGCTCTTCCTTTCTTGGGGGCAATTTAGGTCCTCCCAGAGCCTTATGGGGGATGTAGTTTGGAGCCTGATGGCTAGCCAGGTGTGCTGTATCCAACTAGATACATCCCAGGAATATCTTCCCTCAAATACCTGACCATTCTGGGATACACAAAAATTCATAAGCCCTTTGAATCAGTTACTGTATTCTCACCTCACAAAGGGATTGCTTAATGGGGTTATAAGCCTTGCAACCCTGGACCACTTCATGTGAGTTATCCTGATATAGAGAGATTTTTGCTCCATTCCAGGTGAGTTTGCCATTCTCATTTGCAGCTCACAACAGACAATCCTTAACAGAATACCTCATTAGATCTGAAATTATTGGCCTAGGGTTAGCACCAGCTAGGGTAGGGGAGGCCTTTGGTGCAATGAGATCTCTCCACCTCTGTGACCCCCTGCTATCTTGGCCCAAGCAGTTATGACAAGAAATCCTACAGGAACTTTTGCAGGGGCAGCTGTAGTAATATGAAACTAAGAGCTGCACAATCGGACAGACTTGATAGACCTGTGGGCCTTTTTCTGCCGGCAATTTCATATGTTCATATTTTGTCACCTTCTGATCATTCTGGGACCCTGAGGATCTGAATATTGTTGTGCCATCCCCTGTTCTCCAGGTCCTCTACTCATTCCCACAGGCAATATAGCCCTCTCTCATGGTCCTCAAGGCCTTGTAAGATGCAATGCTGCACATCCTTGAGAACCCCTGTAAATAGCTCCACCACATTGACACTGTAGATCAGGATACGAACAGCTTGCAAGATGACTGAGGAGGTGGCTGTCACTTCAGCCATGTCAATTACAAGGGATTCCAGCAGTTGAGTGATATAGCCCAGGGGGTAGTGTGGTTATTGTGGTGGGTCCCAGGCTCTGTTCCTACCATCTCAGTATGCTTACCCAATCCAGACACTGTCAGGAATGGCCTCAGTACAGGCCACTTTGTGTTACTACTGACCATGAGGCAGAAGTGAAAAATAACAAAGAGTACTGACCTGAGACCGGGCAAAAACACTTCTCGGCACCAAATGCTGTTGCAAGGCACAGTACTGCCCCACTGGATGATCATACAAAGGGAGAAAACTTATGTTTATATGAGGGATGAGACAGAGCTATGGGCTCAGGCAAGCCATTTCTGTTGGCATCCAGACCATATTCCTGTTGTATCCACTCTAAAATGGAGATCCTTATAGTGTATCTCATTTTATTGTCCACTTGACATATTATTGTTCCTTTACCTACATTAAACCAGGAGCTGTGATAACTTGGGACTATTTACCTCCCTTAGCACTTGTACTCTACCTGAAATGTAATTCTCTCATGTGTCCACTGTCCCTGCTTTATCCTTTTGAACTGCCATTTCACTATACATCTCGCTCATCTAGTTTTGTTAATTTTCTTTTTCTATTTGCATGTTTTTGCAGTCATTAATAATTTTGTTCTGTCTTACAGGTTACTGTTTTTTGTCTCTCTTTTATACCTTTACTTTGGTTTTGATCTTCAGGTGGCCACCATCCCCCCAACTGACTTATCTGTGCTGCCCCGAGGTTGCAAGGTTTCATCTTTTTACTCCTTTCTTCTTTTTACGGCTGCAGTGGGTGTAGCCCTGCAGATGTTTTGCTTTGAGAAGAGGACACCCTGTAAAAATTATCTTCCAAACAACATGATAGAGTGTTAAAAATAGTGTCCTCCACTGAAGCCTCATTACTATGCTGCCTGTGCGTGGGGGGGGGGAGCTTGAGAGCACTATTTTTCCTCTGGCTTAAGAAGTTAATTGAGCCCTCTCCAGTACTGCCTTTTTTTGCAAGTTGAAACCTCCTCTAACAATAGAGCCCTCCCCAGTACTGCCTTTTTTTGCAACTTGAAACCTCCACCAAAGTGTTTTATGGGCCTTTTCTTTGCAAAGTTTCAGTGCTTAATTTACTACCTTTTGTAAACTGAGAAATTACTGCTTTGCTGGTATCCCTTCCCCCACTCATCCCGAGGTGTGAATGTTTTTGTTTCCTAAACATGCTGGTTGGTTTTACTTGCTTGGTTTCCCACAATATCAAAGCTTCATGTTTTGAGTAAATGATCCAACCACCTCAGCTTGCCCTCTTCCCCCACCTCACACCAACAGAAGTAGAAATCAATTAGCATCTGGTAGCACCTACACAAATAGGAAGGATATGCCATTAGCAAGCAGCTCTTTAAATATTATAAAGTTGCAGTCAATATCATACTAGCTGATTTTAACAATAAAACCTGAAGAAATCATTCAGAGGGCACCTGGAGTTGATCACATAAACACAAACAATCCTGAAGCCTGCTTAGCCGTTGGATGACCATAACTGCAAAATGATTACATTTGTCTACTAGCACTGTATTCTATGCAAGACACAAGCAACTGAATCAAAAGTACAGAATATGCTCATCAAAACTGTGTAGGGGAGCAGGATTCTGGGCAAAGTGACACAGTTTATATACAGATTACATGCAGCAGTAACTGCTGAGTAGATGATCCAACCATCTCAGTCCCCACCACCACCACCACCACCACCACACAGCAACACAAGTAGAAACCATATAGCATCTGGCAGCACTTACACAGATAGGAAGAATATGCTATTAGCAAGCAGCTCTTTAACTATTATAAAGTTGCAGTCAATATCATACTAGCTGGTTTTAACAATAAAAGCTGAAGAAATCATTCAGAGGGCTCCTGGAGTCGATCACATAAACACAAACAATCCTGAAGCCTGCTTAGCCATTGGATGACCACAGCTGCAAAATCATTACATTTGTCTACAAGCACTGTCTTCTATATAAGACACACGCAACTGAATCAAAAGTACATAATCTGCTGATCAAAATGGGGGCAGGATTCTGGGCAAAGTGACACATTTTATATACAGATTGCTTGCAATAATAACCACTGCTGAGAAATTGATGTGCTTTCTGCTATGCAATGGGGGGGAGGAGCACTGTTGGAGCAATCACAGACTTGTTTTACAAATAGCTGCCTGTGCTACTTTAAACAGTGACATGCTTACACACACAAACACACACACACACACACTCCTCCAACAATTGAGCCCTCCCCAGTATTGCCTTTTCTTGCAAGTTGAAACCTCTCCAAAGTTTTTTTATGGGCCTTTTCTTTGTTAAGTTTCAGTGCTTAATTTACTACCTTTTGCAAACTGAAAAACTCCTGCTTTGCTGGTATCCCCTCCCCCACTCATTCAGAGGTGTGAAATCGTTTGTTTCCAAACCATGGTGGTTGATTTTCTTTGCTTGGTTCTCCCATAGTATGAAAGCCTTATGTTTTGAGTAGATGATCCAACCACCTCAGTTCCCCTTCCCCTACCACATGCCAACACAAGTAGAAACCATATAGCATCTGGCATCACTTACACGAATAGGAAGCATATGCCATTAGCAAACAGCTCCTTAAATATTTTAAAGTTCCAGTTAATATAGTACTAGCTGGTTTTAACACTAAAACCTGAAGAAATCATGCAGAGGGTCTCCGATGATATAAACACAAACAATCCTGAAGCCTGCTTAGTCATTTGATGACCACACCAGCAAAATGATTACATTTGTCTACAAGCTCTGTCTTCAACGCAAGACACAATCGTGTGCATACACACACACACACACACACACACACACACACACACACGCTAAGCAGAACACAGCTGGATAAGGTACCAATATTTAGGAAACTTATTACGCTTACCCAGACTAGCAATGTGACTCCTGGCTGCTTCTCTCTGCTGTGGCTGAGCTGTAATAAAGACCCTGTAATAAGACACTGACCTCCTGCAGGGGCTATTAGATATCAGAGCAAAGGGCACTCTGGGAAGACTCTCTAGGACAAGATACAATAAAAGAAACCTGAATGACAGCCCCCAGCCTGAGCAGGAAAAAAAACACTGGGATAAAGTAAGACCACAAAAAGGTAATAATACATATATTTTCCTAATGTTAACATGCAGTTTTCCATTAATAATCCACAACAAGGAGTGGGTTGGGCTGGGCTTTATCCACATCTGACAAGTGACCAACAACGCCAGGTGTGCATAAGTCCCAGTGCTCTCTACATTGTGCAGTGGATTACTGTGATTGTACAACTGGTAGGAAGTAAAGAATTTTAAAAAAGTTATTAGAATACTAAATTTCTAGAGTGCAGCATATGTGCAAAGGGGATGAGGTATTGGGCTTACCTTTAGATGTCAGCTGTCCAGGCATATCCCTGTCTAAATCCGTCTTATCTTAAATCAAGGCTGTAGCCATTTCATAGAACCATGAGACTGAAACTGATTCTGCAGTTGATAAAGCTGTGCTGGGCAGCATATAGCTAGCTAAACTCTGGCATCAATTTCTGTCTCAAGGTTTTGTGAAATGTGTTCTGCCTTTCTTTATTGCTTTGTTGCAGAGTTGTCAAAATTGATATTGCCGGACAGCTGACAGCTGAGTAGCCCTTCACACCTACATAGGAAAGAATTTATAAGACATTATCTCGTGACTTATAGGGTCGTTATTCCTTTGATGTCTTCCAAAAAATTTTGCTCCTCATCTTAACAAATTTGAATTGAATAGACATGGATCTTGGTCTAATTTAAAGCAATTGTATGACACAGGTTTATTTCTTAGAAATCCTCAATGCAGCACTAAATAGAGAGAATACTGGATGGGCAACTATGCACAACTGGTCTCTTCTGCCACAGAGGGGTTCTTATTCCCTCTTACCAGGAGAGCGAATCTCGAAAGGTCCATGGGAATCAGAAACCCAAGGCGACAGAACACATTGGTTATGCATAAAGTTGCTCACCCTATGTTTTTTATAGAGTATACTAGTATTATGCGAAATGTGTCAATTGCAATTTTTTCTCTTTCATAATGAAACTGACTTGTGAAGTCTTCAGTGATTCCACCACCCTTTCTGTGAAGAAATATGTCCTTGTGGTACCCCTTCATCTACTCCTTCCAACCTCATGTCATGCCCACTCTTTCATGGGCATCTTCTTTTCTGAAAAATGCTACCTTCCAGCACCCTATTTATGCATTTTAGATATTTGAAGATTTCTATCATAACACCACTGTCTTTTCTCTTCTCCAGGACATATATATATATATATATACATATTTTGAGGTCTCCCAGTCTCTCCTCATATGACTTTTAGTGCAGGCCCTGTATCATCTTTGTTGCTCTTCTTTACTGCCTACATGCTGTCTACATCCTTACAGAGATGCATACTTCAGAGCTGGACACCATATTCCAAATGAGGCTTCACCAGTGATCTGCACAGTGGCATCATCACCTCCTTCCTTCTGCTAGTGATACCTCTCCCTATGCACCCCAGCATCCCACTGGCTCACCCCATAGCCTGTGTACATTGTTTAGCCACCTTTAGGTCATCCAGTATGATCACCACAAAATCCCTTTCCTGTTTGATGACCATCAGCCCCCCATAATCCTCCCCAGGTTCCTGCAACCTAAATGCATGATTTTGCACTTTTTGCATTAAATCTCAGTTGGCACACTTCGGACCATTCCTCCAGTTTACCTAGGTCCCTCCTCATTTTTTGCACCCTTCCCAGAGTGTCCACCCTGTTGCAGATCTTAGTGTCATTCACAAAGAGGCACACTTTCACCTACAGCCCATTTGCAATTTCACTTATGAAGACATTAAACAAAACTAGGCCCAGAACTGATCCCTGTGGCACCCTACTGGTCACACTCCTTTCATTACATTGAGCATCATTTACCATGACTCTCTATCTTCTATCATTCCTAACCCAGCTTACCACCTTGTGATCCACTCTCAGGTTGTCCAGCTTATTCACAAGTCATATGTGGAATGGTATTGTAGGCCTTACTAAATGCAATTCATGTTTATGTTTAAGCCCATGAAACACCCTTATCTAGTTAATGCATTTGCAGTCATAGTGGCTCTGCCGGAACTTGTTTTTGTAAAGCAGTGTCTCATTCTTAGTTCTTACACACTTTTTCTCCTTTTCCTTTCTTAGCTCATCATTTTCTGATCCTTCTATTATTGAGCATTTTAGTGCCTATAGGTTTTCATAGATTGTACCTAAACAATAACTATTTATAGTATTTTAATTTAAATCAGGATTAAACCTATGGCATGTTTACAAATGATTTGTGCCAAATTGGTGTTTCCCATTTCTAGAACACCTTGCAATGTTTTTTTTTTCTATGTTTAGCACTTTTATTGTATTGTGATTTCCATGTGATATTGTAATTGCTATGTTAATGTAGTACTGGATGAATCTGTCTTTAACAATTCACAATATAAAAGGTGCTTATTCCTGACGATATGTAGACCTGTCCTCTGATAAAGGCCTTGTACAGGTCAAAGTGCCAGGGCTGAGGGTTCTTGTCTGGTCATCTTCCATGTGTTGCTTTACTAAATTTATTATAGTTTAATTGTGTGCCTGTATCTGCCCAAAGTCCATGAGAGCAGAGTTCTTCTTTTCTCTAGTTCTGCAGGCTAGCTGCCTTAGTCTGCACCACCTCCAGTATCCTGGGCATGCCATTATCTTCAAACTCTGTAAGTATGCCCACTGGACCTGCCATCTCCAATGGCACCCTGAAATGCTTACTCCCAGGGTTAAGCTGGGATGCACTGTCATTCTTACTTCCCTCAGCGATGCACCAGAACTCTGAGTACTTTCAGCTTTAGTTCTGGTCACACTCACCAAGGAACCTCAGGCCAGACCACCCAGGCTACCCTACATGGTACTGACATAACCCATATGGCTCACCATTGTCTATGTGCCATTCTGACCAAGGAGGAAACTTGCCTTGTTTTGTTGTGGAAAAGAACATGGCGTTATCCTTCCTTTATGATGGCCCAGTATTTTTATCTCCATGTCTCCAAAAGATTAACAGCTGCACAAAAAAAAGCCCTGGATGGGTCCCACTTGTATTATGGCTAATGTTACATACAACTTACAATCCAAGCAGGGCACTTAAATGAAAGGTTTCAATCACCCTGCATCAATTAGTGCCCTTACCACAAAACTCTGACACTCACCATGGCTTGGTAACCTCCAGTTCTCCAAACATTGGAGAGCCATTGGTGGATCCTCCTTATAAAGAGAAGAACTGCACCTAGCTGCTTCACCAATGAGTAGATAGATAGATAGGTTGTGAACTGAGTCTGAACACTAGGTCCTCCAGGTATCCCCATGGGGGGGGTGCGGATAAATTGTCTCACTCTTCCGCTTCAATGGTCCAAGGCTCTCAGGGACCAAAACCTGCAGAGGACTTGTGCCACATCCCAGACCAGTGACCCATTGCCACCTCCCAGCCTATTCACAACCAGGACCCTATATTCAGCTCTAACGTTGTTAAAACTCTCACTGAGAAAATCTCTGGTAAACAGAAAATGGAGCCCTCTTTATCTTGCTAAGCAAGAACACTGTGTACTACACCTCCCCCAAATGGAGAATTTAGACTGCAAGATATTAACCACCAACCATCAGGAAGGATGGAGAGAGTTACATGTATGGTCCATCTGTTTTAAAATGGTCAGAACCACTTCTAAGGAAATATTTTACTCCACCCTGTCCAGGTCTAAAGCTTAAAAGAAAATATTCATCTTTAAAAGCATTTCAAGAGGGTGGAAATGCAATGGGCAATTACTATAATAAGCATGTATTAATATGCACATTTATGTAAACCACTAGGTGAAAAATGAAACTATTAGAGCTTTTAGTTTCTAACTAGAACTCAAAAAATTGTCCCATCCTCTCATTTATCACAGTTTCTCATCACTAGTGGTCACCAGTACCAGCCAGCTTTGCAGTGCAGAGGAGTGCCAGCAGGCTATGTGCTACAGATGTGACATCACAGACTCTCACTTTTGCATTTAGGAGGAGTGGATAGGAGTAGGGGGTGGTTTGGGGTGGGCACCAGGTCTAAACACCTCACTATGCTGGTAGGTTAAGGAAATAGGTAGGCAGCAGACTTAATGGACCTCTGGTCTTTATCTGCCAGCAACATCTGCGTTTCTATACATCTTTGGAACCAAAGGGACCAGTTTACCTCTCTGACTGCTGTTAGATATCTATCAAGTCGAGTTAAAACTAGTCTTGAACCTCTGAGCATTTTGTTCACTTACAGTATCAGCTCCTCTGGCAAATGGTTCAAATCTATTACTTTCTGGGCAAAAAATATGTTTTCATAAGTCTCTGCTGCCTGTCTCATCCATTAGCATGTATTTTTGTCCCTGGTTCTGCTACCTGGATACTGCTAAACAGTCAGTCCTGGTCTATTTTTGTATGCATGTTCATGATTTTCAATACCTTAATCATACCACCCTTCAATCTTCCATTTTTCAGAAAGAACATCTCCAGGTGTTCTGTTCTCTCCTTATACTGATGAAACATAGACAATGCTGACAGAAAAAGACCATTGGTCCATCCAGTCTGCCCTTGTTATACCCTGTGCTACCCCAGTACCTCATGTCTAGACTGGGGTTATGCCCTCGCTTCCCCACCCCTGACTCTCTGCTTTACTTCTACCCCTCTGAGTAACTATTAATTCCTGAACTCTGTTCCAGATGTAAATGGAACCACTGATGGCATTGCGCCCTTCACATCAGTCGGGAGGCTGTTCCATGGCTCAGCCTCCTTCTCTGTAAAGTAAAACTTTGTCACATCCCTCCTGAATCTCCTCTGTCAGCTTCCACCTATGTCCCCATATTTATAACTTGCTACTCCTGCTGAATAGTCCCTCATAGTTTAACTTATTTATTCCTGTCAGGAACTTCAAGGTCTGTAGCACATCTCCCCTCTCCCTTCTGACTTCCGAGTACAAGTTCAGTGCCTGAAGCCATTCCTCATGTGATCTACTCTGTTGACCCTGAATCATTGGTTACCCTGTGCTGCACCATCTCTAGCACCTGTAACATACACACACACATACCTTTAAATACACACACACACACACACACACACACACTCTAAATACATACAAACATACATTCTCAAAAATACATATGTGAACACACACCTTTAAATACACACACACACACACACACACACACACACACACACACACTACATACACACTCAAAAATACATATGTGAACACACACCTTTAAATACACACACACACCCACACACACCTTTAAATATATACACACACATACACACACTCTAAATACATACAAACATACATCCTCAAAAATACATGTGAACACACACCTTAAAATACATGCACACACAAGCACACACACGCCTTCAAATACATACATACACATTTTTTGTTTATTTTCTCCTGTACTATACTGTATATATGACATTTACATTGTCTTGCAGAATGAAAAGCCAGGGAACCCTAATGTGAAGCTTAAGCATTGAAGTCTAGTTGCATGACAATATCTATGAATTATTGATCAGACCTGAGTTCCAGCACTGAACCTTATACCTCCCAGAATGCCAAAACTAACCCCAATACCACAGAGAATTTCTACAATCACCTCAGTCCTTACCAGCATTCCCACACTAACCACAATACCCCCCCCCCCGATTCCTACACTGACACTAACTCCCCCAGGAATGCCATTTTCAACACTGACAACAATAATCAGTACCAGAGGAAGGGAATGGGAGCCCAAACCTTAGTACAGTTCTACAGTAACCCAACCCAGCTGAGAAGTCAGACTGCATCCAGAACAGCAAACTAATGCTTCAGTTCTGCAACAGGCAAGCTAAAATAGGTATTTTTTTCTTTTCCTTCCCAAACACAGACTGCTTTGCAAATAATTACACATGCAGAGGTAGAAAGCTACAAGATGGGAAACCAGCTGAACAAGTAGATTGGTGTACTAGCCTACAGCAAAATCTGTCAGACTTCAAGTAATTTACAGAAATCCAAGACAGAAGATGAAAGGTTTGACCTACTGTATGATACTCAATTTAGCAGAACCCACATGCTGAATAACATGAAGCTGCTGTATAGATTTTTCTTTTATGGAGATAAGTGCAGTGCAGATTGATACCAGGGTGTCTGCTTCTCTTTACAGTGAGGTGCAGTTCAAGGATTTCCTGATGGGAAGAGTCAGATGTGTTTACACTGTTCTGCACTGCTGACACTGGTGCAGATGAGTTGCACTGGTACATGTCTGGTAGTGTAAACAATTGCTGGAGCATTTTAACTCACTCCATTGCAGTCCAGAGCAATCAGTGTTTTTGTGGTTTTGTGCACTGAGCAGATATTTTTGCTAGCGTGTAAACATGCTGCTTTTCCTGCACTAGTGCAATCCCACAGCACCCCACGTCCCACGCCATGTCAAACATGAAACAATGTCCCCTTCATGTCTTTTAACCCTCCCACTCCATTGCCAAATCTTGATTCCCATCTCCTTCAGGAGGCTGTCATCAGATGTCCTCAGTCATAATGGCAGTTATTCATTTGCTGCTGTAATAAGAGTTAAAAAACTGAGGAGAAATGTCCTTCTGCAAATCTGTGTTGTCTAGTGTCTTTTCGGCAGATTAATGTGAGCCCCCCTCACACAACGCATCCCTAACCCAGCCAGAAATATTATCAGAACTCAGGAAATGTGATTCCCATGCCTGGTTCCCATGCTTTGCATCAAATCACAGCAGCACCATATAAAGTCTGGTCAACAGCATTTCAGAAGGAGCAGTGGCCAAACAGCAGACAGGAGCGCTGCAGGTGCTGTAATGTAAATGCACCTTAAGTGTGGAGTAATGTATCTAAAGCAACCATATACTGTAGATGGTATTGCACATTGATATGAATAAGAGGGAATTAAGGGAGAGAGAAATTAATAATATACTGTGCATAATAGGGGAGCAGAAAATAAACAGAAAAAATGTGCCACATGGAGAAATAGACATTTTATTTTTGATATTTTTCTCCGCCTCACCAGTGCCGCCCCTATCTGCCCATGGCGACTTCCAGATTCATTGCAGCCCTTCTCTGGTGTTGACCTCAGCCTCCAATGCCATAGGGCAGCTACTGTGCTGTGGTCTTTCCATAGGGGGTTATCTCATTCAGTCTTCCCCCTCCAGCTCATCGAGAATGGTAGGGCAATGCAACCAATTGTGTCAGCAGGGTATGAGAGCACCAGACTCCCTTCTGCTCACTCCAGAGGTTTCCTGCTTGCTGGTTCCACCCACTGGGATGCTGCCAGCTAGGGCTTCAGTGTGCACATACTGTACATGCATAACAGAGCACCAGAGCCAAGCAGAGAGCCCCCCCCCGATCAGCCTCACACTGTACTTCCACCTGTTGTCACCAAGGTGGCACTATAGTAACGGGGAGTGCAACCTTCCCTCCATAGAGAAGGAGAGCATCTTCTGGGATTGTCAACTCTCCTCACTTTCTAGCTGGCCCCAAATTACCTTGTCTGATACCCAAACCTTGGACACTGGTGTCGCAAATTGTAGCGCTACCACTGCACCAATGGGATTGCTGAAACATTTTAATTTTTTGCTTACTGGGCTGAGTATAAGAAGGATGGAGGAGAACTTTGTTTTATATAATGTCTTTTTAGTCATTATTTTACTAGTTTTTTATCCAAGATGCAACAAATGAGATGAAGCATCTTGTTTCTACTGGGTTCTGATTCCCCCATTTCCACAGTTGGGTTGACTGGAACACTATGCCTCGCCCAGGGTCACACAGTGAGTATTTGGTTCTACTGAGGTTTGAACACCCAGTTCCCAAGTCATTTCTCTAATAACTAGATTGCACCTTTCATACATACTTTATCCCAAAGGCCTTTGCAAATCATGGACAGGTGTATCAACTATTTGGTGAGCACAAACAATCACTGTGTCAAGTCCAGGCACACACATGACCACATAAAATGTTAAAACAATTGCTCTATAGGCCATGTCCAAGTTACCTGAACCTGGACATGTCTGCCATGGAGTTTACCAGTAGTTCCCGATTAAAAAAAAAACGTGAATCCTTTCCTTCCATGTTGTAAAATCCCTAAACACAACTTTGGTAATCCTCCAGCCAGCAATTTAACTTTTTTTGTTTACCAGGTAGGTGCACTAGACAAATGCAATGCCTATTTTCAGGCACAGCTGGGAGAGGTGCAAACAATAAACATTTGCACAAAGGCACACAAGTACAAAGAATAATCATTACATATATCAACAAAGGACAGATACTGTAATACTAAAGTGCAGAGACTTAAGTACAAACCTGAAACATCCTGAGTTTCACTTTAAAAGGCATATAGATGGCACAATATAAGTGGTAGTACAAGGTCTCAGTTACAGGAGCACTTATCCAGTGTTAGTCATTGGATCATGGGGGGCGGGTAGTCCTGGTTGATTTTTTTTAACATACTAGCAAGGGCAACAAGTGTACCTGATCTGATGATTTTGTCAATGGTGCAGCCAAGGGTGAAGAGGCAATGTGAAGCTGGAGAAAACCATCCTAGGGTTGAGTAGAGGGAGCAGTGGGGATTGAGCCTGGGCATAGAGAGGGCAAAGCAACAGATAGAGTTGTAGCAGGTATCCCATTTACTTATACTACACTCATTTGCCCCAGAGTAAAGTTCCAGACCATAGGTGAGGCTAGGAAACAAAACACCCTGAGCTACTCTATAGCCAGCCTGGCAGCCGAAGTCATGTCATGCTTGACTTTATAAGCAAGTCCTAGCTTTGAATTTACAGACTTGCATGCTACTGATATGCATAGACATAGCTGTGGGGGTCCTGGGTGCATGGAACCCCCTTTTGTCTTAATGTTTAAAAAAATCTGCATAATGATTAAAAACTGCTTTCAGCCCTTACTGTGGCAGCTGCAGGGTTGAAATCAAAGGGCTCCGCTAGGAGATGGAAGCAGGAATCACTCATGAATATGGGGCACAAGTCCCGCCTCCCACCAGGGACAGGGACAGCTGCCGAGGAGCCTCGGAACATCATGGTCTCACCTGGTCAGATGATCTGACAGGAGCGAGGTCACATGGTAGTTTAGAGCAGCAGAATGCACAGACATACATGAAGCAGTCACTTCCTGCCAGTTGGAGTGTGTCAGAGAAGTGTGTCAGTGCTCGCTGTACAATTGTTTCTCTGAGGTGGTGGGATAGAAATTATCTTTGGACATGCTCTATCTCTCCCTACTTAGCTCAGTCTGGATGGGTCACAGTGGTCAGACTGGGGTCAAGCCACCAAGCGTGGTGTAACAGAGTGTCCCCCCAAAAACTAGTCAGTCAGTCCAGGCCGTGACTAATCATGGATCTGTAAAGAAAGTGGAAAAAATCATTTAGTCATGCCTTGCTGTAAAGCCACCATCCATCCTAAGTCTGATTAGTGTCTACATTTAATCGACTAAAAGGTAGATTTAAGCCACAGAGGCAGTCAATTGTGAGAATGGAGATGGGAAGAAAACCAAAAGAAAAAACATCACGGTGTGGTTGGGGCTGCTTCTCAGGACAAATTAGGAAAAATACAGGAGAGAATGTGGAGTTCCAATGACAGATGTTTGTGAATCAAATTGGGGCACATATAGAAAGTGAAAGAAGGCAAAGATGAGTAGAGCAAGGCAGGGGGAAAATAAAGCAATATTAGTAAAGGAAATTCAGTTACAGGTTTATCAGTACCAAGAATTAAATGCAGTAGGCAGGTTAGAGGAAAGACAATATTTGGGACAAATGACAGATGTTGAACATATTGGGACACGCAGTGAAGGCAAAGATGATTAGAACAAGGCGAGGGGAAATAAAATAAATGTTTCTGTTAGTAAAGGAAATTCAAATACAGGAGGGAATATTAGGCGTTCCAATGTAGAAATGCCTGATAGGAGGGAATATTAGGAGTTCCAATGTAGAAATGCCTGGCAAGTTAGAGGCAAGAGAATACTTAGGTCAAATGACAGAATGTGGATCAACATAAAAGTGCAGGCAAAGATGAATAGAACACGGGGAACATAAAGTAATATGTCTGTGCTGATGCATTTTGTAACTCAACAGTTATTACCTAACAAAAACTAAGCTGCACCATTGAACTCCTAAATTTTAAATCTTTTCCAGGGGAGCATGCCCCTGGACCCCACCTAAAAATATTTGTACCCCCCCAGCAAATTCTAGCTATGCCCCTGATATGTGCAGACTAAAATCAAGGACCACGTCCAGGGTGATGCCAAGATACTTATTTATTTAGTTTCTGTTGACCAGGTATTTAAAAGAATCAGCTGCAGTACGGGAGAGCCATTAAAGCAGTAAATAGTTAGGTCTGTGGAACATACCCTGAATCGGGCTGCAGAACCAAAAAAGCATAGAGTGAGTTTTACTAGAGTTCTGGAGAAGCCTATTTTGGGTTAGCCACAACAGTACACTCACAAAGTCAGCATTGAGCCGACTGTTAAATTCAGATGTGTTCTTAGAGGTTGTATGCAGTCCCATATCATCAGCATAAAGCAGGGAGAAGCAAGAGGAAGTGGATCAAGGCAAATTATTGCTAAACAGAGCAAAGAGCAGCAGACCAAGTATAGACACTTGCGGAACACCAATGTTAATGGTGGAGAGGTCAGATCTGGCACAGTTAATACTTACAAATTGCTGTCTCTCACTAAGGTAGCTTGAGAACTAGGTAACAGCAGAAGTCTAAAAAACAAGGGTATATAGTTTGGATATGATTAGGGAGTGGTCCACAAGGTCAAAGGCCTTGGTTAAATCAATGAAGACAGCTCCAATGAGAATTCCTTTATCCATGGCAACTTTGACATTATTAATAAATTGGGTAATGGTGGTAAATATGCTATGAGCATGCCTGAAACCATGCTGAGATGTGGATAATAGACTATGTTTTTGAAGGTATTCAGTTACCTGAGAGGACACAAGTTTCTCCAAGAACATATTGAGCACAGACAGGATTGTGATAAGCTGGTAGTTATCCAGCACTTTGGGTCACCTTTTTTGTAGGTTGGCACCACTTTAGTAACCTTCCATAGCCTTGGCACTACCACAGAGGAGAGTGATAGGTTAAGTAGCCAAGTTACTGGGACAGCTAGCTGTGGGGCAGTAATCCTAAGGAACCTAGATACAAGGCCATCGCAACCAGCAATGCTATTGGAAGATACAGACCTTCCAAGGCATACTACCTCTCCATTAGTGACAGCCCTGGGATGGAAGAGAAGGGAAGCTGGTTGCTCTACATGGGAATTCAGGTCAGTGGCACACCGGGACATTTCTGTATACTTTGAAAGATCAGAGAAATGACAATTAAAGGCATTTGCAATAATCACAGCATTATTGCAATTTGTACCAGTCAATAGTGTGTAAGACATATTGGGGCTAGCACCCTTCCCCATAAAGTCCTTTCTGGAACTCCAAAACCTAGAAGAGGCACCTAAAGAGGACTGGAGAAGCTGTTTACAGTAATTACATTTAGCAACCCTTATAGCTTTTTTGCATTCATTTCTCTGCCTTCTATTGTCTAGCCAATCGGAAACTAAGTTTGAAACTTTAAATCTAGCCCATCATATATCCCTAGATTTAAGAGATGCAAGTTGGTCACTATGCAACCATCTAGTGACTGCTCCTCTGACCCTGCACCTTACTTGGGGGATATGCTTGTCCTGTAGGGCCTGGAGTGCAGGAAAAACAGTGTTTAAGGGCTTTATCTACATTAGGGGTATGATATAAGGGAGACCAGTCTATCTGATGTAAATCTGCAGTAAGGGTACCGAGATTTAGTTTAGAAAAATCCCTAAACATTACCTCTTTGGGAGGCAATGCCAAGGCTGAGACTTTCAAGGTGCAAAAGACTGGCGAGTGATCATTAATGGAATCAAGCAATATTTTTATTTATTTATTTATGACTTTGATAACCGGGTGAGTGCACTGATCCCAGGGACCATTTTCAGGCACGACCTGGGCCATAACACATTGTGCAGGGTGACAGCGGAGTACAAGGTAACAGTAATACACATGAAACAGATTTGATATAAGCAACAATAGTAGACACAATATACAGGTTTGATGCATAGGTCCATTTGAGAACAGTGAATACAAGGTTTCAATATCAGACGTGAGGGTGAGCAAGCAATACACAGAATACTCAGTAAAAAAATGTATATACAATACATACAGCCAAGGAAGTCAAATACTACTGTGAAAAATGTAATATAACAGTTGTAGGCAAGAGAGTTGACTAGTGTGGGTTGGTGTGAAACCCCTGGGAGCATCGGCAGGATGAGTTTTCCAGGAACCAGACTTTAAGGTGGGACTTGAAACTGGAGTGTGTGTCAATGGAACTGAGTTCAGCCAGTAGTTTGTTCCACTGCAAGGGGGCAGCTGCAGACCAAGCTCTGTTGCCCATGTTGGTGGATACCCTAGGAACAGCTAGAGGGGGAGTACCATTTGAGTGGAGGTTGCAGAGGAGTGTTCGGGTTTTCAGAAGGGCAGTTGGGGGGATTCTGGAGCCATGCAGATGACATTGTCCATCATGCAGCAGAGGGCTAGGTCAAAGCGACCTTGCAGCAGAAGCCATCCAAGGGTATTATAGAGGGTACAGTGGTGGGTGGAGAACGGGGCCAATAAAGCAAAGTGGCTGGCGCTGTTGTAGGCAGCGGAGAGTTTAGCTATAGCAGTAGTTGAGATCCTGGCATAAATAGGGAAGCACTAGTCAAGAATAGGGAGAAGATTACCCTGGACAATGGCTAGTCTAGCTTCAGGGGTAAGGTATTGCCTGAATCTATAGGTGGCACCTAACTTTTGATGGAACCTTCTGACAAGGCAATTTGCATGCTCAGTGAAGGTGAGAGAGAGGACGAGCAGTACTCCTGTGTAGGTGTTGATGTCCTCCAGGGCTGTACCATCTGGGGTGAGAATGCGTAAGGGGGCGTGGCTTTTAGTTTTGGCCAGGAAGGGCTTAGATCCAAACAGCATGGATTTAGTTTTTTTGGCATTTACTAAGAGGAGGTTTTTTGAGAACCAGCTGTGGGCTGCGGCATAGTTGTGTGAGAGAACTGAGGAACTTGCGGCCATGGATTTGTCACTGTGGAAGAGGACAAGGTCATCGGCATACAGGAGAGAGTTACAGTTGAGGCAGTCGAAGGGAAGTGCATTAACGAAAAAGGAGAAAAGAAGGGGACCCAGGATTAGCCTTGAGGGATCCCCACAGAGACAGGCAGGGTGGGGGAGCAGGTTTGACCAATACACACGAATTGTGATCGATCAGTAAAGTAGCTAGTGAACCAGCTTGTGACTTTCTGAGAACAACCAAGGAGGCTAAGCTTGGAGGTAAGGAGAGCATGGTTAACCAGGTAATAATCCTGTCTTTTCTATTGGAGAGGATCCAGTCTATAAGGGACTGATGATTACTATTCACTGAGACCCTAGTAGGACAAGTGGTCAGCTGAAACAGATGAAGCTTTCCAAGCAGAGAGTCAAACAAAACTTGTTTTGTTTCCAAGCCAATCCAGATTTAAAGCACCCAAAGAGAGAGTTTTGTTATTTACAGTACTAGAAGCCAGGTGTTTTATATCAGTAAGCTCAGACAGCCCATGTGTGGGGGGATTATAAACACATACAATATGTAATTTCTTTGCATTGCCAAGAACTAGAAGTGAGTGCAGGACTTCATGGGAACTTTGTGTGTTTACAGTTAGCCCAGAGAGATACAGGTGTTCTTTAAAATAAATTGCAGCACCACCTCCCCCTTAGAGGTTAGGTGGTCATGGCTAAGCAGCTTATAACCAGGCAAGTAGCACACCAAATCAGGGATAGTAAGATTTAACCAGGTCTCTGTTAACCCAAGTGTATCAGGAGTATGGTGATTCACCCAGGCCTCAAGCCCAGCAAAATTAACCATAAAACAATGGAAATTCAAGAGAAAAACTGAACCCAACGCTTGAGCTTATTCCCAATTTAAAAATAAATCTTAAAATGAAAGTGAAGCCGTCAGCATGATCGGCTTCACTGTTCCCTGCATAGCAGCTGGCTTCACTGTGCCCTGTTCCTCAGTGCATAAGTGTATGTCAGTTATGCTTATCTGTAAAACTAAAATCCTTCCTCCAACCAAGTCACAGTGTGCCCCTCCGAAAAAAAGCACAAAATCCCATTCTAAATCATTTCCTATCATTTCTTTTTAATTTCATTCTTTCCCACACTTGAAAACAGAGCAAGTGCTTTATGAAAAAGATAGCATGTGGTTGTCTATTTCCCTGACCGCTTGCTCTAGCAGCCTTTTCCTCTGATTGCTATCAGATTACAAACACCAACACTTTTAAGAATAAAAAAGCCTTCCTTTCTTTGCAGAAGTGAACTAAAGTGCACTTCAACACGTGTAGAGTCATACACCGATCCCAGGTGTCCCATAATCCTTTGCATTCAACAGCACTCAATACTGATCGCTGCTTCAAAACCTGGTGGCTTAACAAGCCTTCTTCTTCTGGTACAAACATTTATCTTTCCAGACAGTACCGGGAGAAACACTAAACAACTGAAACTGGGGTTGGAGAGAGGGTGACTGGATCAGGACAGTGAAAGGAGGCGAAAGGGAGCCACAGCATCAATAGACACAGAATAACAGCTCCATCTAGTGGACAAATACTATAAATAACTTTTTTTTTTAAATCTGTATGTTTCCACAAACACTATTTTTTTTAAATTTCTGTGTAAATGAGTCATTGTATAATTGCAACAATGCACTCCAGGGTGTGTGTCATCCTGGATAACATCACTTCTCGGGTGTTGGTTACACTTGGCCTGTGACCTTGTGCCCAACTAACACAGGCACAATGTTATCCTAGTATGACACACACCCTGTCATGCATTATTGCCTGAATTTACTCAAGGTTAAATTAAACAGATATTACCACAGAAAACTGGGGGTGGGGCAGTCTTGATAGGAGTCAGGCCTTCTCCCATTCTCTCATTCTTATGTTCGTACAGTACATTGCACTGGTGAGATACCAACCTTCACAGTTCTGCACGCTAATCACTAGGCTATGGTGCCTGCCACCTCCAGTCTACAGATGGAGGGATTAGTACTGCATTGCCTGTCATCTATAAATAAACTAGATTTCTATTTTTACAGTGCTCTCAGCTCTAAACATATTGAGCTTGATTCTCAAAACTTGGCACAAGCTGCACCAGAGGCGACTTGTGCCGATCACCCGTGCACCATTGACCCTGCACCTGATTATCTATTGAGCAGGGTCCCGGAGGCAGAGCCCCATGGCTTGTGGCAGCCCTAGCAGTGTGCCAAACAGATGGCACACCTGGACAGGTTTCCACATGCCTGCTGCAATGTTCATATGCAGACCTTTGGTCTACCATCCCCTGAAGCCCCTGATCTCCTGTAATCTTCCAAATATCCTTGGTAGTCTGGCAGCCCCCCCTCCAAACCCCTGATCTCCCATAATCTTTCAAATATCCTTGGTAGTCTAGCAGCCCATAGATTATCCATGGTAGTCTAGGGGATCCCCAAGCCCCGATCCCCCATTATAATATATAAATTATCCTTGGTAGTCTAGCCGCCCATGCCAAGCCCTGATCTCCTGTTAAATATAAACTATTCCTGGTAGTCCAGTGGTCTCCCTCCCAAACTATGATCTCTCATTATAAATATAAAAATATCCCAGGTAGTCTAAAGGTCCCCTCCCCCAAGCCCTGAGCTCCTGTAATAATAAATCAAATAACCCTGGTGGTCTAGTGGACTGCATGAACCCCGATCCCCCATTATATCAAAGTTTACTATACCTGGTGGTCTAGCGGACCCCACCCCACAGTGCCCTACCACCCTGCTCCCCAACCTATAACTGAGCCAGCAAATGGCGCAGCCCACCACTCACCACCATGGCCAGTCACCGACTGAGCTCTGAATGAGCACATACTGTATATAGTATGCGCTCAGCTGTCAGTCACTAAGTGCAGACTGCACACAGTACATGCTCATTCAGAGCTCAGTCAGCAGCTGACCGCAGTGGTGAGTGATGGGCTGTGCCAGGTCACTGGCTGAGTTATGGATTGAGGGGATGGGTGGTAGGGCACTGTAGGGTGGGGGGGTCCACTAAAACACCAGGTATAGTAAACTTTTATATAATCGGGGATTGGGGCTCGTGGATCAGGTGGGCCACTAGACCACCAGGGTTACTTGACTTATTATTACAGGAGATCGGAGCTTGGGGGGGACCACTGGACTACCGGGGATATTTTTATATTTAATTGGAGATCAGGGCTTGGGGTGGGCTGCTGGACTACCAGAGTTATTCTTATATTTATAACTGGGGATCAGGGCTGTGGTAGGGGACCATGGCATATTGCACAAAGTGCTCAACTCACCCAGAAGGTGAATTTCTAAGTACCCTTAGACCAGTCCTGGCTGATCTAAGGGTACTTAGAAATTCACCCTCTGGGTGAGTTTTGAGAATACTGATTTAGGAGCTTTGGCAGCCTGCATCTGCTGCAAGCCCCTAACACTTTGCTGCAGCACATTTCATGATGCACAGGTGATGCAAGCTCCTTTGGATGCAGAAAGCCTGTGGTAGATACAGGCTGCCTTTGTGACTCACTCCCAGGGCATCATTTGGTACAAGGGGCACTTTGCACCAATCACTGGGATGTAAGCCCCTTGCGCTGATTCTGGAGCTTTGAGAATCGGGTCCATCACATTTTGAATACTATGGTGGTGCAAAATCAAATGTAAAAAATAAGATGGAATATGACTGTAGTCAAAGGGTAAGCTGTAGTCTTTTCCTAGACAAAAGTTGGGCATGGCCAACAAAGTCTGCATTAATGCAACATTACTGGTTCACCTTTTGGCATGAACACTGGTTTCTCCTTCAGCTGTCAACATGATTCTGTACAATGTTGTCAACTGTTGGGTGTAGACCATTCCAGGTTATGTAGAGTCAAAGGCCCCAATTCTCAAAAGACTTAGATTGATGCAAGGTGCCTGAATTAAACATAAATGAGGCAAGTGGCACCTTGCATCAAAATATGCACCCAGAGCTATTTTCAAAAGCAGCCTGTGTCAAATACAGGCTGCATGCACCGGAGGGCACGTGTACCAGCTTTGCACCACATAATGGGCTAGAGGATAGTGCTAGGGGGCTTGCAGCAGATGCAGGCTGCCATATCCCCTCAGTTGGTATTCTCAAAACCATCACAGAAGGCAATGGTCTACATACCGTTAGACCAGCCTAGAGCTGGTCTAACTGTACTTAGAAATCCTGTAAGAGGGTTCACCAATGTGCCACCCTCCCCCAGCTCCAATCTCCTGATATACTACTTAATAATACCCCTGGTAATCTAACAGCCCCCCCCAAGCTTCGATCTCCTGTTATACTAATTATTAACATCCCTGGTGGTCTAGCAGCCCCTCTGCCTCTATTTCCCATTATAACAAACTGGTAATCTTAATAACATAATATTTCCTTTCCCTGGTAGTCTAGCACCCCCCAAGCCCTGATCTCCTATTATAATATGTGGTAACACTGTATAACTTAATAATTGTGTTCCCTGGAGTTCTAGCAGAGCGCCCCTGCCCTGAATCTCCATTAACAGAAATGTCAAGTTTCCTGATGGTATAGTGGACCCCCACCATGCACTACCACCCCGCTCCTCCAACCCATAACCAAGCTGGCAACTGGCACAGTCCACCTCTCACCACAACAGCCAGCCGCCGACTGAGCTCTGAATTAGCGTGTACTATGTATAGTACACACTCAGTGATTGACAGCTACTGTTATTCACTGAGCACGTACTGTATACAATACATGCTCATTTAAAGCTCAGTCAGTGGCTGGCTGTGGTTGACAGCAGTGGGCTGTGCCAGTTGCTGGCTTGGTTATGGGTTGGGGGAACAGGGTGGTAGGGCACTGCATGGTGGTTGGTCCACTACGCCACCAGGAAATTCGACATTTCTGTTAATGGTGGTTCAGGGCTGGGGCAGTCCACTAGACCAGCAGGGAATATAATTATTATATTATACAGTATTACTACATATTATAATGGGAAATCAGGGTTTAGGGGGGTGCTAGACTACCAAAGATGTTACTAATTAGTATAAAGTGAGATCAGGCTGGAAGGGGCACTAGACTACCAGAGATGGAAATGTTACATCATTAAGTTTACTAATTGTTATAACAGGAGATCAGGGCTTGGTAGAGGGCTGCTAGACTACCAGGGACTGCTCGGGGACATCACAGCATGGCTGCCCACAGCTTGCAGTGAACTGTCTAGGCGCACCATCTGTTTTGTGCACCACCACAGTTGCTGAAAACCATGGCAGTTTGCCACTGGAACCCTACCCAACTGAGAATCAGGTACAGGGTCCGTGGAGCACCGGCGATCGGCGCAAGCCACCTTTGTTGTGGCTTGTTCTGAGTTTTGAGAATTGGGCCCAAGGACTTTTTAGTCCTAAAGAAGATATGGTACTAATATTGTAGATATGATATTGTTACAAAGGCTGAAATTGATTCACAAAGACCTCTACGTGTTAATAGGGCTGGAAACAAATGTCCTCTTTGAGAATGTAAGACAGAATTTGGCTCTCGTTAGTTGAGTGGTGCATGTAGCTTTTATGTGACCCAAACAGACCTCTAAAATAGTTGTGCTCAGATATCATGAAAACAAATCTCTTTGAAATCTGATGATTTCTCAGATTTGTTTCTATTCTATTCTATTCTATTCTATTCTATCAGTATCCACAGCTGTATAGAACATCCACCACTTAAAGAGCTGCTGATGCCTCAAAGAAAACTTAAAAAAACATAATAATTATGTATAAATCTGCTTGCATTTCATTTATACTTTATATATTTCTCCTTCCCATAATTTATTACTACAGAAATGTGTACACATTTATGACTGTTGTGCCTTATAGTTTATTTTGAGTTCATCTGCCTCTATAGCGTACTCCCTGCTTGAAGTCATAATCCTCTGTTGTGACATCACAATCTGTTGCCGTGTGAGTAACTGCGATGTCACAAGCAATGCTCTATGACTTCAGGTAGGGAGAAAGCAGCAGCAATAGATGAACTTTTCAGGAGCAAAGATCCTGTTTTCATGCAGATCACCTCACTACTAAATAATGGGGAAGAGGAATACAGCTCTAATGGGAAATACAAGCTGGACAGTGCCTAAATATTATGTTTTGTTAAAGTTCTCCTGAACATGTCACCGGCTCTTTAACATCACTTTTCATGTGACTGTCTTGAACTAGCATGAAATACAATTGCTGCCACATGGGATAATCAAAGCTCACAAACAGATGAGGATCAAAGTACAATGGTGAGAGGTGTCAAGCTGCTCATCTCAGAAGCAATACTCTACTAAAAAGAAAAAGTGGCATCTTATCTTGGTTATACTGTATAAACAGATTTCTTGTAAAGCAATTTAGGATACAGTGTATGAAAAACTCTACATAAATGTAAATTCTACACTGTTCTACAGTACATGCACTACTAGTGTTTGGAAACTGCTTTGTAAAGTGTTTTGGTGTTCAGCCTTCTTAACAGGTTTCCACATTTGATTTGGCTAGGACTTAAAACAGAAAACTGAAGTAATGTGTGTCCTTTTCACACTCCAAAGCATCATATTGCTGTAGAAATACTCAGGTGCCTTTCAATACCTCCAACTATCTAAGGTTATGATGACCTTCCTCGGTCCCACCCCCTGGTTGCTACCAGAAAAAGACCTTTTGCCAACACTATTGCATCTTTCAATGCAGCCCCATGTGACCTCAGGTCTTTACTCTTTCTTCCAATCTCAAGACCCCAATGCATTAACTGGGACTGCATATTCTTGGCATCATAAGCTGGCCTTGGACCACACTTCTAAGCGATGGCAGGGCATTTGGCAAGATCTTTATAGATTCCTAAAGAGAGACAGGCATAGATGAACACAGTTTGGGATATTACATGATATGTACTTTACCCTGCTCAAGCTCTTCCAGATGGGAAAAACTCCAACTCCTCTATGACCACGTTGCCACCACACTGAAGGGGACCTCCTGCACATGCTATGGTATTGCCCCAAGTTACAGCCAGTGTGGGCCAGGATCTAAGACTCTCTTGACCCATTACTTGGCTAGACTAGAGGAAGCTTTCACACTGGAGATTTGTCTCCTTGGGGACTTCTCCTCCCTTTTTTTCAAACTACTGAAAGGCCCAGATAGCCCTCATCTGGATTTCAATGAAGATTGTGACTCTGTGGCATTGGCTTGAGGATAGTCCCCTTCTTATGATGAATGATACAGAGAACTCCCTCAGGCCATATCGGTAGAGAAACAAATTATGAAATAGTATCAGAGAGGGAACACCTATGTTCAGGGATTAGATATGTTGCACACTTTATTGACAGTGGGAGATGGGGCTGCTGAATAATAAGGCCTGGATTGTAATTCCCTTTACTCCCCCTCACCCACTTTCAGAATACCCAAAACCTGGTTTCCTCTGCAACATCACACACTGGCACTTCAGATTAGTTGATCCAGCGGCCAACCTTCCTTATCTCCTCTAGCTTTCCCCTCTGCCCTGTCCCTGAAGTTTGCCCCTCACGTCTTCCTTCTCAATCTCCTATATAGTTACACACATTTTTGTGCTCTAGGATTGGGGTGGGGGAGGGGGTTTGTGGGTATGTTGTTTTTCTTTTGTTTTCTGTGGATTGTGTGTTGTTCTTTTATTGATTGTTATTATTGTAGGTGTGTTGTATTGCTAACTAAAATTTTAGTAAAGTACATTCAATAAAAAAAATAAATATTCAGGTGTAACCAGCACAGAACACTACCTAAATTAATTTGGAACCCCTTGTTTGTAATCAGTATATAATAACTGGTCAGCAATTTTTTACATTGCCTGACTGAGTTATAATTTCCCATTATAGCTCGTGAGTTATAACGGGAAACACGCGCCGAGTCAGTCAACAACAACCATTCTGTGATTAGTTGTTACTGTCCTACTGGGCGGGCTTCCACTCATGAGCAAACATGGCGGCTCCTTATCCGCATAGCGAGGAGCTGCCAGACCAAAAGTCTTCATCGTATTTTTTTAAAATAAAAATGAAACAACAGTCATGTTAACTATATTTCAAAAATATCTGGTTGATCGCGCCATTTGAAAGCCGTAGAGGACAACTGCCATGAATAACGGCTCAGACCTCGCTCCTTGAGGTAAGACGATCATGAGTGCAACATAGAACTTTGGTCAAAGTAAAAAAAAAATAAATAAAACAGCAACTGTTAAAAAGGAAACTGGAAGAAAAAAAAAGATGAATGGGAAGACAGACAGGGTGTGTGTGTGTGTGTGTGTGTGTATGTATGTGAGACAGAGAGTCAGAGTGTGTGTGTGTGTATGTGAGACAGAGAGTCAGAGTGTGCATGTGAGAGAGATTCAGACACAGGGCTGGAAAAAATTGCTGTCCAGCAATTATAAATAATAAACTATGGGAAAGTGTGCTTAAATTAGAAATTAATGGTTGCGCTCGGTGTGGGATGCTTTAATAAACCCCTAGGGCTATGTAGCATCCCACACCACGGGCAACCATTAATTTCTCATTAAGCACACTTTCCCATACATTATTGTATATGTTATTGGTCTTTTAAAACAATACATAGAACTATTGACATAATAAACATGTTTCATATAGACAAATATAGTCTGGTGGACTAGTGAAGGTTGAGTAACAGGCATGTAACCCACACCATTAGGAAAATTTGTTGCTTCTTAACCCTCAGGCTGCTGACAGAATTAGAAAATATAGGAATTTTGGACTGATATATCAGTCCACGACCATGCAAGGGTTAGTTAGTCAAATCATTCAGTAGGAGAAGGCTGACTAGAGTTTATCAATATAAAGTATGTAACCTTTGAAACAGACATCAACATCTCTTTCAAGTGAGTCTTGACTGCAGTCGTGTCTTCTAGGTGTGGAGTCTAATACCAGAGGAAGTCTGGGGAAAGAGCAGCATTTGGCTTCTTTAAAAGATACAAATATTAATTTCAATTTTGTTTGGTTTCTGTAACTCTTTCCAGTGCACACATAGTACCTCTACTGCCTGAAATGTGGTGCACAGAATCAGAGGATGTAAATCCTTGCATGAGTGTGTGTGTGGGGGAAGGGGGGTGGTTATAGGCTGAATCTGTAAATTGGATGTTGCATTCCAAAGAAGTAGTTTAGAAGAAAAGCAGTTCAAACAAATATTAATACTAGTCAAATAAAACAGTATGTTTGATGCATAAACCAGTATATTTGGCATGCAAACCAACTTATGCAAATAAATGAATGCAGTCTACATGAACCAGTGCATACAGAACCAGCCTCAGGCACTATCAGTTCTAGCAGCACTAGAGGCTTCCTATCTATTGGGGGCCAATCCAGCGTTAGAAAAATCATCAATTTTTGAAATACTATTGTCTTTATTTATTTAGCTAATTTTCCTGCATTCTGTTGAAACAGCAGACAAATGGCATCACTGAGCTGAAATGCAACAAAAATTCATCATACTGCTATAAAAATACTCCTTTAAGTGAAAGGATCAGAACTGAATACATGATGTCTGAATGTATTCCTGTAGAACTGAAACAGGCAGGCAATACGTGGCACAGGGCAAACTTCTGCAAAAAGAGTTGCTTTTAAGGCAGCCATGCCACTGAGGCACGACTTTGCTGTTGCATTCATTTCTGACATTTAAGTCCCTTTTTCTTATTTATTTACCTTTCTAGCTCTAATTTGCTTGGATTACTTGCCTTCTTTTACGAGGTCCTGCTCAGACTAAGTGTGTTTTCCTGCTGAGTTGTGACCAGCATATGACGCTTTAGCAAGGAGGGGAAACAGCTTGTGCCTGTGTACAAGCCAGTGTATTTGAAATTAGTTAGAAAGTACAGAGCTACTTGTGTGTGGAGGGGGGTTCTTTCTTGAGCTGTGCACCAGCAAGCACAAAGCATGAAGTTTACTGTGGTCCGCAGCATACCACTAAACTGTCCCACATTACAAGGAACAGTTCCTCATTTTGCCTCACAAAACCCCTCTGTTCCACATTGAAATGGTTTGTCCCACATTGCATGCTAAAATTGTAAAGAAAAAATCCAAATAATAAACGTGAAACCTGTATTGTTCGATGAATGGCAAACTTTGTGAACATGAAAACATACATTCCTACAGTGTTCTAGGCTTCTGTCTCCATGATTTGACAAGGTGTTCCACATTTTGCCTTTTTGTTCCACATTTTGAGAGGCAGTGTTCCACATCTGGGAGAAGAAAGGTTGAGAGGTATGGTCCACAGGCAGCATACTGTGGACTACAAACTCAAAGGAGGGTGCAGAAATCTGTTTTTGGGCAGTAGCACAAACTTCTAGCCTGCAATAAAACAAGTTGGGGTAGTGAAATTGTACTTTAATTTAAAATAAACATTAATGATGCAAACAGGCTCCACAAGGCTGGGCAGCTTTCAGTCCATGAGCCTTTAAAGTACTCGACTGGGCGTGGCTTTTATGAGGCTCTGCCTAGCCTGGAGTGTGTTTCTCTTGCTGATCTGTGACCAGCATATGATGCTGTAGCAAAGCAGGGAAACATTTTGTGCCGGCATACTAGCCTGTGTATTTGTAATTTGTTAGAGGGTACAGAGCTACTTGCTTGTGGATGGAGGTTCTTTCTTGAGCTGTGCACCAGGAAGCACAAAGCAGGAAGGGTACTGTGGTCCACAGGCAGCATAGTGTGAACTACAAACACAAGGGATGGAGCAGAAATCTGTTTTTGGGGCAGTAGTACAAACTTCTAGCCTGCAATAAAACAAGTTGGGGGTAGTGAAATTGTACTTTAATTTAAAATAAATGTTTATTGAGGCAAATAAGCTCTGCAAGGCTGGGTGACACACTTCTGGTCTGCAGGCCTATTTAAAGTACTCGTGCCAGTGAGCAGCGCATGCTTGAACACGCGTCGACACATGTGGAGATGTGTGTAGTAGAGACATACACATCTGAGCATGTGTCTTGTGTGTTCTGCCGGACCAAGGGCCAAGGGCGAACACGGAAAGGAAGTAGTAGACAAAAAGCAACCGAGAGGTAATACAAAACATATACATAAGGCACTGCGGAAATAAATCTAAGTCAGACTAAATAAAGTATAACAATGGATACATTTGAGCATACAGACCAGGTGCTACAGGCCCTATGTAAACAAGGGTTCCTGGTACTGTGTAAACATTGCATGATGTTCGCTAAGCGGGCAAAGGGTACAGTACCTAATGTGGAGATTGTAAGACTGTGAAGGAACTAAATGAGGTGCTTAAACAACTACAAGAAAGAGCTGTTTTAGAAAACCCCACTATAGAAGTAATTACTACGCAAACAAATAGAGGCACGCCAAACACAGGGACCCCTAGTGATGACTCTGAACACTATAATTGCGTTACTGCTAGTGAAAAGTCAGACCCTAATAGCTGGGCCTATGTATCCAGAGGTCCTAACAAAAAAAGGAGAAGTGCACTGGGAACCATGGAGGTGGTTCTGCACAGCAAGTTTTCACCCCTGAGTACAAATGAGGAATTTAGCTCAGACAAAATAACATCAGATAAAACTAAGGACACAAGTAGCCAAGACATGACTACAAGTTTGGAAATACTAATAATTTATTAATTTAGCTTTTGTTGACCAGGTAAGGTGCACTAGCCATAGCAATGACTATTTTCAGGCATGACCCGGGAGAAACAATACATTTTTGAACATAGACAGTACAATCATAAACAATAAATGCTTAGACAATAATAATACAGTGCAGGCAGGCGAAAATAATAAGTACAATTGATTCAACAATAATGTATAACATTGAAATATAAGAGAGCAACAGAAAAAATAAAGCTGTCAGGCAACATTAAGGTAGTAAATAGGGTGAGATTTTACAAAGAAAAGTGCCATTATAATAGCTGTGTAAGATGGATACAGGACAGTCAGGAACTGAGTGGGGGTAGGGAGGCAATATAAAGATGGAGGATAGGATAGGACAGGAAATTGAGGCAAGGTAATGGATGATGGCTAGATATAATAAAAGTAGGGCAAATAGGAATCTGGAAGACAGTGCAGAGCTGAGTTATTGAGGATGAGCTCTGAAAGGATGTTGGGGGGCAGAGATCAGGGAGAGATAATGGGCTGGGGGGGGTTGAAGCAGGAGTAGGAGCAGGAATCAGCTTAGGGGGACTCCATCCTGAGGCATACTGATAGCATACTGACTAAGGGACACACACATAACAAAGTGGTCAATTGCTTACCAGGATCAAATATAAATGACTTAAAGCTCAGATTACCAAAACTATTAACCAAAAAAACAAATTCCCAGACAGTGGTACTGCATGTAGGATCAAATAACATTGGGAAGAGATCACGAAGAAGACCTGGTTGAGGAAATTCTAAACTGTGCTGATCAAATAATAGCAGAAGGACAAACTCAAATGATTTCTGGAATATTACCACATTTTGGATGTAATCCGGAAAAAAACAGCACCCTAGAAAGAGTTAACAGTAGAATTCAAAATGGATGTGATAGAAAAGGCATAGTATTTATTAATACCTGGAGTAAACTCATCAACAACAAAACTATGTACAAAAAGGATGGTCTACATTTGAATGCAGCAGGATCAAAAACATTAGCAATGGTGATCAAGGAGGAGGTCTGTAAACATTTAAACTAGAAAAAGGGGAAGGGGGGGTCCGGAACAATAGTAAACAGGGTAAACCAGAAAAAAAATATTACCCCAAAATGATATACATGGATTACTCTTGAATGCACAAAGTCTCAGCAATAAAAAAGAGGAGTGAGTGGCACTGATTAAAGTCAGAAAAGACATACAAATGGCATTTATAACAGAGACCTGGTGGTTAGATCACAACATATGGGGCTGGGATATACCTAGATTTGTCTTGTTTCACCAAGATAGGACAGGGAAAAAAGGGGGGGGGGTAGCAGCATATATATCAGACTCAATAAAGGCAATCAATATATCTTAGAAAGTTAAACAGAGTGGTATCGACTCTGAAACCTTATGGATACAGATAGACACAAACTGCAAGGACCACTTGATTCTTGGAGTTTGTTATAGACCCCTGGGTTCATCAATGGATTTGTCAAATCAAATAGAAGCAGAAATAATAACAGCATGTGAACTTGGAAAGGTATTACTGGTGGGGGACCTAAATTATAACGATATATCATGGGAGAGATAACAAGCCCATGATCAACAGAGTACGGCATTTCTGGAGCTTAGCCAAGAACTGGGGATTATCCAATATGTAAATACCCCCACTAGGGGAAATAATATTTTGGATCTGGTTACATAGAAACATAGAAACATAGAAGTTGATGGCAGATAAGGACCGCAAGGCCCATCCAGTCTGCCCATTTCTTTTTCTACCTTATAAATGTGCCATTGGCCTTTGCTCTGTCAGTGGCCTATCTTTTCATACTCATTTGTATTGCTCCCTTATGCCTATCCCATGCCTGTTTGAAGCCATGCACTGTATTCATAGCCACCACTTCTTGAGGTAGGCCATTCCATGCATCCACCACCTTTCTGTGAAAAGATTTCCTCACATTCCCCCTTAATTGGTCCCCCTCTAATCTCATGCTGTGTCCTCTTGTCTTGCTATTTTTCTTATATTTAAACATGTTAGACTCTTTCACCTTGTTAATGCCCTTAAGGTGTTTGAATGCCTCGATCATATCACCTCTCTCCCTCCTTTGCTTAAGGGTATACATATTGAGCTCTGTTAATCTGTCCTCATATGTCTTCTGATGCAGTCCCTGTACCATTTTGGTTGCCCTTCTCTGGACTGCCTCAATTTGGTTAATGTCCTTGTGAAGGTGTGGCCTCCAATACTGCATGCAGTACTCCAGATGGGGCCTAACCAGTGTCTTGTATAGAGGGATTATTACCTCCCTCTTACGACTTGTGATACCCTACTAATACACCCTAACACCCCTAGCCTTACCTACTGCTTTTAGAGGTCTGCTTGGATGATGATTTCAGGTCATCAGTGATGATGATGCCCAAGTCTCTTTCTTCCTTTGTGATCATAGCAACCCCTCCCAGCCTATAGGTGGCTTCAGGGTTTTCTCTCCTATGTGCATGATCTTGCACTTCTCTGCATTAAATCCCAGTTGTCACTCTTCTGACCATTTTGCTAGTTTATCCAGATCTCTTCTCATTCTGCCCACCCCATCTGGATCATCTACGCTGTTGCAGATCTTGGTGTCATCTGCAAAGAGACAAGCCTTACCCTCTAGTCCATCTGCAAGGTCACTAATGAAGATGTTGAAGAGGACTGGCCCCAGAACTGATCCCTGAGGTACCCCATTTGTGACTTGCATCTCTTCTGACTGTATACCATTTACCACCACTCTCTGTTTTCTGCCCGTCAACCAGTTTGCCACCCAGTTGACCAACTTCTGACCCACCCCGAGCCTACCCAGCTTATTTATCAATCTTCTATGTGAAACAGTGTCAAAAGCTTTGCTGAAATCAAGGTAGGCGACATCAACTGCTCCCCCTTGGTCCACCACTCTGGTTACCCAGTCAAAGAAATCTATGAGATTAGTTTGACAGGACCTTCCTTTTGTAAACCCATGCTGTCTTGGATCCTGTGCCCTATGGATTCCAGGTGTTGCACTATCCTTTCGTTAAGGAGTGCCTCCATATCTTGCCCACTACTGAGGTAAGACTGACTGGTCTGTGTTCCCTGCCTCCTCCCTGCTACCACTCTTATGGAGCGGGATCACATGAGCCCTTCTCCAGTCTTCTGGGACCTCTCCTGTGCTCAGAGACTCACTAAACAGTTCTGATAATGGCTCAGCTAGTTCCACCCTTAGCTCCTTGAGTACCCTGGGATGTATGCCATCAGGTCCCATTGCCTTATCCACCCTGAGCTTAGCAAGTTCTTGTAGGACCCTTTCTTTTGTGAAGGGAGTAGTGCTCACCTCCCTCCCCCCTGTGTCCATGGTGCTGAGCTGTGGGCCCTGCCCTACCTTCTCTTCAGTAAATACAGAGCAAAAGCATCTATTTAGGATAGATGCTTTTACAGGGTCCTCCTCCTCACATGCTCCCTTTTCTCCATTAAGCTTAGCAATACCCCCTCTGGACTTTCTCCTTTCACTAATGTATCTATAGAAAGTCTTGTCACCTTCTTTTACTGTTCGTGCTAGCTTTTCCTCAGTTTGGGACTTTGGGTTATGGCATCAAACGAGATTAATGTTACTAGGTTTCAAACCATGGCCCCTCTGGGAAGCAGTGATTACCTAGGGGTCACATTTTCCTTTAAGCAACACATATTACTAGAGAAAGGTTGCAGGTAAATCTATAGGATAAGCACTGCAGATAAAGTCAAGATAAGGGACAAAATGAGAAATATTGATTGGGAAGAGATCTTAAAAGAAAAAATGTAGCAAATATGTGGAATATTCTCTTAAATTGCATATTTAACATAAGCAACAAACATATAAAAAGGATAAAAGTTTATAATAGGAAAGGGAAAAAAAAACAATGTGGTTAACACAGAGAATAAAGTAGGTCTGGGTGTGTAATGAGAATTTACACACACCCGAGAGGTTTGATGCTACACAAACCCCGAAAGCAAAGCTCGAAGGGTTTGTGCATAGCATCTAACCCCGAGGGTGTGTGTAAATTCGAGTTTACACACACCAAGACCCATACTTTATTTTATATAATTGCCGGGATGTCCTTTTTCCGCACTGCAAATATATAAAATAAAAAAGAAGGTTTTTTTGTGTGACCTCGGTGGTCTGCTTAGGTGTGAGCATGTGCTCTATGGTCTGTTGGTCACTCACTTTTTACTTTCTTTTTAAATTTCATTTTGTGTGGAGCCAACATTTTAAGGGTATTTCCCTCATTTTGATTAGTTTCTACCTGCCAGCACTTACCACAGTTAAAGTAGCGGCCCAGAGGGGGAAAGACGAGGCAGACAGTGGCTAGGAGGAAGATCTTCAGAGGTAGGGGCACCTACACAGTGCGAGGGAAACCGGGCATGTGTTCACCATTATAAATGATCCTTTATAATGGTGAATTACACCACGGTTTCCATATGGGAAAAGGGACGTCCCGGTTATTATAAAGACTTTAAGCAGAAATGCTAAAAAAGAAATAGCGGACCTATAAAACATTTAAACTAACTGAGGACCCCAACCCGTGGGAAAATTATAAACAAACTCAAAATAAGTGTAAAAAAATGATAAAAGGAAATAAACAGAGGCTAGAGATCCAACTGGCTACAACAGCCAAGGAGGACAACATGCACAAATTCTATAGCTATGTGAAGTTGCTTAGGAAAACAAAACAAAATCTATGCTCTATAAAGGAGGGAAAAGATATCATCTCAGAGCCAACAAAGGTGGCTAACATTTTCAATTCTTATTTTGGCACAGTATTTACAAATAAAATGCAAGGTCAGGTGAGCATTACGCCAAATAAGGAACATCATATTGACATAACGGTGGACACAGTGATAAAAAAAATAAATGCCTTAAAAAATACTAATTCAACAGAGCCAGACAACATAACTAGCAATATATTAAAGCTATTTTCCCCAGAGATAGCTATCCCACTAACATTCATTTTCCAGAAGTCACTGGAGAGTAGAGCAATACCGGAGGATTGGGTGACAGCGAGTGTGAAACCTATCCATAAAAAAGGAAATAGAGTGGGTCACACAAACTACAGACCCATTAGCTTGACCTCAGTGTTGGGCAAGGTGATGGAGCCTATTCTAAAAGATGCAATAAATAGTCATTTAGATGAAATGGAACAGGGAGACAGAGAACAGCATGGATTTGTGACTGGGAGATTTTGTGTGACAAATATGTTATGTTTTTATGAAAAAATCTCCAACGCATTGGATGGGGGGAGGCTGTGGATTTTGTGTATTTGGACTTTGCAAAGGTCTTTGACAAGGTCCCTCATTTAGAAATATTGCATAGCTTAAAAGTAATTGATCTGGATCATAGGGTGGTCTGTTGGATAGGAACTTGGCTTAGTAATAGATCACAGAGGGTGTGTATAAATGGATACTATTCTGATAGTGTCCCAGTGCCTAGTGGGGTTCCCCAGAGGTTGGTCCTGGGACTGGTGCTCTTTAGGGTGTTTATGACAGAGATGGGGAAAGGAACAGAAAATTGGTTAAGCAAATATGCAGATGATACTAAACTAGCAGGGGTAGTAACTAAGGTAGGGGGAGTAACTTCAGTACAGAGGATTTAAATAATATTTGTCACTGGACCAAAAACAAGAGGGATAAGCTTCAACGTAGATAAATGTGTGATTCACCTAGGAAAAAATAATAAAGAAGAAGTCTACTACATAAATGGTATTTCACTACAAAAATCAGAGGAGGAAAGAGACCTGGGTATACTAGTTGATCATACACTAACATACCAGGCACACTGTAATAAGCAAATTATTAAAGCTAAACAAGTGTTGTGGAATAGAAAGAAACATTTTAAGTGTCGAAGCCAAGCCGTGATTATGCCACTGAATAGGGCATATGCGAGGCCCTTGTTGGATTATGGATCCCCTGTGTGGAGGCCCAAATTAAAAGGGGCAGTAGCAAAAGTTGTGAGGGTGCAGAGGCAGGCTGTAAAAATTATATATAACTTAAATAAGGTCCCTTATGAACAGTGTTTAAATGAATTGCGGCTAATGCCCCTGGAGACTCGATGTATTAGAGGGGACAAGCTGTTGTGTTATGATATTATGCAAGATGATTATATACTAAATGAACTAAACTTATAGTTTAAATATGATAAAAAAGGAACTAGGGTTACCCTCTACAGCCGCTGCATGTAAAGCACAACACTAATAGGAGAAGGGCTTTTTTTTTACCCAGAGGGTGGTTGCCCCCAGAACAACTTGCCAGAGGATATTATCTGCACAGATAGTAAGACCCAGTTCAAACACAGATTAGATTCCATTATACAATGGCAAAGAAAAATGTTAGCTTCTGATTGGTCAAGCTGGCACTGGACCCGTGGTGTTATCTTGGCATAACATGACGGCTCAAGTGCCAGCACAGTAATGACCGCAGTGAAAGAAAAAAAAATGTGTCACTCTGCCGCGTATGAGTATATTCAGCTCTCCCCACTTAGCAACTCTTTTAACTCGTAAATATCGTCGCTCCCCGCCCAGCTCGAAATCAGTATAAATTTAAAAAAAAAACGTCCAGACCTCTCAGGTCACATTACCACCTTCTCTCTACAGACTACTAACTGCCAAACTGCCAAATTTAAGACAAAAACAACAATAAGACAGACGACTTCCTGATCATCCTTTACTTCCGCTGCCACACTCAGCCAGCAAGCGCTTCACTACAAACCCTATTTTTAGTTATTGCAGAAACAGCAGCTTATACATCCATTTGCCGCAGTCTCCGACCCGGTACAAGACTAACTAAATACAAGAAACCATCAGACCTGTTAAAATTTAAAAATACTATGGAAACATCCACTTTCACTCACTAATCATCTCATAAATGGTCGGTGAGCATATACATCCACTCTAAAACTTTACAGTCTCCAGAAAACCATGATTAAAAGAGGCGGGAGTCGGTGATGACAATATCTCACAGGCAGGGATAGCACAGAGGGGCTTACTGTGCAGATTGCAGAGTCACAGTTACAGCAGCTCCACCTACTGGCAGTCAATCAGCACTACTTTTCTTTAAAGTGTACTTCCCCATTCAAAAACAGGCAAAATATACTTTAAAATTAACTTTTTATCTTTTTTTTTTGCTCTGGAGCCATTGTATAATAGAATAATGCACTCAGGGTGTGTATTGTGCTGGGATAACGTCACTTCTGGGGTGATTAGTCGCACTCGGCCTGTGGCCTCGTGCCTAATCACCCCAGGCGTGACGTTATCCCAGCACGACACACACCCTGTCATGCATTATTCCTTTATTATATTGGGAGGGCACAAGCTAGCATATTATGGCTGAAGTGATAGTAGCAGGTATTGGCCACAGTAAGGCTCCCTTAGCTCCTTGCTACCTAGTATGAAACCTAGTATTACTGGAGAAAGTTTGAAAATAGAAAATAGAGGGGATCTTGCCTGGATTCAAACACACCGTCCATTGCTCATCAGGTTGTACACTAGGGATGCTTGCATTTTGTGGAATCCATTCTGTCTGCTACTTGTCAAAATTTCAAAAGAACAATTCTTAGTCCGATTCCATCATTTCTCTGATCCAGGTATAGAAACATAGAAACATAGAATTTGATGGCAGATAAGGACCGCTTGACCCACCCAGGTATAGGAATGGAAGTTAAGATAGAATCGGATGTTTTGATTCCACATTCTAATACTATCTCCATGTGAGCAATAGGACATGATGACACCCATCATGTCCTATTGCTCACATGGAGATAGTATTAGATACTTCTAATGCACACAGAGGCATAGTAAGACACAAGGCAGCAGGCCAAGACAGGGTCACTTTAGTGTACCTAATCCAATCAATAGAAGCACTCTGGATACGAGGGTCGATACCAGTTCATTCACAGAAGAAAGGGTTCTGAAAGAACTCCTAAAACTAAAGGTGGACAAAGCAATGGGGCCTGACAGAATTCTAAAAGAACTAAGGGGAGAACTAGTGACACCACTGAATACCCTTTTTAACAAATCATGGGAGGATGATGTGGTACCTGAGGACTGGAGGAGGGCAGATGTGATTCCCCTACACAAAAGTGGGAGCAAAGCAGAGGCAGGAAACTATAGACCTGTTAGTTTGACCTCAGTGGTAGGAAACATGATGGAATCACTTCTGAAAGAAAGAACTGTTGTGTACCTAGAGGTGAGTGGGGCACAGGACCCAAGGCAGCATAAATTCACAGCGGGAATGTCATGTCAGATGAATCTAATAGATTTCTTTGACAGGGTGACTAAAGTAGTAGACCAGGGAGGGGCTGTAGACGTGGCCTACCTAGACTTTAGCAAGGTATTTGACACAGTCCCACACAAAAGATTAATAAACAAGTTAGCCAGCCTGGGAGTGGAGAGCTATTAGTGGTGGCAAGAGCAGTGAAAAGAATATGCAGTGCTCTCACTGCACCAGAGTCAGCCATAATACTGCAGTGATTATAGTACTGCGCATGCGTGATACTCGCACATGTGCAATGTGTCCCGGAGTCAGCCTTGCGCAACATGGCAGTGCTAACATAACTACATGTAACAGCCCAGTCCCCTGCAGTTACTAGAATCCCTTTAGTACTAGTCTTAGGCAAGTAGGAAAAGGCAGCTGGTTAGGAGCTCTTTAGGGGCTTTCTACATAATGACATAATTGTTTACTCAGCTAGCCTGAGAGAAGAATGATTATGCCATTTAGAACTCTCACAGCAGCATAACCATTTTAGAGTCAGCTGATCTCAGGGAGCATAGAATGTTCATCAGTAAGTTCAAGTGAAGCAGTCAGAGTGGCAGGAGGTCTGCCATTGGGGCTCCTTCAAAGGGAGCCCTGGTATTTCTCACTCTAGTTTGGTAAAATCCTCAGTTTGCCTGTGAAGTGGTGGAGACTGTTTCCCTGTAGAACTCTTTCATTTCACTCCAGGGGGAGTGTGAGGGACTGCAATTCTTATGGATCCAAGGGGTAATCCCCTGAAGGTCCTGAAGTTCTCAGCTTCCTTAAGGAAGAACAATGAGTAGAATCTGACAGCTACCAGAATAAGAAAGGTGCCTTTTGTTCTTTCCATGACTGGGAGGAAGAAACAACTAATTTTTTAATACAGAATTTGAGCCTATTCTCTGGGGGAGTTGTCTGTGGTGTGTGTGCCCTTGATAAGGCTAGATCAGGACCCATTTGACCACAACTATGCTGAATTTAAGTTAAAGTTGGGAGTCTTTAGCAATTCATTGGGGATTGGAGATGCAGTTGGTGTAACCCTGAAGGAATGGCAGAGGCTGTTTGGGGCAAAGCATGGGAGGAACACCATCTGGAGTTTCAGGCAAGGCTAACTGGTTCATGGATGGGCACCAGTGTTCTCTGGGCAAAGACCATGCACCAGGAGGATTTTAAAGTGTGTGGAACATCCCACAGATATACAATTTGAAACAGAGATAGAGGTGTTTTTTGTGGAAAACAGTACTGCCTAGTAAAGTGTCCTGTAAAAGAGAATGTACCTGTATTGCAAAGACAAAGCTTTGGGGGATCACCCTTGCTTTAAGTAACATCTGTAAATAAAGCCATACTGCAAAATCCCAGTTACTGCTTTGAACATTATACTTATTTCTTCTAGTGTGAACATTATTGGGGCCCCTCAGAAGTTAGGTCTAGCATATGCCTAGCATCCTCTCCCCTGGACTTGGTTGTAAATAAAAAGGTTCATTTTAGTTAAATAGGGATCCTTTAGAGGTATAAATATAATTTATTAAAATAGAGACATTTCAAACAGCTACACATAATTAATCAATTCCTGTCCACTTTAAATTAGGAATGACAAGAGATGAACATGGTGATTGGGTCTAGAATTTCACTTAACTGGTGGAGTGGTTTGCAAAACTGAGGCTGTTTAGAAATGCAATATGAGTTATGCCAAACACATGTAAATATCTCTAAAAGTATACTCATTACAGATAAACAGCTAGTATGAAAGTTGTTCAGGACAAAAAGACCTTTCAAATGAGCCTATTCATTAAGCTGCACTAATTATATGTTTTAAACGACAGCCATCTGAGTACCTCAATTTTCATTTTTCATAGGAGTAATGCCAAAAAAATATAATTATCTCTAAATGTACTGTATATGCATTACACATAAACAAGCAGTATGAAAGTTGTTCAGGACAAAAATACCTTTCCAACAAGCCTATTCATTAAGCTGCACTAATTATATTTTTTAACTCAGGTCATCTGATTACCTGAATTTTCATTTTTCTTCACAATTTTCACCTTTTGGATGACCATATTTAAGAAAATCTAATGAATTCAGATTAGTGACTACCCTCATTTAAAAAGTCATTTTGTTCTGAACAATTTTCATGTTGGTTGTGTATTGGTAACTTGAGAGATATTTACATTTATTTGGCATGACTCCTACTGTGTTCACTCAGAAAGAAAAGCACTTGAGGCTATTTGGAAGACCATATTTTAGAAAATATAAAGAATTCAGATTAGTGACTTCACTCAAGTGAAAAGTCTTTTTGTTCTGAAAACCTTTCATGCTGGTTGTTTTTGCACACCTTAAATAGTTTTAAAGATATATATGTTTGGAATGTGTGCAAATTTGCTCTCAGAGAAAAGCAGCTTGGAGTTCTGTGTCCATCATTCTAAATAGAAAGAAAGGAGTATTTGTTTAACTGCCATAGAGATTTTCAGTTACGGAAGGATACACTGAAAAGTACTAAAAAATGTGTTCCACGGTAATCCCATTTTTCTAGCTAAAGCAAGATGGCTGTAGGCTTCGCCTACATAGAAATCAGGTACATCGTTCATTACATTACATTACCTGTGTGAAACTGGTTTACCAGCTTTTGTTGCAGAAATGTGTTTCTTGCCTGTAAAGACATTGCAGAAATGGAGTCAGCCCTTTAGTGCTAGCAGGGGATGGAGATAAGTGAGAAACCAGGTTACTATGGTTGGTTACAAATTGTGAGGAAATTGGACTGTGGAGAGGGACTTCACTGCTATCATGGATGTTTTTTGAGCTTCAGTTTGTTTTTGTAACAGGGTCCTCTACATTACCTGGGAAGATGGCAAGGGATACAACTGACAAATACTGCATATGTAATGGCCCACAGGCATACCTGAGGTATATGTCAGCGAATGTTTGTGCAAGACACTGTTCCATAAACAAACATCCATGTGTCTTTAATTTACTCTTTATTGTGCTCAGACCCAATATGTGCACAGTGACAACTGAAATGCCTAATTTGCATACTGACATATGTGCCATAGGAGATCCTCCCCCTGGTGCATATGTGTACTTTGAGTTCAGCAAATGTCACATCCCTTGTGTTATGATTGCCACTCAGCTTAAATAGACCCTCCTTATCCACCTTGTTCATCCCTTTCAAGTACTTGAAGGTCCCAGGCATGTCCCCTCTCTCTCTCCTTTCCTGTACTCCTGTACTAGAAATTGTGCAATGGCAAAATATTCTGGTACAATGCCTTGGAGCTGCTTCTTGGCAAGGGAGTTAAAATCACTCCTCAAATACTCATGCTGGAGGTTCAACAGGCCCTTGATCCCACCAAAATTGCCCGTTACTTCAATACAGTCATTACTTACTTCAGTTCCATCACCCCCACTAAGTCTGCTCATATCCCTTGCAGGAAACCCATTTCTGAATCCTCCCAGATGGTGGTCTCTGAACCAGGGTACCTAAATTCCACTTTAAGGCTGTTTCAGTCAAAGACACCTCAGTATTAATCAGCCTGGTACTTGACAAAACTTGGTGTGGGAATGATTTGGATGATATGAAACTTCTTGCCCTGGTGGTAAAGGAAATTTCCTACCCCATCTCTAGAATTTTAACTTTTCCCTGTTCTACTTGCAAGGGGTATGGGCAGATTCAGTGGGGGTGATGGAACTGAGGTCAGTAATGGCTGTATTGAAGTGAAAATCTGTACTGGTTACACCAGTTTTCAAAAGCAGTGACTGCACTAGCTTTGCCAATTACAGAACCATTTCTATTCTCTCCCCTTTGTCCAAGACCCTCAAGAGAATAATTTCTAACCAACTTGTCTCATACCTCAGAAAATACAGTGTTCAGTGTGTACAGCGGCATGGCTTGTGGAAGCTACACAGCACCACCATGGCACTTTTGGAATGCACCAACTATGTTCATGAGGCCCTGGACAATGGTGACCCAGTTGGAGCTTTATATATCAACCTTACTAAGACCTTTGACCTGGTCAACCAAAATCTCCCACATAACAAATTCCTTGGCCTGGGTTTGCCAGAGAACACAGTTGACTGGTTTTACAGCTCTCACCAACTGCTCTCAGCATGAGAAGATTAATACATCTTCATCTGACACTAGGGGAGCATCTATTGGTGTCCCCCAAGGTTCGATCTTGGGCCCACTCCTATTTGGCCTCTTCATAAATCAACCGCCTGATGCCTGTAGAACAACTAATGAACTCCTCTATGCCAATGATGTTGTCATCTATTCTAAAAACCTTGACCTTTATAGCCTCACTGCCACTCTCCAAAGTAACTTCAGGCACCTAGAAATCTGTTTTTCTAATAATAAACTGGTCCTCAATTGCAAAAAAAACAAAGACCATGCTCTTCTCTCGTCTCCCACAAAAGAGGAACGTTCCATCCTTTGTCATTTGAAATGCCAGGGACAAAACCTCGAACAGCTGGAGACTTTCAGGTATCTTGGAATAACTCTGAATGACATGTTGGGCCCAGTTTTCAAGGGCCTGATATTGCTGCAAGGTGCCTGCATCAAACAGACTTGACACAAGTTGCACCTTGCATCAAATGTTGCAGCATTCCTGATTTTTGAACACATGCTGTGTCAAAAACTGGAGCTGCTGTGCCAAACCAGCCCTGCTGTTACCACTGTAATGTACCCAGGGGAACCCGGCACTGCTTTGACTGGGTATTGACCCCATCTCAAATCAACTCCAACTTGGAGTTGTTAATCAGAAAGGACAGGTGTCACAGGGAGCATAGGGTGATCGAGTGGCAGAGACCCCAAAAAGACAGTTTGCTTGGCGGTTTATGGCCATGACAATTTGTGTCCCATAAATCATGATTATGTTGCACATAATTTTGTTGAATCAGTGACATGGATCCATCGGATGGGGGCTTGCACCACATTGAGGCTGCTGCATCCCCTATATCAAAATTTTCAAAGCCCCACTGTAGTTGCAAGTCCTGGCTGAGGTTAGGTCAGCCAGGAGCTGGTCTAACAGCCCCTGCACCATTCTGTCCTCGGGTCCATTCCATTATGCAACTACTAACACAATATCAGAATGATTGGATTCAAAGGCAGCATGCGATGTCATGCATATGGTTCTGGCATTGTGAGATGGCCATCCCCCACACCCCACATGCCCCACACCTAAGGGCAAAGTGCCACGCCAAGGATACTGCTACCTTTAATGCATAAGAGCTCCCATAAAATCCATGGAGACAATGGACATCCTATTCATGTGTGCTGCCCTGACTCCCACTGGTGTACCCGTAAGTTGCCATCTAACCGTAACTGTAATGGTGCTACCATGCTGTGATTATGAAAGAGTTGTGTATGGTATATGCTGTATCAACTGCACTGTGGCCATATACGTAAAGTGTGCCTTTTTGGGTATTGTGCATGGTACCTCACTTAAGTGTGTTGGGCTTAGTTTATTGTGCTAGTTGGGGATGTGAACCAGTGTACAAAGCACAAACAAGTTGACATACTGTATATAAATAGATGGTACAGGACTATACATAGAAACATAGAAGTTGATGGTAGATGAGGGCCACAAGGCCCATCCAGTCTGCCCATTTTTTCTACCTTATGAATGTGCCATAGTCCTGTACTCTGTCAATGACCTATCTATTCATACTCATCTGTATTGCTCCCTTATGCCTATCCCATGCCTGTTTGAAGCCCTGCACTGTATTCATGTCCACTACTTCCTGAGGTAGGCTGTTCCTTGCATCCACCACCCTTTCTATGAAAAAGACCTTCCTCACATTACCTCTTAATCAACCTCCCTCTAATCTCATGTTGTGTCCTCTTGTCCTGCTATTTTTCTTATATTGAAACATGTTAGACTCTTTCACCTTGTTAATGCCCTTAAGATGTTTGAATGTTTCGATCATATCATCTCTCTCCCTCCTTTGCTCTAGGGTATGCATATTGAGCTCCGTTAATTTGTCCTCATATGTTTTCTGATGCAGTCCCTGCACCATTTTGGTTGCCCTTCTCTGGACTGCCTCCATTTTATTAATGTGCTTGTGCAGGTGCAGCTTCCAGTACTGCACACAGTACTCCAGATGGGGCCTGACCAGTGTCTTGTAAAGAGGGATTATTACCTCCCTCTTACGACTTGTGATAGCCCTGCTAATACACCCCAACATCCCTCTAGCCTTACCTACTGTTTTAGTGGCCTGCTTGGATGATTTCAGGTCATCTGTGATAATGATGCCCAAGTCTCTTTCTTCCCTTGTGATTGCCAGCAACTCTCCTCCCAACCTATAGGTGGCTTCAGGGATTCTCTTCACTATGTACGGAAGGTGTGATGTAGATACTCAGGTTGCCAGCATATCCTGCATTACTACCCAACACTATGCTGTCTATCAGTACAGCCCAAGTATTGTACTAAGACAGATATAAGTAAGACAGGGGACAGAGCAACAGGACACAGCATTTAGCTGATGTACAGTATTCTGCCTCAGAATAATAATTCTTCAAAAAATTGTGTAGCATTACGGATGAACACCACTTTTGCTCCACCTCAAGGGGCACACCCGGAGTTTTCTACAAGTGGGAGTTCAGTTTAACTTGTACCAATCTAGGGTTTTTTGAAAATCTGGCCCCTTATCTTTGGCCCCCCCCAATGTTGGCATTCTAGTGGCCATAGTAACAGAAGACTGAGCGCCCTATACCATAACCAGAACAATCTTACTGGGGATGCTAGACACCTTATTGTAGCCAGCTCCATTCTGTCACTTATAGATTACAGTCTCTCTGTATACTCAGTGGCCTCCAGCACGGTGTTAAACAGAGCAAAGCTAATCTGTAATAAGACATGCTGCTTTATACTTGGTGCAGATAACCACAATTGTAGTGTACCCTTTATGCACTCACTATCTAGCTACCTTTACACTACAGAATAAAGCTCCAGACCAGTTTGCTAGCCAAAAAGGGCACTCCTGGACCTAACACCCCCTGCGTTAAAAAAAAACACAACACTGTTTCCATGCCATCTGCAACCAATACAAAAACAGGAATATGGCCAGGAATGCCCTTGTGCCTCCTTTCTGGTGTACTCAGCTGGGCAAGCGGTGATTTGCTGTCAGGGCTGTTAAGTGGTTAAACAAACTGCCTGATAGTCTGTTGAATCTTCCCAATATTAATCAGTATAAGAGATTTTTCCAGTCTGCCCTTCCAGTCCATTTCAGTTGTAATTGTTAAGCTGTTTCAATCATTTTCTGTCTGTACATATCCTCTGACTTTTTATACAACGATCTGTATGGATTGTTTCAAAACTGTATGTAACTGATCTGTCATAAGTGCTTTGAGTCTGGCTTGATTGCATTTCCTCTGGAATTGCTTATTGTACTTGTAATGTGTTTTGTGACTTTGTATTTGACGTGAAACCTTTGTAAATCAGCACCTGTTTTCAATTAATAAATAATTGTCAAGGGGGAAGAAAAACTAATACTTCCCTCATTGAGATCAGGCACTGGCAACCTCCTTGTTTGCTCAGATGACTAGAGTTTGAAATCAGCATTTCTGAAATAAACTGATTGATTGATTGATTGATTGATTGATTGATTTGTTCATTCATTCATTCATTCATTCATTCATCAGGTAGGTGAATTGGTTTCAGGGATCATTTTCAAGCATGACTTGAACCATAAAGATGGCAAAATATACAGTATTATTACAACAATATGCAGAGAAATAATACAGTATGCATGCCAATTAGATATGAAGATTATTTCATCAAGCAGTTGGTCACAAACATGGAGTTTTCCTCCATCTAGTGGAGATCTCTATCCATTCCCCACCTCCCTGTTATTGCCCCATACCTTCCTCTTCCTGGCTTTCCATCCCCTTCTATTCCCACCCTCCTGTCTTTCATACTATATGTCCCCCACCTCCCTCCCCCCATTCCTCTACCTCCTCTACCTACCCACCCTAATTCTGGACTTCCCTTGTCTCCTTCCTATGATCAACCTTTTCCTTTCTCCCCCTTTCTACACGTCGCTCTCTGCTAGACTACCCGTGGCCACATGCTCTTACCTTGCTCATCCCCTATTTCTTGTAGGCAAATGTTACTTACAGCTGTTGCTGCATTTTCTGTAAATAATGCCTACATATATGCTCTTGTACATTTAATATATATTACTCAATGTTTAATTTATGATATATTGTATAAAAGTGTGCCTTAATATGAGTGTACAGTCTTTGTAAATATTTTTATGCTGTATGGATATGTATTTCTCACTCTCCCCTCTCCCCAGGATACTTCAGGAAACGAGTTGTTTACAGCTCAGTATGTCTCTCCTGGTGAAACTTTTGAAATAAATAAATTTGCCTCCCACTGACACTTACTGGATGTGGTACTCTTCCCTACTCATAAAAATCTTATGAGCATAAAATGGACATGAAAAAAAAAGCAGCAAACCCCTTTAACAGCAAATCTTACAGAAACATAGGGCTAGATTTTCCGAGAGTGGCGCAGGACTTGCATCAAGCCCTGCCCCACAACATTTTGAATTAGCCGCTACAAGAATCCCTGTGCCATAACTGCACCCAGTGTTCTAAGCTCAAGTGTACTGTAGTTTCTGTACTTTGTCTACTTCACAGCAACCTGTGCCGAATCTTGGGTGCAAGCTCCGTGAAAAAGGTCCCCAGGATTGGTGCAAGCTAAACTGCAAAAAGATAGTATAGCTTTCATTAATTACAGCATGGGATAGAAAATCCTGTTGGATAGCTGTACAATATCACTGGCATACCCAGGGTGTGTGGCTATGCTGCCACTCTGAAAATCTGGCCCATAGAATTTGTTGTCAGGTAAGTACTGTTTGGCCTTCCTAGACTGCCCATTTTTCCCTACATGCAGTATAACCACAGACCATTCTAGATCTAAAGCTCTTTCTACACCCCCTTCCTGTCCACTGTGATTCCCTTGTGCCTATCCCATGCATTTTTCAACCCCACCAGTGTTTTGCACACCGACCACTTCTGGTGGCAGACTGCTACAGAAATCCACCACTTTTTCTGTGAAAAAGTAGCTCCTCATATCGCTCTTGATTCTATAATAATAATAATAATAATTTTATTTATTTATATTTATTTATTAAAGAGATTTACCAGAGAAGCATACTGAGCAGGAATCCACTCGTTTCCAGATGCGACCTGGGAGTTACATGCTTGAAATTACAAAATACATAGGTACATAGACAATGGTGCCTGCAACAGGTACATAATGGTACATACAACAGGTGCAAATGGATACATAAAGGGGTGAAACATCAGGTCCAGAGATGTTACAGGCTGGACTTATGCATTTGTTATTTAGATTACAAGTTTAATGCAGAGAGCATGAGTTGCTATAGCAATCATTAGGGTCTATGATCGTAGTATATTACAGACAGTGAACATAGGGAAAACACAATAATATTCAGAGAAAACACAATAATAATTCAGTTGTTTGGATAATTGCACCATTTATGGCACATTTTGATGCTTCTTGATATCAGATATGGCCTGCAGGTTGCAGTTACATATGTCTGAGAAGTGGGCCTGAAGGAGAGTTTTCAATGACCTTGGGGTAGAGGACTGCCTGATTTCTGCCGGGAGTTCATTCCAGAGTTTGGGCAGTCTGTATTTGAAAGCTGATTGGCCCTTTGAGGTGTGCATGAAAGGGATGTGTAGAAGTTTTGAGTCCGTGCCTCGCAAAGAGTAGGCCGGGGTGGGTTGGGTTGACAGGGCAGAACTGAGATATGTGGGGAGGGAGTTAGACCAGTGCTTTGCTACGGGATTAGCACAGTGAAGCTGGCACCAGGAGTACAGCGATGGGAGAGCTAAGGCGTTATATAGGTCTCAGTGGTGGGTGGTAGGAGGGCATTCTAGGATAAGCCGACAGAAGGAATGAAAAAGGGGGTCCAAGTTGGCCAGGGTGGATGGAGAGGCTGCGCAGTAGACCACATCTCCGTAGTCGAAGATTGGGAGAATCATTTTGTGCACTAGCTCTCTCCTGACCGAGGTAGTTAGGCATCCTTTGTTGCGGTAAAGAGCTCCTAGTTTAGGGTGTAGTTTTTTCTGGAGGGAGTCAATGTGGACGGAGAAGTCCAAGTGGCGATCAAGCCATACACCCAGGTACCTAAAGGAGGTGCAGGATTCCATGGTGGTTCCGTCCAGCGCTGAAGTCCAGGTAGGACTTTATTTACTTTATTTATTTTGTGCCTTTCAAATATCAAGGCACAATACAATAAAATAAATAAGATAAAAATAAAAAAAATCAGTATTATAAAAACAGACAGAAACAAATCAATGAACAGTAAAACCATAAGCTTTTTCTTCCCCCACTCCAGCTTCATAGCATGTCCCCTTGTTCTTGATCACCTTTTTTTCTGAAAAATTCTTCCCTCCTGTATCTATTTACCATCATGAGATGTTTAAAGGTCTATCGTAGTCTCCTTTCTCCCTCCTCTCTTCCAAGGTATACATATTGAGCTACTTTAGTCTCTCCTTATAGGGATTTTGATGCAGACCTTTACTATTTTAGTTGCTCTCTTCTGGACCACATCGACTCTGTCTATGACCTTGTGGAGATGTGGTTTCCCAAACTGGACACAGTACTCTATGTGGGGTCTTACCACCGACCTGTACAGAGGTAAAACCATCTCTCCCTCTTTCTGCTGGTGATACCCTTCCCTATTTACCCCAATATCTCACTTGTCCTCCCAACTGCCCTGGTGCACTGCCTGGCCACTTTTAGGTCATCTGATATCTTTATCCCCAGGTCTCTTTCCTGCTTGGTAGTTGTGAATACCACTCCACCCATTTTGTACTCTGCCCCGGGTTTCTGTGCCTCGAGTGCATTATTGTGCATTTTTTTGTATTAACCTTACCTGCCAAACTTTGGACCACTCCTCCTGTCATTTTAAATTTCTTTCCATCCTTTGTACACCCCCCCCCCGGAGTATCTACACTGTTGCAGATCTTGCTGTCATCTGCAAACAGGTAGATCTCCCTTCCCAGTTCCTCTGCTATATTGCTAGTGAAGACATTAAAGAGGACTGGCCCCAGTACTGACCCCCGAAGTTCCCAGCTGGTCACTCTCCCCTCCTCAGAGCAAACTCCATTTCTCACCACAATCTGCCTCCTGTCCCCTAACCAGTTTCTTACCCAGGTCACCAACTTACTGCCCACTCCCATGCTACCCAACTTGTGTACCAGCTTCCTGTGTGGAACAGGGTCAAAGGCCTAGCTGAAGTCCAGGTAGGCCATGTCCACCACCCTCGTTGATGCAACACCATGGTTACTCAGTCAAAAAAATCTATTAAATTTGTTTGCCATGACCTCCTCTCTGTAAAGCCATGATGCCTTGTTTCCTGCAGTCCACTGGATTCCAGGTGTTCCACAATTCTTTCCTTTAATAGTGCTTCCATCAATTTCCCTACTACAGATGTTAGGCTGACAGGCCTGTAGTTTCCCACCTCCTCCTTGCTACCATGTTTATGAAGTGGGACTATGTTCACTCATCTCCAGTCCTCTGGGATCACACCAGTCTCCAGTGAACTATTTAAAAAAGTCTGCCACGGGTGCAGTTATCACCTCCCTGAGCTCCTTCAGCACTTTTGGATGCACCCCATATGGCCCCTTGGCTTTGTCCACCCTCGGATTAGCAAGTGCTTTCCTGACCTTCTTCTCAGAAAAGGATTGGTGTCCAGTTCCCTCCCCTCCAAGCTCTTGCTGCTTATTTGTGGTCCCTCCCCTTTCCCTTCTACTGTGAACACTGAGCAGAAGTATTTGTTTAATATGTCTGCCTTTTCTTGGTCCTCCTCTGTATAGCCTCCTTTCTCCTTTTTTAACTGTACAATCCCTCCCTTTGTCTTCCTTTTCTCATTAATATACCTGAAAAATGTCTTGTCCCCCTTCAAAACTGCCTGGGCTATTTGTTCCTCTGCTTGTGCCATTGAGCTCCTTACTGCTTTGCCTGACACCCTCCAATTTCCCAGATACAATTCCTGTCTTCCTCTCTCTGGGTCTCCTTATATCTGCTGAATGCTATTGTTTTTGCCTTTACCTTTTCTGCCACTTCCTTCAAGAACCATAATGGTCTTCTCCTCCTTTTGCTTTTGCTTATTTGCCTGACATAGAGGTTTGTTGTCTTTACTATGCCCTCTTATTATATGGCCATTTGCCCTCCACCCCATCCATATCTCCACCTACCAGGTCCTCTCGGAGGCATTCCCCCATCTTTGTAAAGTCAACCCTTCTGAAATCCAGGACCCTCACCATTGTGCAGTTGGATTCTATTACTGTTCTTATACTAAACCACACTATATGATGGTCACTGGTCTCCAGATGACTTCCCACTCTGATGTCTGCAACACTGCCCTGTTAGTAAGTGCCAAGTCCAGCATTACCCCACCCTGAATGGGTTCACTGACTAGCTTCCTGAGGAATGCCCCCTGCAGGGAGTTCAGGATGTCTCTACTTCTAGCTGATGCTGCAGCAGGTAGGCCCTACTCTACAGCTGGTAAACTGAAGTCCCCCACTAGCACTACCTCCCCCAGGGTGAAGAGGAGGGGCAGAGTTGGCAGGGAGGAATTCCAGGGCCACTGTAATCTTTGCAGCAGGGGCACTGCAATTAAGCAGACTCGATAGACCATACCACCTTCTTCTGCTGGCTGTTTTGTATGTTTGTATCATGACAATAGTGTCACAGCATGACTAGACAGAAAGTAACATGGCACTTTGGTTCAATATAATCCTGTGGCAAGAAAAGCATTTCATTACTTCTTAAATAGAGACACCCCCAATGGCATGCAGTTATGTGACTGAATAATTAATCATAACCCCACCTGAAAGGCAATATAGCATAGTGGTGTAAGGCTCTGAGCTGCAAGCCCGGAGACCTGGGTTTGAATCCCATGGCCCCCTCTTGCATACTGTATGACCCTGAGCAAGTCACTTAACTTCCATGTGCCCCTAGGTCACACCTGGAAACAAGCTTTGGCTTAGTGTGCCTTTCCTGGTTAAACAGTTTCTCCTTTCCCCGTAAAAGGGGACTTGCCTTTGGCTCTTTTTGCAGCACTACTGCAGCCTTCTGCTGCACCACATCTTCATCCTGGTCTCAGTCCAGATTGCAGCTGCAAGACCCAGGGCTGGACTAGACACTGTCATTTGTTCTGCATGCTTTTGCAGAACCCTTCTCACTGTGATTTCTTTACCGTCACCTCTATTCACTCAAACAGCCCTCAGGTGGCCTTCAGGATCAGTAGACAACAGGAAGGAGGTTACTCTGTAACTGGTGGACCAGTGGTGGGAGAGGTGCTGAGACATGCCTTATGGTGGGGATGAATGCAGACTGCTGTTTTTTTTTTTATTGTTACCTTTGCTTCCCTTGTCCCCTACCTTGTTCTCCAACCCCAGAATAAGCCCACTGGTTATTTATTTGCAACTGCTGATGTATTGTGCCATTATTGCCTTGCTGTGTGTTTGCATGCTTAGAGTGATAAGTGGGGAGGGGATTATGTTATTGTGTTCCCTGTCACAGAGGATGGGGGTTGTATTTATTTCCTGGTGGAAACACCATGGCAGCAATCTGTCATTAGTATCCCCATAAGTGAAAGCACCACACTACTTTTCAAGCCCTTTTCTAACCACAATGTAGTCCATCCCTGATAAATAATCTGGGATTGTGTTCAAAGGTTTCTCAATGTGTAATACAAGAAAAGCCACTCTTTAGCATTCACTTACAAAGCCATTCATTAATCATTTTAATTTTATTACAGTTGGTAATACTTGCCCTGGGAACTAGTAAAATAAAAAAAAAACAGATCTCACAACCTCTAACTTCAAGTAATTCACTAAATTCAACAAAATCACATTTAATTTCCTCTAGTTCAGATTTATTAATATCATTGGTGCCTATATGAACTATTACCAATGGGTTAACACCTACATCACTTAATATCTTGTTTGCTATCCTGGTAAGGTCAGATACCTTAGCCCCTTTGAAACTACTATAGGTATGATTGGCTTTATCTTGGTTACACACAACCTTATGTACAAATTTAATTACGGAGTCACCTAGGATGTTTGATTGTCGGGGAGGATTGCTTACATGTTCCTGCTGAGCAGAGTCAGGATTGATTATACTCAATGTCTTAACAACAGGGTAATTATTAACTAATCTATTCTCGAGGAGAGGGAAACTCAGTAACAAATCACTTGATAATCCTTGTTGAACTTGTGTGTGTGTGTGTGTGTGTGTGTGTGTGTGTGGCATTAGAGTGTTCATTGTTTACATCATGTGATGTGGATGGGCTTGGTGTCTTAGCAACAGGGTCATTATTAGCTAAACTATTCTCAGGGAGCAGAAAATCCTAAAGCAAGTCCCTAGGTAATCCAGGTTGAACTTGTTCTGTGGAAGCATTATATTGCCCATGGTTTACTTCTTAGGTTGTGGCTGGGACTCCATTATTTGTTGATCCTATGACTGGAGGGGAACCATCTTATGGATCTGAAGGAGCTCTTGTTTCACCTAGAGGAGGTGGGAGGTCTTCTGGTTGGATTACATCCGAGTCATCACTTGAAGGGAGATATCTGTTAGATAATAGCAACGCAAATCCCAGTGCCTTATGACCCTTCTTAAATTTGTGGCCATTATTAATTAAGGCCCAATCAGATACAGCAATCTCATTCTCCTGCTCATCATCTTCCCTGTCTCTTTTCTTACAAGAAAGGTACAGTAGGAATTGAACACAGTTGGCATAAGTGATTCAGATGGTATAAAGTTAAGATGGGAATTGGATGCATTAACAGCACTTGAGGTACCAATGTGCTGGTGAGCATTGTGTTCAGTGTTTTTAGCCTTCTCCTTGACTCCAATTAGCATGTTTAAGAGGGTGAATTAATGGTTGCTATAGTGGAAGAGTTATTTATGGCTTTAATCTTTGTAGCCATCTCATCTGGGCTTCTCTCCAGCAAGTCTAATTTTCTGTAGAAACTATTAATTTCCACCAGAAGTTTTACATTATTTCTACATTTGTCACAAGTGAATTACCTTCCAATTACTTGCTTATAAATTAGTTTATACATAAAACAGCTTGAACATTTTAGACCAATTTCTCCCTCTAGGGTAATGATTGTGTCCACCATAATGATTACCCCTAATAACAGCCGTATACTACTTTTTGGCCTGCTAATATATATATATATGTGTGTGTATATATATATATATATATCTATATATAAAACTACTGTCAGGATATTACCCAATGTTCCTCAAATATAAAAGGAAAATAAAGTGCAGTATAGAAGCTTTAATATAGATTTGGTGTCTTGGAATGTTCACCAATCAAATGTACTCGTGTGTGTACAATAGGGGTAATAGCAAAGCACACTTTAGACAGCTATAACTTAGCTATCACAAGATATGCAGTTGCTCAAGGAACTTGCCTTCATTAGGGTACTTGAGCCTCATGCAACTGATGAGAGGTGCACACAGCAATATTGGTGATAAAATATAGATTATTGTATTTGCTAGACAAGGGCATACATGCATACTCTAAGGAGGTGACTGCACTCCCAAACCTGAATCTGTTATTACTTAGTTATCTCACCTCATACACAGTAAACTAACATTTACTCACTTAAAATATTGGTGCCTTTATTAATGGTAGGGCAAATATCTTTGTACAGGTACCGACTAATATATTCTGCCTTAGAAACAGAATACTCAAAACACTGCAAGATTAATTTCCCACATAATATGTACCAAGACTAAAGTAGTTGTTAAATTGGGACTTACCAGGATTAAAAACTAGCTAGACTTTCCCCTCAGTTCTCTGCAGTCCCTGCAGACACCTACTGACACATGCTGACGTGCTTGTCTCAGCTTGTGTTGCTGCACACTTGCCCCGCTCATGCTCCCCCTGCTCACTGAATGGGTGACTTTTACATCCTATGACCCAAAAGGAGCCACATGGGTCACCCAATGTTTAGCTCACGGTTATATTTGCTAACTTCTTGAATTTTATTCCTGTATAGGAGTGCTAGTTACTTAGCCCTGTCAGGACATTTTTAAATTAACATTTCAATAAAATGAAGTCCCCTTAGGAACTCTGTAGTCCTCCCCTTTCTACACATAGTTCTCAGGCAGAACTACACAACCCAGACTCCCTCTTGTCATCCTAGCAACCAGACAGCTATAAAACAGCTACGTAGCAAGATTGCTAGGTGTCAAGGGGTATCATATAGATTTGGATGAATCTGAGAAATAAAAGCAAGTCTGCACATAAAAAACACAACTAGCTGCCAAAGGGTCTGCAGCTTAGTGTCACTACTCATACTCTACCCTTAGCGTCACCTCACACACTCTACTTGTTGAGTCCCTGGGATGAGGTTTGTCAAGCTGTCTGATGGTTCAAAGAGAAGTACTACCTAGTACCGATGTAATGGGTAAGAGGGTCAACATAAAGTTAAAGAAGAAAAAAATAAGGATTTGACAGTGCATTCTGATACAGTAGTAGCCGACCTATACATTGCTACAGTGGGGTAAAACCACATATGAGTGAATATTATTGAGTAATTCAATATGAGCGAATCAATAATACCGCTCCCACGTAGAGCAAGTAGTGAAAAAGAGCTTTCAATAGAGAAAGTGAGTGTAGCATTCAGGGATACTGGGGGATTGTTTGTGGCCTCAGGTGCCTGGGGTTTCCTACTATCTGAGCCTTAGCTGGAGGGCGTAGGCTTTGGTGGTGGGTGTCTTGACTGTGTGGCTGCTGGAGGGTGGCCAGGGAGATCAGGCATCAGCTCCTCTGGGTTTCCAAGGGGCCGCTTCTGCTGTCCCCCCTTCAAGTGGACTTGAACTTCATCTACACTTCATCTGCTTTGGACTGCAGCCTTCTGTGGTTGACCCATTGGTGCTAGTCGGTGGCTGGGTGTGGGTTGGTAGACCTCTCTGGCTGGGCATTGGGGAACTGTGGCTGAAGAGTGGCTGGGCCCCAATTTCCTTTGGGTGTCCCCTATTAGTAGTCGGAGAGCTCCTGTTAGGGGACCAATTGTTCTGAGGGGGCTGCCTTTCCCTGTCTTGGCCACCCAATAAGGCCTAATTTTGGGTCATTTTGTGGATTATTCGCTACCCTTCCTTGACTGTGTTGATGAACTGCTCCTGAGCATTGGCACTGATTTTCCTTCTTGTCTGCTCCTGGATTTTGTTGAGAGGTGGTTTTAGTGCCTTCTTCAAGTTAAAGTCAGTCATTCGAGGACTGCCGGAGTGAGAGTACGTTGTCCTCTGTTGGACATTTTATTTTCTGCTTGCTGGGGGTGAGACCCTCAGTTTTGCAGACTTACATTTGGACTAGTATCTGACTTTGTCTTTTGCCCTGGTCTTTTACTTGCTCTCTTCTTTTTGACCTGTGGGATTTTGAATTTATTGTGGGGTTATGTGTTATTTTTTGGTGGGGCTGATTTAAGTGTCTTGATCTTTTTAATTCTTATTGTTTGGGGTGGGGTTTTTATTATATTATTTTAGTCTCTGTGGGGGTTTTTTGTTTGGGTATTTCATTATTTTGTAGCTATAGTTCTGGCTTTGTTAGTATGTGTAGGCAGCCAGCTCTCCCTGTCAGGTGCTACTCCCCCTCTAAGCTCCGGGGCCTCCGCCCTTTTGTCTGTCCTCCACTGCCTCCGGTGGCATATGACCACTGTAGGGCATTGGGGATAGTGGGCAGAAGGTGGAGGGGTGGGGGTCCTGGACCTGGAGGAGGTAATGAGCGGGGTGGTCAGATAGCGGTAGTTAGGACCAGGAGATGCCCTGGGGTGAAATGGAATTCTGAGCAAGGTCCTCCTTGCTTGGTGTTCATACTCAAGGGCTCCATCATGGGTGGACTGGTAGCTGGGTTGGTCCCGGTATCTCATCCGACTCACATGGTGTTGTGCAATGCTAGGTCCATTAAGAACAAGATGTCTGTTATAGCTGATCTTGTTGGGTCAATGGATCTGGCTTGCATCACTGAGAACTGGCTGGATGATAATGCTGGCCCTATTTTGGCAACGGCAATTCCAGCCGGTTTCTCCAGCAATACACTGTGTGAGAGTGGATCATGGGGGGGGGTGTAGCTATCTGTTTTAGATCAAAATTGGGCCTTGTGGATGCACCAGTTGAGGGACTCAGATCCTTCAATTGTGTCATGGTCACTGGTGTGGGGTGCAGGATGATTCTCATTTACCATCCACCTGGGGATGAGAAGTTGTTCCCGCAGGAGGTCGCGGACTTCGTCATCGATATGGCATTGGAGTCCCCCAGATTGATGGTGCTGGGCAACTTTAGTGCCTGGATTGATGACAAACTCTCACCTTTTGGTCAAGACTTCCTCCAATTTATGTCATCAGTGGGCCTCATACAGGTAGTTACCTCTGCAACCCACATTAAAGGCCACTCGTTCGATCTGATCTTCCTCCTGGGGATCGAGACCACCGTTCTGGTGGTGGAACCACTCAGTTGATCTGATCATCACTCCATAAGGTTCAATTTCTTTGCTCCCCCTTATAGACCTGCTCCTATGGAGATGGTTCAATACCACCTTTTGTGGTGATTGTCCCCAGATGGTCTTCTGGTGGAATTGGACCTCTCAGGATTACTGGGTACTAATGAGGGTCCGGAGAACCTTCTTCAAGCCTACAAATGGGCTGTGGTGGGTGATCTTGATGACTTAGCTCCTGTCCGTGTTTGCCCTCTCACCCTCTGCCCTCAGTCCCCTTGATTTGATAGGGCCTTGAGGGAGTTGAGGTGAATAGGGTGAAGGTTAAAATACATCTGGTGGAGAACCAGCCTTGATGTCAACAGACTTAGACTGATGGCTCATCTTAAAGACTATCAGTCGGCAATCACCCGTAAGAAGGCAGAATTCCTGTCCAGGTAGATTGCTGCAGCTCAGAATCAACCAGCTCTGCTTTTCCGAATTGTGGACAGACTTTGCAATCCAGCCTGTCTACAAGTTCGGATAGCTTTTTCTCATGAAAAGTGTGAGGAGTTTCCTCGATTCTTTGCTGATAAGGTTGCTGACATCAGATCGGAGATCCATTCAGTGCTTTCTTTGGGGGGGAGGGGGGAAGTGGTCGGCTGAATGTTGCTGTCCCTCAGCCTTCCTGGATGGAGTTTGACCAGTTAGTGATCGAGGATGTCATGAGGATTCTCAGGGAGATGTGCCCAACCAGTTGTAGTTTGGATCCAGGCCCTACACACCTGTTATTAGGCTGTCTTGATGTTATCGGCCTGATCCTTCCTTGCAGAGATAGTCTGGGGCTCATTGGAGTTAGGTAAGTTTCCCTGCTCCCTAAAGGAAGCAGTGGTGATTCTCCTTCTTAAGAAACCTTCCCTTGACCCAGACTGCCCCGCTAACTACCGTCCAACCTCTAATCTTCCCTTTGTGGGGAAAGTTATTGTGAAAGTTGTGGCACTACAGCTGGAGAACCATCTTACCATCCATGACATCTACGATCCTGTCCAATCCAGATTTCATAAAAGGCATAGTACTGAGACTGCTCTGGTTTGGGTGCTCAGTGATCTCCTGATTGCGAGAGATCGGAGATCACATACCATTCTGGTGTGTCTCGACCTCTCTTCAGCTTTTGACACCATGGACCATGGGGTGCTGCTGGATTGCCTGCATGCTATCTGTGGGCTCTCTGGCATGGTCCTCAGATGGTTTTGTTCATTCCTCACTGGTAGATCTCAGAGGGTGGTATCGGGCGTGAATTCCTCTGGTGCTTTCTCTCTCCCTTGTGGGGTACCGCAGGGTTCCGTGCTGTCCCCCATGTTGTTCGCGATGTATATGCTGCCATTAGGAGACATTGTGAGACGGTATGGGCTGGGGTTTCACTGTTATGCAGACGATACACAGCTCTACCTGTCTTTTGCTCCTGACCAGGAAAGTGCACTCTTGGTCTTTAACAACTGCCTGGCTGAAATCCAGAACTGGATGAATTCTAGCTGGTTGAGGCTTAATCCGGATGAGACTGAGGTGTTGGTATTGGACCCGGGTCACTGGATAAAGGGGTCGGGGCAGAGGGCCCCTCTGGACTTTGGCTTGGAGAATCCCAGTTACTGACCTCTGATTGGGTGTGGAATCTGGGGGTAATACTTGATGATGACTTGACACTTCATTCTCAGGTGTTGGCCATCATTAAGACCTCTTTTTTTCCATCTGAGGAATATCGCCCAGATTAAGCACCTGGTCCTGTCTAGTGACCTGCCTTCTTTGATCCATGGGTGTGTAACTTCATGCCTTGACTACTGTAACTCCCTCTACCTAGGGTTTCTTGGGATTGATATCCACCACTTGCAGCTGGTGCAGAATGTGGCAGCATGGCTATTGTCTGGATCTTCACGGTCTGGTTATATTACACCTATGCTGTGTGAACTGCACTGGCTGCCTGTTCAGTGGTGGATCACCTTCAAGGTCATTTTACTGACCTATAAAGCCCTACATGGACAGGGACTGAGCTACCTGCAAGATCTCCTGCACTTCTACTGCCCTCCCCGGCCTCTCTGCTCAACTGATGAGGGATTGCTGGAGATTCCCAGGGTAAGGCTTAAAACATCGGGATCTAGAGCTTTTTTGTTTATGGCTCCTACCCTGTGGAATTCTCTGCTTCATTGGATTTGGGGGTGCCAGACAGTGGAGAGCTTTAAGACCGCCTTGAAAACATATTTATTTCATCTGGCATTTGGTGATGTTCTATATTGATTAATTATTCTGTGCTTTATGGTTTTAATCTTTGTATGTTGAATTTTATTGTTAATGTGGTTTTATTGTGAAGCACTCTGATATTTGTTGAAGAGCGCTATATATATAAAGATTACTTACTTACTTGCTTACACTCGTAAGGAAAGAGGATAAAAGAATTATTTGGCCAAGCTTTGCTGAGCTGACCGTATGTTGTAGTGGTTGAGCCACTGCACCTGGAGCTTGAGGTGCTTGGTTCAGATCCTGATGCAGGTAATATTTTTGCTTCCGGGGGAGTTTCTATTATTTTCTAAGTCCGCTCCCGCTGGAGTTGAGAATCTTTATATTGGGAGGTGCAGGGGGCTTGCTCCCTGCAAATGGGGTGCATGAGGCATAGCCTCCCCACAAAATATGCATTTAATGTTTTTAGAGGACTGTCACTGTTTGCAGTGGTCTCTCTAGTGTGAAGTCGCCCTTTTTTCGGGAGCAATTTTTTTAATCCCTCTATTGAGCGGCGTGATAAGGGACTCATCCTTCTCACATAAAACCCTACAGTGGTAGTGGCACCATCCCATCAGGAGAGGACCTCTCAACTGAATGAAAAAGTTTTCCATGTTGGTTCATCTCTCATCCCCCCCCAAACTGGAAGAAATAATAGCAGTGGGAACTGACTGACCAGTCAGATGTCTTCTCATGCCATAAGTGGGATGTGGGATGTGCCAAAGGATGCAAGACTACATTATGGCCACTCATTCAGTGAAATTTCAAGGAGACTGGTACCTGCTGACACAGAAGATGTCAGATGACACTTGCAAAAACTCTTGGTGGCAGGTATCATAAAGGAGTCTTGGAACCACTATGCTTCACCTATAGTGGTGAAATAAAAGAAAACTGGTGCCTTAAGAATGTGCATTGGCTATTGCACCCTTAATCAAAGGACAGTGACCGAACAATACACCATGCATTGAGTGTAAGGTGCCCTGGACAGCCTAAGAAAGAGTAGATGGTTCTCTGTGCTGGACTTGTACAGTGGATACTATCAAATACTGATGGCTGAGGAAGACAAAGAGAAGACTGCCTTTATTTGTCCCCAAGGCTTTTATCAGTTTGAGTGTATGCCACAAGGGATATCTGGCACCTCAGCAATTTTGAAGCACCTAATTGAGAAGGTGCTAGAGGATATGAAGCTTCTAGGAGTCTCAGTCTATCTGAATTGCCTCGTAGTGTTTGGGAGGACACAGGAGGAACATGAAGTCCAACTACTAAAGGTGCTGGACTGACTGAAGAAACATAGTCTAAAGCTCTCCTTGAACAAGTGTCAGTTTTCTCACACTTCTGTGAAATATGTTGAGCACACTGTAGCAGAGCAAGGAATCAGTACTGACCCAACAATCTGGCTGAGGCACAACAATTTAAAAATGCTTCAGTCTTCCTTGGAGTTCTGTGGATACTATAGGAGATTCATGAAAGACTACTTCTCAGTGGTGAGGCCATTGAACAAGCTGACTCAATGGTATCCTCCAACCTGAAAGACCAAAGATTCAGGGACCAAACAGAAAAAAACATCACTGAACCTTTTGGGGATGCGTGGATTGAGGGCTGTGAAAAAAGCACTTTTTAAGAGTCATTTGATACCTGAGAAGGTCCCCATATTAACTTTTGCTAACTATACCAAGCCATATACCCTTCACATTGATGCCAGCATGGAAGGACTCAGTGCTGTACTTTACCAAGCACATGAAAATGGTATGAGACCGGTTGTCTGCACCAGTTGCAGTTTAAATCCATTTGAAAAGAACTATCCAGTCCATAAGTTGGAGTTCCTTGTGCTGAAGTGGTCAGTGACTGATCAATTTCATGAATATCTTCATGGAGCCAGGATCATTGACCTGCAGGAGTAGGACATGAACAGTGGAGGACATCGTTCTAGCCAAAGAAAAGAGCTTGGCTTGCGATCATGTAAAATCATATCTTTCAGATATGCCACTTCTCCTGAGGGAGTGGGACAAACTTTATCTAAAGAATGGCTGCTGTTTCAGATCACAAAAATGCAAATGCCTTTCCCCAAAAAGCAACTTGTTCTTCCCAGCAAGTGTCAAAAAAGTGGTTTTGTGATCACTTCATGAGGACATGGGACACCTGGGGATTGATAAAACATTCAGCTTCATACACAACCAATTTTACTGGCCACTCACAGCTACTGAAGGAGAGAGGCATTGTAAACTGTGCAACTGGTGGATCACTCGTAAGACTGTACTCCAGAGGATGGCTCCATTTGTAAACATTACCAGTACTGCACCAATGGATCTGGTCTGCATGGACTTCCTTGCCATTGAACCTGACCAGAAGAGGATTGGTAACATTCTGGTGGTGATTGACCACAACACCCACTATGCAGAGGCATTCTCTACAAAAGACCAAAAGGCAACCACTGTGGCTAACGTCTTGTGTGAAAAGTACTTTGTGCATTATTGCTTTCCCAGGTACCTTCTCTCCAATCAAGGGAGAGACTTTGAGAGTCATCTCATCAAAGAACTTACCAGCATTATGGACATCAAAAAGTTCTGTACCACTCCATATCATCTACAAGGTGAGCCTCACCCAGACAGATTCGACAGAACACTGTTTAATATGCTGAGGATACTGGACCCTACAAAAATGCCATACTGGAGCCACCAGGTACCTTTCTTAGTTCATGCCTATAACTGTGCCAAAATGACTCAACAGGATTTTGCACTACTTTCTAATGTTTAGATGGGAAACCAGAATTCCAAAAGACTTATGTTTAATGGATCAGTTGATGGTGCCTTGCCAGATATATACCTGAAATACACCAAAAGTTACATACTCAACTGAAAGAGCCCTGAGGGTGGCTCAAGAAGCAGATGGGAAGTCCAACCTATCCGACAAGACCACATACAACAAAAAAGTCTAATAGCAAACTCTCCAGCCAGGAGACAAAATACTTATCTGGAACTTGGGGATCCCAGCCAAACATAAGGTTGAGGACTGATGGAAACTGGATCCCTATGTAATTGTGGAACAGCTTACAAACTTGCCAGTTTATTATCTGAGAATGGAAGAGGAAATGTTGTGGTCAAAACTATGCATCAAAATCACTTTTTGTCAGTTGGTTAACTGTTGCCTGAGCCAATCAACCTAGTACATCTCTCACTTCCAAGGAGACCTGTCACCAGGAATAAGACCTGGACAAGAAAGAACTGTGCACCTCCACCTGAATTGCCTGTTGTCCTCTGGTGATTAAGTCTGATGTGGCATGTGGTCTATAGTAACTCTAAGGATGGGGAGCCCTACAGTTGTCCAGAACCATGTGAATATCTGCCTGCACAATTCCCCATGGAATTTCAACCTTCAGCACTTGGAGGAAATAATGTGAGTCATACCAGGCCACTGAATCTGACAGCAGCACCATTTGTTCTGACTGAATTTTGGCCCACGGGCATGGGCTTTGCTCCCATCACAAAGGATGTTGGGATCCCAGTAATAGAACCACCTCAGAATGTTGAAAGATTTGAACCTGTTCAGGTAGAAGATGCAGAGCCCATCAATAATCCTGATCAAATCATTGCAGAGGAAGTTGTGGGACCCCGCCATTCTGGAAGAGAAGTTAAACACCCAGTTAAACTCACAATGTCCGTGGTGTCCCCTGTTACCTCCCTGTAAATGTGGAGCATAAAAAGATCAATCTGTAGCCAAGCCTGCTATTGCTGCCCCTCTTGAGCTACCCTCGAGCTATTTCTGGTAGGTGAAATTGTTTACCATGATTGGAAAAGTCTAATACCAGTGTTTATCCTGTGTTCTGTGAAGTACACTGTTGATATGATTCAGATAGGATTCAGGTGTATTAGTTAGAAATGTTTATATAGGAATGAGCAATATTAGACAGCCTGTGTTGTGTTCTAATGTTTTATGTTTTTCAGGCCTTGATGAGAATTGCAAGGATTTCTTTGAGAGGAGGATGTAACCCCTCCTAAAAGGGGCTTGTCTTTGGCTTTTCTGGAGTACTGTGGCCACTTTCCCTGCACCACTGCTTTTCACCGCAGTTCCAGTCACTGCAGCTGTAGGACCCAGGACTAGACTGGACACTGTCATTTGTTATGCAGGTTTGTTTAGTGCCCTTCTCACCATGGCTGGTGTGTGCCACCCTCTTTGCTCAACCAGCCCCTAGCCTGCCTTCAGGATTGGGAAATCATTAGCAAAGAGGTTATTCAGTTTCAAGCAGCTCTCAAAGCTGCACAAAGCTTTCCTTACCTGGGAGCACAAACATTGGAGGCTAGTTCATCTCTGCAAAACAACTAAATGAATACATCCTGTCCCTGTGAAACTGAGATCAATTTGGAGACTAGTTCAGCTCTGCAAAACAACTAAATTAGTACATCCTGTCCCTGTGAACTGGATACCTATTAGGAGCTCAGCTTTGCAAAACAGCTCTGAATTGCAAGCTGACTCAGGACTTGTATGCATGCTTTTCCCCTGGAACTTGCAGCCACCAAGAGCCAGGGGTTCGGCATAACAAATAATGCATGAGATGATAGCCACTGATATTTAATCGCTGGATTTCGCACAAGGGAGAGATGCAAATTGAACAGATCTGTTCGACACAAAACCTCTTAGGAGAGGAAAGTGTTTGCAAAAAGCTTTGACCTGCTATTCCTGTTTGACTAAAATGTTTGTCCAAAACAGATTTGAGACCCTGAAAATTGGATTGATACAGCTAGAGTGCCAAGCTTGGGTTCTAGCACCAAATTAGAGTAGGGGTTGCCTTGAAAGCTGCTCTGCATTGGGAAGGTGGTGAGCCACTCCTTCTACTATTGTTTAGATTTTATCCTGACAGAAGATCAAACCAGCTGAGGTCCCAAGTGACTGCCCACCTGTTTGGGTGGGTGAAGGCACCCTTGTAGGGTAAATAGGATCATCTTTATAAAGAGCATCGCAGCCCACACCCCACACCACTGAAAGTGTGTTAAGTCTGCTGCACCTATAACCAGCTTACAGAGCTCCCATCATCAAAAGTCATCACGGTCCACACCCTTCATCACCATTAGTGCATTGGGTCCATCATAGCTGTATCCAGCCTACAGTAAAGACCATCTAGCCATCATCTGCTTAAGCAGGGGAGACATCCTTATGGAAACAGCATGTGCTTGTCATCTACTTTCCAAGCCCGTTTCTAACCATGAACATGGGTGCTAGTCTCCAAAAGGCATAACAGACTTTGCCCTTTATCATCTCCAGGCTTATTCAGCACACCTCATGGGTGGGGTGGTGTCATAATAAATCCTAAAGTTCTCCTCTTTTTATTGCTACTGTTAACTGTTTTAGTGACCATCTCTTGAAATCCATGGCAGATCAAAGATCAAAGATCAGGATGTAAATACAGAAACAAATGCAAAAGTGTAATTTCAAGTAATGGGTGAAGTCTGCTCATTGCATTTTACAAAAACATGGCCCTCCCACTGACATACAAAATCTAAGCACATTTCATGTAGTCTTCACGGCTAAGGATAGGGGTTTTGAGAATTTTCAAAGTGTGAAATAGAGGGCAGATCACATGACTGATTTACTGTGCTGTGCAAAATGATGGTCACATGGTACACTGACAAAGGAAGTTTACCGTGAGGTCCCATGCTCAGTGTGCAGTCCTACAGTTTTGCAAGATTTTGTAGGAGCTGGCTACTTTCTGCTCCATAGGAAATCAGTCAGACATGCTCACCCCATTCTCATAAAGTCTACACATCTGACCTTATTTATGAATGGAATGGAGTGAGTGTTAAGCTTGATAAGTCCAATGCACACCTCACACCTGCTCTCCTGCCTGGTTTAGGAGGGTGGGGTATTAGGGCTGGAAACCCTAATGCCTCATTCCCAGCTTTTGCCACTATGACCTAACTGGAGCATTAGCAAAGTTTTTTGCAAGGTATATACTGTATAGATATATATATATACAGTATATACATACATATATATATATATATATTTATATATATATATATACATATATATATATATATATATATATATATATATATTTGAGAGAAAGGGAGAGAGAGAAAGAGGGGCACAGTAGCACCTTTATTTATTTATTTAATTTGTTAATCAAGTAAGTGCACTAGACTGAGGGCCTTTTTCAGGCTTGACCCAGATAGGTCATACAGTACAAAACATACACAACTATATGATAAATATTTAATAACAATTACAAATACATAAATCAAGCAAATATACCATTAGACATTTTTTAAAAGCTTGTAATGAACAACCAACATTTATAGAGTCAGGCAAGCTATTCCAAAAATGCAGAGCAGCTGAAGTAAATGCTCATAATCCAGCTCTAGTTTTACAAAGACCTTTATTAAGCACAACCCCATTTGTAGACCTCAAACTAATTAACACATCCCAAAAAAAGAAGAACAGAAAGAGGAGAAGACACAGAATAGTAAACATTTTTGAAAATCAAACAACCCAAAAAAAATACTTCTTCGATGAATTGGGGATAACCAACCAAGCTGGGAATATAACTGACAGTGGTGAGTATGCACAGGAGACAATAAAACAAAATGGCAAATATTATTATAAACAACAGAAAGATTGTGAACCTCTGTAAAACCAAGATAAAAAAGGTTAGATAGATAATCAAAATGAGGCAAAAGAGAACCAATAGCTACAGTTTTATGAGTCTCAAAAGAGAAAAGATTGTTTAACTTATACAAAATTCAAATTTTGTGATTAATATTACAACAAACAAATTTGATGTGGAGAGAAAAAGAAAGCAAAGGATCCAAAATAACACCAAGGTATTTAAATTGGGATACTTGTTCAATTAAGTTACCTTGGTTATCATATAACTCAAGTAAGGAACAATTAATCAGCTTAACATGTAAACCAAAAACCATAGATTGTGTCTTCTTTGCAATTAAAATAAGCAGATTTTCAGAAAACCAATAATGAACAGAAGAAAAATCAGACTGAAGATCTTTAGCCAATTTGTGTTGTTCTTTAGCTGAAGAAAAAAGAATAAGATTATCATCATAAAGCAACGACTAACAATTTTTGATAACAGAAGGAAGATAATTAATAAAGTAAACAAAACTGGCACCAAAATTGATCCCTGAGGAACACCCCTGTCAATTTTATTCATACTAGACATCACTGAAGAAATTTACACAAATTGAGATCAATCTGTTAGATAATCTTCAATCCAAGAAATAACATTGGGTGAAAAACCCAAATATTTTAACCTAAAACAGCATTTTATGATCAATGAGATCAAAAGCCTTGGTCATGTCCATGAACATGGCCCCAGCGAGGAGACCATTCTCCATACCACTGAGAAACAAGTTTGTGAACCTGATCCAGGCTGTTCTACTCCCATAACCCTTTGAAAGCCATGCTGTTGTGGGCAAAATACCTTATATTTCTCCAAGAAATCTATATTAGGGTTGCATTAGTGTTTCATTAAAATGGTTATTTTCAGAGCTTATCTGTTTTAGATCCTATAATTACAAAATAAGGCATGCATCCCTCAGTCCTAGGACTCTAAGTACCCTTTGATTTCATGAAGATGTGTTTTTACAATCGGAGATATTAACAGCTGAAATTACATATTTTTGCCTGATTACCTACCTAAATTATTGCCCTCAGATAGCTAAGAAACATCAAAGATATGAGGTATGAAACTTAAGGGATTTACAGGTATCATATGGAAACAGGTGCTTTGGGGGTTTTCATTAAGAAAACTTAATTTGGTTTTAAGTTAATCGCGACTACACTACAGTCCCGTTTATCCAACCTGCCTCAGTGACAGTTAATTAGGTTGGATAAATGGGAGTTTGTATATGTGGGGTTAAGTGAGTAGAAGCCATTTTCAGTAGTGTGTTAAGTGCTTAAGTGCTTTGAAACTTTTTTTCGTGCTTTATGCTTTTTGTGCAAGTGTTTGTGCTTTGTGTCAGTACAGTAATGTATCAGTACTGTAGTGTAAATTTTAATTGCAACTGTAACTTGTACAGTACTGTATATTTTTATTTAAAGAAGTCCTTTAGACTCTTCTGCTGCAGCGCTCCAACTCTTTTCCATGCAGCTTGTGATCTCAGTTTTGTACCAGCATGACATTGAGAGGATCGTAATCAGGCTGACTTTCTATCCAGAGCAGGCACTGATCAAATGTGTTACTGCTCTGAATGAGGAGGGATGGAATGGGCTCTTCTTCCTCCTCTTCACTGGTCTTACTCATATCTTTGTTAGGCATGGATGATAGTCCTGGATGAACTTGATCGATGAGCCTCTTTTCATCCATAATACGTGTCCATCATCAGTGCTCTTACTGCACCCACTCTTCCATCTCCTCGGGCTTGAGTTCAGTCTGCAGCCATTCACTCATGTTCATTACAAGCACTGAAAGTGCACTGTTAAGGTCAGGTTTCAAGACTGGCTTGATCTCAGGCACAGTCTCTGTGTCTGCCACTAAGTTATGTTCTGACACTGCCCACATAATCCCTAACTTAACCCATGATTTGGCAATTGTGTCAACTCTCACATTATCCCAAGCCTCCCCTGCCATGTAAACCACATCCTTTATATTTATGGCCTTGATGATTTCCTGGAGGGACAAATCTTTACTTGTGTCTGATATGACAGCCTGCAATAAGCACTTCGATAGTCTCTTTGAAGAATTCCAGCATGCCCTGATCACAGGGCTGGATCTTAGATGTGTGTTTGAGGAGAAAAAACACCTTATGGTGTGATGATTGGTTGTGATGGGGTATGTCCAGATGAGCTGGAGCATTTTCCAGCAAAAGAATTGCCTTTAGGGGCAGATTTTTTCTGAGGAGAAAGCACTTGACTTCAAGGATGAAATTTTCCTTAAACCATTTGGTGAACAGTGTGCTGTCCATCCAGGCATTCCTCTGGTTGGTGTACAAAAGAGGAAGCATTGCCATTTTAACATGGGGGAAATATCTGGGCTCTTGATTTTCTGATGAGGAGAGGGTGTAACTTATGTTCACCAGTAGCATTGACACACACTAGGATAGTGACACGATCTCTGGCTATTTTAAAGACTGGAGCATCTTTTTCATTACTGTGAGCAAGTGTTTTGTCTGGTAAACAACACCAATAGAGACCCGTCTCATCTGTGTAGTAAATATGATCCAACTCTAAAGCTTCATCAACGATAAGAGCATTCAATTTCTGAATAAAGGGAGCTACCCCTTCCTCAGCAGCACTCAGGTGCTCGCCGCACAGTCACAGCTGGCATATGCTGTGGCACTTTTTAAATCGATTGAGCCAGCCATCACTTGCAGCAAAAGCACCATGGTCAACCCACAGCAACTCATGGAACTGAAGAGCCTTCTCTTTAAGGAGAGGGTCAGAGATGGAGTTCCTTTTCCCTCTCCTGGCAGAACCAGAGATAAATGGAGTTAACCCTTGCATCATTGTCTCAGGCATGCATATTTTTCCTCTTCTCAAGCCCAGACTAACCCTCCAAGGACATAGCGAAGTTTTGTAACTTCTCTTTTGTCTTTTTGATGTCATGCACTCTCAGTTTTTGAATACCATATTCAGCAGTGCGTGACACCGCACACTCACCATTCTCCAAGTGCTCCAGTATTGGGAGCGTCTGTTGCAAGATGAGCGCAATGCATTTCCTTTTTGTACTCATAATCATCAGAATACAGTCAAAATACAATGCAATAGTGCAGTTCTGTATCACAAACTGCCAGCAAGATGTATGCTGGTAAAAATGAGGGGTTTATTTGGGTGACAAAACGGATGTTCGGATAACAGGAAGTTCTGGATCAGTGGGGTTCAGATTATTGGGATTGCACTGTATTTGGTTGCATATGCTCATTCAAAAAAAAAACAACAAAGAAAAATAAAACCACATGTAGACTTTTTCATGTTAAAGTTTGATATAAACAAAAACTTTAAAGTACTGTAAGATAACGTTCTAAATTAGTAAAAACTGAAGGTGACAGTTTGGTGTGTGTGCATGAAGGAGGGTTAGTACAAGTTGCACAATATATTCTTTTAAACAAAATTAATTACAAGCAATCGGTTACCTTTAATTAATGATGAAAATCTTTTCAAAGAAATCCTTCAATAATTTTTTTTCTTCTGTACAATCTATGTAAAATACGTAAGAATTTGAATATGTTTTAAAATATTCAAGCTTCACAATGGTTTTTGTCCTCTGCAATGATTTTCACTCTTCATGAGGTTATGACTTATTTCATAAAATAGATTTGTACAATGGTTTTCACGCTTCATAATGTTTTTCAAAATCTTTGTGAGGAATGTATAGAATAATATACAGGTATCTGTGTGTTATGAGTTTTATACACCTGAGATGTGTGACGTATCATAAACTCTGAGAGCAAAGCCTTGCAAGGTTTATCAGGTCATTACAATACCTAAGGGTGCGTACAAAAACATCATAAACACAAAGATGCCCTGAGTACTTTTTATTATAACCGGTCCAAAAATTAGAAAGAAATGCAAACATTTGCATTGGAAAACAGGGTTTTATTTAAAGAGGCACAGAACTGTGTTACAACACATGGGTATTTCATTTTGAGCTGCTAGGAAACATACAGTTCGTCCCAACAGAGATAAATCTATTTAAGCAAAATAAATATTTGGCCTTACTGTAATGAGTCTGAGAAAAGACAGCAGGTTTGTGGTGCTGGAAACTATAGCAATGAAAACAGAAAGTGGCACCAAAGACTGAGTCTCATTAATCAAATCAGAATAGAATACACTGACTGAACAATTTTAACTAGTAACTTTGGAGCATTGCAATTAAACATTTATTTATTTGAGTTTTTTGCATTTTTTCTTCTTTGTAGGCATTTGTCCTCATGGTATGGTCAGGAGGGTTGCTATGGAAACTTGCAACTCTCACTTTCTTGATGATCACCTGAGTTTTGGCATTCGGAGTGAATGCTTGTAAACAAATGGTGTAATAACTGGGTGTGATGTCAAACTCATTTATTACAGCATTTCTCATCAACCAAAATCGGGTAGGTAAAGATGCCCACCAGTAATTATAAACTATTTCTTAAAAGCTTCATGCTAGACAAATGGTTTTTGTGCTTTGCAATGATTTTTAAAATCTTTGTGAGGATATAAAGTATTTGTAAAAACTTTCATGCAGCAAGACAGTTTTGAAAATCTACATGCTTCACAATGGTTTTAATATTCACATAAAATTCTTTATGAAGGTTTTGCAAATATACACATTGCAAGATGGTTCTGAAAATCTACCTTCTGCAGGAAGAGTTTAACTATGTGCTGCATGATGCTTATCAAAATCTATGCTGCATAAAGATTTTTATTTTGAACTTTTGTGCAGCAAGACTCTTTGGAAAATCAATGGGCTGCTCAATGGTTTTCAAATCATGTGCTTCATGATGTTTTTAATATTCACACATAAATCTTTTATGTAGGGTTTGAAATGATACATGCTGCATGAAGGTTTGAAAATCTATCTGCTGCAGGAAGATTTTAACAATGTATGTGCTGTTCGAAGGTTTTCAAAATCTACATGCTGCACAAAGATATTCATTTTAAAAATGCATGTATTGTGCTAAGCTTCTTAATTACTCAACAAAATGTTACTGTAATATACATTTTTAAATTCTTAAATGTTAAGGATTATATTTTACTGGGCCCAGTGGCATGGAGGGCTGAGGCATCCAGGCCTGAAGTTCTGTCAAGACAGTGACCCATGTTCATGGTGCTAGTGGGTTGCTGGAGGTCAGCCAGGGGAAGAGGAGGATCAAGCATCCCCAGAACATCTTTCCTCCTCCGGGGGGACAGTAGTCAGTGTTAGTCTGGCACCTAGCAGAGTCTAGGGGCTGGCACACCAATGCTGTAAGAAGGAGGGGCAGAGGTGGGGCAGATGTTTGGAGTGCCATGAACAGGAGCATGTGTAGCACCACCACTGGCATCCCAGCATACACCCCCCCTGCAGGGAGAAAAGAAGGAAACTGCCAGTGGTTGGATGATGGTAGGCAACGGCAGGCCCCACCCCCAGCCAGTTGGAGTCAGCAGAACTAATCATGTGTGTGGTGGAGGTGATCAGAAGATGAGTGCTAGTGGGCGTTAGGGGTTGGGAGAAACAAATCATCAAAAAAAAGGAAGATACGCTGGCTCATCGGTGCAGAGGTTGGATTTCTGCTTGCACCGCCGGTGACCTGGGTTCTGGAAGGACTCGTGTCATCAGAAAGCCAGCCAGGGGAGAAGGTTGGAGCATCCATAGACAGCCTCGCCTCCGGGGTGGGATGAAGCTGGCATTCTGCTGGGCTCTGGCAGAGGCCAGGAGCATGGCAGGGTGTCAGGGCTCTAATTTCCTGGGAGGACAGATGTTGGTGCATTCACCTTGACGCCAGGTACGCCACTCTGCAAGGAGAAAACTGAAAAATGGGTCCCTGGCTAGCCAGATGATGGCTCTCCAGTCCCCTTGCTGCCATCGCTGCTCCACGATCTTCCCACCCAGCAGCACCTGGAGCCATGCCGCAGTGCTGGATGACCCTCACCGGTGTCTTCCCTCTCAGAGGAGGGGACCCACCCAGCGAAGGGTAACGCCGGGCTACCTCCAGGGGGCTGCGATTTGATTTAAGGGTAGGTGGTGGAGATGGCAGACAGACGAGATAGGACCTTGGGGGCCTGAAGGAGGTGCTGGCCAGGAGGAGCAGAGGAGTACAAAAAAAAAAGGAAGATATTTAACTATTTGTGATGGAGAGTTTCACACACACACAAAAAAAAAATGTCCCTATGCATAACCAGCCTCCGTATGTTCCACAAAGGGCATGTATTAACATGCTAAATTGCAAATTGTGCACCTACTAACCAGCTGGACATGTGAGTCTGGGATCCACTCTCCGTGGTTGGACTGATGTATGGCTCTCTACTTCCACACAGTGTGCAATGTCACCTGATGGGCCTGACCTCTGATGTACAACTGGCTTTCAGTTCAAAGGGCCAAATGGTCTCATGGCCCATGGGAGCAGGTTATTTACAGGTTTTGTGTGCATCATATGGGAATAAGCATGCAGGCATACAACAATCAATGGAAGGGCAGTCTCCAACTCAATAGAATCCTTCTGACTTGTCACAGACCAGAAAGAGTCCAGTGAAAAGTATGTTATGAGTCACCTCAAGCTTTACATAGGGCTTTAAAGACAATAAGTAAATGAAGTTACTACAAGCATTTCTCTAAAAGTAAGAAAATGTATGAGGAAACTGCATTAAAGCTCATTATGGTTTGTCCACAAAGTTTGAAATGTATTATATGGGTTCTTATGTCTAATTCCCACCCACCATACCATGTCCCATACCCTCATGACCCAAGTATAGTCTAGAGGTACAGGGCCATGCATCAACACTATGGCACCACATACATGATCAATATATTACAATTTGGTAGATAGCAACCCAATTTCCACACCATCCCACCTCCCATACCTTCATGGCCAATTGGCAAGGTACATGTCTAAAATCATGCCACTCAGGACTGGTGTTTCACACATATGGTACACATTATAGATCTGTAATTAGAGTTATTTGGGGGGTGCACACCTGGGTCTACATCCATTTATATGTGAGCATTGCAAGGTTCAGGTTTTGTGCAGTAGCAAACCTAATGAGCATTAACATTGTGTGTGTGTGTGTGTATGTATATATATATATATATATATATATATACGGTGTGTGTGTGTGTATATATATATATATATATATATGTATATATTTATACAATGTGTGTTTTGGGATAAATGCAAGAATAAAAACTGATATCTGGATTAGCCAGTGAAGATATCATTGATATCTCCATGTTCCTATACATCATGCTGTTATCTCCACACTCCTATACGTCATACTGAAACTGAAACTGTCATTCTCACAGTCACAACTTTCACTTTTGTTCCCCAGTGTAGCGTGACCGAGCGCTATTACTACTGCTAATCTGCTGCCATACATTTCAAATAATGTCCAATCTCAATAAACAGTAACATAATTTGCTTTCTATAGTAACACTTATCTTGTTGACCCTGCTGCCTGCTCTTTGTCATTAAGATTTCAGAAGTCGAAGGCCAGAGACTCAGACCGGTAAAGAAATTCATGAGTTATTAGAAAAATGATTGCCGGTTTTACCGATGCTCGACAGCTGTTTATCAGGCTTATATCAGAGAGATGAAAGTCGTGAGCCAGAGCAGCAGAAGAAGAGTGAGCATGTGTTGCTATAGCAACAGACGCCACGCTACCTTCTGCTCCTCTGAAGCTCCTGACTCCGCCTTCTATTCTCGGCACAGTCGGCAGCTTTTTGTGGAGAAATTCAATTAAATGGCCAGAAGCCCACATTTTTTCTAACTTAGCTCATGGAGACTGCTTTACTACGAAGGTCTGGGAGCGAAGTTATGGAGTCTCTTACTGCCGCCCGGCCACGCTACATTTCTGGGGGAAAGTGAAAGTCCTCTTATGCTTGCCGAAGTGCAATGTAGCAGGATCAACCAGATAAGTGTTTTAAATCAGTATTTAACTAAACAAATATGGCAGGATCAGCTTAAATGTTTGAATGCAACATGTCATCAGTTCCGTTGAACGGGAATAATTCAGGAAAACAGTGAAATTACCAATATGGCTACTAGTGGGGTAACAAAACTCACAGGGACAGGATCAACCAGGTAAGCAATAATACCTGACAGGGTGGGCTTTATTGGGAAATACCGGACCGCCCAGGAAGGCGAATGAGGTTCGACGCCTGCATAGGCTAATGACATCAAGATATCTTCACTGCGGGTTTTCGCCACTCGTGCGACATATCATGATATCATTGGCCTCTTGTGAAGATAAATATGATATCTTCAGTTGGGCCATGTCATATCCCCTATATATATGTATATATAGATATATATACTAACATACTAAAACGCCAGCAGAGTAGGCCAAATGGTCTCTCGAGTCTGCTTGATTTTCAGCACCCGCACTGAGGGCAAATTTTGGTGTCCCCCCTGGTCAGATTTACCCTCCCCTGTCCCATTTCCTCTAAATCCGTCCACAGTCTCCATCTCTACCAGCTCCTGGGCAGTGCATTCCATGGCTCCACCACCCTTTCAGTGAAATAACATCTCTTCCTCTCCCTCTGAGCCTGCAGTCTGCCAGCTTACACCCATGACCTCTGTTGCCTCACCCTCCTTCCTTGGAACACCCTGACTGGGCCTCCTTATTGATCCCTTCATGTACTTAAAGACCTCTATCATGTCCCCCCGTCCCTCCTCTCCTCGAGGGTGTACATGTTGAGCTCCTTGAGCCTCTCCTCATGGTCCTCTCCCCAGGCCCCAGATCATTTTGGTTGCTATCCTTGACCCTCTCCAGGAGTATAATGTCCCTCTTCAAATGTGGTCTCCAAAATTGTACACAGTACTCGAGGTGTGGCCTAACAAAGCAGTTGTACAGTGGAAGGATCACTCGCTTTTCTGCTGGCGTATGCATCCCAGCATCCATTTGCCCTTACCGCTGCCCTCCTACAGGTCTCTGAGTTGTTCATTTTGACATCTACCACTACCCCAGGTCCCTCTCACCTCCATGACTTGAATTATGTCTCCTCCCAGGTATACTTGGCCTAGATGTCTGACTCCCAGGTGCAGAACCTTGCACTTCCCGCATTGAATTTTAGTTTCCATTTTCCTGACCACCTTCCAGAACCTCCAAGTCCTCCTGCAAGGCCACCTCCTCCTCCCCATCCACCACTGCACCTAGCTTTGAGTCATCTGCAAAGAGACCATCTCACCTCCTGATCCCCTTCTGATGACTGAGATATAGGCGTTGAACAGGAGTGGCCCAGCACTGACCCTGGGGAACCCCACTAGTAATCCACCTTGGGGATGAGGCTAACCCTCCAACCACCACTTTCTGAGTATGCTCAGAGAGCCAATTTCCTATCCATCTTAGCAACTGTCTCCCTACCCCATTTCATTCAGCTTAGCCAGCAGGCTACTGTGGGAACCGAATCAAACGCCTTGCTAAAATCCAGAAAGAGGACGCCCACTGGCCTACCCTGGTCCAGGGCCTCGCTCACCCAGTCATAGAACTCAACAAGATTTATCTGGCACGATTATCCCATGACAAGCCATGCTGCCTATCATCCAAGCACCCAGTTTGCTCAGTGACCCCTCTAGCCTTTCCTTGATAATGCCCTCCATCACCTTGCAACCACCGATGTCAGGCTAATAGGCCTGTAATTTCCTGCCTCCTCTCTTGATAAACCCTTTGGATCGGCATGACATGGGCCACCCTCCAGTCTTGGGGCACCCACCCAGTCCTCAGACAGATGTTGAAAAGCTCTGCTAGAGGGACTGCCAGGACATCTGCCAGTTCCCTCAGCACCCTGGGATGTATCTCATCTGGCCCAGATGCTTTCTCCATCTGAAGGGACATGAGGGCTTCCCTTACTCTCTCTACTGGGATTTCAGCCTCATCCTCCCCCTTTTCACCATGCACTGCTGGGTCCCCACCTGTCTGTGGTGGCCACTCCCTTTCCCCAGACCCATCAGGGCCCTTGGTCTCTACTGGTCTCACCCCTTGCTCCAGTTTGCCCCCGCTCCCCTCACAAGACATAGCCCCTCCATCCCCCCGGTATAAACTGAGGCAAAGTACTCATTTAGGACTTCTGCCTGTTCACCCACCTCCTGTGCCCAGCCATCCCCTACCTTTATCTTGCTGATCTGCCCCCTTACTTTCCTTTTTTACCCAATGTATCTAAAGAACCTCTGTCCCCTCTGGATCCCACTGGCCAAGGACTGCTCCTCTTTGCCTTAGCTACTCTCACCACCTTAATGACTCTGTTGGCTGTCAGCTCATATTCCTCCTGATCCCTTTCACTCCTCAACCACTTGAAGTGCCTATAGGCCACCTACTTTTCCCTCACCACCTCCTGTACCTCCCAGATCCACCAGCAGGGGTTTTCTGTCCTTACCGAACTTGCGCTTTTCCCATGCGCAGGATCTGGTAACCTGCTGTATTCCCCTCCTAATGATCCCCCACCTGCTTTCAGCATCCATATCCAGCCTTATCATGTCTCGATGTTCTTTAAGGATCCTTCCCATCTCCCTGAAGTCTGCACCCCTAAAGTTGATTACTACCATCCTTGTTCGGCTTTCCTCCCCCCCAGGTCCAGGAAGAACCAGACTGTGGTGTGATCACTCCCAGCCAATGGGTCCCTCACCTCTAGGCCCCTAATCTTATCACTGTCTGCCAGGACCATGTCCAGTGTTCAGGCCTCCCTAGTTGGCTCACCCGCCTGTTGTGTCAGAAACGCATCCTGGAAGACATCCAGCAGCCTTTGCTCTCTGCCCACTGGTGACGTCATAGTCCCCCAGTCTGTTCCTGGCATGCTGAGGTTCCCCATTACTATTACCCTTCCTCTCTAATCTACAGTATCCCCGAGATTTGCCACCAAACTTTCTTCTAGGACCTCCACCAGTGCTGGTGGTCTGTATGCCACTCCAACCTTTACTCTTTACCTCCTGCATCAGCAAGGTGACCCAAATAGCCTCCACATTCCCTTCTGCCTCCTCTACCCCTCCAATACCCACACCATTTCTGACTAACAGTGCTACACCACCACCCCATCCCTCCCCCCAATCTTTTCTGAACATAGTGTAGCCCTCCAGATTTAGGTCCCACTCATGCCCTTGAGTGGCCCAGGTCTCGGTGACTGCTGCCACATCTACCTCCTCATCAACTAGCATCTCCTGGAGCTCAGGCATTTTATTTCCTAAGCTCCTGGCATTTATCAAGACCACTCTCCACCACTTTTCCCTCCTCTCCTTTCTCCCCCTTGAGCTCCCATTTCTCTGCTCCTGTACCCTACCCGGTGACCTGGTTCCATATCTCCCTAGCCCCTAGAGGAGTGGAGAACATGTCCCTCATTTATCGTATCTGCTGGCACTGCCCCTTTTTTGATCCCTCCCTCTTCACAAGTTTAAACCCCACCTTTCTCTGATGAACCCAGCTAGTTTGAACTTTAGGATTTCCTTCCCCTCCAAATTAAGGTGGAGCCTGTCCCTAGCATACAGCCCCTTATCCTCCCAGGTCTTCCCCAGTCCCCCAACAAGCCATACCCCAATTCCTCACACCACTCCCTAAGCCACAGATTTATCTCCCTAATCTTCATCTTGTTTTCCCCACTAGCCCTTGGCACCAGCAGGATTTCTGAAAAGGAGATCTTACAGCCTATGGAAAGGCATACCCTGGCCAACTCCTGGAACCTTGCCTGAATTTCTAGTTCACTATTACCATTTATGTCATTTGTCCCCAAGTGCACTAGAATGTCCGGGTTCCCTCCGCGTTCCCTTGCCAGTGAATACAACTCATGCTTGGCCTTGTGCACTGTCAGGCCTGGGTAGCATTTGGTTCTGATCAGACAGCTTTTCACCTCCTCCTACTGCTCCCACTGTATGCCTCTGATCATGGAGCCCCCAATAGCAGTACTCTAACTTCCCTTGCCTTCTTGTTCACCCCTCAGGTTCCCACTCCTTCCATGCCCCTCTTCATCCCTTCATCCGGATTCTCCCCTCAACCAGCTCCTCGCACCGCCCACAATCTGGGTGTTGAAGGTAGCCCCTTCATTATTGCCCCTGGTCACCTCCTCTACCCATGTCCTGGCCTTCTATATGTAATAGAGAACCCACTCTAAGGTGTGCAGTCACACTCTGATAGACGCACGTCGAGACTGCACACCCTAGAGTGGATTATCTGTCTTATAAAATGGCAAAATTGTTTTGAAGGGGGTTAACAATCTCACCCCATTCTCCTTTACTGTAGCATGTCAATGTGCTGACACATGGAATGGGGTAAGATTTGGGCCTTATGACCCCAGTGACACACCCCAGAGTATGTCAGTCTGTGGAAGATTGGGGTGGGGGTGTGTGGGGGAAGTTAGGGGTTCAGCTCTAATGTCCCATTTCCTGACTTATTTTTGCTTTAACCCTAAATTATGTATATTTATAAAATGGGTAGGGAAAATGATGTGTACTGATTGGATGAAACACATCACATGACTGTGCGTATATCACAGTGTGACCGCACACCTGCACTTTTACCCCCTTCAAAACAATTTTGCCATTTTATAAGATAGATAACCCAGTGTAGGGTGTGTTGTTGCACTCTGATATATGCACACCTTTGGTGGTTGATGTACTCTACCTGCGGCATCGTGCATAACATTGCACACCCAGGCGTGCATATAGCAGAGCGCAACTGCACACCTAACCCTAAAGCTCACCCCATTCCATGAGTAAATAAGCTGAGATTGGTACAGTATATGAGAATGGGGTGAGCATTAGGGTTGACAATTCAAAAATTTAAAAATTCAAAACCATCTGTGCTGTAGGCTAGTTCAATGAAAAATCCCAGCAAAGTGAATGAGTGGAAACATGCTTTTTTCACATCTCCAAAACTCAGAAACCACAGCTCCAACTGAAACGTAACTTGCCACATCCAGAGATTTTCCCTGGGTGATGGAACATGCCAATTCACATGCAAGTCTGTTGAACAGCTGCAAAGTTACTAAAGTGCAAATTTTCGAGTTTAACATTGAAGTGCCTAATCAATCCTAACTATATGGGTGCAATGTGACCCTGTGATATATCAATTGCAAAAAACATAATTAATGCTCTACTTAGGGTTAAAGCAACAAAAGTGGGGAAATGTGGTGTTAGAGTTTCTAACCCTAATACCCACCCCCACCCTGCACACGCCAACAGGTTTTGGGGGTGTGCCTTGGGGTCATCAGGCCTAATGCTCATCCCATTCCATAAGTAAATAAGCTGAGATGGGTACAGTATAGGAGAATGGGGTGAGCAATAGGGCTGACAACCCCAAGGTACACCCCCAATGCCTGCTGGTGTGTACAGGTTGGGGGTGGGTATTACAGTTGGAAAATCTAATGCCACATATCTCTACTTTTGTTGCTTTAACCCTAACTAGAGCATTAACTAAGTGTTTTGCAATTTATTTCCTTACTTTTTGAGACAGTATTATTGTATCCTTATTTGCCTGTGGTAGCACATGGCCCTCTGGTCCCTGCATTCCCATCCTCCATAGATGTGTATATGTACATAGCTGTGGAAGCACTCCAGGCCCTGTGCCTCCATTAATAGCACAACAGTGATCAAATTGTCAGCATAGCCATCTTATTACCATACCTCATGTACCCAGTACAGGAAATATTCAGATCCCGCCAAAACATAATTCTGCTCAACTGCAATGCCATTCCATGCCACAGGTGCAAAAACATATTTAGGCTGGGATTTTAAAAATGACAGCTGTGACATACATGAGGTGGGGTAGTACGAAGACTATGTTGAAAATCTAGGGTCAAAACATTTTAAATTTCCAAAGTTACGAGTGTGTGTAGCAAAATTGCAACAAATGGTCATATCTTTGCCATTTTTGCATATTTTCACCCAAAATGATCAACATAGAATTACATAGGCTACATAGGTTGATTCAGAGCAAAGAAGACCTAAGTCCAAATAGCTTGCTACTTGATTTAACCGTACCCCTTAATCCTGCTCCCTATCAAATACTCATCCAATTTCTGCTTAAACTCCCCATAGTGTTGCTTGCCACCACCTCTACTGGCATGCCATTCCAGATCTTCTGCACTCTAATAGAAAATCAGTGTTTTTTCTTGTTGGTCCTGAACCTTTCGCTGGCTATTTGTAAAGAATTCACCCTTGTACAATACTTCTGTTCCCTGAAAACAAGGCCCAGCTGTTCCCATAGACCTATGTCTGAAAGTGCTTTGTATCAAGCACACATCCCCCTAATCTATGGAACTCAAGCTAGTATGTTCCCAGTACAGTCAACCTATCCTCATAGTCCCTGTTTTAACTTTATTGACTAATTTAGTTGCCTCCTCTGTACTCTCTTGAGTGCCTTAATTTCAGTTTTACCTCCTGGGGCCCAAAACAATGTTTTTTAAACAGTGTAATATGCTTGCTAGCCTTTTTACAATTTTGTTACAATGTAACCTAAAATTTAGGTAATTTGTTATTCTAATCCCAAGGTCTCTTTCATCCATTACTTTCCTTAAGGAAATCCCATTTAGTCTGTAGTTATGTTTCATGTTTTTACTTCCCAGATGCATTACAGTACACTTGTCTGTGTTGAATGTCAATTTATATTTTACTGCCCACTCCTCCAGTTTGTATAATGCTGTCTGCAATGTATTTGTATCATTAATATTGTTAACTGTTAAACCTATCCTAGTATCATCTGCAAATCTGGATTCCCAGACCCTCCCATTTGTCCTCATAGATGATATATAAATGTTAAATAAACAGGGGCCCAAGATAGAACCCTGCTGCACTCCGCTTGTAACCGCGGACCACTCTGAGAATGTCCCCCTGATTTAAACCCTCTGTTTTTTATTTGACAGCCTTGAAGCAATCCATTTAGAGATGTTACCCTGAATCCTTTGATCAATTAATGCATCAATGAGTTCGCCATGTGGGGCCTTGTTGAATGCCTTCGAAAAATCCAAAAATAACATCCACCACTTTCCCTGTCCAGAGCTTCACTGACCCTGCTATAAAAGCCAAAGGTTAGTCTGACAGGACTATCATTTTGTAAAGCCATGTTGTGTTTGATCTGCTTCACCCTGTTGCAGCATATGGAGTGTAATATGATCTTTTATGATGTCTTCCAGAATTTTACCCATGATTGCTGTTAAGCTGACTGGCCTGTAGTTTCCCACCTCCTGTTTTGAACCCTTTTTATGTATTGGCACCACGTCCACCTGTCTCCACCCCTCCAACACTTCTCTCTGGTCCAGGGATTTCTGAAAAATCACTGTCAGAGGGCCTGCTAATTCATATGCAAGTTCCTTAATGACTGTGGATGTAGCCCATCAGGACCCTGTGCCTTATTCTGGTCTAGTCTTAATAGCCGTTCCCTAATATTAATGGTTTCTAGTATCAGGCGATTTTCACTAGACATGGGTAAATGGTTTTTAGTGCCATGGGTTTTAGGATTAAATATCGATGTGAAAAATGTATTGTATAGCTGTGCCATTTAGTTATTATCAGTGACAAGTGACCTTCTAATATCTATTAGTGGCCCTACTGTTTTTGCTCCCCAATTTTTTTATTTATATGTGAGTAAAGGATTTGTAATTGTTTATTTATTTATTTATTTATTTGTTCTAGGATTACAAATACCTTTGAACCAAGGCTCTTTTACAAAGGTTCCACGTCATTGGTACAATTGAGACAATCATAAGCAAAGATAACAGTTTATAAAATTAAAAAAAAACAAAAAAACAACACATAGTCTTGTAGATGAAAAAAGAACAATAAGGTGAAACTTTGGGGAAGGGAAAGGGAAAGGAGGAGGGTGAAATCAGGGAGACTAAGTGGATGGGAGAGAAGGGGAAGTAGGTTGGGGGGACAGAGAGAGGAGAGGTGGAAGGCGGATAAGAATAAAGGTAGTGCAGCCGGGTGGCATTTGTCATGGGCCAGCAGGGGAGGTGAAGATAGGAAGGGGGGTGCTGGCAAAGTGCAGGAGTAGATGTGGGTCCAAAAGGGCATCTTCAGCTATGGAACCAAAAGATATCTTTAGCCACAACAGTCACAGAGGTTGGAGGCAGTCAGTGTTAAGTAGAGACGAGTCTTAAAAGTGCTGACGATAGTGAAAATGAGATGTTACTGGGAAGACACGTTGTACCAACTAGTGGCCGGTAAGCAAAGGATCTTTGGCTTAGAGTATTTGTGTGTAGCAATGCAGACTTACAGAAGCTGAGGTTTGATCCCCTGGTATGTCGGTGTGGATTCTCGGTTGTATGAGGGCACAGACTCCAAGGGGCAAGGCCCAGCAAGATTTTCTTAGTAGTAATACAAGTTTGGTGTTTTATTCGATTGGCAAGATTCAACCATCCAGTTTGAGAATAGAGGTCACAGGTGTGAGTTAGGCATTGGGAGCCAGTGACAAGTCGACAGGCCTTGTTGAGGGCGGGGATACACATTTGAGTGCGGGTGGTTGTAGCAGCGCCCAGAAATGATAATGCCATAATCAATGATGGATATGATGGAGCTCTGGACAGCGACAGTGAGGGCTTCAGGTGTCAGGTGTTTCCTATGATGGAATAGCAGGCCTAGCGGAGTTAGTGGCTTTGGCGACATAGTCAATGTGGGCAGTGTAGGAGAGGTGAGGGTCAAGGGTGATCCCGAGGTATTTAAAGTTTTGACCTGTTCCAGTGCGCACCTTGTCTGGTGATAACGAGAGTTGAAGTGCTTATGTTTATTATTGAGCTGCCAAGATCATGGCCTTTATTTTTTTTGATTAAGAATGAGTTTGTGCTTAGGAGCCAATTCTCAACCGAGGAGAAGCCGAGTTGGAGATTTCTTTCAATTTCTTTGGGTCCTGTGTGTGGCAAGAATTACTGCATCATCGGCATACAGGGTGAGATGTTCAGTGCAGGAGTCCGTAGGGTGTTAAGGGAACAGGCTGAAGAGTAGGGGGCGAGTATTGAACCCTGGGGGACTCCAGAGAGGACAGGTCTGGAATCAGAGTGCACATCTCCAATTTTACACGCTGGGTACGGTTTTAAGATAGCTTTGGAACCAAGAGATTGAATCATTGAGAGACCAGCATTTTTAGTTGGCTCAGCAGGAGGGAGTGGTGGACAGTATCAAGGCTTTAGTCAGGTCGATGAAAATAGCACCAGTTAGTTGTCCATTGTCAAGGAGCTGTGAATGGAGCTGGTGAATTCGAGTAAGGCAGAGGATGTACTATGACCTTTTCTAAAGCCATGTTGCTGTTACAGAGAATATTATAATTGTCCAGATGCTCGTAAGTTGGTCCGCAATATACTGCTCCAGTGCCTTCAATAGGGAGGCAGAATGGAGATAGGGCGGAAGTTCACATGGTCAGCCTTATCACCACTTTTGTGAATTGGGGTAACAGTGGCCATTTTCCATTTGTCTGGGAATTGGCTAGAGGAAAGAGAGAGATTAAAGATCTTGGTGAGGGCCCAAGTACCTCGCTGCTGTTAGGGCCAGTAGCTTGAGGTCAAGTGTGTCATTGCTTGTTCTAGATTTGCTGATGGCTTTGGCAATGTAGTTTCGGACTTGATGTTTCTTTAGTGCTTTAAAGTAGAAAGGTGGGTGACAGGTGTGGGTGGAGGAGTTGGGGGGGATGGGAGTTGACACATCTTGGAAGAAGTCGGAGGGGAGAACACTGCTAAGGTCAGTGAAAGCGATGTTAAAAGTGTTCGCAATAGTTTTAGAGTCGAGTGTAGTGTGCCCATTTATGTTGAGCATGTTCGGTGAAGATTTTGACTGCTTCCCAGTGACATCTTTAATGTTTTTCCAGAAATATCTCCCATTTCCCCAGGAGTTAGTGAGGGCATTTTTATAGTAGTCAGATTTCTGTTGCTGAATGGATTTGGTGCAGTCGTTCCGTGCCCATTTATAATTCTGGATGTTGAATTGCTTACCAGAGTTTCTAGCCAGTTCCCAGAGGTGGTCCCTGGATTTAAGTCTTTTTAGGAGGTCTCCTGACAGCCAAGGGTTACTGAGCGATTTAACTTTACACTTTTGGAGGGGGCAAATTTATTACAGGCTTCATTGAAAATGTGAATAAATTGCTCCAGTGCAGTATTAGTATCTGTTGCCTTGAAGATGGGGGACCAGTCCTGCAGACTGAGGTGTGATTTGAGGTGGGTAGCTGACCAAGGGTAGGACTCTGCTGGTGATGATTTTTGAGGGGCTTATAGAATTTGTTTGACCAGGTACAGCTGATGGGAGAGTGGTCACTGAGTGAGTCAGGGAGGACTGAGATTTTCGTGATCTGAGAGGGTGGTTGGTTAGGATCCAGTCGAGTAGGGTGCAGGTCCCAGTTCTGTAGTTCTTTCTGGTTTCATTGTCAACCATTTGAGTCAGGTTAGCTGATATAACAGAGTCCTTAAATGACCCACATTCAGCTGAGAGCCAGTTAATTTTAAGTCACCAAGAAGGATGATTTCAGAGTCCGATGGGTGGGATTGACAAAGTCAAGGACAGTGGTTAGACCAGGTCCCTTTCTTTAGGAGGTATGTAAACAGTGACAACTGTTAGGCCTTATTGTGGGCGCCTAATAGGAGTCTGATGGGAAGAATCTGAGCAGGTGTTGCTGGAAGATTGGAATCAATGGGGTGTCCTCAGAAAATGTCTTTCACATATAAGGCACACCTTCCACCCCTTTTGGACTTACGATCAACCCGGAAGACATTGTAGCCAAGAAGGGTGATTGCCTGGTCAGGAATCTTTGGGGTGAGCCAAGTTTCAACTACTGACAGAATATCCGGGTTGTGTTGGGTGGTAAAGGCTTGCAGTGCATCAAGCTTCGGAAGTAAACTGCAGATGTTCAGGCACATGATTGAGAGAGTGCCTGCTGGTTTGTTTTGGTTGGAGGTGTTTGGTCCAGGGTTAGGGTGAACAGTCCCTGATAGCAGCAGAAGGAGGAGCACAAGTTTCAGGGTGCATAGGCAGAGTTCAGTCAGAGAGAAGTTGCATTTCTTTTTTGAACAGTAGTATGCCAGGTGGTAATGTCGAAAATGCAACATTGGAATAGTTGTATACAATGTGGCTAGATGTGCCCAAGGCTCACACATGAGCAGGGACAGATCAATTTTGGTGGTGTGCCTCCAGGGTGAGGATTTGCTCCATTGCTAAATGATGTAAAATAATCAAATCCACAGTAAAATAACCAGTAAACTGTTTGATCTATAGTAACAAGAAAAAGGATGTTAAATTCTGGAACACTGGCCTGGGGCATATGCAGGAAGTTAAAACTTTTGTCAGTGTCTTCCCTTTGTTTAAATAGTTGTGAATGGTCCTCAAAGACATGCAGTTCCCTTTAGCAACAAGGTAGACGGAAATGTGGATTCAGTTTGCACTCCCCAGGTTAGAGCTTGTAGAATTTCTTAGCTGTACTTACTTTGATTGTGATGGCTTCCAAAAAAGTTGATTTATCATGAGAATCCTAATATCTGCTGGTGATGTTTTCCAGTTTCTTAGTCCAGGAAACTTTCATAGATCACATATCCAAGAATGGTCTAGTTCCTCCAAGCCAAAACACATGAAAATCTACAAAACTAAACTATTGACAGAGACAACACAAACACCCAGCCACAGCCCAAGTAGGCAGAGCCTAACTTTAGCTGCCAGTCTTGATTCATGGGACCTTGCACCTGAACTATTAGTTTTTTTGAGACCTTTAGAGCGTTCTTGTATGAGTCCCAACATGACTGATGCACACCTTTCTTTGCCCTTGCATAGGCTTTATTTTTCTTGTTTATGTATTTTTTGACCCTAACTGTCATCCATTCCTGTGTAAACCCAGAACCAGTGTACTTTTTTCTACCTGGCACATACTTCAGCACAAGGATGGTGATTCTTTTTCCAAACATTTCACCCATTTGATGCAGAGTCTTGTGCTTAAAGGCATCCTCCCAATCCCATTCTCAAACCCTTTCTCATGTTTTTAAAATCTGCTCTATCATAGTTCATAATAATGATATCCCCCCAAACTCACACACTCATTTCCTATTATAAGAAAACCTACCATACAACGATCGGTAGATCCTAGTGGTGATAGTATCTGACACTCCCTTATGGTATTAGACATGTTGCAGAGGACTATGTCTAATACATGTTCTCCCCAGTACACTCCTCTACATAGTGATCCAAACCCGCCAGGTTATATGTCTCTAAATATTTTAATTCAACGGCTGATTTGGCCTCTTGGTTTATCCAGTTGATTCCTGGCAGGTTAAAATCCCCTAAAAGTATATAGCTTTTAGCTGCTAGTAGTGTGTTTAAACTGTCCAAAAGAGTCTTATCTTCTGAGATTGTATATGAGGGGGGCCCTGTATACTATGCAGATATCAGCTTTGGCTCCATGCAGGGGCATAAGTTTAACCCAGATCAGTTCTAGATCCTGCCAGTGTGATCTATCGATTTGTTCGGAAACAATCGCATCTGATACATAAATGGCTACCCTTCCCCCTCTAGTCCCCATCCTGTCCCTAAACTATAATGTATACCTATGGATCTGCCTATCCCATACATCTTCATTATTTTACCACGTTTCTGTGATTGCACAAATTTAGATACTGCCCTTGGATAAAATATATCTAAACTTCTGAATTTGTGAGTAAGGCTCCTGGCATTAAGTGACAAACACTTCCATTGGTAAGTGTTTTTGCACAATGGGTATAGTTTTGGTGGTGAGACCTCCAGTTAAGAATAATTCACTTCCCCCATCTCCCCCTATATGAAGTTAAATGTTTCTGTAGCTCATGCCTTATTTTATGTGCCATGATTCTGTTGCCCTTTTTATTTGTGTGTAATCCATCCATTGCAAATAAAATACTGTCCTGAAATTGGTTCCAATGTTGAATAAAAGTATGCCCCTCTCTATGGCACCATCTTCTGAGCCACCCATTCATTTGTCGTATGTCTCTAGTTCTAGTTACTGTTGCTCTAGGGACTGGGAGTATTTCAGAAATTAGAAGGTCACACCCCTTTTGCCCTTAGTGCTTCTCCCACCTGCTCAAACTCTGGATGTCTACTTGATTTCTTTTTCCTATGTCATTTACTCCTATATGCAGTAAAGTAACTGGTCTCTCTGTGTTTGACAGCAGCCCTGGAAGAAGTTTTCTAACATCACCCTGGTAAAACATGTACTGTGGTATTTTCATTTCTATTTTTACACAAAATGTGGTCTGTGTAATGAAGTACTGAGCATTCATGAACAAGGACAAGAACATTTTTCAAATCCTGCCTGAAAGGGAAATTCTCCTAGCAACAATGAAATCACCTTTTGGGCAGTAGTTGCATAATGACAATCATATTGTTCATGAGGTGGGTCCCTAAAAGGCCATTTTGAAAATTTGGTGTCAAAATGTCAAAAAATGACTAAGTTATGCATAAAAATTGAAACCCCCATTGAAATACATTGAACCACTTTTACCTTAGTTACTTATATTGCAGTCGCTGGTTCCAGCAGCAAAACGTGTCTGCGATTGGAGAGTAGGTCTTGAACCTTGGACCTGTTCAGGTGAGTGAGGCTGTGTGGAGGTGTACTGTGGAGTGGGAGTGGGGGGACTGATTGGCGAGGGACCTTTTTTTTTACAGGTTTGAAAAAAAAATAGAGAGGGACCGTTTCCTTTTTTTCAGGGTTGTGCCTGAAATAGCAGGGTTGAGGTTACCACTAGACACCAGGGAACAAAATTAAATTATGAGGACGGTGATCAGAGGGTGGCTAATCTATCTTTTATCTTATTAAAACACAAGTTTATTCTGGCTCTGTGTTCTAGAAAGGCGAGTTGTAGAAGATGCACACTCACACGGGGGTTTCTTGGTCAGCAGTGTCAAAGCAGCCCTCAATCCAATATCATTATTATGATTCAGAGTCTACTACTGTGTACAGTAGTTTTTAGGAAGACCAGTGATAGTTTAGAACCCTCCCTTGTGGAAGCCTTTTACGTTATACTGCTTAGTGTGCTAGCAACCTTCTCAAACGTGATGGAGTTCCTCTAATGGAACTTTTGTATACAGCATAAGTCTATTAACTGATTTATCTAAACCCTCGCAATGTGTACCTTGCTAAGGAACAGATTTTAGAAATCCATATCATGGACTGCATTAAGATAAAAAGTGTAGGCTGGTACGTATGTGTTTAGTGTTGCAATTTAGGCTTTCAGCTCATTTGGATGCATAACCCATCTGCACTGTTTGTAAATAGGGCCCAGAGTGCTTCGCAATGGCATACTACTCATCCCCTCTATTAATAGCGCATATATGCTCATATATGCTCCCCTATGCAGGTTTTAAACTGCTGTGTGGTGTGTCCCACACAGAAAGTTGGACAGCTGCAGGTCAACAGATATACCTCCCCAAGGATGTTATATGAAATAAAATGATTTGTAGAAACACTCTTTGAAGTTCTGGGGTTTATGAAATCCTTACAAGATTTAACATAAATGCAATAGATATATCTGCCACACTTGTATGTGCCTGGGGGCTAAACAGGAAACCCTTTCCTCTCAGGGCTAGGGAGTGTGCTGGGTGCAACAACATTTCTAATAGACTTAAGCCTCTTGAAAACAACTGATGGACCTCTCTGAACTAGACTTTTTGACTTAGGTTCCACGCTTACTATAGAATGTGCCAGTTATTATGAATGATTTTACTAACTTGTCTCAATCTGGTGGAGAAAGTAGTGACAAAAGGGCACTTGTGGTGCTGCCAGGGTTTGTGTTTTTGGAACAAGTGAGTTTTCTTTACTTATCCCCACAACCATGGTCACTGCTTTAGCAATACATGCATTGCAATATCCACGTTGCTTAAATCTGTATACTTGTTCTGCTTGTTGTTTTACAAATTCCCCCTCTCAGAAAAATGAGTGGATGAAAACTATTAAACAATAAGAGGCTATTCCAATCAGTTAACTTTTATAGTGTGTGGTAGAAAGTAGTTAACCTTAGGAAATCATCATTTCCTAAGGTTGTTAACCATCATCTGTCCATTCCAATATTGTTAACCTATCGATGGTATGTCACATCGATAGGTTAACAACAGGGATCACTTTGTGCATGTGCACTACACCACCGAGCCTCCAAGAAATGGCTGCGGCAGTGAAAGTATGACCCAGAATGGCTGCGGCGGTGCATAAATTTAAACAGTATGGAGCCTGTTTAATTTTTTTAAATTAAATTGTATGGCCATATACTATAAAATATAATGTATGATCATACATCGGCAACCAGTTTGAATAACTGGCTTGAGGTTGCCATGGCAACATAAACCTCTTGAGCAGCTCCGAGGTTTACATGGTCACCATGGTAACCTCTTGCCAACAAACCGGTTACTGATGCATGCCCATACATTATCCTCTATGATACAAGGTACATAATATATCATCCACTTGATTCTTGTATATCTTGAGATCTAGAAACAAGATTTCACTGGAGTGAACAGTATATTTAAATCTCAGACAACTGCTCATACTTTGCAGCTACTTAACAAAAGACTAGAACTGTTGTATACAATGGCAAGAAAAAATCCTTTCTTATTGCTTAGTTGCCACCTTCAACAGTGATGTTAGCCCACAAAAGCTAATTTCAAGCATTAACCTATGTTGCCACTATGGACGTACAGTAGTGTGTGGATAAATGGACCTAGAGTGAGAATAACACTGATTATACAATGGCAAGAACATTTCCTGGACTCTGATTGGTCAGTGCGTGCCTGAGACAGTGATGATATTACACAATAACATCACTGTGTTGATTTTTTGGATGAGCATTTGGCAGATATGGCTTTTATTTTTCAGAAACAAAGATATACTGCCTCACTAAAAATCTGCTAAAAACATTTTTATTTTTATTTTTGTTTTGTATAACATTGAGCCATTGTATAATTGCAATAAGGCACTCCAAGGTGTGTGTTATTGTGTAATAACGTCACACCTGGGGTGGTGGAAGCACACGGCTTCACCTCATGCTTCAACCCACCCCAGGAGTGACATTATTACATGATAACACACACCTTGTTGTGCCTTATTGCTTAATAATCTTACTCCAGACTTCCATAGTGGCAACAATATTACTGACATTTGCCATTTTGTATCCTCACAAGTATCTACAGTATATACTCCTGTATGTGGTTGAATACCTATCCTATCCTATATAATCATTTTTATCATGATTGTCTATGTCACACTGTAATTATGCAATGTCTCTGAGTAGCTAACGACTGGCTTTGTTAACTTATAGCTGCATTTAGCACACTTAATTACTACAGTACCTATACCTATGTACTGTATATGTACAAAAATATCAAATGCTTACTTCTTTCTTGTAATTAACTCTGGGTCACTCCTGGAAAATGGTATTTTGCCTCAGTAAGCCTACCCAGTTATCAAAATTAAAATGAATAAATGTGTATTATTACAGAAATAAATCATATATTCTATTCAATATAGGTTTTGTGGATCAGTGTGCCATACAAGGATATATCATTCATTTCTAACACAGACAGAGTTTTCCCTGGCTGACGCCCTGCAGATATAGAAGGCCAGGGGTTAACTGCTAGCAGATGATTATTGTTTAGGAAAAGGCTTGCTCCAGGCAGTTATAACATCTAATTGTAGTTACCTACTCAGTGGTGGCTGTGCATGTTTTCACTGGTAAGCAAATTTATTTTAATTGTTGCTGATAAATTATACATTGTGTAAATAAAGTAGCCTTTTAATTATCATGATAGGTAAGTGCTCCAAAAAACCCAGAAACCAGAATTACCAACAGATTGTTGATTTATTTCTCCACCAATGTAAAAGCCCCTAGCGCCTCGACTACTTGCCTTCAAGAACACCCCCTTGAAAGCAAGTAGCTGAGGCACTAGGGGCTTTCATGTTGGTGGAAAAATAAATCAGCAATCCTTTGGTAATTTTGGTTTCTGTGATTTTTCGAAACACTTACCTTTTGGATTTAATGGTTTTTGTATAGTGCTGGCTGCCCTTTGTCAGAGCACCACATTGTCTTCCATTTCCATGAGGGAAGCTTGGTGTCAGATTAACACCACCACAGTGACACAAGCACAACAATGGCTGAAATCCCGACGGCAGCAACAACGCCCTCCCACAGCAGCTTACACGCTACCTACAGTGATAGCGGGTGCACCGGCGGTGACTACAAAGGTGACCGCTGCACCTGCAGACCCATTTCTTAAAAACAACAGAGGACATGTCAGACAACTTCATGGACCATGTCAAGGGGCACAAGCTGCTGGTGGTGGCCGGGTACACCTACCAGTGGGACAGGACCCACTGAGAGCACCTTGCCTGTGTCACCCCCTGCAGACACTGTACTCTGTGCACCGGTCCCTTGCACAGCACTGTTGTCCCATGGGAGCTGAGTGTGCTAGGTGGTCCACATAGTCCCACTTTGTAGTTGCCACTGCTGCTGCCAAGCTGTGCATGTTGTCAAGTCCTGCATCTGGCAGTGCTGGGGGCATCCTGTGTGTGTGTGTGTGTGTGTGTGTGTGTGTGTGTGTGTGTGTGTGTGTGCGCGCATCCGTGCCGCTGACCCTGGTGCATCTCCACTGTGCCTACCAGTGACCCCTGCTCACATCCTGGCATGTCAATCTGCTGGCCGTTGGGTCATCCGTGACTGGAGGGTGTGTCATTGGGTCTTACCAGCAGTGTCTGATGGTGGTGGTGCTGCTGCAGCACTCAGTGGCCATTGCTATGCTGTATGTCAGGGTGTCTGTTGCAGCTGCTGCATTGGTTTCCCAGTTTTTGGTATGCATTGCATCAGGGTTGTTTGCGGCAGTTTCCTGGTGTCACTGTGGGGGACACCGGGCACTTTGGTGTTGATCACCTGTGGTGCTTCCTCCATGAGTGCAGGTAACTACAGCTTTGTACTTCTCTAATTATCTTAATATATTGACTGATGGTTAGGGCTGTAATTTCTTCACGGTGAAAATGGGCCAATTTCACAGCCTAGTTACAGGACAAAAATCAGTAATTTTGCGGCACTTCATGGTGCTCATGTTGCTGCTGTAGGATCTCTAGTGAGAGCAGACTTGCCAGGTTTTCCCTTATTTCTGTGTATGCATAATACCACAAAAACAATGTGTCTCTCCAAAACAGTGATTCCTGTGATGTTACATTGTTAAGCTAACTCATCCCTGGATACAGTGAGGGTCGGTGAGTTTGAGCTTTCAAGGAGGCACCGCTTTAGATGTTCCCCCTTTCCCTGCTCCTGTGTGCCTGCCAGAGCCCTAATCAGTTCATTTGAGTCCCTGCCTCCGGGGAGACATTCACGGTACTGAAGCCTTGCAGTGGTTTAATTGTACAGTGTTCAGCAAGTGGGATGCAGCATTCTGGTTTTCCTTACCATGTGATTGTGACCGCTGATCTTCCTTTCAGCCCTGGACTCACCACCAGGTAGTGGAAGTTGAAGCTGTGGCATCCGTGGGTACATTGTTACTGCTAGGGTGTTCAGGGATGGATCGCCAACAACCCTGTTACTTTTCTATTAACCTGGGTGCACTTTCTTTGCAACCCAATATCTTTCACTTTTATTTGCTGCCTGGTCACGTGAAGAAATGCGATGAAATTGAAGATTTTCACAGGGGACTACCAATTTCATGGCATTTTGAAATATGGCAAATTTCACTGTTACCATAAAATTTGTGATCCACATGAAAAAAGTACAGCCCTGCTGATGGTGCATTTGAATGAAGGTATTGTTGAGAACCTTTGAGGTAGCCATCATTACGAAGGGACACACTAACCTAATTTAAGTAATTTTGAAAAGTGTAATTCTTCCTGATTCAACAAAGTGATTGGGATAAAGTTTAGTAAGACAATTCACACTCCTCTGAGGGTTTAAGCAGTCTGCCTTGGCTTCATACAATGGAACAGATGACTGGATTCAAGGGTCCAGTTATCTGGGGGGGTGCCACCTTTGCTGAGTGTTGCGTGTTGGTGCAGGACACTGTATGAGGTGAATAAGTGTAGAGGTCTGTGGTAGCCAGGTGTGACAGGGTGCTGGCTGGGGCATGGGTGGGGATTTTCACATCTTCTGACAGCATATGAGATCTGTGTAAAGCATGCAAGTACCAACCAGGATTTGGTGGTTACTTCAAAAGTGCTTGTGTAGTGTACACAGACGCTTAAAAAAATAATTAGAAATTGCACAAAATACATAACCAGTCCTAAATCAAAGTAAACAGTAAAAAAATTTCTTTTGTTGCTTTTCACTTTTATTTTCAGCTACAGTGTGTGGTCAGGATTATGGAGGTACATGAGAAAACTGACTATAGCAAGCTCAGACCAGAACAGCTGGAAGAATTATGCAGCGAAAAGTCACTTATAAATCTCTGTTGGTCCAATAAACTATATCAATTCACTTAGTTTGTGCACCATGAGCCGGTTTATAAGAACCCCATGTCTAAAAGTATCAGGGGCCCTCCAGCCACAAGCCATGGTTGGAGTCAGTCTCCCCAACCAGTAGCAGATGCCTGTGAGGAGGGAGAGCTGACTGAAGATAACAAATCTAGAGCAGACACAGCCAGAAGAACAAAATGATCAGTGGCAGCCACAGCAGTGGCAACATTAGCAGGAAAGACAGAGAGCAGCTATGTTGGGAGGAACAGAAGATATTGAACTTGAAAAGCTCAGGATGCAGTTTGAGTTGGAAAATACACTAAGTGATGTAGAAGTCCAGCTGGGAAAAATGCAGATGGAAAAAGCCAAAACAAATGCAGAGATAGTAGAAGCAGAGGCAGAAGACCAGTGCACACATGAACTTGCAATGGACTGACTACATTTGCAGCCATGAGGAGTGATAAATGAAGTTCAGAATGGGGAGTCAGCACATGGTCCTAAACAAAATTCTGAAGTATTGGAAGAAAAGCTTGACCTCTTAATACAGTCCTGTCTTGTTATCTTTTTTTACCTTCCACCACAAAAAACATAGAATCTCTTGACAGAAAAGGACTGCTTGGCCCACCCAGTCTGCCCAGATGGTCCCGTCTTAGTCTATCTCTACAGACCCTAACTGGTCTCTGGTGACCCTCCCTCCTCCCTGGTCATTTTGTAATATTTCTCTTGTCTATCCCATATATGTTTGAAGCCCCTTCTGTTTTGCCCCACCACTTCCACTGGCAGTCTATTCCAGGCATCCACCACTCTTTCAGTAAAGTAGTACTTTCTCATCCTCCTAAACTCCACCCCCCCCCCCAGCTTCATCACATTCCCTCCGGTTCTTGCTATCTACCTCACTTGAAAGATACTAACCTCTTGCATCCTCTTCCTCTATCCCCATGATGTACTTGTATGTCTCTATCGAGTTCCTTCTCGCTCTCCTGTCTTCCAGGGTGTACATGTTGAGATTGTTTAGTCTCTCCTTGAAGGGTTTTAGTGTAAGCCCGGCACCATTTTAGATACCATCTTCTGGACTGCCTCCAACCTGTCTATGTCTTTTCTGAGGTATGGCTTCCAGAACTGGACACAATAGTCCAGGTTGGGTTTCACCAGTGAGCAAAAAGTGGCAACCCCACCTACCTCCTCCTGTTGCAGATACCATCCCTATGCATCCCAGCATCCTACTGGCCCCTACTAACTGCTTTTTCTCACTTCCTTTCCACTTTGAGGTCATCAGATATGATAATCCCAAGGTCTTATTTCTGCTTAGTGACTGACACTATTCCCCAACCCCCACACAATCCTGTACAGTACTCAGTTCTTGGGTTCCTATGCTCATTTGGTCCAGTTTCTTTCATCTCCAAAACATCACTAGGATCTGGCTGTTATTGTCCCCTGAAGATCTGACTATGGTCATCCATGCTTTCATCACCAACAGACTTGTTTACTGCAATGCTTTATATCTAGAGTTGTCAGGAGGATTGCTGCATCAACTGTAGCTAGTTCAGAATACTGCAGCCAGGATGTTGACAGGTGCCTCTTCGAGGGATCATAACACTCCTGTTCTGAGCATTTTGCACTGGCTGCCTGAGTTCACACATCACCTCAAAGATCTGCTTGTTGACTTACAAGTCCCTATGTGGTTTGGGACCTGACTACCCTAAAGAGCTCCTATTTCTCTATGAGCCTTTCTGCCCCCTCTGCTTCACTGAGGCTGATCTGCTTGTGGTGCCTCTTTCATGCCTTAGGAACAGGGGCACCATTTAGAGGGCAGGAGGGCAGTTGCTCCCCTTGTATTGCAGGCAATTGTTGTTGCACCAACCTCACAGCCCCTGGCTTAGCCCCCACAGCCCCTCTGACCAGTTGTTGCCCCCATTGAAATCTGGAAATGCGCCTCCTCACTTAGAGATCAGGTGACAGAACATTAGAGTTGTAACAAATCATGGGAGGATGGGGTGGTACCCGAGGGCTGGAGGAGGGCAGATGTGATTCCTCTTCACAAAAGTGGGAGCAAGGCAGAAGCAGGAAACTACAGACCTGTTAGTTTAACCTCAGTGATAGGGAAAATGATGGAATCACTTCTGAAGGAAAGAACTGTCGAGTATCTAGAGGCCAGAGGGGCACAGGACCCAAGGCAGCATGGATTCACAGCAGGAAGGTCATGCCAGATGAATCTGATAGATTTCTTTGACTGGGTGACCAAATTAGTAGGTCAGGGAGGGGCTGGGGACACGGCCTACCTAGACTTTAGCAAGGCATTTGACACAGTCCCACACAAAAGATTAATATACAAGTTAGCCAGCCTGGAAGTGGGTCCCAAGATGACAGCCTGGGTAAAGAATTGGCTGGAGAATAGGACACAGAGAGTAATAGTAAATGGAGTCCACTCTGAAGAAAGGGGGGTTACTAGTGGGGTACCACAGGGTTCCGTATAGGACTGGTCCTCTTCAATGTCTTTATAAGTGACATTGCAGAGGGACAGGAAGAAAAAGTATGTCTCTTGCAGATGACACAAAGATCTGCAACAGAGTTGATGCACAAGGTGTGGTGGAAAGGATGAGAGGGACTTGGCAAGATTAGAGGAATGATCAAATGTATGGCAGCTAAGATTCAATGCAAAGAAGTGCAAGGTAATGCACCTGGGAAACAAAACCCAGGGGAAGAGTACACAATGGGGGTGAGATACTAACAACAACAAAAATGGAAAGGGACCTGGGAGTAGTCATATCAGATGACCTAAAGATGGGCAAGCAATGTGAGAGGGCAGCAAGGAGGCTGGGGATACTGGGATGCATAGGTAGAGGCATCACCAGTAGAAAACAGGAAGTTATTATCCCTCTGTACAGACAGCTGGTGAGACCCATCTGGAGTACTCGTGCAGTTCTGGAAACCCAATCTCCATGAGAGACATAGACAGGATGGAAGCTGTCAGGAGGGCAACTAATATGGTGCAGGGTCTGCACCAGAAGACATGAAGAGGACTAAAGGAGCTTGATATGTATAGCCTCGAGGAAAGGAGGAGAGGGGGGACATGATAGAAACTTTCAAGTACCTCAAGGGAATCAACAAAGTCCAAGAGGTAGCATCTTTCAAAAAGAGGTGTGCAAGAACAAGGGACACAATTTGAAGATAGAGGGGGCAGCTCAGAGGTAATTTAAAGAAGCATTTTGCAGAGAGGTTGTGGATGCATGGAACGGCTTTCCGGAGGAGGTTGTGGAGTCAAAAACAGTGGTGGAATTCAAGCATGCAAGGGTAAGTCATAAGGCAATTCTAGGGGGTGAGGGTAGGAAGAAGTAGGCTGCTGGTTAACTAGGATCTGCAGCTTATCCATTAGGTAGGGAAATGGGCAGACTGGGTGGGCCAAGCGGTCCTTATCTGCCATCAAATTCTATGTTTCTATGTTGAACCGGTGCTTTGGAATTCTTTGCTGCACCACATATATGCAGCCAGCTTAGTGGAGGCTTTTAAAGCCTCTTTAAAAACCTTTAGTTTGAAAAGTTTATAATGCAGTTTAAATGATGATTTTAAATCTCTTGGTTTTGTATTTATTTATTATAAAGCACTCTGAACCTTTGGATAGAGTGCTATATAAATAAAATTTGCCTTGCCCTAGGTGCATGATTTTGTACAACAGAAAAAAAACCAGAAACAAATTAAAATAGTAACATGCTAAAGTAAACTACTAGTCTTGTATTCACCACCAATGATAACAAGTAAATGCCTCCCAGAAAGAATCCAAATATTCAAACCAATAAACATTTTTGTAACTTTACATCCTCTGTGCATTCAATTAAATGCTAGAAGGCCATACTTTTATAGATACAGATAAGTACAGTTATGCAGACTCTATCTCTTAGGGTAATTACTGTATCTCACCCACATAATGTGCAACCATCCATCAAACTTGCATATGTTTTTGTTATATTTTTATAAAATTGAAGAATAATAAAAATATAAATAATAAAAACAAGATCAATGGCTATTGTAAGTGAGGCCAATCTTAGCACTACTACCTCAGTTATTGCCTGCTTAGACTTCACAAGAAATACTATTTCTGTCTGTTACTGTAAGATAAAACCTCTCCTAAATATGTTTTAAGACAGCTGATACATACTGCAAATAGTAACTAATTGCATTAGCATTGCAACCATATCAGTATTGCTACAGCTATCTTGCCCTTCCAGATGCTCCATGTAACTGATTCATTTCTTGCAGTCCAATCACTTTGCTAGTGGAACAAAAGTGATTTTCTTAACTTCTTTTCTTTTTTTTAAACAAAATCCTACAATGTATCTTTACTATAAAGAAGAAGAAGAGTTAGATGCCTCCCTTTAAATATTTGAGAAAATGTGCATGCATTCCAAATTGGACAAGGTACCATGTGCCCTAAGTTTGACTCCTTTATTATTTGGTTCAAAATGAATACACAGAGTAATTGGGACTACGATAACGTTAACAATGTTCTGCTACAATGTTATAAAATGACTTCTGAAACATATACATTAGATACTGTTGATATATCACAAAAGTAATGAAGAATGTTTTATAGAAATAGTGGTACAGGTTTTCAGTTTTCCCAAGAGGTGGTGAGAGGGTGCACAAGCATCCTCTACTGAGCAAATTGTGGAGGTTGTGTTATTAGAACAGTTCTTCAGGGGCTGTCCAAAGGATCTAATAGTGTGGTTGGCTGACCGAGCCCAGGTGTGGCCAAACAATCAGCAGAAATGGCCGACAAGTACATGGCAAATAAGCCTTTTGCCAACCATAAGAATGTGGGGTGAGGACAATTGGGTTTAAAGGGACAAGCAGGGCAGCCTAAATGGAACTCAGCTCATCTGGAACCCAGGGTGGAGTTCACCCAGTTCTGTAAACCAAAAAGGGAACTAGGGACATTGAAATGTTATGTGTGTCAGAATCGAGGGCATCTCCCTTATAGCTGCCCAGCATAGAAGGCACAGGGAGTAGAGGAAGCATGAGAGAACCCTACTGCATCAGGTTCTTATAATGTACTCTTAACTTGTAGTATATCAGGAGATAGCAGATCCAAATTCAGCTAAGTATATGTTCCCCGTTCAAGTCAATAGAAACTTACAGAAGCTTGAAGAGACTTAGCAACTATGCTTTCTATAGTGCATCATAATTTAATTAAATGTGAACAGGTCCTGCCTGATCAGTTTGCCATGGTAAAATGTGTGGTAGAGCTAACAATGCCAGTTCCATTGGATTAAGTCTTTCTGAGTTGGGAGGCAGGCCAAGGGAAGAAAAAAGTGGGTGTCAGTGAAGACCTTGGTGGGATATGTATTTGGTGAATGACCTGCAATGCAAGAAAGAAACCCAGAGCCAAACTATCAGATTGAGGGTAATGGAAAAGACAGCAGGGAGAAGGGGGCTACTGAAAATAGATCATTTCTCTCTGTGTTTGCTGGGGTGCAGATTGACACTGTAGTATACAGAGAGGCCAAGGTTTTTGATAGTCCAAACTGGGTAGCAGCTGAAAGTTGTTCAGGGGAAACTCCAAAGGAAATAACTGTTTTCCCAGGAGGACTAAACAGTACAAATTAAAAGGATGCTTTACAGAGGGATACATCCATGAGGGAGCTATGTTAAATGCAGCCAATGCTGACCCTGACCTTCAGTTCAGGAGGAACAGCTGAGTGTATTGGTAAAATGTCTTGCTCTACTAGAAGTAGGTACCACATGGAGGTGCAGAACAATAACAGGTGTGAAAACAGCTGGACATCCCTAAGGAGTATAAGAAACAGCTACTCAGCCTTGCACATGGCATTCCACTTGTGGGACACCTGATGTGAGACAGACTAAGCAGAGGTTTATACAACACTTCTAATGGCATAGAGTCTATAAGGATGTGCCTGAGTACTATCCACACTTGTGCCACATGTCAGAGAGGGAAAGCAAGGGGGCATAGGTAAGGTAAATTTAATTCCCTTTCCCATAATGATGCATTTCACAGAGGGTATTGTTGTGGACCTTTGAGTTAGCCATCATTTTGAGGGGACATACTAGTCTATTTTAAGTAATTTGAGAAAAATAATCTTTCTTGATAGAGGTAAGTGATTTTGGCAAAGTTTGACGTAAGAAGTCTATACTCCACCTGAGTTTTGAGCAGTCTACCTTGGCTTGATGTAGAGGAACTGGTGACTGGGCTGAAGGGGTCAGCTCATGTGAGTACAGGACACTTTACAGGACAAACCAGGGTGGAGGTCTCAGCAGGCAAGTATGAGAGTGACACTGACTGGTACCTGGGTGGTTGGTTTGTCACAATCGGAAAGGTCTGTGAGTGACAATGGTACATTTTCATAGGTGTTCCCATTCAAACATCTGTGAAAGAAATACACTTGTCCATTTTTTCACACTTTCTGCACTGCATGCAGCAACATTTGCACTTTGCACCCTAGCCTGCTCCTCAACGATCTTCAATATGTGGTAAGTCGAATAAACCATGTGGGAAGGAATGGTTTATGGGGAGAATGAGCCTAACAAGATGTTTCATGAAGAGATAAGCCATGAGACTGGAGGTCAAGTGACATTATCAGCCTTGTTAAACCCCTGAACTGGAATTATTCTCAAGTGTACAATTTTTTCCTATTGTTTTTGCATACTGTATAATATATGTATGGCTAGCCAATAACTGACTTCTAGCCAAATAATGACTTGATTTTTGAATCTTCATTTTTAAGCACATATCTTCAGGTTAATGTGTTTCCTATGTACTGAATAACATGTATTTATTTTATGGAGCTCTGTGTGTGTTTTATATGAAGTTGAGTAGCTGTAGTATGAAGTTTTGTCTCCATTGATTCAACCTGCTTTGCTAGCTTAGTTTCAAGCATCTATTTTGCATTTATTTTCTTCTTCATAGAAATATAGAAACAGAATCTAATGGCAGATAAGGACTGCCAGGCTCATCTAGTCTGCCAGTTTTTCCTACCCAGCGCTTAAACTGCATTACCTACCTAACCTGCAGCTTCCCCTTCCTTCCCTATTATTAGTGTTCATTTATGTTTTCCCCATGTATTTTTAAGTTCCCTTATCATTTTTCCCCCACTGCCTCCTGTGACAGGGTTAGTCCCTGCCACTGAGACGTGGGACCTTCTTTTCTCTAAAACTCTGGTTGCAACCACTATTCTTTCCCTTCTTTATGCCGTCCCTTTTATTCTGTATGGAGGCAGGCCACCTCCGTACATTACCCCTTCTTCCCCCCTTTCTTTTCCCTTCCGTTAGTCTTCTCTCACCTCCAAGGTCCCTAGTCTGCTTAGACTCCCTAAGCTTCCTGGGAGTAGTAGTGTGTGACAGACAAGTTGTTATAAAATAAGCTTAAACACACCACACCAGCTGTTATCCTTTTCCTGTTTAGTAAATAAATAAATAAATAAATAAAATGCCTATCTGAGGCTAGTCTAGGTGCTGGTAGTAAAACCCTCAGATTAAAATAAAAGAAAAGCCAGCATAATATGGAAAAAAACTCTTTCTGAATGAATTTTGTTGGGGTTAGGAAGCGAGCACTTGTTTGGCTTCAGTGTGACTGTTCGCACGATCACCAAGCTCTCGCAATCGTGCACACACTTTCGCAGGGCTAGTTTTTGCCAGGTTTTTTTTAATTATTCTTTTTGTCTGTAAAAGTGTCTCTTAGAAGGAGACTAAGCTCTGTATCCAGTACTGGCATTTTAAAAGCTCTCCTATGTTGCAGGAGAGCCTTTAACCCCAGATAAGCACAGACAGCTGAAAGTAAAAGTGTCAGCCGTCGGCTTGTTGATTTCAAGCCGACGCTTGACTGTTCCCAGAGCTGCTTCATTTAGCTCTCTTTCATGGTTACTGTGCAAAACCATCTGTCCTGGTTTTCCTTTAAAGGAGGGTTGATGCTCTGTTCTCCTTGAGACTACTACAGTCTCTATGTGTATGTCTGGAAGTTTACCAGACAGCTCAATAGGACAGGACTTAATCCTGCTCCTTAAAACCCTCAGCTTCTGTTGTGCAAGGAAAACCTCTCTGTTTCTTGTTTTTAATAAAGGGGTGGGATTATCTAAGCAGTTCAAACCAGGAGTTCATGTAAAACATGGCAAAATTAGATTTACCTGAGGAAGGTAATGTGTTAAAGTAGATGTTTTGGCCTGCTTCTAGGAAATAAAGGAAGGTCTGTCTGCTAGTAGTTCTGCAGGAGAATGAGGGTCACTTTGGGGATCAGCATCTATAGTGGCACTTTTAAAGAAACAAACTGTCAATCATTCTTTGAAAGCCTGATTGTTGTTTAAACTCACTTAAAATTTATTTTTGTTATATAGACATGTTTAGGGGTTTCTTACATTGTATAAATGATATATTGACTATGTAAACTAATTTTTAGAGCATATTAAACATTTTATTTCCTGTTGAGAAGAATACTGGGTCACCTGACTTAGGAGGTGGGTACTTAAATCCTACCTATCCCAGTATCAGATCAGATAGGTTCAGTTCCTCTTGACCTAGCTGGAGGGAAGCTTCAGAAGAGTGAGCTAAGGAAAGTCTTTGGATTTGCCATTGATTTGTTTGTTATTTTGTTTCTTTTGTTTTCTGTAATTACTTTTCATTATTGGTGATAAGATTGGTTATGAAAATCCTAAACATGCCACCAAGCAAACAGTGGGTTACACCTGAACTGCTGCTTCTGAGTAATGCTATTGCTCACCTGTAGACCCACCTGCATAACACCTCCCTGGGAGGCTATTCTATGTATCCACCACTCTTTCTGTGAAGAAATACTTCCTCATGATACCCCGGAGTCTACCCGGCTCTAGTCTCATATCATGTCCCCTTGATCTTGAACCTCTTCTTCTTCTCTGAAAGATGCTATTCTCTTAAACCTTATTGATACCCTTGCGGTAATTGAAAGTTTCTTTCATATCATAGAAACATAGAAACATAGAATTTGACAGCAGATAACGACCGTTTGGCCCACATAGTCTGCCCATTTTCATACCTAACAGATAAGCTGCAGATCCTAGTTAACCAACAGCTTACTTCCTCCTACCCCCCACTAGGACTGCCTTATGTCTGTCCCATGCATTCTTGAATTCCCCCACTGTTCTTGACTCCACGATCTCCTCAGGGAGGCTGTTCCATGCATCTATAACCCTCTCTGTGAAAAAATACTTCCTCACATTACCTCTGAACAGTCCCCCCTCTATCTTCAAATTGTGCCCCTTTGTTCTTGCATATCTCTTTTTCTGAAAGATGCTACCGTCTTGGACTTTGTTGACTCCCTTGAGGTACTTGAAAGTTTCTATCATGTCCCCTCTCTCCCTTCTTTCCTCAAGGGTATAGATATTAAGCTCCTTTAATCTTTCTTCATATGTCTTCTGGTGCAGACCCTGCACCATTTTGATTGCCCTCCTCTGGACAGCCTCCACTCTGTCTATGTCTTTGCGGGGATGGGGTCTCCAGAACTGCACATAGTACTCCAGATGGGGTCTCACCATCTGTCTGTACAGAGGGATAACAACTTCCTGTTTTCTACTATTGATGTATCTCCCTATGCATCCCAGTATCTCTCCAGCCTTCCTTACTGCCTTCTTACATTGCTTGCCCACTTTTAGATCATCTGATATAATTACCCCAGGTCCCTTTCCATTTTACTGTTGTCAGTATCTCACCCCCATTGTGTACTCTTACCCTGGGTTTTGTTTCCCAGGTGCATTACCTCACTTCTTGCATTGAATCTGAGCTGCCATATTTGACCATTCCTCCAACCTTGCCAAGTCCTTTCTCATCCTTTCCACTCCATCTTGTGTATCAACCCTTTTGCAGATCTTTGTGTCGTCTGCAAAGAGACATACTTTTCCTTCCAGTTCCTCTGCAATGTCACTTATAAAGACATTAAAAAGGACCGGTCCCAGTACTGAACCATGCGGTACCCTGCTAGTAACCCTCCTTTCTTCACTGTGGACTCCATTTATGACTACCCTTTGCGTCCTGTTGTCTAGTCAATTTTTCATCCAGGTTACCACCTTGGGACCCATTCCAAGGCTGGCTAATTTGTGTATTAATCTTTAGTGTGGGACTGTATCAAATGCCTTGCTAAAATCTAGGTAGGCCATGTCCACAGCCCCTCCCTGGTCTACTACTTTGGTCACCCAGTCAAAGAAATCTATTAGATTCATCTGACATGACCTTCCCATTGTTAATCCATGCGGCCTTGGGTCCTGTGCCCCACTGGCCTCTAGGCACTCAACAATTCTTTCCTTCCGAAGTGATTCCATCATTTTCCTACCACTGAGGTCAAACTAACTGGTCTGTAGATTCCTGCCTCTGTCCTGCTCCACTTTTGTGAAAGAATCACTCCGCCTCCTCCAGTCCTCAGGTACCACCCCATCCTCCCATGGTTTGTTAAAGAGAGTAGTCAGTGGTGTCACTAGTTCTACCCTTAGTTCTTTTAGAATTCTTGGGTGAATCCCATCAGGCCCCATTGCCTTCCACCTTCAATTTTATTAGTTCTTTCAGAACCTTTCATCTGTAAATGGACTGGTATCGATCCCTGTCTTCAAAGTGTTTCTCTTGTTTGGTTTAGGTACCTCCCTCCTCTTTCTTTGTGAATACTGAGCAGAAATATTCATTCAGTATCCCTGCTTTTCACTGTCACCCTCTACCCGCATTCCTCCCTTTATTAAGCCTCAGTATCCTCCTTTGGTCTTTCTTCGCTCCTAATGTACCTATAAAAGGTCTTATCCCCTTCTTAACAGAGCTGGCTATCCTTTCCTGGTTTGGGCCTTTGCTATTCTGACTGCCTTCCCAGCCTCTTTTCGGCTTTAACTGATAAAGTTCTCTGTCCTGCTCCTTCTGTGTTTCTTATATTTCCTGAATGCTATCCTTTTCTCCTTAACCTTCCCTGCCACCTCTTTTAGAACCATAGCGTTTTTTCCTTCATTGTGTTTTGTTGAATTGCTTTACACAAAGGCTTGTTGCCTCTGTGATGGCTGTTTGATTACTCCCATTGTTCCTCCACCCTCCTTCTTGCCTGTTTGCTGAGTGCTTTCTGAGGCACTCTCTCATTTTCCAAAGTCAGCCTCCTATAGTCCAATACTCTGCATTTGTATGGCTTGATTGTATGGCTGTGTTTATCGTGAACTACACTGTTTGGTGGTCGCTTGTTCCCAGGATGGCTACCCACTTCTAAATCTGAGATTCTTTCTCCATCCCCATTTGAGAGTACCAGGTCTAAGATTATCTCCTCTCTCTTCTCTCCTCCAGTGAATACATATTGAGTATTTCAGTCTCCTTCATATGGCTTCTGATGCAACCCCTGCACCATTTTAGTTGCCCTTCTCTGTACTGCTTCCATTCTGTCTATGTCTTTCTTGAGATGTGTCCTCCCAGAACTGGACACAGTACTCCAGATGTGGTCTCACCAGTGATCTGTACAGTGGCATCACCACCTCCTTTTGAGGGTTGCAGTGAGTGGAGCCCTGCAGACCTCTTGCTATGAGAAAAGCACTCCTGCATTCCTTGCAAACGAACAACATGAAGTGACAAAAGTCACCTCCGTGTCTCTTGAACATGCTGCACTTGCACTATTGATTTTTATTTTCAGTGGTCCGTGACCACTGAAATACATAACCCCTCACCCAACCCTACCTCTCAGCACCCACCACCCCACACACTCCTTTATCAGTTTAATCCGAAGATCCTCATTTACTTTTCAGGATACAAATGTAAAACACAATATTTTCTCAATATGTCCTGCAGATTGCAAAATATAACTACAACCATTTAAATCCCTGGAGTCAGGGAAAGCACTGTCAGGACTTGTTATGTTTTATTTAAATCCCTACCTGCCTGTACATAATTGCTGAGCACCCACAGGAGCAAAGAAGAAGAGAGAGAGAGAGAGAGGAGAGGAAAATACCTGGTCATGTAATGTACAATTCCTGTAGTTGTGTGTGTGTGTGTGTGTCTCTCTCTCTCTCTTTCTCTCTCAGTTAGCGTAAATCCAGTTGAGCGACAGAGAGCCCTTTGTGATCCCCCTGCCATTCCCAATTGCCCCCCCATGAAGGAAATCTTCTTTTTTAAAACTTTCAGGGCAAATAACCACATGCTGAGGGAAAATGGCTGTGGAGACTCTCCTGGCCATTGAGATCAGAGATGAGCCCTCCAATTGGGTATTTGTGTGATTTGTAGATGTTTTAGAAGGCAGCCAAAATGAATTATCTATGTGACTAGTAGTTTTGCCATCTTTTTTGTGTCTAGTGCATCATCTGATATTAAGTTCAGCTGCCATCTGTGAGGTTTTGTATTACTGTTGGGAGGTATTCATTTTTTCATGCAATTTGCCATGTTACTGTTTCTAGTATTTTAAAGTTCTGCTATTAGGATTTAGCTTACTCCCCCCAGCCCTCAGCACCCACCACCCCACTCCATCCCCAAAATGTAACAGTGGCTCTGGGGGTTCCCAATCCCCCTGTGCAGGAATTCACATTTGTTTCTTTTTTTCCCTGTAAAAAAAGTCCATCAATATCTTTTGTGCCATTACACTGCCCCCACCTGAACCTCCCACTCAGCACCCACCACCCCACACCCCAAGCCCTTACTTACTGATAGTGGGGCCAACGCCATAATCCTCTCTGGACCGCAGACATATCTTCACTCTTCGAAGCCAGAACATGAACTGAAGACACAGGTATCCATTTTAATGTATTTCAGTGGGATTTCAAACTTAGTGCATAACTTGGACAGTCTGGGCCCAAATTTTCAACATGCCTTATTTGGGACCGTACCTTTTGAACAATTGCACTGTCATTTGGTAGATCTATCCCAAAAGGTGATTTTGCAGTCCCTGCACTAAATCACCTTTTGGGCAGGAGTTGAAAATGTTCTCTGCTTTTGTTAATGAGGTGGGGTTATAAGATGGCTATGTTGAAAATTTGGTGTAAAAATATTAAAAAACAACAGTTATGCACCTACATTGAATTTTGCGAATGCAGCCTCATAACTTTTGTAATTTTCAATATTTTTTGCCCCAAATTCATAGCATAGCCATATCTTTGCAGCATCTCATGAATGTGACAACCGTCATTTTTCAAATCCTGGCCAAAATGGGTTTTTTATATACCAAAAGGTGATTTTGCTGTCCCTAAATGAAATCCCCTTTTTGGCAGGAGTTGAAAATGTTCTCTACCATTGTTCATGAGGTGGCATAATAAGAAGGCTATGTTGAAAATGTGGTGTAAAAATATTTAAAAAACAATACAGTTACTGTATGAGTCTACATTGGATTTTGCGAAAACAGGCTCGTAACTTTGGTATTTTTCAATATAGTTACCCCAAATTTACAACATAGCCATATCTTTGCAGAACTTCATGAATGTGACAGCTTGTCACTTTTCAACTCCTGCCCAAAATATGTTTCAGCATTCTGAAACTTGATTTTGCAGTCCCTGTGCAAAATCACCTTTAGGCCAGGAGTTGAACATTATAGCAGCCCTTCTTCATGAGGCAGCATCATAACAAGGCTATGTTGAAAATTTGGTCTAAAAATATTACAAAACAAACTTTCAATATTTTTACCCCAAATTCCTTTGCTGCAGCCCTATTGGCTCTGTGTAGAGTTTGTTTCTGCTAGTGATTCCTCTCCCTCTGTACCCCAGCATCCCACTGACTATCCCTACATCCTTCTCACATTGTTTGGTCACTTTAGGTTGTTGTCAGATATAATCACCCCCAGGTCCCTTTCCTGTTTGATGGCCATCAGAACCTCTCTTTTTTTATCCTGTATTCCTCCCCTGGATTTCTGTGCCCCAAATGCATGATATTTCGAAAAGTTTTTTTTTTGTCATGAATCAAATGTATTCTACTGAGTGCTCTGTGTGTTTTACTTTTACGTAAAGTTGAGTAGCTGAATGTACAGTTTGGCTTAGGCAGGCTGGAATATAAGGGGCTGGATTTTCACAGGGTGGCACAGGGCTTGCATGAAGCCCTGCATCCTGGGACATAGCTTTTGGCAGAGCACCAACCCTCTTTGCCACAACTTGACTTAATTTTCCAATCCTGGTGCAGTTGCATCAGTTTCCATGATTTACGGTAGCTTGTGCAAAATATCTGGTGCAAGCTCCATAACAAAGGGCCCCCCCAAATGAAGCAAGCAAAACCACAAAAATGTGGTCTAAGGTGTGGCATGTTGAGCAAGGGAAAAAAACTCCCGATTGCTGGACGGAGAATACCTAAAGCCTCAAGCACCATATGTTTGGCCCACCAGGGGCTTTTGGTATTCTTGAGGTTTCAAAAATCCAGCCCAAGGTGTTTATAATATTTGTTGTCATTCATTTTTGCAAAGATTGTTTTTAATCTAAGCTATCTGAGCTCAGATATAGCATATTATCTACATCAAGGGCCCTGCATTTTATCGATTTTCTCAGTGGATAGAATGGAGCACTAGGAGGTCAAGTGAGCAGTGAAATGTCACAACGTGCAAGATTAAAATTCTTGGCACTGTCATAATTTGTGTTATCTGTAGGGTCTTATAATAGAAGAAGCAGATCCATGGGACACAGTCCCAGACCATTAGGTTGATTCATGCAGAGTTTTGAACACTATATGTGAAGCAGGGGCCTGTTGTGCTGAGGGCTGGACCTGTAGCTTGCTAGGCATAGGGCCTGCAGCACACCTGTCTGGCAAGGCACTGAACCTGTAGCTTGTTTCTCACAGAGCCCTGGAGACCCCACATGAAGCAGCATCCCAGTTGGACATGGCCAAGAACCTTTAGATTTCTTTGTGCAGGGCCTTGTGGGCCCTACACCAACTAGTAAAGCCATCATGCAAGCATTAAACGTGTCAAATGGGTGTTCAAGAGGAGGGGTACTAGGTTCCTAGAGGTATGTGAAAAAAATTCCACTGGCAAAATTTTGGCGAAAGTCAGATTCTCGCTTCTGTGAAAGTGCAGAAATAATTTTGCCAACTTTCATGGAACTTCCACAGAAAACTGTGGAATATATTTAAGAAATGCAGGTTAATGTATAAAACTGCTGGAAAAAACTCTGCAGAACTGCTCACTGTCAGTGTTCAGTTCTGTGGCTTATGTATTAAACTGCGGGGAAAAAAACTCCACAGAACTGAGTACATCACACATAAGGAATATTCATTACTGTTGAATAAATATTACTTTGTTAGTATTTTGCAGGAAAACTGGCAGAAACCCACTGCATTAAATTTGCAAAAGGCACAGAGATGAGAAAGGCAGAGAGCAAATAGAGAAGGGAGATGCAGCATATACGTTATGGAATATGCAAGTTAATGTAGCTACAACTTTGGTCACACACAGCATTTTCATCCACATGCTTCCCAACCTCCTCCACCCCCAGATGATGTTCCAAAGCTCTTGATTAGACTGACATCTGGAGACCAACAACTCAGTATCCTGACATATGTCTTATAGTAACTGCAGTGTCTTCTGAGTCTTACAGTTACAAGAATCCAAATGGGGATGAGCTGGGAAAATGAGTGTCCAGTTGTCCACCCCGGTAGCACACAACAGGGAAAAAAGCAACAATAATACATGTGCAGTAAACATGCAAAGGGCACGTCTCGAGCTCAGCAAGCATATCCATCCACAGTCATTTGATGAGCACAGATTGTATATTTCATGCCTCTCCCCCCCTACTGGTTGAAGTAATTTGTACTTATGTACAATTCTACACAGCTAGTGTGGTAATCAGATGATCAGCAGCAACAGTGTCTCTGGGCCTAGTAGTTTCTCATTAAATCTGTTTATTATTTTTGTATTGTCGGTGGTTGTAGAGTGCAGGCTTTAATGGCACAGCAGGAGTGGTAGTCAGTTCAGTGGCAATGGCATTTAATCGCATACCTGAAACAAAATCATAAAAAGATAGTTGCAGAGAAACAACACAGCAATCAACTTTTAGTTTTTCAGTTAACTTACAAAAAGATGATTGTTTCTACAATAATAGCAGCTTTAACAACAGTAATTATCCTAGTAGGCAATGTCTAACCTAACTGAACATAAAAACAACAGCAGTGGTTTGATCCTGAGGCTATATCACGACTTCAACCTCTCTGATCCCAAACCTGTCATAGTTTATTACTGGCTGACCTCCATGCATAAAAGAATGTGTGTACTATGTATAGCAAGCTGTAATCTGACACTTTTTTAATGTGTATCTTTAAGGAGAAAAGATGTACCCCCCCCACAAGAAAAATATACTTACCTTAACAAAAAGTGAAAAACACCATAGGTGGCCAGACTCCATGATGGTCCCAAAAGTTTATCCCAGACAGCATGAGCAGCAGTAGCAGCGACATATGGGTGCAGGGATGTAATCAGCATACCTTGAAAATAAATCAGAAAAAGAGAGTTGCAGAGAAACAACACTGCAAGCAACTTTGATTTAAGTTACAAAATGATGTTTGGTTCAGCAATAACAGCAGCTTCAACAGCAATAATTATCCTAGTAGGCTACAAAAGTGAGCGTCCTTCCCCCTTTATGTATTGACAGTAAGAATCACACTGAAATATTTACCTGAATGCCTGCCTTGCTTGTCATTTGTCTAAAAAAAAGCGTTGTAAAATACATAGCCTTTACCACAACCTGCAGCTACTACAGAACCACCAGTAACACTTTGCTGTACAACACACATTGGACACATAATTCAAAACACTTGCCTGGAAGACGTCCTGAATCGACACTAATAGAACACATAAACCATTAACCAGTTTCTCAGTTTCACTAGACATTTAAATGACTATTACATACTTACATGTGCATTTAATTAATAACAACTCCTACTGTACTGGCTGTACAAGTAGTTCAAATAAGGGGAAGAATTCAAAATGTGATTGAATGTCCACACATTTCTTGCGGAAAATAAAATGCACTGAATCACTTTTAATAGGGGTTTATTATTTATTATAGTGTGATTTTTAACACGCTGACAATTTATTTCTGCAAGTATTAGCAAACATATCGCAAGTAATGTTATTTGATACGCATTTATCTATTTAATGTTAAAAATTATTCCGTATGTTTTATGTAGTGTACCAATCATAATTGCGGAATTTCTTTAGTTTTGCAGAATTGCACAATAAAAAATCTATGTCTATACAGGCAGAAATGGAATTCGCTGTTTCCATTTCCATTATTGTGAGGACAGTGCGAGTTGTAGAGAGTGCAGGTCAGGTCACCAGTTAAAGAAGAGAGAGAGAGAAAGGAAAGAGATACAGTACTTTGTTTTCCCATACTTCTAGTAAAATGTCATCCTCTGAGTCTGCAGATTTAGGTGTGGTGGGAGCAGCAGGACAATGGATGAGTCAGAGTGCCTGCCTCTGGCACTGGGAGAGATAATGTGGAGAGGGCCCAGCAGGTTCAGCACAAGATGGTGGAGGTAGAGCAGCAAGTAGGAGGATAGCAACAGGACCAGCAGGCTGGTCTCTCCAACACTGAGGAGAATGAGGAAGGTGAAAAGAAGAAAATATTTGCACCTGCATTCAGCCACAAAGAGGTGGCAATAGTTGTCAGGGAGGTAACAGCCCATGTGAATCAGCTATTTGGGCCTGATAAAGTCCCTAAAAAGGACAGGGACAAAATCTGGGAAGGCATCAAATTGATGCTGGACAGAGAGGGTGATGGTGCTGTGTCCTGCACCATAAAGCAAATAAACATAAATGGGACGACATGCAATGTAGGGACACAGAACCGTTGAAGGTCCTGAAGCAGTGACACTAAAGGAGCCTGAAAGAAGGTGGAAGACCAAGGGCAAGTGCTCCAAAGATGTATCTAAGGAGCCAGGCTGTGCAGAAAAGGGAGACAGCATAACCACCAGAGGCAAATCCGGGACCAGGAGGAAGCGGCATAGATCTGTATCGGCAGATCACAGCACTACTGATGGTAAGCATATTACTTAAAATATTTTAATTAACTGTCATAAAACATTCTTTCCATCACACTGTACTGCATGATTGTTGTACCAGCCTGTGCCTGATTGTGGTTTGCCGTGCTGCTTTAATTATACATACAGTATATACAGCAATATATTGTTTTTTTTATTTATTAATTGAATGATCTGAATAATAAACAACAAGTCTGAGTTGGAAGTTTGTTACATAGATTAGGTGTATCACATGATCAGATAAACAAATAGAATAATGTTTACAGCAGGCAGCAGTAAGCAAGAAGTTAGTTATAAAATGTTAGTGTATTTGTATTGCGCTTAACACAGTACTAATCACGCTTAATATATTAAGTATTATAGTAAAGTGAAGTGATTGTCTTTACAACTGTTAGTCGTGGCACTGTAAAAAGTATGACACAGTAAAATGTTTATACCTACTTAGTTATGAGACAGTATAGCAAACTAAAATTATGCTGTGAATCAGAAAGTGTTGGCTATTAAAATTATCACAACTGCTCTGGACTACAGTATTGTATTCCTCTTTTCAGTTTGAACAGGTGGTGATCCGAAAACTAATGTTAGTGCTACTACCAATTCTGAACAACTTGAAGTTTCATCCAGCAGTAAATGCCAGCAGGAGAGGGTGAGGGAGCAGGCAGCAACACAGAGAAGACACCATCAAATGGTAAGTGATATACTGTTATTTTGAATGTGCTGGTGTCAACTTCCAGGCCATTAAAAAATATCTACTCTTGGTGATTCTCTGAGCATCATCACCCTCCTCCTGTGCATCTCCTCAGTGTTGTGACATATGTTATCTGGTAGATGTAATGGCAATGTTTATGCATTAAATTCAGCTATGGGCTGGCTGTTCCTTCCAGACACAGTTACCACTTACCTGGTGTTGGGAGGGTGGGCATTCCGGGACCAAGACACTGCAAGGTCCCAGTGTTCAAACATAGGTGTGGTTGTTATCTAGGAGATGTGATGCCAATGTTCAGGTGTTCAATTTGGCTGGGGGCTTGCTGTTCCTTCTGGACACAATTACCACTTACCTGGAGTTAGGGGGTGGGCATTCCAGGGCTGAGACACTGCAAGGTCCCAGTGTTCAAACATAGGTGTGGTTGTTATCTGGGATATGTGATGCCAACATTCAGGTGTTCAATTCAGCTGTTGGCTTACTGTTTCTTCTGGACACAGCTACCACTTACCTGATGTTGGGGGGTGGGCATTCTGGGACCAAGATACTGCAAGGTCCCAGTCTTCAAACATAGGCGTGGTTGTTATCTGGGAGATGTGACACCAATGTTTGGGTTTTCAGTTTGGTTGTGGGCTGGATTTTCCTTCTGGACACAGTTACCACTTACCTGCTGTTTGTGGGGGGGCCATTCACTGGCCTGAACCCGAACCCTATCCTAACTCTTCCCTCACCATCCTTTGTTTGGGTATTGCAGTACCCATGACAGCAAGCATGGTCATACAAGAAGAACAGGCTGAACAGCACATAGAGGAGAGGGAGATGCAGGCGCCAGATATGCCTCGGAAAAACCAACGTCACAGCAACAGAATACATAAAGTCCAGAAGGAGCTGGAAGGGATGGTGGCAAAGGAGAAGGTGGTAGAAGATGCCACACAGCAGCATGCCTAGAAAGGGCAGCAAGACATGGGTCAGCTGACCGGTACTGGGACTGTTCATGGTGACACCAATCCTCATCCACCACCACCACCAGGACAGCATGTCCAGGAGCAGCAGGCTGTCCAAATAAAGAAACTTGTTAAAGTAATAAAAAATCTGAAAAAATAGGTAACATCCCTGGAGGACCACATTATAAAACTGGAGTGTGGGATCAACCAATTATTAAAGTGGTCTCACTGTCACAGGCAGGAGCTGCTCTCAGGTGCACTCCTTCGGGCATACTCTGCTGCAGGCACAGACAGTGTTAGCTTGTGACTGAGTTTAACTGTAAATAGTTTTAAATTTCTTCTCTGTTTTCATCTGTGTTATTGTTGTTCTTTGTTTGTTCACTGTTATTAACAATGTAAATAGTGTGCAATTTTGCTGTTCTTGAAGTTTAACATTATGGTTTTAATGAAAAATATAAAAAGTTATGCTTTCATAACACTGTTGTCACGCTTGTCTTGGTTTTGGGTTATTGACTGACTGTATCTCAAGGTGGTTAAGGAAAGCTTAGGTTGCCATGTGTGTTGGGGTGCCACACAGGCTCTTTTGCTAGGCAAGACTGTGACCTCTTATCAGGCTTTATGAACATTTTCTTAGTTACTGTACATACAGTACTATCTTTGACTGCCAGCTGTGACTACCTAACCCATCTACTATCCTGAAAATTCCTCAGACCTCCACCTTGTGTGTGCCCCTGCCCCCTCCAAACAACCACTCACTTGCTACCCCTACAACACCCTCTATATCTTGAGGAATGACAGTAGAAATACCACCACTACAATACTTACCTGATTCCCTGTCTGACATTGACAGAAAAAGATCAAAGGTATAAAAAGAAAGGTTTTCAAAAAATAACTTACCTGGTCAGTTGTGATGATGAACACATCATGAGGAAACATGATAGCAGCGTTAGGTATGATCCTGGCATCAACAGCAGCAGCAGCATGTGACAGGCCTGGAAAGGAAATAAGTCACAGTTACATAGTTAAAGAAACAAAGGCAATTTTGCTAGCCAAGACTTTGACCTCTTGTCTTGTCAAGCTTTATGAACAGTTTCTTACATATGGTACTATCACTGCATGCCAACTGTGCCTACCCTACCACCGACTATCTTAAATCTTCCTAAAACCTCCACCTTGTGTGTGTGCCCCCCCCAAACAACCACTTTCTACCCTTAAAACACACTGCACACCTTGAGGAATGACAGTAGGAATGCCATTGCAATACTTACCTGCTTCACTGGCTGACAAAGAGAGAAAAAGATCAAAGGTATTAAATAGAATGATTTCCCTACAGTATATCTTACCTGGTCAGTTGTGATGGACACATCATGAAGAAACAGTCAAAAGCAGTGTCAGGTATGATTCAGGCAGCAACAGCAGCAGCAGCATGTAACAGGCCTGGAAAGGCAATAAGTCAGGATGAGATAGTTCCAGAAACAAAAGCAATTTTGATATCCAAGACTATGCCAAATTGCTATCTTATCAGGCTTCATGAAATGTTTCTTAGATATGTGACTGACCATCATTGTCAATGCATGCTGTGCCACTCCTGCTAACTATGACTGTCTATCACACTATCATAGTATGACCTAAACCTTGCTTATTCCCACCCTCCTTCACTATCCATAATAACACATTCCTGCAGTATGACAGAATTAGGATAATAATAATGCAATACCTAGCTGATTACCTGTTTTTCATTTTTGAAAAAAACATTATTGAGAAACCACAGTGAGACTTACCTGGCAATGGACAGTTCCACAGAACACATTCAAGGGCCGCAAAAAGTCTGAAACTGAATGTTGGTCTAATTATCACATGAAATGGGAGCACTGTGGCAGAAGTAGCATCAATGACCATATCATGTCCTGCGATATAAATAAGGAAAAATCACATTATGGAAGCAGTGACATTATTGGATATAGAAGTGGTTAACAGCAATTTAAACATTATGTAAGTGCTACACCTCTCTACAAAGAGACATCTCTATGCATACAGAAACAAAGTACTGTAGTACTGACGCCTCCCCTCCCTGGTTCTGGCAAGTGTCTGCACCCCCGCAGAGTACACCAAAAATGCATTTTTCTATAGGATAACCTCTTTAGATGACTTGACTAACATTTAGAATACAGTATTTACCATTATTAACAAAACTGCTTAACTACTACATAGCATGATGTGAGAAGAATGAACTGTCAAAGTGATAATACAAACCTGTGGGATTGTTGTGATGGATTCAGAATCAACAGTAGCACCCAGATTCAGCAGCTTTACTGGAATACTGGGCCATGGTAGTTCCTCTTTCTCTTTTTCTTTCTTATCAGAATAACAAGATCAATGCTGGTGGGTAGATTTGATGATTATGAAGGAATGTGTCGCTGTAAGATGAAGTACTTTTCATGCCTATTATTTTCTTTTTCTGTAGTTCTGTGTGCAGCGTCATAGTACACATCATGGTGGTAGTAATGGGTTCTGGAAATTGTTCATTATCAGCCAATGATTTCTGTGGCATATTACTTCCTTTGTATGTTGTTATTTGGTATGAGAAACATGATCCAAGGGTATGGTGCCTGTAGGAAATGAGTCATCAGTAGACTTTAGGTAGTGCACAGTTATTCCTGTGGATGTTATTTGGTATGGCAGGACTCGCAGCGGTTGTAGATTTGATTAGTGTATCAGTATCAGCTGCAGTACCTTTTGTTGTTGAGGACCAGTACTTAATCAGTTTGTTTTTCTGACTCTCACTCACATAAAGTTTGTGGTATTTATGTTTTTCTGTTTTTACCAACCATAGTACTTGGAGCAGCCAGTGGCAGAAAACTGTTGATAGTTTGAAATGTACTGCAATCTGCAGACGGTGTTTTCAACATGAATACTAGATATGCAGTTCCAGTAACATCACGGTATGCAGCTAAGCACTTCAAACACTTAAAAACATTGCTTGCAGGTAATTATATTTATTTTGGTTTTGGAGGGAGCTGTGACATGACCATTGTTGGAAAACTTGGAATGGTGCTTGAGGTGCACCAGCTTACTAAACATTATGAGTAGTTGTACATAACCAATAAGGGACAAGGAAAGATGCGTCTGGTAAATATTTTTGTTATTTCTATTTATTTTGCTTTGAGAGGGGAAGAGCCATCAACATCAGCCAACCAGTGTTCATTAACAGGTAGCAGAGTGTTTCCCTCAGCAAGTGGTGCACACCCCGACAGGATCCACATCATGACCAGTAACAACAGACAAGCCAGCATGTGTCCAGTCAATTATTGGGTATATTTTTTTGGTACGGGGGGGGGCCCATGAACATCAGCCAACTTAGAGATTAACTGAACACTGATTGTTGCACACAGCAAGTGGTGCACTATGGAACACAGCAATCATAATTTTCAGCAGGGATAAAGAAACATGTGTCCTAGGAATTATTTTGGTATTTATTTTTTTTCAAAGGGTAGAGGGGAGGGCCATGAACAATGGCCAGCTTGGAGGACAGTAACTGGAAGCTGACTGCAGAGTGTTGACCCTAGCAAGTGGTGCACCACAGAACGCAGAAATCATCATCAACAGTAGTGACAAGCAAAAATGTGTCCTCAAACTTTTTTTTTTATGTATGTTTTTCTTAGGGATGGAGAGGAAGGGCCAGGAACATCAGCCAACTTGCAGTCGGGCAATAACTAGTCACAACAGGCGTAAACTGGACTGAATAAACTGCAGCGACATAGGCATCCACTCATAATACAGCTGCAGTCAGCACATCCCTGCAGGTTGCAGAGACATGATCTATGTCTCTCTCCCTTACTCAGGAGAATTCAAACCTCTCAGCTGTTTTTATCATCGGAGGGTACTGCAAAACTATCTTCATCCTCTGACGACTCCTGCTGCTCACTGCCTTCTTTGCCAGGATCATGTAATCTTGGGGTTGTTGACAACGTGTACTGCTTTGGGAAGAAATGGGGGTTCATTGTAACAAATGTTAAGTACTCCACATTATGCTCTGACAGGCAGCTTTGGCAGTCAGTCACAATTGAACCAGCAGCACTAAAACTCTTTCTGAGCTTATACTGACACAGGGGCAGCTGAGGTACTCAATGGCCATAGCAGCAAGTGCAGGCCAGATTTCGAGCTTGCTTCGCCAATACTCAAGGAGTTCAGCCTCAATACTTAGCACCTGTAGGTCATTGAGATAAGACTGCACCATACGGTGTGCAGACAGCTGAATCTCCATGCTTCCCTCAGGTGCCTGCCATGTGAAGGCACTAATGTCCTTCAGCATGGACCAGAGAGGGTTTGTGCCACCACTACTATCTCGTGATGATATGGGTGATGGAGCAGACATTGTACTGGTGGAGGAGAAGGATACTGGGTGAGAGGTGGTTGATGCTTGATGTTTGTCCCATATTACTGTTTTTCCACCCTTACCTCAGACTTACTAATCCAGTTTTTGACCTTGCTATGCAGGATGACCACAAAATGGTCCAGATCATCCTTCCCACCAGGCAGAAGTGAAGTCATGCCCTGCTTGTACCTGGGATCCAACAAGGTTGCCAGGATATATGCCTCAGAGTTGATAATATGAATGACAAGGGGATCATCATCACAAAGATGCATGATGAGGTCAGCAAGCTCAACTCCAACTGCATCTGCAACCACTTCAAATTGCCCCCTTACATTGCACAATGCATGGTGTACAATGCACAGCAATAGTATCACCTGGCTCAAGCATGCATTGTCTGCATTCACCACTTGTGTAGCCTATTCCAGTGGCTGTAGGACCTGGATAACATTATCCATCAAAAACCACTGGGATGGAGTCACTGACATGGCTGGCTCTGCTTCTTGATCCTGCACGTGCATGAGATACTCATGGAGTGGCTTTTACTGTTCATACAGCCACTCAACCATATAGAGAGTGGAATTCCAGTGAGTTAGCATATCGAGCTTCAAGTGGTGCTGCGGTACATTATTTGCCTTCTGTAGGGTACAAAGGTCTGATCTAGCCACTGCCAAATGACTGAAATGGCTGCAGATTTTATGGCTGACAGCCAACATGGCACTAACTGCTTTGTGCTCCAGAAAGGACCACACAATTAGATTCAGCACATGTGCAAAACAGGGGACATGATAAAAGCAACCATCAGTGATGACTTTAATGGCATTATGGGCATTGTCACTGGCAATATATGCTGCATTGAATCCATGGGGCTTTAGTCAGTGTATAATGGCCTCATTGATGCAGATGAAAATTCTGTCTGACATATGGGACCCATGCATACTCCCCATGCTTAATGTGGCATGCTGTCGACAACCTGTAGTACTGCTGCCAGTGCTCAGGGGACAAGTAGATTTGGGACAGGGGTGCAGAGCATATACAAAGGGAAAAAAGCCCAGTGTGCAGTAATGCACATATAACTAGCACCCGATGATAGGCCACTGGTTCAGATGTCCCCAGTGAGGTGATTGCAGGCTACTGCTGAGTGTGACAAAGCATGTGACACCATGCATGCAAGGTCATTGTATATAACTGGAATAGCCTTAGTGCTAAAATACTTTCAACTAGGAACTTTATATTTAGTCACAGCTTCTCCATCAGTTCTCTTAATCCCTCATTCTCAACAAATGAAAATGGCAAAAGATCTTTTTTCCAGAATCTTGGCTACAGCTGTATTGAGCTCTTTTGTCACCGGGGGTTTACGATGATATTTTGTGTGCTTGTTTAATGCTGATTTGATGTCTGACTGCTTAAGCCTCTGAGTATGCAGGACTGTGGGTTGTGGTTTGGCTTTGCCAAGTATGGTTGTGTGGCTTTGGCTGACTTCAGCGGTAGCAGGGACATGCTGCAGAAACCTCCATGTGGGTACAGATGGATCACCTTGACTACTACCTCCATTTGTATCTGCACGTATAGGGACAGAACACAATAAGGGGTCAAATGTTACATCGTCTACTGTCTGGGGACCCTTGCTTTCAGTAGTAGAAGCAGCCAAAGTGGGCATGGATGCCAACCTGTTATGTTGGATCCACTTAATGGGGTGCTTACTTTACATATGACTGTGCATGCCAGCCATCCCATAGTGTGAACTTGGTTTGCCGTGGCTAATCTTTGCAATGACAGATGTTGCACACCACAGAAATCCCACACAATGAATGTCCCCCACACACCGGATTTTGTGGTGGAGGGGCAGATGGGCAGTACAGGACACAGACATGGGGTGGGCAAAACTGTTTTCTTTGCATGCTTGCAGCTTTCCCACAGATCCCATTTTTTCCACTTACTGACCCTTGATCATGACAGGTTGCTGCTTTGGGACTGATGGAAGAAGGATTACTTTCCCTTTGCCAATAACAGTTTTGGTTGCTGCTTGTGGATGGGGTGTCTGCCAACTAGGGTCTACTACTGGATCATCACCCTCACAACCATAATCATTGCTACTCTCCATGCTTTCCGTCATTGCCATTGGAGAAAGTAAAAGCTGATTATATACAAGGTCTGCTTCCTCAGTGACATTCTCTGCAACAAGAACCCTGCCACTAACAATGGGTTCACTATGAGAATGTTTGTGCTTCTCAGACACATTTGAAAGCTATATCTTCTGCTGCTCATTATCTCCTCCACCCACAGTAACTGCTCCGGAAACACCCTTACTGTCATCATCTATCATACTGCCTGCCACTGTACCAAAACCCTCCTTGCTCTTACTCACTACCAGCTCCTGAGTTAAATCATGGGTCTCCTGGGACTGAGATAGTTGACTAGTTTCAGGCTCATCCTGAGACCCCTGGGATCCATGCAACATCAAATGCAGTCTTTTTAAACTGCTGTTTAGAGCAATGAACTACAACTGCACTGGGAGTAGCAGTACTGCGCTGAGTGCCAAAGAAGCTTGAGGTTTGATTCCCGCAAAGCCAACACTGGCACAGCATGTGTACAGATGGTACTGCAGTAGCAGTAGAACTGTAGTGTGCAGCTATTAGTAGCACCTTCCACAGAACCCTCTTCTTGCCCTTGTGACAACCTTCTGACTGATGCAGTACCTATCACACTTTTCCACATCCTACACACACTTCCCACTGCTTTTGCCTGATATGTTCTACAGTACTTTGCTTGGACCCTAAAATACCAGAAAGTATTAAAGAAATAAGAGACACTAATACACAGACTACAGAAGACAGAGTAACATAAGATATTGTGTTATCAAAAAGATCAAAATAATTATGAAATATCTGTGACACAGCAGTCAAACTACAAACACCAGCAACTTATATTTCTTCTACTGAAGAAAACTGGTGGATTTAGTTACTCCAAAAGCCTGTTCTGTGCTGCAGAAAAAACACAGCTCTTCCCCCTTCAGATATCAACTGCAGAGTGAGTAGCTACACAGTAAGAAATGTGTGCTACCTCCTCCCCTGCACCTCACATGACTGCAGAGCTAAAAAACATGTGATCAGAGCTAGCTGCAGTGTAATGTGACATTTCCATGGGATTTCAGTGCTTTATCACAGAATTTGCACTTAACTGTGGCATTTTAACTAACCAGGCTGCACACCATGTGACTGCAGAACTGAAAAACATGTGATGAGAGGTAGTTGCAGAAAACAATTGGCCTATCCATGAGATTTCTGACCTTAACTGTGGAATTCCAGGCTGCACACCATGTGACTGAAGAACTGAAAATCATGTGATCAGAGGTAGCTGCAGGAAAAATTTACATTTCTGCGAGATTTCAGTGCTAATTGCAGATAGTTTACAATACCACAGAGTTCTAAGAAGCGCAATATATATTTCAGAGAAAAAACATAACAAAAAATACACACAAACAATTACTTTAAGACAACACAGTTAAGGTGCTCAACAGACAAGATGATTATATTCAGTATGTGACCGTTGCAATTTTGGAAAATGAAATATGAATACACATTGATGGTGGGAATAAAAACCCCGCATAATCACATTTAAATTGTGGAAAAATACATGATACAGTGAAATTATTAACAAGAAACATTATTCCGCAGTTACAATAAAAAGTCTGCAGTTTACAAGTAACTTGTATGCAGTACTAGGCAGAAAACCGCAGTAAATAGGTGAAAGTTTGGAATTTCACCATGGGCGGAACAATGGAAGATTCCACGAAAATTTAGACATTTCACAGAACTTCCACGAATGCGGAAATCCACACTTTCACCCAACCCTATAAGTACTCCACCCCTTAAAAGCAAACCATGGTAAAATGCATAGAAAAATGTAATCCTTGCTCATTCATGGTGTGCTTTTACATGATGTGGCATTTTTGTTGGGTCATTTTTTTGTAATGCCCATACATTTTTATTTATTTATTTATTACTTTTTTTTACCAAATTTACGGGTTGAGAATCTTACCACCATGAATTCCCAATTTTTAACTCTTAATACTGTCCCTAAGTCTATTTTCTGACACCCTTTTTTTCTTACTGTAAAAAATCTATTGTAAGTCTCAAGTTTGGGACTTAGGATATTTTCCATTTTGTTTTCTTACTTACAGGAAGGGAATAGTTATGAGGCAGTTGAGGATTGTGTCATGGGACATTGAAGAATTAAAATGTGGGATCCTGATACAGGGCAGATTTATTTATATGGTGCCCAATTCCAGGAGCTCTGGGCACCAAACATTAATATACTAAAACAAGAAAATACAAATAAAACATTTTATCAGCAAATTTAAAACTTTTGAAACTACTGTAAGTTTAAAACTAACTGGACCCATAACTTAAGTGAAATAAATACATTTTTAGAAAACTTCAAACATATCCACTAAGGGCTCCTCAAATGTAAGCTAGTATATGCTTCCATAGCAGCGGGCTGCCACTCCGAATGCTTGGGTCTCAGATGGCTTAAGGCAGGAATGAGGAACACTGAGAATATCTACGTTAGATGACTGTAGGTGGTGGATGGGAGTGTATTTGGTCAGGAAGTCCTTTAGGCACCCAAGGCCATAGCCAAGGCCCAAGTCATGCAGGCTTTGTAAGTTAACAAGCAAATCAATATGCCACTGAACTAGCAAACAGCATGATATGCTCAGGCCTAGAGGTCTCAACAATAAACTGGGCTGCTTAATTCTGAATTAGATTCAGGCAATCCACCAACCCCACAGTTAACCCTAGGTAAAGGTGTTGCAATAATCCTAGACTGAGGAATTGCACCAAGGGACAGACTACTGTGGGAGTGGAGGAGGTGGAATGGGTGCTAGAAAGTGGGCAAGAAATTTTTGTTGTTTTTTATTATATGGGATGGGTTGGAGGAAGAGAGTGAGGAGGGAATCCAGCTAGTGGAAGAGGTAGGGTTTTCAGTGGATGGTAGTTAGGGCATACCAACAGTTGGTATGGGCATGCACCACAAGATTTTTAATAGTTCAAGCAGGTGGGTGGACAGGGGTACCAGCAGCAGGGCTGGGCACTTGCTATCAGTTATTTAAGACTTGGGGCTGGAAGGCAGAGGGGCACCAGTAGCAGGGCTAGGCACCTGCTGCCAGTCATTTAGCAGTCTGGGAGGATGAGAGAACTGGTGACGATGTTGGGCTCCTGATCTCCAGACAAACTTGGGAGTCATATGATATAAGCAGTGTGGCTGGTCTCCTGACCACCTGCCAGACCTCAGGGGGAGCAGATCCATGCCAGCAGGTGGAATGGTCTCCCAACCATCAATAACTTTTAAAGAAAATGGGGCTATTTTTGCTGGAAGCTGCACAAAAAAATGGCATTTTCAAATGACATAAATGGAGATCCCCTCTCATGCAACTGATATATATTAGTTGTAAAACAATTCAGTTATTCATAGAATGCTGAAAAATGTTCTGTGAATGTGATAACTGAAACTTTTCTTTTTTTTATTTAAAATGTAAAAACGTCTCAACACTATCACCTAGCAAAAAGTTATCCTTGTGCCAAAAATTGCAATGAACCAGGAAGTTTCAGTTTTGTTATTAGCTATTTATGTGCTGTGGTGAGCATAAAAGGTCTTAAAAAATGTTAGGGGCCTTCAGTCTTGTAGGAACTTTTAAACCATTGAACTGACCATTACCACATTTATGGGATACCAAGATCTTGGCACTAACTATACACAAAACATTTTCAGGCTATTCTGTCCAAGGGTGGCTATGATATTAATGTGCAAAAATTGGGGTTTAACATTAAACTACCTACTGAACCCTAATAATGTACCTTAATATCTATCTATCTATCTACAGTATATATATATATATATATATATATATATATATATATATATATATATATATATATATTAAATTTATACTGGTGAGGGAGTGCCAGTATAGTTAAGGTTGAGTAAGCACTTTAATGTTAAACCTCAAATTTTGCACCTAATAACTTCGCCACCATGTGGCGTAATTTGCCTGAAATTGTGCATGCATGGTCCAGTATGATAGATCTCTGATCTGGCAAGTTGTGTTATGGTCAGATGTAGGGTTGCAGAGCTACATAATGCCAATAAACACACATAAATGAACTTTTTGCATGTTTTTTTGCTCCCACCAACAGCCCGCACGATTTGTCCATTCAGTCCACAATCTTCAGGATAGATGCAGTCTGGGTCACCGTGTGCCTTTCAAAGATTTGATGTAAAAATATTAAACCATTCAAAAGTTATTCAAGAAACAAATTTCCCATTATAGTCAAAGAGTGAAAAATATATATGCACCACAAAAGTTTTGCAAATGCACTTTTACTTTCACAAATGACCCTTTTGTTTGTTTATTTCTTTAACGGGTTAGCACAACTGGAAATAAAATCATTTTACAGGTGTGACCCACACAAATCAAACATATACAAATACATAACAAAGACAAACATCAGGAACAATTAAATAATTCTTTCTTCTTTCTTAAGTGTAAAAACAGTTAAAACATGCACATGCATGAAAAGGTTTCAAATACAGATACAATGTAATTGAAAATGACCCATAAGTTAAAAAATTCCTGATAATAACAGGTACATTGTTCCATGTTCTTAGAGATCAGTCAAAGCACACACAGTCTGAGAGAGATTTCAAGTACAGATACAAAGTGTTTGAAAAAGACCCAGAAGTTGACAAATTCCTGATAGTAACAGGTACGCTATTTCATGTTCTAGGGCCAATAAAGAAGAAAGCCCTCTGCCCACATTTAGTTCTTAAAGGGAACCTCAAAGTAGCCTCATCTCCCCTAGCTCTAGAAGATATGCTCTGATCAAAACACCATAAGTGTCCCCACAGGCCAATTGGAGTGCCAGTTTGAGACACTCTGTATAAATACATTTTGTCAGGACAAGAACATAGTTTAAGCTTATTTTATCATTGTACTTATACCTTTTGGCACTTTTAACTCTTGGCACTTCATTTCGATCCTACTCTTGAGCCCTTTCCTCCACCCCTCACCCTTCTTCTTCTCTCCTGTGCATCTTCAAGTTCTTCCCTGCTGCTCCTCACCTTCCACCCTTCACCCATTCTCTTATCTCATGCCACCTATTTTGCAACTTCTTCCCTCCTTCTCCCTATGTTTCTCTCACCTCTCCCACCCATATTACTCTGTCTCTTGTTTTTGATAAGGCCAGCTAGGCTGCCCTCTCCTGACTAAACACCACCTCTTCTCCTTATGCTATTAATTTTGTCTTTCTCCCTCAGTTCACCAGCACTCCTTCTCTCTGCACTCACCCCATTTCCCTCCTTCCACCTCCCCATCCTCTCATCTCTCAATCCCATTACCTCCTTTGCAACTCTCGCCCTTCCCTCTCCACTTCCTGTGCAACTTCTCCTTCCTCTCCACTTCCTGTGCAACTCATCTCCTTCTCCCTCTTGTTTCTCCCATCCCCACCTTACACCCCATTACTTTCTCTCTAGATTTTGACAGGCTCCCAGGCTTCCTCTCTTCTAGTCCACTCTACTGTTATATTGAGCAACATTTAGTGCTATTTGATTGCTTTTGATGTATTAATTATGTTTTAAGTATATTCTTAATATCTGCTATTTACTTATCTATTGTTTACCTTGTTTTATTTTTGTTCTACTAACATGGAACCTTTGTAAAGGAGTTATATTGCTCAAAGGTGTTGTAATCCAAGACTCAATAAATAAAAAATTAAAAAAGTTAAATGATAACCATCCCATTTTATCTAGAATTAAACAGTGATGGGTATGACTAGGGGACACCAGAGCAAATTTACCTAATTTTTGTAATAAGGTTGACTTTTTAGATAGAAAGTTTATGGAGACATTAACTGTAACCAGGGAAGCATATGTTAAAACAGGAAGTAAACACTGATTGACTATAGCTATTCTAGTCTCATCTGTCAGAAATAATCTGATTCTATATAACATTCCTAATTTACCATGTATTTTGGATGTTATATAATTCAAATAGGCAAATTTAACACAGGATCTAATATGAGGCCTAAATATCTAAATGTGTCCACATTTTCAAAGGTGGTACCATCTAATGTTTTGATCTGAAGGCTAGAGCCAAGAAATTTTAATTTAGAAGGTGTACCAAATACCATCATTTTTGTTTTTGTTGTATTCAGCACCTGCTTATTGTGAATCAGCCAGTGCTGAAAATTACCCATTGTCCCTGTCAAGATTACATTCAATTCACCAACAGTTTTACCATAGGTATACACTACCGCATCATCTGCATACAAAGTCAATGAAACATTATCCAAAGCAGTAGAAACTCAGTCAAAATATAATGAAAATAACATAGGACCCGGTATGGAGGCATGAGGGACTACATACTTGACAGGAACCTTTTCAGAAAGATACCCTTGATATCTGACCATCTGGGATCTGTTGTGCAGGTAGTTAGAACACCACATTACAGCAGGAGGTCCCATGCTCAACAATTTTAACTTATCAATTAGAAACCTATGATTAACCAAATCAAATGCCTTGGTCAAATCCACGAATGCGGCCCTGTTAAACACCCATTCTCCATACCCTCAATGACCGTGTTCAGTGAAGTCTGTCCCGTGGCCTTTCCTGAACCCATGCTGGCTTCTAGAAGGTAATCCATGATTATCGACATACTCAACAAGTTGATTGTAAACAATCCTTTCTTGTACCTTGGCAACAGCCGATAGAATTGAAATCAGTCTGTAGTTACCAAAATCACTAAGAGAACCTGATTTGTGAATAGGGACTACTAAGGAGTTTTTCCAAACATCAGGAATCTCTGCAGTCATAAAAGATAGATTAATCAATGTGCTGATAGGATAAGCCAAAACACTCACTGCATCCCGTAACAGGTTGGGGGAAAGACCATCAAAGCCAGCAGAACTATCTGGTCAAGCTGCTTTAGAAGTTTGTAGACCTCCTTAGGGTACTCTTCAGATAAAATTTAGGTTTATTGTTAGTACCAGAAACTTGAACTGACGGTAAATCAGAAGTGGACCTAAATATTTATCCAGGTCACTGAACCTTCTGTTGAATTCATTTGAAATTAATTGAGGGGAAGTAACCATATCAGTATCCAGTTTCATAGTTGTTTCAGATTTAACTGAGGGATTAATTTAATTCTTAATAGTACCCCAGAATTTCTTACTGTCTGAGAGTTCATCAATTTGCTTTTGTCTCAGAAATCTAATTTTTGCTAATTTAATCTGGGCCTTGCACTCGTTACATAAACATCGGTAGTCCTGGAGAGCAGTTGCAGTACCCAGGTTCTTATAAATTTTCCATGCCTTATCCCTGGTTCACCCTAATTGAAATAAGGATGCATTGAGCCACCCAGCTTTTTTCCCTGATTTACATCTCCTAACAAATGGTGCTACTTTATCCAACACAGCTGCAAATTCATGAATAAAAAAGTCTAAGGCACTATTTATGTCAGGAATTAAATGTAAATATGACCAGTCAACCCCTCTCAGTTGTTCACAAAACAAATGCTGATCATAATCATGGATATTTCTAGAAGTCTCTATTACAGGTTCAGGTTCTTTGGGCCCTTATGAAGCCAAAAAATAGGGCTGTGATCACTTATAGAATCGGCTGTGATGCCACATTTCAAAATGTGGTTTGATCTGTTAGATAAAGTACAGCCAATGACAGTGTGTCTACTGGTTTTTACATTTAACCTAGTAGATAATGTAATTGATTGTTGTAAACCAATGGTCTAACAAGGCACTCTGCTTTAACACTTGGTCCTACCAATTTGAATTAAAATCCCTACAGTCACAGTTTCACCAACAACTTTATAATCCAGTTTTCAATAAACCCTATTAAACCTTAATTTCTAGTACTAGGGGAATATAGGTGCAACTAGATGGTTAGAGTTTAAACGTGACCCAGATAAACCTGTATTGCCAGATGTTTGCCATAGAGCATACTTTCCTTAAACAGATATCCTTAAGCAGCCAAAAAATGAGTCTTCACATAAACCATAACCCCCAACCCCTCCCCATACCTCTATCTTTTCTATAGCTTTTGTAACCAGGAGGTGAATATGATTATTAGAAACACTTGGTGTGAGCCAAGTTTCATTCAATGCTAGTATGTCAGGGCATACATCTCAACCCAGGCCTACACCTCATGCAACTTGGGGAACAAGTTCTGCACACTGAAATACATGATCATCATACCAGTCAGGTTACATCTAAAGTAATCTACATCAGCAAGATCATTGTGAACCGGTCCTGGATTAAGTTCCACATTACCAGCAAGTAATAATAAGATAAACCCAAGAGCCAAGCCCCTCAAATCAACCTGTCTACTAAAACAAAATCCTTTCTGCCTGGATAACATATAGCCCAGACAATAACCCACAGACTTGTGATTAAGACCCATGTTGTCACCGTACTTCACAGTGTACTTATAAACATTAAAGGACAAAACATCTTCAGCTTTAACAGTATGGGTAATGGACAGAACGATTTGATTAAACAAGACATCCGTACTTAAGATAATGCAGACATACAAAGATGTTACCATGATCCCACCTCCTGCCATGATTACACAATAAATCCACAAGTCAAGTCCTAAACAAAGTACTTTCAAGCATTGTTCTTATTCTTGTCTGACTCCGGTCATACTCCTTTCAAATCCACTTTGCCTTCCCACTTAGCCGCTACTGCGTAGATGCTGCCGCTCTCGTAGAATGTAGCTTTTAAAGTCTGTTGCCCCTTGATGCCTGAAGCTGCCACCAGCAGGATTTGGGAGCAATTACAGATTTCAAAGGCTTACAGTGCAGATAATTAGTAAGCAGCAATCAGTCCATGCCAAGGTTATGTACATGCTAGGGGCAACAGACTCTACCAAGATTGCAGCAGAAAAACATACCTTTAACATCCATTTAAAATCAGCATCACATACGGCAGTCTCAGTTAAAGCTGCACTTACACTTCTGTGGTTCATTATTGCACTCAGGACACACAAAGTGATAATGTGCAGTGCAAAGTTAGGCAATTCAAGTGCAGCCAGCAGGACAATACAATAAACTTCCAGTCATTGCAGCAGCAAAGCACAGGTCTTCACAGTAATATGCAGTATGGCACATAAGTGAATACTTGCCAGCAGATTGATCTAAGCGTACGTGGTTAGAACTAGAGCCTGCCACACTCCAGTCAAACTCCTTGCAAGTCCACTTTGCCTCCCAACTTATCTGCTGCTGCATAGATGCTGCCATGCTCATAGAAACTGTAGCTTTTGAAGTCTGTTGCCACTCAATGCCTGATGCTGCTGCCAGCAGGATTCAGGGAGCAATTACAGAGTTCAAAGGCTTCAGGTGCAGATAATTAGTAAGGAGCAACCAGTCTGTGGCAAGGTTATGTATGAATGAGGGAGAGATTCTACCAAGATGGCAGCAAAAACAGACCTTTGTCATCCGTTTAAAATCAGAGTCACATACGGCAGTCTCAGTCTCAGTTAAAGCAGCACTCACACTTCTGTGGTTCAATATTGCACTCAGGACACACAAAGTGATAGTATGCAGGTGACGTTAGGCAATTCAAGTGCAGCCAGCAGGACAGTGCAATAAACATCCAGCCATCACAGCAGCAGCACAGGTCTTCACAATAATATGCAGTGTGGCACATAAGGTGTACTTGCCCTGCAGATGGATCTAAGCATACGGATCAGAACTACAGCCTGCCACACCCGGTCAGACTCCTTGCAAGTCCACTTTACCTCTCCACTTAGCAGCTGCCACACAGACTTTCATGATTTGGCCATCTTGTTTTCAGTCAGTGAGAGAGAAAATGCCTGGCATTTAAATTTGGGACCCTCTAGGTAAACACTGACTATTGGGTTTACCTAGTCTGGTCCTGAGGATGCCAGCCCTATCTTTTTGAGAGTAAACTCCCCAGAAATGCCTTTTTAAACATCAGGAAAAATACATTCACAAATCACAAAGAAATGGCTGAAATACTTTTGCAAAGCCGGAAGTTAGTTGCACTTTAGAAACTTGTGGATTTGGAAGTATTTAAAACCTGCCAATCTTTGCCATCCTCCTGCAACAAAATGGTTAGCTCTTTTGGGCTGAAATTTACAGAGTGGTAAGCCCTGGTCACACAGATGTGCCTTTTCATGGTTTGGTTGCAAAACATTCAAGGGGAAAAATTTACAATGTTCGAATTTGAGAAATTTTCCATAGGATAACATTGCAGCACCGTGATGCTTTTCCATGCCTGTATCTTGAAAACAAAGCAAGATATGGAGTTTTCACTACTGAAACTCACCTTTAGGTGTGCTGATCTGCAGAAACAAGTTTGGAAATCATAGATGGTACCTGCAGTTAAATTTTTTTCCTACTTGGTATGGTTACAGAGATATTAACAAAAACATGTTCCAAGGGTGCCTTTTCAGTGCATTTTGGTGCCCATATCTCAGAAACTATGCAAGATACTGATTCAGTTGATTATACCACATGAAGTACTCACTGTCATGATTACACCAGCACTGGAATTTTTTTCCTAGCTGCTACGGTTGCTGAGATATTAGCAAATTAGTCTTACAAGGATTTCTTGCCCTGTAGGGCTGCTGTATGGCTCCATAGTTATGTATAAACCAGAGTGGAGGGCCTGGCGGGCGTGCGCTACCACATGCACATACCATTATGCCAAAAAATGGACAGTGTGAAGGGAGCACAGGGCCTGGGTTCTCAAAAAGAAGGGAAATTCATTGAAAAAAACTCCATTAATGCTTCAGTTAGGGTTAATTGTACTGCAACAAAAGTTTGGAAATGTGCCACTAGGGTTCAAAACCCTAACTCCTCATTCCCCCCCCCACACACACATGCTAGATTGTAAGAGACTATACCACTCCATCACATCTGTAACCACAAAAATCACAACACTGTACTTATTTCACATAACACTATGAAATGAAAAAACAAATATAGTATAATTGACTTATACTGCCAGCACCGTATGATGACACATTATTGCTGGCATATCTTCTTCATACAATGAGACTTAGTCTGTACACATTTTCAAAATACTGACTTTATGTGTCACTATTCAACAATTGGTTGTTGCAGGCTACCACATGGGCATGTGGTAGCAGGACAGATAGAGATGACACATACTACTTTGAAGATACTGCTTAAGTATAAAACTAGCACCATGATATGTCATTATATGGCTGCGTTACCTGGAAATACTCATTAGCAGCATGTTATTGTTAGCTTTGGATGTTACAACTGTTGCTTTACATGTTACTTTTGTAAACTATACTACAAATAATTGCTTTTATTATTACTACCATTTGTAATTAGTACTGACTCACTTTATCAGAAAATAAATGCAAACATACAGTAACTGTTGGTAGCTTATACTAACTCACATTTCCAAGAAACTATATGTGGATAACATACTGTGTGTTACATCACTTCTTCACTCTTGAAATATAGGCATCTGCTTAAATCTTGTTATTGCTGTTTGTAACATAAAAATGCTTACTGTGGGGCATCACCCATGGTTGCCCAGCATGTGTGTCTACCTCCAAAGCACTATGATGGCAGCAGAACTCATACAGTTGGTGATCTATGATGATGGATGTGTCTTGCAGTACATTTAGAGAGTTGTACGTTACTTCTGTTACCTGATGCTGGTTGGCTCTGATTGGTTGTGTTGCCTTGGCCCTTCCCCTGTTTGCATGTGTGTGTGTGGGGGGGGGTGTGGGGTTAGGGTTTTGAACCCTAACAGCACACTTCCAAACTTTTGTTGCTGTACTATTAACCCGAACTGATGCATTAACAGAGTTTTTTTTGCAATGACTACATAAACAGTATATATATATATATATATATATATACTGTATATCTATCTATCTATCTATCTATCTATCTATCTATCTATCTATCTATCTATCTATCTATCTATCTATCTATCTATCTATCTATCTATCTATCTATCTATCTATCTATCTATTATGGTAGCATGGTAGTGCTACCATAGTTAGGGTTGAGGAGCTATTTACTTGTTAAACCTAAAATTTTGCACCATAATAACTTTTCAACCATTCAACAGATTTACCTGAAATTTGAATACATGATCAAGACCCATACACCTTGGGATATGCCAAGTTTTGTACAGGTCGGATATATGGCTGTGGAGTTATTAAGCATGATCTGCGCATGCATTTATGCTTTTTTGGAATTCTACAGTCATCTCTACAGGTCGCATGGTTTGCGCGACTGGTCTGAAGTCTTCAGGGAAGGTGCGGCCAGGGTCCACGATGTGCCTTTTGAAGATTTTCATGCAAAAATATTAAACAGTTCAAAAGTTATTCAAAAAACAAGTTCCCATTATAAGTCAATGGGAAAAGTTAACAAAAAGTTTGACAGTGTCGCAAATGCACTTTTTACTTTCTCAAATGGCCCTTTTACTGTTGCAAATCCACTATTTTGTTTTCAGTTAGCAATCAGAAAAAATGCTTGGCATTTAAATTTGGGACCTTCTACCAACCTAATTATTTTTGTATTCACCTAGTCGGACCCTGAGGATGCTAGGCATGCCTTTATTTTGGGGTAAAACACCCCAGAAATAAGCTTTTCAAATTTCTGGAAAAAGTACTTTCGTGAAGTAGTGTCGAACATGCAGCACTGTTGAATGAATTTGCGAAAGCTTTCGCAAAGTTCGACAGTACTTTTCCAGGCTGTGTGAAAATGACAGCAATTCTTTGTCACTCTGCTGCAAAAGAACGGTTTGGTATTTTGGGCTGAAATTTGGAAGGAAAGCAGCCAACATCTAACAGATGTGCCTTTCACTGTTTTATTGAAAAATATTACATGGTGGCAAAAGTCATGGCACTCCAAATTGACACTTTTTTCCATAGGATAACATTACTGCATCTGCTGCATAACAGGAATCCTTTGCCGCCCTGCTGCAAAAGAACGGTTTGGTCTTTTGGGCTGACATTTGAGGTAAGACAGCCAACAACCCACAGATGTGCCTTTTAGTGGTTTGGTGAAAAATATTACAGGGCGGCAAAGTTATGGCACTCTGAACTTCTCTTTTTTCCCATAGGATAACATTACAGCATTCTTTGTGCCTTTCAGGGCCGATATCTCGGAAACGCAGTGCGAGATACGGACTTTTCATCACAAAAGCTTAGCTCACCAGGGCCTCCAAGTACAAAACAGCCAGAAAGTGATAATTCATGCCTTTAAATTTTTTTCTACTGCTGACGGTTCCTGAGATATAAGCAATTTAGTATTCCAACTCCTCATGTTCTGCTCCGAGATCCATTATTATGCATACATTCTTTGTACTCACTGTCTTTCTCATGCAGCTTTTGGGAAAACCAGCATGCTCCGCACGCCCACTCCATTTCTCTATTCTCATTATCATTCTCAAAAGAAGGACATTTGAGGCAAAAACTCTGTTTAATGCATTAGTTATGGTTGTTCCACAGCAACAAAGTGAGGAGATTAGGTGTTGGGTTGAAAGCCCCCTTGGACCCCGTCCACACCCCAACCAGCATTGGGGGGCGATTGGGGTTGTCGGTCCTAACTCTCACCCCATTCTCCTATACCTCCACTCTTCACACAACTGATGGTGGGGTGAGAGTTAGGGCCGGCAACCCTAATGTGCACCCCAATGCCAGTTGGGGTGTGTGGGGGGTCCAAGGGGGCTTTCAACCCTAACACCTAATTTCCTCACTTTTGTCACTGGGAACAACCCTAACTAATGGATTAAATGGAGTTTGTTGCTCTAATATATATATATATATATATATATTTAGTGGCATAGTGGTGCTACTATAGATAGGGTTTCATAGCCAATTCTATGTTAAACCCCAAATTTTGCACTTTAATAACTTTTAAACCATTCATCTGAAACTTTGCATGCACTGTCTGGTACCATAGATCACCACAGATCGCTCTAATCTGGCAAGTTTTGTTCTGGTTGGATGCAGCTGCAGAGCTGCAGAGTGCACAAAATGTAAAACAAATCCTCACTTGTTGGTAAATTCTTTGCTCAGGGCTATGGCCCAAATGGTTTGGGGGTCTGGTCTGACATATTCAGGGTATATGGAGTCTGGGCCACTGATGTGATTAAGTTGACTAGGTAGGTACATTTTATTGTTCAGCAAAAATCAGTCATAATAAATTAAAAACAATTTGAGCCACAGTTAAAATAAATAAATAGCTTAAGTAAACATACATGTTTTATACAAACAGTATGAAATTTCCATACATATATTGCACCATCTCCAGCCTTCCTTATATAAAAATCTACAAATGAGTAATCAAAAGAAATTTATCAAAAATTTCTGCAGAACTTTTCTCCTTTGTAGAAAATAGATATTTGAGTAATTCCTGGGGCTGAGATCACCTAACAGTCCACCCAACAATTTCTTCCTGTGAATTTCAAATCTGGGGCATAGAAGTACCACATGCTTAAGATCGTCAATAGTCCCCATTCCACATACACAAAGCGGGAAAGATGCTCCATCCCTTTTCTGCCTAAAAAGAATGTACTGGGCATTATAGCTTTCCATTCTAAATCTAGTATACAGTCTCCTGAGTTTTGGACAGGTTAAGAAAGACATATATGGTTCATACCCCTATGTGATCTTTACCAATCTGTAGAACTCATGTTACTTCGGCCTAGAAAGCTGAACATGTCACATGTTTATATCCAGATCAGTAAATCTACAGCTCACATTCTGTCTAATTTCCTCAAAAGGCCTCAAATACATTTTGTAATGTAGGTGGCCCAACCCTGCTGGTAATATTTTCTCTTTTATAAGATGTATCAAAAAATGTACATATCCCAAATTGTCTAGTTGCATGGCCTCCTCTATGCACATCCTGGGGTATCTTTGTTGAGGTAAGAGAAAAAGTTTTAATAGAAAGAGAGTCTGGCATTCGTCAATAAGTGAGGTCAGAGAGCATTGACCCAGTTCCATAGCCAAAATACAGCTCGGGATTCCATTAGGTAGCATGAGTATATATTTATAAAGTTTATTTAATATAGTTTCTAATGTTCTAAGCTTGGAACAGCCCCAAACATCCAAAGCATATAGCATCCACATTTTAATGTTAGCATTGACTACTCTCAGGACTCCTCTAACTGAAGTTTTCCCCATTTTGTTATTGAATATTTTTAAAGCATTGATCACTGAACCCATTTTATATCTAATCATTTCTATATGCTTTGTCCAAGATAGGGCATAATGAAATCAAACCCCCAGATAATCATAAGTTTCAGCAATGTCTATATGCCTTTCACCCATCCTGAAATCAGCTGCCCTTTTGGTTTTGGCACCAAAGATAAGAATGTTTGTTTTCCCCATATTAACTTTCAAGTTCTTTTCTAAACAGAGAGAGTTGAAGTTGGCCAATTTTCTTTTAAGGCCAAGGGCCGAAGTAGACAGTAAGACTAAGTTGTCTGCATATGCTAGACATTCAACCCTTTGCTCATCAATCTTAGGTGCATGGAAGTCTACATTACTAAGTTGATCTAATACTGTGTTTATGTAGATGTTAAAAAGAGTGGGCGCTAATATACATCCCTGTCTTACTCCTACATGCATCTTAATCTTATCAGTTAGATGTGTATACTGATTGTACTGGACCCTTGCCCAAGTATTTTCATGAAGCCGAATAATTATATCCAGAAGAGAAGCTTCTAAATTCAGATTTTTCAAAGTGGTCCAAATAATCTTTCTGCTAATGCTATCAAATGTAGAAGAAAAATCTACAAAGAAACAGTATAACTTGCCCTTCCTAATTTTAGTATATTACCAAGCCAAATGTTGGAGTACATAGCAGTGCTGGACTGTAGAACGGTCCTTATGAAAGCCATTTTGGGCCTCATTTAACACTGCATTTTCCTCAACCCATAACAATTACTTAGACAAAATTATTCTGGTGAAAATGTTTTGTGATACATCTATCAGACTAATGGGTCTATACATTCTTGGCTCATTTGGATTTCCTTTTTTTTAATATTGAGAAAATGATGCTACCTGTCCAACTTTCAGGGCATTAGTCTCCCTGGACAAGCCTGTTAAAGAAAATCATAAGAATAGGGATCCACCCATTAGGGAAGGCTTTATAAACATCTCCTAAGACCCCATATGGACCTGGTGCTTTATTGGCTTTAAGGCCAATCAGTGCCAGTTTAATTTCCTCTTCTGTTATCAAAATGGGTTTCAGCATAAGGTCATTTTCTTGTAATGCAGAAATTTCTGGTCTCTTAAACTCATCAAGGGAGTAATAGAGATAAATAAAATAGTTGACCCAAATATCAGGGGTAATATGTGCCTCTATTCTATTAATATATCTATTATATCCATGCGCCACGATGCTCCAAAAATGCCTACCATCTCTATCCAAGACTGCTTGTCTTAATTTCTCCCATAATTTTTGCGTGTGTTTTAATCTCCCCTGTTCAAGAATTTTCCTGTATCTCTCCCTTTCCTGTTTTAATATCTTAAAATCAATCACTGATTTATGTTTTTTCTTCTTATGCTGTCTTAATGTTGCTCCAAACTCTTTCTTTGTCCAAGCACAATTCAGATTAAACCATAATTTCTTATAAGTGGATTTAGCACAATATGTTGTTTTACATCTGGGGCCTAGTAGGGCATGTATGTTTTCCTATATTTCCAGGACGTTGCAGGTCACTTCCTTGTCTAGAATTTGCTCATAGTTTTCTGCAAGTGTTCCTGTACTAAGGATATCTTCAAAATTAGCATGATGTATCGGCCCCCATTTAATCCTTTTTTCCTTAAGGATCTCCAAGTTATCCTCCTGCAGCAACTCATCACTACTAATTTCAAAGGAGTTTCTTAAATGGACTGTAACAGCATTATGCACAGATTCAAGTCTATCCACAATCTCAAAATTTTGAATAGTTTAACCCCTTCTAGATTAACCCATATCTGATCCAGAGTAGAGGAACCAGTGGCACCTGTAAAAGTTAAGCATCCTGGACATTTTCTGGAGCTGGAAGGACACTACTTTCTTCAACTGCGAGCTGTGTGAGAAATTCTGTATTGCACTTGATATCTGCAACAAACGTGCACTTTTGCTTAATTCTGTGGGAGGTGAAACTAACCACCCTTGGTACTTGCTTTTTATTCACATTTATTTAGTGTTTAACCAAGAAGGGGCTTGTAAACTGTTTATCTTGTTAGTAACTTCAGAAGGATTTAAATACTGCATTTGGGTAGGTCCTTGGAGGTAGCTAGATTGTCTACTAGGATTTGCTGACAGTTAAGCTATTTTTAAATGAATTACAGTTGGCTGAGGAGTTGAAAAAACTTGCAAACTCTGCTTATCTTGGAAGTAACCTCATAAGTGTTTGAATACTGCATTCTGGTTGTCCCTTGGGGTAGCTGGATTGACTACTAGGATTTTGGGACAGAAACTATTTTTAAATAATTTACTGGTAGGGAGTTTGTGATAGTTAAACTCTTTAACAGAGTTACTGGGGTTAAGGAGTGGTCACAGAAAACCTGCAGTGTGAATTGAAACACAGACAGCCTTAGGGGGCAGGACATTGTTTTCAGACCAAACAGGTTGTATTGGAACAGGAAGGGTTACATATAACCATTGGCAACAAATTGCCCTGGTTGGAGATATCCAGACTAGATCAGATTACTATAAGTACTGCTGGCTGCAATTTTCAAAAACACAAAACACATTTTCTGGAGCTGAAAGGACACTACTTTCATCAACTGTGAGCTGTGTGAGAAATTCTGTATTGCACTTGATATCTGCAACAAACGTGCACTTTTGCTTAATTCTGTGGGAGGTGAAACTAACCACCCTTGGTAATTGCTTTTTATTCACATTTATTTAGTGTTTAACCACGAAGGGGCTTGTAAACTCTATTTATCTTGTTAGTAACTTCAGAAGGATTTAAATACTGCATTTGGGTAGGTCCTTGGAGGTAGCTAGATTGTCTACTAGGATTTGCTGACAATTAAACTATTTTTAAATGAATTACAGTTGGCTGAGGAGTTGAAAAAGAAACTTGAAAACTCTGCTTATCTTGGAAGTAACCTCATAAGTGTTTGAATACTGCATTCTGGTTGTCACTTGGGGTAGCTGGATTGACTACTAGGATTTTGGGACAGAAACTATTTTTAAATAATTTACTGGTGCATAGGAGTTTGATAGTTAAACTCTTTTTAACAGAGTTACTGGGGTTAAGGAGTGGTCACAGAAAAACCTGCAGTGTGAAACAGGAAAGACAGTCTTTCAAGCAACAGAGGGTGGTGGATCTAGGTTTATGTTTGTTTGTTACAATTCTTAAGATTTTCAGTGCAGGAAGAGTTTAAAGCACAGCTGACTTATTTTGGGCTGACAGCTCTGGGCACAAACCACCAGGCCTGTTTTGGGGCTGGAAGGTTTACTTGTGTCTGACTTGGATGTGGATTTTTCTGTTTGATTAGCAGGGTATTTCTCACCAAATTGTTGTGTAGGGCATCTTGCTGACAGGAAGGTACTCATTGCAGCAGTGGGTCAGAGCTTTTAGCTGATTGTTTTGTGAGGCACAGTTTAGGGCCCAACCCCTTCCCACCCTCACCCCACCACCCCCTGGAAATAGTTCCTTATACCTGGGGTTCTGACATCATTTCTCAAGAGTGCAAGGTGCATGTCACTGTCATATCCTCTCTAGCACACTGCACTGACAATTTAAGCATACACATTGTATATTATAAATATATATTTCTATATTACAAAACCAATCACACACACACAAAAAAAAAAAAATGTGGGAGTAGTGCAATGTAATGGCTGTGGGGCAGCAGTCTTCCAGGAGTCTTTCTGGAGGCTGAGATGCTGCCCTATTTGTAGACAACTCTCTGCCCTGAGGGAGGAAGTTGCCCGTCTTCAGGCCACACTGGACAGTAGTACAGGGACCTTCCCCCAGGCCACACTGGACAGTAGGAAGGGAACCTCCCCATCCAGGGAGCACCACAGCCACCACCACTACCTCAGAGATTGTGAAGAAAACACAGCAGTTGGACCACAGTGGGCTCAGGAAGGGTGAGGATGGTGGAATGGAGGCACCCAGTCAGTTGATCCACTCCACAACCATACACCATTCTGGGAGCATAGCTCCCCATGGATGCACCCAAGAGAGACTAAGGAGGCTGAGGACAGCTGGCAACAAGGGAGGCCCACAGGAAGGAGGCAGAGGACACCACAAGGAAAGGAAGCAACCCTGGTGGGGACCCAATTATTAGATAGAACTGGAGGAGCTGGGAAAACTGAGTAAGGTGCCTGCCTGGTGCCATGGCTTGGAGGGACAGGCAGCATCCTCAGGATCACGACAACAGCTGCAAGGATTCTGAGCTGGACGTAATTGTCCACCTAGGGACAAATGACTTGGCTCATCATGAGGTTGAGAGCAGTGCAGGAGGACATTGCAGAGTTGGGGAGGGCCTAAGACAAGTAGCACACAGTATCCTTCTCAGAGGTACTGCCTGTCAAAGGCATGGGTGAGGCGAGGTGAGTGGCACCATGCAGTTTAATGAATGGTTGAAAAAATGGTGCAGAGCACAGGGTTTGGCTTCATTGGGGACTGGGGTTCCACCTGGAGACGACAGCCTTATACTGGCCAGATGGTCTGCATCTGTCCAGTAAGGAACAAGTCTTTTGAGCAATCGGTTTAAATGCTTCATTGGCAAGCTTTTAAACTAGTCAAAGGGGAGGCACTGACAAGCAGCAGAAAAATCCCAGCCTCTCCTACAAAACAGGGTACTAAATGAAAAAGACCAAGGTAGAACGGTCAGTGGGATGCTGCAACAGAAGGTAAAGCTCATAAAATGGAGAGCAATGAGTATCAATGCCCATAGTCTGGTAACAAGCTTCCTTGAATTAGTGGCCTTGATGGAGGAGGAACATCTGGATATCGTGGCAGTCACAGAAACATGGTACACACACAACCATGACTGGATGTAAACATACCAGGATACACTATCTACAGGAGGGACAGGGAGGGTAAAGAGGAGGAGGATGGTTCTTTACATAAGGAAGGAATAAAAGTAACAGAACAAAAGGGTAAACAGGGAGGAGAAGAAGCACTGTGGGTAAATTTGGAGACAGGCAATGGCACCACAATACGCACAGGGTTAATGCTCAGACCCCTTCTCAGGGGAGGAAATGGACAAGGAAATGATAGAAAGTATACTTAGAA